>OX352773.1:79634351-80995613 GCA_947095535.1 Poecilobothrus nobilitatus | reverse complement strand
TTTAAATAAGTTCCGTGATAATATTTTCGAAAAAAAAATTTAGAACATATTGAATGGAAAAAAGAATAGGTATTTTTAATAAAATCCGAAGAAAGGAAATTAAACGTTTGTGACAAGATGTAGTAAAACGAAAAATTAAGAATTTAGGAATCAACAATTTTATCTTGAAACAAAAAATTTTATTTCAAAATATTTTTTGATAGGGTGATGTCATAATTTCAAAAAATTATATTATATGATATTCAAAAATTTACCACAGGGTGTTTAAGGGGGTTTTATTATTTTTTTTTGTTTACATATATTGTTTTTATTAAATTGAAAAAAAAATATTTGAAATAATAATACTTTTTTGTAACAAAAAACATGGAAGAATACAGTTGCCCTTGTCAACTCTTAAATACCTTTACAGTGTTCAAAAGTTTATAGTGTCCAAAATATAATAGAATACTGTCACTTAGCTTTTTAGCTATTAGCTATTGTACGAGTATAAATACGATAGAATACTGTCACATAGCTTTTTAGCTATTAGCTATTGTACGAGTATAAATAGAAAAATTGCAGTTTGTGTAGAACAGCCCTTGGCTCAATAATTTCAACTTTGTCTCATTTAATCTTATAAGTTTTTAAGATTACACATCTATAAATATCTTTAAAAATAAAAAAATATGTGTACCTACATAAAGTGTTACGAAAAAAATTACTCTCTCGCAGCGCAGATTTAACTTACCATCATCAAACTATTCTCAATCCAAGTCTTTACCAACTAGTTATAGTACAAAATTATTTTATTTAATACCAAGCGGCAAATGCATATTATTTTTATATTTAATACAAAGTAACAAATATAATACGCTTTTTTTCTTCTCGCTCGTATAAGGAGCTTTGGCATCCACTAAGTCATTTATTATTCAAATTTGACTAAACTTCAGTTTCGGCAATCCTTAATTTTACTAAGTTTTTGATTACTCGGCTGTAACTATTGTAGAGGACGTAAATATTTCTTATTTTTTCTACGCCATCTATTATCTGATACAAGAATTATTTTATTATTTTATTATATATGGATTTTATTATATATATTACGTTATGTTCTTATTTTTAATTTAATTATGTTATACTAATTATACATTATAAGAAAAATCTATAGTTATTATTTATTTTTATGCATATAAAATTCCGATATATAGGGATATGTATAATATATATATGTAATACGTATAATGTATACATGCAACATTATGTACATACCGCCGTACATATCGCCGTACATTGCAGCTTTTTTTTTAATTTATTGAATTACTTCTTATAAGTACACAAAATACGTACGATGACATACGCATACATTTATTATGTCGTTATAATATTATTATATGTCTCCACACAATGGAAGGATGAACGGACAAAGCTTAATCGACTAATTTTTCTATTCTGATCTGATCCATATACACTTGAGTCTATCGAGCTTATTTCGATGTGTTAAAAACGGCGAAGTAATTTTAATATACTCGGGGGTATATTGTACGGGTATATAATAACTGTAGGTATGTTGTATGGTTCACGAGTTATTCAACATACTTAAGGTTCTGACTCTATCTAATTTTTTTTTGAAATTTTCGAATACCAAATAATTTATACACGCGTCTTCTAAAATTTGACTGCATATTAATAAAATTAATATTCTTTTGGATATTTTTACTCTAACTTTTGTGTGGTAAAGGAAGCAGGATACCATTTAATTTTTTTTCAGAGATTTTTATTGAAAGATTTTTTGCTTCGAAATTTTTATACTTTCAAAATATTATTTTTTCCATATTCTCATATTCTAGCATTTTAATTGTTCGAACTTTTTTTTGCAGATATCATAAATTATCGCAGTTTTAGTATGATATACTCGTATTACCGTATAAAAAATAATTAACATTTACCTTCTTAATAAAACAAACTTTTAAATGACTAATGATCATAACCTTCTATTAGTTAAGTAATTCTTTAAATTCGATATACAAATTCTCGATCTGAATAAATATAACTTAAAGGAAATTATTATTATATAATTATTTTAATTTGTTTTTTTTTTTTTTTTTGTTTTGGTTGACTATTTCATTTTTTATTATTCCTTTTTTTTAAGGTTTTTTAATAGCCATACAAATAATTACAAAACAGACAGAAAAATACCGATTAACAACACAAAAGAAAAGAAGTAATCAAAACTACAAATTAAAAAATATCATATAAATATAAAAAAAAAAAAAATTATTTTCAAATTTCAAAATTCTAAAAAAATAAAACCAAAAAAAAAGAAGAATAAAAAAAACTGATAAAACTTCACCAATTTCCGCTTTTTATAATCAAACAAAAAAAAAAAAAAAATGAAGAATAAGTATATAAAATTACTACAATTCAAAAATAATTTTAAAATTCAAAACAAAATTAACAAAAATATAAAAATTGAAACTCAAAAAGATTCCGACCGACAACTCTGTTGCAGCAACTTCATTAAGCACTGATGATTTCACAAAATTTCACAAATTTAGAGATTGAACAGAGCCTTTTGCCTTTTTTTTTTTTTTGTTTATTTATTTTATTTTGTTTTTATGTTCTTGACCGCGAATTTCATTTATCTGCTAATAACTTATATTACCTGTCAGTTTTATAACAATTTTTTGGTTTCTTTTTTTTTTTTTACCTTTTTAATTCTGTTTTCTCATCCATATAGTTGGTTATATTGCGATGAACTTCCGTTTCCCACCCCCATTTTTATTTTTATTGTTTTTTTTTTTTTATTTTTATTTTTTATGTTTGATGATGATGAAGATGATCACATCATGATTATTATTATTATTATCATCATCATTATTATCATTATCATTATAATTATCCTTTGAAATAACCAAAATACAACAAAACAAAATATATATATATTAGATTCATATAGCCGGCATAATGGCAGCATAGAAAATTTTGTTTGTACGTACGTATATAAAATATAATGTGAACGCATTAAAAATAAAAATAAAAAAAAAAAAATAATGTTGGGGTTAACCAAAAGAATTATATTTCAACTAACTAAACAATAATAACAACAAATAACTAAAAAAAAAGAAAATATTGGAAACCACCAAAAGATTCTAAAACAAAAATATTACCAAGATTCCATCAGTATTCCTATACTCTTTATTCACATACATGTATATCTTTATTTGTTTCTTTTTTTTTTGATTATAGAAAAAAATGCGAAACATTAAAACTACGTTTGCGTATAAAAAAAAAAATATATACTTTGATATCTACAATTTTTATCTATTAAAAAAAAAAAAAAAAAAATTAAAAAAAAAATTCGCAGCTTTTAATAATAACTTTCTATTATTATGTTCTTAAAATTTTTTTGTATGTACATATACTTTTATTTAAGTATTTGAAAGAATCTTTTTAAAAATTTTCTTTTAAGAAAATTAACTAGAAAAAAGCAAAAAAAAAAAATATAATCATTATTTTTATGTAACTAATGCATATTTTAGTGATTAAATATCATTATTCTCACTATTTTTTTTCTTTATCGTTAGACAGAGACTGATGTCTTTTATAAATTTTTTTTGCATAAATTTAATTTTCATTTGTTTCTTATATTACAATCAATATACGTTTCTTCTATTACATTACATAATGTGGATACAAAATATCTTTAATAAATGAATGTCAGTTATATAATAATAAGTCAGCTATATACATATAATAGCTATGATACAATAGCGAAAACTCTATAGTTACTATAAAGTTGTCAAATGTAGAACAGTTTTAGAATAGAGAGATGTCGAAATAAGAGGATACATATGATCTAAAACAAAAGATCATTGTAATTTTAATGTAATATTTATTTCATTTGCAATTCACTTTTAAAATCAATTTGTATACTCTTACTATTAACGTAATCGTAAGCTATTACGATTTCTAATAACTTACGATTTAACTCTTTCAACTCGGCTGACACACATATGTAGCACCAAAACATTTACCAATCCTAAAATTTATAAAATATGTATAAATTGGTTTTAAATTAAATCAAACTGTTTTTAAACTATTCTACTAGAATTTGAACGAAATAAAATTGAAAATGTTACAGATGATGAAGATAGTGACAAGAAAAATTAAAAGGATTATAATAACAAAGATGAAGAAGACAAAAATTATATAAAAAAAATTGGTTATCCAATACCTGTTGATCGTAGCAATAATATATTTTTGAATTATAACTGATGAAACGTTTGTTCAAAAACAATTACCAACACTTATGGGACTTGATTTCATATGCCGGGAATATCATCAACACTTTTAAAATGAAAGCTACTGAAAGCTGCCTACATGTAAGTACATTGCACAGTGCTCAAGTGCTTTTTTTTGTGTCTATTGGAAGTGTCTATTTCAGTGTCTATTGGAAGCTAGGCTATCTGAAATTTCCTGAAAAGGAATTAAATCTCATGTCAACTACTTTTGGGAAACTTGTGTGCTGTAGCACAACAGGTTCCGGTAGCTGCTATACAATTTATATTTTTTTTTATTTCACTGTCTATTGAAGCTAGGTATTTAAAATTTTGTGAAAAGAAATTAAGTCTTATACAAACAACTTCGATAAAATTTTGTTAATCTAGAGCAATAGATTCAAATAGCTGTCATATAACTACAAAAAGTTAACATAAATATATCTTGGTACTAAATTAAGTCTGATATCTGAAATTTTGTAAAAGATGATTAAATTTACTCGTAACAGCATAACTTATGTTCGTAAGCTTATCCTAGAGTTGACAGGAAACTATACACTTTTGACTACAAAGAAATTATTTAATTTTTAATAAAAAAGCAAATACTTTATTATATATTTTACAGAACAGTTGATATATATATATATTTGTACTTCCTAATATTCCGGATGGTACAATGTTGTACTATCTCCTCCTGGTTGAGTGCTTTTTGGAACACACATTTTGTACAAACAAAACCATTTAAAACTATGTTCATAAGATATTTCGCACATAAATTTAATTCTTAGTTTGTAATCCGAAAGCCAGGTCAGGGAAAGTATTAAAGGATAAAAAATTAGCAAAATATTAAAAATATAATGGTAAATTTAAAAAAAAAGTGCAATATCATGCAATAGTATGACGAGAGGGTGAAATTGAGCACAATTGCGAAATATATGTATGGATTTTTAATGTAAATAGACAATTTGTTGTAATTTAAATATAAAAGCTATATTTTTAACTTTAGATGCAGATGCATAAAAAAATTTTGATAACTTCCTGTTTTTTCAAATTTATCAGATTTTTAAAGTTATCAGATTTTCTTTTTTTTTTTGGAATTTTTGAGAGTTTTTTTTTTGTGTCATCTATTTATCTTATAGAGTTGTACAATAATTAAGTAATAATTATTTATTTTATATTATAATGTATAATGTATAATGATATGAAATAACCGGGATTTGAATCCAAAATTTTTCAATTAAAAGTGTAGCTAAAAATAAACCAGTACAAGATGTTGTGATCAGATAGTAATATTTAGTAATATATGGGACCAATGGTGTGTATTTGTTAAAGTTTCACTTTTTGTTTTTGTTTCAAGCCCTATTTATTTATTCAGAATATGACATTAAACAATGTTATTGACTGAAACTTCTATAGGTCTTTAGATAAATTTGGCAAAATAACTTCAACATAAAAGTATAAAATCAGTTTTAATAGCAAATTGCGAAAATGATATTTTAAAATTTGCGATATCTTGTAAAACTTTGATTAACAAAATAATACAAAAGATATTAATGTATATGCGGACATTAAATAGAAAAGTAGAAATTTTATATAAAAACTTACAAATTAAAAATAAAAAATGGAATTTAGAATTCTTTATTTTTGTTTGTTTTAAAAAATATTTGATATTAAATCATTGTAAAAAAGTATTGACTCTTATCAGGTGAGAGATTAATAGCAAAAGTTGAAAAACAACAACACAATTTTCATTGAATTAAAATCAAATTATTGACCTAAAAAACAATGCTTTTAAAAATACAAACAAAGATTTAAAATGAAAAATTTAAACAAAACCAAATAAGATTTTTATTAAAATAAGATTATAATACTTCGGGGACCTCGGTGACCTAGTGGGTAAGAGTACGCTGTAAAATACGCTGTAAACACTGCGGGAAGTATGGGTTCAAATCCCACACACGTCGTAAGAGTTATTCCCCCTTATGACATTTACCAGCCACGCCTGAACGGAAAAGGCTGTGAGAGAAATGCATTAAAAAAAAAAAAAATTATAATATAAATTTTATTAGCATGGACATGAACCAATTTTTTTTTCAATTTATGAATTTCTGCATGCACAAATTTTATATAGTTGAATTTTTATATATACATATATATGATCTGTCTGAGCTTTTTATATATGAAAAGGAGACCTTTTAATTGAAAGACGGGCAACTTAATCATTGTATCATTGTTGAGATAATGAAATTTTAAATAAATTTAATTGAAAAACATTAATTAATTGAAAACTTTTGTATATTTTTTTTATTAATACATATTTAAATTATTATTTATTGACTTTTAATTTTTGAGAAAAAATTTATTAAAAAAATAATGCTTTATTTTTATTGTTAATCATCCTTTTTTTAAAAAAAATTTTAAGTCACTTTAAAGGATCCATAAAACAACAATATCTTTTTTGTTATGTACATATAAATGTACATATATATAAATTTTTATATTCTTTTAGAAAAGAAACTTTTAAAGAAATATTTTATTTTCCCTCTAAAGAAATACACATTAAAATTAATAAATATTAAGAATTAATGTCAAAATTGAATATAATATACACTTTTAAGTATTAAAAAGTATTTTAATGCGAATATAATATTATGTATATGGAAAATTGCTTTTTTTTTTTTAAACAATTATATCTTTAACCTTTATAATGAAATTACTATACAAGTTATAAAGATGGTCATATAGGTAATATTCCTCTTAACAATATAAGTGGTCAGTGAAACAATTGTTCCAAAATTTTAAAATATTGTTTCAAACGGATTGTTTACAGATTAAAAACATCAATTATTAATTGCAAATATCTAAGCGAGAACTTTAAAATAAATACTATTAAAATATCTTATAATATAACAATCAACGAAAATTCCAAAAATTTTAGCCAAGGATACAAAAACCGGTTTCTGACTATCAGAAACGAATAATTTTTAGAAGAGGATGACCAGAACAATAACTTATACACCCATATTCTCTTAGACTCATCACTGAGGCGATAAAAAATGTATCACGTCACGTCTAATTAAAAATGCATTTTTGGAAAACGTACTATGAAAGTTTTTGTTATGTATTGGTAGTACACTTTACATTTGAGTGCTGTCAAATGAAAAGTTTGTAATAAATGTAAACAAAAATATATGTATAGGTAAAATTATTTTTAGAATGAAGTTTTTTTGTATGAATTTGCAGAGGTGATACGTATCATTGAATTATTTTGCCGTGATGGCTATCGTTTCGTAGGAAAAGTCTTGCAGAAATATCACACACGATGCTTTTGACATTTGACAATTAAAAACATCATTTTAGCGTCTTACAGAATAACTAAGCATCGCGTCAGTGATACTCTTCGTATGATAAGTCTTCAAGAATATGGATGATAACAATTTTAAAATAAACTATGTAATATTAGATATTTAGGTTATGAGAGTATAAAAATAAGTCGCTCCTAAAAATCTTTTTTCGAAAAACAAATTCAGAAAATGAAGAGTTAATTTTAATGAAATATTTTAAAAATGTAAGTAATAAATGTAAGTTCATTATATGTTCATTTCAATTTTTTTTTTTAATACTTTAAAAGTTTTTTTGGGCTAAAATATTCTGTAATTTTTTTGTTGAAGATCACACAGCCCCCGTATTACACGACAAAGGTTAAAAAATAACTTTTATTGATTTCTACACAATTTCTTAAAGAATACCTAATATAATATCATACTTTACCATATATTTAAAAAAAAAAAATAAATAAAATTGATAATAAATTTTCGAGAGTTTAAAGTAATAAAATTAAAAAATAATAAAAATATAAAATAAAATATAAAACATTTAACTATTAAAATGTGTTAAAAGTAGTAAATATATATGAAAACAATTAAAATTTTCTGCATTTTTCATTTATTAAAAGTTTATTATTTTTTTTTTTTTTAATATTTTTTACATTAGTTTATTACCTTTTCTTTTAACTTATTGAATTATTATCATTTTTTTTTTATTAATTTCCTTTTTTAAAAAAATAAAAAATCAATTTTTTATTACATTTTAAATAATATATTGAAAATTATATTTAATAATTATTATTTCGCATTTTTTTTTTATTATTTTAACCGCATTTATTAAATTTATTACTACTTAATCTTTTGATACAAACATTTTGTTCTGTTCTGGTAATTTTTTTAAAAATATCTGTTAGAAATTAAATTTTTAAAATAAAGTTTATAATATATTTTTTTTTTTTAAATTGTATTGCGCTATTGAGTTCTACCATTCGGCCTTAAAAAAAAACTAACTAATGTGTACTTGAACTAACTAATACTCAATTAATAATATAAAATATTCTTGAACACCAAGAGATAAAATTAACGGTAGATTTTAATATTAAACTAGGCATAAATAAATAATGTTGTCGGTTTGGGTAAAACCGACAATAATTGAGAGCGATTGATATAACTGTTCTAGAACATAAGATTGAATAAAATTTGTGGAACACCTTTACTATAGTTATAAACATTCAAAAAAGTAGTCAGCAATTAAGGCAAAAAATTAACACATCTTTAGCTTGATATAAGACCAAGGAAAAATTCCTACATCTACAGCGATCTCCTCTCAAAATATTAGATGAGGACAGACTATAGAATTAATATTATAAAAAAATCTGGGGTATTGAGTTTTAATTCAAAATTAACAAAAAATAAATTTGTCCTGGTAATTAACCCATATTTTCTCTATGTTATTATTACAGTCATTAAAAGATTAAGATTATTCTAGAATCTTTCTGTTAAACGGGTTTAAATGTTGATTTCTGTTACACTGATCTGAGATAAAAATTTTAAGTATGTATTTAAAACCTTATTTCAAAGTTTCTTCCATCAGAGTGGTATCATCCAGCTGTTAAGGAAAGTTAACATTAACTGTTTTTGGAAACGGTTTTTAGAGGGTTAATTATAATAATTTTTAGAGGATTAGGTGTAATATATTTTATATGTGTATCTACACCTAGCACTCTATAAACTTTTTATAATTTAGGGTTTTTGTGTGATGCGAACGCTTTTGAATCGATGAAAATTTAGTAAAAATAATTTTGTAAAAAAGTTGCTGTGGTATCTTTAAAAATTTTAATGGCCACGAAAAAAAATTTCGCTTATTCATTACAAAATGCGGGTAATTAACACTTGTACACACATAGTCAACTAAACCTACATTTAAATCTTTTTTTGCCAAATTTATCGTTTCCATTTTCCAAACTGTAAGTTTAACTATTTCTTAAAGTGTTTCTGTGCTTTTTAAAGTTAAACTTAAAGTTTCTATAGAAGCACAGATAATCAATATGTTGAAGTTACAATATGATAGATGTTTAAGATTGTATTTTAGCATCTGAATACTTTTTCCAAGTAAAAGATTTAATTTTTGTTGCAAAATAACAGTATTCAATGCTTTTATATTAAAAATTTAATAGTATATCAAAACTGTAAATTTGCAGTTCGGTTAAAGCTTATTGTAAGATTCAGTTTCTGATTATCAGAAGTATAGTTTTAGGTATTTTTTAAAATATCATTGAACCGGAAAATTTTTGTAAGATTTAACATTTAATTTTTCGAATTGGGTTTGCAATTACTGTCTATGCTCAGTAAAGTATTAATTTCATTTCTTATAGTTAACGGAAAATATTATTATAAATTTGATGACAAAAAAAAAAAATTTCTTTTATTTATTAAAAAAAATTATCAGATTTAAGTCATAGTTTTCTTTTTTTTTTATATTTTGCAAATTATTTTAAAGTATCCATATGGGAAAAAGAAACCATGTATAATTTTTATTTTTTTATTTTTTAATGTTTAAAAAATTTCTTTTTCATGGGATTTTATAAAAATAAAAAAAAAAATATTATTTTAAATTTTTTTATTAAGACTATAAAACCAATCAAAATGTAATATCTGTATATGTAATTATAATTTCTGTATACAATAAAAGGGATTAATTTTCTTTTTTTGCCTTTGATATTTTTTTGTTGTTATCTTTTCATTGGACAATTTTTTTTATTTTTTTATTGTTTTTAAGCGATGCGATTTTGGTTTTTTTTTTATGGCGGCTTAATTCTATTAAAATTACATAAAAAAAAAAAATAAAAGATTTGAAAGAACACAAAATTTAATTTTTTTGTTTTGTTCTTCTTCATTTACTTAATTCTGGTAATAAGGTTCAATTTTTGGTTGATTTCATTTTTTTTTTGTGGTTCCTTGGTGATCAAAGACACAATAAAAACAAAAAAAAAAAAATTGATGTACATCCTTTAATAAAACATATACTGAGATGTACAGAATTTTGTGTAGCATGTTATGTATCCGCAGATACGTAGAACATATATGCAACAAATATGTGCAGTTAAAAAAAATTAGAAAAAGTAAGTGTAAAACATAGTAAGAACATAACAAAATAATGCTTAACATTAAATCTATACCTATTTAGGAGTAATATAACATAATTCTTGTATAAGATAATATAAGATGGCGTAGAAATAAAAAAACGTCTCAAAATCTTTCACAATAGCTACAGCCGAGTAATCAACGGTTTAGAATGAAATTAATGATTCCCGAAACTCAAACTTAGTCAAATATGAATAATAAATGACTTATTGGATGGCCTATGCTCCTTATAGAAGTGGGAAGGAAAACATAATAATATCATGATGTTAAATTGAAACCCTTAAGTTTTAAAAAGAATTTAAGAACGATAAAAAAAAAATACTATTACGACGGTCGGTGGAAAACTTCAAAAATCACCTACAAGAATTGCACGTGATTTCAACTGCCGAATAATGCTGGACTTTAACTAATCAAAAACACTTTCTTTCAAACCAAACTATAGTTTAAGACCTTCAATAGAATAAAAATGTTAAAAGGATTCTTTGGAAAAAGGATTTAGGAAAGTTTAGGATTATGTAATATTAAGTATCTAAAGTTCTGTTGACAATTGATAATAGAATAAAATATTTTATTTTTACTTACTTTAATTCTTTCTTTTAATCTTTACAAATCTTCTTTTTTTTTTTTTTTTTGTAATCTAACAACGGTTAAACCTATTCTTTTATAAATAAAAATAATTTAAAAATATTTTTTTCGCCATTTGTTATAATGATATAGCAGGAAATAGTTGTCTGAAAAATTGTCTAACTTGTGATCTAATATTAGAAAAGCAATTTATTGAATAAATACACCCTTGTAGTAAAATATCAGAATTTGATTCAAGTCCATAAAATATATTAACTTATAAAGTTATTAGTAAAAATCAGTGGTTAAATTGAAAAAAAAAAAAATTTACTAATAACATTTTTTTTCTTATTTTTAATTTTAATCTAGTATCTTTACTCCATTATACATTTTTATAACGTTTTAATAAACTTTATTTATAATTACAACTTACAAGAAATATAACTTCAACGGTAACATTTAATTGAAATTATTATTAAAATTATTATGAATTGTGATTTATTTAAAACTTACATTAATTTAAAAATAATAGAATAAATTATTTAATATTATATAAATTTTATCTAATTAATAATGTATCTTATAGATAAAAAATGAAAAGTTAATTAAAAGATAAACTATATAAAATTTTAAACTTAAAATTAAATGAACGTTAAAAATAAAAAAATTATCGTTTTTATACATAAATAAAATTTCTATTCTATATAATCAATGATAATTTATTTTATTTCTAATGTATCCTATAGTATAGGATAATAACAATTGCAAATCATATTTTTGTTTTTTTTGTTTTTTTTTTTTTTTAATTTTCCATTATGATGATTACCCTACCAATATTGCTATTAATTCGTTGATTTTCGTTTTAAAATTAAAATTAAATGTTTTTTTTTTTTTAAGTTTGAATCTTCGGCCTGTTAAACTAGTACTCAACTTAAGTACCAATTCTCTCTCTCTTTTTTCTCTTATTCTGTTGTTTATTGCACAACAACAGCATATAATAACTGGTGAAGCTGTTAAAATTTATAGCTATTTTCATTGTACATGATGGAATTTTTAACGGTTTAATTTTAATTTTTCACAGTCATTTTTATAAAAATATTAAAGTAAATCATTTAAGTGGAAAAATATAAAAAAAAAAAAAAAAAACAACAAACAAACACAAAAAAAATTGAAAATGTTAAAAAATCAGAAAAAAGACAAAAAAAAAAAATGCAAAAAAAAAAAAGAAAACATGGTAACTGGTAATTGGCTTTTTAAAGATATAATATCATTATTGTTAAAATCTATATCTTATGTAAGTATATATTTAATTTTTATATGTATATGTAATTGAGGATTACTTTATTATATAAACTTATAAAAGATACTTATATATATATATATATATATATATATAAATTTATATGAAATCAATATATATCTATATGTATGTATATATCAACAATCTGCCGGATACAAATATATCTATATATGAGTTAAATAATATTGACATGGTGTTTTTTTTTTTTTTTTTTTTTTTTGTAAGGAAAATGAATAAATTTTCAATACTTTCTTACGATATATTTAATTTAATATAATAGTTTTTTTTTTTCAAAAATAAACTGCATTTATTTCCTTAAAAAAATTTTTTTTTTTTAAATAATTATATTAAGTGGTTGCATTAGGCGCATAAAATCTATTAAATTTTACTTAAACCCACTTAACTGTATGTATATGTATGTAGTAAATTAAATTTATTAAATTATTACAAAAACAAAAACAATTTTAAAATTGTAACAAGTTGTTAAATAGTGACGTTAATTTGATTTTGTTAAAATTGTTTTTTTTTTTTTTTTTATTATATGTATAAGATATTTTGGATGAAAATTTAAAGCTAAATGAAAATTATTGTAATTGTTTTTATTTTTAGAATTTTCAGAAAAATTACCAAAAAATATAAGTCAATACTTACCCAATTCGATGGTAAAACTTATTTCTGTTGGTAAAAACTACATCTTTATCGTTTAAAATTTAAAAGTTCTTTTGGATAAATGATTTAGTTTTGGCGAATGCGGTTGTGAGTAAAAATTTCTAAGCTTTGTGTTTAGAACCTGATTTTGAAAAATTATGTTGAAAGCTTAAAAAATGTCTTGGTTTGTTTTATAAATAAGTTTTAAAATTTTAATATTTTTTTTTATCATAAAACGAGAATTTAATTAGGTTAAGTACGCATGACATGAAAAAATAAGAGCATTTTACAAAAGCCCATAAGACAAAGTCTCTTACGATAAAATACCCTACGTACAAATATCTTATATAAAATGTCCTAAGAAAAAACAACTTCATAAAAATCTTAGATCGATTGTTTGAAGTAAGGTCTTTTATCCATAGGAGATTTTATACAGAGTCTTTTGTGATACGAATTTTTTTTCAGATATTATTGAAATTGGAAAAAGGGTCTTTCGTTCTATGGAATTTTTAAAAAGGGTCGAACCGCTTCCGAATTTAATATATATATTTCAGTTAATAACTGCTTTTTTGATAGTACATATATGAAAAATTTGATAGTATATTTGTTGGTCAAAAATAGAAGAGATTTTCCAGATAAGAATTCAAGAAGGATGTTGAGGAATGGGGTTTGCAATATTTATGAATTATGGAGGATAAAAAGAAAATAACTGATAAAATATGCCAAGAAAATCATTTGGAGTATATTAACATGACACAATATATTTATTAAAAATTAAAATACATTTAATATATTTGTAATTGTAAAAAGTCACTTTTATTGACAACATTCAAGTAAATTATCAAAATGATCGTTAAATAATGCAGTAATTACGGTAATTTAGTGGTTATAAATATATAAATATCACAGCTTGAGCAAAAGCAATTATTAATTTATTAATTGTTAAAACGTAATTTTAGGCGAAAAGCACATCAAAAACCTCATTTTACAAATGAAAGTTTTATCGAAAGATCATTTTCAAAAAATATATTATATATAAGTTATGGATATATTTTATGAATATATAAAAAAAATTAGCTATTAAAGTTTTTTACAAAACTTTGATTCGTTGGATATAATGATCGTTATATTATTAAATATATTTTTGTATCAAATATCCTTTTTGTTAACTTTTGAATTTTGAAAAATGCCCATTTTGCGTTAAATGGGAAATTTACGAAACGACTGGTTTTTTTACGAAACGACTATTCATAAAAGATATTTTTGCAATATGATAAAACGTATCTAGTAAAGCGATAACTATGGGATAACTAAGGGATGATAAAACGTATCTAGTAAAGGGATAACTACAATATTAACTATTTTTTATTAAACTTATCATTGTATCTTTGGGCTTTGTTGTATTGGATTGAAAATTGTTGGTGATAAAACTTGTAACTTGATTTAAGTTGCTCACTTATATCAAGTTGTTCGCTTATATCAAGTTGCTTTAATACACATTCCATTATTCTCTATCCATTACATTATATTCTTAATAATAATCTTATAATTTTTACTAATTATAGTCTCATCATCCATCACAAAAATAAATCAAATCAATCGTACCAAGATTATTTCTTAAATTTATTAAAAGAAAATATGAATCAAAAATTTTTTTTGACATTTTCTTATATAATATATTTATATAGGATTTGATTCAAAGCGAAGTAAGAGCAAACACATGATTTTATTTCAATGAAATCGCTTAATCTTAAATCAGTATAAATAACATTTAATTGAACATCAGCCCATTCTGATTAGATTCTAACTAAAAAATTGTATTTATATTAATAAGAATTTTTTTTTTTTTTTTTTAATATGACTTAAGTTTATATTTTTTAATCCAATTTTAGGGTTGGCGTTTTTTTTTGAAATTTGTTGTTTTGCTTTTTTTTTTTGAAACTCCAGTTTCAATTAAACAAGTCGCAAATTACTATGTACTTTTTATTTTTTTTTCTAATTTTTCTTTTTTTTTTAATTTTGCGTATAACAATTTACTTACATACATACCACATTACATTGTTTCAATATTGATCAAAAAGATATGTTTTTTTTTTTTTTGAAAAAATATAATTATTTCTTTCTTTATACAAAAAAAAAATTATATAAAAATTGTTGAGCGAAATGAATCCCTATCCAGAAAGATAATAATAAAGTCTATAGGAAAAAATTCCTATGTGTATTACTTTGATGATGAGATCAAAAACTAATTTCCTTTGGAATTTTTATATTTAATATTGCAAAAGTCGATTTACTTTAAGTACCTATATGGTTGTTGATGACGAGTTGAACAAGTTTTTTCTGTTTTGTTTTCTTTTTTTTTTTTCTGTTTTTTTTTTTTTTTCAATAATGATATTGATGATAATATTGTAAATGATAATGATGATCACCAGGTATATAGTACTTACAATCATTATTATCATAATCATCATCGTCATCATCATTATCATAACCAATTCCATTCTAACTATTAAAATTTTAGTACACACAAAATAACTATGTATAGTCTAAAAGAAAAATAAAAACAAAAATAAGAAAAACTAAAAAATTAATTTTAATAAAATGTAGAGTTTTCATTACCGTGAATAGATGGATATTTTTGTGTTGTAGACTTGTTGTGTTCCTATAGAATCAAATTCAAAGTATACATCTTATAAAGATGAAAAATTTTAAAAGTTAAAAAAAAAAAAAAAAAAAAAAAGAATTTAGTTGAACAAGTTAACAATAAGATATATATAATATACTAAAGAAATAATATTAGACAATATCTGGAAATAATGTTTTTTTATAAATCAATAAGACTTTTTGACTTTTTATTAATTTGTTATATACAAGTATCTAAAGTATATATGGTTAAGCCTAAAAGTAGGCAATTTTTGTGTAAATTTCATTTATGAAAATATAGAGTGGGGTCTCATTGGTCTATAGGGTTATTTTATAAATATACTACATACATATTTATTTATAATTTATTTTTGTCAATAATTAAGAACTGGGCCATTTACATTTTCCTGCATTAATTATTAATATAGTATTCAAGCTATTATGACGTTACTAGCCGATGGTTTAGTATAATATTGCATTATCCTATGTTATTTATAATACTAATATAAATGAATAAATAAATAAATATCTGTTATAATTTGATAGTTTCTTAAGAAATACGAATTTTTCAAAACCTTTTTAATAAGTTCAAGAGATAGTTCAAAAAGAGGCTTTGAAATTTATTAAATTTAAATAAACAATATATACATATTCAATGTATGTGAGAAACCTTCATTTCCATTCTTAATAATAAAAAAAGAACTCATATCATTTAAACGATAACAGTATCAATCTTTAAACCATTTTCTGTATTAAGACTTTTGACACCTTCTTTTTTTGATTAATAAAAACTGCACTTTTGGTTTCTTTTATTAAAGTTAAGAAGTTATTTAAAATGACTTATGGCTTCATTTGTATAGCTTGATTTGTAAATATTTTGGCAAATTTTATATTTTCTTTTTTGTGGTTATTTATTTAAAATTGACATTTTTTATTAGCAGTTGTTGTTTTTAAAATAAAGTTCATTTTCAAATTTGAATGTTATTTCTATATAAAATCTGTTTCGTGATTTCCTTCTTCTTCGTTTTCTCTGCTTAAATTTGCACAATATACCTAACAAATTACTACTGTGGAATAATTAACTTTTAAAATGTTTCCTATTTTTTTTAGTGTTAGTTTTTTTTTCTCTTTTTATTAAAATATAATTTTCTTAGCATATTAAAAACTGAATTGTGTTGTAATTTTTTAACTTAGCTAAAATAAAAAGTTAGTGTAACTTTTGAGTAACAATTTTTCAATCTAATAAACTTTATATGCATTCTATAACATTATGTATCTGTAACTTTTCACAAAAAAAAAAAACCAAAAAGGAGAAAAAGGAGTAAACTATAGTTTGAAAAAATAAAAAACTAAAAACACAAAAATACAAAACTCTTTAAAAACTTTTCTTTTTCTTTTTTTTTTTTTTTTAGTTTTGTTTTAAATTGTTATTAAGAATGTTTTTTATTTTTTTTTTTAAGTTCTGATCAAACGAATATTGCAACAATTCATAATTTTCTTCTCTACATAAATTACAAAAAAAAAAAACAAAAAAAAATAATATCAAAAATTACATAAAACAGAAAAAAAAACCAATATACCAGAAACAGAATTGCGAAAAAAAAAAAAAAAAAAATAGTATGTTGGATATTATTGATAATGATGATGATATTGATGATTGAATTAATCAAAAATGATAATGTTATTTGAGTGATGTTAAAATTGTGTTTATTTCTATGTTTTGATCATATGATGATGATGATGATGATGATGAATGATGATTAAAATAATGATTATAATGATGATCACCATTGCAAGTCATAATCAAAGCAATCAACTATCGTCATAATTTTATTTTGTGTCGTAATTTTTTTTTTTTGTGTTTATTTTATTTTTTTTTTTTTTGTGTCGTAGTTTTGTTTTTGTGTTTTGTATGTTATTTTTTTTCTATGTTAGTTTTCTTCTTTTTTTTTGTGTTTTTTTTTTGTATTTTTTGAGTTTAAATTTTGATATCGGATGAGATTCCAACTAGTAACAACAATCCAGGATATTTTGATTTGAAATCCTTTTCCAACTGGATAGAATGTTTTTTTTGTTTTTATTTTTTTCGAGAAAACAGCAATGGCGAAAACAATATGAGATTATCAAGTATATTAAAATGATGATTTTTTTTTCTTGAATTTTTTTTTTTAGTACAAACTTATGTTGGGACTTGCTGGGATTGGAGTTTGGATTTTAAGTTGTCAGAAAATTTTCTATCTTTATTTTATTTTTTTTAGATTTATGTATAAATTATTTTTTACTTTTTGTGTTGTTTTTTTTTTTTCGTTTTACTTTGTTTTTAAAATGAGTACTGTAACAATTTCTACTACCTTTTAAATACATATAGAAAAAAAAGTACGGGGTTTTTAAGACGCACGACTTCAATTTTTTATTTGAGTGTCTATTTTTTTCATTTGCTTGTTTTGATTTTTTTGTTTTACTATTTATAACCAGCATTTAATAAATCAATAAAAAAAAAAACAAAACAAATAAATATTTTTAAATTCAAATCCTTAATTTTAGTTTAGAATATAATAATGTTTTTAATTATTACAGGAGTTAAAACATTTTAATTTTTTCAAAATTTAAAATTTTTTAGAAGATAATTAAGTTTTTTTATCTCAATAAGAATTACAGATTCAATGATGGTCATCTCTTAGTTTTGGATTTTTTTTTTTTTTTAATTCTTTTAAATCATATAAACATGACCCTTTTTCTATCTCAATTATAATTTAAGGTAAGTATCTCCCAAATAATTACTGAAGAATCTGTAAGTGTTGGAAAGTAAAACTGATTCAAAAGTTTTTACTTATTATATTCGATTCAAATAATACATGGCTTTTGAGAAGGCTAAAAATGATGTATATGGTATATGGGTTTATTCGAGTACGTTGAAAGTAAATCTTATTATAAAAATTAATTTCTTTTCAAATTCATAGCGAAAGAAACGCTCTTTTGTTTAATAAAGAAAAGATTATTTTTATTACGTTTCATAAGATATAATAATTTATTAAATATCATAATTTATTGCTAAAACTTTTGTAAAAATTGGAATAGGCCATAAAAAAAAAAAACTTTAAAATGTTAATTACCAAAATTAATATATGTGGTGGATATCTAAACTGTTTTTATCTTATTTATAATCTTATAAGTTCTGTCTATGTGATGATATGGATGATGACTTCCAAAATGTCAAATATTTGTCAACATGTTCAAATGTGGGGTTAAAAATTATGTATTTGGAGGATTAAAACCAAAATTTAATGAATCGGGATTTTCTCTAAATTTTAGAAAATTTCAGTTTAAGAAAAATCATATTTGAAAGGCGAAAAAATAATCTTGAACTATATATAGTTATTAAATAAACTGTTCATTTTAGAACAATCATTTAAAAACAAAAGGATAATATCTGCAATTGAAAGTTTTATGAATGGATTTTGTAATTCATTTATAAAACTTTAGATACTATAGGTTAAAATTCAGTTTCTAAAAAATAGTTGAATATAAAAATTGTAGTTGTATTAATTGGTAAACAAAACGGAATCCGTTCAATTGTTCGACCAAAATTCATATAGATCAAAAATCCTAAAGTAATCACAAAAAGCATTTCTTTTTAAGCTTAATAAAGACAAATAATAATCCATTTATATAAAGGAACTTTGCTTGACTCAATGGGGTCCGTAACGCTAATAAAAAGAAAACTATGTATTTTGATTCTTTTGTTGATGACTTTGTTTTTTATTGATGCTAACAAGTAACAACAACATACAATATTATTGATAATTGCTGTAAAAAAAAAAATCTTCAAAGAAATCTGATTTTATTACAAAAAAAAATAAAAATAAAACAAAACAAAACAACAAAAAGAAATTCCAAAGATTAATCTTAATATATATATGTATATATATAGGTATATATTTTTTTTTATTAAATTATCGATTATAATTTTATTTTATTTAATTTTACGTTTTTCTGTTTTATTTATTTTTTTTAAATTTTTTATTTTAATTAAATCAATATTCAATATAATACAACTATAATAATTGTTGCACCATTAATAATAACAACAATAACAATAATAAAAAAAAGAAACAACAAATAATATCAAAAGAATCAATGGATTCCTTGTATTCTATAGTTGTTGAAGACAACTATATTTTTCGTTGTTCCTGATGTTGCTTTTTTTTTTTTGTTTTATTTATTTTTTTGTTTTTGGATTTTTTGCAACACAAAAATGTTGTATGTGAATTCAGAAAACAGCCATACAGCAACAACGAAAACAACAACAAAAAACATCAAGATAAAAAAAAAAAACAAATTTTACAACAAGAATTTTCTTAAAAAGTTGCTTGTCTCCTCCAGTGCTTGTATAGATCTTTTAGTTTTTGCTCTTTTTTTTGTATTTTATTTGTTTTTTCTTATTTTTTTAATCTTAACTTTTGCAACAAATGTTGCTGGAATTAATATTTTTGTTTTTTTTTTTATTATTTTTTTATTGTTGTTTTTATTATTATTATTACATACATATTATTGTTGCTGTCCGTTTTTTTTTTGTTGCTGATAAATATAACTACATCATTGATGCTGTGTTATTACATGAAGCAATAGTGTAACTCATCTTTAAGTTAAAATTTTTTTTTTATTTTGTTGCTAATTTTTTTATTTTTTTTTATTGTTGTTATTGTTATTATTAATGTTGCATTCGCCGTCGTTTCCCATGTACGTGCTATAAATTCTTGCGTGCGTGCTTGATCGATTTGCTCGGAATATATAATTTGTTTTGTATGTAAGTTTTGAAAATTGAAGAAAGATTTCAAATCTATAAAGGGTATGATTTCCTTCTTTTTTGTTGTTTTTGTTGTTTTTTTTTTTTTTTTTTGTTATTTTGATTTTTTATTTGTGGGTAAAAACAAGCAGAAAAAAAAACTGACTAAAACCAAACGTTTTATTGTACCTTTGACTGCCCTTTAGGTTTTTTTTTTTTTTTGTTATACACCACACATTCACATATTTGTGGTGCTTTACAGCATCAACAATCGGTGAACATAAAATTTTTGTTGCAATAAAAAACAAAACAAAAACAACAGCAAACAAACAGACTTACAAATAAATAAATAATGAAAAAAAAAACGAATATTTAGGAAAGTTTTTTTTTTTTGCAATGTTTCCATGTTTTCTTCCACAACAAGTCAAAATAATCAGAATCTGAAACTGCGAATCAAAAATTTAACAAATAACAACAACAGAAAAACAGAGAGAGAAAAAAAAAAGAAAATTCAATATTTTGTTATTTTGTTTTTCAGCATTTTTCTGAATTTATCCATGATATATCATCTACAAATGTATCTATAGATTCACATATAACTTTATATGTATTAGAAGTTAAAAGCAGTTAAGAAATAAAAATGTAACAGGCGGCAAACAAAAATTTTAACCATTTGTAACCACCTGGACTATTGGGGTCAGGTATTTATTTGTTGAATTTTATAACTTTGGTTTTGTTGTTATTCTTTTTTTTTTTAACTGCAAAATTTTATTTTTTACGTATGTGGATATTGAATGAATCTGAAGATTCTTTTTTTTTTTGTTTTTAGTTTTTTTTTTTTTGTTTAAGCTGACAGCAATTTAAACACGAGGTTTTAAAGGGTATAAAAATAATCTTTCTCTGTGTGTGTGAATAATGTGTGTTATATTTAAGGTTTAGTAAGTCCGTTTTCTTTTTTTATTTTCGACAGTTTCTGCTGCTTTTTTTCGGGAATGAATTAAAGCCTAACCTTTGACACCTGTTAAAACATTTTTGGACTTTTTTTTTTGTTTTTGGTGTTGAAGGCTGGTGTTAATCATTTTTACATTCTTCGAAAAAGAATGGGCGGAGAGAAGGGAAAAAAAAGGGTTAAGATCTGGAGAAAAAAAAATTAATATTATAAATTTATTATAAATTTTAAATAATTTTAATTAAGAAGGTTGTGTATTAAAATTTAACACGTGGAGTGACAATGCATCAATCGTAGCGCTTCATGTTATAGTACTTATGAATATAAACTGAAAATGTTCGTTTGATTGTTATATGTCACCAGTTTCTAAATAGAAAAAAAATTTTTATAGACTTAAATTAAAAATTTATACAAATAAAATAACTTTAGTCCTCACTTTAATGATAACATGTAAATTTTTAGATAACCTAAATTCATTAGTAAAATCCAGTAATAAATGTCAGGAAGGTTGTCAGGAAAGTTATATTTTAAACTTATTTTAGAAATAAATGAATAGAGTTGTTAGTGATTTTCATGTTCTATGTTCTAGGACGAAACACTCCTAAAATTTTAATAAAATTGCGTACCAAAACTTTTTTAAAAGATGTACAATGTTGACATGTTATCAGGTCTATGTATAATAAATTTAATATTTGTTAAGAAAAAAAAGTATAACCTTAACAGGTATATAGTTTTCTAACCAAAAATATAAAAAACATTTTCGATTCGTCTTATACTTCGCAGATGATTTTAATAAAATTTCATATAAGTATAGAACTAATTGAAAATTTTGAACCAGGAGTTGTCTAGGCAATGCAACATTACGAAACCTACTGGAGAGTTCAAGTAATGTTGTAGGACAAAACACTCTTAAAATTTATTTTCATTTACACTGCTGGTGGATGAAGAATTGCATTGGGTTGTGGAGAAAGTTTTTCTTTTTATGTTCACTGACGATGAAACCTTGATATGAACGTGTTAAATAAAAATAAAATGCATTTAAAATGCATAAAAATATTAAGGTTAAACCGCTATAAAGTGATCAGAATTTAGTTAGTGCAGAAAAAAATATTTCCAATTTTTAGATATTATTTTTTATTTTATAAAAGATTGAGCAAAAAGTTTGGGTTTTTCTTTTTTTCTGTTTTTTTTTTATCTTTATTTTTATACGTACGTGATTTTAATATTTTTCAAAATTTATTAGTTTTGTTTTCACTTCTTCATAAAAGGAATCGTCGTAAGATTATAAGATATAACTTTTTTTTTTCTTATGATGAATTTAACTAGAATCGCGTATTTTTTAATAATTTCATTGTACGACATTTAAGTTTTTATGACTTAGGTGGTTATACGTTTTGAATTTAAATATAAATATATATATATTTTTTTTTGTAGAAAAAATACAAAATTAAATAAAATAATTTATTTTTAAATTTAATATGAAAAAAAAAATTTATTTATTTTTTAAGATTATAAAGCTTCCGCTAAACGTTTTTTGATCCCTTTTTTAATTCATGTGATTCATTCACGTACATTTTAGTTAGATTGTTGTAAACTTATTAGGTTTGAACGGATGTAATTATGACTATAAGAAGCGTTAAAAATGAATTGTATTTTTTTTTGTTATCACTTTGTTGAAAGATAATTTCCCGTGAAGAATGGTTTCATCAAATTAGATAAAATAAATTATGAATATAATTCGTATTTTACGTAATTTCAACTGAAGTTTGAATATATTATAAAAAAAATTTAATAAGATTTACTTTTTTCATTATGGATTTCACAAGGATTATTTTCCTTACTTTTAGACGTCAGCATATTCTAACTTAACTGGTTCCTTTGTTTAAATTTGACCTCACCCATATCTGTGGTTTATTTGATATGGTCACTAGTCATCCCGCTTTTTTCCTCACTACCATATTCTTTATTAATTTTTTTTTAATTTGTTGATGTAATGGAAGAAGTTGGTATGTACATATTTGTATATTATATATATTATATATATATTATATAGATGCTTATCATGAATATAACTCGAAAACTAAAAATCGTGAAATGTTTAATATTTTAATAAAAGTGAATTAGTTAGCTATAGTTTTGGAGTATCAAGTTGGTATAAAAAATACTCAAGGTTCTGGAAATTTTATATTATTTAAACTCCTTTATCGAACTGCTATCAATATAAGTGATTGGTCCTTAAAAGCTTTAAAACGTTTTATTCCCTGTAAGAAAGCATATTCCAAAAATGGTGATAAAAAATATTTATTTACAATTTATTAAATGATATACTCATTACAGAGTCACTCTTTAACATTCAATTTCATCTTGAGATCACCATCTCATCAAACTAATTAGAAATTCTGGTATTCTTCTTTATGTTATTATCAAATATACAAATGTACAAAATTACTAGAGTACTATTTTTGGGTATTTCTAATCTGCTGATACTGAATATTTTATAGATCTGTTCCTTTTTCATCGTATAAATTACAAATATGTATGTATATGTATATTTCGCCTAGTGATTGAGATTTCAGATGTTCATTGAACATATTTTTTTGATTATCTCTTGTAGTTTTTATGTCTAACCTTATCACATTTATTCGATATCTTTTTTTATAAGTTAGTTTGTTTTCAACTGGAGTAATACAGAATACCTTAGATTTATCTGAAAGCGAAGAGTTTTTTTTCTTTAAAATTACAGTTTTTCAATTTACATTTTATATTTCCTATTATATTCTTTTAAATTTAAGAATGGTTTTTCTTTGAAGGTGCTAATTCAATTTGTCTGCGTTAAAAAAATATGCTACATCGTTGAGTTTCATTCATTAGCTGATGTAAAACATATCTATTTAATAAATTTTTTTCAAAATTTCAGATAAACGTAAGATTAAAAAAGAAAATATTCTTATAAGGAATTCAAATTACTACTACTAATTACTTAAAAGTAGTAAAAACTTGATGGAAGTTGTAGGGAAGAAATTTATAACAGAGTTCATAGAACAAACCATCTATTAGAATTTTTTAAAACTCTCTTTTTTTGCCATTAGATAGATTTCCATCTATTAGAACTTTTTAAAGGCTTCTCAGGTTGATAAGATTTGACAGAATGTGGAACATTCTTTCATCAAATGTGTCCTCCTCTGGTCAGTAACGTTTCTTTCTACAATTTACAAGTAAGTCTTTTTTAAGTTCCTTTCAATTCACTCTCCAATTCTCCCTTAATATTCTATTTACTCTCGCTGTTCCTCTTGCATTTAGCTAGATGTACATTATGATAATATATATGATTCATAGGATTTAGTTAGCATCCCCAATTTCAAGGTCGCTGAGATACCGCAAAAAAACAAGAGAAATTACTAATAAAAGGAGAAAAAAACACTAATTTCGAGGCCACTATTGTTTGAAATAAAAGTATTCAACAATTTACTTTCTAACTAAAGCAAAATAAATTCACGAAAAATAATTTATTGTTTCATCGTTACAACGTATGCGAAACGCAGGTTCTCTTCATAATTTTCTGAGTATTATACTAAATATTTTCTTAAATTTCTAGTAGGAGTTGTTTTAGTCGTAGTATATTAAAGTTTTAGGCAATAGAAAATATTGAATTTAAAAAAAAGAAAATGAAATTCATGGAAAAGTCATCAATAACATCAGTTAATATCATTATCACCAACATCACTCGTTACACATAATCATCAAGTAAATAAAAAAAAAGTTTTCGGCTTTAGAATAAGATAAATTAAAGATTAAAAGTCACCGACAAGTAAGTCAGTCATCAAAACAGAGGAAAACAAAAAATAAAACAAAAAACCAACAATAATTATATGAAAACAAAAGATTTTGTTACTTACCTGGGCAGGTAGATAAAAAAACAAAAGAAAAACAAATATTCAAAAGCTGATAGGTTGTTTGGTTACCATGTATGTACCACGTTTATAAACTTATATTAATTTATATAGATATATAAGAAATACTGCTTTTTTCAAACATTGGTAATATTTAGATTTTTTTATGCTTTCTTTTGTTGTTTTTTTTGTTTTGTTAAAAGAATTTAACGGCCGTCAACGAAGCAGTCACTCAACAGTAATTTATTTGTGCATTCAATTGCCGAGAAAATGTCATTTCACTCAAAAATTTACTTTACTGTATTCAATATTGTATGCATGCATACACAAATGAATATATATATATATATATATATTCACATATGTATGTAAACAGGATATACAATGATCACATTTGTTGTATGCAAAATAGCTTTTACCTGTATAATAAACAACAGGTATTATATATCTTAACTTATATCTTAAAGAATAAATTGTTGAACCCTTTTAATACCAAGAAATTTAATTATTTCAATAGATATTTTTCATATTAAAAAGCAGTAGCTCCCTCTTATCGGATATAATACATTTAATACCACTTTTATTGGTTTTGATTAATACTTAATTGTATATATATGTGGTATATAAACATGAATTAAAATTATCTATTAATTTTTAATATTTGCTTTATGAAAACAATATTAAATTTTTAAAAAATTTTTATTTTAATATTTTGATTATCACGATGGTTCATTAATGAAATATATATATAACAAATCATGTTGGTTTTCCAATATAATTTATACTTCGATTTACATTTTTCTTAGATGTATATTTGTTATAAATAAAAATATCACTTTGAGCATTAACATAATAAATGCTTGCATTGCAATTCATCTTCGCTGAATTTGTAAATACACATTTTTATTATATTTAACCTTTATGAAATTTCTAGTTTCTGGAATGTGTTTAAAAGTTATTATTCAAATAAATTTGTCAGTTAGTTTTTTAAAATAAGGTTCCAAAGCAATTTATATTTTACTAGGATCATTTTCACATAAATCCAATTTTCAGGGACACTATCTATCCTAAAAGGATATTTTACATATTGGTAAAACGCACCTCCCTCTTTACACAATATAATGAAATGAAATAGCTAACTGGTAATGCAGTATATTGGCTAGGCAGTAGGTTTAGCAGAGGATACGACAAGAATAAGGAAACTTTGAGTTGGGTAATGAAACTGCAAAGGAAAAATGAATTCGCTCATTATTACTCTTATGTGCTATCAGTGATGAAATTTTATTTTAATTAATGTTACAACAAGTTCCCAGTGACAAAATAAAAAATGATTCTTGGTTAACAAAGGGTTAAACTTTATAAATGAAAATTCAGTATAAAAAAATAAAAACAGAATAAAATAAAACTACTGCAATCCCACAATATGAAAGATATCAATAACAAATACAAATACCACATTCAAAAAGTATTGGAAACTATTAAAATAATATATGCAAAATAAAAATAATAAAAAAAAGGGAATAGAAATACAATTTAAGTATTTACAGAGTTGGAAATATGTTAGCAATGTTAGCAGCAAATAAAAAGAAGTAAAAGAAATACAAGTTAAAGTTAGAGAGAAAAATTACAAAAAAAAAAAAAACACAGACGACAATTTAAGAAGATAATGATTGGATTGGAATATGCAAAAAAAAAAAAAAAAAAAAACACCAACAAGAAGTCAGAACTCAGAACAAAAATAAAAACAAAAAGTGAAATGTTAAAAATACAAAGTAAAGAGACAAAGATGGGTGGATTGAATTGAATCTTATTATTTCATAAGAAAAACAATAATAATAATAATAACAACAACAACAACAACTATATTTATTGTGTTGAAAAGTTTTAATATGAACATATAAGTTTATGTATAAATTTATCTAACAAATGGGATTCTAAAGTTTTATCGAATAAAAAATTTTTACGTAAAGAAGTAGCAATAACAGTAAAGTTTGTTGTTTTATCCAAAACAAAAACACAAAAATTGAAAAAATAAAAAACGAAATTCTGAAAAAAAGAAAAAACATAACACGATACAATAACAAAAAAAAAAGGAAATTTTTTTGCTTATAAAATTGAAAATATTGTTCAGATTATGCAAAATACTTGTATTATTTTTTTTTTTTTTGTTCTTTTCTTTATAATTTTTAATTTTTCTTAAATTTACTTGAAATGCATACAAATCCACTTACTTAAATGGTATGAAAGTGGGATTGGATTTTTTTTTTTTTTAGTTTTGTAAAGGAGCTTAAAACAAAATGATGATGAAACACAAAATAAAGAATTGATGAATATAAAAATAATGAAAACAAAAATATTATTAAGAAAAACAGGATGAAAAAATATATAAAAAAAAAAAAAACACAGTAAAGCAATTGTCTTGATTGTTTATAGGTTCAATGTGATATTCATTTTCTCACCCATGATGATGTTTAAAGTGTCTATTATTATTACTTAAAATTTGTTTATTCTTATTATATTTAAAGTTTTTTATTTACACAATTTGGTATTATATAGGACATAAATATGAAATATTTTTAATTTAAAATTTTCTTCTTCCTTAACTTCTATACCAAAACTATTCAATAAATGACTGAATTACTAAAACTCTGTCATAATTATCTAATATTAATGTTCCAAAAATTCTCTAAAAATTATATGTCACAATAATTTAAAGGTTTTATTTTTCTTTATACCTTATTATTTATTTATTTCTTTATAATTTACATATAGGATAATGCAATATTTAAAAACCATCGGCTAGCCGCGATTATAGGCTGGAGAAATACGCGGAGAAATAAAATATTTATTTTGTTTATTATTATATATATGCATTATATTTTGTAGGAATAACGGTTTGTTTTCAATCAATAAAACTTGCTACCTATGCAGGATTTGAACTCTCACTCCCTCGGTTATTATGCCACCAGTTTAACAATTAGATTACCGTGGGCCCAACCTTAAATTTTACCCTTTAGAACCTGTAGAACGTCTCTCGATTATTTTTTTTTTTTCTCTTTGCCACTCCTCGAAGGAGCATAGAGTATCCACAAAGTCATTTATTATTCATATTGTACAAGACTATAGAGACACATTTTTTTTATTTCTAGACCATCTATTATCTTATGCAAGAATTATGGTTTATTATTATTTCATTATATACCTAATACAAATATAATATTATAATTATAATTTATAAGACATATACATACATATATACTTAGTTTTAATTTAATTATATTCTACTATTCTAATACATATTCTAATTATATTCTAATACATAATTAATTATAAGAAAAATCTATATTATTTTTTATTAATCTATATGACTCAGCCGGCATTTGAACGCGAGACCTTTCGTATAAAAGGTCGGTGTTTTAACATCTACACCATTGACTGGATCTAAATTATATTTAGTGCTCAATAAATTCAATCATTTTGATATAAAACTGTAATTAACATTCTGTATAATCTTCTCACTATAAAAGAAAAAAAAAATTTCCAATTATTTTATCATTTTTTAGTTCCAAATTTTAAGATTCCATAAAATATCTCAAACCCTGAAACGATAAAGATAGTAAAATTTAAAGATTCGCGAAAAAATACTCATTAAATGATAACTTCTCATTAATTAACTGATAGTGAAGTGGTTAAAAGTTACACATTTGAGTAATATTATGCTCAATATAATTAGAACCAACTCAGTAAATTATATCGTTAAATATTAAAGAGTATAATATTCGAAAATAATCTTATTATAGTTTTAAAAACCACCATTTTTAAACTTATAATCAAAACCGTTTTTATACCAAGCCAAAATTCAAAGTTCTTTTTATTATTTTTTTTTTTTTTTATTTTTTTGCTTTTCATTTTTTACCTAAAATGTATTATTGTTTTTGGTGAAAAATTTATATATTTATTAATTTTTTTTTTTCTTTCCTTTTGTTTTTTAATTTTTCGATGAACTCTCGCGCGGTTGGTATCTCTCAACACGTACCCAAGTGATGCCACCGAAATAACATATTTCTTTATTTTGTGTCCAAAATAATGTATCCAAATATAAACAAAATATAAAAAAAAAAATTAAAACCTTTATATATGTATATATACATATATCTGTATAGATATTTATATAATATATAAAGGTATTAAAACTAAAAAATTTTAAAATTCAAATTCAGAAAAATGAAAAAACAGATTCACCACAATTTAAAAAGAAACAAAAAAGAATAAGAAGAAGGGCTCAGAAAAAAAATTCTTTGGAAATTGGTGATATTTTTAGATTTAATCATTTTTGATTTCCTTTTTGATTTTTATTTTTTCTGTTTTATTTTTATTAAAAAAAAAAAAATAAATAAATAAATAAAAACAAAAACAGAGACAGAAATACTTATATGTATAATGTATATATACTTAGATACTTTTTTACTTTCTCATATACCTATTACTTCCATATAAAAGGAGAGTATTCAAATCGCGAAAGAATTTAATCTCCAAAAATTTAGATTAAAATCTTGATATTTTGGATTTCCTTGATTTCGAAAATATTTTTTTGTTTTCCATATTTGTTTTATTTCAAAAATTAGCTCTCGAAAAAAAATTTTAGTTGGGTTTTAAAAACAAAAGAGTGGTTTCATAATTTTGAAATTTAAAATACAAATTGTTTAATTTGAGGACAATAGTTTTCTATTAAATTTAAAGGTGGTTCGAACTATCGAAACCATGATCTAAGGCCACATAATAAAAATTCAAAATACGATAAAATAAAAATGATTTAATAACTGACAAAGCGCTATCAACATGGCACATTTTTCTTGTGTCGCAAATTTCATTTTTAAAAACTAGGATACTTGTGAATTTGATTGAGAAACTTAAGAACTTCTGAGAAACTGAAACTAAACTCGAATATGGATTATAGAGGATAATATATATTATAATTGCTTTTGGCAACAAGAAATTTATATTTTAAATATCAAATTTTGCAGTTTATATCTTTTTAAATTTTCTCACTTTATTTTTTAGATTTAATTACACTGAAAAGTCAAGAGGTGAATACTACAGATTTATTTTAATATTTTTTGGAAGTTTAGTTTTTTTTTTTTTTTACTTTTTTTTTAATAATTTTTATGTTTTAAGATTTTAGTACTGGACTTTTGGTTGATTTCTAAAATTAATGAAATCACATAATATATATTATATATAATATGTGTACATACATACATGTATGTATATAATTTTTTCCAAATTTATTTGTTATGATTTGTTTTTTTTTTTTTTCTCATTTTTCTTGAATTATGCTTAGATTTTATAATTAGTTTAACAATAATTGAGTACAGGTATCATTTTAAAGAAAATCAAAAAGAATAGTTCGAAAATTTTAAAATGATTTCTATTGAATTGCATGTTAATTAGGTATCAAAATTTTTTCTATTTGGATGCCTGCTCGAATTTTTAATCATTAAAAAAAAAAAATTTTTTTTTTTTTTTTCAGTAGGTAGGTATGTGATTATAAATTTTTTCTGTGATTTTTTTCAGTTCTTAATAAGTAGTTAGTATTTTATTTTATTAAAATACACCTGGAAAATTAATTTATTTTTTGAATTTACGATAAGTCCCTTATTTAGTTGAAACATTATAGGCTCTATTTTTATTTAAATGCCTATTTAAATTTATTGGGGGCTTAATTATAAAGAATTTGTTAATTATTAATCTATATTTCATATATTATTTCAAATGAATTCCTGTTTACATAGTTTAAATTATTAACTATAGGGATTATAATCCCAATTTTAGTGGAGTGTCTGGATTTTATATCGTAACATATACGAGTTTTTATTTTACATCGTTTTCGGATTAATATTATTACTATTATGTAAATAAATTTATATTAAACTTTTCAATTTCATCTTATCAAACCAATCTGCATTGGATTTACACAAGCATTTTCGAAATCCAATTTGAGTAGTTTTTATTGTCTGGTAATGACAGTTCTTTTAGCTAAAAGTGTTATAGAGTGACTATTCGACTATAGGAATTAAAAAAAAAAAAATGCTTTAGCGAAAAAATTATATGCACTTTAAAAGAAAGGCCAAAAAACGAAAAGCTTAATGTATTTTTTATGTATGAATCATATCCTTATCGTAAAATATATAATGTATCTTAAGATACTGAATTTAAATAGAAATGATTGAGACAAAGATTAGCTGTATTTTAATTACAAAATATCTATTAATTAGTCATAGCTTTTTAAAAATTTTAAACCAGTTTTTTTTATTTTTTAATTAAATTTTATTTTAATATTGTTTTTTATTATTTTTTTATTTTTTTTTTCCAACATATACAACACTAACATTTAAATCCCGACTTATCTTATAGATATTATTATAAAAATTTTATTAGTTTATATTTTGAATAGTTAAATAATTAAAATAAAAAAGATTAAAACGAAAAAAATTAAATTAAAAAGTTGTTACATTACAAAACTGATTTTAATTGCATGTTAATAAATTGATTCTATTATCATCGCGTTTAAAAAGAAAAAAACTGATTTACGTTTTTAAATTTACAGATTAAAAATTTTTATATTAAAAAGAGTTTTTAATTAGTAATAAATTACAATTATAACATTAATTCATATTTCTTTATATATATATATGTATATATATATATTTAATAGACTAAAGTAAAGACTACATTTATTGACCATCTTGTGGGAAATTTAATATTTATTTACCTTTCATTATAATTCACTTATTATATTTAATATAAATTTTAGTAAACTATATTTTAAAGATATTTAAATTTATAAATAAAAAAACAATCTATTGTGTATTCCAAAATATAATAAAGAATTTTTTCAACAAAATTGACTGAAAAATTAAAATATACAAACATTGATTTGAAAAATATCTAATATTGATTATAATACTCTCAATTCTTTATCTTTACAATAAAAATATCAATGATACTATTTCTATACGTGTTGCATAAATAAAAACGAAAATATAATTTTTTATTTTATTTATTTATTCATTTTCTCAAAAGAGCTATGCAACTCGTACAGAGTATATAAGAAAAAACAAAAGTTACTAAGATTTTTCAGAAATGTTAAGATTTTTAAGAAATGTATTGCCCCAGGTTTCAATACCGTATATCGGAATAATGAGTAATATGTTAATATTTTGATATTCTCTAGCAATCTATTTCCAATCTTCCTAAACACACCAACTATTCTACTATATCTTTAGCTGCAATTTCGTTTATTTGTGTATGCCAAGTGAGATTTTGGTCAAAATATTTATATTCTGTTACATTTTCAATTCCAACATTATTTTACCTAATATAAATTGTAGAGTTCTTAATTTTGATCATCATGCACTTAGTTTTGTTTTCATTAACTGTAAGTTTGCGTATTGATCTTGATCTTTATCCATCACAAGATCAATGTTTGATCTATGTCGGTCTTTATAATATTTTGTAGTGTCAAAAAATCTTGTGCAGCATAAACTATCGCAATATCATCCGCATATATATAACGATTGCCATATAAGTTTAAATGTGTAAAGCTACTGACATAGCAAAAAAATAAAGCTGGCCCAAGTGCACTTCCTTGAATTACTAATCAAAAGAATTGAATTTGTATTGGCTAAATCAAAGAATATCATACAAACTTTCTGACCTGAAGAAATTACATTTTGGATATATGTAATCATGTCAAACGTGGCCGGTATGGTATTGGATTTTTTTCAAACCCATATTGAAAGTTGCTGATCAAATTATTGGTTCTCAAATACTCATTAAGTTGATTATTTAGAAAAGTTTCTATCATTTTACTGAGAATCGATGAAATAGACATTGGTCTATAATTCTGATATTGCTTTTTTGTCACCACGTTTCTTATAAATAGGAATCACCTTGTTTAATTTCAAGATTTCTGGTACAACACTTTGCTCTAACGAGGCATTTATTAGATGTGTAATGGACTCGGCTAACTTTGCTTTACATATTTTTATCAGCAGTGTTCTTATACCATCTGCATCTGTAGTGTTCGTAGTTTTTAAATCCTCAATTAATTTTAATGTTTTTAATTTGTCAATTTTCTCAAAATAAAAGTTTTTATCTGTTCTCGTTTTTGGAATGTATATGGTATTGAAGTGCTTTGCCATTTTTTCACCCATGTTACTCTAGAGCTCGTTGAATTTATTTATTTTATGGTTCTTTTCATTGGAAGTGCAGTTTTTATCGAAAAAATCATTGATACTCTCGTTTGTTTTTCCATTAGAGACAATTTCTTTGACTAGATTCCAGGTTTTACGAGGATTTTTGGCATGTTTCATAAAGTATATATATCACTTAAATTGTATAAGACCACTCAGTGTTGAACTAATGATTAATGAGTAATGATGAGTATACCTTATGGTAATATTTTTAAAACTCTTTCTTTTGCAATAAAAATAGGTGTGTTGTTTATTGATAGGGTGTTATTCTTGCAATGAATAAAAAAAAATATATAATTACTTTTTTAAATGATAGAACTACATATGCAATCGCAAAGCAAATAATTATCTTCTTCACTAAGCTATTTGCAATAGAACTCTAAGATTTTTTTAATTTATAAAGAAATCCAAAATGGTTTCCTTCTTCAAAATATCTTCTCTTAACTTTCTCTAACTTTTAAAAAATTAAAAGTTATTTGAGTTATTGATCAATAAAAGGAAGAGGTGATGAGGATAAAGTGTTTATTCACCCTCATATAGATATCTTTCGTTAAATTGGTTTTTAAGAGAAGAAAATAAATGAATTGGAGTTTTCAAAATATTTTTTAAATTTTCTGGAGAATTATAGAAATTTAATATTCTTCAGCATATACTTTAAATGAAATCTATGATTTCGCAACTGAAAATTTTAAACCGCAGCTAAAATGGACATTTTCTTTGTTCTCTTTATTTTTTCTGTTTTTTCTAAGAAATTTTATACCTAATAAGTTTTTGTTATGAAACATTTTCGGAAGCACTCCGAATTTTATATTTATTAAAACTTTCAAATCAAAATTTTAACATAATATTTATTAAAATTACTTTTAAATATTTTTATTTTTTATTTTACGTTATGAAATTTTTTTAAAACAAATGGTGACTTTTATAATACCTTACATAATAGTGAAAATAGATTTTGTTATAATAGTGGATTTTTAGAATACGATTTTTTTATTCAATTATAATGGATATGATAATAAATTAAGGTAAATTTTTTTAATTTCATATCTGTAAATTAAATTGATAATTTTTTTTTAAATCTTACTATAGCAGATGACGTGAAAGGGATCGAATTTTAAGTAGCAACCTTTAAACGAAATTTAAAAGAAAATGTATTTTTCAAATTATAAAGAATTGAAAACACAACCTACATTTTTCTTTTCTATAAAACTAAATGTAAAATTTCAAAATTGCAATTTTTAGACTTACTATTGATATTACCTTTCGTCACTTTTTAAACTTTTACGCCTCTAAACAATAAAAATTAAGTTTTAATGCGTAAAGTCTTTAGTTCTTCATTTCTCGCGCTGGGTTTATTTTCATACACAATTCGAACGACTACACTATGGTTTTCGTTAATCAATAAAGCAGTTTATATATGAAAGAAGTACAACATTAAATAATAATAAAAAATAATAATTGGTCTATCACAAAAAAATCTCTAAAAGACATTAGCCATAAATGAAAATACCACCAGCCACCATCACAAGTTTATACAATTATCTTAATGCATTCATTACTTTTATATCAGATTCTTTAAAAATAAAAGACAATTTAATTTAAATATATGATTCTCTAATTATTATCTTTCATTTTCAGAAATTTTTTTTTTTTTTTTTTTTGGTTAATAACAATAAAAAAAATTACTGTTTTTGCATTTAACTCTCTTGTATTACCACTTTTGTAATAAATAATAAATTAAATTTATAATTTGTGTTTAATTAGAAAAAATTAAAAATATTAAAAAAAAAAAAAAGTATTAAAATTTATAAATATTTTATTTAATAAAAAATATTGCACTAATATAATAATACTAATAACATTTTTGAATTAAATTGATCTTAAAACCTCCGTCCCCCAAAATAGTAAGCTTATGTAAGGTAATGTTAAAATGGTAAGTTAAAGCGATGACATATTTAAGTATTTTTTTTGAAAAAATGATGATTCGCCTATTTAGAACGAAAATCTATCTGAATTTTATTCATAAAAGTTTATATTTAATCTTTAAAAATTATATTTTATCCATAAATACTTGAACGAATACTGGAAATAATATCAGTTTCAAGATCATAAGTTTCATTTTAAACAAATGCCCAAGGTTATTAAGTCTTCTATAAACTTCTATAAAATTTAAGAAATATTTTGACGACCACCAATACATTTATTTTTTTCTCTTAAATCCTTTTATACTTTACCAATTTAACAAAACACATTTTTGAAGACAAGTAAACATAAGCTCTCTATCTCCACCACTTCTTTGTTTTATTTATAAATACATGCTGGATAACTTTTAGTATTTTAAAGTCCAGATAAAGTTAAAAGAAAATATTTAGAAAAAGAAAGCAACATTTATATCATTAAATAGAACATGGTTAGTGTTCAAGATATCGTATTGGTTGTTGGTTAAGATAAGGAAGCATTCAGATAAAACTCTTAAGAAATATTAAACAAATTGATATATTCTGCATTTTATAGAAATAAACCAATGTAATTTTCGGCTTTTCATGTAAATTAGTAAATCATACTGATCTGCATGATTTACTAATTTATATGAGATCAGTACTAAATTAATATAGTTTTAGACTTTTATAAATTTTATATATACATAATCAGATTTAATATAACTAATATAAAAAACTTTAAAAGGTATTTTTTAAGTTTTTTTAATATTACATGAAAATAATACATGTTTTAAATTTATTCATTTTTGTTTAATAAAATTATCAAGTTATTGAATATTTAAAAATATTTCTATGAAATATCGTTATTCTTAGTTAGTGATGAAAAATGCAGTTGCATTCTTAAGAAGGAATATTATCAGACGACTGTACTTCATTTGACTGTATGTCATTTGCCTGTATTTTCATTTGATGATATTTTATTTGCCTGTATTTCATTTGACTCTATTTCACTTAACTGAGTTTTCATTTGCAACGCATTACACCTGACTGTATTTCATTTGACTGTATTTCACTTAACTGTGTTTTGATTTGTAACCAACTTTAAAATCTCCCTCCTAATTACATACAGTCAGTCAAAATCTCTGCAGTAAAATGAAATGCAATCAAATGAAATACAATCAAATGATAAACAGTTAAATGAAATACCGGCAAATCAAATGCAGTCAAATGATATATCTTTTTTACTTTAACTGAATATTTTTTTACTTTAACTGATGACTTTTTCACTTTAAGTGAAAAATTTTTTCTTTAAGTAAAGACTTATTTCATTTTTTTATTTTAAATGAAATATCTTTACTCAGTAATTTATATAATATAAATATTTATATATAATACATATATATATTTCTATCTGATATTTATATATTTCATATTAATATACATACATACATATTTACTATATATATAGGTAATGGTATATTATATATATTTTTTACTTTAACTTTTATTACAAATCTCTTTACTTAAAATAAAAATGTCTTCATTTAAAGTAAAAATTATATAATACAGACAACTGCGCAAAAATTACAGTTAAATGATACTACAGACAAATGAAATACAGGCATATAAAATGCTGCCCCTTTAAGAAAAAAAATAATTTAAATTGTTGAATAAGACTAATGTTAATTATATAAATAAATAGAAATTGATAGAAAATTAATTATAACTCTGTATATGGCGTAAATTCATTTCGTTCGAAGTAAAAATATCCTTTTAAAAAACCTTGTTAAGAAAGTTAGAATAACTGATGCAGAAAAAATACCTAAGTGAATAAAAAACTATATGAACTATATAAAACTGATATATATATGTATATATACATATATATAAAAGTTTAAATCTAACTCAAAATTGTTTTCATTTTTTTTTTTTATACATATTTATAGAATTCTTTACATTTAATTAAATTTTATATATAGGATAAAAATAATTATTTTTACTAACAAGTGACTTAATTGTTAATATTAATAGTATTTTAAGATTATTTTTCTTAGAATTCAACAATAATTAAATAAATTAGTTTAAATATAATAAAAAACAACATATATATATATATATATATCTATCTGTTATTTTTGCTGACAGTAAGTTAATTACTAAGATTAAAAGTTTCAAAAAATTTTCAAGGAAAAAAACTAAACAAAACTTATAATTTATTAATTTATAATTTTGATTCATTAAAATGTAATTATATGTCATTTTATATCATTCATTTTTATTTTAAAAATAAATCGTATGGTTGGATTGGCAAAATAAAAAAAAAAATAAAAGATAAAAAAAAAGCTTCATTTAATTGATTCTTCATTTGTAATGCTCTTAAAAGATATTGTGCAAGCTTTTTCCTATATTGATCCTACTACAAAATTTATACTTGTTTTTTTTTTTTTTCAATTAATTTTTTATTTAGTAAAATTCATATTAATCTAAAAGATTCAACATTGATCCAAAAAAATTGTATATCGAACCGAACTTATGTTCCAATAAATAGGTAATTTGAGTTAAGCCATGTTTCAGACAAGGCAATAACATCGTTAGGAAAAGATTCTGATTTTAAAAACTCCGTATGAGTTTTTGTGCAAAGGCATCTCATGTTTTGGTAAAATATGGAAAGATTATCCAGATTTTTTGATTATTGGCGATTCGATTTTTGTTACGTATATATATCAAACTTTTTAATTATGATACATATATTGGCCAGTTGTTTTGTTAGTATCATTTAATATGAACTGTGTTAGTTCGTCCGGAATATTTAATTTAAATGATGAGCAACATTTAGTTGTTATCTTAATAATGGAAATGCCATTCTGAATACAGTTTTTACTGAGCATATATTACTTAAGTGGTAGAGAATATCACATGGTTCTGTATTCCTCAGAAAATGAGAGATAAAAATTAAATTTATTACGGAATATGACCTTTATTCGTATTTATAAAAAAAAAATTACTTAGAGTTGTCAAAATCGAATATAATTTATTTATAATTTTTTTTTTTTTTAACATTTGAACACCATAAAAAAATCAAAATAGTTTTTATTTTTTTGTTTTTTTTTTTTTACAACAAATTTCCGCTTTTCAGTGTCTTTTTTATATTATAAAAAAAAAATAAAAATGTTTTGTTTTTTTTTTTATAATTTTATTTATTCTTTTATTGCTAATAGCTATTTTTTTTTTTCACATTCATTTTGTTGCATGATATAAAAAAAATGTTTTTTTTTTTTTACCGTTTTGTTTTATTTGCCCCTGTTGGTTTTGTTTTTTTTTTTGACTTTTAAATTTTTTTTTTCTTGGTTTTGGTCTTTAATTATTAAATGGATGAAGAAAAGCAACAAAAACAGAAAAAAAAAAAACAAAATTAAAATTTAATTATAATTATATTCAGTGTTAATTTAATATTTGTTAATTTTAACATTATTTTGTTTCGGTCTTTCGATTTTGTTTTCCATTTCGAACTTACTCATTTTATTTAAACACGATTTATATTAAAATTTCAAGATTAAAAATAATTTAAAAAATATATGAATTGGTCGTTAGGTATATAAAATTTTTCTAAATGGTCTATTCTTATGAAATTTTTTTTTTTTTTTCATTTTAATTGACTTTTCCCGTCCTTGAGAAAATCATTTATAATCACTACTACAACTGAAGTCTTTTAAACAAAAAACAAAAAAAATATCTTTGACAAAAATTATAATATTTCTCATTCTTTTCGGTAATGATCCTCTTTTGAAAAACTGGTTTAAGAAAATCTTTCGAATGTCTTCTTTGATGAGTTCTTGACAATCAGTTCTTCGAAATATTATCAAGAATCATATCAATTATTATATTATTGGTTATTTAATTATTTTTTTCAATTCTAAAGTAGTGTTATGAGTAAAGTACTCATCTCTATCATAAATTATGTCGATATGTTATCAATGCAAGCGTACCGAAATCTCGCTAAATAAAATCTCGTGTTTCAAAATCTCGTCCTTTTATAAATCTCGTTTTTTTAAATCTCGCGTGTCAAAATCTTAGTGTTTCAAAATCTAGTGCCTCAAAATCTTGCGATTTCGCGATATTTTTAAAAAAATCTCACGAAAAAGTAAAAATGGGAAAATAGAAGAATTATTGTGAGCTCCAGTCTTTTTATTCAAAAAAAAAAATATCATATAAAAAAAAACGAATAGCTAAAAAATTAAAATATTTAAAAAAAAAATGTGTTGTTGTTGTTGAAATATAATGTTAATATAAAAAAGATAATTAAGAGGATTTTTAGAGTTGGTTACAAAATCAGGGTTCCAATAATTTGTTTAGCGGGGGGTTTGGTTTCTGGCTACAGCCCCCATTTTAAAATATGTATGTAAAAAATATAATTAGGGTATTTTAAAGTTGTATTTAATTTTTAAAATCAAGATATTCGCTTTTCCAGAATATTTATATTATATGCGAGTTTCTGAATTAGGAGGGATTTTAGAGTTGAATTGCAGGATTATACACTTTTCCAGAATAGGTACTATATATATATGTATATGTATATGTATGATACTGAATTAGAAGGTGTTTTTATAGCTGTATTTTATATACAACATTAATTTAAATTTTGAAAATTAATGAAAATTTTTTTTGTGAATTATTTTAGTATAAATTTTATTTTTTGGATATTCATAACAACCTATTTACTTAATGAAATATATTATTTGGGTTTAAAACATGAGATTTTGAGACACAAGATTTTGATATTCGAAATTCTAAAACATGAGATTTTAAAACGTCAGATTTTGAGACAAGAGATTTTAAAACTTGAGTTTTCTTAGCCAACCCGTTATAAACTATTTTGTCTATCAAATGACATTTTCTGCAATCAATATGTAATTTGATAAAAAATTAATAAAAACTGATATGTTTTTACAACTAAATTAACAAAAATTTACTTAGTGTAATAACTTTTAAATCAATTATTAAATCTTTTAAGTTTAAGTCGTATTTCATATTAAATTATTCAAGTAGCAAATATTATCACCATTTTAATGTAAGTTATTTAAAATTATCATAATTCGATTATTTTTCAAAGCAATATTTAAAATATCAAACAAACCTAAAAGAGTTTTTATCTTTTTTTCTTTTAATTTCGAAATAAAACAGGATATTAAATTGGTAACTTTTTAAAATCATTTAAATTACGGTAAGATTTTAATTTTTATAAACTTATCGCTTATTTTAATTTGAAAAACAACTTATCTTTAGTTTGAATGAATTAACGGATTAATTTCAAATTCTCGGATTAGAATCAACATTTTTTTTTAATCATTCTTCTTATTTCCAAAATGGTAAAATTTCAAAATTAATATTAATTTTTAGTTTTAATATATTTTAATTATGTAAAATTTAACCGCACTTAAAAAAACGTATTGAAAAAGCATAGAGAAAAAAATAATGCAAAACATTACGATGTCTAATCACCGTTTTAAGATTCTATCATAATTAATATGGATAAAGGATTCTGTTCTGGAAATACAACGGGTACATTCAAACTTCTTAATCATTGATTCATAATTTTGTTTTTCTTTTTTATTTTCTTTTTTTTTTATTATTATTATTATGACGGTTAACATAAAATTTTCAAGTTGGATGAGTTGATTATGCAAATTAGAATTTTTTTTATATGAACGCATATTTTCATTTTTATTCTACACATTAATTTTTTTTTTTTTTTTTATAATTTTTATTTAAAGTAATTAAAAATAAAAAAAAAAAAAAAAAGAATAATATTTTAATATAAAGTAATTAACCAACAAATATATTTTCTACATAAAATTGATATTTTCGATCAAAAGAAAATGTAATAATAAATTAATCAAAAATTAATTAGTTAATAATTAACAGAAAATAAAATAATTTTAAATGTAATTAAAATAAATGAAAACTATACTTAATTTGATATCTTATTTTTTATTATTTTTAATTTTATAACGAAAATACTTAAGGCATACTATAAAATTAAAAATTTTTGTTATAGGGGGAGGGAATTTTTCTCATAATACTGTGAGAGTAATTATTACTATACGTTAGCTATTTAGGTATGGCTAAGTAATTAAAGCTTGTTATTAGTTTTTTTTTTCATTAAGAAATAAATTTTTAAGATGTATACGAGTTATTACAAAAAAAAAAATATTTGGTTCATTACATAATGATGACAGGCATTATAAAAATATTTTTAAATTTTGTGCTAAATTTGAAATTTTGTAGTATGTTTCGGTAATTTGAATAGTGATAATAATTATATATTCGACTATTGTTTGTTGATATTTTCATAAATTCTTACAATATAGACTCATCTCATCTAAGTAATCTAAGTATCTAATTTTTTATCCTTTTTTCTTGTTTTTAAGTTTGTGTTCGGGTATTTTATAAAAGACTATAATATATATTTCCGGTTTTTTCTTGTTTTGGCTTTTCTTTGTTTCTTGGTTTGAATTTATATAACTGCTGAAGAAGGTGGAAGGTAAAATTAAAATTGTGCTAATACTATATAAGTAACATTCGATAAAATTAATGATTTTGTCTAAAAAATTTTAAGAAAATGAAAATAGAACATTTTGAATATTCTGCCTTTGATTATATTTTCTGCTTTATTTTTAAGTTATTTCATCCTGGTAAGTTGTTTACTTTACATGTTATTTTTATATGTAGTTCTTTTCTTAGTTTTTACTATTTTCTAGGGTTAATTAGTGCTTAGTTTATTCAACTATTTAACCGTTTATCATTAATCATCACATTTATATGTCAGTTATGTAGGTACTATTTATTTTATCGAGTTTAATAATAGGTCAAATACAACAATGTATTCTTAATTCTGCAAAGTATAACATATTTTTTCAGAACTTTGTGAATTCTTTAACATACTTAAGTCTTTGTTGGTTTCATATATACCTTTATATTTATAGTTAAAAAAGATATTGATACAAATATTCCATTATTTATTACTTATACAAAATTAATATAAATTTTTTGATATATTTTTTCTAATATATAATATTATCAATAATATTTAATATGTTTTTTTTTTTTTTTGTATTTTTCAGATGCAGAAAATTAATATGAAATCTCTAAATAGAACTAGCAAAAATCATAAATTGTATCGAAAACTTTAAAATATTGAAAAGTCAAATTTACGTAGAAATAGTTTTAGCTTTAAAATTTTTATTGATATTATTAAAACATGACTACTATGTCACAGAGGGACTTTTCTGAGGTAAATTATTATTTAATTTTTCTTAAAAATTTATACATTTAACAATGGTATTAGTAATTAAATTCTTAAGCTAATTTTTTGACTTCTTTACAAGACACCATATATAATATTTATTCTTAACACAGCTTACACTTTTAAGATTGGTAGTTTAATATAGATAACACTGATCATTAAGAATATATCTTATCATTTTTAAGTCAACACAGTTAAATTCAACTATCCTCAATATGAATCCTCAATAATTGAAATCTATTCAAGTGCAAAACCGCTTTGGGTGCCTCGACTAAAAATCTGACTTAATCATAATAATCTAAATTAGAAATTTTTAAAATATTTAGTTTAAAAAATGATCAATTTAAAGAATTTTTCAAATCCACTTAATTCTATTTATTTATTTTTTTTTTTTTTCCAAGAAAATGTTTAAATCAATTGCATTTTTTTCCCAAGTTTTAATATAGACTGTTTTTTTTTTCAATCTGTTTAATGTTAAGGAACAAAAAACAAAATTAAATAGTTAATTACCTATTAAATTTTGTAAACACCTCTTCGTTCTACTTAGTAAAAATTTTAAGCGAAAAATATAAACATTAAAAAATTATTAAATTTTTTTTTTATGTCAGATATTCTTCTTTTTAGTTATAAAATAAATTAATACAGGATAGTGTCAGGTAATCCTAATAGGTAAAAACAAAAATTGAAAGTTGAAATATAGTAGATTTTAGAGACTACTCTAAAAGTTTCAGAAAGTCTAGTATATGATTCCAGATTTTTATAGAACCAATCTCTTTATTTTCTTATGAAAATTATGATTCATTCTAAGAGTCTCTTAAATTTTTATTTTTATATCTTATCTAGGAATTTATTCAATTTATTCGGTCTTAAATGAGGTTAGGTTGAATTCTATTCAATTTGTTTTTATATATGTTGCATTTGGGCACAATATTATTTAACTATAAACAACAACATAGATCGGTGATATTTAAATCTCAAAGAAATAGCCTTTAATTATCTTCTATATAATTTTGAATTTTTTTTGTTGACCTTCAATTTTTTCCAAGAGAACACATACCTCGCCTCTATCAGTTTCTTTTAGTGTTTCTAGTTTTAAAATCAACTTTTTTAATTTTAAATTCTTAGTTTTCAAAAATTACATTTGCGGGGAGCTCAAAACTGATTGAATATCTTTTGATTTATATAAGAATATTTTTAAAATTCAGAGCAATGAATTCTCCTCTATAGAAACTTAAAGTAAAATTATTTACAATTAATTTACAAGAAAAAAAAAATTGTTCTTCTGTAACATTAAAGAAGTAATGGAATGTTGAAATTCAAAAATTAATTGTTTTAATATATTTTTCTATTCTATTCTACCCTTTTTTTTTCTCCCTGATTTTAAATTTTGAAAAATAACGTGAGATTTAAATTTTTATTTTTTAGTACAAGATTAAAGAAATTTGTTTTTTTTTTTTTTTTGTCTTTTGATTTTTTATATAAAAGGCGTATATTTTTTTTTTATTTTACAATATATACCGCCAAAGAATATTTGAAACGGTAGAGCCTTAAAAAACGCGGAAGATAATTTTTAAAATAAAATATTAAATGTAAAAGATACAATAAAAAAAACTTGATGAAAAATTTTCCTCTTAATGCCACCATTATTTTGATTTTATCTAAGTAGTAACTTCAAGTAGCAATTTAATTAATTTAGAAAGTCAAAAGAAACAAAAATAAATAACAAAATGTATATATTACATTTTGAAGTTTGCTTTTAGATTCTTCTTTGTAGATCTGTCAGATAAAGTCTCTCATAATGTACTAAAAAATGTATTGACTTTGATTTTACTTTTTTTTTGTTTATGATTTTTTTTTTTTTTAAATTCTACTTTAAAATTCTTTTTTTTTTTAAATTTTCTTTTAAATTCTATTTTCTATAATAACTACAAATAACTACAATTAATTTAATACTTTTATTTTTGTTGCTTCCAGAAATTTAAATTAAATGATCCTTCGCCTAGTTTCTTATTAATCTTTTTTTTTATTTTTCGTTTCTGTAATATTTATAATTTGTCGGAAAAAAATTTTATTAAAATAATTTTTTGATTTAATACTGATTTTAAAATAGTTCATGTATTAAAACTGTTATACAATAGAATAGCGGAATAGTATTCACTGAAAAGTGATAATAACCATTTTGAATTTCAACAAATCTAAAAAAAAAAAAACATATATATAAGACTCTTTACTAACTAGAACTAAAAAAGATTTTTCATATTATCTGATAACTATTTAACATAGGATTACAACGAGAAGTATAAATTGGATCAACTACAGAACTTTTTCCGGAACATAAAAAAATCATAGACATTAAAGAAACCATAAAAGAGTTAATCTGTCATTGAACGGTACCATACAAAACAAAACTCTTACAAATTCTTGTTAAACTGTTTTATTAATATTTCAGATAGATGGCAAATTTTTACTTAACTACATTCTAGTACATATACCTGCTTTCATATTATCTATTCTTGTATATAATCTGTATATTTTATATAGATGCATAAGAAGCACTAGACAGTAGTTTCGATGTGTTTACTATTAAAAAGCTAATAAAAACAAAAACATAATTCAAGGTAAAGATGAACCATTGATGATGAACACGTCTTTAACGAATATAATAAAAGTGTTGAACTTTACTATTATGACGTATCATATTTATAAGAACAATTTTTTTCCCTTAATTTTGTTTTTTTTTTGTTTCTGTTTTTAGTTTTTTTCTTTTCGAAAAAAAGAAGAGAAATATTTCAAGAATTTCAGTTCAGTGACGTAACATGTCTTAATTGATATAGGTATAAAATATACATCAATTTTTTTGTTGTATTTTAATGAAAATAATTTGATGTTGTGTCACTCAAATTTTTCATTTTATTGTTTTATTTTTGGTTTATTTTTTTTCTGGGAAATTATATATATATGTATATGGGTTCTAGTTTGGTATTTTTATTTAACCCATAAAAGTGTTCATAGTATCATTATAATAACTCTTTTTTTTTTTTATTTAAACTTTACTTTTATATGATATTAACAAAATTTCATTTTAAACGTATTTATTCGTTTACTGTTTGTCTATAGTCAAAACTTTAGAATTCTTATTTACTTGGTTTCTTACAGTTCTAGAATCATAATGATCTTCATAAATATAGAAAATACATCAATTATTACGCTATCTTATAAGTCTTTGCAGTTGAGTTCAAATACGTTTTTAAAAATTACGGCTAAAGAATTAGCTGCGGTTATCAATGGTAATTTGCGAAGTGATGCATCGTTTGTCCAACAAATTTAAAGGTAGCGAATTTTTATGCTGTATATGTTTATATTGTCCGCGAACTATATTAATTTATATTTTTCATTTAATGGTTGATATTGAACATATCACATCGTTCTTCATTTTATTATTTTACTCAGTTTTTACAAAAAAAAAAAAAAAAAAAAACAAAGAAAATAGAATATTATAGTAGTTTTCTATTTTTTTTTTTTTTTTTTGTTGTTTATTAAATTTTATTTAGAAATAAAAAATTCCTATGTATTTTTTTCTTTAGCTGTAATTTACTACTCTCATAATAGTACAAAAATTTATACTACGAATCTTTACTCTAGCAAAATAAAATACAATAAATGAAGAATTTCTTTATATCTCTTTTTTTTTTTGTTTGATAATAATTTAATATTATGATTTAGTGTAATGTCATAATACCATAAGTGTTAAGATCGTAAAAAAGATTTAAAAATATACAAAATAAAGTTAGAACAACTATAAAGTGTAACTACAAAACTGGTACTTTATATCTTGAAAGTGACGATAGTCGAATTTCTAAGTTATTTTAATCATTTTTACTTTATTATTCAATTCATATAAAATTACTTATGGTTCTGTTTAAATTACATCAAACTATAAAATTCGAAACGAAACTTTTACTTTATAAATAATTTACCTTCTAAATTCGTCTATTTTATGTCTCTTTCTGTTTCATCTTATTTTTATCTCTTTATCTCTTCTTTCTGTCTTATCTTTTTAATTTCAATATTTTTTTAAGATGTTAATAAAACAAAAAACTTCAATGATTACACCATTAGTAAGTACAGAAACAAGAAGTGAAATTCCTTATAATATAAAAGACTTAAGCGAGGAACCTTAATCAATAGTAATTGATTTCGTTAAAGTGGTAAATGAAAATTAAATTTTTTTTTTGTGTAACTGGACAACCAAATCAACAGGATATAATAATTATTGGTGAAATGTAAACTTCTCGAGTAACCCTGATTCAATCGTAATAGTTTTGTTATTAAAATAAATATAAGTTATTATATAATATATTTTGTTATTATATAAATAAGAAGTTAAGCAGTTTTGTTAGATTTTTAAAATGATTCAATTACATTTCGTAATCGGATCAACTATGTACAACTAAATTTAAGAATCCCAATAAATATTCAATATTAAAAAAAAAACAACAATTTTATTGACAGTGATTTTAATAACTTATATCATTATATTTGTATACTTGATAAAGTTGTAATAATTGTTATTTTAAAAGTATTAGAATGAAACATTCTATCCTAAGTACTGTTGTTGTTCCAATATTTGAACATGTACCGAAAATCATGTATTCAATCAATTAAAAAACAATATAAAGATATCTGGGCTTATCAATCATGGCATTATGAAATGCATTCAAAAATTGAAAATATATACAAGAAGAACATTAAAACCAGAACTCAATTATAGTAAAAAAAATAACAATTTTAACAAAAAAAAGAGGGGAAAAAACACAAAAATAACTTAAATGAAAATGGAGAATATCTGAAATAATCAGTTATACAGTATACTGTTAATATATAATTTTAAAATCTCACGTGGGAATATAATTTTTGTTTTTGTTTTTTTTTTTGTTACCAGTTTTTTTTTAATTTTTATTTTTAATAATACCTTTCTTCTTCCTTGTATCTTAAAAATGTATTTAAGTATACAAGTGGAGTCTCTATAGTGCTTCTTATAAAATGTGAATAAAAAGAATAAAAAGAAAAAATTAATGTTGAATACGAGTGCAATGGGATATTATAATGCTTGTAAATTTTAGTTATAAATAATGAAACTTTTTATACTAACGTTAATCTGTTTATTCATCGTTGCCGAATTATAGATTTTAAAGATATCTATCTTTTTTTAGTTCTCGTTGATCACAAAAAACTTAACATTTTAGTTTCTTTCCTTTTTATTGTAGAATTTTAGTCTCCAGTTTGGTCAAAATCAAAGTTAAGTTCCGTTACATTTAATTTTAAAATTATAGTTATTTTTGTTAAAACTTTGAAAACTTTTCTGTGGAGCAACATTTATATGAGTTATAAGCTTTAAATTAAAATTGTATTTTTTTATTATTATGTATATTATATTAAACTTTATGTTTACTGTTACTGTTTGTTTTGAAGGGCATTGTTTTAAATATAATATATTATAGTCTACATTATATATTTTTTTAAAGGACATAATAAAGATATACTGCATTAGCTCCCTAGACAGTAAACTGTTTTGGCTATAAGAGAACAGAAGAACATTGATTTCAGTTGAAACCCTAAATTAAAGGGTGTAGGGCCATATAACATTTTTTATTTAGGAGAATATAAGTCTTAAACGAATCAAGAACAAAATGAAGTCAACCAGATCTATCATTTGATTATAACTAAAATATTTCCGTCTTTTAATTCAATTGATCTTTTCCTTGCAACATTATAGATACTTTGAAAGAAACCCTCGTCATTTATATTAACTGTTCTTCAAATAAGTATGATTACAAACATGTATATGTGATGTATGTATGTATTCTTGTACTATTAATGAAACTAGCATGAATTTTGCAACATGAATTGAAAATTATTTGATGTTTTTTTTTTTTCGAAAAACATGTCTTTCGAATTCTGATTTTATTTAAGAAATGATGAAAAAACAAAATAAACTGAAATGTAGTTGAAAATTGTTCGGTTTTATAATTTTTTATATACAAACTAATACCAATGTGTACGCGCGTAAATTTACATTTTTTATTTTTACTTTTTATTTTTATTTTGAATAAACGTCATGTAAAATAGTTATATATGTGCTAAGGAAATCTTTGGAATTTTCATCAAACTATTTTATTTAGGTATGTTTGAGTATGTAGGCATGTTAAAAAAAAAAAAAATTTATAAAATTGAAGAATCTTTGTTTGATTTTTCTTTTTTAACCTCTTTCGTGTCTTAATTTTTTCATTTTTTTTTACAATTCTTTTGCTACTTAAAGATCTTAGAATACTTACTCTATTATTTCTCTATGTACGAATAGTTGATTTGTTTAATTTTTTTCTTTTATTTTTTTCAAATCATGTCTATAATTTCTATATAAATCTAAGCAAAAATTACATATTCTAAAATTAACGAAGAAAGGGAGCAAATAGCAAAAGAATCGAGGAAAAATGAAAATAAAAACTAAAAAAAAATATTAAAAAATGGCGCGATCTTTTTATAAGAGTTACCAAATGAATTTATTAAAAGAAAAGAAAAATTTGAAGTAAAATTAGAAATCTAAAGCTTCGGTTAGACATTTTATTTATTTATTTGTTTTTGGGCTATCTAGCAGCAATACAAGTCAATGTAGTTTATTAATCTTTTGGTTGTTTATTATGTGGTTTAACTGTAGAGCTTTTATTAATTTTATTATATAGTTATATATATAACTTATATATATGATTTTATTATATATATATGTATATATATTATATTACCATATCCATACATCATATCATATCCTGACCTTGATTTAAACCAGAGAAATTTCAACTGAAAGTACTGTATCTAATTTTGACAATGTTTTCTAAAAGTTTTTTAAGCGATTAACATTAACCTATACTTAATTAAAAATACCACAAAAATTAACTTCAATTTACAAATTTAAACATATTGCAAATTTTAAGAAGAAGTTGAAATTAAAATATAAAACAAAAATTACAAAAGATATATAGTACATTAAAAGTAGCAATATTAAAAGTTAAAATTTCTATAAGTTTTACAATATATTAAACTCAGTTTTGTTAAAGTTTATTAAATTTTGTTGCAACAAAATTTGAGTTTCACTACTTTTTGAAGCTAAGAAAATCTAGAGACTCTAGAAGTTAAACCCATTGAACCGTAAACAAAATATTTAAATAATGTACGAAAGCAGTAGCTATTAAGGAAATAATTAAACAAAACTAACATAACAATTGAAAAAAACTATATTTTTTGAATTCGCAAATCATAAGTGAAAACTGGCTGTTAAATTTATATTAAGAAGAATCTTTTTTTAAATATTTGATCTTTTTACTAAAAATTAAATTAAATTCAAAATCAATGAAAATTTTTATAAATTATAAATTGATATCTAATTAATTTTCTTACTTTAAACTTCAATTTAAAAAAAAAATTTTAAAACTAAAGACTTCAATGAGAAACTTCGAATTATGCTTTTTTTCGGTTTTTTTTCTGGGTGCATGTGAAATAATAAATTAAATAGTTTTATTTTTTCTTTCTAATTAAAGTTAAAGATATTAAAAATTCCTTTAAAAATTAATTAAAAAAATTAGTATTCAAAATATATATACATCTATGTATACATCTATATCACCTGCTTCCAATTTAGTCCACCTTCAATCTACCTGCAAAATTTAGTAAGATTTTCAGTGGGGTCTGATTTTATTGAAAAATTTTACCAAAATAATAAGAATAAGAAAAGTTGATACCATTTTTTGGATATATTATAACTATCTATATACCAATTATTATCATCTGGTAACTCGTATTTAAATTTAAAAGAAGATTTTGTAGCACATTTTGACATTATGATAAAAAAAAAATTCTTAATGTTAGAAAAATATTTTTCATATTATTATAGTATTTTTTTGTTTTTCTGTGATAAAGATACAAAAATTATGTTGAAAATTTTAGACAACAAAATAAAACAAAAAGCATACATATATTAAATTGGTATTGTGGTAAAATTTAAAGTATCTAAAGTGATTGTAAGTATCTTAAAAATAAGAAAGTTATTTTACCAATTATTCTTTGTTGTTTTTGTTGCTCCTATTACTGACTTTTTTTTATTTTTGATTTGTTAGTGTTGTTGTTAGTGATGCAATACAATTGCAATTGATGCATCACAGTTTTTACTAAATGCATAATTTTTGTTCAGTTTTTTTTTTTTTTTTGTTTACTACATTTCAGTATAAGATGTTCCATTGTTACTTGCATGATAATGATTATGTTGGTTCTAAATACATATAAATGTATATACGTGTATGTATACAAAAAAATTGAGAAAGATCATTTTATAAGAATTTCTTCTTTTTTTATACCCGTACAAACATAATTCTAATGGTATAATAAATTTGCCATTAGATTTGTGACACGTTAAATATATATATTTTTCCTCAGTATTATATTCTGTCATTTTTCTGACATACAGTGCCGTTTTCAATTAAATGTCATTTAACTTTTGAACATAAACATTTGAGCAGTGTGTTCGAGTAGGTTCCATATAGGTTTTTTTTTTATGAGCTTAACTCAGTGTCCAATTATTAAAGTTGACTTCAAAAGAAGTACAGAAATTATCGTCAAGACAGTAAAAACTTCGGGAAAATGCGAAATTTATATCCCTATATTTTCGTATTTTTAAGTACTAGACATCTAAAACATGGTAAAAGATAATAATATTTTATAATAACAACTTCTGCAAAATTTATTTGGTTTGGCACAACTGGGTCAAATATATGTCATACTGCGAAATTTACATGATTATACCTCGGCACTTATTTAAATCAGATTTTTGAAATTTTGTAAAAGTTGATAAAATATTATACAATCAGCATATATTGAATTCGCGCGAGTTTAACGTATAGTTGGCTTAGTCTAGTCTTCCTCGTTTTCAATCAATTAAAAATATTCACAAAAAAAAAGAAAAAATAGAAAATAATAGATTTAAAAAACTAGCAATGAAATTGTTTGTTTCAATTTCTTTTCATCTTTCTCTTCTCCATCTTTTTTTTTAATTCATTTTCTTGTATCATTTTTGCTATTTGTAGAATTTTAAAACTACTTTTTATAATAACGGAGATACAATTAATAAAAACGATATTGGGAAAATAGACGAGAAATGGTGTTTTCTTTAAAATTCTAAAATACTGAAATCCTATTATTTACCCAATTTTTGCGAGAACTTTAATTTTTAATAGAAAATAAAATTTTCAAATTTTCTTTACCCAAAAATCACCTTTAATATCAAACTTCTTGCTTCTAATTATTTTTACCAACCTAACTTCTTTTGTTTAATCATTTTTTGTGTCATCATATTAACATATACAGATATGATACTCATATGAATTATGAACATGTATTATTTTAAATAAAATACTCTAAAAGTCAAATTTTTTCCACAATTACAATACTTTTCTTATATGTAGTATAAATACAAGAAATTGAAAAGCAAAAGAAGAAAATAAAAACAAAAATGCTTGATCCACCAAAAGGCGACATTGCAAATAAAAACAACCAACGATAAATCCAACTATCCAACTATTAAAGTTTCTATTCGTAGTTGTAGTCGTCGATTTCAATTATATAAATTACCCGTAGACAAGAATCGTGAATTCCTTTCAAAATTTTTCTAACTACATTTTTTTTTCCTCTCCAATATCTACTATTGATATGTTGTGAATATACTATAAGTATCTTTATTTATAAGTATAAAACTATCTATAAACATATATCTATATATAATATGCAGTTATATCTGGAAAAGGTGGAAAACAAAAATTGAGAGATGAATTATGTACAACTTTAAATTATCCATTTTGTAGGGAATGAAATCGAATGAAAATTGCAATTTTTGTATTAAAAAAGAAAAACGAATATAAAAATCCAAGGAAAATTGATTGCATTTTTTTTTTTTTTATAATCTTTCAGTTTTTTTTTTTGTATTTTTTTTATTTTTTATTTTGAATGAATTTTTTGCATTGTACAATGAAAAATTATTTTCAAATTTCAAAGTTTTAATTTTTAATATTCCTGTAAAGTTAAAAACGTACAAAAATATTTGTATTTAATTCTTTTATGTATTTATATCTCCAAAACCTCATAGTTAAAAATCTTACTCATAGTAAACAATCCATAAATAAATGCTTCAATCAATAAGACTGTCTGTTCGATTCGTATAAAACAGTGCGAGAAACAAAGCATCTACAATTATGTTAAATTATAAATTTTTGAGTACATATTTTTTTCAAAAATAAACCACGATAATATATTTCTTTGTTTAAAAAACTAATTAAGCGGACACAATTAAACGTCCTATATACTTGTCTATCTTATCAGTATCCAGTTTTATAACTACGTTTTTCTTTCTTTTAACAAAAACTCCTTTTCCTTTTAAGTGTTTGAGAAACAGTATTTTTAGTTAAACCAATTCTATGTTTTCTTTAACAAAATAATGCCCATATTGTTTTGTAATTGAACTCGAATAAAACTTCCTGTTGTCAGATATAAAAGAAACTACAATTAAAATCTGATTTATTCTTATAGTCAAAATATTTTCTTTTATTCTTTTTTTTTTTCCTCTTCTCTAGCAAAAAAAAAAAAAAACAATAAAAAATAATATTCAAAATATTTAATAACAGTATTTTAAATAACATTAAAATAAAATAAAGTTTATAAAATATATACAAGGTGGCTTAAAAATTTTAATCGGTTTAAAAATTAGTTCAAAAACCGGTGCTTAGTTACTGGACGGCTATATTTCAATTAAATAACCATTTTGATGCAAGTGTTACTGGCCAAGGATAATTAATATAATTACAAAAAATTCAAAATAATTTAATTTCGTATTATCTCTTAATGGCTACTATTAATTTGAAGATGGTTATTTTAACCAAAAGTTTTATGGTTAATGTGATCTGGTTAATTCTTCGTATCTCAAACTCCGACAGGATTATCCACTATATTTGAAATATTGTGTTATTTTTTACTTTTACCAGTAAGTTTCAAATATCCTTTCTTGTGAAATATTGTCAATTGCCTTTTTGAACAGTAGTTACCATCTATTATTCTTTTTAAACTTCTATAAATGAATCTATACTTGAAATTGATCTTGTAAAATCTAAATATTTTTCTTGTTTCTACAATTTGCTCGTATTTTTTAGGTATTTACCATTTTGTTTTTATGTAAAACCTATAAACTGAGTAGCGGCTATTAAAATTCGTATGTACACATTAATTTAAGCCACCCTGTACACATACTCGTATTGAAAAAAAAAAAAAAAAAAAAGACACTTTTATTAATAATTTTAATAAATTTTTATAGTTGTACTAATTGCGCAATGCACCTTCTTCTTTAAGTTGTGTTGTAAATATTTCGATATGTGAAAATATTTTTTAAATGCATTTAAAATCGCAGTAAGAGATTAAATAAAAAATAAATAAATACAGGTAAAAAATTTAAAATAAAATAAAATTAATAAACTCTACATGTTTTAGAATACACATAATTCATTAGATTTTTTGCATTTTGTTTTTATTTTTTTGTTTAATTTTTATTTATTTTTGTAAAAAGCAGAGTAAATTTGTTCTACTTTATTAATTTTTAAATAGTTTTTAATGTTTTTTTAATTGCTCATAAGTTTTTTTTGTTTTTTATTTATTTTTTTTTTTATTTCTTTCCTGCAGAGAATTTAAGTTATTTTAGAAAAACAATTTTTTTTTTTTAATATTGTTATTTTCTTTTTGTTTTTTAAGACTTATGTTACTACGAATGTATCTTATAAATATTATGTAAAAAAAATTAGCACTAGATGAAAGATAGAATGATGAAGATGAGGTTTCCAGTTTTATTTTGTTTTTTTTTTTCTTTTTTTGTATTTTATCGAATTAATTAAATTTTTGTTGTTAGCGTAATTTACGAACACAAACTTGAAATTAGGTTTAATAAAAGTTGTGTGTTTTGTAAATATAAGAATAAAAGAGGTTTTCCGAAAAGCTTATAGAATTTAAAATAAATTTGAATTAATAGATACTTCTTGTTTTTTTTTTTATTGAAAAATGAATATTGTGTTTCTGAAATAGCAGATACATCTATAATATTTGTTTGAATACTAATTTCCATCTGGTTTCTTGTGTCAAGTCAATTATACGTAGTTTCTACGTAGAATGTGGAATGCCTTTATGGTTTTTCAAGTAGGTATTTTATATTTTATTTTTGAAGTTCCACAAGTAATTATTGATTGTTTTTTTTTTAATTTAATGATAATTTTAAACGGATACAACAAATTTTCCATCTTTTTGATTTTCATTCACTAAAACTACATGTCTACGTAATTACAATAATATAAAGAAAGCTTGAATTTATTAGAGATTATAAACTACAGTGATTAAGGAAGGAAAAAGTTTTTATGCAAAACATTGGAAGTTGAATTAAATTAATTTTTGAAATAAAATAAAAAATTAAAATTATATAAAAAAAAATTTAAATGTTCGACCTTATATACCTAATGGGAAAAATTACATACAATTAATTGCTTCCTCATTACCTAGGTAGATAGGTAAGATGGTGACGTTTACAACGCTGCGTGGAAGCTTCAATTAGCACTAGGATGCGCCATTTTGATCCTACTGCACTCACGTGACGTGTGTTTTGAAGTTGTTGTCGGTTTTATATCAAACCAGAGGAGTTCAGACACTAAATTAATTCTTTGATTTTGTGTTTGGAAAATTCGCTAAGGTTGTGGTAGAACGGTTTACCAAGTGAGGAAATTTTGGCTTTAGCAAGGACCGGACATCTGCAAAGAAAGATTTTTATTTTCGTTTGTTTCTTTACAACTCCGATAGGAGGTGTTGTGAGGAATTCCAAGTTTAGCTGCATGAGTGTCTACCGGCCATTGGTCTATAATAATTGCTACCACTCGTTACCTAGAATAATAAAATATTTCTCAATTAAAACTAAATTTTTCTAAAACTTTGTGGAATCAACCAAGTCCATTTAACTTGAATTAATAATTAAATACCAAAAGAAAAGAAAATAGCTATTGTAGTAATTTACATAAAAATAAAAAAAATGCATTCATCTTATAAATTACATTTTTTAGTAATTATTTTTCTCTGTACAAATTACTTATAACGTGTTCGTTTTTTAAATCTATAAAATTCTAAAATTCCATTCTTATAAAATGAAGTAAAACCATTTCATGTGAGATTGCAATATATGTCAAATCTATGATCACTCAATCAAATATGTATATACGTATATATATATATCTTGAAGATTGATAAAGTAACGTCAATTTTGAAAATTCCAAATTTATTTTAAAAATGTATTCATATTTATCTCTCTCTCGATCACAGTTTATTGATTTTGGATTTTTAAAATTATGTTGGTAAATTTTTTTCAATTACTTGCTGTCTAAATAAGTTCATCTATTGAATTCAAGCTCATTCAGTTTTAAATATTTCTTACGCATAATAATTGTTTCAATAATTCCAATTCCTTTTCTTTCTTCAATATTGCCTTATCAGCTATAAAAGTTCATATTTATTTATTCTTTTATTTCTCAAAAACTGCATATTAATATTATTCCACTTTATATGCATTCCGCAAAATATGCAGTCTTTCTTCGTTCGAAGACTTCAAGAAATTTTTACGCTTGACCTATAGCTGCTCTGTATTTGAAAAATGATTTATCCTTTTACATTTTTCTTTAAATCCTCATAATTAAAACTTGTTCATATGTCAAGGGTTACGATTCTATACCGTATAATAAAAGATACCACAAATAGGATTTAACTAATCGTAAGCGTGACTTCATATTGATATTTCGGTTGTAAAATATTATTTTATAATTGTTGAAAAATATTTTGGAAATTTGGAAATTCAGCATTTGAGTTCTTGATCATTGTCTCAGTTGCAGTTCATAAAGATATTTACGGCTAGCAACCAAGATTTTTAAAACTATTAACTTTTTTAACAAGTTAAAGTTAGATATCAAATTTTAATATGCAATTATAGGTTATATTTCTTTATGCTTTATTTTTTTGATGTTAAAATAAAGAAAAATTACTTTCCTTTTGAAAAACCTTCATATTTAAATAGTAGTTAATAGAAAAACCTGTGTGACTGTTATAAAAACGTAAAACATAGTAAAAACAAATTGAAGTAAATAAGGAATGTTGGGTGTTTATTACAAAAAAAAAAAAAAAACGCAAATCAAATCAATTTTTTTTTTCGATACAAGGTTCCAAATCAATTTACAGTAGTTTTAGGTTATTCTTAATATGCGTTACTTAATGTATATTTATTTTTTTTTTTTTTCAATTAAAAATTGGAAATTTATTTTCACTCTTTAAAACTTGCCTATTTCCCTATGTTAAATATTTAATTTTAATTTTTTTTATCTTAAATTTAAATTAATTTTCTCTTTATTTTTTGCAAAAGCGATTTTTTGATCTAAAAAAAAAGATTAAAAAAAAAATAAATAAAGTAAAGTATTAAAAAGAGCCTTATCATGATGATTTTTTTCAAAATTTTGACTTGAAAAGAGGTTAATGTTTTAAAAATTTATATTTATAATTTTATTTTAAATTAATTTAAAATGATTCTAAAAATTTTTTAGAAAACTCCTAATTCCTATACATACCTTTGTTGAAACGGTAAAATAATTGTGGAAATTTTCACAGTGATATGAGAATAATATATCGATGTCAAATACCAAAAAATAGCACGTTGTTCTTAAAGAAAAGATTGCTGTATAGTATTATTGGGTTCGTATTTGGTTAAGAACTGAAATTTTAACTTAAAATTTCATTTCAAGTTTTTAAAAAATTTCTCTAATATTCTATAGAATATTGCAAATCGATTTTTTGAAGAAGTATAACATTTTCTATGTTCTATCAAGCTATAGGATTCTCAAAATTCTATTAGGTGGCATCTTTAAACACTTTTATAAGTTTTCAGTACACAAGTAAAAAAATTTCTTGTTAGTAACCATTCAAGCCAATAAATTTTACTCAAAACAAAATGAATCTATTAAACCTTTATAAATTTATATTCGTTGTATAACTGAAATTCGGAATAGAATTTATGCATGATTTCGGTAATTTTAGAGTACTAAAATTATAGTTTCTGTCCATTATTTTTATTAAATGCCGTTAAAACATTTCATTAAATCATTAATTCGTTATTGTTTTATTAGTCAATAACATGTTCGACACAACCATGTCTAATTGACATGTTGTAACTAATCAATCACTATATCATAAAATTTTATTTTCCTTCAACTTTGTATTATTTAGTGGACATTTTAAGGATCATTATACAATGATATATCACTTCAGTTAAATTTATACAGATGAACTTAAATAGATTATATCTATAGTTGTCAAATTTAATTGAAATTTTACATTTTAAACAGTATCTTTATTAGATGTTGGATCAAAGATACCTATTTACCTATATATCAAATTACCTATTAATATTTTATTTATGCTTCAAATTTAAAGTTTTAAAATTCTCTATTTCAATATTTTATTATTAGATATTCTTATTCAAATCGTAATATATTGAAAAATACCTTTTCTGGAAAATCAACATTTCAAAAAACTTTTAATAATCCATATCTGAAAATAAATACTGCGATTTTTTTTGTTTTGATTTTAATGCAAAAAATTCATATCAAATCTAAAAATAATCAAAACGCACTTATATAATATTATATGTATATACAAGATATATACAAAAAATTTGTTTACCATAGAATGAATATCTTAAATTTAAAATATTCTGATAAATATATAAGGTAAAAAGGTAAAAAAAGGTATCAACAAAAGGCCAATAAAAGTAACCAAAAACAATAAAACTGAAAGAAGTTCAAAAGTTAATGAGAATTTTAATGGATGCAAAACATTTAAAAGGGGGAAAAAAAAGTTAAATTTTTTTTTTTTCAATGTTTTTAACTTTTTTTTTATTTTATTTTTTCCTGTTTTTTGATATTTTCGTTTCTGTTTTTTTTTTTTTTTTTTTTTTTGAATTTAATTGATTAAAATCACATTCGTGGAAATTAAACCGAAAATTTGTCGTGATTTAAGTATTTTTGTTTGGTTGGTTCAGAGTGTGAGGGCGATAGGATTTAAAAACAAACAAAAAAAAAAAAAATGAAATTATTTTTATTTACAAAATATATTTTTAGATTTATTTTAAACTGCATTAAAGAATTGATTTTGCATAATTTCATTTTATTCATTAAAAACGTTTTATTTTGAAAATTGTGACGTTAAAAACGTATCACGTCACTGTTAACTAAATCATTTAATATAAATAAAAATATAGCTCAAAAATTTCAAAAAAATCAAATCTGATCTTTAAGCTTCGAAATGAAAAAGTTTAAGATTCATTTGTCAGTTGTCAGTTGTCATACACAGCTAATTCAAAACAAATTAGAAAAAAAAAAACCGGTAAGTTACAGAAATGGTTGAATAATCAAGAGATAAATATGTAGTGATACATCGTTCTTCAAGTTTATTATGATGCTTTAAGTTTTAAACCATATACATATTATATTTATATTTCAAGTTATCTTTTCTATGAACCGATGAAAAAGAAATCACTCTATTTATAACTTGTAGAAACTTAAAAGAGATTTGGTTTGGTAACACTTCACAACTTATATATTTTTACATTTATTTTCTAAGTTGCATATCTCTAACAGCTTTATTTTTTTTCCATTGCATTAATTTTAGGTTTTGTAAATTTTTGGGTGATATAAATGAAATTTATCGAAATTAAACTTTTTATATACTCGTACAAGACTACAAAAAGAAATAAGAGTAGAAAGATTAATATTGTTATACTATAAGGGGCATAAAAAGGAGGCTAAGAATTTAAAGGCAGTTATTGGTAGAATTACTAACAAAATTTATAATATATATACAGTTTTTTTTGCAAAATATTGTTTAGATATTTTACAATACATAATTGCAACATTTTAAATTCGTGTTGAAATGGACACAAATCATTCTATTTGTTCCAGTCACATTAAAATGTACTATAATGTTCCGCGTTTTTACGATTTTTTAATTTTTTGGTTTTTTATTCCATTTTTTATTTATTTTTTTTTTTTTGTTGCCAAAATGGGAATAGGTGACCGATGATACAATTTGGCACGACTTTTTATCGTCTTCCTCATGATAGTTTGTTTGTTGTTTTTTTTTTTTCTTGATTATTTGATTTTTTTTTCTATATATGGAACAGGGATTATTTAACAGAGATTTTGTAAGTCCTTTTCTTTGATTCGAGATTTATAACTTTAGTTTTTTGTTTTTGTTTTTTTTTTTCAGTCTTGGTTTTTGGTTTTGTTGAATTTTGTTTATATATTATTTTTAATTTAAATGTCTTTTCTTTTGGAATATAATACATATAAATATATATACATATATGTATACATATTATATAATATGTCATTTATAGATTAAACTTTAAAGAAGTAAATAACTCTTAACTAACTACTAGAAGTATATATATATATATATATATAGAATAAAGTAGTGACAAATTTAAATGTGGGAAATTTAAAACAAGAAAAAATAAATAAAAACGATTTAGTCAGAATTTATATCTGTTCGGCATTTTTTTTTTTTTTTCGTGTTGTGATTTTATTATTTTGATTTAAAGTCTATTTTTTTTTTTTTGAAAAAGTCTATGGCATTTTAGCGTCAGTTTTAAATAAGATGAATTTCAAAGTAAAAAAGAAAAAAAATCAAAAAGCAGAACAAAAATTGATAGTATATAGGGAGGAATTTTCAAAAAAGATTTTTGTAAGAAAATGAAAAATAAAAATAAAACAATAAAATAAAAGAAAACTTCCTGGTCGAACGACACTAATTTAAAAGCTGTCTTTTCCAATTAACTAAAACAGAGAATTATAGGAAATTTTTACCTTTTTTTTTAACTTTATTTTTTTTTTTTTTTTTGTTATTTTATTCATTTTATTCAAATAAATCTGATGCGCTGTTACTAAATCTGTCCAAATCTTTCTTATTTTATTTCATTTGATTTTTTTTTTTTGCAGAAAACTTCAAGATTTTTACATGTTCTGTTAATTTTAAAGTGAAAATATGAACATTATATTATATGGGTGGTGGTGATTTAAAATTGAAAAAAAAGAAAAAAATGTAACTACCAAAACACAATTTGTTTTTTTTTTTTTTTATTTTTTGCAAACTTTTCAAAATCGTGAAAAGTATCCACCTACGCTAATAAACGCGGATTTGAATTTTAATATTATAAAATAAAAAAACCAAAAAAAAAAAAAAAAAATTTTGCATTTTTAAGTTCTATAGCAAGTCATTGTTTGTTTTTTTTTTTTTTTTTTCTTTGTGGTTCTTTAAATGCAATCAGCTAGGTATAGACAACAGGAAACAGAAGCTAATTAAACTATGTTGTATAAAAAATAAAATAAAATGAAAGATATGCAATTTAAAAAAAAACAAAAAAAAATTGCTTTTTACTATTATTATTTTAATAAAACATTTAAAAATCGCTCCTCATTTTTAAAAATTTAAAGTATATACTTTAATTATATTTGAGTGATTCAAAATTATAAATTGTCTTAAAAATTGTCTTTTATGTTTTTTTTTTATTTTGAAATATATACAAGAATTTGATTTGAATTTGTAATAAAATATTCTATTATATTTACTTTACTTTTGTTAATTATGGAATCTAAATTCTAAATATAAATATAAAAATCTCAATCCTTGTTTAAAATGCTTTATTACCAGTTAAGTTTTTGTTGTTCTTCCCTCAGTTTTTTTTCTCGATTTAACTTTAAATGCTTTGTTGATTTTAATTATTTTTATATACTATTTTCCATACTTAAACTCTATTCGAATATTCTTTAATGTTTCTTTAATTAAAATATTCTGTAATTCAATATACAATGCTGCAATGCTCAATAATACATTGTTTTACCCTTCACCAAAACTAATTTTTTTTTATTATTATACTTGACGGTTATTTTTATATATTTTTGAAATTTTCCTCAAATTATTTCTAAGCCAATTATTGAAATGAAACCCTGATTTTGTAATCATCCATAAAATTTGTTTTTATTATTTTTCTTGCATTCAACTTTACGTTATAACAACATCTTTAAATACAAGTAACTCTAAGTATTGAAATGGAATGACAAACATAATATTTGCGAAACTTGCATAAGGTCAATTTATTTCTCCTTTGAAGCAGTAATTTAAGGTTGAATTTAAAAAATCGTATGGCTTTAAAAAGCACTTGGCTACCGATACTTTTAGTAATTATATTTTATAAGTTTTAGGCATCTGAATTTATAAAATTTTTTTATACAAAATTTATGTTGCGATAATTTATTTAACAGACGTTTAGAATCTGTAACTCTTTATATTTGAGGTGCTCTGTTATTAAAATATCTATGTTAAAAAATTATTAGGAGCAATTGGTATAGTTGGTTTACAGAATTTCAACAATTCATCATCATTATGACCAACATTACTGCATAGTCAACAATATCAACATTATCTACAACAAAATTTATATCAAATGTCTGTCCCTATTATCTAAAAAGTTTTTTCGTCAAATGAATTTTTACAAAATATCAACTTCTTATTAACTAACTTTATTTTAACCGTAATTTGTTCAATTTTTACATTTATTCTAATTACTTATTAATAAATAGAATGCATTTTTAATGATATTAGCGCTATTTCGTAATTTTTCATTAATTAGATTTTGAACTTGAAGTTAGAAATTATGAATAAATTATTAATCTAAATTTTTATTTCAAAAAAATTCAACAATATCTTATCTATTAACCTAATCTTATCTAATAACCTAACCTAACCTAATATCTTATCTAATAACGTTAAACTAAACAATATTTATCGATTAATAAATATATTAATTAAAATACTAAGTGTATTTTAAAAAAAAGTACACTAAGTTCAAGTGAAAATTATGTTATCAAATTCCAAATTGGTCTGTAAATATCAAAAGAACTTGAAACCTATGAATTGAATTAATGTACATATATTGCTCCAGTTTTATCTTTAAAAAAAAAGAATAGTTTATCCACATCACTTAACCAAAACCAAATCTAATCTTCGCCGAATTGAAATGTTCGCTAGAAAATTTTTTAATACTAAATGTATATTTAAAAAAAAAAAATAAAACAAGAACTACATAACCAGAGTTTTAAAATTTTAGCATGAAAAGCAATCTATGTTAAAAATACATGGGTTCAACACCAAAAAACTTTATTTTATTTGATATTTTATTTGACACTTTTCTTTGGACACTTTATTTCTATTCTCGTACAATATTCATAAATAAATTGATAAAAAAACTGACAGAAATAAGACAATATGTTAAAATATTATGTTAGGTTACCATTCATCATTGTTTTTAAGTAATCAAAATTTTAATGATGTATAAAGTGGAGTTTTTTTTTTTTAAAGATTTTTCCCTCTAACGTTTTGGAACGGTTAAGATAAAGAAATGGCTTCAAAAAACTTCTTTTTAAAACAATTTTTGGCTGATTATTATATACTAGAAAGAACCTAACAGAACATTATAAAATATAATAGAATATTACGAAATGTGAAGGAAATTATTTATTAAGTTCTCATATTTAATAAATAGCAAAAAGTGGAAGAATGATTTAAAAAAAAAATTTCCCAATTTGCACCTAGTGAAAAACATAAAAAATATCCTTTTTTTAATCTATTGAAAAAAGTTTCTTGCATTAATTAATCTTTTTATATTTTTAGTCATTTATTGATCCACACTTCGAATATTTTTAAACGATTTATTTTGCCTGTTTAAAGAGTTAAAAACTTGAGGTCTGTAATAAATTAATTTGAACATTTTTTGGTTGTTTCACTATCAATACTTTAAATTCTAAATCAAAAATGAAATATCCTAATCTCGATTTCGTTTCTTTTTTTTCTCTTTCTTAATTTTTTTTTTTTTTTTGTTTTTTTAAAGATCTTCATCATTTTCTTCTGATTTTCATGTGATTTATTTTCAATGACAAGCAGAAATTTAAACAGAATATGTACACAGTAAATAAAAAATATTGTGTTCTGTTTTATTTTGTTATAGTTTTTTAGTTTTTTTTTTATATTATAGTCCTCCGCCTTTAAGGCCCAACATAAACAAGTAACCAAAATTGAAAATTTTCAAATTTGTTTTTGGGGTTTTTTTTTTTTATTTATTTATTTATTTTTTTTTTTTTGTTATTTTATCTTCTTTGTTGCATTTAACAAAAAATAAAACAAAAATAAATAATAAACGAAGACGACAGATAAACTAATTAAAAGTTGTACCCGCCAAAAAATAAAGAAAAATAAAAAAACATAATAATAATAAAAAAAAAAAGCTAAAACAGAAACAGTCTGTTTAGTTTTCGCTATGTTTAACTACTCTGACCTCCAACTTTAACTTTCGTTCATTTTCAGTTTAAAATAAAAAAAAAAAAAAATGTTTTACCTCTTTCAGGGAGACATCCGAAAGTAGAGATTAGGACAAATTATTATAATTTCAAAATAATAAACAAATATTTAGAAAAAAATTTTATACTGTTCTATATGTATTACTGATTAACCTTCGATTCCATGTCATAATGTCATAATATATAAGACAAAATTGAGAAATATTCATAACTGTCAAATTTTAAAATTTTAATACAATTTTATGTATAATAAAATGTTCTAAAGAATCTACGAATTAAATTATTGGAAAATAAAAATATTTTAAAAGAGTTTTTAAATTATTGTACAAAATAAATGTATATTAAACTGCTAGGAAATCTCTTTCAGTACTGTCATATTAAAAGCCAATATTGAACATAATTTTTTAAACGTGGAAAGTTGTGATATTTTTTTATATGATTTTTAATCAAAAAAAAAAAAAACAAATTCTAATTCCAACATCTAAAAATTAACTTAATCTCTGTCTAAATAAAAAAATTCGATTAAAGAAAATCAATTATTATATTTTATTGTCTACATCTTCTAATAAAAAGTAAATTTGTGATAAAAATAAATATCATGCTATTCAAGAATATAAATACAAATCATAAATTAATTTTGAATAAAAAAATTTGTTGTAAAAAATATAGAATATTAAAATTACAATGAAATACCAAGAGATAGATATCAAACAATACGCTTCAACTCGTATTGTTTTTGTTAAAAAATTTCATAATAGTATCTAATATTATTTTAATTGTGAAACACCTCCAAGATAGTTTTATTAGAGGTGTATTCTTTTTTAATTTTTGGTATATAATCAATTTTCTTTGAAAATTCTCAAATTTTATTGCTCTTTTTGGCTTAGGTACAAAAAGAAATATATGAGAAGAAGAAGATAGATATTTAATGTGATATTTCAATATCTTTTTTTGATAGATTTTAAAAACATACTGACGACTTATGAATTTATTTTCATTAAAAGTAATGTAATATTATAAATTCATTCACCAGAAAGTGTCAGTATAACATATTTAAATTAAAATTTTAATTTTTTAAATTTCTAACTTCTCCATTTCATTTTTTTTTTTTATTTCTGAAGAATTCATATATCCATCATTCGGAACTATAACTGCTTCCCCTGTTTTGTTTGTATTTATCGGTTTCTTTTTTCCTCATTTAAATCTTGATAGTTTTTATGTTGCTTATTGAATTCTCTTCGATTTGTTTTATAGTTTTGTTGCAATAAAGAAAAGAAAAAAAAATTTAAACATTTAGTTAAAGAAAAAAAAAAATATAATAAGAATGTCCTTAAGAGAAGATTTATTTGCATGTGCAAAAACGTTCAACATGTTTTTATGTAACAATTTAGTTAAATTCTTTGGAATTTTTTTTTTTTTTATATTATAAACAAAAGACTTAGATGAGAAACTTGAACTTAATGTAATAAGAAATACATATGTATGTACTTTGTTTTTCTACTTTTAAATCAATCGTTTGTTGTTAGTTTTTTTTTTTTCGTTTTTCTTTTAAAGATACATACTTACAAATATGCAATGGGTCAATTTTATTAAAACGATTGCAACATTCGGCAGCAACATAAACTACAATAGCGTTGGATTAAAGAGGCTGCTACTAAATAGAATAGGGATAAATCAGAAGTACTATATAAAAAAAAACAAAAACAACAAAAAAGAATTAAAATATTTTTTTAATGTTATAACTTTAATTTTGTCATTCAATTTATTTTGAATTTTCGAAATGTAAATACATATTATGTACCTATTTATGTATAGATAATCTCATTTAAATATTTATATATGATAGCATAATTATATAAAATTAAATAAATATGTAGTATATATATATACATATATATATCTATATAATTGTATATACAAAATGAGAGATTGCCTTTTTTTTGCTAATTTTGTTGTGACATTATTGCTGGTTGTTGTTAAAACTGCTGTTTTGGTTTTTTTTTTTTGTTATTTTGAAATATCCGCTTGACAAAATAAAATATTTCAACTTAAATTTAAAATTGTTTTTAAAATTGCCATCTTCATACACCATATGGTCAAATACATTTTAGTTTAATTTAATTTAACAGCTTCTCTAGTTTTTGTATAGTCCCCTGGGTCAATGCAAAATTGAGTTCTAAGAAAAAAATATTTTTTCTGATACAAATACTTACAACAAGATGTAGAAGTTTAGATTTTATTAGTATCTTCGAAAGATTTAGTAGCCGAAAGATTTAGTATCTTCAAAAAAGTGTAATTCGATAAATTATGAAAGAATTGTGAAAATATTTTGTGGCGAGGAAATAGAAACATTAATTAAATTTACTATTTTTTGATATTTTTGATATTTGTTCTCTCTATTAATATAACCTTTAAGTAGCTGAAATCTCTTTAGCAAAAAATATTTCTGTTTGCTTAAAAAATGTTAACATACTGCACTTAAAAGTCAATCGGTCAATTGTGAAAGTATAATTGATCTTCATTAGCTTTTCAACAGATAAAATCTCTATAAAAACGGCCAAAATCAACAAAATCCTTGAGAGAAGCGCTCGTAAGCAATACTTTTTACCCGATCATACGAAAATTAGTCTCAAGATTGTACTAAGAACTTTTTTATTTACTGACATTATAGTTATATTATAACTAAAATTTTTGATTTTCTTAACTATATAAGGATTTTATGTTAAAAACAAAAAGTTTGACAATCTTTAACCAAAACAAAAAAAAAAAAAAACAATCTTATTTACATTATAACTTAATTTTTTTGTAAAAATACCAAAGAATGCAATTTTTTTCGTAATAAAATATTGATTTATTTTTTTATTTTTCTTGTTTATTTGATGTTTTGTAATTCAATTGCGGTTTTATGATATGATGATACGTTTGTGAATGGCGTTCTAAACTTACAAAAAAAGAAAACATTAAAAAAATAAAAAACAAATGTAACAAATAAAAAGAAAATGTTAAAACAGACTTGAATTAAAAATAAAAAAAAGAAAATTCTAAAGAGTTTTTTTGTTTTTTGTTTCAAATTATGACTGGAACTTATACTTAAGCCTCCGATTACGATTTCGATTCCAATTACAGTAAACGCGTAAGCAGATATTAACAAATGCGTTATATATGAACGTTGAAACATACATATGAGTTAAACCAAAATCTAAAAATGGTTTCTTAAATTGCGTACAAAATAGACACATGTTTTTTATTTATTTTTTGTTTTATAATGGCGTCGTCGTTTTCTTCATCCATTCTAATTTCATTTCGAGAAAATAGACTTGTAATTTTTTTTTTTTCTGTTATTATAATTAAAAAAGAACAGACATTAAAAATGAGCATAGAAAATTAAAGTCTGAATAAAAATGAAAAAAAATGAAAAAATAACGTATGTATTTATTTACTTCTTTCAATTGGATGAAATAAAATTTTGCAACATTTGTAATTTTTTTCAATTTAATTGTATCTAGTGTATTTATTTCATAACCAGATGTTCACAATTTCATATAACAAGATGCAAATTTAATGAGATATTTTCTTGTCTGCAAAAAAAAAAAATAATAATAATTTTATGCCATTTTGATTTTTGTTTTAACATTAAAATATAAATTAATCTGTTTTAAAACTTTAATGGAAAGATTAGGAAATGCAATACCCGAAATATTGGAATCGGAAATTATATTCAATATTATAATAATAATAACAAGTTGTTTTGATTATAAGAAATTCTGTTACTCTCTTAAAGAAGCACTTTTTATGATATGGATTTGAATGTGTTGATTATCGAAATTCGAAAAATCTTTTCCCAAACCCAATTTAGTTAGAATTTATTAAAAAAGCAGTTCCATTTTTCATTTAAAAAAAAAATGAATAGAACCATAAGAAAAAAATAGGAAAAGTTTAAACAATAATTTTTGGGTAGATATTAAAATAATGGTCAAAACGAATTAGCTGCACAATCCATTTAGTTCTAAATGAATATTACTGGTGAATACGGTATAGTATATTATTCTTCTGTAGTCCTGCAGTTAAATATGAAACCCACTAACTAACAGACAGTGAGACTGGGCTAATAATTTTTAATACAAAAAAAATGTATTTTTTTCACGGTCCAATATTTTGTTTCCCAATCTAATTTATAATTATTTTAAATTATTCTACATTTATCCCATTTTAAACAATCATTATAAATTTTCAGAATCAGCCTTTTTTTTATCAAATTACCAGTAATTTTTTCATTTAATTTTTTGAGATTCGTCAGAAAGTTTTAATATCACGATATCAAGGCTGCTTCATTTCTCAGACGTCCAGAAAGAAGTTTAAGATAATATGGTTTTAACGGATCTCAGTTTTAAACTTCTTATTCAATTGGCATTTTTATTATTACATACAGAATTCGTTTTAATTATTTTAGCCACACTGGTATAGTTTTATTAAATTGTTACTTAAACAATTCACTGCACAATTGAAAACCAATCAACAATTTTCAAAGATTTAAATTTCCATTAATGTAATGCTATTATTCACAAAAGCCTGGTTTTATTTTGTACGCTTTTTATTGTATATTTAAAAAGACGTTTTGCTCTAAACATAATATATACAAAATGTTATACTAACAGAAATAATTTTTACATATTTTTAAATTATATTTTTTATCCTAATTTATTGTAAAAGCACAACCGATTCACTAAAAGAATTAAATTTAAAGTTACATTAGAAAACTAATTTAAAATTAATGAAAATATTTATAACATTTTCTTAATCTATTGAATTAGAAATTCGTTTATGTATTATTGAAAGGTAATAATAAATATTTTGTTTAATATTGAAAAAATATAATATTAAAATCTTTTCATATAAATATAAAAAGAAAAAAATTTAAATGGTTAAATTTAACAAAGAAAATTAGAGCAAAAAAAAGAAGAAATAAACAACAGACATTTATATAAATTAAATAAATTAAATTTTTCTTAATTTAAGAAAAAAAATTCTAACTTCTAGTTGTGTTCTAGTTTTGAAACCATAACGTAGGTTGAAACATCTTCTTCTTTATCTGATTTATTTCACATTCCTATAAGATTATATTCTTTGATGTTGGCAATAACTATTTGATTTTTCATCTTTTTCACCTTTCAAAAAAATATTTCTTTTTCCCATTAAGAAAAATGACAGATATGTATTTGGATAAACCTTATTTAATTGTGCTTTATCCTTAAAAACCTTTAGCATTTCCTTTTTTGAATTTTTTTTTTTTTTTTGTTTTTTTAATTTCAATTAAAAAAATCCAAGAAAAAAAAAAATTATTAAAGTGTTGTTTTATTTCAGTTAAATATTCACGATTTCAATTTATCACACTATCTTATAAGCGTTTTTAAAATTTAATGTATTTTTTATACTATAAAAAAAAAAAAATAAAAATAAACAAAAACATATATTTGATGATCATAATCCAATAAATCAATTTTTTATCATCGTCTGTCGTACTTTAAATTAACGTAAAGTTAAAAGAATTCTTAATAATTTCCTTAAAGACAAAAGATAAAAATAAAAAATATAAAAAAAAAAAAAAAGCAATGAATCTTTAATTCAAAAATCCCATCAATGCTGTTAATTATATTAATTTGTACTAATTATAAGGCATAACTGACGTATTTCATCACTTATTAATATCTCATCGTGTACATCTTAAAAAATTGCTGTTATTTTTTAACAAAAAAAAAAAAAAAAAGTCATCTTGGAAAACATGGCAAAATTTTACAGATTTTGAGTATAATTTATTTTCTCTTTTATTATCTTCTTTTATTATACAGTCGTCTCAGAATATAAGGTTTACTTATTAAAAGAAGTATTTCTAAATACTTCTATTCATATTACTTTTTGAGATGCTATACTTCAATAATCGACCTTATTTGATCCTTGATTTATCTTCATTGAGAATTCAATTGAAAATTTAACATTATATTTTTAATCTATATTAATGTTTTTTTTATCTAAAATCTCTTAAAATTTCTTATTTCTTAAAAATGCTTCACTACTATGTTCTCACATTCATTTAGTTTTGTTTACAATTTTCAATATGTTTTTCTGTCCTTAAATTATCCGGCATTTGCTAAAAAATGTTTAAAGAAATTCAATAGCATCTCTTAGTTTGCGACCCAGTTCAGACTTTCCCTTGCATATCTACAATTAGTTCTTCTGCACACATAAACTGATGTTTTAAACTATAAAAATAAATGTCTTACGCAGAAAAAATTATAATATGATTCAAAACAAAATAAAGTGCAATGTGCGGATTAATTATTCACAATTTAATGTTTTCTACAAAAAAAAAAACATAAAGTGCATTTTTAGAATAAGTGAAACTGAAGCGTAAAAGTACTTTATATATTTGAACGACATCATACACATAACTGTCAAATAAAATTCAATAAGGACGTGATTTCTTTACCAGTTTACCAGTTTGCAGTTTAAATCCATATGAGTTTATTATTTAAAATTAACTGAATTTAATTACTTTAATATAATAATAATTTAATTGTGGTTTAATTTGATTTAATACAAGTTAATTTCAAGCCAACCTGACCTTAATGATTACCGGAAAGCGAACGCTGAAAAATTAATTTATAAAATAAAAGTGTTTTTAAAAACTGTTTTAAAACTTAACGAAAGAAAGGAAAATGTTTTACTTATCGTTTAGATGTACACAGTGTTTCGAATAAGTACTCTGATTTGGAAATTTGCTTTGTCCTATATGTGTGATAAAAACCTAAATGTGATATAACCTAAAGAACGGAGAGAGCGTGGAAAGCTGTTAGTAAAAATTTAGCTTTTATGGCAACTTTTATTACCTTGATATTTTTGGAAAATTCTCACCTCCCTTAGTAAAAACAAAAATTCGTGTAGAGCCAACCATTGGAGGGAATTTTTACACCATTTAATTTAATTTAGATTATATTTTATTCTTTATTCTCTAATTAATATATCGAGAATTTACTGTATTCTCTTTTTGTAATATAATATCTTATTCCCCCTTTTTTAACTCTATTAACCCTGTTGTTTTATAACTAATTTGATTCCTTTGGCTTTAATTATTATTACTTCTTTTTTTTTTTTTTTTGATATAAATTTGTACTCTAAATTGATGATTGGTGGACTTGTAATGCATATATTCACATTACACAACAATATAATCAAGTATAAATTCACCATTTTTTTTTCCAACATATATGCAAAGTAAAATATAATGCATACCTACTATATATTTATAAATATACATATATGTATACATAATATATTCAATAGTAAAAATATTTTTACTTTGGTGTCATGTTATGTTTTCGCATACTTTTTGTTTTTCGTTCTCGCTCTATCATTAATGATCTTTTGTTCCCTTTTAACATTGGAGCAGCAAGAGAGAAAAAGAGCGAGATGGAAAGAGAGAAAACAAACTCTTTTTTTTTTTTTTTTTTGTATTGGCTGCTGTTTTTATAGCACACTATTTTGAACATTAAACAAACAGAACGGAACGGAATATAAATTTAATCCCTTTAATAATAACAGATAAAGTAATAAAAAACAATAACAACAACTACAACAATATCAACAATTTTAAATATATTAAAAGAAGAATAGGAGCAGCGGTGGCGGCGCCTCATCATCATCAACATCATCGCCATCATCATCATCATCAATATTGTTATTATTATTATCATTATCATTATCATTATTATTAGCAATATTGATGATGATTATCATTGATTTGAAATACAAGATGAAAAAATGTGTTTCTTGCATTGAATATCTACATTTGAATTCGTTTTTTTTTCTTTTTTTTTTTGGTATTTTGTATGATTGTGCATTATTTGTTACAACAAAAATAGTGGAACAAAAAATTCATAGTTAATTTGATAATAAAAAAATAAATAATAATAAACATTGTAATAACCATAAATTTTAACCATAAATCTTCTATTAGATGACTAAACTTCAAAGCGTAATTTAATATCCCTACAGTTTTAGTTTAAAAAGTGCCTTTAAGGTTTGGTTTTTTTTTTTCTTTGCTTGGTTTCGGCAAAGTTAGGTTCTGGAGTCGAGTGAAAGTCCAAGTGTATATAATAAAAGAGAACGTTAAAGTTCTGTAAGATTCTGTAAAATTTTAAAGTCACTAAGAACGTATACTTACTTTCTTATCAAAAAATTGAAATCTTTGTTCCTAATGAACTGTTTAATATAAGGAATATAATGGTTAGGAATGAAAAAAATTTAAATTAATCTAGATGAAATAAAAAGATATACTACATACATGTGTAGAATAGTCATTTTTAATAGTAATAAAATAATATTTTAATAATTGAAAATAAAATAACTGTTACTTTGATTGATTTGAAAGTATGCATATTTTAGATGCTTATAGATTCTATATATAGAAAACAAGTTCGTTAAATTAGTTCATTAATCACTCATTATTACTACATATATTTCTCCTTTTCTTTTTTCACACGCTTTGAAACTAGTTTTATATCCAGAGTTCGTCACCCCTTAACGTAGTTTTGTGTAATTGAGATTATAAAAGAAAGGTAAAGATTAAATAATAATAGTAAACCCCATACGGTATTTATGGGGTTTACCGTATGGGGTTTACCGTTATGGGATTTCTCTACATTTATTTATATCACCGATAATGTACTGTGACATATGTTTTAATTTTTCCTAATAATAATGGCTGTACAGTATAAAAAAATAAACTTAATGTTAATGAACCGGTGAGGTAATAAACTTTAACGTTATATTATAAAGTGACTGAATTTTTTAATATTTTTTTGTTGAAAAATGAGCGTTGCTTATCACTGCGGTGTCAAATCGAATTTAGAATGTTAATATTAGGACTTCATTATAAGGTATAATATTTTAATGTCTATGTTAACAAACTGGACAGTTAGGTTAATTTTTCTAAATTAATGATTTAACCTCCTTAACTCTGTAAATGCCTTGAGAGTTGTCTTTTATTTATCAAAACAGATTAAAAGAGTACAAATATTAGTAAAGGTTTTTTTTTTTTGTTAAATAACTAAATAAAGCGTAATAACATTTTTGTTATGTGTACAAAACATTACATACAGATTTTTACCTATTAATTTTATTTTCTTTCTTTCTATATGTATGTATTTTTTTTTATTTTTGTATTTTATTCTTTTTCAAAGTTTGTTTTTATATAATTTTTTTTTTTTTATTTAATGTTTTTCTACTCACTTGGTCTTGTTTTCATATTTAATTCTTCTTGTATAGATTTAGTCTTGGACCTTTTGTCGGTTGATAATTTATATTTTTCCTTTTTTTTTTAACTTGTCTTCTCTTTCTACTGTTTCATGTTGTTGTTGTTGTTGTTTTTGTTATTTTTGTTGTTTCTTGTTGTCGGTAAAATGTCAACAAGAAGAACAATTACGTGTCAAATGACATTCTCAATAAATGCAATGCCGCGCGATATTAATACGAAATAGCAGTAACAACAACAGCAGCAGCAGCAGCAGTAATAATAACAATAATAACAACAACAAATAATAAACATTAAATAGTTACAACAAATTCAACAACAATAAAAGAGGAGGAAACAATACACGAAATACATCAAACAAATAAAAAATAAAAAACACTTGAGAAAAACGTTCAGCTTAGAAATACCTATACGCATCGGTTAACATCACAGGTGAAAGGTTGTTATTTTGGTTTTTTGAAAAATAAAAATGGAACATTAAGATTAAATAAAAAAAATAAAAAACAATAATAAAACCAAAAACATAAGATAAAAACAACTTAAAAAAAGCAAAGAAAAAAAAGAATAACTGTTATTTAAGGATCAAATATAAAGAAGATCATCATCAATTTCAAGAAGTCACTTGTTTTTCGATCAATACTGTGAAAAAAAAAACTTAATTCCAATTTTAATTGTTAACAGTGTCATTTACACTTAAACGAAGTTATCAATTTAAAATTTAACTGTAAAAATATTGATTTTTTTTTCGTATTTGACACAATTAGCATAACAATGATATATTTTCAACTAAAGACCCTTTTATTATTTTAAAAGTTTTTTTTTCGTTCAAATTTTCTTTTGTACATCCAATTCCCCATTTTTCAAAATCAAAAAAACATCTTGTGTACTTCAAATACATCTTTAATTATTACTGAGACTGGAATAAGTTTGTGTTAAAATTTTAATAAAGTTTATTGCTGGAATAAAGAAAACATTTCGTCCTATTGTAGATGGAAGATAAATATTGTAAGAGCCGATGTTCTTATTTCTAATTTTGATTTTGTCTGCCAAAGACAACAAAGATACAATGAGCTCTTAAGCAACAAATACTTTATACGCAGTTTCAAGTAATGTAATAATAAAATTTAAATTTTAAAATTGAAAATAGAAAGAAATAATCACAGTAATAATGTCTTAAACCTTTTCTCTTTAGAAAACTTTTTATAAAATGTATGTACTCACTTATTAAGCTTTCAGAAAGTACTGCATATTTAAGTGGAGCCACATTATGATTTACTTAAATTTATGATTCCCGACTTTTACTTTAAAAAAAAAATCAAACTATTTTAGGTACAGAAATAATTTGTACTCTTCTCTAAAAATAAGAATGAACTGCACAGCAAATCAAATTTAAATGAGCAGTCTATAACATTTTTAGTATATATTCATTAATTCATTTATTAATTCATTAATTCATAATTCATTAATAAAATCTAATGATCAAGAAGTGTATAATATTATTATGAATCTAAAAGATAATTCACCTGGTTCTAATAATATAGCAGCAAAAGATTTAAAAGCTGCTCCTAATATAATATCCCTGTTAATTAGTAATTTTAGTGGTTCTCCTTTGGATACAACTAATTACCGGCCTATAACACTTACTAGCTGCACAAGTAAAATATTTGAAAAAATAGTCAATAAAAGAATATTTAAATTTATCAAATATTCAGGGGGATTTAATATTAATCAATTTGGGTTCCAAAAATCGCATGGCACTGATGTAGCTATTAACGATTCTGTAAGATCTATTATTGATAATTTGGATAAAGAAATCTTTGTATGCTCAGTCTTTGTTAATCTAAGTAAAGCATTCGATATAGTGGACCATCAAATATTGTTTTAACAGAGTACATGAAATCGGCATAAGAGAGCTGCCTCATGAATTACTGAGAGTTTATTTGCAAAACAAATTTCTCAAAAACAATGTTTATGGTGTTTGCTCGTTTGGTGCTTTTATGGTGTATGGTAACGCTCCATAACTATAGGAGTGCTACAAGGGTAGGTTTTTGGTCCTACATTATATCCATTGTATGTACATAATATGCAATTCGTTAATATAAAAGCTGATTATAAAATATTTGCTAATGATATATTGCTTAGCTATTTAGCAAAAAAATGCTGAGTTATTAGAAAAACTGGTCAATGAGGATTTGAAAAAATATATGAATTGGGTAAATGGAAATAAATTAACAGTGAACATTAAAAAAACAAACTACATGATTTTTAAACGATAAATCAGCTAAATTATTATTTTATATGCACACATTACGTCTCATATACGATACAATGTGGCGACATGGTCGTATAACACATAAAAGAAGAAAATAAACATATTAATAAATAAAGCAATCAAGATATACTCTACAGGCTGAATTTGCGTACTCCATCTCATAATCTATACAAAAGTAGTGAAATTAGATGAATTAATAATTTTAGAAAAATCTAAAATAATTCGTAAAATAGAAAATGGTGTCACTAAAAGCAAAACGTTGTTACAAAAGAGAAGGAATATTCAAAATTATAACCCAAGAAATATGGGAAAGTTCAACTTATGAAAAAACTCTAACAAAATTTGCTAAAAACGGTAATTTTTGCTCTTCAATAAGAATTTATAACTGTCTTCCTGAGAAAGTAAAGAAATACAATAACACACGCAGCTTCACATTTAAATTGAAATTTTTATTAAAAAATTATCCGGTTCTACTCAAAAGATTGTTAGAATTATAACTAAAATTAATTAATACTAGTGTTATAACTAAATTAGGATATGAAGATAATATATATATTTAATTTTTGTATTTATACTTTATAACAGTACATATAATTATTATAATTGCTAAAACTTTTATACCAATTTTAAGTTATTGTCTAAGTCTAGTATATTGTAAAATCATAACTGTAATATCATAACACATAAATATAATAAAGAACCCAAATAAAATAGAAATACAAAAAAAATAAATAATTAGAATACAGCAAATTCGTATCTTTGCTTTAATAAAATATATTTTAAGTGATTTAGAAAAATATTTAAATGAAAAACTGAAAATGATTGAAAGTAACAACTGACAGCGATTTGTACTAAAAAAAAAAGTAGCTGTATTATAATTTTTTAACCTTCGATTGCACAATTCAAAATTCTCAATATTTTTAATTTATAAGGAAACTGGAAATTTTATTTGTCATATCGACTTTTATGTTGCAAAAAAAATTTAAGAATCGGCAAAAATGTTAAAAACAGAAGTTCATATCGCAACAATAACTCTTGTAGCTGTCTATCACCATAGTAAAACGTTATATTGGTAGAGTTTCTAAGAGATTCTTTTTTTTTATATGGATTCATTTATATTTAATATTATTCTTCATTTTACATTATTAATAGATTTAGATTTAAGCGAACGAGAAAGTCAATTGGACAACATTTTTTATTAATATTATTTGACTGATTCAAAAAAAAAAATCAAAATGGCTGAAATAATTCATTAGTATATAGATGAGTGGTTTTATGTTTTTAAATATTAAAAAAATATCATGTATGATTATTAAATATTTAAGAAAAATAACTAATTGAGTCAATATTTAAACAAATTTTATTATTTAGAAGTAATACAGAATGTCTCGATTAAAACCCTTTTTATATTTCTTTTATTGTTTTGTTTTTTTTTTTTTTGACCCCGATATCCATTTTTCTACAAAGAATTCTCAAATAGATGCCGATGTTTAAAAATAAATTTTTTAATTCATAAACAAACAAACTATTATATTACTAATAGAATTAGCTGGTCCTTCAACATAAAAACAAAAAAAAAAAACAAAACCAATTTTTATTTTTTAAAACGTGACCAAAGATTTTTGAATGTTTAAATGGTTTTTACAAAAATTTTAAATGTTTATAAAGTTGGAATAGAAGTGCTTTTTGTTAAATTTCCGTAAAAATTAAAAATAAAATATTTGGTAAACATTAAATAATCTATTAGATGTACAAACAAATTATACATATATTATGCATTATGTTGTAGATTTTTTAAATTCTTTACACATTTAACATATTTATTTTTGCTACTGTTTTGTTTAACAAAACCTTTGTTTTTTTATTATAAAAATGAATTATTTATATAATTATGAATCCATTATAATCCTTAGATATATGAAGAGATAATAATTGTAAAAAATTCAAAAGTAAAAAGTTCGAATATTATATCTAAAGCTATAACAATAAGACCTCTTATATTAAATTTAGAAATTTAGATGAAGCCATAGTAAAATATGTCAAAACCAAAAATGAAACCATAATTTTTTACCCATCTAAAACGATTCTCTCCTAATTTTCGATACTTTCGTCTGTAAAAAAAAAATTACAAATACTAAACTAAATATTGAACTAAAAAATTTTGAAAAGAAATTAAATTCATTTTCATTGACTACCATTCGTTATTGAATTATAAATGTTAATTATTGTTGCGGTTAAGTAAGTTATTCCTGAATTTAATTCTATATGAATAAATCACGCCATATTACAGAAGATGAGACGCCTAACTAATAATGCAGTATATTGGCTAGAGAGTAGAGTTAGCAAAAGGTGGGGTAGGGATGCGGAAACTTTAATTTGGAGAGTAGCCTGTAAAGTAATATTGATACCGTCTATTATTATTACTGTTTTACCATCAGTAACGAAGCCATCAACAATTACAACATGCAGTTCTGGTATATAACACCTTCTTGCATTAGGTAATAACTGAAGGTAACTTCACTATAGCAATTGTTATTATTAAAAACAGTATTATTGATATTTTTTATTATAATTAGGGCCAGTTTTACCGCTTTCTGATAAACTTGTAGATAGCTATCTTCTAGATAAACTATCTGGTAGATAAAAGTTCTAGATAATATTGTTTCTGTTTCAGAGTCCAATTTAATAATAAATTATCTGGCTGATAGATAACTTTATCTCCTGAATAAAGTAATCGTTATAAAATTGTATATTTTTAGGATGAACTTGTACTAAAAATTATTAAAACATTTTTTATTTTCCAAATTGCAAACTTCAATTTTAAGAAAATATACAAAATATAAATACAAAATTTTAAAATATATATACAAACAATTAATTTTGCATTATTTCATAATGGAGAAGTTAAAAAAAGAGATAGGGCTGTAAATTTCAGTGAAGGTATTAATAAGTAATTTTTATTTTCATAACCTTTATCTCCTAAAATAACACAATTTCCAAATTCTCGATTAATTAGTCTCTGTTTTATGAAGGAATTATTAAAAAATGGTTTGTTCATTACATGAACCAGTAGGCAACCTAGCAGCAATGTCGGAAAATTTTAACTTCGCGTGTAATACAGCTTGAACATTAAAAGAAAAATTGTGCTTTCTGTCCCTGCAGTATTCTGCATTTTCTGCTCATGCAAAGATCCTTATTAATTTAAGTGGCTGTACATTTATTATAAATCCTATCTGGTAATTTGATAAAACGTGCGTACAATCTATGGCATCTATAACTCTAGGAAATTTGGCGATGTCGTAAAATTCTTTGATAACATTTTATAGATTTGGCGAAAATTTTATAAAGCATGGTCTTAATTTAGCTATTGCTTTAGATACTTGGCCTACTATTCTTGAAACAGATGCTTTGTTGACATAATTCAAATCACCTGTCACAATCAAAAAGCAGGTAATCTATAGCAGGTCTTCTTATAGTAATCTATCTCTTGGTGATATTCCAGAGTTACTAATAAGTATAAACATATTAATTTTTTCTGTTTTTGAAGAATTTAAGTTAAACTTACAAATTTGTTGTCGTGTTTATTTCATTTTGTATTAAAGACAATATATAATTAACTGCGGATTTAATCAAAATCAACATCATCAAGTAGTTCATAATAATTTGGCCGTATTCTAATTTATTATCCGTGATCTACGTGAATGTGATATATCATTAAAATATTCTTCAAATTCATCTTCTATGTACCTACTCAAATAAATTCATTTTATTTTAATTATAAAAATTCAAAAAAAAATTTTTTTTTTTAATTTCAAAAGCATAATGTGCCTGATAAATTATCATAAACTTTATCTATTAGATAGGCATATTAGACAGTTGAGGAACAGAAATTTATGATTTACCTATAAGATAACTCCTGACTAGTCTATCAGCCAGTTTATGATGTATAAGCGGTAAAATTGGTCCTTATTGTTATTACTGCAATGTGAAATTACTACATATTTTCCGATATGATCTGAAAGGAGTTTAAACCCAAGATCCAACGATTAAAACTCTGAAGACTTACTAACTACCCCATGAGTCAAATAATATACTGAATTGTTCGGGAGACAGCGTGATTTTATTTTAAATGAGCATATTATCTCCTTACCTACAAAGAGGAATAACTCTAATGTAACCCTCCAAAATTCTTTAGATTAAAATCGATTACCATGATAGTTTTTTAGATTTAATGAAATCTAAAATTAAATTAACGTTGAAAAGATCATAAAAAATATTTTTATAATTTACTTTAAAATTAAATCTTAAGAAAATTCACTAAATACAATATTTTATAATAAATAGAAAATTTCTATTTTACAATAATTTTTTTCATTTATATTTCTTAGAATTTAAACTTTTCTTCAATTTTCTTCTTTTTTTCGTTTTGCGAAAACAACAAAATTTTTCCTTTAAAATATATTTTCATATGAAAAATGAATAATAGCATCAATATTCTATACAATATTTTCAATTTTATAAAAAAAAAATTAAAAAGTTAAAAACAATAAAAAAAAAAAAAATCGATTGTCATTCATTTGAAGGGTTTGGTTTCATTTTGTTTTCTTTTGATTTGATTTGGTTTTGGTTTTGGTTTTCGTTAAAATTTTACTTTTCTTCTTTTTTTTTCTTTTCCAGTTGTCATTTTCTTTAATGCTGTGTCCTTTATGTCATTTAATCGGTTTTCTACTTTTTAAAACAAAACAAAACAAAGAAAAACAAAAAAACATTGATGGAGGAACCCTGTAAAGCAGTAGTATAATAAAAATAATACCTAAATATTAAACTGTTGTAACCAACAACATACTATGTATATGTATATAAAGTTGAAAATTTTTTGAAAATTTTGTCCCTTCATCAACTCAGTATTGATTACGATCAAAGACCTGTCAACTTATTCAGATTTATAGAACATGATTTTGTATGTAAAATAACTTTTAATCGATATATAGAGGATGATTTGGTTGTGAGTGAGCTGTGCTCCAAGTGAATATTCGTGTGCATTTTATGTTCAATTTAAAGCTCTTTTCATTTATTTTTTGTTTTTTTATTAATTTTTTGTTTTTGGATACTATTTTGTTGCCGTTTCTGGAATATCTGTCAGTAATGGTTTAAAATACATTTGGTTTGGTTGGTTTGCACTGCAAATATATATATATATATACCATATGCATACATTTTAAAACTATAAGGATTCGTTTAAGATTAAATAAAAAAAAAAAAAAATAAGAAAGAAAACTATGACAGTAATTTTTTTTTTTTTTTTTGCTGATTTCCAACTTTTTTTTTTGTTTTTGTGTTCGTTCAATTTTTCTAAATTGGTTAATCAGAATGCAAAATAAAGTAAAAACAAAAGAAAAAACTTTTAAATTCAAAGATAAAATTATTGAAGTATTTAAATCTGCAAAAGAGAATACAAGATACAAAGAAAGAACCAACAAAAAAAAAAAAAAACATTTTCGCTTGACTGATCATCGGAAATTGACAATTGTCAAGGTATTCAAATGATCAAAAAAAAACAAAGATCTATAGAACATGGATGGGTAAAAAACAAAAATAAAAAAAAAACAAAACACTAGAAGAATTCAATGCCATTTTCAGTTTTATTCAATTCGAATCGAATTGCAATATCAAGATATTTTTATATTTGAAACTAATGCTTGTTGATTGTTTTATTGCGGTAGAAAATTGATGTATTTTTTTTTCTCTTTTTTTTGTTTTTTTTAATGTTATATTCAACCAAAGATTTTTAACTTTTTGTTTATTTAAATTTAATTCAAATTACGTTTACAATACCAAAATAATGTACTATTCTTTCAAATGGAAATTTTATATTACTTTACAATTCATTCTATACATTCGCTATACAAAAATCTAATGAAATCTAATACCTTAACATTTTATTCAAACTATGCTTCTCTAATTTTTCAAATCATTATTTTTTTTATATTATTTTACATAAATTTTGTATTCTACATTAGCAACAAAAATCTAATAAAACGTCATACCAAATTGTGATTGACTGTATGTGATCCTCTACTCATTGTTGAATGTGAATCCGTAGAGGTTTCGAAATGTTAATCGATTGTTACAAGTGATAAGCTTATCGGCTTATCAAGTGATAAGTGATAAGCTTATCGGCTTATCGGCTTATCAAGTTACAAGTGATAAGCTTATCTTAGCTTATATAATGATAAGCTTATCGGTTAAACTTAAAAAACTTTCCGTCCGACGATTAATAGGCAGTTAAAATATAAGAAGAAGAGAAATAATTTAAAATTTGTTCTTAGAATGATTAACAAGAAGTTAATGATTCTTTAATTTTCTTCAAGCAAATTAAAAGCGGGGTCTCAATAGGTTAAATAAGTTTCTTGACACTTGTTTTTAATTTCTACAGTTTTTTTTTTATAAGAAAAAATTTGACGCCTACTCAAAATCCGAAATAGCCAAATTTTCTACACTACTGTTTAAATAAAATTTTGATTTTAATTATCGTCCTTTATAAGATGTAACTGTACATATTATAATAATGTAAAATATTTTTTTTCTATTAATAAAAGCTACAACAATTGAAAATTTAAAACTATTAATACATCTAAATATTAATAATCGTTTCATTTCAAATCGATTTCATGTAAAATGCAATTTTGAAAGGCAAGTTAAAACATAAAGATTAAAAATTGTTCATTTAATTAAAATTTTTCTATCTTAAATCAGATTTAAGCAAAGCTTAAACTTTTTTATATAATTACATTACATTTTATAAGGTTTTTTTTTATATTCAGCCATTGGTATAGCGGTTAAGATACAGAAGGCCTCAGCTTAAAACACCGGCTTGGTCATGTAGATTACTAAAAATTAATATAGATTTTTTGTATAGCATATATATATAATTAGTATAATATAATTAAATAAAAATTAAGTAAATATGTACATATATATTATATAATTAATATCACATCACATAATAAATAGGTAATGAACGGCTTAGTGACACTGCTGATTAATGAAACTAAAGCCGAATTTAATATGAATAAAAAAAAGGCTTATTAGATGCGCTATGCTATATGCTTTTCTTTTAAATTACTACAATTATTCATATTGCCTTAATTGGAAAATTTCTATTTTCATGGGTCTATTTTCATAGGTTATTATATTAAATATATAGTTAAAACGTTGAGAAAAATTTTTTCAAAAATAAAATTTTAATCAAAAGCTTGAAATCCAAGAAGGAAGCACTTAAAACTGGAAAATGTGGAAACATAAAAAAAAAATATATAATTGAATACAAACTTACACCGCAACTTCAAGCAAGAAATTTAAAAATTTGTTTAATTTTAGAAGAAGTCTTTTGAAGAAAATTTAAATGAAATGATCCGAAAGAAAATGGAAATTATTTTTTAACAAACATTTTTTTATATAGTCAATATTTTGTTACTTAATTATGTTTCATTAGGAGTTTTTAGCTTAGTTTTCCAGTTAGCTCAGTTTTTATATTTTGAATTTGCCGTTTTATAAAATTGATATTCTATGTAAATAAATTTTCCTGGAAAAACCAAAGAGTTATAATTTTTTAAAACTTTTTATGCTTATCACTGCTTAAATGGAAAACAAAATTGGAAATACATAAAATATAGCTTGAAAATTAAAATCTGTTAAAAAGAACATCTCGAATAAATAATATTTTGATATTCTTCGGTAACTTTAAAATATCTCAATTTGATTAAGTGGTATATGAGTTGATTAAGTTTTAGTTTTTAATTTATATAATTTTTGATTCGTAAAGCTTTAAGATTATTGGCAAAAATTAAAATTACAAAATTTAACTTTGTTTGTTATGGCATTATAATAGAAACATTAAAAATTAAATAAAAGTTTATTGGATATGTAAATAAAAATAGATGTTTAATAATGTTTATAGCATTCATAATTTAAATTTATGTAGAAAGGATAAAAGTGGCAAAACAAAAAGAAAACATTTCAATTTTTATTTATTTAAAAGGAATATTTAACTTTTAATTTGAATATTTAATTAACCATAAATGTAGCAGTGAAAACTGTAGCAAGTTCAAAAATTATATTTTAGGGATTTTACCAAAAATCTTGCATATAACTTTAAGATATAAAAAATAATTAATAAAATAAATTGCAGATAAAAACTTTTTACAGAAACAATCTTAAATATAATATTTGATATTAAGCTCCAGATAAAATCGAGGTTAATAAAAATCTAGGTTAAAAATAAACATATTAAACATTTTTGTTTTTCAAGATTTTTAAAAAAAACTTTTTTTATTTCATTGTCTTTTCGAAGCGTTTTTTTTTTTTTTAATGATTAATATTTAATGATTATTTCATTTGCAGCCAGTATAATAAAAATATGTAATTAAAATTTTGAGAAATATTGAAAGTATCCATAACATGATTATTTACTCAGTTTTCTTCTAATTTTCTTTCCACAGTTCTAAACGTAAAAAATGTTTTCTTATTCTCAATGAAAATAGGGATGGGTTAAAATTTTCTCTCTTCTCATATCTTTTGTTTTATTAAAAAAAAAAACATAAAATATAAGAAAAAATAATCAATATTCAAATCAATATATGAATAACATTTTCGTGACCGACCGTTCGAATTTTAGCAAATTTTATTCTCTTTTTAATCTCATTTTCCATTACTTTATTATTCCATTACTCTATTACTGACGCTTCCAATTTCTGCCCCCATGATTTATTTAAAATATTCTATAGTTTCATACTTATTAATTGAAAAATTTTTTTCTGCTAGATATTTCCAAAAAAGAAAATTTTCTGAAGCTTCATTGCAATTTCAGAAATCTGCTCTGACTTTCGAAATAAAATTTCACTATTTTTTACTGGTTACTAAAATTTTACTAGTTCTTTCTTGTAGCGTAAATTTATTCGTAGTTAATGTTAATTTTTGTTTACTTTAATCCAAAAAAAAAAAAATTCAATTTTAAAATATTAGATAATAAAAACAATATGAATTAATTTTGGTATAGAAAATAACTTTTGGACCACCGTCAAGTTTAATTTTAGCATAACAAATTCAATAGTTTTAAAACAAAAATTTTTTATATTGAAATATTTTTTAACTAATTCAAAATATCATCTGTATAAAATCTGCAATATTATTATTTAATTGTTAATCCAAACATAATGTAAAAATATTCATTACAAATTATTTTTGAATGATGTTTTATGACATAGTTAGCAAAAACAAAAAAGCTATTTTAAAAGAGATTCTACTGTTAAAGACATAAATATGACAAGAAATTACACAGCTTTTCCTTTCCAGGTGTGGCTGTAAATGTCGTAAGGGGACTGTAAATATTGTGTTTACAATCAAGGACCTCTTTTAAAGATGTACATGCACTTTAGTTAAGTTATACTGCCTATAACGATTTTTAATTAGGCGGTATGTTTTAGCTTCTTCTATGGTTAGCAAAAACAAAAAAGCTATTTTAAAAGAGATTCTACTGTTAAAGACATAAATATGACAAGAAATTACACAGCTTTTCCTTTCCAGGTGTGGCTGTAAATGTCGTAAGGGGACTGTAAATATTGTGTTTACAATCAAGGACCTCTTTTAAAGATGTACATGCACTTTAGTTAAGTTATACTGCCTATAACGATTTTTAATTAGGCGGTATGTTTTAGCTTCTTCTATGGTTAGCAAAAACAAAAAAGCTATTTTAAAAGAGATTCTACTGTTAAAGACATAAATATGACAAGAAATTACACAGCTTTTCCTTTCCAGGTGTGGCTGTAAATGTCGTAAGGAGACTGTAAATATTGTGTTTACAATCAAGGACCTCTTTTAAAGATGTACATGCACTTTAGTTAAGTTATACTGCCTATAACAATTTTTAATTAGGCGGTATGTTTAAGCTTCTTCTATGGTTAGCAAAAACAAAAAAGCTATTTTAAAAGAAATTCTACTGTTAAAGACATAAATATGACAAGAAATTACACAGCTTTTCCTTTCCAGGTGTGGCTGTAAATGTCGTAAGGGGACTGTAAATATTGTGTTTACAATCAAGGACCTCTTTTAAAGATGTACATGCACTTTAGTTAAGTTATACTGCCTATAACGATTTTTAATTAGGCGGTATGTTTTAGCTTCTTCTATGAAAAAAAAACATCGTCGACGAAGTATAAATTTAAGTCAATTTAAAAGTCAATAAATATATAATATACCACCTACTACTTATCAATTTTTGTTTATATTTTTTTGAATTTTAGTTTGTAAACTTTTTTTTTTTCACTTTAGAAAATTTAAGATCTGACCATTAATAACAGACTTGTTATAATAAAAAATTGTAGAAAATAAAACAAATAATAATAAATAGCCATCTGCACGTTTTTTGTAAATAACAAATACTTAAAACAAAATTTAAATTTATTTTTATTTTCTAAGTTTATTTTTTATTTTTGTGCAAATCAAATGTTAATTCTATTGGAGTTTTCTTAGAAAAATTTTCTCTACAAAAAAAAAACAAAAAAAAACGAAAAAAAAAATACATTGCGGTATTTTTATCTTTAAAGTTAAAAAAAAAAAATATATTTATTTTAGTTTTTTGTTGTTTTTTTTTGTATTTGCAAATAACAAATCAGAAGTTAGAAATTTAAACATTCTTGGAAAATGAATGAATAACAAATTCATTGTGTTGCACAAAATGTAATCATATACAATTAGTAACACAAAAAATAACTGGTTTTGCCATTTTACTTTTAAGTTAAAATAACAATTACTTAATCCGGTCTTTAAATCTTTCTTTTAAAACTTTATTTAAAAGAAAAAACAAAACAATAAAATGATAATAATAAAAATATAAAAAAAAAAACAAGGTAGTATGTAAAAGCAAAGTTTTTGTCTTTAAAGGGGCACATATCTAGAATTTCGATTGTTTTCGCAATCAAAATTTGTAACTTTTTTTTTAGATTTTTTTTTTTTTCAAATTCTCTATTTGAACTGTAAACCTTATGTAATTAATCTATAAGAAACCTACAAACCCCCTAACAAGATCTTTTAATATTTTTAAAAATATACTGTTCAAGCTTTATTTTTTGTATCTTATCTTCCATAAAATTGTAAAGGTATTTAAAAACAAAATAGAAAATTTTACTTTTTCACCCTTAATACCTATTAAACGGATTTTTGTTTTTTTTGGGTAACGTATACTTATTCTTAAAGACCTATCACCTACTTCATATTTGAGGTTATGGTGGTTTAAAAATTCTATATCTACTATTAGAATTTCATTACTTTATTTCAAACTGTGTAAATGTACTGTTGACAGACAGACATACAGACAGCCGATAGACAAATGAATCAACGATCAAAACAAAACTAATAGGCACATTTTTTTTCAAAAACAATTTTTTTTTTGGTGTTTTTTTTTTTCCTTTAAATGTATTAAAAACGAATACCAATCATAATATTTGCAGAAAAAAAACATTTAATCTTTGTCCGGATATCCTATAATTAGAAGGAAACACCATATTACATTATATTTAAAATTTTACGCTATGATGAATGTTGAATAGTTTGTTTTTTTTTTTGTTTTATATTAAAATCTTTAGATTTTTTCTTATTTTTGTTGTTTTTACTAAAAGATTATCCATATCAAGCCGCATTTATAATCGCATTTATAAAATCTATAAGAGAAGAGTAAATCAGTGATGCAATGCAAAATAGAAAAATTGGTGAATTCTCACAAGTTTGGGGAAAATTTTAATTTTTTGTTTTTTTTTTTTTGTTTTTTTGTTTTTTTTTTGTTTTGAATTAGATTTAATATTCAAGATATAAAAATCGATCAAAAGAATCGATGATCGATTCTATTTTTGTTTTTCTTTTTTTTTTTTTTATTCATTTATTTTTAACTTGAATTTGATATTGATTATAATCATAACAATGATTACGATAATCAAATAATATATTGGTGAATATCAAATATTATGTAGGTATGTACTATGTATGTATATCCATAGCAAAAAAATAAAATAAAAACAGTGGTGGTGATTGTAACTATATTTAACCAATTATTGATTTTTATAGAAAAAAAAAAAGAAAACAAAAAACGTTTACATTAAAATTATCAAAATGATTCTTCTTTATATCGATATTCAATGATGATAATCAAATGATCATATGATCATTTTATACAATCAAAAGTATTAAATATAATCTTGAATATCTTAGATTTATTTTAATCTTTGGTAACAGACAAAAATTCTTTTCTGTGTGAATCATTTTTTATAAATTCTATGCAATTGATATTAATATTCGTGCAAAAAATATAAAATCAAAACAGAAGAACAAAAAACAAAAAAAAGGGATGGGATCGTGCATTTTATAACATTCCTTTATTCAAAAAATGCATTACACAAGTGATGTTAAAGAAATTTTATATAGTAATTCTATATTTTTTTTTTTTTTTTCTGTTTTTATTTTAATTTTACACTATATAAAGTCATAATTGCATTCGATTTAAATTGTAATACAAAGTATAAATTATTCTTAAAATTTCTATTGACTTAAATTCAAAAAAAAAAAAAAAAAAACAAAACAAAAATTCTATTTTTCAATTTAAATAATTTTTAATAAATAAAGTTTTTTGAACCATAGTTTTAACATCACCTTAAGATATAACGTTATAATTTTTTTTTTTAGTTTAGGTTATAGTTTAAATGGTTCGATTTTAGTATAGTTTAAATATTTTTAAATATGCTAAGTAAAGATTTTTATTTCTTTCCTCTTATAAAATCTAATAATATTAAATTTAAGAAATTAACAAAGTAATATAATAATTTAGCTGTAAGGTCACCAATCATTAAAATTATTCAAATTAATACAAAAATATTATGTTTTGAGAATATAATAAAAGATAGGTTCATTCGTTCAATGTTCATTCAAATTTACTGCATAATTTTTTTCAAAATCTTTTACGTTTTGTACTCTTATGGATTAAAGTTTTTTTTTAATCATAATTATTTGGTTTTAACTAATACAACATCTGATCTGTAATTTACCAAACTTAAAAAAATATAATATTAATTATTGTTTGACGAAATATTCAGTTTTTCTCGTTTTTAAGTTATCACTTATTAGTAACTCATCATAGTTTTTTTGGACACTTTTTAATGGTGTAGATTCTAATATATGCCACTTTTCGAATTGACATTTCACTACTAATATTTAATAATGATATTGAAAACTTTTTTATACATATTCTATTTTTATACTACTCTATATTTCATTTTAAATTAAAAACTTCTAGTATAGGTGCCCCTTATCCGAATAAATAGTTGTCCTATATTATAAATAATTTCCATTTTTTTTTTCGTTCGTCAGTTTTCAACTCGGAAGGATTTAATTATATATTTATTACATATTAAATAAAAACCAAAAAATTAGATGATAATCAATAATTTTTAAAATACCTTATAGTATATTTGAAAATTTTAATTTTGTAAATAAATTATTTGATATTTAGGATCAAAGATGATTGTTCCGAAAAAGAATTGTAGTTTCTTCTTTCATGTTCTTCATCTTTTTTGAAAAATTTAACGATATTTTTTGCCACATTTATTTTTACTATCAACTATCTTTGGTACTTAACGAACATAAATCAGCTTGCTTACTAACTTTACATGTTCTTTATAAATTCTCATAAGAATTTTTGATAAGTAAAAAAAAAATATAATTATTATCTTTTTTTTGCAAAAATTTTTTCCAAACTCGGCAATTTTTCTTTTCTTGTTTAAACTTAAATAGAACTCGTTATTCTTTTCTCTGATATTATATTCTGGGTATGATGATATTAATGTTTTCTCCAATTATATAATGTAATACAGTTTTGTATTTAGAATATTGGGCTATTCTCCTCATTAAATCTAAGACCATCATGTGAATTTCCAAGTCATCTTAAGCTTCAGAAGATATCATTCAAAATCTATACTAAAATACCCTACCACCTATTTATTCAGTTAATACAAACAAATGATGTTTAAAGTGCTGAAATCCTGTATCTTAACAGAATTCTTCGCATATATAAGTAATTCGACATATTTGTTAATAAATTTAATTTTTTTTTAATTTAAAAAAAAAAAAAAATATTTTTATTTATTTTTCGTTGCGTTGCTACCAATTGAAATCGCTATGGAAACCTGCACATCTTCAATTTTTTTTTTAATAACCGTATGTTAATCGTACATTGCAATTCAAAACGACTGATATTTCCTTCTTGAGAATTTGAATATAAAACGGAGAACAGGAAACAAAAAAAAAAGAAACAAAAAAAAAACACACTAAAGTAATAAAAAAATTCTGTTGTAATTTTTAAACTCAAGATCAAGATTTGATCTGATCTGATCATCAAATCTAAACATCTAAACCTTATCTTTTTGAATGACCATAGTTCCTTGTTACAATTTTTTTTTTTTATTAAAAAAGAAAAAAAAAAGTTAATCTATAGTCCGTTTTAACATTTATTTTATTTTACTTTTCAAAAAATGGGAGCAAATATTATGCAAAAATGATATCGAACTGAATGGTGGTGGGAATTTATAATTAAAATTGAAGAAAAAGAAGAAAATCAAAAACCAGAAAGGAAATAAACATTTTTTTTTTTTTTTTTTGTTAACCCATTAGAACATTTTAATCATCTTTTAAGGGTATATTTTCAGGTCGTAAAAATGTATTTTTATTATCTTCTACCTATTTTTTTTTTTGTGTTTCTTTAATTTAAATTTTAATACACACATTACATATACATATAAAAATATTTGGTCCTGGTTGCCATTTATTTATAAACGCATGAAATTAACGAATTCTTGCTTTTTCTTTTTTTGGTTTGTAACAGAATGAATTGAATTATTTTTAACCCTGGATTACCAATCATGATTTTTACATTCAACAAATTTATCATTTAAATATCTCCTATATAATAGTTATGTGCTGTTTTTTTAATACTGTTTTTTTAATTCTGTTTTATACTACTATAATTTCTGAATAGTGTAATTTTTACATATTTTTACTATGTAAAAATGGGGTTAGTAAAATACTGCTCTTCATTTTTTTTATTAATTAAATTTTATTTGTCGTTAAGAAAAAGTTTGTATAAAATTAAATTAATTAATATTATGAGAGAAATTGGGACCCTATTGATTACTTGTGACGAGCAGCTATTTTCTAGGTATATTTAATTTTAAATATTATCATCATATTCGCGTAGAGATACTTTTTTTTTAATTCCTAATAGGATTCCTTATTAGGATTTACTTATTCTTGTATTAACTAAAATAAAAATAAATTTCTGTGTATTTATCCCAGTTTTATAATTCAGATGAAGCTGGAAATTTCATTTAATATTAAAAATATAAATGTATTAGTTACTAAAAATTTGTACAAAAGATTTAAGTGGGAAACTTTTTTTCCAATATTAATCTTGTACAGAAAAATTAATAAATTTTACAAAGTGTCTTTGTTTATAAATTTAAAGATTGTGTAGTGTGTATTGCATATGCTTAGGCACTCATACGGTTTTGTACAAAAAAAAAACAATTGTAAAATACAGACTAATAGCCAAAACGCAAATGGTTCTGTTCTATTCGTAGGTATTGTAAAACCTAGAAAATATTACAGTAATAACCTTTTAAAGAGAGAAAATTCTTTTGTAAATAAGAAATAAAAATTAAGAAGAAAAGAAATTAATAAATCGTATAAGATACCTAGATGAACAATTGTAATTTAACTGCATCTAGTTTATAGTGATGAACCAATTAATTTTGTTTAATGTCGATAGTGAAACACATTTTCAAAATTAAGTCGCCAATTTTACTCTGGATAAAATAATTTGGTCATCGCAATGTTCGATCTGATACAATAAACTCCAAATATAACACAAGTATTAAAAGTAATGAAATGCTCTTTATTTGTTTATCTTCAAGACAAACAACTTTACTCAGTTTGTTGGTGCTTTGTCCACTTAAAGATATAGAATTTCGGTGGGTATGTCAAAATTTCATCTTTTCAAAAATTTAGAATCAATTTTTACTAAAATGTAAAATACAAATATATTTATACAAAAGACTTAAGCGGGAAACTTTTTTCCATTATTAATAATCCTGTACAAAAATGATCAAAATTAATTTTATAAAACGTCTTTAAGTAATAAATTTAAATGTGATATAGTCTGTATACAATATTCGATGTTTTTAAATCTTTTTTATTATCTAGTAATAGTTATGTTTATTCAATTCCCTTCATTTTGCGTAACTTTGTCACATTAGAAAATTTTTTATATGCTATAAAATTTTCTTTAACAGATGAAAAATATCTTCTATATTATTTGATTTCTTTTAATAGTTACTTTACTTGCTTATTATATCATATTTGCTTATTATATCATAAATCGACAGTTGAGCTGCTAAAATATAACTTTTTCCGTTATACAAGAAAATGTTACAGAAAATATCTTTATTTTAAGAATCTGGTGGCAACATAATCAATCGTAATAACTTTATAGACGTATTGTTTTGTTATATTATTAAAAATAAAATTTCAACGCCACTCAAATACATTTTTTTATATTCAAGTTATTATAATTTAAATTTGCATATATAAAATTTTCCTCTAAAGTTGGCGATATCCTGTTTTTTTTTTCCCCCAAAATAACTAAATTGTCCCATATGCATTAATTGTTAAGTTATTCTCCATCTTTCTAGGTAAGATGTTAATGTTCTCAGATCTTAATATTTTTTTTCTTTTTCAAACTAAATGGTTTGAACCAAAAGATTGGATTTTGAACGCTTTTAAAAATCATTGAAGAGAAAAAGTCAAATGAAAAAAAAAACACAATAATTTGAGTTTTTTATGATTTTTCCGAAAAACTCACAATAAAAATTATGTCTTATCTGTTTTGTTTTTATTTTTCTTTTTTAATTCTTAAATACCAATTGATTGTTTGAATTTTTTTCTTTTGGTTTTTAATTTTTTTTTTTTTTAAAGGTTTTTAAATTTAAGATTTCAGTTTTTTAAATTACTATGCAACTTCTCTATGGATAATAAAAAACAATTGTTACTTTTGTTTTTTTGTTCTCACAACTTAAATCCTATAAAAAAAAAAAAAAGTGAAATAAAATAAAAGAAAAAACAATAATAATAAAGAAATGGCAGTAAATTTTCTTGCAAATTGCATGCTATGATGAAAAAAAAAAAAACAAAACCAAGTTAACCAAAAAATAATTTAATTTTACCGTTTTTATGACATTTGAAGAGTAACTCTTGATTTATTATCTCCTTCCCTTTTTAATGATTTTTTTTCTTATTTTTTTTTTTTTTCAATTTTTATTTCAATTGTAAATTTATTCTTTCCAAATTTCATTCATTTAAAATTAAGAAAAAAAAATTTTAAATTCACTAGCAATATTGTCATTTTTGTAACCCGATATTCTGATTTAGCACCTTTTTTTTTTTAAAACAGAATAATGAGTTTAAATTGAAAGGTACTTTCATTTTAGCACAAAAAGAAAAAAATTTTTTTTTGATACGTCAGTCTTGAAAAAAGCTAAAAATGAAATAAATGGGATAACGGATTGCATTAACGATTTCAATATATAATTTTATATTTGAAATCGACACCTTGCCAAAGATACAATTAAAAAAATAGTATACAGTAGAAAAACGGTTTGTCTAAAATTTTCATCATGATTATATATTTTTTTTTTTTAATGCATTTCTCTGCCACATAAATGTGAACAGGAAATTACACAGCCTTTCTTGTTCAGGCGTGGCTTGCACTTGTGTGGGATTCCACACTCCCTTCTGTATTTACAGCGTATTTTATACGCTCTTACCCACTAGGCCACCGAGGCCCCCTTATAATTATATTTATCAAGGTAAATGAATTTATTAAAAATATTTATTGCTTAATTTCATGTTAAATTTTTTTTTTATATTTTCTATCTAGAATTATTTAACCAAAAATCAAAAGAATTATTTGAATTTTTTTAATTTAAAAAATTTGACTTTTTTTTTTATTTAAAATTGTGCTAAAATGTTTTTATTTTTTAATAGTGATAAATTTTGTATCCTTTTCTATTGTTGAGTTGGCAACACCGCTCATTACTTTACAAAGAAAAAGTTTTTATTAAATACAAAAGTTTTTTTGTTTTTTTAAGAATAACAATCTTTCCTCAATAAGGAAAACAATAAAGAAACCGTTAGTGTATTAAAATAAAAATTGGAGAATTTTAATTAAATTACACTAAATCTAGTTTTCTTTAGTGAAAATACAATTTTTTGTTTTTCACAGTTCAATTGAAAAGTAATCAATTTTCTTATAATGAAAATGCTTGAAGCGAAAATTCATTTCTCGAACTAAAACGATTTGTTTTTTACACTTCTCTCTGTATCATTTGCAAATGATGTAGCTGAAACAATAGTGTCCAATTGAACAAATTTACTATTTATAATCTTGCACTATTGCTTTGATATCTGCCCAGAAAGCTTTACACTTTTTTTCATTGCCTTCATGTTTTTCTAGATGTCAAGCCAACCCACTAAATAATTCCTTGAAGATTTCATTCAAGTTTCTGTAATGCAGTTTGTGAGTATTTTTTCTTTGGACATAACCGTCCAAACTATAGTTTTGCTTCATTTTATTTATATTTTTACTGATTGTTTATTTTACAGATCAGTGTTGGAAATAAATTGAAACCAGAAGATTTAATTTATTATTCAAAGATATTTTTGGTATTGGAAACTTGTAGTTTTAGTGTTTTTTTCTTATTAACTATAAACTGAATTTATGCTATGTGGTGAATGAATATGTTGTTTATCTTTTTAATCCACAATCCTTTGTCCTGTCTAATTTTTATGTATTCAAATAACACGTCAAAAAACTTCTCTAAAAAATTATAAATAATAAAATTTTCATTAAAATTTTTTTTTTTTTGCAGAATGAACCTGAAAGTACTTCTGAATTACCAGCAGCAAATAGGGCTTTATTTTTGGAAAAAGTTCGTCAATCGAATGCAGCATGTCAATCTGGTGATTTTGCTACTGCTGTTTCACTTTATACGGATGCTTTACAATTAGATCCTGGAAATTATATTTTATATAGTAATAGATCAGCAGCTCGTTTAAAACAAGGGCAATTTACATTATCATTACAAGATGCTATTAAAGCCAAAGAACTATGCCCACAATGGCCCAAAGCATATTTTCGTCAAGGTGTAGCTTTACAATGTTTAGGACGTTATGGTGAAGCATTAGCTGCATTTAGTTCTGGTTTAGCACAAGATGCAAATAATAAACAACTTTTATCTGGTTTAATAGAAGCATCAATTAAAAGTCCATTAAGACATGCTTTAGAGTCAACATTTCAACAATTACAAAATATGAAATTAGATCAATCATCATTTGTTGTAATTTCTGTTGTTGGACAAGAATTATTACAAGCTGGTCAATATCAATCAGCTGTTACAGTTTTAGAAGCTGCTTTAAGAATTGGTTCATGTTCATTAAAATTACGTGGATCTGTATTTAGTGCACTTAGTTCAGCATATTGGGCTTTAAATCAATTAGACAAAGCAATAAGTTATATGCAGCAAGATTTAGCAACTTGTAAAAGTTTAGGTGATACTGCTGGTGAATGCAGAGCTCATGGTAATTTAGGTAGTGCATATTTTAGTCAAGGATCATATAAAGAAGCTTTAACAGCACATAGATATCAGCTAGTTCTAGCTATGAAATATAAAGATGTTCAAGCTAGTTCACAAGCTTTAACATCTTTAGGACATGTTTATACAGCAATTGGTGATTATACAAATGCATTAGCAAGCCATAAACAATGCGTTCAACTAGTCAAACAAATGGGAGATCGTCTTCAAGAAGCCAGAGAAATTGGAAATGTTGGTGCAGTTTATTTAGCTATGGGAGAGTAAGTAGTTAACGCTTACAAAAAATATTCTAATTTAATAAAAAATTATATATAAATATATTATATTATAATAAAAAATTTCCTAATTTTAGATTTGATTCAGCGGTTGACTGTCATACACAACATTTACGAATTGCTAGAAAATTAGGAAATCAAGTTGAAGAAGCTCGAGCTTATAGTAATTTAGGATCTGTTGCTCATTATAGAAGAAATTTTAGCCAAGCTATTAATTGTCATGAACAAGTTTTAAGAATAGCACAACAATTAGGAGATAGAAATATTGAAGCAAGAGCATATGCTGGTTTAGGACATGCAGCACGTTGTGCTGGTGATTTAGTTCAAGCAAAAAGATGGCATGAAAAACAACTTGAAATGGCTTTAGCTGTTCGTGATAAATTTGCTGAAGGACGAGCTTGTTCTAATTTAGGTATTGTTTATCAGTTACTTGGTGAAAATGATGCTGCTCTAAAATTACATCAAGCTCATTTAAGTATATCAAAGCAGTTACAAGATCGTGCAGGTATGGGTAGAGCATTTGGTAATATTGGTAATGCATATTCAGCCGCCGGTTTATACGAAGCTGCTATTAAATATCATAAGTCTGAATTAACAATAAGTAAAGAAGTAAGAGATAGAAGTTCTGAAGCTTCAACGCATGGTAATTTAGCTGTTGCATATCAAGCTTTAGGAGCTCATGATATGGCTTTAGTACATTATCGAGCACATTTAAGTATAGCAAGAGAATTAAAAGATACAGCTGGTGAAGCATGTGCTTTATTAAATCTTGGAAATTGTTTAAGTTCTAGACAAGAATTTTCACAAGCAATAATTTATTATGAACAATATTTAATGTTATCACAAGAATTGGGTGATATTGCCGCTGAAAGTAAAGCATGTCATTTTCTTGGTTATGCTCATTATTGTATTGGAAATTATCGAGAGGCTATTCGTTATTATGATCAAGATTTAGCACTTGCAAAAGACTTGCAAGATAAAATGAATGTTGGACGAGCTTATTGTAATTTAGGTTTAGCACATTTGGCTTTAGGTAGTATACAAATAGCGCTAGAATGCCAAAAGTATTTTCTGACAATAGCACATATTACAAATCATTTACCGGGTAAATTTAGAGCATTAGGTAATATTGGAGATATTTTAATTAAAACTGGAGAAATTGATGAAGCAGCAAAAATGTATCACAGACAATTAGCATTGGCCAGACAAAGTCGTGAAAGAGCAATGGAAGCAGCTGCTTGTGGGGCATTAGGGTTAACACATAAATTAATGAAGAAATTTGATAAAAGTTTAGGATATCATACACAAGAATTTAATTTACGTCGTGAAATTGGAGACATATCTGGTGAATGTAAAGCTCACGGACATTTAGGTGCAATTCATATGAGTTTAGGTAATTTTAATTTTTTTTTAATATCATTTCAAAATAAAATTAAAATAACAATTTTATTTTTGTAGGTAATTATACTCATGCAATAAAATCATATCAACAACAATTAGAACGAGCTCAAGAAATACATGATTCAACATTAGAAGGTCAAGCTTATGGAAGTTTAGGTATAGCTAAATTAAATATGGGTTTATTTGAAGAGGCAATTGGTTTCTTGGAACAACAATTAGCTACCTTAGAACAACAAACAGATACTTCAACTATATTACAAGATCGCGCTAGAGCTTTAGGTCATTTAGGTGATTGTTACGATGCTCTTGGTGATTACGAAGAAAGTGTTAAATGTCATGAAAGACATTTACATTTAGCAACACAATTACAAAGTTTTCGTGATCAAGAAAAAGCATATCGTGGTTTAGGTTTAGCCCATCAAGCATTAGGTAATTTAAAGGAAGCTTTAGTATGTTTAGAGAAACGGCTTGTAGTAGCACATGAATTAGGAAATTCAGCATTCGCTGATTTAGGAAAAAAAGCAGCTGCATATGGTGATTTAGGAAATATACATAATGCTTTAGGAAATTATGAACAAGCAATTAATTGTTTAGAACATCAAAAAGAAATAGCTAAAGAATTAGGAGATGAAATTTTATTATCAGATGCATCCAGTTCTTTGGGAAATGTATATCAAAATATGGGAAAAAGTGATGATGCTTTAAAATTGCATATACAAGATTTAGAAAAATGTGAAAGTTTAGAATTTGTTTCATTACAAGCTAGAGCATGTGGAAATTTAGGAAAAGTTTATGAATCATTAAAAAATTATACTGAAGCTATAAAATATTTTGAAAAACAACTTTCTTTAGCATCAGATCGTTTATCAAAAGCTTTTGCCTGTGGGGCCCTTGGTAAGTTTTTCTTTTTTTTTTTTGTTTTTTAATTTAAAACCATTATTTTAATTTAAAGGACGAGTATATTTGCAAATAGGAGAAACAGTACAAGCAATTAACTTTTTGCGTCAGGGGCTTGCTATAGCACAATCTTTAAATAAATCAGAAGAGGAGGCAAAAATAAGACATCAATTGGGTAAAGAAAAAAAAAATTTAATAATAATAATAATGGTATTTAATTTTTCTTTTTAAATTAATTTTAGGTCTTGCCCTTCGAACTTCTGGTGAAAATGAAAACGCAAAAATTCAATTAGAAACAGCAGCACAAATTCTTGAATCAGTTAGATTTGAGCAAAGATCACCAGAGACACGAACAATTCTATTTGATTTACAAACATCATGTTTTCATGTTTTACAACAAATTCTTGTAGAAATGCAAAGAAGTGAAGAAGCTTTATTAGGTTTGTTTAAAATATATTTGAATAACAGTTGTTTTTTTTATAACCATTGTTCTAAACTTATAAAATTTTTAGTTGCTGAAAGATGTAAAGCTAGAACCAGTACTGATTCAAATAATATAACAATTTCTAGAAAAAATATGACAATATCAAATGAAAGCATATACGAGACAGTTAATAAAGCCAAAACAAATGTAATTTATTTTAGTATAGCTGGAGAAGAATTATATGCATGGTTTATACAACCACAAAAGAAAATTATACGATTTCATTCAACAAAAATTAATGAAACAACCTTAAAAATAAATTCTGATATGTTATTAAATGGAAAATTAAATGAAAATGAAAGTTTACTTGAAAGATATGTTAATATGGTACGTGATAGTCTTGGTGTTAATTCTGATAGTGTATTACATGAAGGTGATGGTAGCGGTTGGCGTTCAAGTTCAGAGAATTTACTTGATGATTTTGCAACAGAACGTTCCGGTTTTCTTAGAATGGTTAATCGTAATCATTTAATGAATTCAAGTAATTATTCTCTTAGTTCCTTATTCAGTTTGGGTAGTGTTGGTGGTTCTGTAACAAGTTTACAAGGTTCAACACGTTCAATTGGATCTATTCAAGGTTCTGGTAGAATGTTACCACAATGGCAAGGTCCTAGTTGTTTACACACTTTATACAGTTTACTGTTAGAACCATTTGATGATTTACTTCCAACTAGTGATACAGTATCAAAAATTGGTCGTAAAGAATTAATTCTTGTTTTAGAAAATGAATTATATTTAGTTCCATTTGCTGTTCTAAGAAGCGGTCAACAAAATGGTGAATATTTATCTGAAAGATGTTCTATATTAACGGTACCTTCATTACAATCATTACGTTTGAAGAGTAAAATTATAAGAAATCGTGATCAAGCTATTTTACAAACTGCATTAGTTGTTGGTGGGCCACGTATACCATCAACATTATCAGAAACTTGGGGATGGTCAGATTCACCAGCTGCAATACAAGAAGCGTCAATGGTTGCTGATATGTTACAATGTAAACCATTGGTAGCTTGTAATGCAACAAAAGAAGCTGTAATGACAGAATTACCTGTAGCTGAATGTGTACATTTTGCAGCAAATCTAAGTTGGAAATTGGGAGCTGTTGTTTTGAGTCCTGGTGATGTTGTTGATTCTCAAAAAGGTATTTATCCGAGTGGTAATGAAAGAGGAAATAACGAAGATGATTCTAATGATATAACAAATGATATTGAAGTGCCACCTTTACCAGAATTTACATTAACTTCAGCTGATGTTCTAACAATGAAATTAAATGCAAAATTAGTAGTTTTAAGTTCATATCATTCTATTGAACCAATTAATGGAAATGGAGTTGCAAATTTAGCTGGAAGTTGGTTATGTGCAGGTGCTGGAGCAGTATTAATATCGTTATGGCCAGTTCCAGAAACTGCAGCTAAAATTTTATTAAGAGCTTTTTATTCGGCCCTTTTACAAGGCACTAGAGCTGCTAGGTAAATAATTTAAATTTTTGTCCTTTTAATTTTATCTTAACAATTATTTTGTTTTTTTTTTCAATCATTTTAGAGCTTTGGCTGAAGCTATGCAAACAGTTCAACATACAAAACATTTTGCTCATCCAGCTAATTGGGCTGGTTTTCTTTTAATCGGCGCAAATATTCGCCTTTCTAATAAAGTTGCCTTAATGGGACAAGCTTTATGTGAATTAATGAAAAATCCTGAAAAATGTAGGGATGCTTTACGTGTATGTTTGCATTTAGTTGAAAAAAGTTTACAGAGAATTAATAGAGGACAAAGAAATGCAATGTATACAACACAAAAAAGTATTGAAAATAAGGCTGGCTCTGTAAATGGTTGGAAGGATTTATTAATGGCCGTTGGTTTTAGATTTGAACCAGCTGCTAATGGTATACCATCAAGTGTATTCTTTCCACAATCTGATCCAGAAGATCGTCTTTCACAATGTTCTGCTAGTTTACAAGCTTTATTAGCATTATCACCATCAACTTTATATGCACTTTCAAAATTAGTGGATAGCTCTGAAATTGCTGATGATATTATAGGAGTAATAAGAAATGTTTTAAGTATGTTCCCGCCAAAAGGTAGTCCAGAAAAAGAAGTTAATTTAGAAGTACCATTAAGTGTTCACTTGTGGAGAACTTCTGGTTGCCACGAATTATTAGCATCATTAGGTTTTGATTTAATGGAAGTTGGACAATCTCAAGTGACATTAAGAACAGGAAAACAAGCAAGTCGAAGAAATTGTCAATTTGTTTTGCAAGCATTATTAGCTTTATTCGGTAATTTAAAAATTAAAAGTAAAAATATTAAATACATTAAAATAAATTGTTTTTGTTTTTTCAAATTTTTAGATACTCAAGAAGCACCTAAAAGTTTAGGATTAGATTCATGTAGCAGTTCAGAATCATTAAATGATGAAAGTCGTTCTGAAATTGCTCAAAGTAGTACAAGTCAAATGACAATGTCATCTCAACAACAAAGAAGTATATCACCAGCTGGAACTGTTAAATCAATGAATTCCCAGACTATTTTTCCGCCAACGATTCCAAATAACAGACCACAAATTTTAAGTGGAACTGGTGCATTTACATCGTATGTACGACGTAGAGGTGAACCTGATGGTGGTCAAAATGATACTGATCCAATACAAAATCAAATTACAAAAATATCAAATCAATCTGTTACAAATAATCTTTATCCAACATTAGATTCAAATCAATTAACAACAGATAGTGAATTATCAGATGGTTATACACCATATACATTGGGTAAAAATAAAGCACCAAGACTTGGTTATTCTAGTTTAAGAAATCCAGTACGTGTATCTAGACCTGGTGGTGGTGGTGAAAGTGATGCTGCATTTACACCTAGCCCACCAGTTACAACAACACAAAATCATTCTGATCCAAATGTACAATTGGCACTTGCACATCAAACTCGTATACGTAATTTATATTCTGGTAATACATTCTTAACTGATACAATTATACCAGAAATGAGTATAACATCAAATAATATATCAAGACGTCCAGATAGTAGTAGTTCAACAAGTTCAGCAACTGATTGGGAAGGTTCTGGTCATGCAACTGTATTACGTCGTTCAAATCCAAATCAAACATATAGACAACCATTAGTTGATAGTTTACGTAATTTAAGTACATTAAATTCAGCATTTCATGCTGTTAAAAATCATTTACAACAACAATCTACAACAAATAATAAAAATATTTTAACAACATTAGAATCAACAAGTTCTGAATCAGAATTTGAACGTGGTTTAGAATTAAATACAATAAATTCAGCAACAAATATTTTTGGTTTTCGTGGTAAATCAAAAATAAAAATGGGACAAAATTTAAATATGACAAATAGAATGACACAAAAAATTCATTTTATGGAACGTCAATTAAATGCAAGAAATAATAATAATAATATTTTAAATAATACAAATGATATATTAATTGATAAAAATTCAACATTAAATGAATGTGAAACATCATTAATATTTAATACAGCTAATTTATGTTTAACAAATTCTGATAATGATATTGAAAAAGATTCAACAATAAATGGTAATAGATTATTAAATGATACAAATTTACATAAAAAACATTCAATACCAATACCAATTTTAACATCAACACCAAATACATCATTATCATCATCATTAACATCTACATCAACATCTATATCAACATCATCTACATCAACAACAACAGGAACAACAACAACAAATAAAGATAATAATAATAAAACAAATATTAAAATACAAGATTCAATAATACGTCATATGAATAGAGAAATGACACCAACAATAAGTGATGTTTATCATGAAAGAAATATTGGTTTAGGTTTAGCACCATCATTATCAAAATTATTATTAACAAAAAATTATGATGAAACTGAATTAAAAATGGTTAGTAATACAATAATACAAAATAATAATGATACACATACAAATCAAACTGAATTAATAACAAATAATAATAATAATAACAATAATAATAATAATACAAATTCAACAAATATAATTACAAAAATAGAAACATGTTCAATATGTAATGAACCAAATGATATTATATGTAGATGTAAAACAGCAACAATACAAAAAAAATCAACATCAAAACCATGGTTAACAAATGTACCATCACGTATTGTTAAAAGTAGTGATTTAGCAACATCTGAAATTGTTGTTGAACGACAAAATAAATCAAAACAAAATAAAAATATTAATTCAAAAGAGATGACATCAATGACATCAGGATCAGCAGTATCTGGTACAATATCTACTGTTGCAACAATAACAACAACAGCAGCCGCTACAGCAGCAGCAGCAGCTGTTGCTTCTGCTATAGGAACAACAGGAACACCTATAATAACAAAACGTTCAACAAGTCCTTTTAGTGATTTAAGTAAACGTGATGAAGGTGATGGACGTTCTGTTGCTGATTCACAATGTAGTAGTACATATAAAACAGATATTAATATAAATAATGTTAGTGTTACTTTAACAAAATTTCAAACAACAACAACAACATAAAAAAAAAATTTTTTTGAAAAAACAATATATAAAAATAAAAATAGACATTGAAATTGCAATACAAAAAAAAAAAAAAGAAAATTATTACTAAATTACTATATTTTATTTATATATTTCTAGGAGTAGTTTATTAGTTAGTTAGTTAGTGTTAAGAGCAGTTAAGAATTGTTTAGAATAACTTTGTAAAAAAAAAACAAAAAAAAAAACGAAAATTTTATGCCATTAATTATTAAGATAACAATTTTAATATTAATTAGACAATATTTTATATATATAAAAAAGTACAATTTTATAATAGTTTTAAATTATTAATTTTTATAAATTATGTATGTATGTAGTTTAAGTCTTAAGTTTAAAATCTAATATAAATTGTCCATATTAGTTTACATATTTAAAAAAAAGAAAAAAAGATTTTTGTTTTTTTTTTTTTTTATTAAATATAATATTTTATTTATTAAAATTTATATTATATTGTATGTACATATAAAATTTATGAGCATTTAAAGTTATAATTTAAATAATAAACGAAAAAATTTAATGGATCTTAAAATTTTTATTGTTTTCTTTAATTTTTTTCATTTATTCCTTAAGTTGGTATAGGCTTCCTAGTATTTGACAGATATCGTAACAAAAATCTAAAGAAATTTTTCTATTAATGCCATTTACCTTAATGAAAAAGATGGACAAAAAATCTATTCTTTCTAAAACAAAAAAAAAAAAATCAATATTTACACTTCATCCATTATTTTATTTATACACTCTCCAATGGTCTCCATCCAATTAATAAATATTTTTCTTAAATTTCATACAAAAATTATTGAAAACACAAGTCTGATTATATTTTCAAATTAATCTTTTTTTTTAAGCAACTTTTTTAGAACAAAAAAAAATTCACATCCCTCTTGTCAAAAAGATAAAAATAATTCAAATTTAATTTTAAAAAATCATCAGATTTAACCAGGCACCCAGAAATGAAATTTATTAACAGGTAAATTTTTAAAAAATAATTACATTTTTTTTTTAGTTTTGTTTTTTATTAATGGCTAATAGATGGCGCACAAAACTATAGTTTTCGTTTAATATATTTGTACTAAAACAAAATTATATTTGTTAATAGATGACTCTGTACTGAAATATAAATAAAATATTTATTCACCTTAAATCAAAATTGCATATATTTAGGCTGTTTTAAAATTAGTACAGCTTAAAAATATGCAAAATTTGAATCATAAAATTAAAAAAAAAATTAATAAAAATTTCTTGCTAATATTTCCTGATAGCCTAGTATTTTTTAACAAAAATTTTCTTTTTTCTTATTTTAATCGATTTAATCGATAAAAAAAAGATGATCAAAAGAATCGAAGTGTGGGTAATGTATAAACTATAATTTCAAATAATCTTTTAATTTTTTTTTTTTGGATTTTATTTTTAAATTCTTTACGTACTTTTCGGAACCACTGTGGATTAAATTAATCACAATATCAAAAACAATTGGAGAAATTTAAATAAGCTTCCAATATAAACCACACAAATATAATTAATTAAACATCTAGGAGTACAAATTCATCAACATCTAAAATGTAAGCACCATATCAAGTGCAAGGGTATAAACAAAGCATTTATGACTTCAAGAAAGCTTTTTTACAACAAACATATACAATCAAGAGTTAAGATCATAGCTTATCAGGCACTCATTAGGCCAATATTGTTATATGCTGCACCTATTTGGTTCAATATAAGTGCCAGCATTATGGTACATAATAGGAAATTATAGAGGAAATGCATTAGAGTCTTAATTGGAAAAATACGAAAACCAGAGACTAATTTCCAACATTATATTACTTCGATAAATTCATTACCAGAGAGGTTAACATAGGTTAGATTTGATAATTTTTTTATAAAGCTAACACGTAATCACTTCGATAAAGAATCATAAGTAACAGAAAACAGTTTAGTCTCAAAAATCTATTATCATAATGATGAGAACATAGAAACTATTTTGAGTACAGGATTCACCGCACATGAATTCTTTATATACTTAGATTCTAAAGAAAACCATATGTATACAAGGATCAAAACCATGTTTTTCTGTTATTTCATTATAACAGACGGACAACATTTACTCGTTGTTAAAGTTTGATAGACACATACCTAAAAGAAATAAATAAATTAATCGAAATTATTGGTGACTAAAAAATACATATTCATCTTAAATTAAAAAAAAAATTAAAGGGATAGGCTAAGATAGGCTAAGTTACATTTTAATTATAATAAAAAAGTCAATTTGGTTTTTAGAACAATTTTTTTTTCAAAATATTGCCAGACATTACATAGATATAAAATTATAAATTATATAGTATGAAAATACAAAGGCTTAAAAATATATTACGATATTAGGTAGATTTAAAATTAATAAAATAAGAAATAATGCATTGTCTTCTTAAGATTAATTTTCCAAAATGAAATGTATCGATATATTTCAACTTTTTTTTGTAGACTGGATGTAAAAAAGTAACAAACAAACAAAAAAATATTGCTAGTATTAAAACTGATAGCCTAGTATTTTTTAACAAAAATTTTGTTTTTTACTATTTTAATCGATTTAATCGACAAAAAAGGATGATCAAAAGAATCGAAATGTGGGTATGTGGTAAATAATAATTTCAAATAATAAATCTTTGAATTTTTTTTTTTTTGATTTTATTTTTAAATTCTTTAATTAATTTTTTTCTTTATAATTCAAAAAGATAATTTTAATATGCGAATTTATTTGAGTATCAATTTTTTAATAGCAGCCTTTTTAGTTTTTACCAAACTCTTAAACGCAAAAAACATTCTTAATTTCTGCATCGAAGAAACGTTAACATTATACATACATACATACCATGACACAGTTAATACTGATCGGATTAAAATTGCCATAAATTTAAGTGAAATTCTAATATAAAATCCAAGATTTATTGCCATTTTAGTTATAAAAACATCATTTTTAAAACAATTTTTGTTTTTACCGACCGCATATATTAATGTATAAGGTAGGTATTGTTTTCATACTAAAAATTTGTACCTGAGATTTTCGCAAAAATGCACTACTCCGGTATGGAGAAAGGCTGTAAAAAAATTTCAGCATGATGTCCGTCTGTGTGTGTGTGTGTGTGTGTGGGTGCGTGTGTGGGTATGTCTATGGGCACGTATACAGCTTAAACAACTGAGCGGAATTTTTTGAAATCTCATATTTAAGGTTTTGACGTAAATATCTCGGATTGATAAGCTTTTGGAGCAAATCGGACAACCGCAAGTGGTAGTTTACTAGTGTACTTTTTAAGTTTTTTACGAATATTTCGTAACAGAAAAATTTTGTGAGAAAAATTATTAAGAAAAAGTTGTTACACAAGTAAAGAGGAACAACTCAACTTTGCCATAAAACATTTTTTGATCCGACTAACTTTAACTTTTATTTAATTTTTTTTCTAAGTTCAAATTTCATACGTAACAACTCCATATGAATTTATATGAACAATTTTTTTTTGTTTTTTTTTTATATCTTTTGTTTAATTTTTATACATACATACGTATGTACTTATATCTATGCCAATGCAATTTATTCATTTGTTGATGACATAAACGGTAAAATGTTTGTTAGCAGATTTAATATTAATCTTATGTTTGTTTTGTATTTGTTTACAGTTTTTATTATTTTTTACTTCTAATATTATTTTTTGAATGAAAAAAAAATCATGTATCTACATTACAATAATAATAATAATAAATGGATGTATGAATGAATGTACATATATTTTTACGATTTCATTGCTTATAATTATTTTTATTGAATAAAACAAAATGTTATTAAATTATTAGAAGTTATTTTGCTTTGATATAAATTATTATGTAAAAAATCTATAAATTTTGGCATTGTACTTTTTGTGTAGTGGCGGTCGGTCCTGTGGTGGAGACAGCTGATTTTTTAAAATTGTGAAACGTACTTTTAAAATAATAATTAAATTATTCTGAGTGTAGTTAAATATGTTTTACATAATTTTAGTCTATTTATTTTAGTCTTAAACGTTCATTATATCTTTCAGAAATGCTACTAAAACAAGTAATGTCAAACGGGTACCTCTTTAATATGTATTTACTCCTCTTTATTTAGCAGAACAGATATTATAACAATTTGACAGATAATAATATTTCTGAATAAGAAACTCCAGTTCAATATTTTGAAAATACGTTTTTTATACCAAAATATAAAGTATGGTATGATAGTATCTATTTTGTAAATGCAATAAATATTTATTGTCCGAGACTTCGAATATCATAATCCATAAGTGAATAGATTCTGCAATTAATTAATTTCACTTTATCATCTATGTATGTTGAATACAACCAGTTATAGATATGATATGAGAAAACATTGTATGATAAATTTTCAACATGCCCATTATATTATTGTTAAACAAATATTCAAATTATTCATTTAACAATCAGATCTTCAGTTCGTCAATTCATAAGAAAAAAAAAAATCAGATTAAGAATTGAATCAGAATAAACCTTAAAACCTTTTATTTTTGAAACTATTTTGAAATTTAAAACTAAACAATTTGAAATTTTTAAATTGATTCTAAAACTTTATAAAAGATAAATTTTAAAGAAAAATATACATTTTAGGAAAAAATTTGATTTTTATTTTTTATTTGTTAAATATTTTAATTTTTTTAAATTCTCTAAACTTCTAAAAGTTAGTATGTACTATCTAACAAATATTAGTTTTGAAATCTTCTAAAATATATTTCGGGTATCAGAGGCTTTTAATACTGTAGCATTTTAACTTTAAAATTCTCTAACATAAAAATTAGTTTTTATCGTACACCAAAAGGAAAAAAAAATTTCAATATTACAAAAAAAAATTTAAATAATTTAAGATTGGAAAAAAACTCTTTAATATTTTCCACCATTTAACAGATTACAAAAGGTTTGAACCAATTTAACAAATATCAAAAGAAACCCAACTCACTACTACAACTTTTTAACACTTTTTTAACAAAACTTTAACCCTCAAAGTCCATTTTATGTGGATAGGAGTATCATTTAAGTTGTCAAAACATAAATTAATAATTGTATGTAGTTTTTATGTCTAATATTGCACGAGTTGAAAGGATGCATCTCGTTAAACTTGAACTTTATTTTATTATTAAACTAATAACATTAATATCTAGTATCATTTAGTAGACTTTACATTAATTTATCTGTAAATTAAAACTCAATAAATTAGTGGTAGTTCTCTAGACTAAATGAATATTTAACTAATGGACTTCTTAATGGATTAAATGAATATTTAACTGATGCTTACACTAAATAAAGCATCTGATACACTAAAAAAGTTTATTTCTTAAATACAAAACCTTCATATTGATTTTTAAATATCATTTACCTAATTTTTAATATAATAGTCATTTTAATATAGTTTCTCACTAAAAAAAACAAAAAAAAAAAAATGTTTGAACATTTGTTTATTTTAAAATGTTTGTTTATTTTTTTGACACTTTAAAATTGAAATGTCATGGTAGTAGGAAAATTTTTTGTTAAGATATATAATTTTTTAAGATATAAATTCAGGGAATATAATATTTTCGTGGATAGGTGGTTACTTTCTTGAATCTTGGATTTTTCAAATGTTTGATGGATATTTTTGGTTATTTTTTTTTAGCTGTATCTCTTTCACACACATATCATTTTTGTATCTTCTGCCTATGCTCTAACATTTTCATATGGATATATCACTCTAATGAAAATCAGCCTTAACCTTAAACCAATCAAATTTTTTTAAAAATCAAAATTATTCATTTAAAACTAAAGAAAAAAAAAAACATACAACTTGTCATTAAATTCTTTTTCCATTTATTATTTACTTTTTTTTTCTTTTTGTATATTTATTTTTTTTTTTTGTTTTTTTTTCAATTTTTTGTTTTTTGATATCATTTTTATTTTATTCATGTTTTTTTTTTTTTTCTTTTTTTTTTTTTATTTTGTTATTTGTGTTTATTTTTATTTACTTTTTATACAATTAATACAATTATTTAAAAAAAAAAAATATTTCTAAATAACAAAAATTAAAAAAAAAAAAAAAAAAAAAAGAAAAAATAAGAATATTAAAAACAAAGAAAATAAAGAATAATAATTATAATATATTAATATATTAATAATGTATTTATAATAATAATAATAATTAATATTTAATAATAAACAAGATAATTTTACAAAATATTTTAATTACAAATGTATATATACGTTAATATATATATAATTAATAAAATTGAAGAAAAGATAAGAAAATTTTAATTATTATGTATATAAAATTTGAAAAAAAAAAAATACAATTTGAAAATTAATATTTTATATATTAATAATAATATTAATAATAATAATAATATTAATAATAATAATAATAATAATTAATATTACATTAAAAATAAAAACAAATTATAAATTCTTAAAAATTAATTACATTTTTTTTTGTTTTTGTTTGTATTTTGTTTTAATTAATTGATTTTTTATTTATTTATTTTTTTTTTTTTTACATATACATAATTTACAAATGATTTAAAATGAGTAAATTATTACTATTTTTTTTATATGCTTTTATATTTTATTTTTAATTTTTATTTTGTTATTTAACTTATAATTATCTAAATTTTTTTTTTTTTGTTTTATTTTTTATAATATTTTATTTTGTTTTCAATTAATTAATTAATTATTTATGAAATTTACTATCCAGAACAAACAAAATATAAAATAAATTAAAAAAAAAAAAAAAAAATTATATTCATTTAAATAAAATATTTTTAATTAAAGTAATGCAAATTATTCCTAATTTCGAACTAGATATATTCTGTCGCTCTGTGTTCAATTTCAGTCGAACTTCATGTATTTTAGAAAAAAAAAAAATACATTTTCATACAATGAATGTTTGGTAGAGAAAAAGATGAACAAACAAATTGTTCATCTACAAAAGAAAATTTTAAACAATTTATGTAAATTATTGCAAAAAAAAAAAAAAAAAAAAAACCATTTGTTTACTGAGAAAGTTCTTGAGCTTTATTTAAAAAAAAAACTCAAAAATTATCGAGTAACTTTTTTAAAAATAGTAAAATTTCAAAAATAACTTTTTTTTTTTAAATTTGTATTTGTAACAATTTTTCTGACGTGTTTCCTTTTGTTTTTATTTTGTTTCTTGTTGTCATTTGTCAAATTTTCAACGTAAAAAAAAACTCAAAAATTATCGAGTAACTTTTTTAAAAATAGTAAAATTTCAAAAATAACTTTTTTTTTTTAAATTTGTATTTGTAAAAATTTTTCTGACGTGTTTCCTTTTGTTTTTATTTTGTTTCTTGTTGTCATTTGTCAAATTTTCAACGTAAACGGAGGTATTTTTTATTTTAGAAGCATAGAGAATATTACTCATAAATCATAGATAGGCAATAAAGAAAATATTTTCAGTCAATTTTGAGAAATAATTGAGTGAACCGAGCTTATGTATTACCACAGACTAAATAAACTATACTGACGATCAGTTTCATATAAAAATTTTTAGTTTTTTTTTCGGAGCCAAACTAAGCAGTTTATGGAGCTAGACTAAGTATTTTAGAATATTTAAATTATAAAAATAGAAAATACAAAAGAATATTCTATACATTTTTGTTTTTGCTATTTAAATATCTAAAATAATTAGTCTGTCTCCAAAAAAATGTTTATGCTGGCTTCTAAAAAAGACTTAAAATTTTTATATGAAACTGTTTGTCTGTATAATATATTATTTAGTCTGTGATATTACTATAATTTCTTCAGAAATAATTTCTTAAAAGATGAAATGGTTTAATTTTTTAAGAATGTTATCACTTATTTTCTTACTTTACAAGTAGTTAAAATTTTTAATAATTTTAATTTTAAAAACAAAATATATCAATTATTAAGTAATGTAATAATTTATAATCTCTTAAATAGAGCTGATTATAAGAAACTGCTTAACATTATTATCCTGCTGAATGAACAAAATCTATAAATGCATATGTTTTTTTTTTTTACTGAAGACCTTAAAATAGGAAAACACATAAGAAAAGAGACGACTATTACCTTCTTTCCCATCTATTTGTAATATTAGGTATGCCTGCGTACTCAAAAACTTTACAAAAAATGTAAAATTTTATAAATTTTTAGTCCGAAAACTGTTTGCATACTGAGAGTGACTATTTCTTTGACTAAATTTATGATCACGTGACATACTTCCCCTATAAAGTTTTAGCCAGGAAAATTTTATCGGGCAAAAACTTTATAAATTTATAAAGTTTTTAAATGTCAAAAAAATATATTTTAACAGAGTGATTTACATTCGCTGAGTAAAGTTTATGCGTTTTCGTTTATAACATGTATTTATTACAAACAAATAATGAAGTCTTAAAAAAAATGTTTAATTTTAAGAAGTGTAGTACAATTGAACGATTTCGTTTACAATTTTTTCAATATGTAAATTTATAATATAGAAATTTGAAATAATAATATAATAATGACACTTCATAAGACTTTGACAGTTTGACCTTTGTAACTTTGCAATATTTAAGTTAGCTTTGCTCTCGAAGTGGAACTCTATTCCGACCATTTTGAAATCAGTAAGAAACGAAACACACTTTAGATGTTTAATGTTTTATTATTTCGGTCTCACTACTACTATTTTCTGATTCTTCTTTTTCTGAATCACTATCAAGCATATCCATTAAAATTAATTCTTTTTTTATTTTTAATAATAAATAATTTATTTAACACAATTGAATTTAAAAAAAATTCTGAAAAAATAAACTTGTACCTTATTGTTGTAAATTATAATTTCAAATGTCAATTGCAAGTGTGAAGTGGCAACTATAACAGTTTTAGTCAGTTTTCTGTCTGTGTACTTTTTCTTACAAATGAGAAAACGTGAAATTTTACTCTTTTCTCTAAAAAAAAATTGTCAGAGAAAATTAGTCAGGAAAGTACGCAGACAGACCTATTATTTATAATTCTAAATTCTTAGAAGTGTATTTTAGAGTTTAGAAGAGTTTATGACTACAATATTTATTTAATTTGTAAAAATTTAAACATAAAATTTTTTTTTTGTTTTTGAATTAATTCAAAATTTACATAAATCGTAAAACTTTACAAATTTTTGTAAATAAAGTATACATAATACACGATTTACGTGTCGCGTTTTTTTTTTTTTTATTAAGAGAATTAGTTTAAAAAAATATAATTAAATTTTCGATTATTCTCACAAATTTTAATTATATTCTCATTTGTAAATTTTTACAAATAAAAGTGTAAGCGAACAAATCTTGCATAATAAGTTGTTATAAATACGAATATATTTTGTGATTTAAAATAAATAAATAACAAAAAAAATTACTCAAAAAATTATTTTTACTTATTTTAATATGCACTTGGAAATACTCAAGTGTTTTCGTTCCTTTTACACGAAAAGAGTAATTGGGTTGGGTTGAGAGTAGTTGGTAAATGGAGGGTTAATTTTTTGTTTTACTTCTATCATCTACTTTTTCTTAAATGTTGGTGTAGTTGAGAATAGAAAAGAGTAGTTTACGATGTAAAAGAAACCCAATACTAGCTAATAAAACAACGCTCTAAACGTCAAATCTAAAATAAAAAAAGGTGGTAAAAAACAAGAGTAATTTATAAACAGCTAGCACATATAAAAATAATAATTTATATGTAGACAAATGTCAAATTGAATATTAAAGGAAATTGATTTCTATACTATTAACTTAAAGTTTAATTTTAACTGAATTTATTAAAAAATAAAAGTATGTACGGCTTTTAGGTTTTTTTTTTTTTTTGACAGAACATAACGGAACGGTTAAAACGGAAATAATACTTTTAAATAAATTATAATTTTATTACTATAAAGTTAAGATATTGTTCGAAATGAGAAATATTTGCAATATTTATTGTAGTAAAAACAAAAAAAAATTAAATTAAATTTATTATTTTACAGTGTTATTAGAAGTAATAAAATTTTTAATTTAAAAATTAAATTCAATGAAAATAATGAACAAATAATCCCCAATTTACTACGTGAAACTGAAACGTCAATATTGGTATATTAGTAGCAGCTTAGGAGCTCTTATAAGAAATTATTTTTTATACCTGAATACGAAAACAGTTAATTTTAAATATAAAAATATATTGTGTCTGAGAAGTTGTGTCCCTTTAAGTTAGAAAAATTGAAAAAATCTGAGCCCTTATATTGGCGACTTCTAAATTTTTTTTAAAATTCATTAATGATTTATTAAATAAAATTGAAACAAACGAGTACTTATTTGATAACTATTTTCTGAATAGAAACATTCGAATTCTCAAATTTGGTTTTTTTTTTTTTTTAACAAATTTTACACAATAAAAACATCTTTTTTTTTTTTCAAAGTTATGCTTAATACGTAAATTTTTATACATATTGCGAAATCAATAAAATTTTGAACATCTGGTAACTCAATTGTAAAATTAAATAATATTTTACATGAAGAAATCACCAATTTATGATAAAAGTTAATGTAAATTTTTCTTTTTTTTTTTTAAATTTATTAAATATGAAATCCTTGCATCAGATTTTTTATACCAGTTAGAAAATACTCAAAATTTTTAAAAGTACTGCAAATTTCGTTTTTTTTTATCTTCAAACAAATAAGAGAAATTTTTTTTTTTTTTTTTACTACAATATGTATATTTTTACTTCAAAAAAAAAATAATCTATAAATTTTTTTAGATAAAAACAAAATGTTAATATTATCTTATCCCCTAAATATTTACAATGTACTTGATTTACAAGATTTTTTAATAACTAATTTAACCTGTCTAATTTATCTTCAGCATGCCTCGTCCTTTTTTCATACAATTTTTCATTTTAATTGTATATATACTATTTATAGTTTCATGGAATGTATCTATTATGTAAATCCTGAGGGGATAAGTGTAAATATAAAAAAAAAACATAAAAAACAAAAACAAAAAAAAAAAGGATAAAGAATGAAGGATAAAAATAAAATACATATGTATGTATATAAAAATTCTGGTATGGTAATATTATTTTGTAAAATAAATTTTAAATTAAAATTTTATTAATTTTGTTTTAATTGGTTTTTTTTTTTCTTGTTTATTTTTTTTTAATAATTAATTTTTAATTTTAATTATAATATATGTATGTATAATATTAATATTAAATTTTTTTTTTTTTTCAATTTAAATAATATTTTGGTGTTTTTTGCATTTGGACCTTTTCTTAATTAAAAATTTTTTTTTTTTTTCCCAAAGAAAAAGAAAAAATAAAACAATATTAGGAGAGTTTTTTTTTTTTTATTTTTTTTCTTCTTTTTCTTTGTTTTTTTTTCTACTAATATTTATGTTAATAGGATTTTTTGTTTCTATTTTCTTATTTAATAATAAAAATACACATTTATTGATTAGCGCCATTTCTAACTTAAATTTTCTAACGTATTTTTGTTCGATTTTTATTTTTTTTTATTTTTGCTTTATTTTAAATTCATCCCTTTATTAACACAAAGGATTCTTACCTTAACGGTACAATATTTTAACGGTTTAACATTTAGATAAAAAATTACTTATTTAATTTTAAACTGTATATATCTTTCCTTTTTATATATGGATACTTAAGTTTATATCTTTTTACAATTGATTACGATTGAATTGGAATGACATCGCACATATACAATGTTAATCGAAGGATGAATATAATTTATATTTAGATTTTTCAGTTTAGTATAATAATTAAAATTTTGTTACATGAAGGAAATTTGTTTGATATTGTTTGATTGTTTAACCCAAAAAAAAAAAAGAAAGAGATTGGAGAAAGTAAAAAACAAGAAAAATGAACCTCCGAATTTAATAAAATTTTCTTTAATTACATTTGTTCCAATGAAAAGAGCCAAATTTCATTAAAACAATGTGATTAAATTTATATAAATAAATATTCTATTCAATTATTAAAGAATAATTAAACTAATTGTATGTATTTCATTGATTGGAGAAATAAACAATAGAATTAATATAAATTATAATAACAATAACATGGACTTATCTCAAAGCAACTGAAATAACTTAATAATAATTTTAATGGATAAATCAATAATTTATATAAATTAAATAATTTTAATAAATACAAATGAATAGAAAGCGTGTGTTTCATAATTAAATGCAAAGATATAAAACTGTAAAAGAGAAAAACTCAATCATCAAACAATTTTAATTGAGGATGAGGGTTATTTAAGGATATTTTCCCTTTTGTTTTTATTTAAAAATTACTATTTTACTATAATTATAATTACTTTACTATTGTTCTAAATTCAAATATAATTTAAACATAAAAAATCGAATAAAATGTAAACTACCTAATATCAATATTTTTTAAAGATTACATATAAAATTAATATTTCGGGATTGGATTTCAAGAGCATAAGAAAATAAAAACTACCATTTTCCTACCAAGAAAATAAAAACTACCAAAACTGGATTCCTTCCCTGATGACATGAAGAAACGTGAATTGCAGTTTTAAACTAAGTATTCTTCAGTTTTTTAACCATGTTTTAAAACCAAAATTATAGTGATGAAATTATAATATAGAGAATATCGTATCCTATATACTCTATAAAGAATGCACATACTTTGTATTAATTTAAATTGAAAATTGATTTAAAAATTTTATTATTATTCTTTAATACCATTATCTCTTTCTTTTAATTGATTTTTTTTTTTTTTTTTTAATAATTTCCTTCAATAATTAAATTTTAATTATTATTCTTATTTTTGTATTTTGTTTTGTTTTTTTTTTCAATTTAGAAAATAGACTAAATTTTAGAATTAAGAATATGTAGAACTAGAATTTTCTAATGTTTTTTTTTTTTTTTCGAAATCTGATGAAAAATTTTAGCATAGTTTTTTAATCTTTATTTTATTATTTTTTCTTTTAATAATTTTAAAATTTTGTAATGTTTTTTTTTTTTTTTTATACAAATAAATATATATATATGTATATATATTATATAATATTAGTAGATTTATTTATTTATTTTTGTATCATTTTTGAAAATATCTTATTATTTACTTTTTTTTTTTTTTTTCTCTTTTATAAATTTTTTAAAGAAAATTATTCATTCTATTTTTTATTAATTAAAAATATTACATATTAATACAATATTACAATACAAAAAAAAAATTGAAAATTTGTTAAGAAAAATAAAAATTGCAATTTTTATTATATATTATTATATACAAATATTTATTATAAATTTGTTCTATTAATGAAAATAATACCACTAAGTCTTATATAAACTCAGGATTAAGATTAATTTCTATTAAAAATTAAATTGTGGAATTAAAATTATTCATAACAATTTAAAAATATATTAACTGATCTGGTTAAATTGATAAAAAAAGATGTCAGAAGACAGGATTATCAAATAAAATCCTATTAAACAATAATTCTATAAAATTTAAATTCATTGCAATAATCTTGAATATTTAGAATTTAATTTTTAAGGATAAATTAAACCGTTTTATTAAACTAGTCGTTAGCAATTTAAAGATCATTAGTAATATAAAGATAATAGTAGTATATCGTCATTAATAGAACAATAATATAATTCAAGTATTCAAAATATTAATAAATAAGCATATAATAAGTATGTACAAATATAATGTATATGTATTAACGTATTAGCACTTATCATATGTTAATTTGCGATCAGTTTTTATTTTTTTTTTTCTTTTTTTTATTATTATTACTATTTAATTTTGATTTATTTATTTATTTTTTTGTTGTTTTCAAAAAATTCACATCTAAAAAATTAATTTAAAAAAAAAAAAAAATGCTTTGTAAAATGGGGTAAGGGTGGGATCAAAATATTATTATATAAAATAATTTTTTACAATACAATTATAGATTTCTTGTAAATTTTCATTCTAATTTTCACATTTTCACAACGGTAATTTTAATAGTTTAATTAAAAGTGTTTTTTTTTTTTTGTTTTTATTAAAAGTATTGTGATAATACAAAACAAAATTTGATTTTGGAAAATTTTAATTAAAAAGAAATTTTTAAATATTCATTCAAAACAGAAATACAATTTGGATTATGATTACTGGCCAGAAGAAATTTCTCATAAAAATTTTTTTCTACAATAAAACAACTGTATTTAAATATGAATAATGAATCATTATTATCAATAACGTAAAACGAGGTTTGATTCTATTTTTTTTTTTTTTTGGAAATTTAGAATTTCTTGTTGAAATACCAAAAAAAAAAAAAAAAATTATAACTGAAATTGAACTTAAAAATTTAAATTTAAACATTATTAACCGTATGCAGGATTGACCCACTATAGGATAGGTATTATCATCTAGATTTTTAATCTAGATTTTCAGAATCTGTTGTATTTTCAATTGAATTAAGCTGTTTATTTTATAATTGTAATTAATAAGGTTAAGAATTTACGTTTTTTAGTCGTTGCCAGAAGTCGTTGAAAAAAATCAGAAAATATATTGAATAAATTATACTTGTGATTAGCTATATTAAGTGGTTAAATAAGAATTTATTTAGAAAAACATAAAAATGTTGTGTTTGTAAACATAATTACTAGTTTTATACTTGTTTTTTTTTGATTTTTTTTTTTTAATAAAACAGCCTTTTATCAGAATAATAATTTTACTTTTGTTTCCTTTTTTCTTTTTAATTTTTTTTATGAGTTCTTTATTTTGTAAAAATTTTTTATTATTTCTTTTTTTTTGAAAATTATTTATATATTCATAAATATATATATATATATATATATATATATAAATATTCTATGTATTATCGTTTCCAAATTTATAGTCTGTTGTGTTTAGTATTATCACCACATTTTTTTTTTTTTGTTTTTTTTTAGTTGATTTTATTAATTTTTATATTAGTCTTTAAAACCTTAAATGCTTCAAACAATTTTTAGTAATAAAAAATACATAAAATATCATTTTATTTTCTTTTTAAAATCTATAATTTTAGTTTTTTTTTTCAGTTTAAATTATACTTATCGTTAAATTTTAAAGAAAAAAAAAACTATTGTGACAATATTAAATTGAATCAATGCTTTAACTTAATTACAGCTAACGATACAGAACTTGGAAAAATTCACATATCGCGGTTTAAATGTACTATTTAGTAGATCTTTAATAAAAGTAAAAGTAATGAATGAAAATTTCAATGTATATACATTATGCATATTTTTATTTATTTCTACACAAATTAAAATTCCTACTATATGTTTTACTAGCAACAGAATTAAAAATTAATAAAAATATTTTAACAAACTATTGATAATTTTTGCATTTCTATGTCACATAAATGTGGACAGAAAATTGCACACCCTTTCCTGTTCAGGCGTGGCTGTAAATGTCGTAAAGGGGAAAAACTCAACCCACACTCCCCACGGTGTTTACAGCGTACTTTATACGCTCTTACCCACTGGTAGCCAAGTGGTCCCATTAATAATAATTTTATATTTAGTATTATAAAATGAGGCTTTCAAAAAGAACAGAATTCCTTCATTATATTTAATTTTGTTTTTTTAATACATTCTTTAATTCAGAATGATGATAAAGCAAATACAAAAAAAAAAAAACAAGTCTATGCTATAATAAGGAATTTTTTAAAAAAATTAAGGATATCCTATTTTGTGTTTTTTAAAAACTGAAGTTTTTTGATTATTTTTACAAACCATTATATTGTTCTGCATGGTTCTACAACAATCAACTTTCTATAATCTTCAATTAGTTAAAAAAATTCATAATTTATATGAAAAGTCAATCAGAATGTATACTTATTTTATATGTGTGATTGGTTTTGGTTTGAAGTATTTAAGGTTTAAAGTTTTTATTTACACTAATCAATTTACAGATTTTTAGTTTTCTCTTTTTTTTTTTGTTTTTTGATTTTTTATTTATTAAATAATTATATTATTATTAAAATATATACGGCCCTAGTAAATTTTTAATGCATATAAATATATATACAAATTATACATATTTATAAATTTTTTTTTTTAATACATAAGCTGGTTTTTTTTTTTTTTACAACATCACATCACATTTTAGATTTAAATTAAAAAATAACAAAGATTTTTTTTTTTGTTTTTATTTTTGAAAATTGTTAATTAATTATTAAATTTTTAAAAGAAAAATTAAAAATTTTAAATTTTGTTATTGAAACCGTTTTACAGTTTTATGTAACAAAAAAAAAAATAAATAAATAAATAATAAAAATATTATTTCAAAAATATTAAAATAAAAAATAACAAAATATGTAGTATACTTTTAGGAGTCAGTTAAAATCTTATTTTCTTTTGGAGTTTAATAAATAGTATATTATGTTTAATACTCTGGTTGTAGTATAATATATTAGTTGTACGCATCATTTATAATAATTTCAAGTATAGTATAAATACTATTTGTCGGACAGATGTTATAAATTAAAAATTTCAGTCGCGACTAATCCTGTAAATCAAAAATTTCACATATAACTAATTCTAAATTTATTTATTTTTAGATTTCCTTATAAATTAAATAAATTAAATATACATATGAAATGTTTTTTGGCTGAAAAAAAAATGTTAGGATATGCCAGTCATGCATATATTTTATTTTCAAAAAATTAAATCTTATTATTTTTATAGCAATATATGTATGTACTTCCAATAGTAGGGATCTGACAAAGAGTAAAATATTAACAAAAATGGATATAAATTAAATTGAAGATAAACGATCTATAAAAAGTAAAAATATATTTTTATTGTATTTTAAATCTTATTTATGAAACTGAATTTACTATTTCATAAAACCATTGTCGGTCAAGAAAAAACTGCTGTACTGAAATTTAAATATGTATGCCTGCTAATTGATTGAATCGAACACTTTATTAGTGTGATAACTTTAAAAAAAATGAACCTCGTCTAAAAAAGTATAATGCGCTAGCATTTTTTAATTTTAAAAATTTTTCTTATAACTGTAATTTAATTTGTGGTTGCAAAAAAAATAGAAAAATAAAATAAGTTAATACAGAAGAATGGTAAAATGTTGTGTTTGTATGAAAATCCAATATAAAATTTTATATAAATTACAAAATAATGTACAGAAATAATAAAAATTTGAGACAAGTTCAACGAGATTTATTTAAGTCAGTACCTTTTATTTATAAAAATAAATACTCTTCATACATTTTTTTTTGTTTTATTAAAATTTATAATGAACGATTATCAATTTCTTAATTTAATTTAATTTTAAAAAAAGATTTTCACTTTTTAATAAAGTCACAGTGGTGCACCAGAGTCTTAAAAAGTTAAAATATAAAATAGAAAAAGTAAATATTATATTATTATAAATATTGTTCTAGAGTTAGGAAAAATTTAAAGAAAAAAAAAACCCATATTTCACATAAATTGTATGATTTCTTACTAAAGTTGGTGTTTGTTTGTTTGTTTTTTTTATTGTTTTATAATAAATCAATTAACAATTTCCTTTTTTTTTTTTTTGTTTATTTTGATTTTCTTAAAACTAAAATTTATATTTAATTATCTAAATAAGTTCTACAATAAAGTCATTGTTTTCTATTATCAATTTGTTTTTTTTGTTGTCTTTTGTTTTTTTTTTTTGTTACATTTTACATTTAGATAAATTTTTATTTATTTTATTAATATTTTATACATTTATTGTTATATATACATATATATGTTTCTGAATTTTTTTTTTTTATATATATATGTATATATATATTTATATATTAATACATTTATATACAATTTTATTTATATATTTTCCTTCAGTGTTTCAAAATTTCATAAGGATAATTTCTGATATTATTGCTATTTATCATTTTATTTTCTTGTTTTCCGTTTTTATTTTTAATTTAAAATAAATGTATTTAATTAATTATTTTATTTTTGTATGTTTCAATTAAATTGACTATTTTATATTAATATTAATTAATAAGAATTTAGTTGTGCGATAAAAAATAAAAAATTATATAGGTTTATTTTTGTTTTGTTTTTATTTTTATGATATATATTTAGTTTCCTTTATTCAGTATTTGAATATGATATTTTTTTTTTTTTTTCTTTGTTCTATTTTATTTTAGAATTAATTGTGTTTTTTATTTTTATTTCTTTTTAATTACATTAATATTTAAACAGAATTTTCATTATCCAAATTAAAAAAAAAAAAATTAAAGATTTTTGAAAATGATCACCATCAATCAAATAATAATTACTACAAGGATGATTGTCAAAGTTATATTAATAACAAAAATATCAATTTAATAAAATTCACTTATTCTCTGATTTATATGATAATTATTTTAGATGATTAACAGGATAATGTATTTAATAGTAATATTTCTGAGGACAATTATTAAAAGAATTTTTTCAAACTTAATTGCCACATAAATATTCCAACAAGTTATTATTCAATATTTACCAACGATTGAAATGAGGCGGTATATAAGGATTTAATTAGTACATATTATAATAATTAAATTACATTACTATAAGAATTTAATTTAAATTCCATTGTAAAAGTCGTTGTGATCTGAAATTGTTTTTATATCAACCTTATTCAGATCATTTAAAAATCTCTAGTCTTGGAAAACTCTATGATCACTTTACCTAAATTTTCACTAATTTATCAACACACAAAGTTGGGAAAATTATAGTGATGATGTTAAAAATGCAAATATAAATATATCACTAGCATAGATATTATTTAATCTATTAAGGAATTTTAAAATTATTTAAAATATATGTACGTAAGTATAGTTTTTCTGTTTTATTTTCACTGTGGAATTGAAAAAAAAAACTATAATTTTGATGTATAATTTCTATGTAATTATGAGAGAACTGCTGATCTTCTATGTAATCAGGAGAATATGTGCATTACTTTTTTTTTAATTGATATTTTTGTTGGTGTATTAACTGCAGAGTAAATTGTAAATTTAAAAGTCTAGATACTTTTAGATTCAGTATTTTACAGAATTTTAGAAAAATTTTTGAGAAACAAAAAAAACAAATCCTGAGTGTCCTGACAAAGAAATTCAATAAAATTTTTTAAAATTTCTTTTAAAATATATTTATAGTGAATTTATATGTATATATAGTGAACTTTTTTTTTTTTTTGAATCTGTATATTTTTGAATTCTGTATATCAATGTAATTAAGAGTACTTATATATTTATCCTTCCAATTTTCCTATGTTATTCAATTTTATCCTTTTTTTTTTTGTTCTTTTGTTTTTTCTTTTAATTTACAATATTTTTTGTTGTGTAATGTACTGGATAATTAAATTTAAATTATTAATTATAAATAAATTTATTTTTTCTTTTTAATTCTTGTAACTTATTTTCATTTTAATATAATTTTAAATTTTCCCTAATTACGTCTCTCCTAAATTTTAAATGGCCATTTTGTTTGTTTTTTTTTTGTCTTAAATTTTTTCTAAATTTTGTTTTATAGTCATTATTATATTTATATTTATGAAAAATTATTATTTTGTCAATTGTGTTCTGGACAAATGGTGTTTAAAAAAGAATACAAGTATTTAAAAAAAAAAATTATTAAAAAAAAAAGAAGAGAAGAAGAAAATTAAAAAATTATCACCATTCTGAGTTTAATTTAAAGTATTTAACTCATTATTTTTTGTATTTTATTTTGTGTTTATGTTAGTGAATGATAAGGTTTTAAGTGTTCAACATAATTTTCTGGTATTAAACCAGTTTTTCCATTTAAGGTACCCTGAAGCCAGCCAGGTTCATGTGAATATCGAACTAAAAATATAAAATAATTTAATTATAAACATTTATAGAACATTTACAAGCATATAATATATTTTAAATTTTAAATATATTTTTATATATACCATTTGTGATAATTTGATTTGGCTCAAAAGATAGTTCACCTTCATTTTCACCTAAACAAGCATATAATGTTCTAACTCGCCTAAAAGTTGATAAAATAAAAAAAAAAATGAAAAAATTTCTTACATAAAAAAAAAAAAATAATTATAAAACTTACGCAGTACCAGCTTGTAAATCTTTTTTAATTTGATTAATATCTTTTGTTCGATGAATTTTCTTTGGAGCTGGATATTCACTGGAATGTTGTATTGTTGTTGTTGTTGTTGATGGTGATGTTGTTGTATCATCAACTAATAATGTTGATATTGATGAATTTATTGATGATGGTGATGGTATATAATCAGCACTACCACCACGTGTTGTATGATTACCACTACCAACTGTTAAAACAGAACTTAAACGTACTATTTGTTTGTCACGACTTGATGATATTGAATCACATACAGATTCATTAGAACTGCTTGTTGAATGTTCTCTACCTGGATAATGCTTTGCTGTTGCATATGTCATATGCCTTGAATGTGGTGTTTGACCATATATTAATGATCTTGTATCATCTAAATTTCTATGAGAATTTGATTGTGGTGATGTTGTATTAATATTAACACCACCCACAATACCAGTATTAACAACATGACTTTGACTTGATGATAATCTTTCTCTATGATTAATTGGTTGTGCTGTTGCTGTTGGCATTGATGATAATAAATATTCACTTCTTAAACTTGATTGTGTTTGATGATGTGATGATGAATTATTTAAATTAGCACCAACAATAGTGCTATTATTTGCACTATTACTAATTGGTCCATTTGATCCACTTATTAAATTGCTACCAACTGATATATATGTTGGTTCTCTTCTAATACTAATATCACTTTCAGATAGTGCCATATGTGGTGATAATTGATGATGATTTTTTATATTACCAATATTACTATTATTACCACCACCACCACCACCACTAACACTATTACTACCAACACTACCTCCACCACCACCACCTCCTGTAACATTCATACTATTACTCATTCCAGATGGAACATTTTTAGGTAAACTATTTATAGCATGACCATTATTTTTACAATTATTGCTTCCACTAATAGCACCACCACCAGTTGATACACTACCAGGTGATGTATTCATATAAATACTACCATTTGGTATACTTTGTAAACTTGATGACATTGGTTGATCAGTATAATTTGATTTTGCAACAAATCTAAAAACTTGTTGTTGTGGTGAATACATTAAACTGTTTCTTGATGTTGATGTTGATGATGATCCTTTTGTTGGTCCATTTGGACCGCTATTTGAATTAGAATGTTGTTGTCGCGGTGCACGTAATGGTGGACTTGAATCAATTGGTGCACCAGAACCAGGTGGTGTTTTAAATATTAAATCATAATTTTCTATTAATATATTTATAACGATATTATTAAATTTAATATCTAATATAGCAGCAACAGTCTCCTCCTGTGGACGAAGTAATGTTGGACCAAATACTACACCCAAATTAAATACTGACATTTTATTACGTTCATATTTTCGGGCCACTCTAAAAAAATATTAAGTATAATATATAGTAAGTATATGTTTTATAATTTTTTTTAAAATTTATAATGATACATTTGTAATGATACTTACTCTGTCAAATGTCTAATAACCATTTCTAACATTTCATAATTTGCTTTAGGAAGTCGATGTACTAATGTATGAACGTCATAAACTCGTTGTGTTAAACTTTCTTGTTCTATTAAAAATATCAATTAATTAAAATATTTAAATTTAATATAATAATAATTTTTTTTAAACTTACTTGCTGCCATTATAAAACCATTATGATATCTATATGTCATTAATGGTTCAATTAAATTTCTCAAATATGTTTTCAATGCACTGGCTATTGTATTACTTTCCATTAGATCACGATATTGTTCATCAGTGAATACTAATTCAGTCTTTTTTCTATCCATACCAATTGATAATAATTTTGCAATTTTTGTTCCAACACCACTCTTTCTATATATTCCTTCATCTTCTAAACCACGACTCTCTAATACCTCAATACATTTTCGAACAAATGTAAATCCAACTTCATCTAATTGATATTCTTCAGCTCCTTTTGCTTTACCGGGTTGTAAATAAGTCTACAAAAAAAAAACAAAAAATTAAAATTGTTTTAAACGTTTTTCTAAAATTTAAAAAAAAAAAAAACTAAATATAATACCGGTTCTGTTCCATCCATTGCATTAATCCAAGTTTTACGATCCTCTTCACTTAATGCCTGAAATGTATATGTTACTTGTGATTTCTCTTTAAATGTTAAATCAAAACAAAAACGTTTTTCAAATTCTGATGCTCTTCTTTGACACGATTGTAATGTTAATGATTCAATTGCTGATTCGGCACGACCAGATATTTGATTAAATTGTAACATGGTAAATTGTTTTTGTTGTTTTTTGTATGTACAATAATATTTGGTCCATGTTGCTTTAAATGGTTCTATGAAAAAAAAAAAAAAAATAATTTAAAAAGAAATTTAAAATTTTTTTTAATTTTGTTATAGAAATTATTAATTTACTTTTTTCCATTAAAAATAAGTAGCCGCGTTTTGTGAATTTTTCTTCAGGTTTCTAAAAAACAAAAAAAAAAAACAAAAACATTTTTAAATTATTATTTTAAATAAAAGGTTCTAAACAAAAATTTTAAGAAGAACTATAAAAAACTGATTTGAAAAGTAGGAACTAATACTTAGCTAGTACTAAAGTTACAGAAAAACTAAAAAAAAAACTACTTAAGATGGTATGGTTCTAATAATTTTACTCGCAGTGAAAAAAATTAACGACTTGATACACAACAATGCTTCGAGATTAATAAATTCTAAAATAAAAAAAAAATCGAACTTGTTAAAAAATAACTTAAAAAAGTAAAAACTACAACCGCAAATTAGAAATGATTGAATGATTGAAGCGATCATAAACAAACAGATCTTAGTTATATAAGAAACAGTTCTTAGTGAACCCATATATATATATATCTAACTATTAGTGATCAAACTCTATAAACTACAATATATTTTGAAAACTATTTTTAGATGATTTATTTTTTGATCTATTCATAATATTTCTTAAAAATCATCTTTGTGTGGTGCTAAGTGTTGCACTCTCAACATTAATATTAACAAAGTATATGAAATCATTTGAAAAGTACAAATGTATTTTAAAAACTCAATAGAAATATCATATCTCGGATTTCGATTTCAGAAACATTATAGGCGCAACAGTACTAATTTGTACAGCAGTAAGAAATCGTATCTCAACAGCTGCTAAATGAATATAGCTAGAATCCTTGCTAATATAATCAATATTTCACCTTTTATATGAATGCTCAGTTCTTGCTCTCAAAAGAAGAAGGTTTCTGTGAAAATTCTTGTTAAACTACCACTTCAATTTGTCGGAAATAAACTTAATCCATTACAGCTTCCAATGGTTTAATTATCGAAAAACAGATTCAGAGTGTTACAACTAGTCTAAACTGACTTAAGTTTTATTTATTTTAATGCATATCTCTGCCACATAAATGAGGACAGGAAAATACACAGCCTTTCCTGTTCAGGCGTGGCTGTCAATGTCGTAAGGGGGAATAACTCTTACGACGTGTATGGGATTCGAACCCACACTCCCTCAGTGTTTACAGCGTATTTTATACGCTCTTATCCACTAGGCCACCGAAGCCCCTACCTAAGTCTTAATCTACAGCTCTAATAAGTACGTGCTAACTATACTAAAATTAAATTAACAGAAAATGAAGATAAAATATGCAAATTTTAAATAACTTGTCTAATTAATTATTTTTTTCTTTTAAAGGTTTAAGGTATACCTAATTAAAATTTTACTCTACATTTCAAAAGAATATAAATGCATTTTGTGTTAAGGAAGATTTCGACTTTCATTCAATTTCAATATATGAAACTTCTACTATGTTTTCAACATTGTTATAAAGTTGTCTAATATTATTCAGAATTAAAAATAAAGCAAATATATAGTGTTAAATTTCTTAAAAAAATTTCGTAATATAAAACAAACAATTTTATAAAATTCTTCAAAAAAAAAAATTAAAATAAAAATATATAAAATAAAACTCCACAAATAGTAAAAAAAATTCAATTTTAGCATCCTAGAAATTTTATGCATAGCCCTAAAAATTCAAATACTTACCGTCTTTTTTTCCATATATTTGCTTTTAAGTTCGTTGACTTTTTCTCTTGCTTCTTCAAAATTCTCTCTTGTCTAAAATTTATGTAAAAACAAAACAAAACGATAATAATGTTAGCTTAAGCATCAAAAATTATGATTTTTTGTTAAAAGGATGCATTATTTTATGCATTAGTTAAAAATTTTTACAAACAGAAAATAAAACAAAAATTTAGAATAACTAAAATTTTGATAAAATTTAATATTAAAATTATTAAAAATTATAATACAAAAAAAAAAAAAAAAAACAAAAAAACTGTATAAAAAAATTTTAAAAATTGAGAAAAACATCCAAAATTAAAATTACCTTTTGAACTTTATGTGTCAAATCTTTTAAATAATCAGCCTGATCTCTGCCAGCATCGTGCGCTGAATGATAAAATACCATCCATCCTTGTACAAATGCTAATAATATTTCAACAAATTCAAATTTTATCCTTTCTTGAACTTCTTGTATTCGTAATACATAACTTAATGATTCATTAATATATTCGCGTTCATGCATCCCTAAACTGGCATCAGCCTAAAAGTATGTAAAAAAATAATAAATCAATTAAAATTTTTTTTAAATTTAAGTAATTATTGGTTTAAAAATAGTTTTTATTTTTTTAATATAGGTACTATATATTATTAAATTAAATTTAATAATATTTATTTATTTTTGTTTCTACGTGATTTTCCTATAGTTTTATTTTTCTATGCAATAAAATCTTTCAGATAATTATAAGAATTCCTTAAGAATTTCTGTTCTTTTATCTATAAATAATAGCTATTATGAGGACTTTTAGAGAAAAATACAATTTCATAACTTTTTTTTTTGATTTAAAAGTTTTTAAAATTGTACATAAATATTTGTTTCTTTACTAAAGTAAAAAAATTAAATAATTTTTAAACATTTTACAAAAAAAAAAAAAAAGAATATGGTAAAAAAAATATATGTTTTTTTTTTTATTATTTGCACGTGAAAATTCTCCATATGTTTCAAAAATTCTTGACACAAAATTAAAAAAAAAAAAATACAAAATTTATTAGAAAATGAAGACAGGCTATTATTAGAAAAAATTACGACTGTCAATGACGTCAACTTGGTTAACTAAATAAATCGCCACATAATTGCGAAAAAAATAACAATAAATATCATCATCGTTTGATTACACCATCTTTTATAAAATACAGTATCCTCAATAAGTTTACAACTATTTTTACAATAATTTAAGCAGTATTTAAAAAATTGCTTTATTTTGATTTTTTATACATATATAAATTTTTTGGTAATTGTCTAATTCTGGTTCATAAAAAAACAACATAACAAAAAGGGAAACTCCTTAAACTTTAATATTTGAAAATTTTGTTTTGATAAAATAAATTTCCATATCATAAAAATAAACAGATAAATTTGGATTTGAAAAAGGACACCTAACTACAATTTAGCCGTTAGCTGTTATATAATTTAATAATGATTTTGTAAGTTTGCATGGCATTTCATATAACTGGCTATTAATAGTCATAAATAATGATTTGTGGTCATTTACGAGAAAGATCGTATAAATCATATTATAATCATTAGTAATTTGACATTTTTCGAATGATTTCTAATGACTATTATTATTAGGGTATCGAACAATTATCTAATATTTATATGATAGCTAACCACTAAATTATAATTAGCAGTAGTATTAAATATATTATGTCGTATTTACCAAAATATAACTGATATTTAAAGTTTAAAGGAAACTATGTAAAAAAATGAGGACATCTAGATTATATTGTTGAACTTGGATTTATTTATTTTTTGTATACATAAGTTGTACAATTATTTAAAAAGATTTTACTTAGATATAGATACCTTTTTTTTCTTTCCTGTACAGTGAACATAATTTTTTTTGTTTAAGTAAGAATAGCTTTAATACAGTAAATTTTAAAGCAAAATAAGAAAAATGGGAGAGAAAGAAACCCTTTTTTTAAATATACATATAATAATAAGAATTCCATTAATTTCAATATTAAAACCTAATTAAATTAAATTAATTATATCCTAATTTAAATTTCTAAACAAAGAATTATTTGAAGAAATTAATTTCGAATTGAACTTTTCGACCAGTTATGAAATTTTTTTCTATATAATGATATTAATGTTGGCTTTATAATATATGTATGTATATCCTACCTTTTGAGATCATCCAGAAAAATTTCAAACTAATTTTAAAAGTTTCTTTTATGTAATTTATATTTTTTTAATGTAAGTTGCAGCAAAACTATACCAGAGTGGTTCTACATACGAAATTATTATTATGAGAACAAGGACTAAACGAATTTACAAGTATTAAATCAATTGAATTTATTTTTCTAAGACACAAACCCATAATATTTAAAAATTTATAAAATTTATTTATTAATAACAATATTGAACTCAATATTAATTATTATTTTTGAAATGATTTGTTATATACAATAACACCGTTGTTTTAATATGATATAAACTGTATAACTGTACATAATATATAAAAAATTGCAACAATTATTACCGTAAATTAAGACGCAAAAAAAAAAAAAAAACGGAATAAAAAAAATCAAATATATATACATACATATATATTAGAAATGATCAACTATTACATCATACTTGATATATTTAAGGAGACAATCACCACCCCTTTAAAAACAAAAAATTTTTTTTTTTTTTTATGTTTGACCTAACACAAAGAAACAAAATTAGCCAGCATTGATTTTTGTACAGTTAAACTTTGTTGGCATTGATTTATTTCAAAATCTACATAAGTAATATATATATTTAATTTTAAAACATATATATAGGTATACATTTGTAATAAATTGTGTATTTTATTACATCCTTATCATAATTTTGAACTAATTCTAAAAATAACACTAAAACACAAAAAAAAAAAAAAATTCACTTTTATATTACCTCATCATTTTACCCTGTTGTACTTTTTGATTTTTTTTTTTTTTTTTACTTAATATCCTTTTTTCTTATTAGGTTGTTTTATTTTTTTTTTTTTTTGTTTCTTAAGCATAAATGATGAAAAAAAAATGACAAAGAAAAATCAATAAAATAAAAAAAAAATAAAATAAAATAAAATAAAAAAAAACAATGATTAAAATTTAAAAAAGTTTTTATTTGAAATAATTGCATAAAATAAATTCAAATCTTTGTCTTATGCAATTTTTAAAACTTTCTATATATGTAATTTTTTGAACTCTATAACCTCTCATTCTATTTATAAAGGTTTCTTTTGAAAATGAGTATAAAAATATGTAAATATAAAAATCCCAGCAATACTTAAAAATCCTTAAAAAAATCTAAGTACATAATTCAAAAATTATTGTTGGGACAATTACTATGACATTTTAACGAACCTTATAAAAATATAAAATCATATTTTTGGTAATGATTTGATTATATTTTTACCAGTGTGCATCTAGCAACACTTTTTTCACAATTATTTATCTATATCAATTATTTCTGTTTTGCACCTAATCATAATTCTGACTCCAATTCTTATTATTGGTTAAACAGTATGCTAAAATAATTCTATAAATGTTTTGACTATAATTTAAAAAATAAAAACTAAGTAATTGGCATATTTTTGGATTCTATTAGAATATTACATTTATCTATACATATACATATAGTAAATTGTTAATATAACGGGTTTAATAATATTTGGTGAATTTTATTAATGTAATGACAACATGGTAGAGAAAATACAAAATAGAATACAAAATTGTTTTTATAGGTTATAAATGAAATAAAATTTTGGAATCTCAGAATATATAAGAAAAACTGCTGCTGCTCACAAAAATTTAGAGCATACATATTATAATTTATTATTTACTAAAATTAAATTCTATTTTCTTTTATTTTTTTTTTTGTAATTTTCGAAATAGGATATAATTAAGATAATCTTTTGAATATCAAACTTACTTTACAGCATTACTTTTTTTTCACAAGAATCAGTATTTTTAAGACAAAATAGTGGAAACACAAAAGCAAAAATTTCATTTATAATCTTTTCTTAATCCTTTCAGATGCATACTTCATTAATAATATGTTAATATAATGTTAAAATTTTTTTTTTTAGTAATATTTGTAAATATAATATCCTCGATTCCTGAACTTAGTATTATTCTCAAAAAAAGAAAATACTTACTATTTTTAATGAAACTAAACTGAACCTCTAATTCTCATATAAAGATATATATTGAAATTTTACTGTATTTTAATTAATCGATAATTTGTAAGGTGAAAATAAAGTTTAATATTAATTTGTAGTTTTTTTTGAGTATTTAGACGAAAAAATTGGATAAAATTAAATACATATTATTATCATTAATAAAAATTTATAAATTTTCTTTTTTCTATTTATTAAACAGTCTATTGTTTGAAGATGACCAAAACAAATGACCGAAATATTGCAATGCAATATTAATAATTATAGTAATAAAATCAAAATCGTTTTTCTTCGATTAACACTTCTTTTCCCCCCTTCCTCCTTTTTTAGATATTTTCAACACATTATGACGTCGCAAATTAAATAATTATTTCTCGATAAATGCTTTTTTCTTCTTTGGTTAAATTTTGTTTTTGGTTTTTTTTTCTTTTTTCGACACGGATTCTAAAATTTAAAAAGAAGACGCCACTTCAAAAAAAAAAATGAAAATTGTAATTTTATATATCAGATATTTCCGTTTTTTTTTTTTTTTTCTGTATATTTCATTACGTCATTTCATTTAACAATAAATATTTTTTGTTGGAAAAATAAAGACGTTAATCGAGGAATTAATATATAGTTTTCTTTTTTTTTTTTTTTTTTTTAATTTAAATATTTTATTAAACTTTTTTTAAAAGAAAAATTATGGAACTAAGGAAACACAATTTTTATAAATTGTTATTGTTATTGTTGGGGCTACTTTATATATATGTATATAACTTTATATATATATATATATATATAAATATTGATTAGAGATATTAACGAAGCACATAATACACAACATTATAAAAAAGACAAAAAAAAAAAAAAAAATACCATAAAGAAAGAAAACTTACTTGAAAAGAAATTTATTAACTTACCACCTAATGTCAATTTTAAAAAATTCAATTGAAAGAAAATTCAAATTGTTTTCCATGTTAATAAATTATTATCCTTTTTATTTTCGTTTGGTTTTGAAGTTATTTTATAAAATATTATATTAATAAATAAATATTTTATTTTTTAAATAAATTATGTATATATATATATATATAAAATTACAAAAATAATTTAAATACATATATAAATACTTTTTAAATTAATTCACACTTCACAACATTATAATATTAGAGAAAATTCGTAAAATTTTATTTTAAAAATAAAATAAAAAGAAAAAAAATATTTTCAATAGTCAATATTCAATTTTAAAGAAAATTTTTTATAAAATATAATCAAAAATATAATTCTTTTTTTTTTGTTTTTTTTTTTCTTTTATATAAAAGAAAAGTTTTCAATATGAGTTTTAGTTCTAATTAACCGTACACGATTAAAAAGGACGATTTTTTTTTTTCACTATTTTTCTCTTTACAATATTTAGAGATTTTTTTTTTTATTATAGAGAATAATTAATATGTTTATAAATAATTTTATTAATTATATTATCTTGTCTTATTAATATAAGTAATTAAAAAAATATGAAAATTTTATGGAAAATTAAATTTTGAAAAATTACAACTAAGATACATTCGATGCAAAAGTTTTTAAATATAATTAAATTATAGAAATAATTTTTAAAAAAATATATAACTTATTTATTTAATTTTTTTTTTTGTTTTTTATTATTATTATTTAAAAACTATTTATTTATATAAAAATAAATTTTATTTTTCAAAGTTTTTTTTGTTTTTTTTTTCTGTCTTAAATTAATAAATTTTTTCAATATTCAATATAGAATAACTAAAAAGGATTCGTTATATTAATATATATATATGTATTTATATATATATAAATAGAATATTTTTATATTTCAATTATATATAGATATTCCACAAAATGCGTATAGAAAAAGATTTACAGTATATAATAAGAATAAAATAAAACAACAATAGCTAAAAAAAAATTGAAAATTCAAGGATATTCGGTTACATATGAAATTTCGTATTTTTTTTTTTTTTTTTTAGTTTTTAATTTTGTCGTTTTTTTTAGTTTTTTTTTTTTGTAATTTTTTGCAATTAACCTGATTTTTTTTAAAGGGAAAATTCGTCGTTTTTCATAATTTTAAAACTATTCAAATCCTTTTTTTTTTTTTTTGTATATATATAGATATATATATATATATTATATATTTTTCACTTAATTAAACACTTTAATAATTTTTTTTTTTTAAATATATTTAATCATTTAAATTTTTTTTTTTTTAGTTTTTAAAATTTTTTTTAATACAAAAATATATATGTATATTTATATATATATATATTTATATTTCGTTTGGTTTTTTTTGTTATAAATTTAAATAAAACTTTATATTATTAAAAAATTTTAAAAAATTGAAAATAACAGAAAATTTTTTTCTTTAATTTATTAATTAAATATTTTTTTTTTTTTTTATTTAATAAAATCCAACACTATGAAAAATTAATATTCACTTTCGTTCTATATTTTTTTTTTTTGTACGAGTTTACAGTTTTTCCATATATGTTTTAATACGTTCAAGGATATGACGAAACTGATTTTCGCATCACGACAAAACAAAAATAATTTTGAGAGCAAAAATTATTGTCTCCTTTAAAATAACATTTTGTGTTTTTTAAGCTTAAATAATATTTTATAGAGAATAAAATAATATGTATACATATATGTATTATGCATTAATTTTTTATATATATACATTTAAACATTTGAAAACATAATCCAATATAATATAATGTAGAAAAATAAGGATATATTTTTATATATATAGGGGGAAACCTAAAATCAAATCCAATACATAAAAAAAAAAAAAAAAATAAGAAAAAAATTGAGTCAGTAAGTTTTTGAGAGTCCTTTTTATGTTTGTTCAAAAAAAAAAAGAAAAAAAAATTCAAAATTTTTTTTTTCTTTTGGTTATAACAAAAATTAAAATTTTAATAAAAACGGCAACACTTTTTTTTTTTTTTTTATTTTTTCACGTATAAGAAAAGTATTAGATTCGTAATAAAAAGGCTTTATATAAAGTTAATACATATAATTTTTCGAAAAAAGTCTGTATACGATGTTTATAATTTATGTATATTAATACAAGGGGCAAGTACAAAAAATTCTGAAATTAGATATGTAGACATAAAAGAAATTATCTAATATTATTATGTTGAACCAGTTTAATGAAATTTAAAACAATTAATTTAATTAACATATTAACCAGACCGAAAGAATGATCTGAGAAGTTTTTGATTCATTTTTTTAAAAATGTTTTTTTTTTTCAGTACAATAGTTTAATATCCTTGAATTTTTTCAATCGTAAGTTTGTGGAACATGTTTATTTGATTTATTGAATTTTTACTAAGTATTGAAAGTTTAAACTACTGTTAGTATTAAATTGTGTACGCCCTGATGATGGCAGTGATGCCAAAATATATATAGGCTTTATAATAAATAAATATAATATTTTAAGAATAATAAAAATAAAATATTAATAAAAATTTTTTGTGAACAAAAAGTATAAATAAAAAACAATTTTTTACTCAATAAATCTAACAGTAGTTTAAACTTAGAGGTTTAAGTACTGTGTCCTAGAAATAACTTTTGCACCATAAACTTTTCAAGTTATATGGACATTTTCATTATTTTCATACACTGATCATTATTTAAATACTATATCCCCATATGAACACCCCATATGAACATCATATGAACACAATCCTGTATTTGGGAAATAAACGTATAAAAAGTCAATGGGAGGACTAGCTATATTGTATATTTGAGGAGGACTTTTATGTATTTTATTCTTCATTTCTTTCTATTTTGGTATTTTGTTTCCTTTTTTTTTTTTATATATCAAATATGTTTACATATATGTATGTATATATATTATATTTATATGCCCTTTTGTAATGTAATTTTAAAAGCAGTTTTATAGAGGTTTAATATAGAACACGTACATAGGACCAAAAAAAAAAAAAACATTTTTAAAATAAAAAATAATTTATGAAAATAAAAAACAACGAAAAAAAATTTTTAATAAATTTTTAAAATTGTCACAAGTCAAGTACCAATAAAGACACCAAACAAAGGAAAAAGTTATCTTTGTTCTGTTATATATATTGAATTCAAATTCTTAATATAAGATATTTTTATATGTATACAATAACTTTAAAGAAAATTTAGTTTTCTATTTAAAGGAAAATTTTATTTTATTTTTTTTTTTTTCGATTTTGTTTTATTCTGTGTTTTTTGACTGACAAAAAAATGAGGTTAATTGATTTAGTTATGTATTGTAAAAAATTATCCTGTTCCTTAATAACTTATAATAAAAGGAAATATGTATAAATAAAAACTAAAATTATGAATAAAAGGATAACATGAAATTAAGTTTTCAAAAATTATATTTTATGTTTTCAAACATTTTTCAATGACAAAATATTTTATTAAGAAAAATTCTGGACAATGAAAACAAAACGCTAGAAGATTTCAAAGTTTTTCTGAAGTCTATTAAATATAGCTTAACATGTAATCACGTTCCGCCAATTCATTTCAATACTTTTCATCTATTGAAATGAATTGACGGCAAAAAATTAATTTTTATACCAAATATAATATAGCAACAGGTTTATATAACTGCTCCAAGAAAATTACTTTAAATAGAAAGATTATTAACTTTTATAGGTTAACAAAAGAGCTCTAAGGATTTAATTAAACAAAAAAATATATGTATATATATATATAAATATATATAAACTACGAAAGTTGATAAACCTATAAAAGAACGAATATCGCTAGATTATTCTTCTAGTAAGCAAATGTATCTATACAAATAAAACATAAATATTAGTTGGATTGCTATCATTTGCGAATTTGAATTCTTCGGTTTTCATATAACTTTCAAGAATTGAAATTTACAATTTTATCAATTTTACAAATTACGCGAATATAATTATTTAAATACCTTATTTAATACCTACCTGTTTTTATATAGGTACAAAATATTCAAAATTTACAATTCCTTTTTAATATGTAATTTATTTGATTTATAACAGATAAGATAAAAAAAAATAAAAACTTTCCATATCCTAGAACTTTACATCTATTTATAAATATAAACTGCTTCATACTTTTTACAAAACAAAAAGCTGTACATATATGTGTGTATACAATGTATATACGTATATATTTTTATATACAATTATCCTTTTATCATTCTTGTTAATGTTTTGGCATTATGTCGTTTTTGATTTTAACTTTGACACTCTTACCAAAACAAAAAAAAATATATACCTACATGTACATGTACTACATGTACATAGTATATTCATATAATTAAAATAGATATTCATTCAATACAACCTTGCGCATAACATCATTTTGTCTTTTAAAATGTTATATGGTGTATTTTGAAATAAAAAAAAAAAAAGAAAAAAAAAAACAACTCATTTAAAAAAAAGGATATTTAAAAAAAACAAAAACGAAAATTCCCAAGTAAAAAACGAAAAAGAAAAAAGAAGAGTCATACTTGAGCAAAATGCTTAATTTTTCTTCTATTGCTATATACGTAAAATTGTAATAAAATATTTGCATTCAGAGAACTAAAATGTTTTTACTTAATATATACCTATATTATGTTTATTACATATACAATATTAATATATATGTATGTATATATATAATACGTAAATATGTATGTATGTTATCATTAAAGTTTTTCAAAATTTTCAATTGAGTAATAAGTTCATTGGTTGCATTTTTAAAATCCTTTGCACGCGATTTTTTTTTAAATACATATTATAGATACATATACATACCTATTCATTTTTTATAGAAATATACAATTTAATATAATACATATAAATGTTTCTATTTAAAATATTTCTAAATACACACATACAAACAAGTATGCATATGAAAAAACAATATATGACTCTGCATTTATATAAATATATAATATATACTCATTCACAAACACATAAATACAAATAACTCAAAACAAAAAAAATAATATAAACCCCAACAAAATATTATATGATTTTTTTTTTTATATTCAAAAAATAATAAATAAAATAAACACACATACCCAACAAAAGACAATTACACAATAATAGCACAACGTGCAATGCATTTTTTTCCTTCTTTCTTTTTTTATCCTTTTCTTCATCTTCACCCTATTTTTTTTTTTTTTTTACTTTTAAAGTCTTCTATAGTTCTATAGTAAGGATAATAAATAAAATATACAAAATATAACAGTATAAAGAGAAGAAAAAGAAGAATGAAAAACAAAAAAAAAAGACAAAAAATAGTTGACACCGTATATCCAGTACTCACCGTAAAATAATTAGGCATTGTAACAGTAAATAAAAAATTGAATTTTACATGAATTATTTTATAACTGTACATACACATTTTTTTTTTGTTTCTTTTGATTTGATTTTTGTATTGTTGTCATATATTCACGGTCGTTTGTAAGAGCGACCTGTTTTAATTTTTTTCAACGTATGTATCATTTCTTTTTTTTTCAATAATACACCGTTTTGTTTAAAGTTTTTTTATTTTTTACTTTTAAAATATGTAGGTATATAATATGTACATATGTATGTACATATATGTAATTTATAAGTAAATAATATTTATGTGATTTGGTTATAGTTTTCTATATATTTTCTGATGCGTACATCATATAACGGTATATTTACTTTTTTTTTTGTGTGTGCTTCTCTTTGTTAAAGGAAAACATACCTTTTTTATTTTTTTTTTATTTTTTTATTTCTGTAATTATTAGCATTGTATTATGCTTGGATAAAATAACAGTAAAATAAGATAATTCATTTGAATATACGATTATGTATCTAAAAGTTATACCAAAAATTATATACATATGTTATGTATGTAGCTAGATAGAGTACTGTTATATTTTATACGTATAGAAGAAGAAAAAGGACTTGAATTACACAATAATATATATATATATACATTTGACATTTGCATATTTTGTATGTGTGTAAACATAAATGAAATGTGCAAATTTATTTATTATAATAACTGTAAAGGAAACAAAATATACAAAAGAAACAAAAAAAATATATATCTACATAAGTACGTACACTTACGTATGAAAATGAAAGAATAACAAAGAAATTGAAAGAAACAATTAGGTGGGTAAAGAAAAAGTAGAAAAATAAATTTACTTTTACTACATTAATATTACATACATATTATTATAATTTCTTTATTTTTTTTTTTTTTTTTTGGAGGTAGAAAAAAGAACGAAACAGTAAAACAAATATAAATTTGCACAAATCAAACAAAAAATTAAAATACCTATTCTTTTACTTTTTTAATTTTTTTTTTTTTCAAAGTTTTGATACTATATACTAGATTATTTCTAAAACGTGACAAAATAAATGCATACACAGCTTTTTTTTTTATTTTGATTTTTTTTTCTTTTTTTTTATTGCATTTTCCTGCCATATAAATGTAAACAAAGAAATTACACAGCCTTTCCTTTTCAGGCGTGGCTGTACTTGTCGTAAAGGGGAATTACTCTTACGACGTGTGTGGAATTTGAACCTTCACTTCCTCGGCGTTTACAGCTTATTTTATACGCTCTTACCCACTAGGCCATCGAAGACCTTTTTGATTTTGATTTTCTTTAATAAAAATAATAACAGTATGCAAGATTTAGAATCAATTCAAATATTTTAAATCATTCTTTTCTCGGATCTTAGAAATTAGAATAAGTTAAAGTTTAAGTACCTATATTGATGATCATACAAGACAGTATATTTACACAGAGTTTATAAGAAATGACATCATCATTGTTTTACTATACAGCGAATTTCCTTATGTTTTGATCATAATGTAGCATCACATTATGTCAAATTCTACTTCTTCATCTTCCCACCACAAGTTATACCGATTTGTTTTGTACGTCTTTTCTAGCCAAATTTCAAATACTTTCTTTTTTTTTGTTGGACCATTTGTATTCGAGCTGCCCAATCATATGTGTATATGACTAAATCTGAATTATACATTTGTTTACTTTATGCTTCATCAAATTGATTGTAATTGCAGCTGAAAGTTATACATTTCTTATCCAATGTTGTTTCAACGATATCCGAACCAAGAAACTTCTATAAAATTTTACACCAATGTCTTAGTTAAATTTTCGTCGATAAGCTAATTAATACTTTACTTTATAAAAAAGATTATCTACAATACTTTAAAAATACATATATATATATAATATATATATATATTTTTATTATATTTTTGACTCTCAAATTCTAGCTAATCAAATTTATAACCGTTTCAATAAAATTCGAATTTCAAGATCAAAATGTTTAATAAAATTTTTAAAATTTTGATATTCAAGGATATTGTACATTAGATACTTTTGATACCCTATAAAATTCGTTTATAGTTCATTATAAAATTGTGTTTATTAAAAGCTTCAATCATTTATTCAATATATTATGTATACATAACATACAATATTTTATGTAAAAACTGGCTAAAGTAAATGAATCGTATATCTAAAATTTTAATTGTAAAGCAATTTTTAGAATATAGTGATCAGAATTTTATATTTTCAAAGAGGAAAATTAATATAATATTAATACTTTCATAATATATTAGAATTACATTGCAGAGCTTGTAGTAAGAACAAAATATAAAGGCATAATTTTTGCTGAGAAAAATCAAAAATTGCTGAGAAATCAAAAAAAAAAAAAGAAGAAGATAAAGATTTCTTTTAATTATAATGTTTGCGTTCCTATGTATCCTATATGTATAGTAATACGCTGTACTCTATATCAAAATCATTTTTGGGCCAATTGATCTAGCAAACTTTTCTAATTTACACCTTATTTTTTTTTTTTTTCTAAACTTATTTTTAATTCATTTAGTTCAAAATACAGTACAACAGATATATGTATATGTATAATAATAGACATAAAGAATTTATGTATATTCAAATTTTTATTGAGAAAAAATTTCATCAATGGTAGTGTAAAAATATTAGTAAAAATACATTCTATAACGTGCTACTCTAATATTAAAAATATTAATGAAAAAAAAAAAAAAATAAAAAAAAAAGAATACAATATAAATATTATATCAGAATGAAAATTTATTAATAACTAATAGTTTTATTTTTTTTTTACCATACCCCATTAAAGAAAAATAACAAAAAATGTAAAATTAGGAAATATATAAAATTTAATTTTATATATTTATGCTTTGCCTATACGTAGGCTTAGAGTCTCGGTTTTTTTTTTTTTTTGTTTTTTTAATAGTGAGCAAAATTCTAAATATAGAAACTAAAAAGCATTATAAAAATATGACTATAAATGAATTTTTTTTTTTTGTTTGTTTTTGAGAAATGTTAAAATATTTAAAGTATTATTTATTCTTTGTTATTTGTTTGTTTCATTTTTTTTGTCCTTTTATATTTATATATGTATATATATATATATATATTTAGAATTGACAAAAAGGATATTTATAACTAAATAGACTAGATACATACAAAGAACATTTATGCTATCATGAAAAATAGAAATTCATTAATAATGATGCAAAATTATATAAATATAAAAAAAAAAAAATATAAATACATAAGTATATTTAATATTATTGTGAGCTTAAAAGTTAAATAAAGCGATGATAATATATAGAAGAACCTAAAAATTCTAACAGAAAATAGAATATTTAATTTTAACTTTATTTATGTTTATTTAAAAATAATCAAAAAAAAAAAAGATAGAAAGAAAAAGGAAAATTAAATAAATAAAATCAATTTTTTTATTTTTTTTTTTTTTTTTTGTCTTATAAAAGACAAAGAATATTTAAGATATAAAAAATACAAATTCTTTTTCTATATGGAATATATAAATATATACTTAACAAATTTCAAATTGTCTCAGAAAATTTTACAAAAAACACTTCACCCTCAAAAAAAAATATATTAGGGAGAAAAGGGCGGAGAGCAAAAAACTGAACTAATTTTAATTTTTTAAAAAACTAATTTTCCGAAAAATTAAATGCCTAAAAAAAAACACAACAGACACATTATAATCGGTATTTTTCCTCTACAGCTATTTCCTTGTGTTGATTATAATTAAGCGTCCTTGTATTTACATATTTTAACTTTTTTGAGAACAGACACACCACAATAAATAATAACGAAATCGAAGAATCCAACATCATCATTATGGGTGGTGAAGAACGACCCAGACAATGATATAGAGCATCTACTGTAAAAGAACAGAATGGTATTAGACAGATTATATGTAAATCAAAAACCCTAACGGTTATAAAGAAATGAAAAAAATTGTGGATTCAATCAATCGGTTAACCAAGATTAGTTAAATTATAAGCTTTTATTTACAAATGCTTAAAAAGAATCTGTCGAAGTCTTGTGAACAAAAACAATAAATTACTCAACTATAAAATGGAATAGCACAAGCACAGGGCAAAATCCTAAAAAACATTAGGCGCAGATTAAAATAACTGGAAAAAATAAAACAAAGAAAAACATTAGAATGGGCTTGTAAAAGATTACAGAAGCATAATTGAACTTTGGAAGATAAATAATGGAAGACATGCTCTTGATGGACACTTGCTGAAGCATATTTTAAAAAAACAGTAAATTGTGAATAGGAACGAAATATCTAGCTAATGGCGCTATATATATCAGTTCTTTTTAATCAATAAGTGTTTAAGATACTTCAGATATTTCTATCTGTAGCAATAGTCCTTTAATTAATTTATTCACAATTTTTTTTTCTATCTCTATTGTCTAATCTTTACTTTCTAGTATTACAAATATTTTATGGTAATATAGATTTTCTGGAGTTTTCTTTTAAAGCTGTAAAATGCTATACTCTCAATAGCATTAATAATCAAATTACAAATTAAAAATATTAGCTGGTATTAAAATTATTAAAAGTACAAGCACGTGAAGATAGTGAAAAGTACAAGCATCTTAAAATGTTGAGAATGTCACGTGATATAAAAAAAAAAAAGTAATAAAATGATGGAGCGATAACAACCGTTCATTTTATTCCTTAATAAGTGGGAAAACAGTTCGAACAATAGACTCTAAAATTTATTAATCAAGCGTTATATTTATTTTTATTAAATAGATTTTTTGTTTTTAAATATCTAACCTAATATTTGATAAAAATTAAATCATAAAAAAATTATTGAAAATATTTGTGTTCTATATTTAAAATATAAATGTGAACTTTAGCCTTAAAATAATAATAAAAAAAAAAAAAAAAACATCAAACAAAAGCATTCATTTTAAATTACACACCATTTTTATATAATTTATTTTATATACAATTTAAAAAAATTTTTTATACTATATGCAGTATATATATTATCTATATATACCTATACACTAAAATAATATAATATAGAAATATTGATTTTTTATTAATTTACATAGAAAATTGATTTTGCACATATTTTAAAAGCATTTTTATTACTATTTTTTTACTTAATAAATTTTCTAAAAATAAAAAACCATCTGTTATAATGGTGCAATACAAAAAAAAAAAAAATTCATGTTCTTTAAAATTTCAAAAATTATTTTATACATATACAATATTATTTTAGTTTCTCATTTTAAAAATACATTTAGATACCTTTGATATTATGGTATTCATTTTATTTAGAAACTATATTATGTTCCTTTAACAACAATTCCATTAAATATATACAATATATATACATATATATATATATATGTAGTTCTAATCGAAATAATAATGTAATCAATCAGGATGTCCTTTAGAACAAACATAAATAATAACGTCTGGAACATTGTAATGTAATTATGAAAATTTTTTTTTTATTTCTCTCAAAATGAAGATACACAGAAACCAAAGAAAAGTTTTTTTTTTTTAATATAATTATAAAAAAAACGTATAATAAAAAAAAACCTAACGTAAATCTAATTATCCAATTTACCATTAAAAATTGACATATCGTTTTCATTCAACAAAAATTCCTCATTGCAAAAAAAAAAAAAAAAAATCAATTCTACCCCATTACTAAATTTATTTTTTCTTCCCTCTTATATGTATGTATAAAAGTACATATTGTGTAATATTCTGTTGCAACTTCAATGAATATATCAACCCTTTAGATATGATGATGAAAATTTTCAACAGATTTATAATATGCATAAAAAACAAAATTCATTTATATTACATGGACTTTACAAAAAGCCTTTTTTTATAAATTATGCATTAAAAGTAGATATTAAATTTGCATACGTATTTACATGCAGTTAACGCCAATTAATTACGAATAGAACCAAATTAAAAATTTCCATTGAATTTTATTTATTTTTATTTCTACACCTTGTGCGAATTTTCAAAAGATATCAAAACAACAATCCGTATCCCAATTTATATGGTATTAATTAGTTCAACAGCGATTTATAATACGTCACTAATTAGACTCACAGAATCAGCGTTCAAATCAATACATTCTAAATGAAAGTATTGCACTTTGTATTTACAATATTTAAATCTAGCTAATACCCGGTGCGCGTTGCTGTTTTTAATTGAAGATATGGATTAACAAATTCCAAGTGTGTTAATAGAGTCAACTCCACTGTCAAAGAACAACACGTATACATAATTTGAAATTAATCGATCAAACCGTTTTTATTTTAGAAGCGAAAAAGTTTAAATATTTGCATCACAGTTTCAACTTAGATGAAACTATTTACACTTAACCCCAACAGCCTGTTAGAGAAAAACGGTTAGCCCAGAAACATTGTCCGTATCCAAAAACCTTTATATACAAATTTTCATGAAGATCAGCCGAGCAGTTTAATAGCCTATAAATTAGAAAGAGACAGTCAAACATTCGCTCTTATATATTTAAATAGATTAAAAATTGTTTAATCAAAATTATGCAAAACTCAAATTCCTTAAATCAAGTTAAAATAACTATTTTTTTGAGTTTTTTTTCTTTTGTATAGGACTTTGAGAGATAAACTAACAATGTGCATGAGAGATTTAAAATATATATCAAATAAAAAGTTTTGTTTCAAAGGGGTGTTAATTGAATAAAGTTTAAGATTATCCCAAAAAATTTTGTGCTATTCCTCTGGGGGACTTTTGAAGTTTTCCACCAAACCTCGTTAAAAAACAAGTAAAACTAAACATTAAATTTTTATTAAATCAATAGCTTAAGGGGTTAGTACTGAATTGATACATTACGTATACAACAGAACGTCCTCCAAGTAAATTTCATTGATTTTCTCTATTTTCTCTACAGTTAGATTGATTATACGTTGGCGCTTTCTTCTTTGTTGTATAAAAAAACTAAATTTATGAAAAAGTATTGATGATTATGCAGAACTGATCATTATATTTTCTCTTATATATATGAGGGGTATAAAAGCAAAAATACTAAAAGTCCACTTTTTTTTTTTTTTAGATTTTTATGGCAACTGATTAGGCGAAATATCTATATAGTAAACTTTATAAAATATTACAAAAGTCTTAAATATCCACTTATTTTCATGTTTAAAAGTTAGGCTTAGAAACAAAAGTTAAATAAGTCATTTACCATTTTGATTTTCAGAGTATAGGTTTTTATGTTTTTCTCGAAAACATAGTTGATGGACTTTTTACACTTTTGCTTCTAGAGCCCTCATATGTGTACCTTATTTACTAAATACTCATCATTGGTTATGTCAATCTTTTTGAAATTTGGAGAAATATTTACAATACAACATATAAGAGTTAAAGTAGGATCTGTTTCAAAAGGTTACTTTTATAAAATACCGTTATTCATTGACTCAAACACGTATATTTGAAACTCAATTAGGATATACTTTAAAAAAAAAAAAATTCGAAAACCCAATTCAGATTTAAGCAATATTGGAACGAATAAAAAATCAAGTCACTTACATATTCTTTTCTAAATTTTACAAATGATCCTTTTTTTTTTTTGTAACACTATAAAATAATACTAAAAAGTATTTTTTAAATCCTGCACAGAAGCGAACTTTTCAATGTTTCTTGTCTCACGTGTCTTTTATTTAGTAAAAGATATTTTTGTCGTTTCCCTCGCATAATACTTTTTATTAATATAATACTTAATTGAGTGAATTTAATTATTAAAGGTACCAAATGAAGAGCTTAATTAAACTTTTTTTGTTTAAAAGAATAAAATCTAGGTCTATTGATATTACTTAGTGAGTTCAGCTTATAAGGAAGCTTGTTTTTATTAGAAATCTACTCAAACTTAATACCATTTTCTTCAACAAATTATTCGCATTTCTAAATTAATTTGTCATAACTGTATATATACATATGCATATATGGAAATGTGCATGCAATTTGCATATAATATATATGGAGTATTTATAGTTTAAAGTAAATTTTCATCAATATAGAATACTTAAGACTTTAACCATTTGCATAATTCAATTAAAATGTAAATTATATATTATACAGATCAATATAATACTTGTACATATACATTGTACATAATACATAATATGTATATGTACATATTATATGCATGGAATCGTATTACTATATGTATAAATATGTAAGTTTATATAATAATTGTATACTAAGTTACGTATATAATATATGTACATATATGTATTTAACTTCAACAAATAATTTTATGCAATTAAAGATAGAAATTTATATACAATCATTAATATTTATATAATATTATACATACTTAATGTATATGTATATATACATATAAATTTCTTCATATTATCTTTCTTTCTATAGGTTTAAGGTAGCCATACTTACAATACTATTGGTAACGTATGTAAAATAATAAAAATAAAAATTTGAAATAATGATTAAAATAAATATTTTATTTTTAATATTACATATTTGGTAACTCTGATATAACTGTTAGATATATTATGAAAACCTAGATAGCAATTTATCAATTTTAAAGTATTTATGTAAAAAAAAAAAAGTTATTTCACACATACATTAAAACTATTACATAAAAATTATTCAATATAAAACAAAAAAAAGTCCTATTACAAAATTCAATATTACAGGGTATGTTTGTCCTATGTACACGTGGATTTCTGAAGCAAAAAAAAAAACAAAGAAAAACAAAAAAACAAAAAAAAATAAAAAAAAACTCAACTAGATAACGTCATCAAAATTGAAACAGTATTGCCATATAATAAAACTCTTATAATATACTTTCTCTACACTTACTCATTCTCTAGTACTTAACTTTTTTTTTTTTCTAATTTTGAATGTCACACACAAATAAAATATATTTGGATATACTGTATTTATAGGTATGCGTTAAATTAAAGAAAAAAAAAATAAACTTAACGAAACATTACCGTTATAGGTTAAAAAAAAAAAAAAAAAAAAATACCAAATATATAAAAGAGAAGAACTGTTATAATAATTACTGAAGAGTAAAAGCGCATGTCTCTATTTTATGACGAAATCATTCATTTACTAACAAATAATATTCTTTTTTTTTTTTTTTTTTTTTTTGTTTAGGACAATTATTAAGTGTCAGTACAAAGCAAATAAAAAGGGAGAAAAACAGGAACAGAAAGCAAGAGAAAGAAAACAAATTGACAGAAGAAAAAAAAAATCAAGAATCAAGATATTAATACATTTATTTATTTTACACTTGTATATAGATATATATATATATGTAAGTACATATATATTTTAAGTTTTCTCTTTTTGTTTTTTTTTTTCATTTTTTTCTTTGAAATTTCTTTGTTTATGTTCGTATGCATTTAAATGACAAGGAACCTTTAAAACACATTAAAACAAAATAAATCAAATACAATATGGATCTGTGCAATTCTAAGATAACAAAATATAAATTTAGTATGTACATATGTACATATATGAATCTAAACCAAAATTGGTTTGAATTTTTTTGGTCTGATGATATTCTATTGTATAAATCCTTCGGTTATACTAAATGCCCATATACTAAAACATTTTGAAAACAATAGTGCGTATCTCATCCGCAAAACATTTATTAGTTTTAGACAAACAAATATGTTAATAAATTTTTAATGCTAAACAGTTTTACCAGAAGAGAAATCACCTTGTAACTTTATTTCATTATAATGTAAGATATCTGTCTAAAGAAATATAAAACTTGTGGCACAAATGATAAAAGAATGCACTGGGCAAAAAAAAAAACTGCTACACCTAAGTTTTTTTTTTTTATATAAAACTACAAACTTTGCTGACTTAGATGGTTATATGAAGAAAATTTTCTTTAGTACACAGTAGCTCAATTATCATTCGGTTATTCAACAACATATGGTTGGTTAATTTTATTAAATTCCAGATTTTTAAATACGAATTTTTTCTAAATTATAATAAATTATTAATAAAATTGAATTTCCATCTAACTTCAGTTACTCTTGGGACACTTTGTATAAAAAATACTGTACACACATTCATAAATATAATATATTTCATTCATTTATATATGTACATACATACATATAAAATAAATGATAAATAAACATAGTTAACATGACGGAGAAATTAAAATGATGACGTCTTATAAAAGCTTTCTTTTTTTTTTTTTTTTTTTGTAGCTTATCATTTATTCTTTTGTTATTATTATTGTTAGGTGCTGTTATTGTTTTGATTGGGTGTTATTGATGTAACAAATTTGCTCTAAATAAGCTTTTAGAGTAAAATAAAAGAAAATAAAAATATAAAAAATTAAAGAAAATTTGTCTAGACTTCATTTCAAAGATTTTCTCTAAAGATTAAAAAACAAAAAAAGGAACGCTGCAAAAGAAAACAAAAAAAAAATAACAAAAAGATGCAACACATGGTTTGAAAAATTGCTCAAACTTAATAAAATAGTAGTATTAAGTGGTAAAAGTAAAAACATAACAACATATTACAAAAAAAAAAAAAAATTATTAAACTTATTTTATTCGTAGTCTTGTGTAGCTTTGCAGTATTGTGTATTATATGTAGTTTTGGAGAAATTTCCAATTATGTATAGTGTTGACTTTTATTTTAATGTGGTAGACAATTTACTACTATTTGAATTATTATAATAAAAAATGTTTTATTAACATTTCTTTTAACCTTTTAAACTTTAGTAAATATTTTAACACTCATAGATTTTTTTTTTATTCAGTTTTTTCTTAATATGCTTTAGTTTTAAACAATTTTTAAGCTTTGATATAATTTTTTTTTGTGGTAATTTTTAATCTCAGGAGAAAAATAAAAAAGTTTTTTTTTTCTTATAAAATGAAGTCTCCAAAGCAAATGAAAAATTTTAATTTTCTAAAATTGCTATAACTAAGCAAACATTTTGGAGAAGAAACAAAAAAAAAAAAAAAGAATAGATTATATTTTGGTATAGGTATAGTTTTTATATAATATTTTGTAGTATTCTAAATTTGTTTTGTTGTGGTAGTTGATGTGGTTGTTGTTGCTGTAATATTTTATTATACTTTTATTTATTTACTCTTAAAGATCGATGTACCACGTTGATGATTATGATAATGATGATGATGATGTTGAAGAAGAAGATTGTAAATTGTGATGATGATGATGAAGAAAAAGGTTAAAAATATTCCGTCTGTAAAAAATGATGACTAATCCTTGAAACTCGTAATGGTATATTAAATGATAAAGATATTTTTTTTTTTTTGTTTTTGTTTTTTTTTATTTTTCATTTTTCGGGGTAATATAAAAATTATGTAACATTAGATTGAAAATTATTTTGAACTTCGTAAAAGAGATAAAACTTAAAATATTTGAATTAAATAATATTTATTTAAAATTTAAATACATATACCTACCTATATATTTTGTTTTTTATCACATTAAATAAAATTGATTTTAACGAATATAATATGTGAATAACTAATGAATATGACAAATATAGTGAATCATTAGCAAAATATTAAAATTAAGAAAATAAATAAAAATATATTATAATTAAATCTAATTAGATAGTACCTAAAAATTATTTCATATATTTTTTTTTGAATCATTTTTTAATACTTACATAAATTTAACTCTTTAATTATCGTTGTTTATAAGTAGGTAATAAATATTCTAATAAAAAGTAGGTACTTTTTGTTTTCTAATATGATTATTTTTAATATGAAATTAATTTATAATTTTTTATATTAAAATTTGCTTTTAAATATAGCTTTATTTAGAGATTAGAGCATGTTTACTACGGAACTACTTTAAAGTTAGATTTTTATTTGCATATTTGAAAAATCTACAACTAAGATTGAAAATTAAAAGTTGAAGGATTTGTAAATTTTTTTTAGTAATAAATTTGAACTATGTATAATTAATTACTACAATTCTTTGTTTTGTGAATTAATTTTTTGTATATATGAACTATTAGAGTTGAATTACTAATTTATTATTGCCACAGTTCAGTACAATCATCTAAAAAATTATGGCTTAAGGGGGCCGATTAATACATATGTATTAATTTATTTTTATAAAAAAGCATTTATTTTAATATTCTTTTTCAGAAAAATCATTATTTAACTTTAGGTTTAAAAATAACTTTTCTAAAACTATTGATTAAAACCTCTGCATTTGATCTAAAAATATTTTGTTTTTATTTGGGTCAAAATGAAGCTATATTAAAGAAATAATACATTTCTGACATTTTTAATTATTTTCTAAATTATATACTTTTAATAACTCAAAATAAAATTTTAAAAACTATATTAATTAAATTAGAATTTCATATAAATTAGATAATACATAAATATTCTATATATGTAATATACACATATTAATTTTTTTTGAAAAAATATGATATGTATATTTATATATATTATATAAAAATGTATATAAAACCGAAATAAAAACAAAAATATATTGGTGCAATAAAATATTATATGTATTTCAAGGTTAACGATTATAAGAACCATTTAATCAAATACAACAACCATTTTAAATATTGTTAAATAATTTGTTATAATATAAACATAAATCAGTATTTTATAAATGGAAAGTCCTTAGTAATTTTTAATATGTATAATATTTTTGTTTTTATTTTCTATATATACCTGTTTATAAAAAGATAATTTTCCATGTGCATTCAATTTTCTGCCCATTTGAACAAAGCACAATTCATGGCAAAAACAACAACGTAAGGTAAGACAAACAGGTATTAAGGTAAATTGAAAAGCAAAAAAAAAAAAAAACATAAGCAATAAACAAACAATACAAGTGTACAAAATGAAAAAATGGAATGGAATTTAAATGTAATGCAATACCAGGTTAAAAAGGTAGTGTTAGTAATTTGACTGTCGTCGTCGTCTTCGTCTCTATAGGCATTTTTTGTTATAATATGTAATATTAAATTTTGTATTTTATATATTAAAAAGAAATGGGGAAAAATAAACTTGCTCTTTGACTTTAATATTTACCGTTACATTATAAACAGTTACGTTATGATAATAAAATAATGCATCAGGATTTTTCCCTATACATACTTATTAAATATACAGAGATTGAAAACCTTTTAGATATAATATTTAAAAATAAATTGGTTTCTGACGCTCTCTATAATATATTTTAGTCAAGTTTTATTACTTATGATTATAACTTCAAAATGTTAGAAAATATAATAAAAAAGTATAATAATATATTAATCTTGTTTTATTGCAACACCTGTTAATCTTACAATCTTAATTTGTTACTGTTATTAATCAGCATCCTATTTTCTTTTTATACTATAAATGCTTCAAATATGACGTTAAGTTTAATACAGCTTTAGGGATTTCAGAAGTCTTTGGAAATTAATTTTTTTTTTTTAGTGCACATAATTTAGTCACATAAATGTGAACGGGAAATTACACAGCCTTTCCTTTTCAGGCGTGGCTGTAAATGTTGTAAGGGGGAATAACTCTAACGACATGTGTGGGATTCTCCACATGTCGAATTATTCCCCTAAATCGGGCCACCGAGGCCCCTAAATAAATTTTGAAATGTTATCCATTTCATAATAAAATCTAAAAAAATAACAGGGTTAGAATTTATTAGTTAAACTAACTAAATTATTGAACATTATAAATTAAAATAAAAATTGCGTGCCAAGAAGTTGTAACAAATAAAAATTATGCTCCATACAACCTAACACTGATTAAAAATCTATAGTTAAATATTAAAAAAAAAAAAAAAACATTGCTTTAAAAAATCCTTTTCCATCCTCTTTATAGTCATCATCAAAAAATATACAAAAATAACGGTATAATGATGCGGTGTCATTGACCTCTTCTTTTCTTTCCATAGGATAACGTGTTGTTTATATTATTTGTAATAGTTGTTGACGTTAGCAAAGACGTTACTTCTACCATTGTTGCAATCAGTTTTTCCTTCTCTTACCAGAAAAAAATCATCCCCCTTCTCTCCTTCCGTTCGCTTATTGTTTTACAATAGATATAAAAATGTAAAGAATACACAATCAAATGAATATAAAAGGACTAGGAAATGAATTTTTTTTTCTGTTTTTTCAAATTGAAAATTGTATAAGAAAAAAAGAGAAAGAATATCAATTTTCTTTAATCTCGAAATGTATGAAGAAAAGGGGAATAAAAATATAGAATAGAAAACCAAAAAAAAAAAACTTTAGATGGGATGAAAGAGATGCAAAAACTAAAAAAGAAATTGATATAGCGTAAAACCTACAATTATTAACCCCCTTCAAAAATATGCTTTCTATTTAAATTCTATTTAAATAACCAAAAATTATATATCACTAATAAACTAATCAATATCTTTACTAATACAACAATCAACACGTCTGTTTAAACAGAATTATATAAGTTTATAATATTTGTCTTTTATTTATTGCCCGCTAGAGAAAACCTAGATGTTTAAGTAATACTTCCTTTTATCGCAAGATTTTTATATCCAATAATAAAAATATTAAATTAAGAAGATTAAAATTACATCAGGGTCTATACTAATCTATATGAGTAGTATCTTTATCCTGGTACTAAACTATACGATTTGAGTCATGTATTTCTAAATTTGAACATTGAAATCCACTATTTACGATATCACACTTTAACTAAGTTATAAATTAACTAAGCAATTAACCACTGAATACCAAAAAGGTAAAAAAGTAAAAAAATATGCTTTTGGAAGAACTGAAATCTTATTCTATTCACATCCTTTTCAAAAAAATCCATTTAAACTATATACATTTAAAAAATTATATTATAGAATTCGAAACCTTATCTTTTCCAGGTTTCAATAACATTTTTGTGATAAAAATTATCTAATCAAAATATACATTTATGTATTCTGAATTCCATTATTAATTAATTTAATAAGTTCTTTTAAGGTATCACCTTTCCTAATATATTAAAAATTAGACTTGCTATAATTAAAAGTTAAGTGTCAATTGTTGTATTCCTTACTATATTTAAAAGTTAAAATGAAGTTAAAAAAAAAAATATATTTTTTAACATTCAATGCAGAAAAATAAAAATAAGAAATGATATGGAAATGATTTGATGAGTCATGCAATGCACATTTACAAAATTAATTTATAATATAACTGGAATATATATCGGAAGGACGAAAGAAAAAAGAACAAAATTTGCATTTAATATATTCAAGGATAAGTTCAAATGTTGCTGTGCTGCTATAGTTGGTACTGGTACGATATGGTTCTTGACTTTGTATATTGAAATTTTTTTAATATTTATTTCTATTTCTCTTCAATTTTTTTTTTTTGTTCTTGCAACAAAATTCAAAAGTATTTTAAAAGTGTACTTATTTCTGTATAATTTAATTTTTAATATTTCTAATTTCTGGAATTAACAAAAAAATAAAAGGAAAAAAAAAATAAAAGAAAAACTATATTAAATATGGGTAGAGAGAATCAGAAAAGTATAACAGACGACCGTTAATTAATGTAATTAAAAAAGGATATAAATGTAATTTGTTTTAATAAAATGAAAAGTTTTTTTAGCACAATCTGATTAGTTTTTTTTTTTTTATTAAAAATTATAAAATATTTAACACTTTTTTAATTATGTTATCGTTCAATAATATAAAAGAGTATACACTCCTCTTTAGCAGTATATATTATATAGAAACGGTAAAATATCGATAAATAACAAATAAACAAAAGTAAAAAGGTAAAAATATTCTTTTAAAAGAACTGAAATCTTATTCTACAAGAAACAACACATTCATATAGCACGTTTCACATCCTTTTCAGAAAAATCCGTTTAAAGTATCTTTAATGATGGATTCAGTACTAGAATATGATATAAGACTACGCTTACATCCAATAAGTTACAAACAAAATATATTTTACTTTTAAACCAATTGTAATATTAAACTATGGATGGATATGATACTGCCGAAAATCATTAGACCTTCTCTATGATATTTTCTTTTTTACTTATCCCTTAATAATAGTTATTCCGACGACAGTTAACTGTTTAGTTTAATATGAATCAAAACTGATATGTTCGTAACCCTATAGGCGTAGAGTCACTTAGAATGTGGAATTTTCTTTTAATAAATATATCATCGTTTTTTTATAGAGATTAAGGAAGGAATACAAATAATTTTCGGTATAGTTTCAAAATACACTCAACTCAATACACTCAACTCAACTGCGTTTGTAGTTTGAAATAGGTCTAAATTTAAAAATTAAAAAAAGGAACGAGTTTTCTTCGTTTACATTTAAGGATATCAAAAATTGATATGTTTTCTGCTTTTTATATTCAGGAATAAATAAAAATGAAAAACAATATTAAAAGTTTTAAATGAGATTTCTAATACCATACCATACCAACTATAACCATACCAACTATGAAATATATTGCCCAAAAAAAAAAAAAAATCCAATATTTTATTTAATACATTTCCCTTCGAGTTGTCTAAAGTTTTCCATTAGTTTTCAAATATATATATATATATTATTTATAAATATAAATATATATATTATATATATTTATAAAATTATTGAACAGATGCGTCTTGGAATACTTAAAATACTGCAAAACCACAACCCTTACAATATTGTGTTTTTCTTCCAAAAAGTTTAATGTCCTTTAAAGTTTTTTTTTTTTTTTTTTAAGTTTTAAAAGAAAAGTTTTTACTAAAAGTTTTCTAGGTTCTAAGAATACGTTTCTTTTTTTTTTATCGAAAGAAACAATATAAATAATATAACATAAAAAAAAAATGAATATAACGCTTATGGAATTTGAGTTTATTTTTTTTTTTTTTCACAATAAATAACAAATAAGCCTAAAAATTTAATTTAAAGTTTTGAAAGTTTTGTTTTAAAAAAATTTTAAATTTTAAGAAAGTTTTCTTTTTTTTTTTAAAGTTTGGAGTAAATTCATCAAAGATAACTATAACTCATTCGTTCAACTTTTTCTGACTTTTTTTTATAGTTTAGGTTAGGTTAGATACAAAATGTGCTTTTCCAAAAATTCACTAAGAGATTATGATATTGCCAAAAAATGGCAATATGATTCTACTGGAATCATTTAGTTATTTCTGCAATAATGATTTTTTACACAAACCTTTAGAAACTTGGCTATTGATTCAAATTTACTTTAATGTAATCTTCCCTCCCTCTGTAATTTTCTCTCCCTGTCATTCTGTTATAAAGTTTCTTATAAATACGATTCCTTAAATATAGTGAACATTATTTCATCAGACGACATATTTACTAAAATAGTGATCATATGACTTTATTGTATAGTTTAAGTTTTTTTTTATAACATGTATTTAAGTTCATTAACCTGAATTTTGACAGAAATTTTATATAGATTTATAGTTTGCCCAATAATTTGCTAATTTTCTAATAATTGACTAAATTTTATTTGTATGCCTTATCTATGACTGTAAAGTATTGAAGCATTTGATGAATTTTTGTGTCATTGAAAAATAAAATGTTTTATATAAATGTAAGTAGTTTAAGATAGTGCTGGCAATTTAGTTTAGACCTACAAAATTCAACTGTATCTCATTAGATTAAAAAAAACCAACTAAAAGAAAGGTAGACTTGCCTAAACATACAAAAAAATTTAATTGTCATTATGACATATTGATACGAAAGATCCGTTTTAAATTTTTCTTTTGTTTTAAAAAGAATTAAAAGAAATTCAATTAAAAATAATGTTTTTTTGTTTTGTTTTAAACTAAAATATTTTAAAGGTTTTATATTTTTTAAACAGAATTGACATATTGAATATGTTTTAAGATTTTTAACTTTTTTGTAATTTAAACAAAAAAAAATAAAATAAATAAAAAACTAAATATTATAAAATCTTACCTCTTGAATTGTGTTTTCTGGTTTTTTTGTTGACATATTTAAAAATCTTTCTTGAGATTGACAAAATTTTTCCGTTTTTTTGTCAAATTTCTTTTTATTTTCTTTGACACCTCCAATTTGTTTTTTACGAAAATCTTCTAAAGAAAGAATTATTTGTTGGTGGGCTTGCTCTAACTGTAAAACAATAAAAAGTTTTTTTGTTTTTTATAGTTAGTTTTTTTTTTTTTTACTTATTCTATAATAATGTGATATTAAATGACATAAAAAATAAAAGAGGAACAAACTGACAAATAAAAAAGATAAATTAAAGAAAACAAAAATCACAGCATCAGTAGCGGACGAAATCAAAAAAATTTAAAACTTCATCACTATATTTTGTGTTATTTTATACTGGATGACCCGCAAGAAATAAGAAATCTGGTAAGCGAACTAGCGAAAATAAAGAAGAAATAATTATGATAAATTGTGGTCCATTGTGGTTTATTTGATTCTTAAAATGATTGGTCCTAAATTCTTCAAATGAAAAAGAATATATTAATACAATTCTTTTTATTTCATTAAATATATGAATATTCAGTAAAATGATTTTCAAAATTTTATAGAAATTATATCTTAATAACATTTTATACAAGCTAACTATATATACGCTTGTTTAAAATGAAACTTTTTATAATCATGGAATTTTTAGGCTTAGTTGCTTAAAAACTCTTCTAACTAAACTCACCTTTCATACAATTTTTTGTTTATTTTGATCTTCCTCATTACATATTACGCTATTTAGTAGGACACTTTGTGTATTAAAAATATATATTTTTAATGTCAAAAAGTATTTATTTATTTTGTAAGTTACATATTGGCACTAGCGAATTTAAGGGGGGACACTGTGGGCTAAATCATGTGTTCAAATTTTAGATTGCGCGCTGCTTATGGCAAAAAATGTTATAGACATCAATAATTTTAAAAGGCTTATTGAATCCGATTACATTTCAAAATTAATTGAATGTGGTAAGAAAAACATTGTTGCTCAAATTGAACTATGGAAAAATAAATGGCTGCAGAAATCGAGCAATAAACTGGAGAAAGTTACTATAAATGATACTTTAAAAAATAAAAATATTCAAGACACATTTCCTGATGTATTAAATTTACTGAAATTTTTTTTTACTACTCCTATTTCTGTCGCCACAGCAGAGCGGAGTTTTTCTATGTTGCGAAGACTGAAAATGTGGTTGAGAAATTGTATGGGAGAAAAATGCTTAACTGGCTTAGCTCTTTTACATAGTCATAACGACATTACAGTTTCTATTGAAAAAGTTATTGACAGATTCTCAATGATGAAAAATAGAACGCAGTTTTTAATTTAAAAAATATTTTTTTTTGTGTTTTTATTAATTCTTTAATAATATAACAAATGCATACATACTAACGTCGTAAAAATATTTTTTTTTTTTGGTAATTTTATTAGTGCCCCACTCATAAATTATTTCTAGATCCGCCTTTGCATATTGGTAACAAGAACAACAGTTGGAAGTTATGATTAAAATCAAAACGTTGACATTAAAATACTATTAAAACTGATACTTAATTAGGAAATTATTACACGTTTAAATTTTTATCCTAATTTGGAATGAAACTTGGAAAGTCCTAGAATAAAAAGTTTCTGTCATTTTAATAACTGTATGCAAAATTGAATTAAAGACAAAATTAATATTTTGGAGAACTTTAACAATAAGAAGGTTTTCAGTCATACAATACTGTCACAGATATATAGAAATCTACGTTTAAAATCTAAATTTAAATTTAAATTAAATTACTCGAAAGTTAAATTAAAAGAGAACACCCAAGGCTTTAATTCTCAAGAACTCGAAGATTAAAATATACCTTATTTTACGATCTTATTTCTTAATTACATATGAGAAATAAGACCCAGGAGTGTTATTTATCTTTGAATGTGAAATAACACCATGGGGGCATTATTTCGCAGGGTCTTATTCTACGGCGCCGAAATTTTCAACTGGCATAATTAAAATTGACATTTATTTAGTATAGTATTTTGACATTTAACAGTAGTAATATTATTTTATAATGAAAATTAGTGTAAATTGCCACAATTTCTCGACAACTTTCGTTTTCATTCTTTAAAGGATTTTTAAAATATCAATTGTAATTGTATAATATTACCATTTGTCTGTTGATAGCATTTTTCAGATCAAAACTTCGAAAAATACTAAAAATTATATAAGCTGAAAATAATTTTTAAAAAATTAAAGCTTTCGAATCAACTAATAATTTAATCAGAAATTAAAATATATAGTTACGCCTAGTAACTATATATTAAGAGATCATCTTCCTTCCCATGTATGGTATTAATATACCTATGGTCTAATCTAATTAGTTCTAACTTAAAAGTAATTTTATTTGTTAAACTTATGATACTAAATATTTAAAATTATTAGGAAAAACTTACCATTCTATCTCGTTCATCTTCAATACTATCTATAAGTTGGCCAAAATGTCTTAGACTAGCACATATCACGGTTTCATCATCGGTTTGAGCTGTTCCAATGCATTCAAAATTAAAGTCTTTTAGACTTTTCGCTAAAGTTCTTTGTCGTTGTGATAAAACTGAAAATAAAAAAATTAAATAAAAAATTTTAATTTTTTTTTTTAATAATTAAAAATAAAATATATATACATATACTAATACTTATAATAAAATGTAAATAAAAGATCTTCTTTTAAAATTTAATCTGACCAATGATGTTAGTGGTTTTGGATTCAAACAAATTATATCAAATACTATATATATGTAGTTCTATTGCTACATCTAAAACGATGTAAAAGTTTTTTAAACAGATCAACATCAGAGGTACGGACAAACTTAAACTAATAATTAAAATTTTGAAAAAAATTTCAAAATTGTACTAAAAATGAATCATATAAATAATTTAAAGTTAACAAAAGTCAAATTCGTTATTAATTAAGCTAAAAAAAACAATACTTAACTTTTTAACACTTAAACAATTTATATCTTACATGTAATATAATATAATATATAAGTAAATAATTGTTATAAATGACGAGAGATGACGCATCATCTATATAGTTGCTTATTTAATTTTAGTATTAGATTAAGTAGTAATTTTATATCGTAAAATAATAAATACATATATCGTATCGCATATATATTTATATCGTAAAATAATAAAATAATATAAATACGGGATTGAAGCATAAACTCTATCTGAAGCATCCCTTAATCTTTTAAAACATTAATTGTACAATTTTCCGTTTGCTTGTTGATAGCATTTTACACATCAAAACTTCAAAAAATACTAAAAATTATATAAGGTGAAATTAATTTTAAAAAAATTAAAGCTTTCGAATCAACTAATGGCTTAATCTAACCTGGAGCTACAGAAGAATTCTAAAAATAAGCTGGGTAGATCACGTAACAAACGAAGAAGTCCGTTTATGAATCCAAAAGAAGCCGCAGAAATAATACAATCAATAAATTCCAGAAAATTAGAATACTTTGGCCACAAATTAATTACAGCATTCAGAGAAATATAAACTTTTAAAAATAATACTGGAAGGTAAAATTGAAGGAAGGCTGGTAGCTGGTAGACCTAGATTCCCTGGCTTAAAAATTTACGACAATGGTTCAACACCAGCACTAAATCCTTGTTGAACACCAACATCATAATTAATTACTAACAATTTTCAACATCAATTAATTGTGATGTTGGTACTAAAAATAATAAAAATAGTCAGCAAAAGTCTGCCACAAGAAGGTGTTCTTGCTGTTTTTAGAGGTTTTCCACCATCTTGCATTACCTTTACGAAAAAAAATTACCTTCATAATTAGTATAACTTAATATTTCTAAAAAAAAAATCACCATTCTTTTAAAAAACATAAAGTTGAAACATTTTGTAAGTTTACATTATGTTTATTTGAGAATATTGAAGGATTATCGAGAAATATAAAATAAAAATATGGATATTATTTTCAACCTACAAAATGATAGGCAATTATTGAAAATATATGCAGTAATTAAATATTGAACATTTACAATATAAAAAAAAAATTAATGAAAATTAAAGTGCACAACATATTATTAAGTATATGAATTATAAACTGAATAATTCTACCAAGAAAGTTTTTAAGTAAAAGATAGAACTTGTTGCTAGTTGGCAAAAATTTTTCTACCAATTTCAATTTATACGAACCTGTAGAAAAATATAAAATAATAAACCACAATATCTTAAGATACACATAAATAATATAAGGCCATTCATACATGTAACGTATGATATCTCAGTTCAACGTAAACGTTTTCACTTTCAGTCTTTAAAACATTACTAAAGCACTTAGTCCGAATTGATTGAAACTCATATGTACATAGTTATTTTAGAATTTGAATTTCTATAGAAAAGCCTAAAAAATTTTCTATTGTTTAAAATTGAAAATTTATACAGCAGAATTTGAAATAAGTGCAAACATTTAAAAATAGGATTTTTTTTTCAACTTTGTAGAACTGTGGCACTGTAATTAATGATATTTATTCATTGTTTTAAAATTACATTCCTATATTTAAAACGAGGTAAAAGTTTTGTAAACAAACCGACAGAACGATGGACAAAATTAAACTACTAATGAACAAATTTGCAAAATTGTATTAAAAATGAATCATAAAAATATAGTTTAAAATTAACAAAAGTCAAACTTGTATTATTAATCAAATAAAATAAAAAAAAAAACCTTATTTAAACACTTATTAGGATTTGACAATAGAAAGTTGAACTTAATAACAATAAAAATTTGATTAATATATTATATTCACATTCAAATTAAATTAATAACAGATCTAAATATAGTAACCATGATCTATAAGAAATCAATAAAAATCATATTAAAATTAAAGCATTTATTATAAACTTTCTAAAAAATTCAACAGAAATCGAATTAAGTAAAAGATTTAAAATTGATTTAGTATAGATACAAAAATTTTTTATTAATTGATTTATTAAAATTAGGATTAATTTAATAAATTTAAATTTAAAAAAAAAAAATTCCTAATATTTTTAATTACTAGAATAAATTTATTTTTTAATATCATATGATATTTTGTACCCTTGATATCAAAACATTACATTCAATAGAAAACTACAAACCACAGAAGCAAAAAATACCGTCTTATTTGACAGGATACAATACATGAACAAATTAAATGAACACTTAAATTTAATTTATATTTCACACGATTATATAAAGTGTATTAATTCTGAGCAAGTTTCACACTGTAAACTTATTTTAAAAACGTTTAAAATATCATTTCACCAACCCTCTTATAAAATTGTTGCCTTCATTTTACACTGTTGCCTTCATTTTACAAAAAAAAAATGTTAAAAATCATATTGATAGCTTCTTAACTTACTCTTTGATATTTATAGTTATTTTATTAATAACCATTTAAAAAAAAAATAATTTTTTTTTCTCATTTTTTTTTATCACAATTAATGTTTTACTAGCGTAAGTAACACATCAGATTCATTCATTCATTGCTTCATTCATTTAATTCTAGTATTAGATGAGTCATTTTTATATCAAATGTTCCAGTTTAAGTTTTCTATTATAAAGAAAAACAGAAAAACTAACTTTACAAGGTAAGAAAACAAGAAAAAAAAAAAAAAAACAAGAAAATTATCTTAAGAATTGGTGTCATTGTGTAATTTATTTTTTTTTTTTTCTTTCATTTTGAAAAACTGTCTTCAATATAAAAACAAAAAAAAAAAGAAAAAAGTAAATTTTCATTTTATGAATGGCAGTGAAGAATCAATAAACTATACAACGATTTCTATTTTTGAATGATATCTGAATTAAAAAATATGATGTAGTTTTATAATTGAACGACGATATAACACTACTGTTCATATTTATTTAAGCCAATAATTTATTTTTTAATTTTTTTTTCGCATAGGTAAAATTTTCAGGAAGAGCACTTAATTAAACTTTGATTCTCGATAAAATTTAGTCTTTTGTGCACATGAACACTGATTCTGTTCTCTTGTTATTTTGGTAAAAGGTTGGGAGTTCAAATCACCGAGATAACTTAAGTTTGTTTGATAAATTTCAGCTGGCATTCCATTTTTTTTTTTTTTTAAATGCAAATATCGTAATTTAAGATGTCGATTTCTCCGACGCGCTGCAGCTTCACAGTCATAGAGAATGTGTTAGTAAATTTATTCTCCTTCGGAACCTATAAAACCTATTATTAGTAATGGAAAATTTTTAAAGGTGTTAATTAAATAAAAGCATGACCAGTTAAATATAGCGCTCAACATATTCTTAGGTCGTTCCACTTAAACCAAAACTCAGTTGCTTTTATTTTTGGAATATGATATATTCATGCTTTTTTTTTAATGAATCATTCCTTGAGAATCATGTCTTGCGATGTTTCATTTAGATCTGATCTTTTCAATTATTATGATAAGAATATGTATTTGAACGGTTATAGTGCGATCTCAGAAGTGGTCTCATTTTTTAGCTAAAATTCTTTAGCAACTTATAACTTTAAGTATGCATATATTTTTTATTTTAATTATTCATATTTACAGTACTTTTAATTTAAAGATTAAAATTAAGTTTTTCATATTCCCGTTATTGAATAATTTTGCGTGGTTGTAATTCAAAAACACAGATTTGATGGTTAATAAAAAAAGAAACACTATATAATAAAACTTATTTTTTTTTTATTCATATCATTTTGGTTTAACGGCTTTTAAGTTTGAAATTGTTTTATAAGTACTAACTTATTTAAACAGCAACTTTAATAGTAACTTTAGATTAGTGAAAAATAGAAAGTTTTTGTTTTGAAGATGTGGTTTTACTTTTAGTCTTTTTTTTTGTTTTCTTTTTATTTTGCTTTTCTTTGCTTTGATTTGTGTTGCAGATATTTATAGGCTTATAAGTCAACCATCTGTTGATAATGCGTTTAAATCGAATTGTGTTAGTTTTAAAATGCAAAAAAAAAAAATAGTATATGAACAAAAACAAAACCAAAATGTCAGTCAAGTGAGAATTAAAGGAAATTAAAGAAAAACAGCACACAATTTTTCATGTATACTTTTATATAGTTATATTAATTTTTAATATTAATGAATACTAAATGAGTTCATTGATAAAAGAAGAAGAAAAGAAAACATTTTCCGGTTAGGTTATAATTAGTTTATATTATGAGAAAAAGAAAAACAAAAATTTTGCAAACGTTGCTTCATCGTTTACAAATTAATTGAAGTTAAAAACAAATTAATTTAATCATGACCTATATTTTTTTTGATAGGATAGGTTTGTTTGATAGGACATGCAATCTCTTAAAATAAATATGTATGTAAACTTGATAGAAAAATAACAATGAAAACTTTGAACTGTTAATACTATTCAATAGTACCTATACTTATATATCTAAAATCATGGATCTATTAATTACAGAAATGTACACGCAGTATACATCTTAAAATTAAATTTAATTTAAAAAACCACAAAACTATACTGTTGTTAGAAACAGAGAAACAGATTGTTCTGAGATTTTTATATTTTTATATTCTATATAAAACCACTAAATTTTATATATAGCATTTTTTGGTCAAATCCATGTATTTACTAAATATTCTGAGGTGTTTACTAAATGTATTCAGATTTTTGCTATAAATATATTCAGATATTTACTAAATCAGTTTAGATTTTTTTTTTTTTTGAATTTCAGAGTTTTACTAAATGAGTTCAGATTTTTACTAAATAATTTCAAATTTTTGTTTTGTTTACTACTAAATAAATTCAGATAATTTTTTTGATTCAAAAATTGTAAAAATTAAAACTTTTCTATTGATAAACATGTAAAAATTCTTAAAAAATATTTATCGCAGACTTGTCTAACTTTGACCAGGTATGGTAACATTGACATTGATCAAAAAAAAGAAATTGTTTTCTCATAATTGATTCAAACCACAAACTTTCACTGGGGTTATTCAAACTTTGACCACCTGTTTACTCATAGTTGATTAAAACTTGGGCTTAGTAATAAGTTATTCTAACTTTGATCAACGCTTTTTTCTTAACATTTCTATGCTGTTCAAAATTAACCTTCACCACCTGGTTTTTATCATAAAAATGACCTTAAAACATATACTTTCAGTTTTATTTTTATATTAGGATATAAGAACTCATGGAGCCCTTAATTGTGCAACAATTTCTATTTTCTAATAAAAATAGGTACTTTAATTTTTATTACACTTTTAATGTTAAAAAGTGGTCAAAGTTAGACAAGTCGACGGTATATTTTTCAGTATTTTTGCATGTTTATCAATAGAAAGTTTTTAATTTTTACAATTTTTGAATTAAAAAAATTATCTGAATTTATTTAGTAAAAATCGGAATTCCAAAAAAAATTAAATCTGAAATTATTTAGTAAAAATCTAAATTTATTTAGTAAAATTCTGAAATCGAAAAAATCTGTACTTATCTAGTAAATATCTGTATACATTTAGCAAAAACCTGAATATATTTAGTAAATACCTAAATTTGACCAGAAAATTTTAATAAGGTCGACAAGGTTTTCAGTGAAGAGAAAGTTTAGCAAGGGTAATTAGAAATAAGGGTTGAAAAGAGTTATAAGCCTATAAAAATCTGCAATGCCAATCAAAACCAAATCGTGAAAACAAAAATCTTTTATTATTCAAGTTGTAGGTAAGGATAACATAACAAAAAAAGTTCACAGAATTTATATTATTTGTTCAGAAAAGATTTGATATAGAAAATTTAACAGTGTCAATGAATATGAAATCCTGAATCAAAGGTACTGATTTGAATTAAAAATATTTATTACTGGTATTTTAAAGGTATTTTAATTCCATGCATTAACAACTTTTTTTTTTTTTAATTTTTAAAGAAAATCGAATTTCTTCACTCTAATACATCTAAAATCAAAACTATGTCAAAGAATCGTTAAGGAAAAAAAAAAAAAAAATAGAAAACCACTTCAGAAAACAAAAGAAATTTTTTTTTTAAACTTTAAAATAAAAAATTTCTAAAGTTTTTCCTCACTCAATTTTCTTTAAAAAATTTTTTTTTTCTTTTTTCTTTACAATAGAAAAACAATAGGTACTTTAAGGATAAAACTCATTGAACACAGCAACACAATTCATTATTGTGATCTAATTAGAGAAAACAAGAAAAAACGAAAACAAAGACAAAAAAAAACTCAAGCAATTTGCTTTTTTATTGTTGCATAACACTTTAATAAGAATTGTGTATATATTTATATTATCCAACAATACAAAAATAAACAAAAACAAAAGTTTATATACATATAGAAGAAAACAATTAAATTGCTGCAACAGCTTTAAAAATTTCTATAAAAAAAAAAATAAAAATATAGAATCTAATATATATACTAACTAATTAATTATATGTAACATAGGTACATTTAAATCATATAATAGAAATCATTTCAACCTTGTCAATGACGTTGTATTAATTCAGTCAATTTTGTTAAGAACGTTCTAACCTTTGTGATAAAAATTATTTTTATTTTCAAGTAACAAATAATGAACACAGGGGGGCCTCAGTGGCCTAGTGTACCCATTAAAATATGCTGTAAACACCGAGAGAGTGTGGGTTTGAATGCCACACACGTCGTAAGAGTTATAACCCGTTACGACATTTACAGCCACGCCTGAACAGGAAAAGCTGTGTAATTTAACATTTATGTGGCAGAGACATGCATTAAAAAAAAAAAATAATAAACAAAGATTGTCTCCTTTTATATTTAAACAGGTTCATTTTTAAAAAATCAATTAATTATTTTCAATATTTCTCTATAGAATTGAAATTTATTTCAGAACTCATTTCGAATCTATAAAAGTTAAATTTTCAGTCATGACAAATTCTTCAACTATACAGGTTACATCTATTGATATAGGTTATGTAACCTAACTATACATATAGGTTACATAATTATAGGAGAATTGAAGAATTTGACAGATATTTGAATTTGACAGATTCATTTAACAAAAAAAGAGAGTACATAATATGACTGATATTAATTCAGATCAAATTATCAAGTATACTTGTCTGTATAGAACAATTAAATTAAATATATATATGTATATACATTGCAATGGTATAGCTATAGAATCCCATCCCAAACGAGAGCGTGTCATATGCCTGAATTTCATTTGTCTAGAGTGTTATTTGACAGTATTTTCGCCAATTGACTGTATTTCATTTGATTTTATTTGACTGGATTTTATTTGACTTGTCCTTCACTCCCCAAATACTTTAAAATAAGGTGTTGCAAATTGTTTATTATGTGTTTATGCAAATAAAAATTAAGAACTTATAGTTTTTAAATTAACATATGATCAATATTTATAATGCTAATTAATTCACAAAGAGAAATTGTGATTAAAAATAAGTTAAATTGTAAATTTATTTCAAATTTACCACATAAAAACAAAAATAGAAAAATAGAAAAACTGAATAAATTAACTATATAACAATCAATTAAAAAATTTTATATTTTTCCATTTAAATTATTTTTAAAGTTTAAAAAAATAATTTTACTTAACCATTTTTTAAGACACTATAGGGTAAAAGATTAAATCAAAAAATTTTAAAATTACAGAAAAAAGTTTTTTTTAAGAATAAATACTAATATATGTCATGTTTTATACTAATCGTTTGTCAGACATATGATAGAATATAAAGAAAATTGTTGAGGTTCATATAATGAAGCTGTATTAATCATACAGATATTTTCTATCGTAGAATAATAGTTAAATTACCGAAAAAAAAATGCTACATTGAAAAAGGTTAAAATTACGCTAAAAGTGACATAAAAAATAAAAATTATATTTGTATAAAAATTGAGCTGTAAAAAAATTAAAATATCTAACATACTTAAAAATATTTTTTTAAAACTTACTTTAAAACGCTTTTTGCTTTTTATATTGAGTTTTTCATGTTATTTTGCTTATTATTTTGCCTAACTGTACGAATTTTAATGTTGCAAATATTATTGCAGATATTTTTCACTATACCAAAAACAAAAACTAAAGCCAGTTGTTTGCAGGGTATTTACAAAAACGCTCTGAAATTGAGATGAGAACCGAGGTTAGAACCGCTTAATATGAACTCATTCGATGTGATGCGAATATGTGCTAAATAGGAGTATTTATTTATATGATTTTTCATAATAGACGTGAAAAAGTTTAAGTGTGTCTGTCAAAAGTATAAATACAATTTTGTTTTTGTTTTTTTTTGTAAACTCAAATATTTTTGTACCTTCAAATACTATATAAAACAAAAAGTAATATACTGTATGATTTTTTGAACTGTAGGTTCTCGTTTCTCTATAGTGACTTACAATTGCTAATGACTCTGAAATATTTTCACGAGAACTATACACTAAAATACCACACTAAGTTAAGGTTAAAAAAATATATATGCATACATGTGTGTATATATGACATTAATTTTTTTTTTTTGCATAAAACATTATATTTTACATTGCTGTCATTGTCATGTTATGTCACTTGAAATTGAATTCAAATAACAAAAAGAAAATATATAAAATTAATGAATTTTTGTTATTTATATTAGAAATAAAATAAAAAATAATTTCAATGTTATAATAAAAATAATTTAGTGCTAAAATAACTATTTGAAATTTTCAATTTCAGTTCTAAAACTTTTATATGCAAATTAAAAAATTTCATTAAATAAATAATTAAATAAATAACTATTATAATTGCAAATAAAAATTAAACTTTAAGTTTTTTAAACTTTAGGGTTGTAATTGTTAAATATTGTTATATTTTTTAATAAAAATCTCATTTTTTTCTTTGATTGATTGATTGATTGGTCATTCTTTAAATGTTTTATTAAAAAAAAAAAAATAATAAAAACTTTTAATTGTAATGTCAGACAGTTCATTTGTTGTGCCAAAAAAACAACTTCATTATCGTTTAAAACTTTAATTTAATTTATTTCATCCTTTTTATATGTGCTTCTACATTTATAATAAAGAATATTTTAATATTTTTTACATTGTTAAGTATTTTCAAAAATAATTTTTGGTTTGTTTCATCTATTATATTAGTTATAATTGTATATAATTCTCTCGTTTACTTTCACATCTATTCTCACTCTTCAAATATCTTTAAGAAGTCTTTTTGTCAATTTCAACATCTCCTTCCTTATTTAGTATACGTCCATTACTTATTCGATTATTAAGTATAGGTATTTCTAAAATCAATCAAATGATTCTATTGAACACTTAGACTTCCACTCTATATAACTGAATTTGCTTTTAACATCACAATATTCTCGTATATAATCCCTCACATCTTTAACGATAGGCATTTTTTACACTTTATTTTATCTTATCCTGTCCTTTTTATATTTTACTTCTTTCATATACTTGAAAGTCTTAAACTGAAGCTTAATAAGAAAAATTCTATATTATGTTAGATACGGCAGAAGTTATTAAGAATTTTAATTTCTTAACTACTTTCGAAAGAAATATTTTCTAAAAAATCTACAATTGTTAAATTGAAATTAAATTGATATTTTTTTTTAAATTTTATTTGCATCTTAATTATTTTTCTTTAATTGATCCTTTAGTTCTACACTTTATTTTGGATGTCTAACACAATTTTTGTCTATTTTAAAATGATTTGTCCAAGAAAATTAAGAATTGGAAATGGGAAATCAACATACGACAAGATTAAAAGAATTAAAGATTTTGAAGTTTGAGAAAGAAGAAAGAAGAAAGAACGAATTTTTAACAAAACATGAACTTTTTTTTTTTTTTTAGTGCATTTCCTTGCCACATAAATGTACCAAGGAAATTACACAGCCTTTCTTTTTCAGTCGTGCCTCGCTTTTTAGTGGTACTCTTATGACGTGTCTAGGATTTGAACCCACACTCCCTCGGTACTTACAGCGTATTTTATACGCTCTTACCCACTTACCCACTACCCATTTAAAATGTTGATTCTTATTGTGTTTTTTAACAAAAGCTAAAACTCTTTTCTTTTTCTTTTTTTCATTAAAAAAACAAAAACTAATTAAGTTTAATTTTTCTCTTATTTTTCCACTACATATAATACTTGACTTAATTTTATTCTTATAGATTATTCTATTTATGACTTCACCAGTCACATTTAATTAAAATTAAATTAAAAAAAAAACAAAAAAAATAAAAAAACCTCAAAACAAAAAACTATGTAAATTATAAGTATCAAACTTAATTAACATCAAATATGGCATAGATATATGTATATATATATATATTATAAACATACATAAAACATATTAAATGTGAGATATTTGTTTATCTCAAGAATAGAAAAAGATAATATTAAAAAAAAACTAATTTCACAGCAAAACACAACAAAAAAATAAATACGTGATCTTAACCATAAAATTATTATTTAATGTGCGTGTGCATCATAATTCAAGTTCAGATAATAATTTTTCTATATATACTATGAATAAAATTAGGCCATCCGCCATGCAACCACTTAAAGAGAATTAACCAAAAAAAAAAAAAGAAAAAAAACAAAAGAGAAGAATAACAACATCATGACATGAAAATGAAATGCATTTGAAAAATTTTTAATTTTTCTTTAAATGATACTTCAGATACAATTTTCTTATTACTTCAAATGGGTTAGATGAGAATAAACAGTATTAGACAATAGAAGTAAGATGAAAAAGAAAAGTCACTTAGAGAGTTGGTTCCTTCTGCAAACACATATAAAAAAAAAAAAATAAATAAAAAAATTAAAGCTCATGTTTCGAAATTACAAATTTTATAAACGCAATCTGCATCAATTTCTAACTTTATAGTTACAAGAGACATTTGTTATACATTTCCCCTTAAAAAAGATACTTTATAGCATTATTTGAATTAAAATTTATTTAAATATTATACTAATTTTGAATTAAAGCTGAATTAAACTGTAATTTAAATAAAAAAAAAATTACTTCGACATGGTTTTAAAGTCATAAAACGACTTTTAAATTTACGTTAGTGAATTGAAGAAATGAAATAAGAGATCTAAAATTTAATTTAACCATACTTACTTACACTTAAGTATGGAATAGTTGAATATTTATAGTTAAAAATAGAATAAATGAAGAACTATAAATTTATTTTTATCATTTAGTTTAATCCAATTAAAAGAAACAAAAAAGAAAAAAAGAGAAAAAAATGTTTCACACAAATTGTATTAAATTAAATTCAAACGGTATATGAATGGTTAATAATACGATTAATAATATTATTATAATTTATTAGATAATACTGAAAATTTTAATTTCTTTATGTCAAAAAAACTTTAGTACTTTGATAATACATGATGTTTCTCATAACATTTGAATTTTTTTTGTAGTTTTGTATTTTTAACTATATTTTTTGTTTGCATAATACCTATTTGTATATGTCTTAATTTGGAAACAAAAGTTTGAATGGCATGAAATTGTTAGTTAATGTATGGTTAACACTTTATATATTTATGTACATTATATGTTATATAATTTGGCCCAGTAAAATCTTATACGGTCTGATATTATTTGATATAAGTAAACTATTTCTTTTTTTTCAACTCAACAAAATTTAAGTTACTTACATTCATTTTACATAGTTTTTGAATAAACAACTAAGTAGTGAAAAAAAAAAGTGTTCAACTAACTCTTTATGAGTTGCATTTTTGTTTTCAATTTATTCTACTTATATAGAACAAAATTTAGAATAGGTACCAATGTATAAACGAATATTATACAAAACATCGGATCTTATTGGTAATAAACTTGTTGTGTTCAGTAATAATGCGAATGCGTTTAATTGAGAACAAAATTGTTCTATATGGCACAAATAATTATTGTTGTTTTCTGTATTATGTAATTATTATTATTATTATTAAGTATTATATTAATTATATATATTACAGTTTGTTTCTTTTTTTATACTTTTCATAGTACATAGAAATTCTAAAAACTTAACTGTAATTAACAATATTAATATCAAAATTAATTTAAAAAAAAAACCAGAAACGTTGGTAGATAACTTCTTCTTTAATAACCTGACAATCATTTAAAATCAAATTAAAATCATTGACTTTCAATCTTAAATTATATTTTTTTATAATGTACCTATTTTCGTTAACTAATATTTAATTTTAGTAGGTGGAATTTATTTTAAGACAAAATTTAAAAAAAAAAAAATATCAAATTCTGTTTATCATTTTCAATTTCCTCTGCTAACTTAATACCTAGTAGTGTCAAAATTATACAAAACAATAAATAAATAATACATACATATATGTATGTACATATGTACATATATGTTGTATATTTATATGAATATAACAGTATATGTATATACGTATGAATTTATAAACGTAATAAAAAAAAAAGTTAATATTGCAAATAAAAAAAAAAATAAAACACCTCCATATAATTTGCAATTTTGCGTGCAGCCATCCATATCCAAAAGATATACAGATACAAAACACAATAATAAAAAACAAAACAGAACACAAAAAATTTTATACATGAAAACTGCCAATCCAAACAATTTTTATTTTTATTATCTTTTTTTTTTTGTCAAAAAAGAGAAAAAAAAAATATGACTTTGTACTTGAAAAATCGTCAAATTAGCATTAGGTTTTATATTAAAGAAAAAATTTAAGAAAACACAGTAAAAATAAATACAAAATCAGCTGGTAAAAAAAAAATTTAAAAAATGGCGGGCGGACAAAATTAATTACATATGGTTATGTTTATCTAACAATATATTTATATATAGGTATATAATATGTATAATGTATGTTATGTACATTGATACAAAAAATCTAAGCAAAATCACATCAAACAATTTTTTGTTTTTGTAGAACAAATAAACTAATGGGGTTTCAAGATGAACTAATTAAAGTGATTCTACGTAATATTGACCTATTTTTTAAAATGATATTCAGTAGGAAATCAGTAAGATCTATATCGTTAATTAGATCTGTTTATAACACAAGATTTTAAATGTTTTATGTTATTTTACTGTTGATTACCCAAATATAATATTTTAAAACGGCGGGACTCAAAGAGATATTCCTTTGCATGGATAAATGTTTTTTCTTTAACTTTTTTAAAACACTATTTTATAAGTCAATAGCCGAATATGTAAAAAAGTGTTCAATATTTGCTAGTTTTAAAATTAGTATTTTAATGAATTTTTACTATTGTATCTATTTTTTACAACATGATCCTTTATATATTTATAAAATGGAGTGCAATCATAATATATGTATTACAAAACAAAATTTGTAACCATAAATTTTGAATTGTTATGTAGTTAGGAGCATTGAATTAAATTCGATTAAACAACCTTTGCACGTCATTTTTGTATGAATTATATTACTGACTTATTCGTAAATAAATTTTGTCACACGGCCATAATTCGGTCGAATTTAATTCAGAGATCGGTTTAGAGATTGCAGACACTTTTACTTTTGGGTACTTCTAAAAATGTATTAATAAAACTCACGTACAATATTTTCTTTAGATTGCGAGGTGGTAAAGGAGGTGGTAAAAAAATACTCTTTACAGAATTTGAACGAACTTGATTGATTGCACTAAAAGTGTATTGGTATTGTAAAAATCTCTTCTTTTTTTTTTTGTTAACAAAAAATACTTTAGAAAAACTTTAGAATTTATTTATTCTTTTGGCATACAAATCCACGTTTAAATGAAAAATAATTCATAATTAGAAAGACATTCTGTTACTGTTATAGATCAATATTATGGACCTTTATCTTATAAACAATATCTATATTTAATACAATTAAAATAAAAAAAAATATTGATTATAAAAATGTTTTACTTTATTATACTTATAGTCTTATACCAGCTCATACTTTATATTTTAAAACAAAAATTTAAATTTTTAATTTTATTTTTTTATTTTTTATGACGTCACCTGGTAGTTAGTCATCAAAAGAAGTAGATCAAGAAAAAAATACAACACACATATTACTTCAAAGGTATAAGATACACATGTAATTAAGTTTTCAAAAAAAAAAATGTTTTTTTTGTTGTACTAAAAATGGTCACATACAAAAAAAAACAAAATGTGTTACCAAGTGTTGAATATTAGTATTTTGTTTTATATAGTCATGAACTAACTAAAAAATTTCTAGTATAAAAATTGTGAAAAAAAATAAACAAAAAGCTAAGGCCAAGGTAAAAAAAAACAAAAAAAAAAAAACAAAAATCATAAGGAAAAGCGACAGATTTTAGTTTTTTCAATACCAAGTTTAGTATTTTGTTTTTTTTTTTGCTTTCTTTATTCTTTTGTTTTTTATGACCAAAACATAAACAAATAAAAATATTTTAATGTTTTTTTCTTTTTTTGTATTTTTTTTTTTTTATATATTTTAAGTTTTTTTTAAGGCAATCGACTAAAAAATAATTTAAAAAAAAAAGGTATATATATACATACGTATATAGAACTCAAATATTAAAAAACTTATATTATTTTAATAACTATAAAAAAAAAAACCCGCTTAAAAAAAGAAAAAAAATATGCATTTAATTAAACTATTTTTAAAACTTAAAAAAGAAATTAACTAATTAGAATATTTAGTTGTTTCAACAAAAAAAAAAAAATAAGAAGAGTAAAAAAAAATCATATAGCTAAATTAAATGTAATTACTTAATTCGATGATCAAACGAACATCAGGTAACTTTTAAGATTAAAATTTATTAATTCTAAGGCTGCAATTTAAATATTATTTAACTTTAACAACTAATAAAAATGTAATTAATCAATAACATCCTATACGTATATATATATAATTATTGCCTTAATATCGTTCTGCCAGAAAATTGACCAACTATGTTTTTAGTCCATATAACTTGGCAGTTCCTTTACGTTAAAAACCGTACCGAAAAAATCGAAAAATTGACTTATTATGTAATTTATCTCCTATAACAATTCAATTAACATCTTATGATATAAAACATTTTATAATTTTATTTCTTTTTCTCTCTTAGATTAAGAATTGATAATGATTGATAGCTTATTTCAATTTCTTATTGCTTTAAATTGCTGCCTCATTACAATTTATATTGCTCTGCTCTATTTTTATTTAATTTCCTTAATTTTCCACTTTAATTTTTCCATTGAAGGACACATGATTCTTTTTGGCTGATTCTAATTGGCTGAAAATTTTTACAATACGTATGTAACTACTTATTTTCGATATATCGCTTTTAAAAAAGTAACATTTATGTGTAACGGTAAAAATTTTAATTTTATGATTTAAAATCTAATGAATTCTTCTATTCAAATTTAATTTTTTTTATACATAAATTAATTTATTTAAACAATAATAATTAACATAATTTTCATTAAATTACAGATTTGTTTTTTTTTTTTTTTTGATAAACAAGGAATGAGATATATTCGTGACTCATTTGTTTTTTTTTTTTTAATTAATTAACTGTTAAATAATAGTTAAATTATAACATTAAAAATAAAATCTAAATTATAAAAAATAGGCGCCATTTTATATTCGATTGTTTAATCTTATATACTGTCTCTTTCTTTCTTTCTTGAGAAATCTGTCAGTTATCATTAAAATTCTTACCATTTTTAAAATAAAAACAATGAGAAAAAAATTTGTTTTTTTTTTTTTTAAATAATTTATCTTAAAATTTTGGTAAAGAGTTACTTTTCTTGTTTTTATTTTATTACTTTTCTCCAATAAAGAAAAAAAAAACATAAAATTACAGTCATAAGTAACTTTTAGACTCAGTATGATGTCATGGAATCTCTTGATTAGGTTTTAAATTTTTTTTTTTTGTTTTTTACTTTACTTTTCTTTTAAGTTTCCTTTACCGGTGGTGAGCTATAACCACTTGTCAAAAGCGATTTTTCATGTTAACCATCTTTTTATTTTTTTTTATTGTCTACCTATACTAAAAATACTTTTTTTTTTTGATTGTTATAAAAGTTTTCACTGTTTTTATGTTAAAAAAAAAAAAAAAAAAAACAAAACATACATATACCTACGCATAACATGGATTTAAAACGGGATTTTTTTTGTTTTTTTTTGTGATCTAAAGAAATAGCTTCTAAAATAACAAAAAAAGGCAATAAAAAAAATTTTTTTTTTTTGTATGACATTCTATTTGATCTAAACTCATCTTGATCTCATCAATAAACCGTTATAACAGAAACTGATTCAAAAATCTAATGTACTTATATATAAGATAAAATTTTGTTTTTAAAAATGCCGCTTTATCAAGTTTACCAAATTTTTTACAATTATGTAAGGAGTTAAAATTGACCCCCGATCAGTAATTGAATTTCCGAATAGTTCAAACAAAATTTAATAAACTAATTACTTCTACTTTTTTTTCGTATAAAACTACGAAACTCTTCTTTTTTGTACTGCAATTGTTAAGAGCAACAATTATTTTACCGTTCTTCAAAAATCTTTATCTTTTTATTAGACTTCTTAGAGAATACCTACTACTGCTTGGAAAAAACTTGGAAAAAACTAAATTGAATACTTGGAGAATATTTACGAAAACTGCTAGATTTAATACCATATTGGAATATAATCTTTTCGATACAGTTTACTTATTGATAACACAAAAATTATCGAAGGCTTCTAATATACATATATATACTTTCACTATAGATAAATGATGAAACGACATATGTATGTTACGTACTTAACTTATTTATTTTGAGACTTTGGTTTTTCTAAAGTTTAAATTATGGTCAGTTTGAAAAATACTTTTAACACTTTTAAAATAATTAATCCCTTCTTCTTTTTCTATTCGATCATTCAGTTTTGATTCAAAATTTTATCACTGACTTAGAAAATGAAACTGAAATTAAATCTCTTAGTCATAAGTAACTTTAAAGAAGTTGTATATTCATTTAGCCGCCCCTACACGGGATATTAAACTATAAAAAAAAAAATCTTAAAACAAATTAATTTAGATATAAATGACTAAAAAATTAAATAAAAATTTTTGAGTTCGACCACCTGATCATTGTTTTATTAACTTTAAAAGTGATGATGAATAAATCAATGATTTTCTTTTAACTTCTGATTAAATTCTTAATTTAACCTCTATTTTTGTTTGCTTTAGTTTTTGTTTTTTTCTTTTTTATTGGAATAGATTTTAACTTTTTTCAAATGAATTATTTGACCCACTTCTAAATTTACTCAAATCGATTAGAATTCTAATTTGTGTAAAGATAAACTAATTTTTGTTTTCTTTTTATTTTACCTATTAATTTATGATTCACTTAAAATTACAAAGAAAAAAAGTTAACGTATGTGAAAAGATTAAAATACTATAAATCTCTTGAATAAAATTTATTATATATATTTGTATGAGTTTAAATTATTATAATATTATCATATAGATGTTAGTTAAATATTTAACACATGTATACATATATTTAACTAAATGTGGGTCGCCTAATTCTATCATTTATTTAAATTTATAATTTTATTACGACTAGATTTTATACTGGATAATTGTTTCTCAACACCTCTATTAAAATATTTAATTAATACCTAATTACCGTAGTCAAAAATTAAAAATTGAAAGAGTTTAAAAAAAAACTAATTTTATTTTTATATGGGTTTCTACGATTTTGATGGATACAGTAAAATCTATTTTTGATGCGCTCTAAATAGAATCACTTTTTTATACACTCTAAATTTAACCACTTTACACTCTAAATATAACCACCACGACAAAAACAAAAAACACAAACAGGGGGCTTCGGTAGCTTAGTGGATAAGAGAGTATAAAATTCGCCGAGGGAGTGTGGGTTCGATTCGAATTTCCCCTTACGAAATTTACAGCCTCGTCTGAAAAGGAAAAGTCGTTTTATTTCAAAAGTCGTCTGAAAAGGAAAAGTCGTTTAAAAAAAAAATGATTCTTCACAATACAAGATTTTGTTTGACAAAATAAAAAATAAAATATATATATATATAATATATACATAAATAAATATATATAAATATATCATCTGACTCATGGCGGTTAAGTCGCCAACCTTTCAATCGAAGGGTCTTGGATTCAAACCCCGGTCAGGTCTTAAATAAAAAATATGTAGTATTTTTATATCGTAATAATATATATCGTATAATTTATAGTAGTAATAATAACAATAATAATATTAATAATAATAATAGTAATAATAATAATAGCTGCTACAATGGAGCTATCTTTGGTTATATCATGCAAGGAAGGTGTTATATACTGCTGCACGTTGTAATCCACTGATGGCGCTGTAGTGAAATAATAATAATATTAATAAGAATACTAATACCAATAATAGTAACCGCTACAGTGACAGTGGGGGTTGCCTTCAATAATTACTTCATGTAGTACTATATACTACTACTACATATTGTAATTGTTGTGACGGTTTTAGTCACTGTTAGCAAAATAGTAATAATAATAGGCGGATTCATTGTTTCCTTACCCAATTTAATGTTTCCGTATCCATTTCCTATCCCTACTCTCTAGCCAATATACTGCGTTCGCAGGTAAGGGTTTCATCCCATTATATTGGCTAAAGGGGGAGGTGAGCTTAGTCAGTAAGAATCTGACACTACCAAGGGGAAAATTCTTGGTGTCTTTGGAAGATTCCCACTTCCCTTAGGAAAAAAAAAATTAGACACCGGCTCATTTGATTAACAATTAGATGATGAAGATGGAGTAGATGGTTGTAATGTTCAAAAGCGTGAATTTAATTTTCAGAAATTTGAAATTTAAACAGGCATTATCCCCCGATATATATACTACATAAGCATAAATATACCGATTTTATATAATGTCATATTATGATATGTTAATGACTGAAATGTTCAAAATTAAAAATGACGTCATAATTTTACAATTATACCGTTTTTTCTATACTTAATTTATGGCTTTATTTATTTTTTATTATTATTGTGCATAAATAGTATGTATTGTTATTGTGTCGAGGACGTGAGAATTATTTTTTGAGATTTCTTAAGAATAGAATTTTTTGTTTTCTCTTTTTTTTTTTTTTTAACTAATTCAAAATAAATTGATTGTACTTCGCGACATTTTTTCCTTTCTATAATTTTTGAATAATGCTATTTATATTTTAATTTTTGACATTCTTTTGATGAATTAATGTATTCTTTTTTTTTTTTTATTCTTTTATCATAAAAACAATTTAATTATAGTGATTTGAATAGAAAGAGACATAAAAGAAAAAAAGAAAAATAAAACAAACTGCTGTTCTTCTTATGTTCTTTTTTTCTGAAGTAAACACGAAAGTTTTTTATGGGTCATTTTAAAGATTCTTTTATTAGGCAAAATAAAAAAACAACCAACATTAAAAAAAAAAAAATACCAAAATACAAAACAGTAGAGAATAAAAGAAAATTAAAGAGGAATTTAAATAAAAATCGTCAATTATTTTAGAATTTATACATAATTTGAATAAAATTCAGATGATTTCTTTTCCATATACTTTTATAATATGTGAAAATTGAATTTAAATTTAATTTTGTACTTATGTCTTGTTTTTTTAGCATATTTTTTTCAATAAATTTTGAAAAATTCAGCTAATTGATTTCACACTATCCGTCTGATTTTTGCAATGTTTGAAATAAGGAAATGACATTTTAGACGTAAGTAAGTAGATAGATCTCATCATGTAAAACATTTTCTATGTGATCCAACTGTCTCCAAACTACAGCCTACGAAAGTTCGAAAAATCCCAATATTCAAATTTTAATAACTTCAATGTTGTGCCATATTTTTTCAATCTGAAAAAAACCAAACAACAAGAATTTTTTTAAAGATTTTAAAGTAAAACTTAAAAGATTTACAAGACTTTATGTCTTGCAACACAAAACTATTGATCTTTGTATCTTCTAAATTAAAATTTCAAAATATTGTGAAGAGAAAAAATTCTTATCTTTTAGAAGAATTACATTTGTAAGAACAAACATTAATTAATTCAGAATTTTTTGTCCTTTCTCTATTTGACCGATAAGTATGGTCAAAAATTGAAAACTTTCTAATTTTAGGCATCTGAAACTTGAAGAATTGTGCAAATTGAAGCTTAAAAAGTATATATTTTTATGTGTTAGTGACTTTTGTTAATTATTGAGGATTCACTTAAACTTAAAAATGTACCTCTTAAAATTTAAAACATTTTTCTTCACAGAAAAAATTCTAAGTAAACCTCAAGAAATTTTTTTATTTTTTGTTTTTTAAAATGTGACTCTTTAAAAATCTTTAGTTTTACATAAGAACTAAGTACCTTGCTTAGTACATTTCATTTTGAAAGTTTTTACGAAAATATTATTTTCTCAAACAATGGAGTATTTGAATTGGAGTATTTGTAATTTCATAATATTTCATATCGTTAAAATGGTTTTCCAAAAATTAGAAAAATAATTGAAACAATTTTTTCTCCATTTGTGGCAACTCTATAAATAATTATTCATTATTTTCTATTACTTAAATTATTTAAACAGGTAAAATTTTCATATCAAAATTTAAATTCTATAAGTTTTCTTACAAAAGTTACAAAGTTTTAAGTTTAAACTTATTTTTTTTTTTGAATTTTCGCCAGAAAAAGCATAAAATTATATCTAAAGATTTAAAAGCTAACATTAATTATAATTTATTTTTATTGCTATACTTAAATAGAAGGGAACATTTTTGTTTTTCTTTTTAATTCTAAATTTTATTACTTACATTTCTTTTGAAAATTTGAATTACGTAATACATAATTTAAATTAATGATTGACATTTGACATTATCGATAATTTTCCAAAAAAAAAAAATAATTTATTTTATTAACACTTTGTTAACCGATAACAATTTTTATATAGCAGTTATTTTTTATTTTAATTAAAATTTTAATGTAAAACTATGAATCGCATTATTGTAATAAACTTATACTTTTATACAATATTTTAGGGTCCTTTCAAAAAAATGAGCAAACAATTTGAATTTTATAATAAAGAATCTGAAATTTTTTTTTTTATATATTATAAAACTAACTAAAAATCGAATTTCTCCACAACCGCAATAATTTCCTTTTAGCATTTAAACATTTCAAATTCAAAGTTTAAGTTAAAAATAACGCGGTTTTTACCTTTTAAACCGATTTGATCAGTTATTATAAGAAAATCAAATATGTTGTTAAGTAAGTTACTGGCTTTTTTTGAAAAGGTAATAGTTATCAAATCATTTCATAGTAAAAGCTATTTTAAAAATAATTAATAATGCAATGCAATTTTTATGTATAAGTAGTAACTTTTCTTTTTGTTTGCTATATTTAATATATTTTAATAAAACAAAAAAAAAAATGTAATAAGAGTGCATTTTCCGGTTTTTTTCTTTTTTATTTTACTTTATAAAATTATATTTTTACAGCAATCATACTATATCTACTACAAATGCAATACACACTAATTATTTATATTTTTTAATATTGTTTTAAATATGAATTTTGTTTTGTCGTGTTATAAAATAAAACACTTACTTTACATTACAAAATGTTTTGCTTTTATATACAGTTACGGCAAAATGTATATGATATGATTTTAAATTTAAAAAAATTAATAAAAATTATATTAAAAAAATTTAAAAACACCAACTTTAATCTATCAGTATTCTTTTACAGATTTTTATTGTGTGTATAGGTTAGGAAACTTGCTAGACAAGTGGTTAAACTCATGGCTCATTAAGCGAGAAAATGCAGAGTATAAAAGCGAGTTCTAATCGTACATAGAACAGGTATCAAACATTTTTAATTGTAAGAAAACTTAAAGAAAAAAATAATTTTTCTTAACAAATCTCCCTTTTGATCAAACTTATAGTTAATATAAAACAAAATAAATAATATTACTATATAAATTAATAATAATATTCAAAATACAACGGCCTCTGTAGGTAATGCTTTAGTAATATTCAATCATCATATGTGATTTTTAATGTCAATATAAATAAATAAAATAAAATTACTTTTATACAAGTTATTTGCTTTTTACACTTTGCCATTTTGTCATATTCTGTCCATACTATTAAACAACAAAATCATTTTGTGAGTTATATTACATTAATTAAAAATATTCTTTATATATATATATATATATATATATATATAGTTATGTATACAAATTTCCATCACTTCAAAATTTTAAAATTAATGTTTATAAAATAATTTTGTTTAATAATAAAAAAACCAAGGTTTTTTTAACGTTTAATTTTTGTTTAAAAAAAATTTTTATCGTATCGTATTACCGCAAATATGTAAAGTATTTTTTTTAACTAGCGTTACGGTAATCGGTATACTCTAAATACTTACAGTACAGTACAGTTCAATTGAAGTTCGTGAATCTCTTAAATTTGTATTTGTTACATACTCATCTCTTCTTAAATTATCTTTCACTTACTTCTGAGTTCTAATATTAATTTTCCCATTATAACAGAAATGAAAAACTAAATCTAACGCTTCCTTTTACAGTTAAATTTAAAAATATCACGTTGGGGCCTCGGTAGCCTAGTGGGTAAGAGTGTATAAAATATCTTGTAAACATCGAGGGAGTGTTGGTTCGGATCCCACACACGTCGTAAGAGTTATTCCCCCTTACGATATTTACAGCCACACCTGAACAGGAAGGGCTGTGTAATTTCCTGTCCACATTTATGTGGCAGAGAAAGACATTAAAAAAAATAACAAGTTGAAATTATTTTACGCAACTGTATTTTAATATTATATATACGTATACAATTCCTATAATTTCAATATATGCATATATAATATATAAATATATATTAACAATTATATTTATTAATATATACATACATTTTTATATACATAAAATATATTAATATACATTTTAATATATATATATACATTTATGTTTTATTATATATACATGCATTTGTAATTATAATGATTGTTTTCAGGTAATTAGATACTTTCAAGGTTAGAGATTCTCGAAATGGTATGAAATTGAATTGACTTTGAATTTGAGAAAAAAAAAAATTAAATAATGAAAAAAAGAAAAAATTAATAAATAAAAATACACAAAAAGAAAAACAAAAAAAAAATAAAACAAAGTTAAATTAAAGGAAAATAAGAGAGCAAAAGTTGAATTAAACTGTGAAAAATAAAACAACATAAAAAAAAAGTTATTTCAAATTCAATTAAAATTTTAATATTTAGTTTGTTTTTGATTTTTTTTTTTCGTAACTAATTTATTATTTTTTTTTTTTTATTGTTTTTGTTATTTTTATTTTTCTGTTTGTACAATTATTACAAATCAGCTGGAATTTTGAATTAAAAAACATATTACTATGTTTTTTTCTTCTTTTTTGCATTTTTGTATTTCTGTCATTAAATTATTAAAATAATAAAAAAAAAAAAAACAAGAACAAAAACAAAAATGGAAATTGAAGTTTTAACAACAAATTTGACACCGATATCAATACATATACATATATAAATCGGATGTTATGTTTTGATTTCGCGCAATAAAAAAAAAACAAAAATTAAAAAGTTATTTTCTTCAGAAAAATTGTAATTTAAAAACTTGGATATACATACATATATATCGTATATGTTATATGTTTTATATTGTTAATGTTATATAAAAACTGTTACTAGGTATATGAAAACTAATTTAACTATGTATACGAGTACTAGTGATATGGAACAACAATATGGTTTAAAATTTGTTCAAACTTCAGTTACTTACTCATACAAGGACAAAGTAAATTTATGGCGGATACATTTGAATACACAACGTCATATCGCTTTATTTGCTTTTTCAAGTGAAAATCTATTTGCCTCAAATAGTAATAATAGCAAAATTTTTTTTTTTTTGTTTATTCGCCTGCTGCATAAATCTGATAAGGAAATTACACAGAGCGGAGAATTATTCTTAGACGTGTATGGGTTTCGAACCCACAATCTATTGATGTTTACAGCATATTTTATACGGCCTTACACACTAGACCATCGAAACCCCTATCTTTTATCATAATAAGTGAAAAAAAAACAAATAAGCTGATTTTAAATCCAACTCTAAAATCCCTTATCGCGATATTTTGTACGGCCACTACTATGTATCTACATTTTCTGTATAAAGCGCAACCCTGATTTTGCATCCCTCCAAATTAGAAATATCTTTAATACTTATATATTTTATATTGTCTCCATTATGATCTTAATTCGTATGGCTTTATTTCACGGCCCCAAGTTTATCATCACTTATAATGATGAAAATCGTGTATACTGTTTACTCGTGCTGTTGGAATATTATTTAAAAATTTTATAAAGTAGCAATTAACAAAATAACAAAACCGACTGCAACAAATAAAAAATGTATGTATATATGTATACTTATATATAACTGTTATTAGCTTAAATTTTTGTTTGAGTACAGTTATCTGGGATTTGAAAAAACAAGGATCACATTCGAAAGAAATTTGAAGAAAATTCTTTAAAATTTTAAAAATACGTATTCAAAAAAATGAAGATATTGAAGAAGCTGCAATAAAATTTTTCAAACTATTATAATTTATTTTAATGAATATTAGATATGTCGTAATTTTTTGTTTTTTTAATTTTATTAATAAATATAGAAGAAGGCACGATATAGAAGAAGAAAAGATGTTTTTATTTTTACAGTATGATATAAAATCCGCCGATTATAAAAACCAAATTTGTTTGGTCCCTTCGCCGTCATTATAAGCGATTTTCTCGTACATAGTTATAATAAAAATAATTGAATACTGTACTTGGAGACCCCTAAAAAAAAAAGCAATTTCCTTCTGTTCATTGATCAATATATATCCTACAAATAAAGATGAAGTTGGAACTCAGCAAAAAAGTAACCATCAAGCATTTATCTGTTTGGTAGATCGGAATATCGAATTAATAGATTTAGTTGGAAGAAAAATTGAATGTAAGTAATTAAATTTTTAAGAATTGTTAATAATGATTAAGAATTTCTCTATTTTGAATTATTGTTTTTCCAGTGTTTTTAGCAATCATCAAATCTTCACAGAAAAACGCAAAGAAATTTTATAAAATTTCTAATTAAGTATATATATAGGATCACTATAATAAACAAGTCATTGTAATTCGTATTAGTTAATCTAATATATAAGACTGAATTATAAACAACTAAGTGTGCATTAAAATTATAAAATATAGATTAACTAGTTATACTATAACCGAAACTATATACTCGAAACTATATACTCAAATATTATACTCAGGAATTCGAAATTCTTTTAAATTTTTTTTTTTTTATTTTGTGGCGGTAAGGAATTTTGATTAAATTACTTTAAGAACTTTTTTTAAAACTATAATAATAGTATTTAACAATTAGACAAAAAAAAAAAAAAAAAAAACACCATAATAATTTTTATATAAAAGTATATGTATATAATTGCGTGTTGAAAATTTTAAAATTCCTTTTATTTTTTTCAACTTTTTCAATTCATCTTTTTTTTAATACCATTAGTATAAGTATGTAAGTACTTGTACAAATATCGTATTTTTACATCCGCACGAATTCTGTGTCATAACCCACAATATGCATACATATATAAATTAGAGTTTTTTTTATTTTTTTAAATAGCTCTAATTAATAGGTATTTGAAAAATTTGTTTTAATTAAAAAAAAAATTTGTTGCTAAATATTTTTTTTTTATATCAATAGAAAATTTATATAAAGAAAATTTTTCATTTTGTCATTTTAATTTTTCGCAAATAAAACAGATGAAAACAACAAATAATGGAACCCTTGGTTTTGGTTTTCAAAAAAGCACATTTCCAAAATTAAACAATATTCCATAATAAGCCTACAGTAAAGAGCAGATGTTGAAATATAAATTTATAATAATATAAATTACGTATTTTTCATTAATAAAAATTATGAATAATAATGAAAACAATAAGAAAAAATTGATAAAAATCAAATCACACTTTTGTCAATTATAAGGTAACCCTATATTATTAAGAAAAATTACTAACACAAACAATGTTGGATATAATGTTGGAGCTTTAATTTTTGTATATTACTACAAAAAAAATTTGGTAGACGTGCCAAGTTATATGTGTTTAAAAATAGAGAATTTTCAGTTTTTGACCCCTACAGCTCCTAAACGGACGACGACACAAAATTATTTCCTGAAATGACTCTAACTTATTTCCAAATATCTAACTCCTCTCAAAATTTCAAGCTTCTAAGTTAAACCGTTTGAAACTTAGAAGGGGTTCAAATTTTTGCAAAAATTCAGTTTCACATAACGGTATATTAAAATACCGCTTGGCAAAGCCAAATATTTATAAAATTTATAAAATCAGCTATCGTTTCCAGATTAAAAATATGCCTTATAGAACCTATGTTACAACAATTTAAAGATACAGCTTTTTTGAACTGTGTAGGGCTGTAGCTCCGTAACTAGTGGGGCTACAGAAAAAAAAAGTTCGTTTTTTGGTGATATCTATAGTTAAAATTTCATTGCTTTACTTCAGACAGTGTAGAAATTCTGTAAACACCTAGATGGACGAACGGAAGAACAAACGGCACAAAGAACTAATAAGCACATTTTTTCAAAATTTTTTGAAAATGTGCTAAAAATTAAAATATTATGTATTAAACTTAACCTGCTTTTGGTTATAATTTACGATGCTTCAAAATTCAACTTTCATTGCACTTTCGGGTATGTACATAGTTGACAAGCGTCATTCTTTCGACTAGTTGTAAAAAATGAAAAGCAGGAAAAATATTTTGTTTTTTCGTTAATAGATTTTTTAACATCAATCATTTTTTGTAAGTAGTTATTCGTTTTTTTAATATTTACTTATCTATAAAAATTTACTGCCTATTAAGCAGTGCGGCACTTTAGATGTTAAGTCCAACATTAAATTGGTAATTAGATCCAACATTATTTTAAATCTGCGATACAGTAAATCTGTACATACATTTATTTCTATATTTATAAAATATGTAAATATTTATTTAAAAATAAACATAATTTCCAAAAAATATATATATTCTACAAATATTTAAACATGAATATGTACATAACTACGTACATATATTTAACTACAATATACCTAAATTTATAATTTGTTATTTCTTATTGATAATTGTTATACTTACATTGATAAGAACTTGAATTTAAAAAAAAAACTTAAACAAAAACCAAAAATACAAATCACAATTCAGAATTCATCAAACAAACATATATGTTCAGTTATATGGATGAAGTCGTCTCAAAAATATGCATATATATCTATTTGTTAGTTGATTAGTAGCATCACCGAAAGCAGGGTGTTTAAATTATATGTAAGTCAAAAAGTTATCAAATAAATAATTATTTAGTATTCAATTTATTAACTACAAAATCTACAAATCCGATTAGACCTTCTTTTAATTCAGTATATAAAATGTATTGATCAATGATTAGTACAAGAGAGCAATAATTGATGTCACATTTTAGATTCTAAAATATTTAAAGGACTTTAACGGCTTTTTACTGAATTTCGAAATAGAAATAAAAGTATCTAAACCCAGATATTTTAGGATAAAATTTAAAAAATCCCTTTTTTAATATAAAACGTCATTGCAAAATTACAGAATTACAGATATACATTTAATTTTAAAAATATTTATTCACGATATTTTAATACCACTTTTTAAATAATTCCTTTTAAATATTTTATTTTTAAAGTTTTACCAACATTCTTTCAACATGTCATCATTATACTTAAGATATTAATTTCGAATTTGTTCCCTGATGATTCCGAATAAAAATCTAAAGGTAAAATTATGATATTATAAAGCTAAAAATAAATAAAGAAATGAATAACGTATGAAAAATTAATTCATAAAAATTTAAAGGTTTTAATATTTTATTACTACAGAGTATAGATGAAAAAAGGGGTATTTTTTATATTTATATAGTTTAATGATTCCCATGTTTCAACTTTGGACATACATAAAAAAATAAAGGTTAGGTTTAATATTATTTAATATATTATGTCACAATTGCGTTAGTGTTTTTTTTTTAATTAAATTAAAAAAAGAAAATGAGATTTTAACTAAGTAGTACATATATATATACTACTCAATTATGTTTATATTACACTTTAATAAAACCTTTAATATAAATATTTAATAAAACATACATTTTTTTTTTAATTCCGTTTTAGAGTATTTTGGTCATATCGTATGCATAACAATACTAGTCAATATGTAGATTCATTGTCTCTTAGATATAGTGGACCAACTATTGTTTTCAACTTTATAAAGTTGTGAATTCCAGACATTTCAAAAGAAACGACAGTGACTTAAGTACAGTGCTTTTAATCAAATATTTCAGTTCAGAATTAAGATATTTAACGAAAAAACTTAAATTTAAGAAATCAATAATCAGTAATCAATTAAAAAATTAATTTATTTATTCAATTTTAGAATGAATTTAAAACAAAAATTCCAATTAAAGCATAATTTAAAGGGATGTTAAAAATACACCATTAAATACAGATGTAAATACTTACTTAACTAAAACCGAATTGCAGATATGCTAAATCTTTTTCTAATACCAGTACAAGCCGGTATTTTTATAATTTTTTATCAAATAAAATTTTCTTACATGATGGCTTTGAATTTTATTGAAAAGGAAATACTCAATTTTCTAACCCATTCAATCCTGCCGTGTGTTATGGAAAATTTAGACAAGCGATAATTTCATTTAATAAATTCAAGAACTTTATTATTTATAATATTATTTCAATAATAGATGTAAAATTTTACTTAATGAAGACCAACCTTCTATCTTGACTATAGTAGCAGCTGGATATAACAATAAATAGTTATCAGAAAATAAAAATAGTATCAAAATATTTCAATTATATTTTGCTTTGTTTTTATTTTTTGCATACTAACAATTTAACAAAAAGGATGTGATAAAATTCTATTCTTTCTAACAAAAGATAAAGACGGTTCAAATTTACATTTGATGTAGATCATAACTATACTTATAGCTATTTTCAGAATAAATGTGTAACTAATTTGGGTAGATGTGTCTAACTTGAATTGTCTTGAATAGATGTGTCTAATAATTGTCTAATTAACTTGAATAGATGTGTCTAATAATTGTCTAATGCAGTAGTTTTAAATTTTACCTTTATTTTCATTATGATCCTGGTGCTCAGACTTTTAATTAAAAATCAAAACTCAAAGAATATAAAAAACATACCGAAAATTTAAAATACCTAAAATTTGTCATATTATTGTCATCAACTATTTCTTTATTATAATTAAATAAAAAAAATCAACTGTTAAATAAAGTACCTATAAAGGAAACTGAATTTCTAAACAAGAAAATTTAAAATAAGTATTATATATAAAAAAAAATGTTGTAACTTTAAAAATTTATTGTAAATCTTTAAAAGTAACACAATATTTATATTCAAAAAAATATGATACTTATTTTTAAAAATTTATATCAAAAAACAAAAGAACAAAAAAAAACAAAAAGAAAATAGGTATATTGTCATTGAAATTATTTTTCCATTTAATAACTTGAAAAGAAAACTTTATAATCCTTAAACATCCTTTTTTCTTAAATATTTAATTCTTCTTTTCACTTTCTTTCAAATATTTAAGTATTAAAACATTACTTGACAAAATGTTCAAAATATAACAAAAATATTTCGTAGAGAAGAAAAAGATGGGAAAAGGAAGTAGTTATAATTAAAAACAAAAAATGCCTACTCCAACATCAGAAAAAGTAAAAAATACTTGAATTTCCTAAATTCCCCATTCTCTACAAACAGATTGTTTTTCATTCTTACATATAAAAAATTTATCTAAGTATTTAATTTAAAAAATAAATTTAAATAAATATTGTTAGGTACAACAATCTTTAATTGACAAACCAAAATCAAAATAATTTTGAAGAATGCAGATTATATAAATTGAGAATTGAAAAACACAGTTTCTATAAGAAAACATTTGAATCAAATTAAATATCAATGAGTACATATATTAACAAAACTAAATATATGGCTAGTTATAAGTAAAAAATTTAATTTTTGGCAAAAGTTAGAGTATTAAGAAGGTCTAACATCACGCTGACGCCTAACATAACCAGAACGATAATTAAAGCTCACGTAATCCCCGCACATTAAATACAATATAATCAACTGGTCATCTTGCGCTGATGCGCTAATTAATAAGTATCAGCTAATTTGAACAAAAGCTGTTAAATGTGTGTTTAATTACAGCAGAGATTACAGCACCACAAGAATGTGTGCAGAAACAAAAATAAACAAATTAAGTGAAATCATCATACTAGAAAAGGCAATATCCGTTTACAAAACCTCTATTAATTTAACAAAAAATAACATTAAGTTGGGATGTAGGTATGCCATCTCCTAGAAATATAAAGAAACTAGAAATAAAGAACTTCTGGACATACCAAACAGCAGAACTCAACTAAGTAATAAAAAAAAAGTTTGTTTCCAACTGCCATAAAAATATATAACACTATATCGAAAGTAATAAATGAGAGTAAAAATGTTGAAGAATGCAAGAAAAATGCGATTAAGTACATAAAAGCAAACATAACTCGATTTACTTAATGTAACAAGCTGCCAAAATTATGCTGCGGGACTCAAATATTTAAAAAAGCAACTGCACGAAATAAAATGGAGAAACGACAACTCCACATCAGTTACCTAGACTGCATGAGTTGTCAACATACTCACATGTAATTGAATAAAAGATAGTGTATTCACAAAAAAATCAAAAAATTCAAATCAACACCTAAACATATTTAAAATGACAACTAAAATATGTTCTTACTATGACAACTAATGAATGTTCTTACATTCTTTCACTAAAGCTTCCAAAAAAAGTAGAATAACTATCTAATTGTTTTTATATTTACCTTACTCTTGCATAGGGTTGAAATCTAAACCCTGTTTCTTGAAGTTGTTATATCCATTTAAAATTTCTATTATAAAAAATATTGAAAATTAATTTAATATTGCAATAGCTAAGTTCGAATTAAGTTGAATTAGACAAAAAAAAAAAAAAAAAAAAAGAACTACAATCAAAAGCCATTGAAGAAATTACAATACGTTAGGTTCATTTTGAGGTATTCCGTTTCAAAAATTTTTAAGAAGATAAATATCGTGACTTAAGAACTTAAGAGAATGATTTAACAAGAGCATCATAGATCATTGTTTAAATCAGTCATTTCTTAATGTTACAATAGCATATTGGTAAACATAGGATAAAAATAAACAATAGTAGAGCTTAAGTTTTACTAGCATTGAATTAAAATTTACTATAATTAGAGATACATATAAAATCCTCGGCTATTTGTTATAGACACTAACAGAAAATTTCTTTCTACTTTTTGATTCAGTCAGTCTATCACAATAATAAGTCTTTCCTTGTTTTTAGTTTCCTTTCCAGATGTGGCTGTAAATGTCTTAAGGAGGAATTATTCTTACGACATACATATGTTGGATTCAAACCCATACTTCTTCGCTCATTACAGCGTTATTTTATATGCACTAGGTTTTTTCTTTTTGATTTTGTAAACTATAACAAAAAACTACTCATGTGTATTTTGAATTAATTTTATTTTTTATTTTTCATTATTACTTTAAAGTTTAAACATTACAATTTTTTCTCATAATTTATAATATAACATTTTTAATCATAATTAAATGGTCACCTCATCATTTAATTTCAAATGAAATTAAATTAATTGGAAATGGTATATTTACCACTGTTTTTCTTTACAAGAAAAATATCATATTCTCTCTTAAATTATTTTTAAATTAAATTATAAATATTGAATGAAAAAATTTTTTTTAAGAAGTTAAATTTTTGTTGAATTTTATTTTAAGAGTTTTGTATGAATAAATAAAAACTCGAATCGAAAAATTTGAAAAATTAATTTAATTCTACTACATCTTACTTTAAAGAATTAAAGAAATTAACTTAAAATTTGTTAAGCAATTCCTGTCCTATAAACCAATATAATTAAATTTTTTAAACTAAGTAATTGTTTAAATTAAATTAATATAAGTTTTAAAAAACCCTTATATTGTAGAAGAATATTCGATTTTATATTAAATTTTTATATAAAATTCTAACATCTTTAATATTCTAATGAGTATATATATTTATAAATAATCTAATCTAATTCTAATAACAAAACTTCATTTACAATATCTGTCATGTTGTCAATTATATTATCATTCTCTGTCAATTTTAGTGTAAACAGCTGTCAGTCTATTACAATTTTATGTCAAATTGTATATTAACTCAAATTGAATTGACAATATGTCACTTAATGTACACGAGGCTTAAGAATTTATATATAAAATTTTTTTTTTTTTTTTTTACGAATTGAACAACACAATTTGTAGGTGTTATTAACCTAATAAAAAAAATTGTTAAAAAAAAAATTTCCTTTTAGAATATTTTAATTTTTTAAAAAATTTTCCAATTAGTTTTTAATCGAATTAAATAATTCCTTGAAAATATTGCACAAAATAATACTTATTAGTTATTTTTGACCTTTAAACCTACTCCATGAGTCATTTTAACCTTTAAATTTTTTCATTATAGAATATAAATATAATCCATCCCACATAATATATATAAGTATATTGTTTATTTTTTTATCTTCTCTCCTTTTCATCATATATTTATACAATAAATGTATTAAAAAATATTTCGTTTTTTTTTTTTATTTCACCGCATTAAAAATAACCTTATATAACCTATGTATGTATATAATAGTGTTTTAATATTTTTTAAAATTCTTAAGATACATTGTAATAAACTGAAAATGAATATTATATAGACTTTTATTTTATTCTTTGTTAAATATTTTTTACTTTCTTTTACTTTTTATTTATCAACTGTTTTTTAAAATTTAAAACAAATAAATAAAAATAAAGGTAAGTATAAACTAGTTCAAATGAATTACACCTCTATTGACGTTACAATTTACCTTTAGCCTAAATTTTTTTTTTTCTTTTTTTAAATATATATACTAATAATTGTAAATAAGGTATACAAAATACGTATTAAGCTTCTAAATCTTAAAACAACCTAGTTTCTTTCTACTTTTATACACTAATGTTATATATATACACATATATACATTTACATATATATATACATGTATATATATGTAAATAGATATATATAGTTATTTTAATTGTAGTGTGTCGAATTGATTTACTTTCATGTCACTACATCATTTCAAGTCACAACTAATAAATTTTACTTTAAAAGTCTTGTTTTTCTTTATTATATTGTGTTCAATATTCAATCAATTGAAAGACGCTTTATTGTCTGTCTAGTCACTTTTTCACTTAAATGCATTTATTCTTGTTACTTTTTTTCTTTTTATTTTATTTTTTTTTATTTCTTTGTAAACCGCATACAAATCAGGAGTATTAAAATATTCGTACGCAGCAATGCAGGAAATTTTCCAATTGTTTTTTTTTTTTGCAATCCCTTTCCACTGTAAATGTAGTTTTAGTAATTATTCTATTTTTTTTTTTTTTGCTAAAATTCGTAGCATTAGAAATGGTTGTTCTCTAAATATAATTATCTTTAGAATAAAAATGTCCAGTTAGGTATATAACATACTTTACATTTATCTACTGCTTGAGTATATACAGCGTGTTCGAAACTCAAAGGTTACAAAGAACGGGGGTGATAGAGAAGTTCATAACAAACAAAAACTTGTTCTGGAGGGGAGTCTATTTCTAATGGTTTCCGAGAAAACGGCTTTTAAAATAATTTCGTTAACTTTTTAAAGAAATAACAAGATCTTTGCCCTCGTATAACATAGAAAATTCATTTCAGTGTCGGTAGCTAGCTGAAGTTTCGAGCTTTCATTTACTTTGGGCTTTCATTTTACTTTAAAGGCCGTTATCTCGGAAGCCGTTAGAAATAGACCCCCCCCACCCCTCCAGAACTATTTTTTGCTTGTTATTTACTTTTCTATCACCTCCGTTCTTTGTGACCTTTGTGTTTTCGACAGCCTTTATATGACATTTCCTTAAAAACTTTCCTACAAAAACTCAACAAAAACTTGGCAATGCGAAAAACAAATAATCCTTTCAAGGATTAGATAGGTGAGTAGCTAGATAGGTACTGCAGATGCACATTTTAAGCCCGTTGTGATACCCTAGATCATTATTTCTCCTAATTATATAACATTTAATTTATATGACATTTCCTTAAACAAAAACTTAACAAAAACTTGGCAATGCGAAAAACAATAATCCTTTCAAGGATTAGATAGGTGAGTAGCTAGATAGGTACTGCAGATGCAAATTTTAAGCCCGTTGTGATACTCTAGATCATTATTTCTCCTAATTAAACTATTCGAAGCTATTTGCAAAGCTCTTTAAATTTATTAGGTCCACCAACGGGCAGATCGAAAAAGCTATTTAAGAAAAATTTCGACAGAAACTTTTTTCAAGGATTGTAGATTTAAAAATTTATATGAAATTCATATCCGTACAACAAATAACTTTTTCTTTACTTTCCAAAAACCGGGTTTTGAAGAACCTAACTACAAACATTCGAGAAATGAGTACGATAGTAGTATAATATCTTATATGCAATAATTTTCTACAGAGTCTGACAGTTTTAATAGAAACAAATAGATTTTAAGGTTTTTTAAAATAACTAAATAAAAACATTTCGTGAAACTAACTATTTTTAGATTTCATACAGCCCTCTACAAAATTTGACACTTAAAAAAAAAAAAATTTTTTTTTCTTCTAAATAATTTACAGAGAAGACATGTCTTAAATATTGACAACAAATCATAAGGTACGTCATAATTTTATTTTTTTAATTTTCCAACACTGATCCAAAATTAATAATATTACAATTGCTACAAATTTTACATATTAAATTTCACTTTTGGTTTATTATGTTCATTGGAAAAAATAGTGAAAAATTATAAAATAAAAACAAAAATAAAAAAAAAAAAATATAAATAAAAGAAAAATAGTAAAATAATAAATAATAAATGAAATTAATGTGCATATAAATAAGTACATATTACATATTATATATACTGAATATACATATACATACTTGTTTTAAGCTCTCTTTGATCAAAAATAAATTTGCAATAAGTAATATTTGCAATTATTTTTTATGAGTTGAAAAAACAAAAAAGCAAGTGTAATATGTAAAACCAAACATTTTTAAAGGTGTATATTTTCAAAACAACAATAAAAAAGCATTCTAGATTACTTTTGTTACAATATTTAGATTTTGAATACTTTTTCATCAAAATATCTTAATAAATTTTTTCCAATTTAAGGGTATATCTATTTTTGTATATAATTAAGAAAAGCCGTTAACACATATAATATGGTACCATTAAAATTTTTCTTAATGTAAATAAAAATATAAATGTCGTAAATGTCTTACTTACGCAAATGTATATGCAAATGTTAACGGGTGTCTAAAAATAAGAGATTTTTAATTTTTAACCCCTAATAACTCTTAAACAAAGAGAAGTACCATTTATTTTATGCTAGTTCTTAAAAATCTTCTTCTCAAAATTTCAAGATTCTTTTCAAAATTTTCTTCTTAAAATTTCAAGATAAATTTTCATAACTACTAAACTGCAACGATTTATATAATTTTTACATTTATTTATTTTAAATGTTTTTAGGCGTTTAATTATTTTTGTTTATTTGACGATTTATTTATTTTGACACGTTTTTAGATTGAAAAAATATTAAGCATAACTTTAGATATAAACATTTAAAAAAAAGGACGTTTTTCAAATATAAGGGTCTATAGCTCCTTAATGGGTGATGCTAAAGAAAACAAAGGTTGCCGAACTGCATGCATTTTTTACTGAGACCTATCTATGGTAAAAATTTCATTGATTCATATTAAGCTTTGTAGAAATTTTTTAAAAAGACAGACGAAGAGACAAAGTAAAACTAATAAATTGAAAAATATGCTAAAAACCTTATTATTATTTACTTCACAACATGTTTTTTGGTTTTGGTTTTGGTTTTTTTTTTTTTTTTTTTTTTAATTTTATTAAAGACTGTTTGAGTGTACATAATTTGTTCACTACATTGGAATTTTCATTACATTGAATGTGAAATTAATGAATCTATAATAAATTTGAAAAATAATAAGAAAAAAAAAAGAAACAATTGTTTTTCCAACATATTTTTATGTTTAAAATAAAAAATCTGTTTTGTCTTTTTTTATGAAAAAAATTGTCACTTTTGTATTTTCACCTGTAATTTCAATTATGATTTTTGCTCTAATTATTCAATTTAATTTAATCAATTAATATTTTAATCAATTAATAAAACATTACCAATTTTTGTCAACTTTATGACTTAATAGATACTTATAGGTAAATATATGAAATTAAAGATAGCATTTAAAATAAAAGAAAAGTAATGGTTAACTATAGTAAAATTTTTACATTATTAAAATAAAGTTTATATACTTACTGAAGTAGAATCTGAACTGTATATATAGCAGATATTAAACTAAATAAGTAGGGAATATTTTATCTTAGCATACCATCTAAGTATTTTTTTATATTTTTGTGTGAACTTAGAATTTAAATCACCGTTTCCGGCGTTTTCTTTAAAAATCTATGCAATTTTTTTAGTTGATATTTACCAAAACTTTGATTGCTCTCTTAGCTATTCAAGCTAATATTAAACGTAAGCTACATTATTATTTTAATAAAAGAAATTAATTTAATTATTTATTTGTTTTTACAATTATTATGAAATGGAACTTCGTCTTCTCCCACTTCTTTCCTAAATCCATTAGGTTAGGGATCGGCTTCCTTAGTAAAAAATCAACTATTTTTTTTTGTTAATTTTATAAGTTATGTAAATATATGCTAAAATGATTCATCATACGTCAAGTCATTAAACTTATGTTTTCTTTTTATTTTATTCTTTCCAAATTACTAAGGACTATTATATATTTATATCCTTTCAAAAGTTTAATAAGAAAGGATTAATGACAATCTATAAGAAATAACTTAACGATACTTTAATATGGCCTTTTTTGCTTTACATTATAATAAATTCTTTTAATTAAATTTATTTTTTTTTTTTTGTTTTTTATGGAACGTATTTTTTTTATTATTATGTGACATATCTTCTATGGGAAAACTTTTTGTTGCATAGCTTAGCAATTAAAGGGGTTCAAATATTTTTGGTAAAAATATCATAAAAATTTAAATTTATATCGTTATAATCAAAATTCATTATACTCTCATTCTTTAGAAATTAAAAATTACACCATACTGGGCTTTTATTTACATTATAAGTATATAAGTAAATATTTATATATATAGTTATGTGCATATAAATGTATGAATATGAGAATATATTTTATCCGAAATGAATTATTTACGGTCTTTTTAATGGGAAAATGTTATTCATAATATTTTTACATGTATTTAAAAGCAAAAATTATAAAACAATAAACATAATAAGGATATTTGCCCAAGAGATCCTTTTATTAATTATTACCATCAGTGTTTTTGATAAGGATTTTTTTTTTAATTAAAATAAAAAAAATTTTTCTTCATAAAACTCTCGTAATAACATAATAAATCTTTTAAATTTAATTAATTGTTTACTTATATTTTTCTCAGCAAAAAACAAAATAACTTTAAAATCTTTAAAACTTTCAGGAAAACAAAACCTTTTAGCAAATAACGTATAAGTAAGTAGGTAAAATTCTAAAAAAACATAATTGCTCAATTATCGGCCAAAGTGCAAACTAAACATTAGATCGAATATGTGTCAAAATGATAAACAGTTGTACAGAGTAAGCTCATATTTAAATTTTAAACTAAAGAAAAGATTTTTCAAGATTGGAGAAAAAAATTACAAATGAACAAACCATTTGATCAAATATATCTTATAAAGGATATTCTTATTCAAAAAGATTTTTTTTTTACACTCTAACTAAACGCTAGGAACGGATTCATGTATAAAGGTTTAGTTATTTAGGAAAATAGGAAGTTAAAGGATAATTAGTAGGAAGATTGGAAATGAACCTAAAAAGATTCGTTGTGAATTTCCGCAAATTGTAGTACCGAACGTTGTTGACACAGGGGAACACATTAGATGGAAGCATGTTCCATATGTTAGCAGTTCTCACAAGAAATGAGTTTCCATATTCAGTTTTAAACCATCTTAAAATTTCCACAGTGCAGAAGAGAGCATTAGACTTCCTAAGGAAACCGTAGGATGCCACTAGAGTGCTGTCGTTGGCGAAGCTATGGATTGGATTGACGGTAGAGGAGAGTAAGTCGTTGACAAAAATCAAAAAAAGAGTTGGTGATAAGACAGAGCCCTGTGGAACGCCAGCATTTATTTCTAAAGTGTCAAACATAAAACTGTCGACAAGGACATGAATACGACAATTTGAAAGAAAATCCTAAATCCATTTGCAGAAAGGATTACCAAGACCAATAGCTCGGCATTTGTTCAAAAGAGCAAAATGCCATACTCGATCAAAAGCCTTGAGATATCAGGAGCAGCAACATCAGATTCACCTGAACAGTGAATACTGGTGTTACCTTAATTTTCACTGAGACATTTTAATCTTCAATAACCAATCTGTTACACTTTTGACGATTAAGACGCCTGTAAGAATAGATATATATAGAATTCCCAATTCTTTTCGATTTTTGCTAGATTCGTCTAAAAAATTTTGTAAGCTATTTATATCCATTTTTGAACAGGGTTTCTTCTTTGAATGAAAAGACTGCAAAACTTTTATCGTGTTATATTGACCTGTTGCGGTATAATAGCTTTTTAAAGATTTTTTCGTTTTTTGGTTTTTCGATCTCAATTCTAAATGATTTGGTCGGTTGACTTAAGAATTTTTAAATTTTTTGTTCCTTGATAAATAAGCAATAAATTTAAATTTTTTAAACCTTTTTCGCAGGTTGAATTTGGGTTAAAAAATTAAAAATTTTTTTTTAGTTTGTATTTCAAAATTTTTGCTCAGATTAAGATACTAAATATTTAAAAGCAACCCCTATATGGCCAGACCATATTCTACTACACAATACAGTGTTATTTCGTTGTCAAAATAAAACGTTTAACTGTATTGATAAAAGGTTAAAAGTTATCTTGTAAAGGATTTAATTCTTGAAATAAATTAATTTTAGCTTAATTTTATATTAATTATAGATTTTATATTTAGTCAAATAATAAAAATTATTGTTCCATTTTATAATATAATAAAATTAAACATTTTAAAAAAATTTTTTTTTTGGAATTTCAGAGAAATGATATAATTACAAATGTTATTATAAAATTAAGTCTTAATTTTATATAAAATCTTAAGAGGTTTTTTTTATTTCTCGTAAATAATTATTAAAAATTATGAAAAAAAAAAGTTATAATATCCATACTTTTTAATGTAATAAATTTATTTAGGTCAAGGTTTTGATTAATATTTAATAAAACTCATTGAAAAATAACAAACATTTTGCCATCCATGGAACAAAATTAATAACTGTAATCAATGTACAAAGTATGTACTTTATTAAAAAATACCTTACTTTACTCTATTTTCCATTTTAATTCTATGAATATGGAAATAGAATACATATATATACATATTTTACCATAAAATCCGTATATAACATACGTTCTATCCGTTCTATCAAATTCATTTTCCATTACAATGCACATATTACACAGAATTTTTGTGACTATAGAATTAAAATTCAATTAAAAATAACTGTTTTTGTTTTTATGTTTTTTTTGTAAGTGACCATTTCCATTTAACTTTTTTTTTTTGTTTGTATATAAAGATAGCTTTATAACAGAAATATAGTTGAATTTATTACAAATTATAATTAAAATTAACTTCCGGTCCATTAACATTATAATGTAGAGCGCACCTAAGACTTTAACATGCGTTATATGTATATGAAAAGAAAAAACAAAAACACCTATCCACATAATAACTAAAAACAAAATAGAAAAGAAATAATGAAGGGGAGTAAATAATTTTTTTTTTTTTGTTTACATACAAAATTACATACATTCTTATTTGTGTAATAGTTGACAGTGGTTATAATAAATTTTATTAAAAATATTCTGCTTTATTTATAAACAATATCATGCATGTATATATAAATATATATATATATGGTGACCTGAATTAAGGCCCTGCGGAATAAAGCCCCCGGGGTATTATTTCCCGTTTAAAGAGAAATAACGCCCTGGGGTCTTATTTCTCATAGTAATTGAGACATAAAGCCCCGGGATTTTACTTCTCTTTTGAGTTGAACTACGACTTCTATGAGAAATAAAGCCCCGGGGTGTTGTTTCTCTTTTAATTGAATCTTCGACTTCTTAAGAAATAAAGTCCCGAGTTATTATTTCTCATTAAATATGTAATTAAATCCATTTTTGTAATATTCAAACCTGAAAAAAATTTAAAAATATAAACTAATATATTATAAGTAAAATATTAGATGTAAAATATTGAAATAATTTTTTTAAAATGCATTATAAAAAAAAACTTTCAGGCGCGAACTTTAAACTTTCGATCTTCATTAAGTATTTTAAACTTTGTTATGTATATATATGATTTTAAAAATTTTGGATTTTAAATTTAACTTAATCTGAGTACTTATAAATATAAATTGCCTAACAAAAATTTAGATAAGAAAATTCGTACTTACTAAACAAATACTTGTTCTATAACCAAACAGAATGCCCGATATTAGATATATCTTAAATGATCAACTAGGCTCTTAGAGATAAGGCTCTTGGGGAATGATCAACTATAGACTCTTACAGATAAGACTGTTAGGAATAGCTCAATTAGACTCTTAGTAATATCGCAATATCATTAATGTAATAAGGATTTTAACGAGATAATGTCCGGTCGAAAATGATGTAACAAGATTAAGATTTCCCTCAATATAAATTTTGCAGAAGCTTGGAAGATTATTAATCTATTATTATCTTCTTATATTAACAGGAAGAAGAATCAATCTTTCATCTATTGTGTTGATCATTTAAGATATATCTAATATCGGCCATTCTGTTTGGTTATAGAACAAGTATTTGGTTAGTAAGTACGAATTTTCTTATCTAAATTTTTGTTAGGCAATTTATGTTTGACTCTTGCTCTAAAACGAAGAAAGTTTCTGGGGAAATTCTTCTTAAATAAACTTTTCGATTTACTAAAGGTAAATTTAGTCGATTTTCAGTGCTTTGAAATAAGTTCCCAATGGTTTAATTAAAAGAAAAAGTAATATAGAGTATCACAAGACGCCTAAGCTGGCTTAAGTGTGTATTCGCAGCTCTTTTCTATTTATCTATCTATAGCTATACTTATACATAAAAATTTGAAAAGTTTCATTACGTTATCTTTTTGCACAATTTACAATATAAAGAAAATTTACTAAAAATAATTAGTTAAATATTATTCGTTTCATTAGATTAGTTTGGTGAAAAATAGTTATACTTTAAATTGTATTGCCCTTCGTACTGAAGCAAACAAACTTTAAAAAAGAAAAAAGCTGATTTTTATAATCTTGTTATAAGTACCTACACTCTTTCCTAAATATTTTCAAGAATTGAAATTAAAGATAAAACAATATAAAACAGTAGAATTAATTTTATTATGTTTATTAATTTCTAATACAGTACAATTTTTTTTCTTTTCAACTTTCTTAACGCGAACGCCTTTTAATTGAGGTATTTCTTATTTCGTGCCTCCTTAGATATGGTGAAGTAATATAGGTATATATTATATAATATAGGTATTACAAATTTTGATCACCCTTACGAATTCAACTAATATTCTAACTAATGTAATGTACAGTATTTATAAAACAAAAACCAACGAATAAAGCAAGCTATTTGAAATTATAATATACGCATTAACACGAATCTGATACTTCTATCTCTATTTTAATATATAACTATAAACATATTATGTAAATACATACCTTGAAAATCTATAATTGGTTTATTTATTTATTTTGTTCCAAAAAAAAAAAAAAAAGATGACATATAAATGTCAAAACATTTGTAAAAAAAAAAAAATTAATTTGCCATGAATATTTTCTTTACATAATATATACAACTTACTATAAAATTACAGTCTGAACCATATTTGCATGTTCTATTGTAATTATTTCATTCGTTAACATAATTTTGATTTCAAAAACGTTTTTCAATTTTCTATTTTAAAAACTTTTATATAAATATTAATTGCATATCTTCTATTTTTAATACATAGTTTCCAAAAATATAAAAGTGTCTTGTTTGGTAATTCATTCATTTTAAATGTGTTCTTCATAATCACTTCAAGTAGACATTTAATATACATATATTTTTTTTTATTTAGCACATTTCATTAACACATAAATTATAATACATATTATACTTAATACATATGTATACATGAAGTGTTGTTTGTTTTTATTGGAATTTAGTTTTTTAATAAACAAACATTATATGTAATCAGTAATCACCTTTACTTTTTCGTATATAAACATGAAAATAAGTTATGAAAAAAATATAGAAAATAAATTATCTCCTCCATTAGGAACTTTCGATTGTTAAAAGTTACGTACCCATATTCTTGCCTAAGTTTAGTATACTAAAACTAGAAATAAACTTAATTATTTTTGGCAAATATTTTTTGAGAATAAAAAGAATGCACAAATAATTCTTGTGATTTTGTTTTTGTTTTTTTCTATGAATTAATGTAACGGTTTTTTTAATTTTTTTTTTTTTGTAAATTTCTATTTTCTATTGAACTTTAATAAATTTTTAAAATCTATTAAAATTTTTTGACTATTAAGTGACTAACATCATTTATTTTTTATTAGTACCTAAAAATGTACTATGCAGAAATAATTTTTGGGACGATAGTATATAAATTTCTCCTTTTTATTTGCTAAAAATTTTATTTTGCACAACAAATTTCAAAACATAGAAAAGTATTAAAATTTTTCGCGATTGCAATACTTTTCATATTTGACTTATACAAGTATATATAGAATGTAAAAAAGTTATAATGAAACCATCGAAAATATTTACTAAATTTATTCAAAAATTTACAATTACTATATATTAAGTATATATATATACATACATGATGTATTTCTTTATTTTTGTTTGATTATACATAAAACATAAAATACATAAATTAAATATAAAAAGTACATAAATTACTAGCTATAGAGATATTACAAACTATATGTTGAATATAAATATTACAGATTTTCATACAGTCAATTTAAGATTTAACAAGGAAAACTCCTCTTAGAATTATCTCTTCAAAAGTAACAATAATTTTAAGAAATTTTTTGTACTATAATAATGCTTGTATATACAATATTTAATTAAAAATGCCTCAATTATTAGTAAACTAAACCAAATTTTAAACAAAGCGAAGACTCGAAAACTTGCGCCACTTTTATTTATATAATAAATAAATATAACAATTTTAATATAAAAATGACATAAAATCAAAGATTATTATTATTTTATATCAGCTTTTCGGATAATATTAATAAAAATATATATATGTACATTTATACAATTGTAGTATTTTATACTTTGAGGACCATATTATGTTCACATAAGTAGTTTTAATCAGTATCAATCTTAGATTGATATCAATAAAAAAAAACGATCAGCTACAGTTATTGAAACCACTAATAAAACCACTCGTAATATCGATGCAATTTTATTTATAATACAAATGACATTTGACATTTGAAAATTGACATTTTGTTATTTTTTATTTTCAATTTGATAGCCTTTTATTTAGATGTTTTTGACATATTATAGAAATCATGAATATGGAGTCTTTAGAAAGATTAATTTGATCTGAATGGTGTCAACACGAGTTGAAATGGAAATCCCGGAATGAAATCTCGGAACTGAAAATCCCAGAAACTCAAAATCCTCGAATTCGAAATCCCGGAAGCCGAAATCACGGAACTCTAAAATCCCTCCTAATTTAGAATCTCACATATTCTTATACATATATTCATATTTTGTAAAAGGCATATAACCCTGATTTTATAACCAATACTAAAATTTTTCCAAATGATTTATTTTACAAATATATTTGAACAGAAAGTTATTACAAAGGGTTAGAAATTAAAAACATTTTTTTGAATTTTAAATAATTTTTGTTTAAATAATATTTTGTTTTTGTTTGAATAAATTTTATTTTCAATTTGAAGTAATCCCTGTCAACACATATAATATCAAATTTAAACCAGATCAAGTCTTAAATATTATTGTTTATAGGATAATACGTATGTGAACATACCAAATTTATTTCAAAACTATTTATTGATCTTTCTATGACTAGTTTACAATACTAAAAGTGTACAATATTAAAAACGTACAATATTTATTTAATTCATATTTAATATAAGACTTGGAAATCAGATAATTGGAAAATAGATAATTTAATCACCTTATGAAATACCAATTATGTGTGAAATTTAACACAAAATGGCTAAATATTATAATATTATTGCCACACATCAGTTTTTCTGACCTCAAAACTTTTTTCACATATTAATATAAATTTAAAATTGAAAGAAGCAACAAATTGAAATTTTTAAAGTATCTATTTAAAAAAACAAGACAGAATGCAAAACCAAAGGTTTTTAAAGACGCACGTTTTTCAAGAAAATACGAACAAATTTTTAAATACGAAAATACAAATAGTTTAGAATGCACCAAAATTTGTAAATTTTCTTAGAATTTTATGTCAGAAAAAATTATGAGAAATAAAGATAAGCTTTTTTTCAAATTTTAAGGAAACTCTAAATAAACAAAAAAAAGCCATTAAACCATATGTAAAATTATAATGTTGAAATATTCATTTTTGCATTTTATTTTGACAAAATTTGTACAAGTACGTAAGTTACAAGTGTCTAAATTACAAATGTTAAGCTCCAATAACCCTTAAACAAAGGGTCGTACAAAAAAAAATTTCTGAGGCAACTTATACTAATTCTGAAAGTTTTCTTTCTTTTCTTAAACCCCTATCGAAAAGTTTTACGAAAGTATGAAGAATGTAAGATATTGCCAAAATTTTGTTTTAGCATAACGGTAAATTGTATAATTTTTATATTGATTTGTAAAGATTAAAAAAGTTTTCTAGTTTGGTGTTTTTAGATTACAAAAAGTATTAAACAGAACCTAGATAGACACATTTAAAAAAAAAACAGGACTTTTTCAAATTTAAAGGACCTGTGTCCTTTAAATAAAAGGGTTGTTTTACAACATTAATTTTTTTTAAAAAAAAACCTATCCATTGTTCTATTTTCTATCTTAAGCGATTTTTAGATTTGTTTTAGTTAGAATACCAAAACTATATTAAATTTAAATACAAATATTGTGCCCAAAAATATATTTATAATAAATAAATAATCAAATAATTATAATAATGTCAATGTTATTATTGTAAACATTAGATACAATTAACACTTTGTTAAAATTATTTAGCAACTTTTCTTTTACAAATTTCCAATAATTATTATATTAATAATAATAATAATAATAATAATACATATAATATACTTATTTACAACATATTTCCAGTTTCCTTCATTATCCACCATCATATTTCCATTTTCATATCAAACCTTTTCTTTAGTTTCAACATGTATCTGTTGTGCAAACAGGCTTATCAGCCAAACTGAACATTTAGTGAGGAAAAAAAAAGTATGAACTTATTGATTAAAACAATTAAATGTTTTTTTTTTTTTGAAAAATATTTAAAGTAAATTAACCTTTTTTGAATGCAATTCTTTTATATTTGTACATTAATTTCAAAAAAAAAAAAAATTTCAAGTTAATGACCCGTCATTGATTATGACAAAGAAAATAAATTCTAGAATTAACTTCATACTTACACTTTTTTTCTCTAAAATTATTGTATATATTGTATATATAATTAACATTTATTTTATTAGTTATAATTATAGTTTTATTCACATTAATTTGTTCACCATATTTAAAAAAAAAAAAATGTCTTATTATAAAATAAAACTCTATTCCTTCGTCTGTTTTCTTACAAAACTGCTGCATAATGTTAAAAAAGGATTACTATTAGAAGACTATATTTAATTTGACTGTATGTCATTTGATTGTCTGTTGATTGTATGTCACTTGACTGTAATTTAACTGTATTTCAATAATAAAACATTTAAAAGAATGATGAGGGCCCACCGGTTCACACCCCTAGTAAACAAATGATGAAAATCCTGATTTTGTTACCAACTAAAAAATCGTCCCTAATTATATGTTTTAAATATTTTGTTGTTGAAATAAAGTCAAATGACACTTCAGGCAAATGAAATCCAGGTATATGACACGCTCCCGTTAAAAAAAAAGAACAATAAACTATTAACCGAAAACAAATCTAATGAAAATATTAATTTTCTAAACAAACTTTTTTGTGAAACTTTGACCTGCAGTACCATAAAATCAAAAAAAAAACCAATTATTTATATTCAAATGGGGTTATAAATCATAAACTACCAAATTTTTTCTAACACTACTTCAGAATAATTTTTTATATCCTTCTCTATTTCAAAGTTTTAGAAATTTTTGAGCTTTAAAAAATCTTTCGACTAAGTTTTTTAAAGATGAGATGCAAAAATTAAAGCTAAAACATTATACGTTAAAATACTAGGCATATACTCTTAACTAAATAAGAAGTTCGTATAATTCGAGAAAGCGCCTTTTAATATATCATAATTTTCTTAACAGAAAAATCTCTAAGAAAAATTGTAATTTTTATGAAAAAAAAAAATGTAGTTGTAGTAAGTTAGTTGTAATTTTAATATTGTTTTAAACTAAAATTATAATTAAATAATATTTTTCTTTTGTTATTATGACTTTATATATATTCAGTTAAATTCAGTTTTTCCTATATATAAAAAATGATAATTAATGTTATTTAACCCAATTTTTAATTAAAGGTAAAGTAAGGGGTACTTAAAAAAAAAAATAAAAAAAAAAATAAGTATATATATAGTTAATTAATTGCTTTTATTAGATACTTAAAATAATTTTAATATAATAAAATTAATCAATAAATTATAATAATAATTTACTAATACATATACACATTTCTTAATATTTTCACTTCCGTTCTAATTTTAGCTTTTATATTCATATTTTGTCATTTTCAACATTTTCTAATCAGCAATTTATTAAAGAAAATAGAAATCAAATATTACTTTTATTTATTTTTAATTTTTTTATTTTTTTTTATTTTTACTTTTGTTTTTAATTATATTTTTATATTATAACATATAGTTTTTAGTTTTTATTTTTACTCAATTTGAAAGCGGGTGATACTAAATATAAATTTGATTATTTATTAGTAACTCTACTATTTATGTATTAAATTTCCATACATAATCATAAATATTGTTATATAAATCAACTGATTACATATAGTTTTATAACTAATAAAGATTTTGTTTTTTTTTGTACTTATATATATATACTTAAGTATGTTTGAAAAAGCATAAAATGTCCTTTTAAAATAGTATAATGTATTTTTTTTTTTTAAATAACCGGAAATTATTTTAAAAGTTATTTCCTGTATTATGCTTTCTCCTTTATATATAACTATAATGAAATATTAAATTTCCAATTATATTGTTTTTTTTTTTTTTGTACAACAATGGCATATCTATTCTATAAAATATCTACCTATATTATTAATAGTTGCAAATAGTTATTTTGAGTCTTATAACAAAGATAGATAAATGACACCATGAATTATGAAATAATGTCCCAAGAAATAACTATTAAATAAATATTTCAAAAATTTTGTTAGGCAAATCCGGTAAATATGAGCAAGAACAATGAATAGTATTTTTATAATTAGGGAATTATTTCATTATTTTGAGGTTTTATTTGATTTTATATTGGAGACATTATTTCAAAATAAGTTTTACGAATTAACGAACCTCCCAAAAACTATAACTTCTTATCAATAGACAAACTTTCAAAATATTTAAAATTTCTGTAAAAAACAAAAAATACTAGTTTTTTATCTTTTTCCAAAAATATTTACTTATAATGCAAAATTCTTTTAGATGTATTTGTTTGGATGTTATTTCATTTGATTTTATTTTTAGGGGTTATATCACTATACGAGCCCTAACTATTTATTATCAATCATATTTGCAAATTTATAAAATGTGTTTCTTAAATAATAGTGTAAGGCTATTTATGCTTTTTGGAAAATTTGATTTATTTTCTACAAATTGTCAAAAAAATAAATTTAAAAAAAATGTAATATTAGTAAATTTTTGAACAAAACAGAAAATTCTTCTTATTGGCAACTAATAATTCGGACACTCTTATATTATACGGCTTGTATATAGAAATTACTGCACATCATGAATTGAATTTTATTTAAAAAATAGAAATTCTATTATATATTCAAAAAAAAATTTTCCAAAAAGCATAAATAGTCTTACATTATTATTTAAGAAACACATTTTTATAAATCTGCAAATATCATTGATACAAAAATAATGTAAGTGTCCGAATTAATACTGGTTAGGTCTCGTATACCGCAAATATTTTTTTTCGATTCATTATTTCTTTGGGTGTTACTTTATGGATACAGAGGTAAATAGATAGTAAAATATGTTAAATATTTATTTGTAAATATATATATATATATGTATATTTATCAAGTTTTATTAACTACACCTACTGAACTTATAATTACATAATAATATAAAGTAATAGTATATATATACGTATGTCGTATATACATATGTATCCATGTTATAAATTGAAATGATAAATTTTAGTATTTTCTTGCAACAAACAGAAAGTATTACTTGAAACATCAATTAAGTTATTTTTCTCTAATCTATAACTAAAATCACTTTAATCCTTAAATGAGCAAGTAAAACTGGTCTGAAACCAATCACAGTTATAGGTAAGTGTTAAAATTAGTTTTATTACACCTTATAATATTTCCGCACTCATTTCTCAACCCGAAGATTATACTCATTAAAATTTGTTAAAATTAAATTTAGTAAATTACTATGTAGTATATATTTATAAAATATGTTGCACTTACAATTTAAAAAATGTGATAATATAAGGTCTAATTATTAAAACTCACCTGAAATGAAAAAAAATTAAATAAAATAATTAATTAATTGCTTTAATAATTGATAAAAGTAATAATTTTAATAAAATAAAATAATATAAATTTTGAACCAAAATCTTTTTCATTTGTTTCTGCTTTCTATTTTACTATTCATGCTCTCTTCTTTAACCTAGAATTTTTTGATAGGTGGCAGACGATATTTAAAATAACCTATCCCTATCATATCATTATTTTCAGATAGATTTGTAGCTAATATAACGTACGTTTGAGGCCTCGATTGCTTAGTGAGTAAGAGGTATAAAACACATTTACAGTCACACCTGACAAGGAAAGACTGTGTAATTTCTTTGTCAAATTTATGTGGCAGGGGAATAACCAAAAAAAAAAAAAAAAAAACGTACGTTTATTTAAATCTAAAGATGTTAGTGAAGTGGCTAAAACGATCCCTTCAATGTTCATAGAATTCGATTCCTTCATTTCATATCATATTGCTATACTTTCGGTTCAATCAAAGTAATTCAATCAATTAATAAAAAGCTTTTAAAATACTTTGACAGTACTTTTAGGTTAAATGAGGATATGATAATAAGACTTTACATGTTAATGTTCAATACGTAATACAAAAGATTAAATGTTAATCGCCACTTTCACTACTTTTTTTGTTTTAAATGCACAAAATTTAAAGAAATCAATGAAGCATCGCAGTCGTTACTTTTATAATACATCTCAAGTTCGATATATTTTGTTTTGTATTTAAAGAAAGTGAACAAAAGTATTCTAATAAACGGAGTCTTCTTTAAAGCTATTTCTATTAAGCAGCACAAAATCTCTTGAATCGGTTTCCCATAGTCAGCATTTGATATACAAATTAGAGATACAAAAAAACAAAAATGGATTCAAAGCATCTCCATTACAACAAGAACAATTTTTTTTTTTTTTTTTTAGTTAATGTATAAATATAAGAAAATTTATTTTTATTTTAAAATTAGTTGAAGTCACTTAAAGAAAATTTTAAAAATTATATTCTTAATATAAAAAAATGGACTATTTAAAATGTCAACTAACCATGTTCTTACACATAAGTACCTAAAAAAGAAAAATCTTTTCTATTATTAACTTTGTCTCAGTATAATGGGTCCCATGATGACGATAGTACGTTATCACTTTTTTTTTTTTTTTTTTTAAACAAAATCATACAAAATTTCTTACAAAACGTATAGTTAGTTAAAATTAATCCTACATTCGTAGTCATATAAAAAAGAAAAGCTAATAATAAAGTTTCTATAGAAAAGAAAAAGTTAGGAAATGCGAAGAGAATTCGGAGAACATATAAATATTCAGTAGACAGGGAATAAGTTTACTTTAATTTTGTTTTTCTTTTAAATCCTTTAAGAGATAAAAAAAAAAACTAAGAATAAGTATAAAGACAAATAAAATAAAAAAAAAAAATCAAAATTTAAATCCTTTTTAGAATTCATGTCACAACAACAATCTGTAAGGTTGATGCAACAAAAACATTCATGAGCAAAATAAAAAAGAAATGTTTGAAAATATTTAAAAAATCTTTAAAAAAAACCGAGCGCTTATTAAATAAGTAAATGTTGTAAATGAAAAATAAGAAAATGTTTATTTTACGAAAAAAACATTTTTTTTTAAAGAAAATTGTGGTTCGTTCATAGGAAGTTTACAAACGTATCAAAACTAGTAAAAAGAAAAGAAAACCACTAAAGAAAAACCATAAAAATCAAAAACTAAACCTATAAAAAAACGACATGGTCGAAACCACCATATTAAAACAAATAAAAATAGGTATTTATATTAAGAATTACAAAATCTAATTCCTCATGAAACTAATTGAGAACTAGAACAGCTTATATTTGAGAAGAAAAACAAAAAGAGACGGATCGAAAAATTCAAAAAAAGGAAACTGTCGTTTTTTAAATTATTCGAGATTGAAAAATTAAAGTGAAAAAGGTCCTTAAATTTTGAATCACTATTCACAATCATAAAAAATTAAAATAAATAATTTAGGTATGAAAACTAGAATTTATATTTATATATACTTATTCAAATAAATTTGGCTTTCTTCGAAAAAACTTTTAAACCTTAGTGTAAGTATTTACTTAGTTAAAGTAATAATCAATTTACTGTAGTTGAATGGAACGGTAAATTATATTTGTTCGCTATAATGTTAAATTCTAGAGAATCTAATTTCTAGAAGTCTAGAACATCAGACAATATTTTATTAGGTTTAATCTTATAGTAAATTTTACTAGAATTGTAGAACATGACAAATAAAAACATCCTTTCTTCTTTTTTATCATATTATTTTTCTTTTTTTCCTTTTATCCTTTTTTCATTTCTTCTTTTTTTTTTTTATACATTTTATTACTTTGTCTATGTGTCAGTCAATCAGTTAAGATTCTTATTATCATTTATAACGCTTATATAATATTATATACAGTTGGTATATTATTGAAATTTTTTATAATGAATTCAATTTAATATGCTGCACACATAAACAGTCATCAGTAGTAAAAATAATGGTATAGACATCTAACAGAAAAATATTTTTTAGATACTTTTTTTTTTCTTTTATTAAGAAGATATGAAAAAAAAAATAAGATATTCTTGAGTTATATTTTTCTTCTTAATCGAACGAATCTATAGAATGTTTGAATCTATAGTAACTATAGATATAAGATTTTTTTACTTGTTTTTTCTTTTTTTAGTTTGCTACACTTTGGCAAAGTTATCAACAATCAATATACAAAATATATTTGTAAATGTGTTAATATTATATGAACACATTATTTATACTTGTTCATTACGAAAACTCTGGTCTGTTAACAGAATTTTAAAACTTTATTATCAAATCTGTTTAAGATGCTATCTCTACAGTTCGATATTCTCAGTACAAGATCTTGTTAGAGCCGTTTCCAACATAAAATAAAGATGATTCAAGTTTCTTTGCTGGTTAACCCTCTACCCATTGAATGATGCCAAAGCCAACTACGTGTCCAAATTATTATACTTAGTATGGACTATTTAAAATTAGCAGGAATTTATTAAAGAATGATAAAATAAAATTATTTAAACTGTGCTAACAGAAGATATAATACTATTTGAACCTAAGGATTTAATACGCCTTGGTAAAAACAGCTTTTTAGTTTTTTAAGTTGTAGTTTTAATTAATTTTACTTTTTGTGAGGAACAACAACAAAAGGACTAGTGCCATATTATATGTTTAGATTCCTATTAGAATATATAGATAACAGATTATATGATAAGACTTTTTTCTGGATTCAATGAAAGAGCGCAATAAATTAAAAACAATTGCAAAAGAAAATCTCATCTGATCTCTATAATAGGCAAAAAAAAAAAAACAATAGTACTAAATAAGCCAATTTAGTACAATTAGAAATATATATATTTTATTAAGCTTTATTTGAGGGGAATAAGTAAAACTAAAGACAAATAACGAATGAGGACAAACAAAGCGACTTTTTAAACAACAAAGTTTTTGTTTCTCTATTTTTTTTTTCAAATTTCCTTTAACAAAAAAAAAAAGTTTATTTTTCTATATTTGTCACAAATTTATCTACAATAAAAAATCGGAAGCAAAAGTACCCATGAGAATCATTTTGTACACACACACATATATATAATTTTTCAAATTAAGTATATCAGATGTTTGATTCCAATTTTTTATGAAATTAAATCCAAAGTAATTTTGTCCATCATTTAGTATAGAATTATTTTAACCAACCAAATATACCATACCAATTTACAAGCATATTCATATACATAACTATATGTAAATATATATATATATATTATTTTATATTAATACTAAAATTTTTATGCGGAGGTTGTAGAGTGATTTATTAGCTAATTTCAGTTTTAGAACTAAAATAAAACAAAACAAGAAGAAAATCATTATTTAATCTTTATACGTACATATATATATATGTATGTAATATTATGTATACGTATATATATGAAAATAATATATTTTATAATCTCTCCATTGCTTTTTAAATTAAACGATGTTCTAATGATGACAGAATTATAAAAATATTTCACAATTTCTAAAACCACCATATTTAGTGAAAAGTTTTTTTTTTTTTTTTTGAAATAGTTGAAAGAGTGAAGATTCTAAGATAAGTTATTAACATTAAAAATGTATCTGAATTAAAACGTTTAAAATAAAAATAAAAATTTCAACACCCACTTTAATTTTTTATGTTTTAAATCTGATTTTTTCTAAATATAAACTGATATTAAAACAAAAAAATATTTTTTGGTAGTGGTTTAGTTAGTAGATACCGTATATATAATAAATACATGTATCATTTTACAGATTAAATTTAAAATAACTTTAAATTGTTCTGAGATTTTATTCCGTTAGTTTAATTAGAACATTGTTATAAAATTGTCATAAAAATTATGAGTAGTGGTAGTGAAACTTTTATTTTTTTAATATTTATACTTTTTTTTTTTTATTTTTGTATCTTTTTATTACGCAAGAAATTTAATAAATGAGTTAAGATAAATTATTAAGTAAGCTGCAAAAAATACAATTTCTTTTCACAATATTTGTATACTTAGGAATGAATAATACTAAAGTAGTGTTACTTTTTGTTTTGGGAGAGAATGAAATCATATTTTGAGGATAAATTAAAATAAAATAATATAAAGTGCAGAAAATAGAAGCTGGAACTACGCGGGACTCAAAAGAAAATAAATATACTGAGTTGAATACGTATAATGAAGTAAAAAGTAGTAAGTTGTTGAAGGTACCGCATAGAATGCCTTTTCAAACTATTTAGCAAATTTTCACAATGACCTACCCCTAAGATAGCTAAATACAGAAGGAATGGTTATACATTGGTTGTATTGTAGATTTTGTTGTATTATGAACAAAAACAAACAGATAAAAATAAATCTCAACACCTCCACTGATTAATATAGATGACATTCGTCAAAGATATCAGTAAATTTCAAAATTCTAATTTAACTTAAATATATGTAATATGGTATTGAACTCTCTGATACGACCAGTAGATATAACCTGGAACAACATAGATATAAACTGGAAAGGTTTCAAAATAATCTGAACAATCGGAAACATCGTGATAAATTTTGCAAGGATACTTTTTGGGAATAATTATCGGGAACATCGTGATAAAGTTGCAACGATACTTTTTTGGAATAATTAATAAATAATTTCTGAGAAGGATACTGCAATAAGAAAAAATTATACTTATTTTGCAAAAATTAAATTTAAATTCAAACAGGCTGGCAACACAATTGGTAATTCAAAATGTAAATTGACGAAAACGATGTGTTTAGATGTAGAAAAATTTTTTTTGAAATATGCATTTATGGAGTAGCGTTTATATTGCGTCATATAGTAAGAACAAAATTTCTATACTTAGATATTAATAACACAAACAACGGACACAAAATGATTGAATGTTGAAAAATTTAAATAATTCAATTTACCCTTACATTAGACAAGTAACACAAAAGAAAATTCAAAAAATTAATGGATATGAAATTGGCATGCAGAACTTTTTAAAATTAAATTTATTGCCTAGTATAAAATAAAAAATATATATACATACTTATACTTATTCATGTATATATACGGGGTGTTTCATGATAAACTAGACATGGAGACAGAGGTAGGTAATTCAGAAGGTTAAAACAAAAGAAAAAGGATTTTATTTTCAATTGGTTGAGAGATAAAAAATCTTAAGATTTTTTTAAAAAAAAACAAAAACTTGGTATAAATTTACATCTATAAGTAATATCGCAATTATTATATATTAAAGCTTATTATATTTTCCTTCTACAGTCATTATCAATCAAAACTCTAAGTGTCTACGTCAATTTTTTAGCTATATTTTAACTTTTTTACGAAGCACTCTATAAATATATTGAAAATATTTAGTGAAAAGCATATTCTTATAAATGGTATCTTCTAATGCCACCAACTACATAAAGGTCAGAAAAAAATATTTATTGATTAGTTAATTGAAACAAAAATTAAAAACAAATTGATAACAAAATTTAGGACAAAATTGAAATCAAATGATTTTAAAGCTTTTTATATATGTAAGTAAGTAAATACTTATTGTTCAATTAAAAAAAAAAAAAAAACCAAACAAAATCAAATAAAAAATCAAAAAATTAGAGATTTTATAAAATAATTGTAAAAAAATTAGTTTTTCTAAATTAAAAAAGTTTTTCTAAATAAAAAAGAAGATTTTGATGTTATGTTTAATATTTTCTTTTTAAATTAATCTGGTACAGTTTGAAAAGAACCCTACAAAAAAAGAGGTTAAACATTTTTTTCATTTCCTCCCAATTTTTATGGATATCTATAAAAATGGGAAAGGTTTATAAAATTTATTTCTTAATAATCCAAAATTTAAATGGTTTCACGTAAGTATTGTTTACTTATTTTTATTGAGTAGAACAGGACCTCGATTTTAACATACCTAACTTATCTGGCTCTGGTGTTTAATCATATTTAATCAAAGAAAGAACTATGTCCTGCTTTCTAGACATCTTGAATCGTTTTGCATTTTAGGTTATTAACTGGAATTACTAAAAGAACTCCTTAAAAAGTTCTTTAGACAAAAGAAAAAAAAAATTATAAATAGTTGAAATTAAAATAAAGATTTCAGATAATTAAAGTCGAATTCGTACTTTAAATGAAAGTTTAAGTATCTATGACACTTTAAGTCATAAGAATAGTCTCGAACCGATAGCGTTACCGAAGAACTTAACTTAAAGACGTACGAGCTAAAAAAAAATTCGATTGTATTACTGTAAACTGTTATAAGATAAAAATTGATCATTAAATAAATTGCATAATTTCCCATTCACCTATACTTATAAGTAAGTATCTTATTCTTATATAATTATCATTATCAACATAATCATATTAACAGGAGTCCATCAAAATCCCAAAAACAAAAACCCCAATTATACAAAATCCCAAAAAAGGAAAATCTCAATGTTCATCAATTTAAATCACCAATTTAAATGCTTTGATATTTAAGTATACATGTAAAAAAAAAAAAAATAATGAGAGAAATTTTACAGTTGCTTCGCAATTTTACAAAATCAGAGTTTCAATAATTTGATTAGCGGGGGTTTGGGAACAAGGGATATTTTTTTAGGAAAAATGTTTTCTTGCGATTTTACTTGGTTGTGTTTTTTGAAATTTTGATTTTGTACTTTTGTGTTTGTTATTTTGAAATATTTTCTTTTGAAATTTTGGGATATCAGCTCCAAAGTATTATTATAATACCTCTTAAAATAAACGTTCAATACAAATAAAAATGAAAATTTAATAAATAAGTATAAGTATATTTTAATAAATTAAACAAAATGTTAATTATTTGTACAATTTATTTAAATTGAACTTTTTTTTTATACTTAATTTAAGTATTCATATTATTTTTCTTTCATTTAAAAATATCAGATAAGTATTTAACGTGAAAAATTTGTTCTTAAAGAAAGTCAATACAGAATCCTTGTAAAAATTTTTAACAAAAACAAAAAAGAAAAAGTACTTAAATATGGGTAACGTCATTATTTTCTGCTATATTAATCAAATTACAATTTAAATTTAACATAAAAAAGTTAATTACATAATTATTACTACCTTCAGTTAAACAAAAAAAAAATAAAAAAAAATTTGAATATAAAAAAATAAAAATTAATAACCACACCTCTACTTACATTGCGAAACAAATTCAATGCATGTTAATGTTAATAGGCGTTTTCAAAATAACTATACATGTATATAAATATGTACATATGTATCTAATAAAAGATGACATTAATTCATTCTAAAAACAAATTAATTTGATGAGTCATTTAATAACCTACTCAAAAATAAAATCCAAAATCTCAGATATTTTTCAAGTCAATTAAAAAAAAAAATATTAAAAAAAAAATTATTCTGGATCAGTTCAAATTTACTTCATAAGTATTCCTTTTATAAAGGTATAAAATATAGATATTTCCAAAATATTGAAGAGCTATGTATATTATCTTCCTTAAAAAACGTTTACATTTATAAATCGAAAAAAAAACATGCTCTGTCAAAAAAAAAAATATTTGAGTTCATTTATTTAGCTCGGAGTACTTAGACCATAAAAATTATGTTAATTTTTCAATCAGAGTGAACTCAGAGCTTGCCATCTCTATTATCATATAGTGAATTACCATATGTTTATGAAAATTTACAAAAAATAAAAGTCGGCGTTTTTCAAAGGGAAAAAATTATTTTAAAATTATGACGGCTGACTGTGAAGATAAATATTTATTTTATTTTTAGAATTTAAGATAACTATATTTAACTCTAGTAAATGAATAACAATAAATCGGAGCTTATGATCCGATTTACTTTATTATAACGTTTTTATTTATCTATCTTTTATCCTATTTAACATATTATGGCAACACAACAATTTTGATGTTATTTGTATGGCAACACAATGATTTTGATGTTATCGATACATATATTGGTTCGCAATATTTTCTGTTTTACCCCAAAATTTACAAATTTAGTGATCGAATGATCAAATTTTCTATTTTTCTTTTCTTGATCAGTTATGCCACTTTCTTTATAATTTAGCAGCAGAGTTAAACTTAGAACAAATTGAGTTTTCTTCTTTTATAATTATATGATACTAACAAAAATTTAGAAGAATTATTAATGAGGTGACTGCATCATCTGTTGTTTAACTCAATTCAATTTAAGACATATCATTGGTATATTTCTGTCCCAACTATGAACTCTATACTGTAATTAGTATGTACATTGATTCTTCTTTTAAATATGTATCAGAATTGTTTTCACATGAGTGTACACATAATTTTAATTCTATTATCCAAAAAATTACACAAATATTAAAGATTTTTAACATAAAAAGCACCAAAAAACTGTGCACATTTTATATCTTATAAAAACAAAATTTAAAATTCAATTCTCTGACATAACATTATGAATGCATTTCCAAGCAAACCACCAACACATTTATTTAATTTTTATATTTTTGAAACAATAATCTCAGTTTTAAGTGATTGCAATTTGGGTATTATCATCATCATAGAGATTATTGTGAGGGCGAAGAAATTACTGTTTCCAATATATAATATATAAATTGTTTCTGATTGTATATAAGTAGGAATATTTGATGCCACAATGTCTGGTTTTGTTATTTGTTATTAATATAGTAAACTTTTTTTTTTTGTGTAGTATGCTTTTGCTTTTAATAAAAGGAATTTCGTATTGGTGACACAGTGCTAATTTTTATTAAATCATATAGTGATAATGTTACTGATTTAATAATTAAATCGTTTAATATAAGAAAAGAACATTGAATCAAAATAAAATTAATACTAAGCACTTATCTAGATCTTTAGTTCGTTATGGAAAGTAAAACCTGAAATTGAAATTAGTTTCATTCGGTTTGAACTTATAATTATATTGTGCATAATCTCGTTTCTAGCACATTTTTCAAAAAAAATTTGTAAAATTTGCTTATTAGTTTCATTCTGTCCGTTCTACTGTCAGTTTGCAAATATCAACAACGTTAACGATAGAGCAATGAAATTTAAGCGATGCATAGATAACTTAAAATAATAATGTTGTAGAATAACTTTTTATATGACCCCACTCATTACTCAAACTTTGAAAAAGTCCTATTAAAATCCTTAAATGTGTATTTATCTTAGATTCTGCTTAACATTTTTTAAATCTTAAAACGCCAAACGACATGATTTTATACCATTATGTTAAAACAAAATATTTCTTTCATATCTCCGAAACGTTTCTAGATTGGTCCTTGAAATTTTAAGAAAAGAAAGTTCTTACAGAAAGTAACTGCTCCTGTTGAAAATGTATTAAAGATTAAAAATTGAAAATTTGCTATTTAAACACATGTAACTTATGCAGCAGTTCAATTTTTTGCAAATTAATATACATAATTTTAAGCTTTAATATAATATTTTTGCATGACTAAACAGTTTATCTGGATTAGGGTATCTTAAAATTAAAGAAATTGTCTCCTGAATGTTTCGAACTTTTGCATTATGTAGAATTTTATAAGAAAATTTTTAAAATTCGGTGCAATTTCGGCAGGAATTTTGAAAGTACAAAGATCTTTTGAAAGTAGAATATGGTACCTAATAAGTTAATTTCTTTTTTTTGGATCTCCTCCTGTTTAAGAACTATTACAAGTTAAAAGTTTAAAATCTATTATTTTTAGATACGTAATGTAACTTAAGCGCCAATACAAAATTTTTCAATGTAAAACATTATGTCTTTTTTTGTGTAAAGACTCCAACATTATGTCTTTACTTGTATTGACAGATTTTCTTAATTATAAAGGGTTTCCTTTAAGAAGGAAATTACGGAAGAGAGAGTTAAATTCAAATAAAAAGATTTTAAAAAGAATAGTTTGTATATATATATATAGTTATTTACTTACTTATACATAAAAGAAATTTTGAGTTTATTTCTGTTATGATCAGAACAGGAAGTTGGAAAATGAAATTCCAAACAGAGGAAATGTTTAACAATTTCCCAAAAAAAAAACAGACAAAAGATTCGTAAATTTAAGACAACTTAAAACTTTACATGCATATATATATACATACATATTTGACGACTGTCAGATTAAACAAAAAAGTTTCATAACGAAAATAAATTAAACTTTAAACTTTTACTTACTTACTTTATAGGATTTTCAAAATTAAATTAACAAATCGCTAAATAACTTAAATTTAACTCATGAAATGCTCTGATTATGATTTTTCGTTTGTTTATTTCTTCTTGAATCGTATTAAAGTGTAACTTATGTTTATTTTATTTAAAGAATTTAAAATTTTTTATGTTTTAATTTTTTTTTTTTTTTTTTTTATGTCTGATCTCAACACTTAATAATTTATTGACATCTAAAGTCTGACATAAAATTTCATTATTATTTCCTTATTGTTATAACCTTAACTAAAATTGAAAAGAAAATAGTTCACAATATAGAAAAAAATAATATAAAATAACTGAATTAAAAAAAAAGAAAACAAAAAAAAAACTCAGTAGAATCTTCTTTATAAAAGATGTGATGAACTAAATAAGTTTTAATGCCAATGAAACTTTTTATAAGAAAACCAGATAGAAAAAGAATTTCTAAGTTTTAGCTTAAGTACTAATGAATTATACAAACTAATATTGAATTAAGACCCAAAATAATTTTTTTATTACAATGTATATATATATATATATATACTTAATACATATTTTATATTATTTTCTTCCCTTCCTTTAGTACATTTTCAAAAAAAAAATTTTGTACTAGTGAAAATATACTTTTAGTTTTATTATGTTCTTCAGACCGTCCGTTTTGTTTTTTACAAAACTTCTAAACCGCTTGAGAATCAATTAATTCATTAAATTGATCTTATTGAAGATTAATTTTGTAGAAAAATATTTAGTGAGTAGCCTCGTTCTTTACAATGCTACAAACCCCTTAAAATCGAAAAACGTTTATAATAAAGCGATGGGATTTTCTTGGGATGGGATGGGATATAAAAGTAAAATATTCTTTTTCTTTTTGGAATTTACTTGTTATTGAAATTTTACGTTATATGAAATGGTAAAAATGTGAAAATCTTTCTCGGACGTTTCAGGAATTTTGTTCGGAAATTTTGGAGTCTAATTCGCTTAAATATTCAACTATATTTCAAAAAAAGTAAGAGTAATCTCAGAAATTGATTTACACTTCTACTTATGTCATTTTTGGTCCCATCTGGACTAATTGTAATGTTCGTTAAGTCAATAATTATTATTCAAAAAAGCTTCTCTTAGTCACTTCTCTTAGTTTGCCAAAAAAATTTCGAGAATTTTTAAAACGCTCGATTTCAATTCCTGACTTAAAGAAAACAATCTTTTAATTTATATTCTATTTTTGTAAAGATGAACTTAAAACTTCTTAAGAAGCAACAGAATTCTTAGCGAATTTTTTTTTGTTTATTTCTTTTTCATTCTAATTTATTCTTAATGCTTTTCAATACAAATGCAATAATATACTTACATTAATACATACATATATGTATGTGTTTATTGATTTACTAATTTAATCTTATCTAATCTAATATTCTTTTTGACTTCAATTGACTTTTTCTTTCTTCTTCTTCTTATTCTACTTCTAATAAAGTTATTTAAAGTGAGAAAAAAAAACTTTTAAGTACTATTTTATAGTGTTAACAATATAAAAAAAAAAGTGTTAATAAAGAAATTCTATAGTAAAAAAAAAAAAAAAATGGGGGAGAAAACTCTTCAATAATAGAAAAATGTTTAAACTTTGAATTTTGTTATTGTACGTTTATGTTATTTTATTTTTAAGATCCTGATGATAAGTAGAAAAGTTTTTGATTGTATATTTGGCTAAACGAAATTATCTAAATGATTATCTAATGAATATTTAACAAAATTTTAATCGAATATTTCTTAGCCCGGTCCGATTTGCAGTTTCTTAGTTTTATTATATATAAAATAATTGGAATAATTAAATGATTTTTAATAGAACTTAACAAAAAAAAACTAATGATATTAAATAAATTTTTTATAGGATGTCAAGCAAGTGAATACTGACACGTGAATAAGGCAAGTTGTAACACGGAAAAATATTTGTAGCGACTTGTGAGAATTTCTTATGAGAAGGCAATTTTTTTAGGAGTTTCTATTTAATATTTAATTTTATATATTTATAGTTCTCTTAAACTGAATCTTAAGATATTTTAATTGAGTTTCTAAAAAAGTTGTGCAAAGAATTGTTAAACTAAAGAACTTTTATTCCCTGCCTTAGTTAAATAGGGTAAACTTTGTAAGATCATTAGGCTATGTAAAATTTTGATTATATATGTATAACTGAATTCTTTGTTGGTTTAACCTTTTTTTTTGTTTTCCTTGCCATTCATATAAGGAGCATAGGACATTCACTAAATCATTTTTAACTAAACTTCAGTTTCGAGAATCATTAATTTCACCGATCCCTTAATTATTCGGCTGTAGCTATTCTACAAGACCATGACGCGTATTAGTCTTTATTTTTACGCCATCTTATACAAGAATTATATTTGTTGAATTAAATTTAGTTGTTTAAAATAAAAATTTACAATTTACAAATTACAAGTGAGTCTATTTTTATGCCCAAAAAATGGAGGGATGGTACCTTATGTAGACCAAATTACAAAATATTTACGTAAATAAAAAAAATTTGCAAAAATATTATCTGTGACCTCCGCGAACGTCTCGAAAATACTATCTGAGACCAATGTTTATAAACTAAAGAAGTGCTTAACAGGTCGTAAATGATTTTAATAGGAATATTACTGAAAAAGTAATTTTCAGTTACATAAGGTCCCTTGCTGTCACATACCATGTTAAATATATTATAAGTACTTAAGTATCTACCGGGGCTTCGGTAGCCTAGTGGGTAGGCGTGTGGCGTATTAACCGAAAGAGTGTGGGTTCGATCCCTGCACAGGTCGTAAGTTTTTTTCTTTACATACCGCCCTTACGACCTAATATAATGTAAATATATAGTATATAATATAAACAAAATAAATAATATTAGTATATAATTTAATAATAGTATAAAAACCTATAATGGCCTTAGTAGCCGATGGTTCAATAATATTGCACTACATTAATGTATGTAATATTAATATAAATAAATAAATAAATAAATAAGTATCTACCCTAAATAAATAATATTTTTTATATAAATTAATAAGATCATTAATGGATCACATCGAGCAAGAAAAGATCTCAACGTACCTATTTGTGTGGATGTAACTTTAATGCTGCAGGAAATAATTTAAAAAAAAAAAAACAAAATAAAAAATCTAAGATTTTATTCATTTACATTAATTCAACAATATTTTATTATAGACAACAGAATTCATCAATCTCTTTTAGGAACTTTTAGTCACTAACAACGAGCAAAAGATACTCAGTTTAAAAAAAATATTTACAAACGAAAATTATATTTTTAAATAAATATGCAATAAAAAAATTGTCTATAACATTGTCTCACAAAAACAAAAAAAACATCAAACTAATTTTAAAATTAAAGATTTCAAAATTTTTGTTTATTAAATTTCCTTTATTCATAATTCATCTTAAAATATCCCCAAAAATGTTCTATTGTATATAAAACGATTAAAATTAAATATTGCTAATAAAAAATAAAAATATTTTTCGAATGTTTTGATGATTCTTTCATGTGTGGTCTCAACTTTTCATTAAAGAAAAAACATGTTAAAATGTTATCACTTACAGAATTAATGTTCTAATAAAAAAAGTTCTTTTATAAGTTCATATATAAGTATGTATATAATATTTTATCTAAGTTCTCATAACAAATTTAAATGATAATGTTACTATATAAAAATATTTATTCTTTTACATACATTTTTTATTCTTTTTACATACTTATGTATAAGAAATAAGATATTAATTCTTAGATATTTCTTAAAATCAGAGAAACTATAAATTTATTTTTTTTAAAACTAAGAAATATTATAATAAAAAAGATTTATTTAATGACTTCTTGTTTTTCTAATTACAATATTTAAAATTTTTTTTTTATATATATATATATATAGTTTTGAATACTTACATTAGTACATATTTGAAAGTGAGGAGATTTTTTAACATCCTTTCTAAACATAAAAATCTGTACTTCTCAGAATTAAAAAGCTTTTGAATTTATTTATGAAATCCAAAAGGCTTGAAAATAGTAAAACAAAATATCATATTAACTTTTAAAAAAAAGAAATAGGAAACAGTATCATGAATCTTTTTATTTTAAGCTATAAACTGATGACTCCTCTTCATATAAAATTTTTGCTTAATAACTTAATAATAATAATATGTTTTTAAGTTTTATATGCCAAATTCTTTGGAGACCTTTTTAATTTATATAATACTATTGTCAAGATTTCTCCCATAAGGTGGTAGAAGATAAAATTAGAAATAAAAGGGGCCCCGGTGGCCTAGTGGGTAAGAGCGTGTAAAATACGCTGTAAACACCGAGGGAGTGTGGGTTCGAATCTCACACACGTCGTAAGAGTTATTCCCCCTTACGACATTTACAGTCACGCCTGAACAGAAAAGACTGTGTAATTTTCTGCCCACATTTATGTGGCAGAGGAATGCATTAAAAACAAAAAAAAAAAAAATTAGAAATAAAAAAAATTTAAGATTAAAAGAAACTTATTTCTAACAGTTTTTGAGATAACTATATACTTAGTTAGACCTACTTAAATGTGCTTCGCCAAATTTCTAAATTTATTTGTAGTAAGTATAACCAGTCTCTGGACAGTTGTGGAGGACAGCATGATTTTGAAAAGATACAATAAAAAATAAACAAGGTAAGTAGAATATAAAATCAAATGTTTTAAAAGGAGCACTTTTTTCAAAAGACAATTAAATTCAACCCATTCTGGAAATAAATTGTTACTACTTACATACTTTTTCATCAAATGTTGTATTTTTTTTTTTATTTAGAACTTGTTATGTAAGATACAATTATAAAAAATCAAGAAACACTTCCTTCAGATTTAAGGTGATCCAATATGAAATTAAGAAAATTTAGAGCTTTAATTTGTATATCAATATATTTGCACAGGATGTAAACATAAATAAAGAATTTTCGATTTCTGATATCTATAATTACTTTAAACAGCAGTAAATACAAAAATTTTTTTCAGAATAACTTATGCTAATTCTCAAAGTTCTTTCTCCTGTCAAAATTTAACGATTCGAAAGCGTTCGAAAGATACTTTAAAGACTTGAGTTTTCATGAGACTTATCCAAAATTTCATTATATGCTATAAATTTTTAAAAAATATGCTATAAAGTAAAAGTTTAAATAAAAATAACATTTAATTCTTAAAAAATTCTTTAATTTTAGCCTATCAATTTCAATATTGAATACATGTAAATTTAATAAATTTCATTGCTTCAATTTCAATTATTTCATTATTTACTTATACAGAAATTTTAAATTCAATATCTCAAGACTTAAATTCAGTTTATGTAAATTCAATAAAATCAATTTATTATTACTTTGATTTCTCAATTATTGAATTATATCTAAGTGTACTGAGCTGATCATGTAAATTATTCTTTTCTAAATTTAAATTTATTTTATTTTGAATTTTTTTTTTTGTATTGTGTATTTTTGATTCTTTCAAAATTAAATCTTTAAAAAACACGGAACGGAAATTCCAAAACTATAACTTTTTCTTTTTATATAGAGAACAAAAACAATGTTTAAACTCTTTAATCGTATCTTAAGATACTTTATATATTAAGAATACTAATACACAGGCGCATATTAGTTTCGAAAATTTTAAATTTTTAGTCTGTTATTTTAGTTTTTGTAAATTATTTTTGTCAATGTGTGTGTGTGTTCATTTATATTCTTTTTACCATAAGGAAAAAACAACGAAAAAAAAACATCAGAGTAATTATATTGATTGAAATGTAATTTCCTGTCGAAAAGCCTGGTTGAAGAAAAAAAAATTTATGCAAACTTTTACCAGAAAATTAAAAATAAAATTAAAATCTGTTACCTATTTGCGTTTTTTTTTTTTTCTTTGATCGCCGAATAATTTCAGAGGATTTCTTAAAGATAAATTTTACAAGTCGATATAAATCGAATAATTCTGACTAAAATAATCGAAAATTTTATAGAGCATAAGTGATCTTTATTAAAAAAAAAAACACCTCTTTTAACCTCTTTTACATTAGAAACAAAAGTTTCTACTCTTTTTATATGCAAAGAGTTACATTCAATTTGAAAAGTTTATTTGCGTCTACTTATCCTTTCAACTTACTGATATGTAAGAGAAAGTAAATTTCAATAAGCTTAGTAATACCATCGAGGATTTTTTATATCTAACCTGTTTTTATATCTAAGGATAATTTTATATCAACCTGTCATGTCATCACAACAAATTAAAACTAAAAATGCTATTCATGAAATTCCTCAAAAATATTTTCGAAATAGTTTAATCGGACTATGCCTTCGGATAGTTGCCATTCAAATATCTAGTCCCTTTCCTTGTTTTTATATATTTGGAATTGGAAGCAACAAAGTTGTAACTAGTTGCAAATAAGCAAATAAAGTAACAGAGCAAGTGCGTTTGCAAAACTTGAAGCTTTTTTAACTAAGGGTTGAACTGCACAAGGCCAGATTCTTACAATTATTTTAGAGTTAACAAAGGCAACCGAATTCTTGTCGGTTTTTTTTTGTTAATTAACTAAGTAATTTACGTTATAATAATAAAATGACTATAGTTGTAAATAAAAAACAAAAGAAAGAGAACATCAAAAATAAGATAATATTATATACTTTCTGATAAAGTTCAAGGTCTTTAATGTAGTTAGTTCAGATTATCATCATATACTTATTCAAGATATAATCAAAATATACTAGTTGTACTATTAATATTTAGCTTTTTATTACATTTCCACGATTTTAAATAACATTTAATAATTAGTAACTAGTTATATATATATAAGTACCTAATAATGTTTGTAAGAATAAGAAAATAGCATTTGTATATATATACGTATACTTATATGATATCTGATTAGAGAAATGTTTTTTTTGAATTTATGGTGTCCGTAATATTCTATTTAGTGTTAAGTATGTGATACCTAATATGATTGGTTACTATGTGAAAAAAAAAAAAAAAAATTCTATAAAAGTTTTTTAAAGAGACTCTGAAATATGTATTACAAATATCTAATTAATCATTGCAGTGATGTAAAACCCATTCGTTCGAAAATGCAATCCAAGAAATTGTTTTTATTTTTTTAATCTCTTTCGGTTATTTTCACTACCGATCTTCAATTACAAGCTTTTAAAATTGGCAAGGTTTTTAAGGTTTTTAATCTTTGAGCTTTCCTTATATTAATTATTGCAACTACTTATGCAGTTTAAATTTAAAAGATTATAAGGTTAAATATATTTAAAAATAATTTGTATAAAAAAAATATAAAGATGCCAGAATTTTTGAAATTTGTCTAAAATATATCTATCAGAAGAATCCAATCCTTTTAAAGTCAAAAAATCCAATCCTTTTAAAGTCAAAGAATCCAATCCTTTTAAAGTAATCATTTTTGATTTATAAAATCGTTTTCCTCTATTTTTTTCAACGAATTAATAATAAAATTTTAACAATGTTCTTTGAACGTCAAACAATTTGAAATTTTTCAACTCTGCTTTCTAGCAAATGAGTATACATATGTAAAAACTGTGATATAAAGATAACCATAACCAGTCTATACAAGTATAACAAGCAAAGGAAATTAAAAAAAAAAAAATTGTATGATACTGATAAATTACTCTAGATTGAAAAATTCTAAATGGTTTCTAAATAGAATTACGTGACTTATCATTAATAACATTTCCTTCTCATATTTGGATGATAAATGTGTTACCAACAAAGAAAAATAACAATAACAGCATCAGCAAACAACAATAACAACAAGAGGTTAAAGGTTAGAAAATGAAAAGACCAAAAAAAAAAACAAAGAACTGTAAAGAATAAGAAGTAGTTATAGTAGTTAAATCGTTATATAGAAGAGGGAAAATGTTAATGGAAAAAATCTTCAAATCGTTAAAAGTCAAATCTTTTGGCCATATAAGACAAATATGATGAGGAAAAAATTTAAGAACTTAATTTTTATTTAAATTTTTTGAATTTTTGACTTATCGTTTTAAAATTAACTAAGTATATAATTACATAACAAAATTAAATTTTAACTTATCATTATCATATATCATGATAATAACGCGCTTTATTCCACTTTGGGGCAATACAAAATGGATGAATCGAGATGATAATAACATTGTTATCATCACTTATGAGCTTTTTTTTATACAAAATTTATTGTCATATAATAATTGAATTTTAATCATATAGAATCTAAGATATTCCAGTATCGAGAATGTGAAACTTGATGAATTGATGACTTTTAAAATACAAAATATTTGATTAAAAATGATAAATGGCCAACCACAGAATTTAGTATTATTAAAAAAGAGATTTAAATTGAGATATTATGTTAGGTTTTATGAAACGCACATGTTGTTATCTATTGCATTATACCGTTTCGAATTACGATATTTTAAATGAAAAACTTTTTACCAGAATTAAATCACCAAGGGAAATTTTTCTTTTATAATATGAGCAATATGTACTTATGCAAGTGGAAAACATCAACATATTTCGGTTATAAAAAATATAAAATATAAAATACAAAATATGTAATACTTAAAAAAATTAATTATACAAGATTACATTGAAGGTGGTTCAACATTTGTAAAAGGAGAGATGCAAGTAATAAACATTGGGATATTGATACATTTCAGCAATTCTTCAAAATATGAAGTAAGGAAAAAGGAGAGGCTCTGTTCCACATTCCTTTTGACATAATTCAACCAATGCCATGGCACAATTCTTAAATGGTATAATTCAACATATGAAATTTGTTTGTAACTTGTTGAATATCGCGAAAGACAACTTTTTCAATTTAAGAGAGTTAAGAGAGTCTAAGGAGAACATCAACATCTTCCTTTATCACATACTTACAAATGTTAAACCTATTTTTACTTCATATCAGGATTTTAGTTTGTCCAAACATAATGCTATTGCATCGAATCTATATTATTCGATCAAAAAGGGTGGGGATGTTTAGTGGGTCAAAGTTCCAGCATATAATGATAGAGGAATCGTTCTCGTAGCGGTCTTTCGTTAATTCTCACCTACTCACCTCACTGCAAAAAAACACCTAAGAAAAACACTGTAAAAGAAAAAAGAAAATCTGAGATCTCTTTTGAAATAATTAAGAGAGATGAAAAAAAGTAAATTTATTTTTATTCTTCTTCTAAATTTCTTTTTATTGGTAATTCGTAATCAGCAAGCACCCCTCAAAGTGAGAAATTTACCATAAACAGAATTTAATTCTACTTTTTTTCGTATTTATCGATTAATAGATTGTATAACAACCTTCATTTAAAGAGGGTGAATTTCCTTCCACAAAATTTTAGGCAACGTATTTCCAATATTTAATATTTGCATATGTATATATTCACATTTATTCTTACTTATACACCCTCTGTACAGTATATTTATTGATGAGTTAAATAAAATTGGATTATTTTATAAATTAAAAAATAAAATCAGAATGTGTGGAATTATATTGATTTTTTGCTTATAATCTTCATATGTAGTTTGTGGGAGAAAAAAGAGGATTATAATATTAACTTTATTATCTCTTCAATTATGGGATATTTAATGTATGATTAAAAGTAAATTTTACTAAATTTTAGATATTGTTTTGTTATCTTTCTTAGATTAGTGGTTATGAAAAACACGTGCCGAAATTTTAATAATTAAGTAAGTACATTTTTGGTTCAGTTTTATGAAATTCAATTACTTTGATAAGTAATATATAATGTAAGTAGATAAGTTTTATATAGAAATATTTTTGAAATATTAAGGTATCTATCATTCTAGTATCATTTTATAAAATTTTAATGACAAGAATTTTTATTGAGAATTCTAATAAAAAAGATTTAATTTCAGCTTCATTTAATAACGGTGAAAACATCTTCAGCATGTGTGTGATTAATGATTATCAAGTATTTATAGGTAAGAGATAAAAACATTACAATAATATATACTGATTTTTCTCATGTAATTATAAAAAAAACAGGTCGGAAACTGTTACTCTTACCCGAATTACCATGTATGAAGGCAAAAAGTTCAGGTACAAAAAACGTAAAGCAACACAAAACAAAATCAATAAAATAAAAGAAATTTATGTCGTACGTTTAAACTTGGGCTGATTTAATTAAAAACTTACATAGTTATAAGAAATAAAATTGACAAGCTCTTATTTGTTTAAGCCAAATTTAATACTATAGAGAATACAAAAATTTCGGGACAATCATAACAAAAGAGTTAAAAGTGATTTTTAAAGTCTGGACGTTTGGATTTGAAATAAGTATTTAATTATAGTGGTCAATTTATTCTGTAGACGTGCACAATGTCTTTCGGAACTATAACGAAACTAATGTATACAGAATAACATCTTTAGATAGTATGTAAATCGCGTTGTCCATACCGTACATATTACGATAATTTAAAACCAATCTTAAAATCAAATAAATATTTTAAAAATAGAGCTATAATTAGTGTAGAAGTACAAAACATATATAAAGTCTCAAAGACAATACCTAAAAAAAAATAAACAGAAGTAAAAAAGGAGATAAATCAACTCATGTATATTTAGGTTAAAAAACTTCATTTTATTAATTTAAATAAAAATAAACTTAGCTACTGCACAGTACACAGTACAGAATTGCAAAATTTTATTAATATGTATATAAAGTCTTGAGAATATATACTTAAAATTGGAAAAAAAGAAAAGTTTATTAATTAAGTATAAGTATATATATTTCATATTGTACTTACTTTCGTTATGCGTTTTTTTGCATATTAGAAGAACTAACAAAAAACAAGTGACATCATCTCTAATGTAATAAAAAACTATTAAATGTCATATCATATTATTTCATATTGCATTACAATATTTTATGTTCAATGTAATGTTTAAAGATGATAATGTCTTCATTCACTTTTGAAATTCGCTATATTGGTTTTTTCTACTATGTATATATATAGATATGATAACTACTTACTTAAGTATATGATTTTTAATTGTTTGTCTGTCAGACGACATAATCATAAGATAAAAACACAAAAAAAACAAAAACAACGAATTTACTTAACAAATTGATGGGTGTGATATATTGAAACACCAAGTGGGAATCATTTTAAAAAAAGATTTACAATGTTATAAAAAAAAAAACAGAGAAAATATTGATGTAATAGAGAATACCCACGAGATATTCTTATGTTATCTGTAGAGCTTAACTTGAACACCAACCAAACAAAATTTAAAGTTATGATGCATATAAAAAAAAAAAAAAACTTATTTTTATTTTCCTCCGATACGCATATACACATATATATATATATATACTGTAATTGGAAAATCTTTGAAAAATTTAAAATAAATTCAATGGAAGTAACTTAAGCTTAAATTATAAGTGTACACTTAAAAATTATTGATGAGTGACGCATATACATACATATACGTGTATTTACTTTTTTTCCTACATTAGTAATCCGCGCAAAAAACAAAATACATATTACATACTTATATACTCTTAAAATTAGAGTTTTAACTTGATTATTATAAAAAAAAAACTATTATTATACCCGATTGTTAGAGAAAAGTAAGTATAGCAGAAAAATTAAAAAGCAATATTCTGTTATCTGTAAATTGTTATCTGTACAATGTAATTTTTTATGTATAATTAAGATGTTGAATTAGGTTTTTAATATTAAAGAGTAGTTTATTATATAAATTTATTGTTTTAAACTTAAAGATCAATTATAATCCTTAGGGATAAGAAAGATGATTGATATTTTGTTTTTGATTGCGCAATTTTTAATAAAAGTTTATTGTTATATGTAATCATTATTAAATATATTATGTATAAGCAATACAAATTTAAAAGGAATAGAGTTGATTACAACCATTCAGTATAGTGGATAGAATTACAAAATTTGTAGTTTATGATACATTTTCAAAGATATTGAAATGTATACTTAGTTTAATTCCAGGACGTAATTTTACAAATTAATAAAAATAATATTTGGTCATAGTTAAGATGAGCAACAAAAAGTGAAAGTCAAGGCATCTCTATCTCTATCTGACTGTATATATATCTAATGGTTTTAAAAATAATTGAATCGAAATATCTTACCATAAGTTTCACTGATTTTATTTTATTTGTTAATCAAAAAACAAATAAAAATAAAAGCTTTTAATATTCATAGTTTAAACTTAAGTCTAAACTTATTCTAAGTTAACTCTAACTAAATACATCACAAACTTATAGTCAAAAAAAAAAAAAAATAATAAAATTTTCATTATATTTAAACGGTAAAAGATACTTCAAAATTATATTTCTTTTTTTTACATTTTTAAAATATTTTAAATTTCAATTAAAGTTGTCATAATTTTTGTCATATTTCTTACCATTTCCAAGATATTTCAATTTTCTTTTTTTGTTTCTGTTTTACTTTTTCAAGAGGTTTTGGCTTCAATTTTAGATCAGACTTTTTACATATACAGACTGCACACTGCTGAAAAGTATTTTCAAACTAACTATTAAAGAACATTAGATTTATTTCGCATCTTGTCATTTTTAATAATTAATAAGAGATTTTCTTATACTGAACTTTCAATTAATCGAAGCACAAATAAGTAACACAAAAAAAAACCTGTTTAAATATAGAAATTGATAAAATAAAAGGAAGAAAACAATTCTGAACAAAAATAAAAACGGAAGATCTTATATATTTACCAGAAGAAGATTAACGTCATAATTTTAATGTTGATTAAGTATATATACTTAGTTGAAATTATTTCGAAGTCACAATTTTAATTCTTAAATCAAGGGATATGTCACATGATACAAATATATGGTTACAAATTTAAAAAAACCTTGTCATGGAAATCAGTCGTATTATAAACCAACTTACAAAACAATGTAAATTATAAAAGTTTTTTAATACTATCTGTGTAAACACTAAATCATATACATATTTACTTTTTTTTTTGTTTCTATTAAATGAAACGTTTTAAATTAGTTTATTAATAGTTATTAAAAACAAGGCAGAATGTAAACCAACGGTTTGTAAAAGTGCACATTTCCAAAAGATACTCCAAACTTAGAATTGTGACTTGCGCACCAAAATTTCATATAATGACAAAATAATGTGAAAATAGAATTTTTTTGCAATTTTGAAGAGCTGTAAATCCGGAACCCTATATAACTAAGAAAAATCGTTAGCACGCATAAAACTATATTACTGAAGCTAAAATTTTCATGTCTTGCCGAAGAAAAGTTTGTAAAGGTGCCCATGTTACAGTTGTCTAAAAATAGCAAACATTTTCAATTTTGGAGCCCTAATTAGTTCTTAAACCTGGGGCGGTACAAAAAAAATTTCTAATTCTAGAAAAACTTATACTAATTCTAGAAATTTTTTCTTATCTCAAAATTTTAAGTTCCTATCTAAACGCGTACCGTAGTTATGAAGATAGAAAAATTTTGTTTTCACTTTCATATTCAAATTTCATATTCACTTTCATATTCAGGCAAAATTTTGTTTTCACATAACAGTAAATTTAAATATTAAATTTAAAAGAATTCTACAATTTTGATATTGAGGTAAAAAAGATAAAAAAAAATCCTGTCGAATGGCGTTTTCAGATTGAAAAAATGTTAAACAGAACATGAGATATATAGTTATGCATTTAAAAATAGTGCTTTGTCAAAGTTGGAGCGGCTGTAATTCCGTACTGAAGGGGGCTAAATGAAAAAGTTGTTCTAGAACATTAATTTTTGTATGAGATCTACCCATATTTAAAATTTAATTCTCTACATTTCTCTATCTATTTTTAACGGTGTAGAAGCATTGTAAACAGACGGACGGACAGAGTGAAACTAATAGACACATTTTTTTCAAATTTTTTTTGGAAATGTGCTAAAAGGAGAAAGTATAAGTAAATTAAATATTTAAATAACAAATACATACTTATATATTTAAATAACTAATGAATTCATAGACTTTATGAGTACATTCTACATGTCAATTTGGCGCGTCTTTTAAATAATTAATAAACCAATTGAAAATAAATTAAAATTTGAATATGTATATATTACAGTCTTTTTTAGTTCATTTTAAAATAATATTGACAGATGATTATGATAATAATAATAATGATGATTTTGATGATGAAGTCAATTTATACATGTACATTATATATAAGTATTAACTTAGTTATTTTTTCTTTTTGTTTTTTTTTTAATTTGTTTATTTAATCTAAATTTATGCAAAAAAAAGAATAATTAAAGTGTTAGTATTGTTTTAGTTGATTATAACATATTTGTAGGCGTATTTAATTTTTTTGTTGACAGAACTGAATACACTCTGATTTTTGATAATTTATTAGGTTTTCATTCTTTTTGTAGCTATTTATAAGTAAATATATTTATTTTATGCGACACTAATATTTTATTTTACTGAGACAAATTTGTAAGATTATCACATTGCTAAGTGATAAAAATTATTTGAGAGCTTTCATTATAGAAAATATTAATCTCATTAGAATTCTCATTTCATTAATCTCAAAGTTGAAATATTGTTATATAACAACTATAAGTAGTTTCTTTCTATCAATTTTTTTTTTTCAATTCATTAATTTTAATCAATTGAAAGTATTTATTTCTTTATACATACATAAGTATTTTCTTTTAAATTTACTTAAGTATTTGTGGAACTGTGGTGAAGACAATTGGAGACACAAACCATATAATCATTTTGACGTTTAACGTTTTGCACATTACATGTTTATTTAATTATTACTAGTGCACATTTTTTTTTATCTTGACGACTAAAATCTTCCGTATTGTATATTTAATGAAAATTATATATATAATTATACTTTTATTATAATATAAAAAATTTTATTATAGAAAATAAACTAAGTAACAAAATTATATTTCAGTAAACCATGAAAAAAAAAAAAAAAAATTAGTTAATTAGTTAATTGGTTAGAAATGAAAAATCTAACAGAATAAAATTGTGAGTTTTCTGATTTATTGTTAAGTTTTTATTTTGTACTCAGTTGTTTGTTCTTTTTTTGGAATTCAAGAACAAATAAATTTTAAGATACTTCATGAAAAAGTTTTAATTTAATATTTTATAATTATTATTAAACACTTATTCATATAACTAACTACATAATATTGTTTAAAAAAACAGATTTTTTTAAGCGTACATTTTCAAAAACACGATAAAAAGCATTATTAAATTGCAACTATTTTCCTGAAATATGTGTAATTTTGCTTAACATTTCTCCTATGAAAAATTATTTTCAATTTTAAAGAAACACTATAATATATACCTATGTAATTAATAATAACTAACAAACGATCCTAATATCATCTAAACAATCTCTGCACTTGGCCTTTGATGGCTATAACAAAAATATTTATACCCTGTTTTTTGGATGCGTAATCGGAGTAGATACTTCTTCTGCCGATATTAAAAGACAAATTCCAATAATCAAATCTTTCCAAAGATAAATTAGAAGAGCTCATCTCTATGAAGTTTAAATTCCAAGATGACATAATTTGGTTTACAGAAATTTGTTTGGGTTACGAACATCGCGAATGTATAATCATCATCCATCCGATATATTTCCTAGAATTTACAGCTTATAGAAATTCGTTTGTCATGCGCACGTCCCGGTTGTGGAACCATATACCATCGCATGTGTTCCCTAAAGTTCGTAATTTCTATGTGAACGATTTACTTAAGTTTAAGAAGAACATTAACATCTTTCTTCAAAATGTCCCTCCCTCCCCATAATCCAAATTCCCTAATTATCCTTCCCTCATCCCTATCCCCAAAACCAAACTGTACTTTTGTATTAAAGGTTCCATCCTAAAGTTTGGTTTTAAAATGGGGGTGGTTTTGGTTGGTTAAAGCCCAACACTACCCTGAGGAAGCACGTGCAGTTCCTCTTGATGACTTTCGAGTTTTCCACCAACCCTCGTAAAAAAAAATTAATGAACCTTAATAACTCATATAACATATTCTTTGCTCAAACAAAAAAGATGGGATTTAGGCGAATTAAAGAGGCATCATGCTCGTTCTTTCTGCCCTCACCTGCCCTCACCCAAAAAGAAAATTAAAATCTGTTTTAACACATTTAAAAATTTACAATTTTTGCAACATAATTTTGAAAAATGTTCACCGAGTTTATCAAATTTTCCTGTTGGTTGCCGTCAAATTTCAAAAATAATCATTAGAACATACTTAAGAGGTTAAGTAAAACAATTTAAACCTACCATTCTTTTTAAATTGTAACATTTACAACGTCACAAAAGCTGGGACTACATTGTTCTACAACTGTTACCTCTGTTATAAAATATATCTACGTCTAAAATTGCATTGTTTCGAACAATGCAAAAGTTTTGTAAAAAATACAGACAAATGGACAAAAATACGGACGGACAAAGTGAAACTAATAACAAAATTTAAAAAAAAAAATTCTAAAAACTATAATTAATTACTCAATCTCAAATTTTCCAAAGAATTTTAACAAAATAAAATAAAACAGAAATCAAATAGTTTCGATCAAAAAATCTTTAATTTTTGATTTTATGCTTCATTCCTGAGAAGGAAATTCATTTTCTATTCAGAAAAAAAAAAGCCAAAAAAAAACTCTTTAATAAACAAAAGAGTATATTTCAATAAAGTTTTAAATATAAATGTATATATATATATATAATAGATAACTATACATACTATACTAGAATTGTACAATTCTTTTATATAAACATATTATTTGTTTATTTAATATTTTAAATTTAAATTTGTTTATTATTCGATACAAAGTATTAAATCTTGTAGCATACTTTAAAACATAGAAAAATAAATACTAAATAGTCAAAAATAAAATTATGCTGAAAAAAATAAAACAAAAAAAATTGTAAATTAAAATTCGTGATTTCCCACCTGTAATTTGTTGTATATATGTATGTCTTATTTATATAGATATATTATGTAGTTATATATAAAGCATAAGTAATACTAAAAATTTTTTTTTAAATTGTTGAAAGACAGCGTACGCGCGCATTTAAACAATAACAAAAATATTTAGTTAGTCACAAGTTTCAAGTTTTTTTTTTTTTTTTTTTTGTATTTATCGTTTTACAAAAGTTGTGTTTTTTTTTTTTAACTCATTAAGATTTGTGCTTCTAGTTATGCAAAAATTTCGAAATTATGCTATTGTAAATTATTTATATATATATAAAAGTATATATATATAAGGTAAAGTATAAAGTATAAAGTTTAAAGTACTCAATTTAGTTTCTAAATGATATGCTTTATAAATACATGAAACTTGTTTTAACTAAGTCGGTACTACAAGTAAGTATGTATATATATATTTAGTTTAAATTTAAAAATATAAATTAACTTTCAAAATCACTAAATATGTGATTAAATAATATAATAAATATAATAAATAAACTGGTATAATTTCTATTTAACCTTCAATTACGAACCATAATTTTTGTTTATTGATTTTTATTAGATAATTTCGCTGACACAAACAAATAAGTACGTCTTATCTCTCATATATTTTAAATAGAATTAAACAGTTTTGTTCATAAAATTATTCTAAGAATTAATTTTAGGTGCCTGAATTTAAATTTTTGCACACAATAGTACGAAAATTTGAGAGCGAGTTAGAAAATTTTATCTAATAAGTATGATTAATTATATAAAATTATCATATTATAAATATGAAATAGAATAGAATTTAATTCTTCAAAAATATGTACCTAAAAACTATGAAAAGGGTCGAAAAAATTCTGCACCCTTTTCGAGATATGGGGGTTAAAGATGTTTTAGCGATTTTTCATAAAAAAAACTTTTGAACGGCTTGCTATAGGCGGATAAAAAAAAAATGCGTTTTGTAGAGTTTTTTTTATTTCCCTATAGCAAGCCGTTCAAAAGTTACATATAGTTTTTTTTATGAAAACTCGCTAAAACATCCATCATATCTCGAAAAGGGTCCAGAATAAACCCCTCCCTATACAGACCCCTGTTACTATACAGTCTAGTAATGAACAGCTTGGTGGATGTAATAATTTCAGAAACTGAAGGTTAATAAAATGACTTAGTAAACGCCATATGCTCCTTATAAGAATGCAAAAGGAGACAACAAAAACTCATTATTATTATATATGTATGTACATTGATGAGTTTCTGTAAGTACTTAATAACATAATATAACATGAATCCAATGCACATTCGAAAATTTCTTCGATCATTAAAAATTTCTTTTTATTTAATATTTTACATTTTTGAGTGAAACATAGAACCACATGAGTAAAAAAGATAAATTATAAATTCTTGAGATATTAATAAAATATTTGACTTCCTATAAAATTATTTATTTAAGAATTTAGTTATAATCGAATTTTGAGCATATAAAAAAGTTTAAAATGATTATTTGAATGTAAATATATATAATTTCTATCATCACGAATCAATGAATAAAAAATATTTAGTCTTCATTTTGAAAAAATGTATAGAATCTAATAGATAAATAACGTATTTTGAATATATATATATAAATAAGAATAAAATAAAAACGCTTAGTTAATTCATGAACAAGAATTAAAAATATTAATAAATTGTGATATGGCGTTGTTATCAATGTATGTGTAGGTCAAGAAAAAAAATTTTTTTTTTAAATACTTTACTATACTTATCTACACATACAAATGTATATGTAATTATATATATAGTTAAGTATATTGTGAATGTATTCAATTACTTTGTAAGTATATATATATATATATATGTATGTACACATATAAATATATATATATACTTATATAAATATATACATAATAAATTTTATGTATGAATATAGTGGCATTCCCCAATTCAATTTTTGTTTTCCTTTCTCTCAATATCTGTTTGAATATTTAATTACCTGTATAGGTAAGAAAAACAAGTTTTGACCTTTGTTTTTTTTTTTTTTTTCTTTTTTTTTTGTTATTTATTACTGTAGCTTTGTTCGTTTTTCTCTACGACAAGTTGTATTAATTCTTTTACGATTGCAAGCTTTGCACCTTGTTTTTTTTTTTTGTTTCTGTTTTTTTTTTTTTAGTTGTTTTCCATCTCTACTTACTTACTACAGATTATTTTCAATAGTTTAAAATAATATCTTAAGTATTAAAATAAAAGAACAATAATAAATTAAGCATTTTATTTAAATATTTATATTAATAAGCGATAAAAAAATATGAAAAAATTGTAAACTGGGTAAAATAAATTTATATTAAGTTAAAAAATATAAATGCAAAATAGGATCAATTTAAAAGAAAAAAGCTATAGTTAGTTATATTATAAGTATGTATCTCTTATTTTACCGTTAAATTAATTTAGTTTTATCATATACTTAAGTAGTTATTATGTATAATTAAGCATTATACAAATTCCTTTCTGTATTGGTAATAGATGTATCATAGCCGTCATTATTTGCAATTACACTAAGAAGTTTAGAAGGAAAATAAAATCAAAAACAAAAGAAATATCAAATGTATCAAAAAGATTATAAGTATTCAGCAACAGTTCCATTAACACATTCTCTTTTTAAACTAACTAACTACAAATAAACGTAACTATATTAAAATTTAGTTATTATTTTTAAAACTTTAAGGATTTTTTTTTAAATACAGGAACTATACTTGAATATTTTTGGTTTATATTATTTCTTATTATCTGAAAAAAAAACATTTATAAGTACAGGCATATGATATCATATCATAACTACAAATGATAGTTCTAAAATGGCAAAATGGTAAATAATTAATAATATTAAGTAAGTATATAATGTTTTCATTTCATTGTAATTATATTGAAAAAGACTTTATTGTGTTACTTACCTTATAGAAATATTGGAATTATAAACTAGTTGCCTCTAAAAAAAACTAATTGGGATAAATTTAGTGCTGGGACAATAAAACGTTACAACGTTATACTGAGGATGTTAAAATTTTATTTTAAATTAAATTTCGCTTTTAACTCGTGTTTCATTAGTATGTTAAAATTTTTAAGACGTTTTAGGTAACTAGGATTGTTTTATATTAAACCCCGGTTGGGTCATAAATTAATAAAAAAATAATATAGATTTATATTCATATATAATGAGTTTAACTAAACTTTCATTATTATCATTATTATATAGATTCATTATTTATATATAATGAGTATAACTAAACTTCCTCTGATCAGGCAGTACATGAATACTAAAGGTCGTATAACCTATTGTTTGACCAAAAAAGGGAGGTGGTGTTTAGTCGGTTAAAGTCCTACACACTCATAGAGGACTCGTACTTGTTTTAACTCCTCTATAGTGTCTTTCGATGATTCCCACGTACCCTCGCAAAATATAAAAAAAAAAAAATTTATATATAAGTATATAACTAAATAAAAATAAGTAGTTATATACATAGATGAACGCAGAAATAAAAATATTTGCTTTTCATACTTTCATATAATAGCCTCTTGTACCAACGAAAAAATTACTTGTGCAAAATGGTGAAACTAATGATTCCAGAAACTGAGAAATACTAAAAGAATTAGGGGATACCCTATGCTTCTTATAGGAGTGAAAAGGAGAAACAATACCGCTATATTATTTATTTATTTTACATACTTACTTACTTACTTACTTACTTATATAGTTAAGCTAATTTCATATCAGAAAATAAATAATTACAGGTACTGACTTAAATAGACAGGTACTGACTTAAATAAAAAAACAAAATAAAAACGAAGTAAATTTCTGTGCATTATTGAAACATTAGTCTTTTTTTTATTGTTTTACCTTTTCTAAAATCAAAGATATCTTAAGGGTTTCCACAGAAACCTTCTTATACAATTCAGACTACGATTTATTTTGCTTCATAGTTTTACCCAAAATTCAATAGTACAAGAAAGAAATTTAGCATTAGAAGAGAATCTGCAGTTATTAAGATGATTTTGTGGGATAACGACAAAACTAATTAAAATATTATATGAGAAAATAACATAGTGACTTTCATAGCTTCGGTAATCAAAAATGGAAGATATCTGGAATGGAAGTGGAATGGAATAAGATAATGGAAGTAAATAAGTAAATAAATAAATTCATAATTACAAAAAAAAAAAAAAAAATAGATAAGTACTTAGTAATTATAGAACTAAATTTTTTTCAAGTGTAACAAATATCGAACAAACAATATCAAACGATAGAAATTTGAAATGCTAGGGTGTTAATGTAGTCAAATTTATTAACCATAATATAACATCATTTCACGTTTCATTTTATAACTATAGAATAGAATAACTATCTAGAAATGAAGTGTGATATGAAACGTAAGTATTACATATATTTTTGAGGACATTGAAGAAAAATAATTAATTCATACTCAACATTTATTTAATTATGTACATAAAGGATCTATAATATATAAACAAATTTTGATGGTCAAATTCGAAATATGTAATCAAAGTATTTATTATATTTTTAGTTTGATCTCTCTAAAAATAACATCTATTTTCATTTTCAAAAATTTAAGTATTTAAGTACATATAAAATTTAAGATACAAATCACAACAATAAAAAAAAAAAATTTTTTTGTTTTCAATTTTATTTAAATCATCCAATACCCTATAAATTTAGATAAAAAAAAAAAAAATCTATAGCTTCAAATTTTTATCTTGTCTAACATAAAGATTTAAAAACAAAAAAAAAAAACAAATCCTTCTATTCAATTTTTTCCATACTTGTAGATAGAATTTGAAAAAACTAAAATAACCATAAAAGTGCTAAACAGAGGCAAAAAAAAAAAAAAAAAATAACGAAAACAAAAATTTAAAAACTAACACATAATAGAAAAATTTTCATTCAATCTCATACTTGCACTTTATCAAATAAGATTGAATTGCGCAAAGTATACTCGTAGTACAACTGAAATATAAACTATATACGTAGTACCCGCCCATTGACTTGTGTAAAATTATTTTATATATATTTTTTTAAAACAAAAAAAAAATTAACCCTCAAATAGTTTTGTTTCATAAAATGTAGTAAGATGCTATTTCGTTTAACTGAATTTCCACAAAAAAAAATCTTTCAAATATTTGGCTAAATCCTTGAACTAAAAATGCATTTCAAAAATTGAATCTGTAAATTAAGTATAATTTTTATTAAAAATCGTTGTAAACTTTCAAAAACATATTTTTAGGCACATTTAATCATATTACCTTCTTTGTTGGCGCGGTTTCGATCTAAAATATGTGAATTAACTAATAATATTTTATCTAATTAAAAATATACTTTTTTCATAAAAAATTGCAACTCTAAACTTATTTTAATTCACGTAAAATTTCTTTTTTTTTCCCTCAATCAATCTTCAAAGTTTATTCATTTAAGTATTTAATTATAATATTACCTTAACCTAACTAATATTTCTACATTTAATTCTAATTAAAGAATACTAAGAGAAACTTTAACTATAATTTTGAATTTTGATACGCGACAAATATTCCTACAACCGTATAAAATATTTAACCAGTAAAAGTGCAAGAATTCACTTAAGGGTTAAAATAGCATTAAAGGAAAATAAATTTAAAACGTTAGTTTTTGCGTTTTTAAGTGCTTGCATTATGATTACGTTGTGGCTGATTTTTTTTTTTGGTTTGTTTTGTTTTTCTTATACGTCAAATATGTTTTGAATTTGAATTCCAGAATTCTAAGCAAGACAATAAAAACCAAAATAAAAAAAGATTAAAAATAGTTTTTCACAATATTTATACACAAAAATAAAAATAAAAATTAAATAGAAAATATGCAGTATTTTTTTTCTTTTTCCTCCAGAAAATGCCAAAGGAATTTAACATTACTTTTGATTTTATTTTATTATTTAATTTTTTTTTTTCTTTGTTGGTTTTAAAACTCTAAATATGGAAAACTTGCATAATTATATAGTTACAATAAAAAATAATCGGAAAATTCTTTTTGGAAATTTTGTGATGCAAATATTGAAATTGCAAGTTGATATTGGTTTAAATCGGTTCGTATGATAAATAGAAGATTTATAGAATTTTCGTTGTTTATCATTGTATTGAACAATGTTTAAAATAAAAATAACAAATAAACAAAATACTGATATGTATTTTATTACTTTAATCAATAACTTAAAATTTTTAAATACATTTTGTATAAAAACTAGGCAATAATTAAATTTATTTAGATATTTATATAGCTTAGTTAAATAGCTATACCTTGTTATACCAGCTACATAACAGCAAAGGTAACGGCATCTTTACAATCGACAAAAGCTTTCGATCTATATCTGTAGATTTCGGTGGTGTCCGAAAATAATACTTAAAGAAATAAGAGTCGAGGAAAGGGGTAATTTTTAAAATGTATACTATATGTTAAGAAAAAAGTCATTTGACTCATGGTGTAGTGGTTAAGTCGCCAGATTTTTAATAGGGTCTTGAGTTCAAAACCAAGGTCAAATCATATAAAAAAAATAATAATAATTATATGAATAACTAATAATACTTTCAGTACTTTATTTAGTCCAATATTAATAACAACAGCTGCCATAGTGGAGCTGCCTTCAATTATTACTTAGCCAATATACTATGTTGTCAGTTAGGAACTTCATTTCTTTATATTGGCTAAAGGTGAAGGTGGATTTAATCAGTAAGAATTTGACACTATCAAGGGGTTATTCCTGGCGTCTTTGAAAAATTCCCACTAGTCTTAGGGGACAATAACACAAAAGTTGAGGGAAAGATTATAAGTATGATATACGTTTCACATATTTTAATTATAAATTTAGTATACACCCAGTTATTTTTACCTATTTATTTTATTTTTTTAAATTTTATTCTACTTATTTAAAGTTAAAATGAAAATATTAAAAAATGTACTTATTTTGTAATAAAAAACAAATTTTTTTTTTTTGCAAAATTAGCTACTTACTTACTATACTTTTATTTTATTTTTTATACCGGAAATTACAAAATATATTTAAAAAACATTTTTCATACATTTTTTTCTATAGTATGGAACAATCGACAAAATTTAATTAGCATTTAATTAATTTTTCATAACATTTAATATTGCTCTAGATAAGAGCTGTAAAAAAGAAAAAAAATAAATAAATAAATAACTAAATATGAGGCCATTTGCATATTTTAAATGTTAACCAGACTGGCATTTAATTATAAAAAAAAATTATTTATACATATAATTATTTATATAACTTAACTATATATAAGTATATTTATATATACATATGTAAGTGTTAATTAATAGATTTTACTTTTATAATACATACGTATACTAATTAAATATATATACATATATGTAATTATGTATATATATTTATGTAATATATATACATATGTAATAAAATTTCTAATCTTTCTTCTAAAATACATAATACTTAGTAACTAAATAAAAATAAAATAACAGAAAAAAATAACATTTTCATAACAGAATGTAAAAACTATATGTAAATAAAAAAAAATTTTTTACCAGTTATTTTGCATAAATAATTTTGAAAATAATTTAGAAAATAAATTGAACGTGATTACATTATTTTTAAAATTTAAATTTAAATATCATCAATGACTGTAAAATGTAATTAGTTCTTAAAATACACGTAATATGTACTTATAGACGTTAAAAATGCAATTAGATTTTTAAAGATTGAAAAGTACATAAAGTTCAAATCACATTTAAAAATCCAGTTAATCGGAAATACAAATTTCTACCTTTAAGAAAACTGATGCAGTAACATTAAGCAATTGGAAAACAAAAGACAACAGTTACTTAGTTATGTAAAATGTACGATCCTTCTTAATTTTTGTATAATACCATTTTTACACTACCTACGCAAAAAATCTACTAAATAGCGTAGTTTCAAAATCAAACGTTCAGACTATCGCTATGCATGAACCTAGTAATATTTGAGATTTGTAGGTAACAAAGGACTATATTTTATTATATAACAAATATAAAAATTTTTCATTTAAAAATTCAAATGAAAAAAAAAAACGCCAATTTCAAAAATTAACAACAATGACATTTCACAACAAAGTCACGTAGAGATGTAAAAAAATTCAAACAATAATCCGAAATATCAAAAAATTTTAATCAAAAACCTAGTTATAACCCTTAAAACTAACTAGGACTTTCAAAATCCTAGTTTATTTTAACAGCAATTTTAAATATGAAAAACCTAGCTACAAACCACGCATTAAACTGATTTCTTCGAAGAACTTGGTTTTAGTTCATAGTGTGAACGTGGTATAACTAAAAGAAGAAAATGAAGTGAAGAACGTGGTATAAAAAAGAAAATTGGGAAATATCACAAAGGACTTTCTTTCATATTACAAAAATCATATTTGTCGAAGAAAATAGTTTTGCTATCTCTTAAAATATAATGTAATGTTACACAGATTTTATTCACATAAGTTTTACAACTTTTTGTTCTCATAACCAGGAGGAATAATAAAAAATTGTCAAAAAATTTGAAATTTTACCTTATATAAGTAGTACAAAGTTCTATATTCTAAAAACCAAAGACAGCTACATAAAAAATATCTTCTTTCATTTTTTTTTAGTCCTTAACAATGTAAAACGAGAAAATATTCGGTTGTCAATTTATGAACATTATCGAAAATGTATTACAAAATGACTAGGTATAACATCATGTGTCAGGACTTCAGGAGTAATTGTTTCAAAACCAATATTATCCTAAAAAAAAAACATCTTAAATAAATCCTAAATAAATTAGGATTACACTAAGAGTCGGAATTAACTAAACTATTTGATCCTCTTAACTAAACTATATTTAATACTCTTTAAAATGATTACACTTGACCTATACAAGATAAAAAAAAAACGTTTGTTTTAAATTAAAATAAATACTTATGTCATGAAAAAGAATTGAATAAAATTTTTATATTTTGAAAAATTTAAATCGCATTTATTTAAAAAAACAGCAAAATAAATGAAAACCATTTACTTAACTTAAGTCTTATTGAAAATTAAATAAATCAACACCAAAAAAAAAAAAAAAATTAATTTTTACTCTGCTTACATTTGAACTCCTATAAAAATATCTTCTAAATCAAAATTATCTGTATAATCTTCTTATACTTAACAATATATCTCTACATTTCTGACAAACTTAATTATGAATATGGTTAAATATTATTAATGTATCATCAAATGGTTAACTAAAGGAAAAAAAAATAACTCTACCGTTATTCAAAATTATACATTTCAAAAATGAACACATGATCTTTACAAAAATTAAAAAACCACTAATTAAAAAAAATAAAATTAAATAAATCTGTTGTCCAAACTTTTCTTATAACCAAGCAATTTTATAATTGCTTCTTGATTAATTTGAGGCTTTAAAAAATCCTCAAATCAAAAATAACAACATGTTCAAATTACAATAAAATTTTAATATGCATCTTCAAAGTTTTAATTTAATAATAAAAACAACTCCTTAAAATTTTTCTTTTTCTTTTAATTTTTTTTTTTTTTCTTTTTTATTTACTGTTGACCGTAAATTTTCTTTTTAAGGAAATATAATAAAAAAAAAAAAAAAACGTGCCGCAAATCAACAATGCCGCGTCATTAAAAATAATGCAATTAAATTTTATTTTGAAAGTTTTAATCTGTGCATTTTTTTAAAGCAATAAAAAAAAAATTTCACTATAGTTAAATTATAAGTAAAATGCTAATAATGCAATGATATAACTATACACTAAATATGATGAACAAATTGAAAAAAAAACTACACAATTTGTTCACTAAATGTTGATATATTCGCTATATTTAATGTACAAGTAAATATTAAAAAAAAAAAAAAAAAATTTTTAAACCAAACAAACAATTGTTTTTTTCCCCAACTGTTTTTTTGTTTAAAATTAATGAATATTTTGTTACTTCTATTGTTTTCACCTAGCTTTTTCTTTAACTTGACATAAAGTTCATACTTATTATCAATTAATTAAAAATTCTGTCTATACCTAATAGATAATTTGTTCATGAAGGAACAGCTTAAAATTATTTATAACTAACTATTATTTATATATGGTAAACAGACAATTGGGGCCATAGAACAACTCGGACCCTGCACAACTGGGGCCAACGACAATTGGACCCAGCGACAACTGGGTTTATAAACAATTCGGTCCATAAACAATTGGGGTCATAAGCATTTGGGCCTAACGACAACTGGGTAAATAACTTGCTTATGTATATGATACTATATTGATTGCTTATGTATGGATATGATAACTTGCTTATGTATATGATATGATTATGTATATATTTTAGAGTTGGATTCAAAAGAAGAGTTATACGCTTTTTTCAGAATATGTACTTGTATAATCTTCTGTAATATTGCAGAATATGAAGTAGGTTTTTTTATTTTTACGAGAGTTGGTGGAAAATTCGAAAGTAACCAAGAGGAACTGCACGTGTTTCCTCAGGATAGTGTTTTTTAAAACAGATTTTTTTTTAAAACTTACAACTTAAAATTTACAAACAATGTGTTAAAAAACATAACAATTTAGGAAATTAATTGAAGAAATTTAGGAAATTAATTGCAGCCGTCTATTTTTTTCCTTTAGTAAAAATTCAATTTACTATCTCCCTCTTCCGCATCTGACCTATTGAGAAGATCAAATGCGGAAAAGTAAGTTTTGCAGCGATACAAAAAACCCAAACCCAAACCCATTTTTGAATTTTTGCTAAATCGTTATTTAGCTCACTAATAGTGAAATTTTTTGCTGTTGTATTAATCTGATGATTAATGTTACAGCGGCTATAAAATTTATAGGAAGTGCTGTCGTCTGCGAAACTATGAATTGGATTGGAGGTTAATGAAAGTAGGTCATTGATAAATATTTAGAAGAGAGTGGAGTATAACTAATCCCTGTGGGACACCAGCATTTATTTTGAATTTGTCAGATGAATATCCATCGACCAGAACACGAATCGTACGATTCGAAAGGAAATCTCCAATCCATTTTAGAAAGACCCTACATAGACCTAATACTTTGCATTTTGCCAATAGAGCATCGTGCCAAACTCGATCGAAAGCCTTAGAAATATCAAGAGCCACAACATCAAACTCACCAGAATGATGAAGGCTGAATGATGCTTAACTTGATGAACGACGTAATATTACATAAGTAGGTAATATTTTTTTGGTGTTTCATAATTTATTATTTTTTAATAATGTTTTTGTTCTGATATAATAAAATAAACAAAACCAAAATTGATTTTTAATATCTCATATTTTTGAATACTTACATATTATATTTAAAAGTAAAAAAAAAAAAAGAATGTAACAAAAAATTCAATTAGTTTTTTTTTTTTTGTCAAAGTTTCAAGATTCTATATAATTTCCAAGAGCCATTTTTTTTGACTTGGAAATTATATAGATAAATCAATTGTCTAAAACCTCAATTCTAAAATCTACATAAATGAAAGAAAATTTTAGAATTAGAATTTTTTTAAATGCAAAAGCTGAAGAATTATTTTTCGCCAAAAAGTAACTAAATTAAATGTTATAAATTGAGTAAATGGATTTTTTTGCAGTATTTTTAAGAAAAAAGGATTTAAAGAAATATTTTTCTTTTATTTGATTCGTATTATGTATCAAATGTTATACTACTTGAATTAGACAAATAATATATTTGCCCATTAACTTGAAATTTTATTAGAAATAGTTATGATGCTTTAGTTATATACCTTATCAAATAAAAATTTATTAATGACTCCAATTGCTTATGGCTCCAGTTGTTGTTGGGCCTTATTGTTAATAATAAAATAAGGCCCTTTTTTTGTTTTTTATGAAAGTTTCATATTTTTGTAATTTATCTTTGAAAATTTCTAGAACCTACAATTAAAAGTGCGTCTTATAAAAAAACATTATCTGACTAGTCGTGTCAACTAGTCGTGACTAGTCGGTTAAATCATCCATTCGATAAATCTGAGGGTCAAATTCCTCTCAGAACATAAGTATACAATATTAGTAATTTATATCGTTTCAAATATATAAAAATAAATAATTATTTAATAAGATAATAGATGACACACTAAATATAAAATGTATTTGTGCTTCATAATCTTATACAATAGCTATTAGCTGAGTAATTAACAGTTTAGTGAAAATAATGGTTAAAAAGGAATTGAAGCATGGTCAAATATGAAAAAAAGTGACTTAGTGAATACCCTATGCTTCTTATAAAAGTAAAAAGATAATATTTTATTTTATTTTTAAACGCATTTCAAACACTTTAAAATTTTCAAAAAAAAAAACTTCTGAAATACGGAAAGAATACATCAAAAAAAGTTTTGTGCATATTCTGTGTATAATATTTTATAGTAAAGTGTACAATAAGATAAAATTACTAAAATTAATTACTAAAATTCTGTTAATGCAAATTTTCTTACTTATAACATACATACTAATTATTGGGACCCTATACCTAAACTGAAACTCTAAAAGAAGACGAAAATTGCATATTATTCAGCATTATATGCTTATATCATATAAGTATCATATATGTATGTATTCATACATAAAACAACATATAATTATTTTGAGTATTTTTTTTCTTCGGCTTCTTGTATACTCTTTTTTACTAAAACGTATTAATCAATATGAATATAAAGTGTAGTAAAAAAGTTGCGTAAACTTACGCAATTTATAAAATTACAAGTTTTTCTTTCTTTTTTTTTTTGTCTTTTTTAATTTAATTGTCGTTAAAATTATTTTCCTGTCTGCCTGACTGCTATATTAAATTTAAAGATAATTTGTTTGTATTAAATGCACTGAGCATTATTGTTGTCCTCTATTTCATACAGTACAAATTTTACTACATTGCTACAAAACTACAAAGAATTAGATTAAAATTGATTTTAAATGAAAATTGAAAACTTTGTTTTTTTTTTTCTAACAAAATAATATTTACTGCCATGATAGTATGTAATTTATATGTTTTTATGTAATATAGGATTGTTTGTAGGCCTTTTTTTTTTAATACATACATACTACAAAACTACAAAAAAAAAAAATTGTTGCTTTAAAACATGTTGCTGTTGTTGTTTTGAAAAATTAGTTTTTTGTGTGTTCAGTTTTTTTTTATTTGCTTTGTGAAATTTTTTTTAAGTTTAAAATTGTTGCCTGTGTTGATGTTGTTTCGGATCATTGAACCTTTTTTGATTTTCTTTTTATTTTTTTGATTTTGTTTTTGTTGTTGAAGAAATGTGCGTACACTCATATTTGACATTTGGTCAGGTTTTGGAATATTTATTTAATTTTTACATTAAAATTTACTTTGGTGTGTTTTTTTTTTTTTGCTACTGCCGATGATACGTGATATTTGTTTGTTTTCTCTTGGTTTTTTTTTTTTTTTTGAAATTTTTAGAAAATGCACAATAAGTTTACTCTTGTTTTTTATTTATTTTTTTTAAATAAATTATTAAATAAATATTAATTTACTAATTGAATATTAATTTTAATTTTTGTTTTTGTTTTCTGAGTTGTCAGTGTTCTCAGAAATTTAAGAAAATGGAAAAAACCATTAACATTACATTCCAAGTACCTTTTTTAAAGGGAAAATTATTAACAAATGACAGGGAAATTTCTTCCGAAAAAGGGAAAATTTCTTCCTGAATGACATCAAAGATGCTATTACATTATATAGTTTGGTTTTGATATTCAAAAAACTAAGATATTCATTAAAATATTGATGAAATGAAAATTTATAATTTTAGAGAAAACCTGTGATGTTTAATGATTTTTATACTTATTAAACTGTCAATTAGCTATATAGGATTGAGCAACTGTAGATTCTTATTTCTGTGATCAGAATGATCAACTACAAAAGTATATAAATTATGATTTCAATGTGGCAAAATATAGTACGTCGGATCCGTATAAATGCAATCCGTTTAAGTGCATAACCCGTTTAAAAGAACGCAAAAATTGTACACTATAAATTTAAACATTATTTTCTTACATTTTTACTCGGATATTTGCAACTTGTTTAAATGCAAAAACCTTTTAAAAGCATAATAAATCTCTGACTCATATGACATTAAAATATTTTTAAATTACTTGTATTACATATACAATACATATGTATACTGTCAAATTTTATAAAATTAATTTTTGAAATTTAAGTAACGAACTGTTAATAGGTTTGCATTATTTTTCTTTTTTTTAATACATTTCTCTGCCACATAAATATGGACAGGAAATTACAAAGGCTTTTCTGTACAGGCGTGGCTGTAAGTGGCGTAAGGCGGAATAACTCTTATGACGTGGGTGGGATTCGAACACACTTCTTCGTGTTTACAGTGTATTTTATACACTCTTACCCACTAGGCCACCAAGGCCCCCCGGTTTGCTTTATTAAAATCATAATAAATTAATTTTAAAAAACACGCATATAAGCAAATATTTGTGCTTTTATCAATAGTTTTTCTAAATGCACAAATTTCACAAATTCCGAGCCTTGGATTAATGCAAAACCCGAATGTGAGAATCAAATGGCTGTGTTTTTAGTGTATGCAATTAAACGAGTCCGACTGTATTTACTTACTTATATGTACTTTTTCTGATTATCGGTCGTACGATTTTGATTATTCTGTTATCATTTTCATACATTATTCCATTATTGTTTTCGATTATAGATAAGAACCTATAATTGAAAATGATAATGGAATAAAATTTGCTTAAAAATACTGTACTTATATGGTAGCATTAATTTTTTATTTTTTTTTAAAACTTATGTCTATCAGTTACAAAACAAGAACAATACTCCAATAAGTAGTATAGATTTTAAAAGTTGGCTGACTAAAGAGCCGTTGCCAAACTTTGGTATATCAATTGTAAGACAAATAATTAATTTTTGATATTTATATTGATAATTAAAACAATATACAGGGAATGGCTTATTGAATTACAAGAAAAAAACATTGTGTATGATTTATAAATTTCATCACTCCAATTTCAAACATTGAAAAAAAAAAAAATGAGCTTAAGTAAAAGTTTTTTTTTTTTTTCTTTTAATTTAATTTTATCGGATTTAAGTATTCCAAATGTAAATATTAAATATGTAACCACCAACTATAAATAAAAAAAACATTATCTGAATTTGTATATTACATCTGGTATAATAGTATATACATAATATATATATAAATCATTTATCAGCACGCGATATAAATTTTTTTTTTTATTTGGTTTTGTTATTTCTCTCAATTCTGGCAATTATTTATAACACCCTCTAATATTACTCATAACCACACTTCAGATTTTTTTTTTTAGTTTTTTAATTTGTAAATTCCCTTTTTCTCAACACAAAAACTAAAAAATAAAAAAAAATAATAAAAACTGATTTAATTTTTAAAATGGATAAAAATAAATTGCATTTCATCAGAATAATTACTAAAAACCCTGATAACAAAAAAAAAAACATAATTATAGATATATTTTGTAATAAGTAATTTAATGAATCTATAATTAAAATAATTATTTAAAACCGCTTGAAAAATTGTGTACATATTTTTTATAAAGCAATACAATTGTCTAATTCTGCTGGTCCAATTGTTATAATAACTGTATAGCACTTTAATTTGTTTGTTACATCGTACATTATAAAATCATTCGGTTAGAGAAGCTTTTTGAACCCAACATGTTCCTTAATGTTAACATTTTGGGTTCAAAAAGTTTTTCTGAGAACACTTACACCTTTTTGTTTACTTATCCTCTTAATTTTGTATAAGTATTAAATTAAATTTTGTTTACTCTACTAAACGTTAATTTTGATTTTAAACTTTGTTTTATAATTTCTTCTACAACAATAAGAAAATTTATTAAAAGTTTCACAGTACTGTTTGGTTATAACTCTTGTATTTTTCCAGCATACTTTTAAACTTTCAAAAAAAAAAAAAGGATCTAGAAACTAAATCTTAAGGTCTTAATGTCATCACTCAAAATTTTCCAAAGTGATACAAGCAATGCGACAAATCCCTAGTCTTACACTGTCAAACCCCAGTCCTACATTGTGAAGATGGCGAAACACAGCTTTCGGAAAGTGGTTTGGGTTTGGTACGTCACATTTATAGAACCTTATGCCAGCACATGTGTTACCCAAAGTTAGTACATAATTCAAATATATATACGATTTAATAAAATTTAACTCTCAAAATTTTAATCTTCATTCTTAATAATCCCAATTTCCCATACCTAATTTTTTAATCATCCTTTCCGTTTCCTTATCTCCAAAACTAAACTGTACATTATTTCACTATGTATTAAACGACCCATCCTAAAGTTTACTCTTAAACATGTGATTTTGGTTGATTAAAGTTCAATACTACCTAAAGGAACCTCACACAGTTCTTTTGAGTCATTTTCAATAGTTTTGACCATCCCTCGTAAAAAAAATATAAATATCTGTTAAAATCATTATACTTATCAGAAAAAAATCTGGTTACTAGTCCAAATGTTGAGTTCGGAACTGAAGAATTCAAATTTTAATTTGATATTAGATTCGATTTTTAATGTAAAGGTAACCCATATTCCATCCAATTGACAGTTTATTCAAAATAAAATTACACCTAAGTATAAAGACATTTTCTACAAAAAAAAAAAAAAACAGAATATTAAAAAAAAATCCGGCTCACCATAGGACTTTTGGCCATCCACCAAGAGGTGGTACAAGTTTAAAATAAAAAAAAATGTATAAGAAGAAATTAAAAAAAATCATGATTCAATTAGGTAGGTATATTTATACTAATACAGGTACTATACTTAATAAATGACTCAAAATTTATTCAAAAATTAAACTACTTTCTATATTCAATAAAAAAAAAAAAAATGGTTTTTTTGAGTAACTAAAAAGAATAATAAATAATAAAATTAACACGCAATATAACAATAACATTTTTCAGAATTATAATCATTATATACATACATACATATAATGGCATATTGTATTTCCTTTATTTAATTTTTTTTGTTGAAAATTTAATTTAAGATTTTTCTTTTTATCACTTATTCAACAATAGTGACTTATTCACCACAAAATAAAATGGAAAGGGTAAGAAAGAAACAACAATACACAAAAAAAAAAATTAACAAGTGTAATTTACAATTATTCATCATTTATTTACAATTGTATCAATAAGTCTTTGTACTAATTTAATAATTGATCTAAAAACAAAGACACTTTTGTTATATTTAACTTATTATAATTTAATCATTTATGTATTTTAGATATTATTTTATTATTATATGGAATTTTTATGTAAATTATTATAATTATTTATAAGTTACTAAAAAAAAAAAAATTTTTATTTAAGTAATTGATTTATTTTTAACTTAATTCTTCAACAACCGCCTACATAGCATGTGAACCTTCTTTTCACAGATAAAACCTTATGGCTTCTTTATATAAGTATGTATTAGTTAAAAACTTAAATTACACGGTCATTATCGATACATCTTCCCTTACATATGATTTTTAAGTAAATAAATATTTAATTTTAATTAAACCCAGAGGCGGTTCTTCCTAATGGTCAAGTTGGGCCCAGCGCAACCTAATAAAACGTAAGCAAAACCGAAGCAATCGGAAATATATTTATAATTTCATATCTACAACTCAATATATATTTTAATTTATCATTTTTTGTTACCACAGAATAGTGTAATTCTTAGGTTACATACATTAATATTTACTATATTTGATACTTTATGCGAGTATACTTTATAACATGTACATACATACACATATAAAAATGTATTATATGTATAAAATATCCATATAATTTTAAAAATCTTTTTTGAGAAAGTGTTGGTGTTTCTGAGTAACAAGGTGGGCGGATTTCGATTAGCCCAACTAAGAACAATTTCTTTTCTAATAGAAAATTATAGTTCGGAAAGACTTCGACCAAAAAAACTAGTTATATCTAAAAAACTACAAGCCCGATTGAAATGATTAAAACTTTATTAGATTACTAATAAAATTAACTAAATAATAATGTAATTTGTTATTTAACAGGATTTGTCATTTAAGAACTATACGAAAATCAAACACAATTTTTTTTTTTTTAGAAAAAATTACTAAACCCATTTTCTGAATAATTTTGGAAGAAGAAATTTGTTTTTGCAATTATATTTGAAAAGTAAGGAAAATTTCTGATCTTTTATACGCTTATAGTGTATAGCTACCATAACTTTGACAACAGACTTTTTTAAAAAGAAAAAAAATCTACCTTTTTTAATAAAAAAAAATATTAAGAAATTAAATTTTTAAATTGTAACGTAAAAAATAAACTTTATCAAATATGTGTACACTTACTATAGTTGATAATATGTTCAAATATATGTAACCCTTCGGGTGTAGCGCCTCAGAGTGAGGTGGAAACCTACACATTTTTTTTACAACATCTGGGCCAACTAAGCCACCCCATATTTTACACCACGATGCGCCACTGATTAAACCTATATCCTTAATTAAAATATTTTTGGACTTTGTTGGCTACGAATTTTTTTTACACCATTAATTTTATAAAAAAAATTTTAAACTTTTAAATATATGTGTAAAGTAATTAAAAATCTAACGCTAACATATTTATGAACTGAAGAATGGGACATTCTCATAAAAGATATGATCGTAAACATCCATGCCACCAAATTTTTGTTTTAATTTTTTTTTTTCAAAGAAAATTAATACCACATTATATAGTAATCTTATTGAAATAAGTAGGTATTTATTTAGTTCATACTTATATACAACATATATACAACAACGGCCCTGATTTCGATAGTCATTTCATAAAACTGAAAAATTTCATTTCATTTTAATAATTTTTTGCGATAATTATTAAATATTGTTTGCATAATGAGAACAATAAATACTGACTTCTGTAAATACCTACTGTTTATAAGCAACCTATGACTATCGCTATCGCATAGTCATGTTTTTTATCGCTATCGCATAGTCATAGGTTGCTTATAAAAATGCCTACATTCACATAAATATAAATAAAATACTTAATAATTTTTTCTTAAATCCATTTTTACAAGCACTCACTTAACAATTTCAAAATGAGAAAATTTGACGTTTTAAATGAGTATATTCATAAAACATGACTATCAAAATCAGCTTTTTTTCATTTTTTATGATTTTTTTTATTTTAGAAGTAGCCAACATATAGAAGTAGCCAATTAAATAACATAGAACCGATGAAAACATGACAAAATACAGTTCAAAATAAGATTCGAAAAGGTAAAATAAATATAACTTAAGGGTTGGTTCCAAGATAAAAAAAAAAAATCTAAGAGTTTAAGGTTTACAATACCATAATGAAAAACGATGGGTGAAAATGCATGACCAAAACTTGAACATACCTTAAAAATTTTGGAAATAGTAACAATAGATTTTTTCTTATCAAAAAGAAAAGAAATTGGGTTTCTCAAACTGTTCGATCACTTTTTTCTTTTGGCAGCTTGATAGGCTTATACAATCGAAAATTTAGTATGTATTATTTAATAATAATATACTTAATATACTTTTTTAAAAATCAATAGTTGAAAAGGATATAACTGCGACATTAGTATAATAAAAATACCTTCTTTTGGTTTTGCTTGAACTGATTCAATACATCTTTCGCAATATGAAGCTAGACTATCTTTGATTAACTGAATTTCTCTAATTGTCACAACGTTTAGTGGCTGATATCATATTTGTTAATCATGTTATTTGCGATTATATCACTTTCCCATTTTTTCGCAAACAAAATATGAGGTAAGGATATAGGGAATATCCAAAAAATTTGAGATTAAGATTATTAGATTTCAGATTTTTAATATCTCACTATATCTCTACCACTCTACATACTAGTATACTACAGCCAATTGGAGCATATCTTGCGTATGTTAAGAGAAACTTACTCAAAATTTGAGCTATTTGATACCAGCATTTATAAACTAACACTAAGAGGCAGAATTTACGCTATTTAATTATTAGCATCCGCAGCCTGCATCAAATTTGAAATTTAACCACATTCCTTTACAATATACTTAATCAATAGGAGATTAATTTTTCTCTTTTATACTTTCAATTTCTAACTATCATTTAACTTCATTAATTAAGTAGTTTAATAAGTAGTTTTTATTTACTAGTAGTAGTTTAGTAAATAAAGTAGTTTTTATTTACTAGTAGTTTAATTTAGTCATCATTTACTTACTTGTTTGTTAAGTAAGTAAATGATAACTAAATTAGTTAGTGTTAATTCTCAAAATAATAAATTAATTGATTTTTCCAAATAATTGGCCTGATACTTATTTTGATACTGATTTCTACTTTCAATTCTTGCATTTTCTGAATTTAAAGAACCTATTGAATATATCGTCGAATCAATTGCGGTGTTTTTTTATATATATCCGGTAAGTTTATTTATTTACATTAAAATAAATAAAATAAACAAAATTACAATAAACACTTCCCGCGAAAATAATTTAAAAGCTCATTTTAGACTTTTTCTAGTAAAAGAATATACTTATTGCATATCATTTGCACACAAACTGTATATTATCAAATTATACTAGCGGTCTTCAAGTTTTGTGATTTTTTCCAACGTGATAAATTTTCCAATATTGTAAATTTAGATATTAGGGGAACGAAGTATTGAAAAGACAAAATTTTACCCAGGAAAAATAAACATCATTTCTAAAATGTCAATTTACGTTTTAAATTGTCAAAATATAAAAACAATAAAAATTGATAAATATAAAAATATAAAAATAAATTTTGTTATTATAAAGTTTAGTATTTATAAAGTTGCAGTTCGAAATGCCAAGAAATTGTACAAAAGAAAACATTTCTCGGTATCTAATTAAAATGGTGTGTTTGAAAATTTTTATTTGACATAACTAGGAAATTTCTTAGACACATTTCTAATAGACTGAAGTGTCGAAAATTTTAATTTAGGAAACAACCATAAAACAACCATTGGAAGTTGTTTGACAAATTCATTTTGTCAAAGTATTGGAAAAAAACCAAAAACAATTTCATGAATAGGAAATTTGTCAAGTTAAAAAGTCACAAAACCTGAAGACCGCTGCTAATAATAATAATATGAATAATAAATAACTTTGTGGATGCTACTTATAGGAGTGGCAAGGGATAAAAAAAAAAAAAAAATTAATCAAAGAAATAACAATTTTACATGTTACAATATTTCTCACTTAAATTTTTAAAATAATTGTGGGTTCACTGTAATAGTATAACAGCTGCAGGGTCAAAAGTCTCCCATTGGGACTTTTGATTTACCTCTGTGAAACAAAAGAGCCATGGGACTGTTGACTTACCACTATAAGACAAGAGTCCCAAAGAAAAAAGGTGAAAAATCCCATGGGTAATAACAGTAATAAATTAAGATAGTAATTGATAATATAATAACATCGTTTAGAGTTTAGACTAAACTTGAGTTTATATCCGACCAACTATAAAATAAAATACATTTTTTTCCATATTCTGGCCAGTTTATATATATAATGTATTTCCAGTATAAATGTAATTATATGTATTTCTTAGATTCTGAATTACGAGCGAATTTAGAATTAAAAATTTTTATATACATTCTGGAAAAGGCGTATAACCCTGATTTTGTGAGCAACACTAAAATCTCTCCTAATTCATTTATATAATTAAACAAGGTAGAATGTAAACCAACGGTTTTTAAAAGCGCACATTTCCAAAACTCAATACAAATTGTTTAGAAGTGTGACTTACACAAAAATTTGAAAATTTCATGTAATAAGAAAAAACTTGAAAATAGGACATTTTTGAGATTTTGAGGGGCCGTAAGTCCGGAATCCTATATAACTAAGAAATGCTGTTAACACACGTAAAAATATATTATTGAAGCTTTAATTTTTATGTCTTGCCGAAGAAAAGTTTTTACAGGTGCCTAAGATACAGGTGTCTAAAAATAGCAAATTTTCAATTTTTGAGGCGTAATAACTCTTAAAGAGGGGGCGTTACCAAAAAATTTTCTGAGGAAACTTATACTAATTCTAAAAGTTCTTTCTTGTCTCAAAATTTCAGGTTCCTATCTAAAGGGGTGCCGGAGTTATGAAAAAAGAAATTTCATGCAAAATGTGGTTTTCACATAACGGTAAATTTAAATCGTAAATTACAAAATATTACATAATTTTGATATTGTTTTATATAGATAATAAAATTTTCGATCTTCTACCGGTTTTAGATTGCAAAACTATTACGCAAAGCCCGAGATATATACATCTGAAAATGGAGCTTTTTTACAATTTTGAAGAGCTGCAGCTTTGGAACCCTTTACAACTAAAATAAACCTTTCACACACGTAAAAATATATTATTGTAGCTTTCATTTTCATGTCTTGCCGAAGAAAAATTTTTACAGGTGCCTAAGTTACAGGTGTTTAAAAATAGCAAATTTTCAATTTTTGAAGCGTAATAACTCTTAAAGAGGGGGCGTTACCAAAAAATTTTCTGAGGAAACTTATACTAATTCTAAAAGTTCTTTCTTGTCTCAAAATTTCAGGTTCCTATCTAAAGGGGTGCCGGAGTTATGAAAAAAGAAATTTCATGCAAAATGTGGTTTTCACATAACGGTAAATTTAAATCGTAAATTACATAATATTACATAATTTTGATATTGTTTCATATAGATAATAAAATTTTCGATCTTCTGCCGGTTTTAGATTGCAAAACTATTACGCAGAGCCCGAGATATATACATCTGAAAATGGGGCTTTTTTACAATTTTGAAGAGCTGCAACTTTGGAACCCTTTACAATTAAAATAAACCTTTCACACACGTAAAAATATATTATTGTAGCTTTAATTTTTACATCTTGCAGAAGTAAAATGTGTGCAGGTTCCTAAGTTACAGGTGTTTAAAAATAGCAAATTTTCAATTTTTAAGCCCTAATAGCTCATAAACAGGGGGTGGTCCGAAAAAATTTTCTGAGGAAACTTATACTAATTCTAAAAGTTCTTTCTTGCCTCAAAATTTCAAGCTTGTATCTAGAAGCGTGCCGGAGTTATGAAAGTAGAAAAATCATGCAAAATTTGGTTTTCACATAACGGTAAATTTAAATACTAAATTTAAAAAAATTGTATAATTTTGATATTAATTTACAAAGATAAAAGAAATACCTGTCGAATGACGTTTTCAGATTGAAAAAATCTTAAGCAGAACATAAGATATATGCATTTAAAAATAGGGCTTTTTCAAAGTTTGAGGGGGTGTTGCTCCGTAATGGGGGGGGCTACATGAAAAAGTTGTTCCACAAAATTATTTTTTTTATAAGACCTACCTATGGTTAAAATTTTTTTTCTCTATCTTTAACGGTGTAGAAGTTTTGTAAACAGACGGACGGACGGACGGACGGACGGACGGACGGACAGAGTGAAACTAATAAGCACATTTTTTCAAAATTTTTTTGGAAATGTGCTAAAAAGAAACTCTGATTTTATAGCCTACTCAAAAATCTTTCCTGATTCAGAATCTCACATATATATTCAGAATCTCCCTTTTTCTAGAATATGTATATTATATATAAATGAATTAGCATGAATTTTAGAGTTGGTTACGAAACCAGGGTTATATTCCTTTTCCAAAATTTTTTTTAAAATATATGTGCATACAATATTCTGAATTGGGAAGAATTTTAAAGTTGAATTCAAAATCAGTATAACTCTTTACAAAATATTTATATATATCTATATGCATATGCGCGATTCTGAATTAGAAGGGTTTTAGAGGTGGATTTAAAATCAGGGTTATTTGCCTTTTACAGAATATTTATATGATATTAATATGCGAGATTCTGAATTAGGAAGGATTTTAGAGTTGGTTACAAAATCATGGTTGTACTACTTTTCCAGAATGTGTATATATTAATATATATATATATATATATATATATACGTATATTCTGAAAAAGGTAATGGGAATTCTGACCATGGGACTTTTGACCCTACACTAGTATAACAGTTTATTAACCAAGCTTTACCTAATATAGAAAAAAAAATTTTTATTTAAAAATAAATTAAAAAAATTTCGAAAGAAAAATTATAAATTAAATTAAAACAGCAACTGAATCATCAAAAATCAACAATTAAGTACATTATTATTTCAATGAAATTTAATATTTATATTTAAAATTATGACATAACTAATAATAAAAAAAAAAAAAAAAACCAAAAAGCAACATTTAAATATAAAACAATATTTTTTAATTTAAAACATTCACATACCTTAATTGGTGATACACATTATTTAAAAAGAACAAAATAATCAATTGTTTTGCTTACCTGAAAAATGAAAAAAAAAAAAAATTAAAACCAAATTTAATAAATAAATTTAAATTAATTAAAAAAAAAATAAATAAACAGATATATACTTATTATGTATTAATTTTTTTTTTTCTATTGTTACAAAAAAAAATATGTTAAAAACAAAAAACTTTTGTTATTTTCTTTTTTTTTAACATAAATGAGTACTAAACAAAAATTAGTATCATATTAAGTACATATGTACTATTAAAAATCATAAATTTTATTACTTATAATTTATTTTAAAAATATTTTTTAAAACAAAAATGTTGAAATGTTCATAAATTACAAAAATAAAATGAGGAAATTATCAAAAACAAACTTGACATCCTGTAGATAAAAAAAAAATGTTATAAATATGAACAATAAAAATGTTTAATTATTAAAAAATTTCAAAATTTAAAACAATTTATAAAAACTATCTTTGAATAGATATAAAGCCGCCTTCTTATAAGATTTAAAATACAAAAAAAAAAATAATTATTGCATCTATAAGAACAAAATTTTAAATACATACATACAAGTATACAAATAATAATGATTCAAACAATAAGTGATTTAACAAACAAAAAAAAAACATCTATACGTTCTTCCTGGTATATTTAAAACAAAAAATACTTAAAATAATATTAAAACAGTTAAAAAAAATAATTAAAATAACTATACTTAAGTAGTAAAGTTATATATTTTTATTTTTACACGATTTCTCTATATAGCTGGTATTAGACCAAACTTTATAGAATGGAACTTTTAATACAAAATTTACCGTTAACGTTTTGTGAATGAAGATATGGAAAAAATGCATTGAGAAAGGAAAAGAATTGGAAAATTTATAATTTATGCTGAATAGGGAAGAAAATTTATAGGAATATTTTGAAGGAAAATGTTAAGTAAATGTTATTTTTAAATATTCATACACATATTGAATCACCACCAATTTAAAAGAACACGTGATACACATATGATTCTAATATATATAGAATGATTCGTAAGTAAATGCATTGACATAAACCATCGTGTGTAGTGGATAATGTTTAGGCAAAAGTTTTGTATAGCGGTTAGATTGTAGGCCCATAATAGTTAAATATTCATACACACATTGAATTACCACCAATTTAAAAGAACACGTGATACACATATGATTTTAATATATACAGAATGATTCGTAAGTAAATGCATTGACATAAACCATCGTGTGTAGTGGATAATGTTTAGGCAAAAGTTTCGTATAGCGGTTAGATTGTAGGCCCATAATAGTTTTGAAGTTGTAGAGCCTTAAAGAACATTTAGTACCATAGCTTCTGTTACAAACAATATTAAAGCATTCTGAAAAATATTTTTAAAAGCATGTACAAATACATTCTTAATTATTTAGTTTATTTTCAAATATTTTTGACGTTACGATTTCTTTTTTTTATATTTTAATATTTTTAAATAAAACTAAGTACTTATATATATATTTATATATATATACAAATATATAACTTAAAATATAGAAGACCCTGATAGGCCTTAAAGATTTTACAAAATGAAAAATATAACTATAGTTGAAGGACTGCGAGGAAGGGAACTGTCATAAATTAAATTAATAAAAATAACTCTATTAAGTATTTTTGGTCATAAAATTTCAGACATTAAGTAATGAAAGAATATAGAATTTTCATTCTAAATTAAGTAACTAATACTACTTTTAATATAAACGGAAAAGAGATATTTTACGTTTATAAATGCATTCTTTCTGAGTTTAAGTCTAATTTTCAAATATTCATTAAAAAAGTTTTTAATATAGTTTTAAAGTTATGTTTTTGTCCTACTCACTTTTTTTGAGTAAGTTTAGAAAAGTTGAGTTGAGTTTGTAAGTGTACTTTAAATAGATTTTTCATTTCTTATCATTTTCTCTTTATGAATATAAAATAAACAAATCGACCAGCTGATTGAATAAATCTGATATTTTTGAATATCCTGATACGCCCTTAATTATAATATCATTTTATGGCTCTGTTCATTAAATAGTGAAAAAATGCTCTAAGTTGTTCTTTTCTGTCCTAGATTTTTTTTTAAGAACACTTTGTTTTTTTTTTTTTTTTGACAGAGTTTTTGGGCAAATGATATGAATAATTTTAAATAAAAAAAAAAAAATATCCAAAAATTTTGTAGATAAAATTATTTGTTAATTTTTGACATCTGAAAATAAGTTTAGAATAGAAAATCATGAAAGTATATGTTAATGTTGTTCTATGTACTCTCAGCTACATCAGCCTTTGAGAAAGAATATTTAGGAGTTAATGCGATTATGTTAGATTAAAGTTTCACTTATCAACAACTCCCAACTCTTTTCAATATTTTTCTTGTTCTAAGTTATATTACTTAAATACTAAAGTGTTTGATGTTTAATCATCTTCTGTTACCAAGATATATTCTGTTCGGTTTGGATATTAATTCTATTAAACAAATCTAAAAATTAGCTTATGAATTTATATTACAAAATAAGTTAATTTTTATCAAATATTCTAAAATAATGATATTTAAATACTTATCTAGAATAGTTATTGGAAATTACGATAAAAATAATTTGATATTTTCAATAAATACCTACCTATTTTTTTTTTTTTTTTTTTTTTGCGATCAAAAAAACTATTTATGTATGGAGAAATATGTACCTATAGTTAAGTATAAATATGTAAAAAAAAAAACAAATTTCCAATCTTATCGCTATTCCTAAATAAATAAATAAAAAATTATAATATAGGTAATAAATACCTACTTAACTTATATACAAATTATCTTTATATACTAAATAAAAAATATCTATGTATATATACATACATATATAAATGTTAAGAATATTTATTATTGTTTAAAAAATATTATTTAACCTTTATAAAATTGTTTTAGATATTTTTTTTACTAAGATACGATATCTTTATATAAATGTATATATATATAGATACATATATATATATATATATATATTTCAACAGTCATTTAACAGTCACATTTTTTTTTTAATTTTATAACTTTACTAAATCAACAAAATGGCAACAAATAAATACACCTTATTTTTTAAAAAATAAAGTACTTAATAAGAAAATTTAATTGCGTTAAAACAATTACAGTAGCCTATTTCTTATATGTATACCTAATATAAACGTATATTTTTTTTTTTTTGGATTTTCAATTTGATTAAACTTCTAGTTACTTTTACTTAATTACAGAAAAAAATTTTCAATACATATGTACATATCAACAATTGTTTATAAACAATTTAAAATATGTATACCTATATATAAAAAAAAAATTAGAACAAACTTAATTAAACAGTAAGTAAAAAACGAAACTTTTTCTTCACCTTTTCCATATATATTTGATCCTATAAAATTGAACCAACTTCTAACCGAACTGTTTATTTTCTTTTCTTTCAAGGTTTTACCAATTAGACCACTTTCAATGTATGTATGTATTCAATTGTATTCAAGATCTGTTTCATTGTATCTAAAAAAGTTTGAAGTCAATCGGTTTAACCGTTTAAAATTCAAAGAAAATTAACAAGTTACAGTTGTGTTCAAACCAGTCCCCAAAAAAAAATTGTTAGATAATCTATTTGACGTTTAGAGGTATATTCCTGTAGTATTTGGTGTCAATCGAATATACGGTGTAATAATGCATTTATAAAAAACAAACAAACAAAAACTCGACTTCATTTAAAACAATATAGGTGCATCTTCTATTTTACACATAGCGCACAATATATTTAATTTATATACCTAAAAGCAAAGCTTTATATATACAGTCATCACACATCACTATACCTTTGTCAAATTTAAAAAAACGGTAACTTATGATTTTAACAGATTATGTGATAGAGGACCAACCATGCTATGTTAAACCAAAAGAAAAAATTTGAATTTGAACAATTTATTGTAAGACAAACAGTGAGACAAATTAAATATAAAATTCTATTTTTAATTTTTTACTAAACACATACATATATGTATTATATAGATATAAATATTATGTTTGTATAAATAAATAAATTTAAATAAACAGAAAAAAAAAACAACATTTTATTTATCAACAACAATTTATGATAACGGACCTTGGATTTAGATGCAAAAATCGCAACCCATGAACATGAGTAATAAAAAATAATTGATAACAGTTTGGGTATTTAAAAAACATGAATAAAAAAAAAAAAGAAAATAAAAACAAAAATATTCGTCATTGCTAAGAATAAATGAAAAACAAAAAAAAAAATGGCTCAATTTTTTTTTTTTTTTTTCATAATTATTTTAATGATAAGAAATTAGAATTAGCGCCACTATTAACAAGTTATTAAACTAATTTCACTATATTTTTTTTCTTTTTTACGTTCTTCATTTTTAATGTCAATATTAATATTTTAATCATTTTCTTTTTAGTTAGAAAATGAATAAAACGATTAAACTATTAAACAAAGTATTAATCCGAATATAAATTAAGTTTTATAGTTATTTACGGAATTTACCGTAATTTTCAAGGGAAATTTAATTAGGAGGCGGACTAAACCCTGATTAAATATTCTAGAATCTAGTTAAATACTTATACATATTTAGTAAAATTTATATCAAAATGTAACTGTAATGAAATTAAAAAATATGTTTTCCTATTCAAAATAAATATATATATATGTTAATACTGTACCTAACCCCGATTAACGTCGTTAGTTACATTATTCCAAAACAAACTTGCGCACAAATTAAAACATTGTACGTATACAGTATACACTTATTAACGATAGTCATGTTAGAAATAATATCAATCTAAACTCTTCTGGATAAAAAATTAAAAAGTTCTTAAGTATATCAAATATATAGACTGAAACGTTATTAATCGGAGTAAGTATAGGAGATTATTAATTATAAGTGTATGTACAGGGGATATCCCGGGAATAAGTGTAATAACTTCAGGAGATGATTTAGGAGATTAAAACAAATAACAAAAACCTTTATATTGGAGTGTCTATTTTCACCCGTTTCCGAGGTATTACTTATGGCTTAAAGTTTTTTTTATATTCAAAATAAACAAGTTGTTTTTCCTTATAAAATTGGAACCAATTGTCTCAGAAAAAAGTTTTATAGCGCATTTGAAAGCTCATGAAAATAGACACTCTCACATTAAGGTATTATTTATTTGTTTTAATCTCTTAAATCATCTCCTGAAGCTATTACACTTATTCCCGGGACACCCTGTATAATATAAAAAAAAAATTTTAAATAAAATTTGATTTTTGTATTTCTTCATAATTTTTTACTTCTTATATCACAAACAGATTACACAAGTAAGTAAAACATGCCGTAACTTTATTAAGCTGAATTACATGTGAAGATTCGGAAAGTAATGCCATACTGAATGTATAAAAAGTAATAGAATAACTATAAATATTTATACAAGTGTGACAAATAACTTTTAGATCTGTTTTAAAGAGCTTAAAATGAAAAGTTTATCTACATAAATTATTGTTAATAAAGAGCTTAAAATAAAGTTTACCTAAAAATATAATCTAGAACGAGATTCAAGATACCTTCGCATCTAAAACATTATCAAAATTACGAATTTAAAGAAGGAATGATTTAAGCAAACCTTAAACAAAAATTCAAATGATTTGTAGGGATTAGTATCCAAGGTAAAAGAAAATTAAACCGGCTAAAACAAAACTCAATGATACAAACGCAAATGAATAAGTAAATAACAGCAGACTTAATAAAATAAAACACATGCTCCACAATTCAATCCGTTCGGATTTTTTTAATTAAACTCTATGAATTTATATTTATACTTATGTTGTAATTACATGTAGTATAGTTCTTTGATTAATTAAAAAAAAATACTAAGTTAGTACTTAGGTTTTCTGTTTCTCAAGACAGAATAAATTGCAGTACAGTGCTTTAATATTAATTACAAAATATATAAATACGCAACATAAGTTAATTATTTACAAAAAAAAAAAAAAAGAATGTTAGTCATAATATGACACAGTTCTAATTAAAAATAAATGAAGTGCAATAAGTTGATAATGGATTTTTTTTTTTTTTTTTTTCAAAACCTTTTTGTATTTAAAGTAATTAAGCCGAGTTTTTAAGTCAAAGACAACGTGATAATTACTACACTTTTAAATCTTTCGTGCGCTTAATTTTTTATATTAAGTATTTGTCATTGCCATTCAAATAATTTTTTATTTATTTAAAATGCAATTACAGATTTTATTTTTTTTAATTTAAGTTAATAATAATTCAACGCCAGAAAAATATTTATAAGTAAGTAAGTAGTTAATAATATTTAATATTTTTTATCACATTTTTTTTAGAATTTTTTTTTGTTTTTGTGTAATGAATGTTTAAATTTATTAAGAAAAATTTATTTTCACACTTTATTTAAAACATTCAGAATTAACGTGAATTTATTTAAAAAAAAAAATAAAAAAAAAATTAGAACGTATAACTAGGTACTTAATAAATTGATTATCTGATAAATGGGCATAGTGATTAAATCAACGGTTATTTGATCGAAAGTTCAAACCTCTGGTTAGATAAGATTCAATTACTTATAACTCAGTAGTTTATATTGTAACATAAAAAAAAAAAAAAATAGTTCTTGTATAAGATAATAGATGGCGCACAAATATAGTAATTATTTGAAATTCATAATCTTGTACAATAGATACAGCCGATTATATAGCTTAGTAAAAATTAATGATTTATGAGACTGTAGTTTACTCTAATTTCAATAATAAATGATTTTACGATTGTTCTATTCTCCTTATAGAAGTGAAGATAGAACCAAAAAAAAAAAAACAATATTAAATTGATTTCACTATAACCACTAGACTTCACCTACTTAAAGTTTACATTGTTTCAATAAAGTTAAGTTTCATTTACAATATTATAAGTATATAATATATATAGTAAGTATATAGATTTACTTATTAAGTATATAGAAGTTACCCTCAAAAATAACTCTGAATAAAATAAAACCTCTGCTTTAAATATAAAACGTTTCAAATTTAAATTTCAAGAATCTCAGAAGTGATTTTTTGTTTTAAAACAGGATAAAACATCATCTTAATCATGGATTCATCAATATCCCGATATTAATTTATTAATTTGAAATGATCATTGATTACAAGGAATCACAGATCATACAAGAGTTTTGAGTCAATCAAATCGAGATGACAATATATAGGGTTGAGGTTCAGTAATAAGTAAGTATAAGTTAATCTAATTGTTAAATTACATACGGATTTGACTTAATCCCTTAACAATTAATCCGTGTAACAAATAACCGCTTAACTCGAAAATTATCTGTATTAAATTTTACTCAATAATATATTAACAGCAAAAAAGTTTTTAATGTTAATTAATTTGAAAAAAAAAATAAATAAAAATTTATTACTTAAAGTATAAATTTTAAAATAAAAAAATTTTTTTCCTGTCAAAAAGTGACTAAATCAATAAACCTTATAAAAAAACATTAAATTGTTGAAAACCACAGAAAATATTGATTATAAATATATATGTATATATGTAGAACATTCATATTATATGTATATATATACTTATAAACAAAAGTATTTATAAAGTTACAATATAAAATAGTTATAATTTTACTTGGTTTAGTTAAATATTGTTTTTTAACCGCAACAATTAAAATATTCAATTTGACTTTTAAATAGTTGAAAAAATATTGAAAAATAAATTAAAAAAAAAAATAAAACAAAATTTTTTTTAGTGCAAAGTCACCTGATTCCTTAAATCTAATAAATTTATCCACTTTTCTGATTAATTTTTATTTTATTTTTTCCTCTAAAATGAGGCGTGTTTTACGTAAATCAATATGGCTTTAGTAAGTGTTCATAATAAAAAATATTCAATAAAAATTTAATTTTCAAATGAAAATGAAGAGAATTAAATTCGACTGTGCTATATTGGAAAAAGGCAGTAAATACTTAATAAAACCGTTTTCTTTATTTGATTGTTCAAAGAGGTTGGATCCTTCTAAAGAAACCAAGACCCCTTGTTGTTTCATAATATTATTGACTACCCCCAAGTCTTTTAAACAATATCATTAGATGTATATTATGATCTGATCGAGTTCAAACAAAAATTTAAGTTTAAGACATTCTAAAGATTTTTGTTAGCTATAAGGTTGGTTTCCGAAGATTTGCAACACAAAATTCTAAAAGACAATTAGCAACACAAAATTCTATGGGTGCAGTATTATCTCGCAAAGAACTCAAATTAAAACTGACAAAAAGGAAAAAATGAAGGCTGTTCTTTGGAATAGGTGATCACCACAATTCGATTTGAAATTTTCAGAAATTAAACTACAATGAAATTTATGAAGTTTTGTGGGGGTGCCAATATGCGCGTCCGGCACTAAGGGATTAAAAATCTCATTTGAAAAAAAGAGCTTACATACTCATATAATTGTAAATATCTTCAAAACAAGAACATGTATCTAACTATTTGGTGTCAAAAGATAGGTCTGATAAAGGCCTTCAAAATAGTATATATACGTACTGAATTTTAATCCCTTAATGCCGTACGCGCATTAAGGGGTTCAAATTCAAACAACAGCCAAAATGAGTATTTGGAAACCCACAATACTCTATAAAAAAACAAGATACAAAATAGGCAAATGTGTCTTCCAGTGCTATTCAGAACACACCATAACAAATTGTATCTTAGAACACCAATCTTGGAATTAAGAACATAAGTATACTTACTTATATAAGTATATACCAAATTAATCTGATATTAGATAAGATATGAAAACAAGTACATATTATGTACTTAGTTAATAATATAAATACAAAGATGAAGTTACGATACTTAAAGGAATTATTTTTTTATACAATTATTTAATAGAATTTATGCTTTTTGTCAATAATATTCAATAAATTCATTTTAATCTAGGAGATTAATAGTTTTAAGAGAGAAATTATGAGAGAGAAAAGAAATCTAAGTATATATATATATAAGTATATAGATTCTAGGTAAGTACTTAAGTATAGTTAATTACAATATTGTTTTTTTCTTTCTTTTATCTTCTGAAGGAAATCTAATTTATTTTTTGTATTCAGTCTGTAACTAGTAATTCAACTATGTAAAGACTCTTGTAAGTGATTGTATACCTGCGTCATGTGTCTTTTAGCAAAAATCTAATTTTCTAATTTTATTCTCTATTAATTTTTATGATCTTTCATATAAGATTGACATTGCAAATATTTAGAACATAATGTTAACTATTTATTTTTGCGTTCTTTAACCATGTCCAAATTCAATAATTCAATCATATCAAATATCAATAAACAAATCATGAAAATTTCAATAATTGTTTACACAACTAATTCTTCTAATTAATAAGCATGTACATCCCTTAATAAAAATGTTTTATTACTTAAAAGGAATTAACTGAACTAATATTAGTCTATAAATTAGGCTTCATAGAAAAAGGGCAAAATCAATTTGAATATTATAACTACTTACTAAGTATTACAATAATAAACATTTTTTTTTTATTATTTGGTTTTTGCTTTAATATATTTTATTTTTTGACTAAGTAAGTATCTACCTTTTAACATTTTATACATATAGTTATTACAAAAATATAAATAAGTAAAGAGAGAAATTTAGTTTAAAAAACCTCAAAAATAAACATGTAATGAATTTCAACTATAATAACATACAAACCTACAAATTATTTTAAATATAAAAATAAAAGAAATGATTTTTCTATTCCAATTGAATGATCACGTACTAATTTTAAATAAAAACATGGTGAAAATATTTTGACATTTTTTTTTTTTCTTTTTTTACTTTTAATTTAAACACACAGTACATGGTATTCTGTACTTGTTTCATAAATACTTGAACTTTTGTCAAAACATTGGTAGTGCGTAACAAGTACAATACAATTTGGACATTTAAATTTTTGAATTTTATTAATATATTATCAGATACACTTTAAATGCAAACCACAAAATGGTTAAATGGTCACAAATAACTAATAATAACAAAAAAAAAAAAAAAAGAGAAAGAGAAAAATTGGGGAAATTTCCTTTATTTGTTTTATATTTTTATTTATAATCTTTGCAAGTTAAGAGAAAACTTCTTAATACCTTCATACAAATATTTTTTTAATATAAACTGAATGCAAAAATAGCAAAAATTTTGTATAGAATAAAAAAATAGTTCTTATTAATTGGTCACCACTTTTTAATTTGGTAATACTTATAAAGTGGCCAGTATCTTGCCTTAGTAAAAATAATCGTAAATTAAGAAATTAACTCAAATATAAAAAAATCAACACAAATTTCGTTTAGATGGAACCCTATTTTGATTGATAGACTAAAATTAAATAAATCGATTAATTGTAATTGTAGAGGATTTATGGTGTTTTAAAGCTTTTCCAATCCCACCAAATCATCTAAAGCAAAATAATCATATACTTAATCAGAAACACACAGATCCAGTTTTTTCATCTACTTATAAGTAAAATAATTTTTTTCCCTTAATTTAATGGATATGCTCGATAATTAAACAATTCATTGAAATTTCAATGGTTGAATTTAAATTTCAGCTCTGTGTCATTTAAGTAGGTTTCTTCTAACTGAGTAACAATATAAATATATGTATTTAAATCTTGTAATTTCTTAATTATTTCGCGCCTTCCAAAGAATTAAGAACGATTACTTACTTAATTACATTAAGTTCATGTTGAATGCAATATCTTGCAGATACATTAGGGTGGAATAAGATTAATAAAAATAAATAAATTATTAAAATATTAAAATTATAACTAATATTTTAAATTTAAAAAAAAAATAAATATTGAAAACTGTTGAGTTTTTTTTGAGTGAAAACAAAAAAATTAAAATTAAGCAAAGAATTACTTACTTCAATTTAAATATTTTTAATATTTAAATACATTAATTAATTAATACGTTTTGAATCTTGATTTGAAAATTTTCCTAAAAAAAAAAAAAAAATTTCTCTATAGTTACTTAAAACTATTATAGTTAAAACCAAATAAATATTTAATGTACATAACTTTTATGATTAATTTGTCATGCTGATTCTTCACTTTTCTTTTTTTCTATCTTTTTTTTTTCACTGTTAACTTTTTACTCTTTATTTCAGTTTTTAAGTTTAGTATTTACTAACTAACTTATGCTAATTAAATAGAAGACTGGTTACAAGTTTTCACTGTCACAGTAATGAAAAAAAAAAATGTAAGTAATAAGTAATAGTTGAAATAAACACTAAAAGAAAAAACAAAAGATAATCAGGAAATACTTCCGAAAAAAGTGTCTACAATAGCATTTAATGACTCAATAGCATTTTTGAGTCACTATATTGATGATGAGTTGACTTTAAGTTTTCAGAATTCAGATGAAAATAAATTTTCTTCTTAATTCATTCAAAATAGTTATCAATTTAGAAGGTCAATTCCGAACAGAGATTGTAATCAATCAGATCACTACTGAAAATGCTGGTCTACAGGAACAGTAAATTATAAGATAAAGATATTAAAAAAATTATTTTATTTATATAGCCTCAGGTTCGAAGAAATAGAGTTAGAAATAGAGAAGAAATTTTGTTGTAATATGTTATGCTACAACAAAGTGAATAAAAAAAAAACACAATATTTTCATTTCACTTCAACTTGATGGAACGGTTCAAAAAGTGATCAAATGTTATATAATTTTGTATTACATGAAGTTGCAAAAAAATTTAATCAGATATAATTACTTATACCTAGAAATGTAATTTATATAGTACACTTAATTAAGCTAATATGTAGATAATTTCAGTTCATACATTATAACTCACAATTTAAAATTGGTTGTAATTATAAAAATCTAACCTAGAGGCCAGACGAGACAGTACTAGCAAGATAGTGCACAAATACATGAACATTTTTGACAATACTATTACATTTTTTCAACTAACTTCTCCACTGTCTTGATATTTTTCTAGCTAATAATTGAGATAGTAATTTGACACTTCAAACAATTAAAAATGGTGATAAATGGAAAACAAAATACATTTCAAAAAAAATTTTTGCGGTTGTTTTATTTTTAATTTGATATTTTGTTTGTGTCTATTTTAAACATAAAATAAACTTGAAAAATTTTGATAATAAATGAAATGTCTTGACAGTAAAAATGCCACATATATACGTCAAAAGTAACTAATTTGACATTTCGTATTATATACTCGCAAAATAGTAATACTGTCTTGTCTGGATGCCGAATAATAATTCACAACCAGAAATCAGGATTCAGTTAACAGTTTTTCATGTATTTTGCAAGTGGTATGTAATCCTAACACTTATATGTAACACGTAATAATAGTGTATTGATATCTAAATATGATTCTGTTTATTTATGATAACTAATTCTAGTCTCGTTTCGGAAGCTTTGTTCAAAATTCATAACAATAAAACAAAAAAAAAATTAACCATTACAAAAAAGTAATTTTCCATCATTTTCTCACTTACTTAGTTACTTTTTTTTTTGTTTTTTTCTTATTTTTTCTTTACGAGAAATTGACATTTTCATTTGTTAATTTTTACTCTGCCTATACGTACATATATATTATTATTGTATTCTTTAGAAATAACGGTAAATTGTACATGTAAAAATTACGTTGCGTTTTTATATATATATATATATATATATATATATATATATATGAATATATAAGTACTTAGTATGTCTCAATGTACCATTCATAAGAAAATCATAACAAAAACAAAAAAAAAAAACTACAAACCTAAAACCAAAAAAAAAACCAAAAACAAATAAAATGTGAAAAAAAACATGGTGATGATGAAGACAATAATAAAAATTAAATAAAAGAAAGTAAGCAAATAATAATATAAAAATACATACATACATATATAATATAAGTACTAAAAATAATAAGTAACATAAGAAGAATAAAAAAAAAAGCGGTAATATTTAAAAAGAAAATGGAAGCGAAAAAAAAAATAATAATAATAGTTAAATGCATTGTACTTGTAAAATGAAAAAAAAAAAAAAAAATTGTATTCATATGTAAATAAGAGTGTAATAAGTTAAATACAATTAGAAATGATTGAAAACGATAATTGACTAACTAATCCTAACTCTTTTTTCAATGAATTCTATAACTATTTTTTTCTTTTTACTTTAAAAATTTATTTGCAGAAGTGTATTTAAACGTTGTCTTAAAATTAAACCGAAAGAAAAAGAGAATGTTTTTTTTTTTCTAAAAGCTGTCATATTGTATGGTATAATATTTTACCATAGTTCTAGGAAAGCAATGATCATTTTTCTCAATTCAAGTCATTCAAATATCAAGTCAAATCCATTCTTAAACCAAATCAGTCAAATAAGTATGTATATATATCAAGTCAAATAGGTATACATACTTAAGTACATCAAAAAAAAAGTATAACATATTAAAATGTAAATAAATATGTAAGTACACAAATTTCTAATAAATAGAATTCTAATAAATCGTTTGAGCATTATTTTAAAATGATAGAACAAAATGTAAATAAATTTTTAATAAGGTATCTTAAATACAAAATTTTTTCCTTCCCACTCTTAGGAGCATAAATCATCCACTAAGTTATTTATTATTCATATTTGACTAAGGTTGAGTTTCTGAAATTAATAGTTTCACTAAACTGTTGATTATTTGGCTTTAACTATTGTATACACGCCTATAAAACACATATACTTTTTTTTTTATTTGTGCGCCATCTATTATCGTACACAAGATTTATTTAAAACTTAAATTAAAAACAATTAAAAGGTATAAAATAAGTGTAATTATAAAACGTAATAAGTTTTAAATATTTAAACTTTAAACTCTTTAAGCTAATCATAAGTATTTGTTTTTTTAAGTCTATGTAATTTATAAGGTACATACTTATTCTGTATACTTAAGGTTTTGGTAATTTAATTCTATGATCTTAAGTTCCAAAGGTGTCAAAATCAAGTATAAATTCTTACAAAATTGTATTTTGAACAAAATTATCTCTAACTGTTAATTTTTAGGAAAAAGAAGAACAGATTATGTTTATGAAAGTTATGATATTGCCGATATCGTTTCTTTATCTAGTATTTGAGATTCTCTTTAGAAATGATTTTTGTGACAAGCAACGTCACTATAGAATAACTGTTTTAGATTATATGTAACTGATCTTCGTTTTATAAAAATAAAATCGAGTTTCCTTTATGTTGCAATACTTATGTAACTAATATGTACATTTATGTTGATCATCGGAGATTAAAGCCAAATACTTCGGACTTAATAAAATCTAAATACAACTTCAAAGAGTCAAGGCTTAATTTGTAGATGTTAATTTGTAAAATTTCATAATTGTTGCACAATCATTGGTCCTGTTTACACTTGTTAACATTTCTGTATGCAATAATGTATTCATTCATGTATTTAAAATGTGCTGCAAAACTCTAGCGTTTACACTAAGTTGTATTTTGCAGTTGCAACTTTATATGTGTGCGTTAATATTATAACTTATTTTTTTAACCTGATAAAATGTTAAAAACGCTAACCTGATAAAACGCATTTTCGTCGTTTTTTTTTCGTTTTTAAATTTTTTTTTTTTAGGAGAAGCGAGGAAGTGGGAAAGAAAAACTTGCAACTGAATAATGCTACCAGTGTAAACAGGCGGATTATAAGAAATAACGATTCATTACTTTAAATAAAAGGAAAACCACAAAAAGAGAGTTTTATTTTAATTTAATTTTTGGAAGCTATTTCATTATGAACAAAATTTAAAAGTCCTAAGTAAGTATTAATTTTTTATAAGTTTTGTGTAAACTTTTTTTCAACTCGCAATGTAATTGTAATTTGCTTTCATTTGTCTTTTTTTTCTTATTTTTTAAGTTAGTAATTGCTTTTTTTTTTTACTTTCCTTTCCTTCACTTATTATTTTAATTTTATTTTCTTCAATAATGAAAATTGGTTTTTTTTTTTGTTTTGTGTCTGTGTATATAATATATTACGTATTGTTTTCAATTCCATTTTTTTTTTTTTAATTATATTTTTTATTATTTTTACAGTTTCAACGAAAGTGAAGCTTTTTTCTAAATGAAAAAAAAGTGAGTAAGTACCTAATACTTACTGCCTTTTGTTTAAGTATTCATTAAATATTATATTTTGATAGTGAGAGAATAAAATGTTAAAAAAAGAAAAAATTAAATCACTTCTCGATAGTATTTTAATACTTATAAAAAATGGATTGTGTTTATGACGTACTTTCTTATCAGTTTTATTTTTTTTTTTTTTTTTAATCTAATCTTAATGCAGTAAGTATGTATTTAAATATTAAATAGTTACTATTAAGTAGTTAGATACTAAAATTTTTACCAAGTTGCAAAAAACAAAAAACAAAAAAATTTGAATTTTCTGTTATTTTTATATAAAAAAAAAAAACAAAAAGAAAACTTTATATTCAAAATATGAAAGAAAAGTGGTATTTCCTTTTTAATAGAAAATAAAAATTAAATTTCAATTTTATACTGTTTACAGTACAGAGTAGCTATGACTGTCACTTGAATCGAAAATAAAACCTTCCTTTTGTATTTTGATTTGAAACTCAACCGATGAAATTTTTTCAGAAAATGTACTTAGCCCCTATAAGTACATAAAGTTTTCGATGAATATTAGTTATGTATGTCACTCACATTATAAAATTTAAAAAATAGAAAACTATAACTATACTTAAGTAATTTTTATTTTAAAAGTAAATACCTACAATGATTCTGTTTTTACGCGATGTAATATTTCAACTTCTAAAGATAATGCAACCATTCCTTAGAAAAAAATGTTCTTATGGGAGATGATAATTTTCCATAGATATCGTTTGATAATTTCCACCAGTTCTACGGCAACTCTTAACCTCTTAAAATGTCCTCCTTAATAGTGCCAAATTAAACTCATCTTCCTCCCACATTCACTAAACCCACTTTTCTATTTAAACAATATACTTAATGGGAGGCTCCCTTAACTTCCCACGCAGTATATTGGCTAGGGAGTAGAAATATGGAAGGATAGCATAGGGATGCAAAAAATTGAAGGAGTAAAACTGTATGAGAATAATGAATTCGCCTATTATTATTACTACATTTTATTAACAATGACGTACATGCAGTGGTATATAAGATTATACTGCATGAGATAATGATTTAAGATCTCTTTTACTGCATCAGTATTACTATTTTTATTACTTACTATTTGGTACAGAAATAAAGTCATCAGTCAGTTACATTATGCTGTAGTATATATATAGCACCTTCCTGCATAAGGTAAAAATTCAAGTTAGCTCAATTGCAGCAATTATTAGTATTATTGATATTATTGACTAAGAATTATTATTATGTATGTAAGTATTCATATTATTTTACAATATGCATTAAGTATTAAGTATTATAAACGTATAACATAATAACTGGTGTTCGAATACATATAGGTTATATATAAAGTTTGGGTTTAAATCTCGTCAAGTCATAAAAATTTAAAAAATTTTTTTAATATTTTTTAAATTATTTAAAATCAAAGAAAAGTTATTTAAAAATAAAAAACTTTTTAAACTTTTTAATTTTCGCTTTGCGAATTGTTCTTTTCCTATGAATCTTCTCCAAATTTTTAAGCCAGAGTTGGATATCCTAGTCGAATAATTATATTCTATAAAAAAAAAATTATTGTAACTTCTTTATAAGTAGTTTTGGCAAAGTACAACAAATCTTATTTTTTGTATGTAAAAGCCTATTGCATTGGTTCAAAGTTCGAAAGTTCGAAAAGAAATAAAAATTTTAACAACTTGTATTAAAAAAAAAAAATAATAATAATTAATTTAACTTTTAATTATATTATTAATAAATAAATATTTACAGCAATAAATTATCAAATATGATATTAAAGGGCGGTTAGTTAATGACTTATACAATTAAAAGACAGAAAAAAAAAAAAAATACAAATACAAAAAGTATCGTTACCTTGAAAGCAATTTCATAATTTAATAAGAGAACAATTGCCAAGAGAACTTTTTAATAACAATTTTTTATCTTGTAAATTCTTTTAAACATACAGTTGAAGACAAAAATATTACAGGAAGGATCAGTTTTTACAAAATTGTTCTCTTTATATTTCAAATGAAAAAAATATAAGACTACTAGAATTATTCAAATTGTTATTTTAGAAATTTATTTTATTTAAAAACTAACAAAAAGAATGACATAAAAACTAAAAAAAAAAAATATTTGTAATCAAGGGCCAGAAATGAAAATAAAAAATTCCATCAGTTAAGAATTTTTAATTTACGAATAGTTTAATTTAGGAAACAAATTAATTTTTTCCTTCTCAATTTAGCCATATATGCACTTAATCCTACTCCATATAACGTATCTTACCATATCCCTTCCTTAATAACCAAACCATTATTTTGCAAGAGAAGGCAGTTCGGGCTTTTTTCCCACTAATTCTGATTACAAAAGAATGTGACTATGTGAGTAAGGCCTCAGAGATCACGATTGTTTATTTTTTTAACTCATTTTATTAGAAAATAAAATTTATAACAAGACCGTCGCATGAAAAATTTTCTTCATTTATGTACTTACAAGTTTTTAATTTTGACTGTATTATTTCATTCTATTATTATAAAATCGATTATTAAAAAGCTTAAATAAACTTATTATCAATTATATTCGATTTTCAATTTCATTATTTTAATTGAATATTTTTTTGCAACTTTATTTGTATTCAATTAAATTAAAAATTAGTTTTAAAAAAAAAAATAAGTATAATGAATTAAAAATTGCATAACAAAATTAAATTTTTTTTTTTTTTTCAATAACTTACCTAGGACTGTTAATTTAAATAAAATTATAGAGAAAAAGCTTATGTTTGGATAATAATTAACAGTAATTTTCTTTTGGTTTTTTTTTTTCTGCTATAATTTTTCTTTTCGTCTTACTGAAATCTTATTTTTTTTTTACCTTACAAGAAACATCGTTCGATGTTACGGGCCATTGTCTTACATGTTAAAAGATAAAGTAAGCATGTGGATCTTAACTGTAGTTTTGCACTTTATAAAGAACATGAAAGACTTTCTCTGCACCAGAACCATAGAAACTTAACACCAATCTTGTCAAATGTAAATTATTTTATGTTACATTACAGACCTAGTGATTACTAACACGTTTATTCGATCTTCATCAAGAAAAAAAAAAAAACATCTTTCGATAGATCTACATAGTTAGTTCTTAGAAAAATTAACACATGTATTAGAATTAGTAATGTGAATAATTACAGTGAATGTTGTTAGATTTCACCAAACTCATACAGGGATATGACGTAGTTAACTTTGCCCTATTAAATAATGGTTTTTAATTGTTTGCATTAAATATCTAATGTGAATATTTTTTTCGAAATTCACATTACTAATTCTTATTTCGGTACTCATACTTATTACTAATCGATATGTCTTTAAAACTAGATTTTTTCTAAGTATTTATTTATTTATTTATTTATTCTTAGTTAGAATTAAAATTATAATTAACCAAAAATTTTTTCTAAAAACTAGCTACTCAGGCTATCGACTTATTTTTCTAAGTAAGTATGTATCTAACTATAAAAGTTGAAAAACCGATTTTATTTTATTTGAACAAAATTATGCTACACTTATACAAAACTTATTTTTAATAGAAAACATATTAATTATTTAGTTAAATATAAAAAAATATAAAAAGATGAATTAAAAAAAATGTTAAATTTAAGAAATCAAAAGTTAAAATATTTTTTTTTGTTTTGGGCCAAATTCAGCGGTAAACGATCAATCCTATTTCAAATAACTAAGTATATCGCTATTAAATAAGAAAATTTGTAAGTCCACTATAAAATCACATTCTAATATCTTATAATTTTAAAATAGCAAAGAATTAAAAAAAAAAGCTAAATTCCAAAATTATAACCCGAAAAGTATAATCTAAGTATTTTTACTTATAATAAGTACTTGTCTCGCCTAATTACTATTTAAATTTAAGTATAAAAATATATTACCTGTAAATTGGGATTTTCTCCTGGAGTATTTTTTTGGGAATTTTTTTTTTTCCTTTAGATTTTATGTCATTTGAATTTTTTTTTTTTTATTTGTGGAGATTTGGTTGAGCTCCCGAAAATAATGGAGATTCCGCTCCTCAAATTAACAAATGATTGAAACCCTCATTTTGTAACCACCTCTAAGGTTTTTGTTAATAAGGAAAGTTTTCTTAAAAATGGAGTTTTTGTAACAAATACGAAATTTTCAAAAGAACATTAAAAGAAGTACAATTTTAAAAAAGTACAAAACAGAAAAATTGTGAAAAAAGGATGCAAAATGATGATTAATAAAAATGAAAAGAAATAAAATTTCGTTTGACTCCCAACATTTTATTTATATAGATTGTTAATTTTACTATTTTTAAAATCCTTCTTTAAAATTCTAAAACCGAACCTAAATACTAAGTATTTTTTTTTTTAAGCCCTACTCAAACTCCCGGAAAAATTTATTTATATAGTGTTGGTGTAGATTTGACTAAATGGGAGAAGAAAATTTGATAACAAAAGGGAATTGGATGATAAATTGGAAAAGAAACTAAAAAAGAAAGACTATTCTTGAATAGTTGAAAATTGTAAGATGAAAGAATATTAAACTTCCTAATGGTTGGTAATCTAATGTTAATATCCCTGTAGTAAAATAATAATATTAATAAGTAATACTAACAACAATAGCTGCTACAACGACAGTGAGGGCTGCCTTCAATTACATCAAGCAGTAAGGTGTTATATAGTTACTACTGTACATTGTAACTGTTGTAACGACAATAGTCACTGTTAGCAAAATAGTAATAATAGTTAGATTCATTATTTTCTTACAATCCCACTTCCAATTTAATGTTTCCGCATCCTATTTCCTATCCTTTCCTATCTATACTCCCTAGCCAATATACTGCGTTAGCAGGTACTTAAGGATTTCATCTTAAGTACTTAAGAATCTGACAGTACCAAGGGCAAATTCTTGATGTCTTTGGAATATACCCACCTTCCTTAGAAAAAAAAAAAAAAACAAAAACAAATTTTTTTTTAAAAAGTTTAATTGAAAAAATTAATAACTAAGTACTTAAGTATTTATTTCTCCACACTTAAGAAATGATGCTCTTAATCACCATTTTTTATATACATATAAGTATAGGATACTAGTTTCATTTTCTCTGTAATATAGCATCCTTTTTTTAATAAACAAAGAATTTTATACCTTATACCTTATTTTAACTCAGATTTTAAGAACAAATAGTCGAATACTCTTTTATATTCAATTTACTAATAATGAATTTAAAAAAAAGTTGATTTTTACCTTATTAAATTAACGTAAATTAAATTAATTTAAATCTCATTAATGAAAATGAACATTATAAACTGATGGATTATCATAATGTACTTACTTAACTACTTTAAATTAAAAATAATAATAAATCAATAAGTATCAACAATTTTTAATTGTTATAATAAGGTTTAAAAAAACAGGAACAAATAAGTATTAATAACGCACACCTTGCACTGTAATGTCTTCAATATTGTGTCATTTAATAAATTTTATATAAATATTTACATTTTTTTTTTTTTGTTCATTTGATTGATTTAATTCAAATAACTTTCAATGAAATATTCGCAAACAATTATTTATTACTTACTTATATGCAATTTTTTCTTAGTATTTTGAATATTAAATAAAATAAAGAAAAATAACAGCTGAAAGATATGAGTTAAAAATGTAAACAAATTTTTTACTTAAAATTCCATTTTTAGTTTTTGCAATAAGAATGTTGAATAGTTTTACAGAGGGAGAACATATTTTAAAAAAAAAATATAAACTATTTTTAAAAACGAATAACTAAGTATATTCTACTCGAGAATAACTCTACTATAAACTCTACATAACTACTCTACTTATAATTAAATACATATTAAATCTAGCTCTTGCCACCGAAAGTGTTATACATTGTAAATTTTTTCTTATTTTAGCGTATTATAAATCCAGAATCGCCTGCTTACGTTTGATTTTCCTCAAGAAGCCGTCTCTTCGATCAGAATTTTCCTTGATTGAAATGATATTAAGAAAAATAGTGTTTTAAGCGAAAGGACACAAGTTCAATGTCTGAGTTCTTTTTAACTTATTATAATGAGCTTTTCATGCAAGTGATGCACCTGATGTTAAAAGGATGACTTCTTCTTCTCTTGGCTCTACAGCTCAATTTGATCTTTGGCCTTCTTCACAACATCTCTCCACGCATCACGATCTTGAGCAACATTTTTCCAATTTATAATTTGCAACACTCGAGCGTCGTTTTCAATATTATTGAGCCATCTCATACGTGGCCTGCCTCTAGTTCTTCTTAGATCAGGTTTCATATTGAAAGCTCTCTTTTGTGACTGGCTTTCACTCATTCGCATCATATGCCCAGCCCATTGTAGTCTTTGTGCCTTGGCAAATCTGATGACATCTTCTTGTTTAATAAATTCATCCAGTTCGGCATTGCTTCTTCTTATATATTCGCCATTTTCCATCCTTCTGGTGTCAAAAATTTTTCGTAAGATTTTTTTTTCAAAAACCCTTAGGTTATTTTCTGCTGCAGTTAACGTCCATATTTCGCATCTATATGTAACTACGGGTCGGATTATAGTTTTGTATATTATGAACTTTTTTTTGCCTTTTTTTATTATTTATTTTATTTAAAGAATTTAAGTTAAATAAAATTAGTTTTAAGTGCAGATATCCCTCGGTTAACATTTTATTTGCGGATCAAAATGTTCATATTTAAGCGTATAACTTAATTAATAAGTAGTAAGTTTGTACAAAAAGGAAAAGAGCAATAAGTACATATGCCTAACATGCAAAATTTAATAAGATTTTCGCCAGGATTTTCCAGTTTTCCATTGATAAGATTTTTTAATATAAACAAAAGTTTTGCAATACTTATATTATACTTAATTTTAAACTTTTTATTTTTTGCTTAAAACTGAAAAAGAACATTAAACAAAGTAAATAAACCGTACGAATAATACTTAGTTACTTATTAAAAATAACTACACTTTGTTTATAAATTGAGGTACAAGTAAATCAAATATTTTTACAGTTTTCAAACGACTTGTTAAAGAAACTGAAGTATATATAGATAGGTAAGTATAGAAAGACAAACCAGACGTCGGTTCATATATGTACTTTACTTTCACCATATATACGATATTAAAGTAAGCCAGGTCGTGGTTGCAGGTTCTCTTAAACTATATCACAATCTGGAATCTATGAAGAACATAAGTAAGTGCATACTTACTTCAATAAAGTCAAAATGAGTACTTATGAATTCAAAATGAACCTCACAATATATCGCTTTCTTTACGGAAAGCTTAAATTGATTTTCAACGTATCAATTCAAAAGTATCAAAATGCAGCTAAAAACAAAATAAAAAAAATTAAATACGTATACGTAAAAAGGTGTGTACATATACGTATTTAAATACTTAATTCCAATAAAATCATATGAAAAAAATCAGATAAAAAAAAAAACTAATTTTATCTTTACATAGTTATAAGTATATACTTACCTAAATATATATCATAACATAAGTAAATAACGATACACCTGAACTGAAATACTTTTAGGCATCATTTACCCTATATATTTTAATTTATTAGTTATTTGGAATTCGTAACATTTAATTTGTTTATAATGTCTCATTCGGAAAACGGAGGGTTGTCAAAATTGATAACGAAAAATACAAGAAAAAAAAAAAATTGTACTGTGGGAAATAAAACACGGTGCATTTTCATTTCAATGTAATATATGTACATACATACTTTATTGTGTACATAGAAACAAATATTTATTTATTAATAAAATAATGTTTATTTGCTAAATGAACATTATGTATTGGTTACTAACAATTTTTTTTTTTTTAATATTTAAGTATATTTGAAATAGAAGATAACATTCATTTGTTTATGTAAATTCAATATTAAGTATATATATATATATATATATATACATAGTTAGTACTTATATATAGTATAGTTATGTATAATCAATAATCGATTAAAAAAAATTAATTGTTGAATTTAGAATACTTATAGAAAAATTCAAATGAAAATATATAAAGTTTCAAAAACTTACTTCATAATATCAATGGTGCTTAAGTAGTTGTTTTGAGTGGATTGCAACATTTCAATGAAAACGTGAAAACAAAGAGAAAAACAAAGAAAAGTATGTATGTTACAGGTGTCTAAAAATAGCAAATTATTAATTTTTGAGCCCTAATAGATAGATTTTAAACAAGGGGTGATACAAAAAAAAAAATCTTAGGAAACTTATTCTAATTCCAAAAGTTCTTTTTTTACTCAAAAGTTCAAATCCCTATTTAAAAGTGTGCCGTAATTATGAAGGAAAAAAAATTGTGCAAAATTTTGTTTTGACATAACGGTAAATTTAAATAGTAAATTACAGAATAAATTTTGATATTGTTTTATAGAAATAAGAAAATTTCCGGTCTTCTAGCGTTTTTAGATTATAAAAATACTACGCAGAACCTGAGATATATATACATAACTAAATCTGAATTTTGAGGGGCTGTAACTCTGGAAACTATACAACTAAAAGAAACTGTTAACACACATAAAAATATATTAGTGGAGCTTTAATTTTTATGTTTTGGCGAAGAAAAATGTGTACAGGAGTTTAAAAATTGCAAATTTTAGTAGAGCTCATAAACAAACATTTTTTTTCACTATTTTTAACGGTGTAGAAGTTTTGTAAATAGACGGACGGACAGAGTGAAACAAATAGGCAGATTTTTTTTCGTGAAATGTGCTAAAAAAAAGAATGTAGGAAGTTTACAAATTTTTTTTCTATTTTATTTTTTTTTTTTGTTTTGAATTTAAAATTTAAGTAAAAGTCTTAAGTTTTATTTTAAATTACAAAAGTTAGCTTGGTTTTTAGAATTTTTCCTAGTAAAAATAATAATTAAGTATGTAACTAAGTATATATGGATCGAAATTAATACAGAAGTATTTTATCAAGAATTTAACCCAAATTCCAGGGACCAGGACATATGACAGCTAACATCCAGTAGTAAATAGGCATCAGAGAGAGAGAGAGTTTCTTATTACTCTAAAAAAAATATAGAGAAAGAAGTAAGAGATGCCATAGATTATATTTAAATATAAGTAGTAAATAATTAACTTATACAAGTACCTAGAGTTTGTTTACACTATTAGAAAACATATACTACTTACTCATTAATTTAAAGAGAAACGAAGTATGAGGAGCAGAAAAATTTTAAAATCAAAATGAAAGACGTACTTATCGGAACAAACTGATTATGAAATTAAACAAAACTGTTCTCTTTTGCTAAGATAAACAAAAACAACATACAATCAAATTGATTTTCTTTTTAGAAATGAAACAATCACCTCCTGTTATAGGAGGCAGTTGGAAATGAAGAAGAAAAAATGATTCAGATTAAATTTATTTTGATCATTGGTTTTGCATTCTGCAATATAATTTTTTTTTTGCAGCAGCAGCAGCAGTTCAAAATAATTTTACAAATTCTAAAATTGTTTTTCTTTTAATTTATAAATTATACGTACTTATCTATATATATATATTTATTTTAAAAGTTTTATCAAAACTAAAATAACTCTGTAAAGATATTCCCGGGCGTATTAATTTTGTTGTTATTCATTTTAAATTTTTGTAATCAGTAAATTTTTATTTCATGTTTTTTTTTTTAAATTTCGAAAATAAATTGCAAAATTTATTAAGGGGCGGAAAAACTTTACATCAGCTTTCATTATTTTAATTACTTACTGATTTTTGTCTTCATAAAAAAATTTATAATTATTTTTTTTTTTTTGTTTTTGTTTTTTCCTAACCCACAATAAAAGTTAGAAGAAGGCTGAAAGTAATATTTTTTGTTTTATTAAGTATCTATAGAATACTGTCATACAAATAACATGTTATGGATAACTGCGTAACTTTTTTTTAAATATCTAAGTTATGGAAAGATAAAAGCGTCATCACTGCCTTTTACAGAATTAATTATTCATTTAGTTATATTTAGAAATAGAAAAAAATATCAATTAGATATAAATATGTATATATATCTCTACCTACTTATTTATCTAATTAGTATATATTAAAATTAAATAAAAAAATTTTTTTTTGGCTACAAAGAAAAATTAAAAATATTTTAGAATAATTGGTAAGTACTTTCTTAAATTTTACTAACTTAAACCTGATTTTTGTTTTTTTTTTTCTGCAAAAAAAACTTATTAACTATATCTTTAAAATTAAATTGTTTTTCCTTCACGGTTGAAGTACTTATGTGCTTACCTATGTTATATAACTAAATATGCTTTTTAAAATGTTTATAACTAATAGTTACTTAATTGTACTAAAGTTACTTGTTATTAAAGTATATAACTAATAGTTACTTAATTGTATAATACACAAAAGAACAAGAAGAAAGTTCATTTAAAACAATCTACCATTAAAGATCTACATCTAGAAATCTACCATTATTTTTCCATGTGCAATGATAATATCTGAAAAGCTATGAGTATTATGTCAAATTATCTCTACATTAGTTGTTCAAATTTAGAGGACGTATTTTTAGTCTATTGAATAGTTTAGTCTAATATGTTCTCTGAGAATATCATGACTTCTACTTGACTTCTAGTGGCTTTCACTTTTTGAGGACAGATTCATTCGATTTATGATCGGAACTTACAATAAAAATTAAGAACTTTCTCCTTAATAAGTATAATCTTTATACTTAAAAAATGCATAACTATATGACTTATAAATTTTATCACATATTCGAAAACCTTATAAGTAAGTACTTATAAGTAATTCTTTCTATAGTTTAATGATCTAATAATAAATAAGTTAAGTATTTTAGTTAAAACTTGCCAGAAAAAATACTGACTAATTACATAAACGTTATTTAATTAGGTATACTATGTATATATACATATTTAATATTAAACAAATTGTCATTGAAATTAATGTTGCCAATAAAGTATTCATTTAAGAGCAAATAATAGACCAATAGTTACTTACATATATCTAACAGTACAGTAGTATATTCATTTAAACTTTTTATTTTTATTTATTAAGTACTTAATTTAATTGAGTACTTTGTTATACTTATAGGAACAAGTAGAGTATGGCTTAATACTTTACTTCTTTCTGCATTTATTATATAACTATACTTAGTTATTCTTCATATATAATGATTCAAATTTAAAAAGGAGCTCAAAAGGAAAAAATAAGAAATTTAGGTTAGGATCTAATTTAAAATAGTAAAATGTATATCTACGGTTTTCAGTCGAAAGGTTTCAGGTTCAAACCCCGACCAGGTCAAAATATTATATAAAAAAAAAAAACATGATATAAAAAAAAAAAACATGATATAAACAAAATAAATAATGTACAAGTACTTAATTATAATTTAATAGTTGAACCGCATGAATAGGAAAGTCTAATTTATTTCCTTATCAAATTGTATGGTGATGATGGAATCAAAATATACAAAATGAATGTCCCTAATTTTCACATATTTTAAATAAATAAAAAATTTTGGGATATTTTTAGACATATACATATATATACAATTACTTATCTACCAATCCTTTAAATTTTCATTGGTTTTTTTTTTTTATCTTTGAACCAGTAAACATACTAGATATTTTAGGAAAAATTGTTATACGTAATATAAGTAAGTAAAATTCCTTTTGAAAAAATAAATAAATTAATTTAGGTTGAAAGCATTGTTTGGTTTTTTATTTAGTTAACAAAAAAAAATATATTATATTTAAATAAGTAAGTATTATCGATTTAATAATTAAGTAATCAAATATCATAATCAATACGTGAAAAAATTTTCATTTGTTATTCAATTATTACTTATTTAGTAATAAAATAAATAAGTAATAACCTATTCCAATCACTTACTTGCTTAATACTTGCTTAATAATTTCATATATTATATTCATATATGTATAAAATGTTTTTACAATAATTAAAAAAAAAAAAAGAAAAGCAAAAGTTTCTCTTAATTAATAATCAACACCATACTTTATACTTAAACTAAAAAAGAAGTTCCTTGGTTTCCCTTGAAAACACTTTATTTAGTTAGAAAAATTGCGCAAATGAAAAACTAAAAATTAATTAACTAATTAAGTAACTACTTATTCAAAAACTGACCATCAGATTTTTGTAACTATAACTCTTTGAATTAACATACAAAACATAAACTTTTAATTGTGGTATAGGACTCACCATTTAGCTCAGTACTTAACTAATAAGTAAATATTTTACAATTTTCTTTCTTCTTATTTTACCTATGTATATAAAGTATTTTACCTTCTATTCAATTTTCAGAATTTACAGTATCGAGATCACCTAGAAATGATCCGAAAACACTGAATTGTGAAGTGGGGCTGTAACGGAACAGTGAATCTGCCTATTATTAATATTATTACGATTTGACGAAGTGACGAAACCATCAACAGTTACAACACCTGCAGTAGTATATAACATCTTCCTGGATGAAAAAAGTAATTCAATAATTGAAGGCAATTCCACTGTCACTGTGGCATAGTTAAGTAATATATATCACCTTCCTGCAAATCGTAACCAAAGATAGCTCCACTTTAGCAATTATTATAATTATTACTTATTATGTTTATTATTTATATAGGTACATTATTATTACGATATACAATTAAGTATTACTTATTTTGTTTTTTATGACCAGACCGAGGTTTGAGCCTAAGACATCCGATTGAAAGATTGCGGCTTAACCATTCGGTCATGAATGAGATAATATTCGTTTTCGCTAAATAAAAAGCTGCAGTTTGTTTATCAACAATAATATCTAAGGATAATGTACTAAGCATATTTTAGACAAGAACCGTCAATTATGAGAAAATTAGAAAATAGATATATTTTTTTGAATTTTGAACAAAAACACTTAAGAACATACACTTAGTTATAAGAAAACAAAAACAATTTATATAACATACTTAAGTAGGTATGTAAAATTACTATCAATTGGGATTAGCCAAGGCATTACTGTAAGTCACTTTCTTTCCAGTTTAAACGAAGTAATATACCTATTATATAGTATGTACAACGATCTTATATGTCATCTGATTGTTTTTTTTTTTTGTTTTTTAACACTTCTACACTGTTTGAGATAATCCAGTTACAGTCAAATATTAACTAAGTATGTAAAGTAGGTACTTATGGACGAATTTCATTTTAAAATTAACTTTTATAAAATAATTTTTATTTTTTATGTATCCCTACATATAATTAAGGTTCTACAATTCTCCAAAGTAGAAAATATTTCAATCTATAAACAAAACTAAGAATTTTAAATTCTTAAAAAATCTTTGACTTTATGTATGTATGCATTGTCTTTTTATCTTTAAATCAAAAATTTTGCAATTTTAGAAATAAAATAACTACATACTTAGGGGATAGTTAATTTTAAAAATTCTGAAGTAGGTATGTAAGTACTAAAGAAAAAAAAGATCAGCTTAATTTTAACAAAAATTTTTTTCTTAAACATTATATTTGTAGAAATTTTAATTTACGCCCTAAAATTACTTATCAATTTTGCAAATTTTAGCTTTTTATAGGTACCTATAAAAAAAAAAAAACATTAAATTCATCAAAACAAAACTTACAAAAACAAAAATACATTTGCTAATATAAAAACAAATTAATAAGTATTTGACTTCTGATTCTGATACTTTAACAACATTTAACAGAGTACATATACATACATATATATATGTGTTAACGAGTACATATTATATCACTATCAGGTCATGTATATATAAGTAAGTAAAGCGAAAAATATAAATTGTAGGTACCTATATAATATATTAATTATTTCCATAAGAACATTTATACATTTAAGCTTGTAACATATACAACACAAACGTATTTAACATCCTACTGGAATGTGAAGGTCACAAAAGGTATAAAAGAATCATTCATTGTTGGCTGATTTTATATATACATACGTATATAAATAGCTATAGTTATGCAAAAAAATTAAATAATAGAATAGATTTTTACTCATACGTTTATATACATAGACTTATCTACTTTACTTATTTACATTTAATCATATACACGCTACACCATATAGGTTCTATATACACCCATACATATATAACTAAACTTTGAAATAATAAAAAAAAAAAAAAACTGATCCAATAAAGGTAAAAATAAATAAAATTTTCCATGAAATTATTTTTATAAACAAAAAATAACAGCTTACAAATCTTAAGATTTAATTTTTTTTTTAATCAGAGAACACAAAATAACCATAAACGGGAATTTGAGGGCCATTCATATCCATGTGATTTGGATATATGCATATATACATATTATATATGCATAGATATGTACATAAGTATATGTATGTATAATGTATCAATATAGAACAAAAATTTATAAATGAATGAATAAGTATAGGTACCTATAAAAAAAAAAATATATCTCTGTACCTTTAAAAGGTACTATAATTAAAAAATACCTACATTGATATGTATGTACATATATGTACCTTCAAAAGGTAAGTGATATAATGTATGCAATTCTAATGTAAAATAAAAAAGAATATATTTAAGAAAAGAAAACTTTAATTTAAAATTAAATAAAATATACTTTTGTATATCTAACTGGCATTTTAAAAAAACACCACATTTTTTAACATCATTTAAATTGCTAAAATATATAATATTAACAATTATTGCATACTGCTAGAAGGTACCTACTTAAGTACTTAATAAAAATACAGACACATATCCAAAAATATACTTCATACTTATTTTATATGTAGTAAAATTCAAAAAAGAAAAGAAAGAAAAAAAAAATATTATGTCAACGTCACACATATGGAATTATTATATGCGAGATGGTATGATACATTTAAAGAAACATGCTTTTATAATTATAAAATATAATAGGTGTATAACAACTCCATTCAAATACATAAACATATAACATGTGTTTATAAGTATATACACATCTATAACATTTGTTATCACTATTGTATTCACACACAAGTCCACACTCCACACATAATAAATATAAAAGAAAAAAAAAAACCAAATCAAAAATTAAGTATTTTTAGTAGGTATCTAGGTAGGTATAGGTACATTATTATAATTTATAGGTAAATTATTTAGTTATACTTTTATATTTTTAAAATTAATAATAATTATTTTCATGCATGTGTTAATTTATATAATTTAAATATACACATATATATAAATAAAATACATGAATGTAATTTTTTTATATTTTAATGAATACATTGTTAACAGCTGCTGCTGCTATTATTTGCATTAATTGTACCTATTTAGATTGTATTATTTGTATCTGATATCGTACAAAAATCAATTTTAAATATAAGATAAAAATATAATATGTAAGTATATGTACTGCTATATATATATATATATACCTATACAAGTTATAAAAGTATAAAAATCTTATCTAAAAAAAAAAAATAAAATACAAACAAAAATCTTCGTGTTAACATTTATTTTTCATTGTTATTAAAAAAACAATTTTTTTTTCTGTATTTATTAACATGTGATTAACAGTTGGTTTTTCAAAATTTTTTTATTTTTCTTATTAAAGATAAGAAAACGATTGATAGGTACCTACAGAATTATATTATTTTATATTGTACGTATATACATACATATATATATATATATGCAATTTGTTTTAGATGGAAAATTAATAACTTTTAAAATTAGATTTTTTACTAGATTAATATGAGTCTGTACCTAAGTATTATTAAATTATTAAGTAACTAACCATCTTAAAAGTTTTTTTTTTTTTGAAATCAGTGCAAGAATATTGTAAAAAGAAATTATTATTTCACAAAATAATAATATAACCTCGATTTACGTCGTTTAAAATATTGTGTCATACGGATTTATTTTAAAATCAATTAATATATGTATTAATTGAAGACTGATACTTAAGTTAAGTTAGATATATTCAATATTCTGTATAAAATATTACTTACTTAGTTTTTGTATATCTAACAGAAACCTGCAAAACTATATCTGCAAGTCAAAATGATACCTATATATGTATGTATTAAGGGATTAGAGTAACACATAGCAAAAGGAAATAAATATTTGAAATAGGTATAAGATTTTTAGTAATAGGTACCTAACTCACTACATTTTTTTGTACACTTAGATAACTACGTTCAGATTCTTCTTTAACAAAAAAAAAAAAAAATATAAAAAAAAAAGAAAAGGTGTGAATCAAAAGAAAAACAATAACGAGATATAATGAGGTATAACAGCATTAAAAATTGTCGTCATATAATAAAAATTCAATCCATGTACCTAGTAATACTTAAGCTTAATTTTCAAACAACTGATATCGATGATTTTGTAAGAGCACGTGCAGATGATAAGTTACTTATATTATAATCATATGCAGATCGAAAGAGTAACAATAAATATGGTCTGAAATTACTTTTTTAAATACTTATACCTATTTTTTTTATAAATATCGTCGATATTTTCAATATGAATAAGTAACCAACTAATATAAAAAAAAATATGTATCTTTTTTTTCGTACACTATAAGTAACAAGTAACGATGTATTTTTATGAATTTTTTTTTTTTTTTTTTACACGCTATTCAACCATTAGGAACGGATTCCTTCATACAAAATTATTTATTGTAGGATTGAGTACAGGGGAAGGAATTGGAGGGAAATAGGATAATAAAGGAGAGTTGGAAGGTAACCAGTTTTAAACTACCTAGGAATTTCCACCGTGTAGAAATGTGCACTCCTAATATTGCCTCCCTAATATTGCATTGGAATTATTTATAGGGAGGCATTATTGATACGTGTTATTTGAATTTTAAAGTTTAATTTTTTAGCTACTTATATTGCAAATAGGTAGGTACACATAATGGTGATTTAATATTAAAATAAAACTAAGTTTGGTGGACAATATTTAAAACTACATATACTAAAATAATAAACTACTTATACACTTAAGCTGTAACAAAATTTGTAATATTATAAAATCAAAATCTAAGTTTAGTGTCTAATCTAAGTTAAAATCTAATATTTTGCAGTAATTATTGCACAAAACGTACAATGTTCGTTCAACAATTTACATATTGTATTAAATAAATAAATAACACTTTTCCATGCCTGTGATTATTATATGCTTGCCATTCAAAAAAAAAAAAATAAAAATTTGCAAATATTTTTTTACACATACAAACATATGTAATAAAAATAACTAATAACAAAACAACCATATTATACCATATCAAAAAATTTAAAATTCGGTATATAAGTTATATACTTATATATAGATTTAAAAAGATTCATTTAAAAAAATAAATTGCATACTTATTTTCCCTGTCGATGTATGCATTCAGAAAGTTAAGATACAAATCGTACAATTAAAAAAAAAAGTAAACAAATATTTTTTTTTTAACACTTGTTGCTTTTCTGTTTTGATGTTGTACGTAAATAATAAAAAAAAAAAAAAATTTGTAACTAAATAGAAATTCCAGTCATTTACAAAAATTAATATACATTTATACATATAAGTATGTAAGTTTAATTAATAAAAATAAATTTAAAATGAAGAATTTTATTTATTTTTTTTTTTGTATATGAACGAGTACTTATTATGTTTACATTTTTTTTTTTTAGATTTTAAGTGTGTTATCCAAATTTTAACTGAAATAATATTATGTTCAGGGGCCTCGGTGGCCTAGTGAGTAAGAGCGTATAAAACCAAGGAAGTGTGGGTTCGAATCCCACAAACGTCGTAAGTATTATTACCCCTTACGACATTTACAGCCACGTCTGAACAGGAAAGGCTGTGTAATTTCCTGTCCACATTTATGTGGCAGAGAAATGCATAAAAAAAAAATTTTTAAACCAATCTGAATATGGATATTCTTGAAGTTTGTCTAGGTAATTTCTAATATTTTTTTTTATGTATATGTACGTACCAAAATTGCTATGTAATTTCAACTCATCTGAAAACATTTTATATCAAAAGAACAAATAAATACTTACTTTTACAAAACATAAACTAATCAGAATCACTCTATTTACATTCTAGAGAACTATACTGATTTATACAGTTTCAGTTTTATATAGTTTAGTAATCAATAATTTCTTTGAATCTATCCTCTATAGACATATTTAAATACGTATATAATATATGTCAAGTTTCAGTTTACAACAATCTCAATTTGCAATATACTTTTTAAGTATATGTATTTTTCGTAAAACTGTGTAAATCGAGGAATGAATATTCCAGAATAAAAAAAATAAATAATTTCTAACATTGAAAAAAATGTACGTAATTATGCACATATAACAAGTACATATGCTAGATACCCATATGTATATGCATATATGCTATATATTTCCCAGAAAGTAATGCGATTTAAGGATCAATAAACATAAAGGATTTTAAAAAAAAATGAAATTTATAAAAAAAAGTAGAACAAATTAAGAAATAACAATAAATTCAATAATGAAGACATCACAAAATAAGAAACTAATGATAAAGAATTCAATGACATCGAGTAAAAATACGCATTAATATTGATAACGATTTTTTTGTCATTTAGGACAGGTTTGATTTTTAACATATTATAATAAAAAATGCTATTGAAGAAAATATTAAAAATTAAAAAAGATTTAAGTACTCATACTGCAACATCAGCCATCACCATTTAATCAAAATTTATGATAAATTGTTGTAAAGCTTCGCTAAATATATGTACTACTCTAGCATCACATTAAATAAATACTTTAGGGATAGTATGAAAGAGACATTGTTTTAAATTTCTAGAAATTATTGAACCTTAAATTAGACAATATTGATTCTGGCAATAAATAAATTTTAAGTTTTAAATCATCAGTAGATATAGTATTTCCTCAATGTCGGGATTTGTATTAAAAATGTATAGAAGATTATTGTTGTCGGATAAGTTAAAAAAAAAAGTATAAATCTTTTTACGATAAGGGAAGTAATAAATATAATTAATTTTTGATTTATTTTTTGGAAAAAAACTGTTTTTATAAAATATAAATTATAATAAATAAAACTAAGTATCCAAAAAAAAAAAAAAAATTTTTGTTTTTGATTTGTTTGAGATCACTAATCAAAAATATTATAAACAATTTAAAATTTTTTAAAATAAAAAATTTGATATAGTTATACATATATATATATATGTATATTGTTATAAAAATCATTTAAAATAATTTAAATAAAAATTAAATGAAATAAAATAATTAACATATATATTTAACATACCTTTAGCAGCACTTAATAAATCTTTAACTTCTTTAATAATCCTTTTTATTTGTTGACTAGTATGATCTAATTCTTTTTCATGACGATTTAAATTCTCTCGAAATTCTGGTGTATCAACCATACATTCATCAAATTCTAAAGGTTCTAAACCTTTACGTGCATTTCCACCCATTTTACCGTTCTTCATCATTTAGATTACAAAAAATTTATAAAATTTTTTTTTTTATTATTTTTATTTTATTTAAAAACAATTTTGATAAATTTTATTATTTTTACTTATTATTAATTTTTTTTTAATTTTTTCCCCACAAAATAAAATAAATTAAGAAAAATTATTTCAAATATTTAAACGAAAATAATAAAAAAAAAAAAAGGGGGGGTGCAAAACAAAAAGGACGAATAGTTAGTAAACAAAACAAAAAAAAGTAAAAGGAAGTTAAAAAAAAAAATAATAATAATAGAATAGTCCTGATGAAATAAATTAATTATATATGTATTATATTAAATTATAACATTTAACACATTTGTTTTTTTTTTTTTTTTGTTGCACTTTATTTAACTTTTAATTATTAATAATTTATTTATTTATTTAACTTAACAATAAAAAAAACCTTTTTTAATACGTGTATATATTAACAAATTATAAAATTCCGTTTCTTTTCTTTTTTTAATTATTTACAAAACAAAACAAAACTTTTAAACGATTTTTTATTTTATTCATTATTTATTTATTTTTTTTTAATAATTTATAAATAAATAAAATTTAATCACTTTTTTTTTTTTATTTTAATTAATTTCTTTTTAATAAAATATCAATTATTATTTTTAATAATTAAAAATTTATTAATTTAATTCGATAATATTTCCATATTTTAAGAGATCTAAAAAAAAAAAAAAAATAATAACAAAAGAATTTTAAATTACATACCTATTTACATAAAAAAAAAAATATATTTATTTTTATTGATTTTTAAAATAAACAAAAAATCAATCAAATAAAAATTAAAAATACATGTAGATGTTATAAATGCAACACTAACACACTCTCACTTTACATAATTTTTATTATCTTAAATTTATATGTTATGTTATGTTAATGTAGGTATTATTCTGTCTCTTTCTTTCTTGTTAACTAAATATACATACATGCATACATAGATATATTATTTTTTTTGAAAGAAAAGCTCAAAACAAAAGAAAAGTTAAAAAAAAAGAAAAACAAACAATATTTTTTTTTTGCTAAAAATTTTCTTAGCAAAAAGATAGCACAGAGCAAAAACTATAAATATTTTGACTGGATTTTCAAAATTACTTTTTGTTTTTTCTTCTGTTATTTTTATTTTTCTTGCCTTGTGTGTAATTTTATTATTATTTTTCTTTTTTTCTTTTTAAGCCGCTGACGGCTGAATGATCTGACTGCTCTGGTTTATAGGTATTTTTTTTTATTTTATATACTTAAATATTATATCATGTTTGTTAGTATATAAATGTGTAATTGATATTGTAGCATTGTGTAGCATTGTAGTAATAAAATTAAAGTATTTTAGCAGTAGCAGAAGTAAAATAACAACAGCTTACAAATCTTAAAAATATACAGTACAAAGATAGACTACAATTATTGTATTGTAGCACTAGTAATAAAATAACATTCTAAATTACTGAAAATAAAAATTGAAATCAATCACCACAATAGTAAAAAAATATATGTACGTACATTCATAATATACATAATATGAATATCTGATAATATATATGTATATGGTATGGGGATGTGTAAATATGTGATGTTAAAAATTATTGTTAAAAAATTATAGGTAAGTTACTATAAGTAAAAGTTCATACATTTATTACATACCTACATATAAATACAGATATTGTTAAAAACTCTATAATTTCAGATGTAATTTTATTAATATGTACATAATTTAATTATGTTCTCTCTCTCTGTCTTTCTTTATTTATTTAATTATTATAGTAATTTATTTTTATTTATTTGTAATTTTCACACAGAAAATAACAACAGTTGACAATTTATTATCTATTAAAAAAAGAAAAAAATAGTGCTTGATTGCTTGCCTATGGATGTATGTATGCATATGTATGTATATAATATGTGCCTAATCTACAGAAAATTATATTTAAAATAAATGTAGAAGTTTATTGCATATTTTTAATATTATGTACAAATTTTTTTAATTAATAAATTTATTATAGACAATCTAAAATTAAAAAAAAAAAAAAAAAATTCCAATGCACTCTAAAAAAAATAAATAAAATGTCTATAAAAATTTATACAAAACTAATCAAAAATAACATCAGCAAGAAAACAATAAAAATAACAAAAAATTATAAATTCACAACAAAATACCGTGACAATATTTTAGGTATTTATTTATTTTAATTATTTTTAAATTTTTTTTTTCTCCTTCTAAATACCTTTACACAAATTCAAAATTCACTTAAAAAAAAAACACACACACTTTAATTTTTACATTAAAAACAAAAAATTCACTACACTGCAAAAAAAAAATAACTTCATTGAATTCATGAATAAAAAAATATATAAAACCTTAGAATTGATTTCTTAATTTTAGGTATCGACTGTATTTTAATTTCTTCTCGCTTTTTTTTTTTTTTTTGTTATTGTACATATATTAAATTCTTTAATTCATTTTATGTATTTTTTTTTTTTTTAATTAACTTTTAAATTATTTATATTTTAATAAAATTTAATTACTTTATTTGAAAATAATTTTATTCTTATGTATACATATATGTATATATATTTAAACATATTTCAAATTAAATACTGAAAATTGAAATAAAATATATAAGTTAAATTTTTTTTTTACATTCGTAAACAAATTTTTATGATATTTTTGTTATTTTTCACTTTAAACTTGTTTTGCATCCACAGAAACAACAAAACAAAAAAATTAAAACTTATGTTTTCAATAGAATTTCAGAAAAAAAAAAAAAAAAAAAACACAAAACATACATATCTTTTTATTTTTTGTTGTTATTATTTTGGTTTTTTATTTATTTTTTATACCGCGACGGTACCGATAACAAAATACACGTACACTTTCACCGCATACATTCTCTTTGTTCGAAGTTTTAAAAGCGACTAAACTTCAAAATTCAAATTGCAATGGCTGATGTGGAGTGGAATGGATTATCAAATTTAACATTTCTCTCCAAAAAAAAAAAAAAATTTTTATAATATCCAAAATTCACATAGCTCTGCTCTCTGCTGCTGATTGCTAATTTGCTATTTGCTGAAACAAAACTTTTTCTCAAACAAAGCAAAGCAAAGAACAAGAGTAAAACTACAACACTCGACTCGACTTTAGTAGAAGTCTACAGTTTTTCATTTTTACATTTATACATTTGACAGCACACACTACACATAAACAAACAGTGACACAAGCCACACAACACAACAGTGCAATTACATTACACATTAGTAAATAAAATAGTACTATACTGTAAATGTACAGTAAACTGGAGAATTGTAGTAATGTTTTGTACTACTGGTACTGGTAAATGGTACTATTACTACACTATAACACTTTTTTGTACTACTGGTACTGGTAAATGGTACTATTACTACACTACCTACCTTTTATTAACAGCATTTTATAAATTATAATCAAAATTCATAATGAAGAAATTATTTATTATTGCTGCACAACTACAAAAGAATAAAAAAGTATGTTTTTTTTGTACATTTTTGAATGTGTGTAAGAATTTATGAAAAGTGTTTTCGTTTGAAAATTTAGGAATGTATAGTATGATACCTAATCATAGTTAGAAAGGATATTCAAAATTTGTAATTTTTTTTTTAAATGGTTGTTTGTTTTTCCTATAAGTTGACAAATTGTGAATATGTATATGATTTATGAAAATCATTTTGATTCTGAATTTCTAAAGGGTCGTTTACATAATATGGTATATATTTATGACACTTTACATTTTTGGAAAAAAACCACCATCAAAACGAGAAAATCCTTATATATGTAGTCGTATTTTATTTTGTTTTCAAATATAATTTTAAAATATTAAAGTGTTGTTTTTTTTTTATAGTTTTGATTTTTGATTTTGGTTAATTTTGTTACAAATTCAATAATTTAAAAAATTTTATAATTTTGGAAATTATAACAAATATTATAAAAATCGTGATAACATAATTAACAAAGTTGAAAAAAAACTGGATAAATTTATTGAAACTAATGTTTTACTTAAAAAAAATTCTAAGAAAAAAGAATAAAGTACTTAGTTATTAATTATTACTAAAAAAAACTTTAAAAATTTGTAATTTTAGAATACCTATTCTAAATTATAGCATTTACTAAAAGATATAAACCAGATATAACTTATTAAAGTTCATATAATTTTTACGTTTTCAAATATTAATATTCACCTTATAAATAAAAGATAATTTTTCATTTCATTAATTTGACATTTCGTCTTTTTAATTTGTTAAGTTAAATTTCCGTAATATTAAAATAGAAATAGAACTTCAACTTGCAGGTCAATGGCATTTATTGAAAGTGTCAATTCTATTATACTTTTTTAAAAGCTATTTTCCTCAATTGAAGATCCTGTATATATGATAAGTTTATTATGTAAAATAATTAGATTAAAATGAATGGCAAATAAAAATTTTGTAATTTTTCAAGTAGGGGTTACAAAAATTTAGTAATGTACTGATAAGATGAAAAAGTAATGAAATGAAATAAAGTTTATTAATTTATGTATTTATTTATTTTATAAAAAATTTAATAAATATTTTAAATAGTAGATACAAAAGTATTAAAAAAAAAAACTTTATTTAAACTAAAAACTTATATAAAAGGAAAAAAAAAATATTTTAATTTGAAAACTATTAGATCTTAATAAATTTTAATTCTAATTGATTTAAAACCTGAAATTTATAAACATTTTTTCAATGACTGGTTTTTTTTATTTTTACTTTTTTTAAAAAAATAGAAAGATGTTTTGACAGTTTCAAAAAGTTGATAAATTTATTTATTTATTTCTAACCTATTTCTATTATTTTATTACTAACCGAACTACTAACAATTAAAAAACCACAACGACAACACAAATTAAAACGACAAATTATTTTACTGCTGGACAATTTTTTTAAACTCTGAATTAAAAATTTTCTCTTTTTTTATTTTGCTGCATTTTCTCCAAGTCTCCAATTTTTAATAAACCTGTTGAAATTTTTTTGAGCAATTTATTTTATATTATAAAAAGAGATAAAAATGAATTTTCACAATTAACTCTGGCTTGACTTGAGTTTTGTTGATGCTAGCCAATTGCCAGCCAAATCTAAAATTTTAATTGAGTCTCGGAAATGAGATTTTGAGTTGCAAATTGCAATTGAGATTTCAGATTTAAGGTTTGAGTTGACTTGAGTTGAGAGTATTGAAACTTGTGAGTTGTGAGTTATGTTGTGTAAAAGTTGCTAAGTTCTTCTGAACCTAACTTTGTGAGTTGCGATTTACGAACTGTGGTATGTGACTTTGTGAATTGTGAGACTCGAGAAAGTTACGAGACTCAAAGATAAGTACTTGAGGAGAGTGTGAAGTTCAATTCAGTTTATTTTAATTTTAAAACTTTGATTACCTATATTAAAAGCTCGGTTTCATTTTTAATGAGATTGTAAAAAAAAACTTTAAAGTTAAATTTAGATATGGTTTTGTTTTTGCTGTAGTTTGAAGTCTAAACTATTCAGTTTAATTTATTAAATAGCTGAATTTAAAGGTCTATCTCAATCTTTCGGGTATTAAAAATGTAGAACTTGTAATGTTACATACATATGTACATATGCATATAGGTAGGTATATTTTATTTTGATTTCAACTGAAATTAAAGTAAATTTTATTTAAAAGCGTTAAAAAATTGAATTTCATTATATAAATGGAAATATTTATTAATTACAAATTATACTTATTTTTTTTCAGTCAACAACTACATACATACATATATATGTACATACATAGATATTATTAATTTTATTAGGTTTTTTTTTTATTTATTTTTGTTTTATTTTCACTTCACTTATTTTAAAATTTTTTGATATGTAACTGAATTTATTGTAATTTGAAAGCTTTAACAAACGCTACAAATATGGTTACTCTTTCAAAATACCAACATATATGTATGTGATGATTGATGAATGATGATACATAATATGTATATGTATATAAGAATTAAGAATATATAAATTATAAATTGTTTTTTTTTAATTAATGTGGTTTGTTTGCATGTAGCCGAATGTATAAAAAAAGGAGAAAAAAAATTTTGAAGTATACTTCAAAAATTCCAGAATTAAAATAAAAAAATAAAAAACAGAAATTAATTTGAAGTTACCTTCTTACCACCTTACCTGTAGAAAATGGTAAAATAAAAATCGAAAAATGAAACAACAATATTCATCTAGTGTAGAATTTTTGTACTAAAATGAGATTGTTTTTTTTTTTTATTATAACAAAGTATTCATGTCAAATATTTCAAAACTAATATAGTAGTACGTAGTACCATCTGGTTGTACCACAATAAACTACTGTATAGAAAAAATTAATTTTTTTGGAACTAAAACAGATTGAAAAAATCAGCAAATACTAAAACCTTTTTTTTGTTTTAAATAAGATGATAAGATTTTTTATCTGATTTTATAAATAAAATACAACAACCAAAAGTTATTTAGTACAAATTAATACATAAAATTAGTACAGTTGAATGGGAAAATGAAAAAAAAAAAAAAACGTTAAGAATTTATATTTTTAAATAATTAATATATGTATATAATAAATATTTTATTTAAATAAGTATATTTTATTTATAAAGAAGAAAAATAAAAATATTTTAATTTTTTTGTTTTTTTTATATATAATTAAATTCATTGAGTATTTTTGTATAATATTTGTTTTAGTTTATAATATGTAACATTTTTTGTATAGTTAAATAATTTTTTTTAATATATATATTATATATATATTTTTTTTTTTTGTGAAAATAATTTTGAATATATTACAATAAAATTATTATCTTTATTCTTATTAAAAATTATTTAAGAAATTTATTTTTTCTTCCATCCAGGAGCTGGTGCACTTGGAAAATATTTCTCTGATGGTCTGTATTTCCATTGGGAACATAATTCATCAGACATTGTTTTATTATAACCCATCCTAATTTTATTTAAAATAGAAAAAATTACAAATTAGATATTCCTAAAAAATTGTTTTTTTTTTTAAAAAAAAAACTAATAAAAATATTGTACATTAATTTTTTATTTTTTAAATAAAATATTTTTTTTTAAGGTATATGTAAAAAAAAATTGTAAGGATGGATGGAGGAAGTCAATATAATAATAAGGAAATTTTAAAAAAGTTAAACATATTTAAGACATCCGCAAAAATATTGAAATTTTTAAATCTCATCATTTAATTTTAAATTGAGTGAATACTTGGTGCTTTCAGGAGACAGTATGGGAAGTGATATAATTGACCAATAAAATATAATTCATTAAAAGCATCATACTGTTCAGGTGTAAGGAGTTCATAAAGTTAAAATAGCTGTCATGATAGCCAAAGTACAAAACGAATTTAAAAAAAGAAAAGAAAAGAAAGAACTTTCCAAGACTAAAGTAAATTTTGAAACTGATTGATTCAATTGTTTAAAAAAAATTACATTGAATGAAGCAAAGAGATCTTCTAATAACATGAAATATTATTAATATATTATAAAACGAAAATAGTACCTCACAGTTAAGCATAACAATCTTAATTTATTTTTTTTGTACATGATATCGGTATGTTACAAGGATTATATGGAAAATGATTAATAACATAAAGTTAATGTGAATTATAATAGTGTTAAGATATTAGAGAAAAAGCTGTACTTAGCTCTCCTTTCTATAAAAGGGCAAAAATCCAGAAACAAAAGTAAATACTGTATTTTAAGTTCTCTGCAATAATGTAAGCAAACCTCAGGCAAAAACTTTACAAGAAAAATATGAATAAGAGTTTTCTAAAAGTATTTTCAGTTGATTAATGATGTTGTGTTTTTTGAAAAATAACGACTTATGAAGTGTAAAAGAATTCATTGAACAGCTTGGCCTTAAGTAAATTTTTATTTTTGTGGAGAAGCAACCTTTAAATAAAGACTCAGAGTAACGTTCTATGCTCACTCTATAGGGAAGAGACAAATCATAAGTTTCTTAAAAAAAAAAATTTTTTTATTAAAAAAATAGAACAAAATAAAAACAGAATAAAACTATTAAAAACTTAAAATTAAAATAAAAAATACGTTCGGTTTTTTTTTTTTTTGTAAATAATAATTTTAATTATAAATGCAATAATATACTGCAATTAACAATTAATTGTTAAAACTTAAAAAACTAAAAAATAAAAATAAATGTTAAAATAAAATTTAAAAAAAAAATTAATTTAAAACAAAAAAAAAAAAAAATAAAAAATCACACAATTTTCTTAAATTTAACTTAATTTTTAGTATATGGAATTAATTAAAAAAATAAATTAAAAATAAAATTTTTTATTTTAATGAAATTTTAATAAAAATCGTAGACAATTTTTTATGTTTCTTATCTTCGTATACTCTATATAATTATCATTCATTATTAAAATTTTGATCAAAATTGACATTGCTTTGCTTTTGAATCTATTTTATAGCATCAAATTTTAAGTTTTTTTTTTTTTATAGTTATGTGTTAATTTGTTATATACAATTTCATTTGAAATCTTCCACTCTTTCTCAAAATCACAACAAACTGACACAGTGAATATAGAGAATATACAGGACCAGTCTATTATTGTAGTAAAAGTTAAATTATAATGATAATTAAACGTGCATCACTTATGATATACAGCATCCGGTCACTGGATTATCTTAGAAAATCTTATTAGGAACTTATATAGAATGAAACTAAAAGATTTTACAAAGTTTAAAATTTTTTTTTTTTAATAAGTTTATCAAATAAAATGTTGATCTGGAATTGAACGCTGAATTAACAAATCAAATATTATTAATAATTCTATTATACGACTGGTATATATACATTAGATAATAAATAGTGCATTCATTTTAATAATAGTAATTAATGATGAAAATAATGATTTAATATGAATATATGTATATACAGATGATTTATTATTGTGTAGGATTATCAGAGGTTCTAAAAAAACTTTGAAAACTAGAAAAATTTAATTTCAATTATAGTCTTTAAAGATTTTTTTTTTTATATTGTATGGGATCTAGCATCCTGTGATATTATATCGAATTTAAATGATGAAATGAAATTATCGAATTGTAATCGAATCGAATTAAAATTTCATAATAATAATACATATTTAAAAATGGCAGTATTAATTTTTGTTTTATTGCTTTTGTTTTTTTTTTTTTTTTAAAGTTTTGTCAGTTAACGAATAACGAATAAAAAAAAATAAAAATATTTTAATGTATAATATAGGATATAACTATAAGTTACTATTCAAATTATAATAATTTTTATCATATAATTGATTTTGATTATTATTATTATTATTATTGTTATTAAAATATGAATTATAATTACGACGTTGTCTATTATCAAAAAATTTTAATATATCATGTAATGATAAATTTCTCATTTCACGAAAAAAACTACCAACAACAAAACCAATTGAAGCTAATCTAATACCAATTCTTGATGGTATTGAATCAAATATTAAATTTTCTTCATTATATTGTTCTGATGGTTGTTGTTGTTGTTCAAATTGTTTTTGTTGTTCATATTTTTTTAAATAATTTTTTGTATTATTATCAATAATTATATTATTTTGTATATTAAAATTTGTATCTAATGAACGTTCTTGAATTATTTTTTCAGAATTTATTTTTATATTATTTCCACTTTCTGATAATAATTGAATTTCATTTAAATTATGATTATTTTCTAATTGAAAATTATCATTTAAATTATCATTATCATTATCATTATTATGATTTAAATTTATACCAAATTTATTTAATAAAAATATTCTTTTAAGAAATTTAATTTTTTTTGGTATATAAAATTTTGCCCGTTTAAATATCATTGGACATAATAATAAATTTTTATTTAAATTTTGAATTGGATTTGATAATTGATAATTAATATTATTATTATTATTATCAATTTGATCTAACCTTTGATATATTGTACATGGATTACGTTCACGAAAGCATGTTACTTGTACAACATTAAAAAATACTGCACCTAAAGTATTGGCTGTTTCTAAAAAAAAATAAAAAAAAACACAGTAATTAAAAAGTTAATAATTTAAATTTAAAAATAAATTAAAAATTTATTATACCAGTATTTACTCCTTGTAAACAACGTCGAAATTTTGCATCACAATCACAATGAGATCTAGTAAATGATCCCGAATTACATAAACCACGTTTACATTCACCAGGTGATAATGTATCTGGACATAAATCATGTTCACGACAACATTTATCTTCATCTGTATAACGTCCCAAATCACTATACTCTGCAGCTGAATTACCTTTAAAAAAAATAATGAAAAAAAAAAATTGAAATTGGAAATTAAGGATTTTCTTTAAAAGGATTTTATATAATATATGTATATATATATATATTTTAAAGTTTAAAAAATTTTTATTGACTTTCTTGTAAAAAAATATTTTTTTTTTGTTACTAAAGAGTAAAAATTTTGTTTTGTGACTTTTGAATAAATCATCGAAATTGGCTTATATAAAATGGTCTAAGATAGAATTAACTATGGTCAGGTATAATATAAAATATATGGTATTAGATTTAAAATGAAATTTCTAATATCGAATGAAATAAAAAGTTAATTGAATTTCTTTTGCATGAACAATTGCGATAATTTTAAGCTCTCTAAATAGTGATCTTCGATCAATAGAAGAATAGGGAACCATTAACAGCGTATATGCTTTAATACTTTTAAAACAAAGAATTTATCTGTTATCAAAACTATCTGTTATCAACTATCTGTTATCAACAAGAAGAAATTTATTTCTTCAAAATATTTTTTTTTGGAAATGTAAATATTAAAGACTCTGATGTTGATCCTTTAAAAATCTTAGGCATGGAAATAAATGTAAAACTGTCATGGGATGACAATATATTTCAGGTTATTAACGATGCTGCCAAATGTGTTTAGAAGTTTGACACAGAAGTAAGAAATATTTTATATTTTACAATTTACTACTGATATTTAAAAATTAAATTCGTCTAAGTCTTAACTTAAATATAACTTTCAGATTTTTGTTTGGCGCACCTACCACTGCTCTACACACAGTATCTGGACAAAATAAAAGATCAATAAAAATTTTAAAATTAAAAATTATTTTTTTAACTTTAAGTTATCCTAGAATTGTATAGGAACCTTGTCTTTTCCATAGGAGCCTTGTCTATATACTTGTCTTTTCTTTATTTTTAGTTGATAAAAGTTCTACACTATTAAAGTTCAAGTGGGCTTATTTTATCTTATTGTCCTTTAAAGATTTACATATGCCGCAATATAAATAAAAAGGTGCCTCGGTGACTAAGCGTTTAAGCTTATGGATTATTAACCCTTCGTTCGATGATGCAGTGACAGAACGCCCGAGGAAATAAAGCCGGCGGGCTTTAATTCCAAAACTGAGTAACACAAGGGTTACTATCATGAGTCTGGATTGAATAAATGAAATCATTTGACTGGATTTTATTTGCTGACATGTCAGAAGTCTCATTGGGACTTTTGACTCACTTCAATGAGCCAGAATTCCCATGGGCTTTTGTCGGATTGTTAGGCCTCAGGAATTTTGAGAGGGATTTTAGAATTGAATTTTATTGAAAATTTTATAGAATATTACATTTATATGGCAGGGGCGAATGCACAAAAAAAAAAAAAAAAAAATAATCAACGCAGACCTCTGAAAAACACACATCTATAGGAATGTTTTACCATAAAGTTATTGTTTTATTAAATTTGTAATTAGAATATTTAATTGAGCATCAGAACTCCTTCATAATGAATTTTGCTTTTTAACCAATATATACATACTTGTATGTATAATGTATTTAAAATATAAGAATTGTATATTATATATATATTAATTTAAAAAAAAATGTTTTTAATAATAAATAAATTCAATATTTACTAAAAAAAAAATTAGTAAAAAATCAATAAAAAACTTCAGTTAAAATTTATTTATTCGTTTCAAATTTAATTTTTCAATATAATGTCGTTGCCCTTGTACATTATAAGTTAAAATAAAAAAAAAAATAGTTTTTATTTTTTGACAAATATTTGTTTTAGAAATTAGTTAAAATCAAAACTAAGTTAAATAGAAGCTATTTTATTAAATGGAACCTAATAAATATTGTGTTCAATAAGTTTTTTTCATGATATTTTTGTTTTTTTTTTCTTTCGCGTACTTTTATTTTTTTCTTTTTTCCAATCATAAAATTTTTTGTTTATTTAAATGTTTTTTTTTGAATTTGACAAATAAAAATATGAAAAAAAAAAAAAAATAATAATTTTAAATCAAAATTAAACACAACTACAGGGGTAAAAAAAAGTAGTACTTAAATTAAACAATATTTACGCAAAAACGACCTTTACTTAACACGGCTAATCATTATGGTATATATATACCTAGTGATAAGTAAATACACAGTAAAACAGCTTTAAAATACAACTTAAGATTAAATAAATATATATATATATGTACGAGTGTTACTTATATAGAAAACATCGCGACAAATATTGAAAAAAATTAAAAAATTACGAAAATTTTTTTTTAAACTAAGAATAAAAATAGATCAGCATGGAAAACAATAATTTGTAAAAAGCGTTTTTCCTTAAATTTATTTTTCAATTTTTTTAAAAAAAGTTATTTTCTATTGTACATGAAATTTCTTTTGATTCTTGTATCATTAAAAAGAATATAAGACGAAAAAAACCTTTACCAAAGATATATATGTTTTTTAATTACATTAAAATTGAAATAGAAAAATAAATTCAAGGGAAGACGAAAAAAAATAGATGACTTAGTCTAATATTGATAAAGGTATAAACATAAATAATAGGTGACGTGTCATATTCACACAGGTCATAATTGTCCATTATGAAGTTTTGTTCCACCATAGCGGGTTATTCAAATTCAAATTCAATTTCAAATATAACCCACTATGATGGAATAAAACTCCATAATGGGCTTATCACCTATGGGGCTATAACACGTCACCTATTTGATTTAATAATTTATAATTTAAAATCTCATATCTCTACAGTATTTATTATAAACTCATATTAGGATTCTAAGACAAAGTTTTTAGGATTCGAGGATCTCCTTCGCTTAAATTGTCGATTTGATGTTACTTTTCTATGCGTACCAAGGTATAACAATTTTGAAGGTAATGAAGATGCAAACGAATTAGGAAAACAGGAAGCCAAGTAGATAACACTCTAACACAAATCTATAGTATACATATTTTCTTACACTCTCAATCAATCACAAAATCTAGATGGGATAGTTTACTAACACTGTAAAACATCAAAAAAAAAAACAAAAAAATTTGTCACCAATTTTTAAAGAAAAAAAGAATAAAAGAAATCCTAACCTACATTCGTGTAAACACTACAGGAGCCATAGCGACAATTATTATTCACTGGCTGGTAGAAATTCATACAGCAACGATATGAATTTCTTACAACACGCATATGGAAAGAGTGGAGCAGATTCTTTGAAGAACCAATTTTATTCCTAAACTCTATGGGCTGATGATATAACATAGAACATCATAATATTGACAATTGATAAAAATATGAGGAAATGTGTATCAAAACGACACTTCGTTCTTTTGTGTTATTTGTGTTATCTGTGGTACAATTCTATAAATCAGCCATATGTAAAGATAAACCATATTATTTATATTTCTGAAGAAAGTGTTTAAAATATTGTAGAGTTTTGTTTAATAAAACTTAAGAAAACTTCTAATGTCATTTGACGGTTTCACTTTGGTTAATAATTTCTAAACGGATGGGGAAAAAATAAAAGATATAAAAAAAATTCTTTTTTTCTTTGGTTTCGAAAGATGTAAAAAATTTTTATTAACAGACAGTTGGAGTTTGGACGTCCGTCTCTAGGCATTTTACTTTTATTTTTTTTTTAATTTGCTTAAAAAATTAAAAGTAAGATTTTTTTTTTTTTTTTTGCATAATTCCAATATACACAAATTTGAAATTAAGTTTCAACAATCATTTCCAGTTGAATGATAAACATAAATTCAATAAACTGAAAAATGTTTAGTTTTACACTTTTAATTTAAATTAAGAAATTATGAAGAAGAAAATGTTTAGGAGATGGTCCAATGCTTACTTTGGCTTCCTTTTCTTTGAATACTTTTTCAAAGTATTTGCATCGTTAACAAAGTAAGTACTGGCCCAATGATTACTTTGACATTTTTTGCTTTGACTTTTGTTCAATTTATTTTTTCTCAAATGGATGATTTAAAAAAAAATTTTAGATATTTTATATATAATAATTATTTTATTATAAAATGTACAAATATTTGTATTCAGTACCAAATAAAAGAAAGTTTTTGGATTCAGGACATTTATAGTAATCGTCAAATTCATAAATTGTACGAAATCACATTCCCACCTATTTAAAAATTTTTTCCACCTATTCAAATTTTTTTAATGTTTATGTAAAAAAAAATGCAAATATCAAATGTCAAAGTATTCAACAGCAAAGTACAAAATTGAAAATTCGTCAATTTGTTACTTTGCTTACTTTGAAACCTTTATGCATTTGGTTATGCACCATAAGAAATAATGTAATTCATTGTAGTTGTCAAAGTTTTCGAAGTAAGTAAAGGAAGCAAAGTAAGCATTGGGCCATCACTTTAATAGAAACTTTTAAATTAAACGATTATTTTTTTGTTTACATTATTTTGTCGTCCCTATAACACTTTTGACTAAATTAAATTTTTTTAGATTTTTTTGTATATTTTTCTATTTTTGGAAATTTTGTAATTTTTCATTTCATATAAAAAAAAAAAACATTTTCCGTGAGTTTTTCTCTCTAGTAATTTATTTTTTCTTTTAAATTTTTATTTCACATAGCACCTTTTTTATTTTATTTTATTTTTTTTTTTTTTTGAATTATTGTAAACATAAATTGTAACCAATTCAAAATCACATCTAAACCATATTAGGTTAAAATAAAAATACAATTGTAAAATGATACGAAAAACTGTTGTATATTTAGTAATTGTTGTAATGTAATTCAGTACTTTAACTTTTGAATAAACAAACGAAACTTATAGATACATATTACATAGGTAAATCAAAGTCAACAATAGCATCGTTTCTTTCGTTTTCATTTTCTACAGTTTTTTTTCTTGGATTTCAAATCGTACGAAAAAGACAAAAAAAAAAAACAAAAAAAAAGACAACAATTGCAAAATTAATCATCTTAAAATAAAATCTATAGTTTTTTTTTTTTTTCATCTTGTATTTTTTTTTTTTGTATTAAATCTGTATAGGAGGTTGGTTCTATTGATGAAATTTAAAACAAATATGCCTATATTTTATAAATTTGAAAAGATGTAAAAAAAAAAAAAAAAAAAAACAACCAAAAAAAAAAAAATAAAGACTCAATTGAGGTGTGATGATCTTCTACTTAATTAGATAGAAGATTTTTAAAAATTTTAACTTTGAAAATTATTATGAAATATAAAGAATCATCGTTTCCATTGTGAATTGATCATGATGATGATGTTTTACTTTTGTCATACAATAATTAATCAATTTGTTTTGGGTAAATTTTATATATTGGGTATGAAAATCTTTTCATTCAAAAAACCAAAAAAAAAAAAAAAAAAAACTTTAAAGCAAAAACAAAAAGCGTTTTTTATTGGATATAAACTAAAATTTTTTGTGTATCTATAGTCTATCTATAGTCTATACTTTACTTATATTAAATTATTCCTAAGTTCATTATGAACATTTCGGTTCGGTTCAGTTCAGTGCAATATAAATAAAATAACCTTCAAGCAAATTATTTTCTTGAAGAATTTATTCAAAGAAAACAAAAAAAAAAGGTAAAAAAGAAACAAAAAAAAAATAAAAAGCATTAAGGAAAAAAATAAAAATTAAAATTACATTTGTACAACGATAGGTAAAATATAGGTATTGTAGTATGTAATATGAAAATTAAGTTCAATTATAACAAATATTGTAATTTTTTAAGGAATGTGGACAGAAAATTACTAAATTAAGTAATTTTCGTTTTCTCTTTTTTTTTTTTTTTTTTAAGTTAAAACATTTATTATATAGTAACTATTAATAATACAAAAGTTAACAAAAAAAAATTCATTATTCAAACAAATTTTTAAATTTTATTTTTTTTTACTTAAATTTTACATCTTCGTAATTTTAAATCAAAATTTTTTTTTGTTTTTTTATTTAATACCAATCTGAATCTAATCCTAGAACTAAACGATTTTATTTCAAACTTTAATTTGACATTTGTTTTGAAATTTAAGTTGTATTCTTCTTTTTATTCATATTTATGTTTTATTTTCTTTGAAACCTCACGAAACCTAAGAATACGGAATTCTTAGACAATTCTTTAATACGAATCAGAAACTTATTCTTTACATTTTAAAAATGAATTTATTTTGTATAATAAATAGTTGCCCTATAAAACTGAATGATATGTTTCCCGCCAAAAAGAAAAATACTAATCATAAATGTATATAGCATTCCCAACTAATATTTTGTCTTATAAATGTGTTTATAAGAATATTTTTCACTTATAAGAACCTTATAATAACATTTACCAAGATAGGTAATAACTAAATACTTGTAAACTACTTGTCGAAGAAGTGGCGCTTAAAAACTAAATTCTGTTCTTATTTACATCTTTGTAAACTCTTGTTATAAACCTGCTTTTACATAAGGATTATTATACTCTTATTGCATCTCGCAGTAAAGTTTTCTTTATCAAATTGGCAAATCTATTCTTATAATGCTCTTTAATTCTTTCCTTATAAGTGTTTTGTTGGATTTCTCTTGACCAATAGTTTTAGAAGATTAATATTAAAGGCTTTCTTATTATAGAACACAATAAGAATGTTATTGTTGAATTCTTATATAAAGGTTTTAAAAGTAGCCTTTTTGCATACTAAAATAATTCTTCTGTAACTAAAATATGAAGTTAAAATATTCTCTTAATACTCTTTGATATATGCTGATGAATTAGCAAGGAGGGGTTCCAATCTGAATGCTTTACTGGAAGAACAGGTGAATCCACCACTAAACAGCGTTAAAAGGAGTATCCTCATGCCGTACGACCAAGAAAATATGGCCGTCGTACGACAACAAAAAAACGGACAACCTATTGAAGCTATCTCGGCGGAACATAGCTAGAGCAATAGGTGTGTTTACGGGACACCAATTGGCGAACATGCGGCCAGATTAGGTATTCCATTCAACACATCATGCCGCAGTTGTGGTGAAGAGAATGAGAAAGAAACCATTATACACTTCACGTGTAAATGCCTAGCGCTGGCCAGGGCCAGAAGAGCTGCTCTGGGTAGCCATGAATTTAACGATCTTAGCGATCTAGCGACTAAGCAACCTGCAGGTAAGGTTCCTGAATGCCGCGAAATGGATCTGAAATTAAGTCAGTTATAGCCTAATCATAAGCCTTATGGTCACGGAAGTGGTAGCAAAACGGTGCTAACGCGCTAATTGTGTCTTGTCGCGGTTGACCACGTAAACCAACTAACCAACTCTTTGATAAGTTCAAATTTGATTAGGCCGGTTTTATTTTTAATTGAAAAATTTTAATTCGCAGCAAAATTTCATGCTAATTTCAAAGCATATCGTAATTATAAACTAAAAATATTATTACGTATAATAATTATTTGTATTACAATAACAGACGTTCGTTCTGTAGACACTACGTTCTATAACAACCTTATTCCAGAATCTAGTAAAAATATAATTATTCTTATAACAATCTTTGGTAAGAAAAATATTTACCTTATATGACTCTTATAAATACTTCACATGCCTCTTATTTCAATTTTATATGCCCAAAAAAGGTTCTTAATAGTTTGAAATAAGACCCTTTTTATAACTCTTATTTCAGACTTATAATTTTCAAAATAGTTGGGATTGTATAATATAATACATTGGTAAGTTTCTAAAAAGATCTAAAAAGATCTGCTGAAAATATATTAAACAAGGTAGAATGTAAAGTAATGATTTTTAAAAGCGCACATTTCCAATACAACAACTTCCGACAATACAAATTGTTTAGGATTGTGACTTGCAAAAAAAATTGAAAATTTCATGTAATAAAAAAAAACGTGAAAATAGGACTCTTCTGGAATTTTGAGGGGCTGTAAGTCCGGAACCCTATATAACTAAGAAAAACTGTTAACGCACGTAAAAATATATTACTGAACCTTTAATTTTTACATGTTCTTAAGTTACAGGTGTCTAAAAATAGCAAATTTTGAATTTTTGAGACGTAATAACTCTTAAACAGGGGATGCCACCAAATGCCATTTTCTGATAAAACTTATACTAATTCTAAAAATTCTATCTTGCCTCAAAATTTCAGGTTCCTATCTCAAAGCGCGCCGGAATTATGAAAAAAGAAATATCATGCAAAATTTGGTTTTAACATAACGGTAAATTTAAATACTAAATTTAAAAACTCTATATAATTTTGATATTGATTTATAAAGGTAAAAAAAATTCCTGTCAAATGGCGTTTTCATATTGAAAAAATGTTAAGCGGAACCTGAAATATAAGCGTTTAAAAATAGCGCTTTTTCAAAGTTTGAGGGCCTATAGTTCCCTGATGGACGGAGCTAAATGAAAAAGTTGATCAACAAAATTAATTTTTTTATGAGACCTACCCATGGTTACAAAATGGTACAAAATGTACAAAATCTACCCAAAATGGATTAAACAACTAAAAAAACAAATAACGTCATTATAAACCAACTAAGTTTTAAATAATGTTAAACCATAATAACGATAAACAGAGTCTATAACCATTTACAGTATGTTTTAAATCCTTGTATAATTTAATTGTAAATGTACACAGCCAAATACGTTTTTTCCAAATTATGAATGAAATGATGTTGCTGCAGCCTTAGAAAAAAAAAAATTAAATTACATATAAAAATATTTTAATTCTCTGAAAATTTATTATGTTTTATGTTTTTTGTTACTTGCTTGATTGATTGATTGATTTATTTGTTGTTTTTATTAATAAATAAATAAAAATAAGTAAATGCTTTTAATAAAACAACTGGTAGTTTTTCTTTAGGATGTTAACGATGTTTTAGTTTTAAGAAGAAGATTTCCTTTTTTTATTAAATAACTTTTTTTTGCAATGGTCTGGCATCACAGAACCTTTTTGACAAAGCATTTCCATTTTATTCTTTCATTCCCTTATTGATTTATTTAGTTTTTTTGTGAAAGAATTGTACTGCGACAGATGTGACTAAGTTCTTGATGACTAAGTTCTTCTAATTCCTTAGTAGAGATTTCAATCAAGAATTGTTGTATTTCGCTACATTATGAATAAAACTATAAGACCTCCCTACGTACATTTATTATTCTTTTCTATTTTACTAAAAAATTTTTCGCTAACAATTGTTCATAGCTCCCGGTTACAATTTGTTTATGATATAGATATTATATATCATTCTAAAGCATTTGTTTATAAATTTTTGTAGTTTGTGGCTTAGGGGTTAAAAGTGCATGTATAGTAAAAGTAAAAGTATAATATATAACTACTACTATTATATGATATGTTTATTCCCTTTTTAAATTTACAATTCATTGGGTAAATTATTATTATTTGATTTAAAAATTTTTACGTGCATATATCCTCATGTATATTATTAATAATGACTCCATTTTATGCTGAAAAATTACCTATTCTATAATATGTTAAAAATAATTTTTGTTTTAAGCCAACGAAAATTTCGTTTCTTTATTTAAAAAAATATCGGGGATAAGGAATATCGTCGAACGTCGGGAGTCATCATTACATAACTTTACATTCACTATTCGTGAAAAGAAGTCATTCGTCAAATAAATAATTAAACTCAGGGTCTATAGGTTCTAGATGATTTTTAATGTCGTATAAATTAACAAGTATTTTGTTCGTATGTTTTTTTTAAAATCCTTTTTATGCTTCTTACCTCGTATTTTTATTATTTTAATAATACAAACCTAATGATAACCTTTTAAAATATATATATTTTTTTTTTTTTTTAATTTTATCATTAATTTTGCACACTACTGATATGGTCATATCATTTGATTTTAGCTTCTTAAGACTTTTTCATCCATAATTTCTTCTATTTCAGTTTCCTTTAAAAATCATTTGTTCAATAATACTACAATTTACAAATTTATCATAAATTTAATATGATTACCATAAAATTATCTTCACATACAAATAAAAAAAACCATAAAAATGTAATAAATAATAAACCAAAAAAAAAAAAAAACAATAATTTTAATGCTAAATTTAACTTTGCTTTTTATTTCACCTTATAAAAAATCATAAATTAAAATTTTAAATTTATTCATAGAATTTATTAGCGAAAATTTAAAATTTTTTTTTTTTTTTAATAATTTCTAATGTTTTTTAAATTCATACATCCCAACTAAACATTCAGAACCAAGGTTAAATAATTCTGGGTTAATAAAATATATAGTAAAGACTGCACCCACTATAAAAAAAATAAATTTTTATGTATGTATATATATAATATGTGTATAGATATGTACATATTAATTCCATAAATATTATAAAAGAAAGGTAAACAGAATATGATTGAGATAAAAAAAAAAAATCAAAAATCTATTCAAGTTTTTTTTTTTTAAACATAATCAAAGCAATTTATAAACTTAAATGATTTGCACTATTCTCACCTGAGTTGATAGATTAAGGTAAAATAATCCTACACTTTTGCAAAAAAAAAACTTTCAATTTTCATTTTCGGTTTATTTTATTTTTTTTTTGTGTAAGATTGTAGATTTTTAAATATAATTTATACTCCGCTAGAAAGAATTAAAAATTAATATCTTAAGATTCAATTAAAAATTTTTTTTTTATGTTATTGCAATACTTTAGCAAACAAACTTTTATTATCTGTTTGATAAAAACAAATGAATCTAACTTATAACCTAGCCTGTTACCATATTAAATTTTGCTAAAAATATCACTGTCATGATACTTCTTGAAGAAATCCGAACCGCAAAAATATATGAGCTATGTGTTCTTTCAAGCAGTTGAAATCTTTTCTATTAAAAGGGGAAGTATATTAGGATTTCCATACTAAATTACACTCTTTTCAAATCATATTAAACTCTTTAGAACTTTTATACAATGAACTTTTATACTTTTTTTTACTAAAATTTCGGAAAAGGTTCATTAGAATTAATTAAATATGACTACTGACATTTAAAATTACAAGCCACTTTAATCTTTTTGAAAATAGAAAAGGAACACATACATATGGCTTTTTTAAGATAACTAATGATAATTACAGTTATTTTGTTAACCCGATACGGTAAAAAATTAGAAAACGTTATATAAGTATGAACCTGAACTGCAGTGAAGATCTCTTCTAAGATATTGAAAATTTTGCTCTCTAGAGATTTTAAACCACTCGTGAGTTAAATTCGTTGCTGTTGACGGATGTCGATGATTCATTTTCATCAATTCTCAGACAAAGATCTGCAAATGATTTCGAATTTGACTCTAGCATTCTCATACATTTATTTATGCACGTATTCTGCTCATCATATAATAAATCAAGTTTGGAAATCAGATCGTGATGATTTTTCCCTATACGTTGAATCTTCTGAAATTGTTCGCATACAAAGTATTCTCTTAGACTTGATATCTGCCAGTTTTTCTCTAAGCCCAGACAAGTTCCATGAAATGAATGTGAACAAAAACCTTTACCTTTTAATATTGGTGCAAGTTGAAATTTTACATTTAAAATTCATTTTATTTTATTTTAAATTATTACAATAAGTTACACAATAAAGTAGGTCAGTTTTTGCAATAAAATAATACCGACTAAATATAAGTTATAATATATAATTAATATAATATGATTAAATTTTTCAAACTAAGTATATTTGTCTTATAAATTATAATTAATATCATATTGTAATATATAATAAAATAATAATAAAATATCATTCTTGTATAAGATAATAGATGGCGTAGAAATAACAAAAACGAAAAGTCTCATAGTCTTGTACAATAGGTACAGCCAAGTACTCAATGGCTTAGTGTAATTAATGATTCCCGAAACTGATACTTGGTTAAATATGACTTAAAAATGACTTAGTGGATGCCCTATATTCCTTATAGGTGTGACAAGGTAAAAAAATAAATTGTAGTATAAGACTTAGAAAACTAGTATAAGACTTAGATTGTGCATTTATTTAAATAATTTTAAAATTTGTAATTTTTAATATAATTTAAATAGAATTTAATGTGTTTAACTTTTGTTCCTATGACAGACGAACAAATTTTCAAATAAAGAAAATATTTTAATTTGAGGAAGCGTGAAAGAATTATACATATATGTAGTATAAGACTGAAGAAAACTTGGAAAAGAACAATAGCAACAAAGAAAAGGTAAGTTGAAAAATTAAAACAATGGCAATAAAAAAAAAAAACTAAGACCACTACTGAGGGTAAAGAAAATAAAATAGGAAAAAACGATCAAAATTAAAAATTAGAAAACATTTTACATTATGCCTTAGACCTTAATTAAAAACTATACAATTCGGAAATTTTAGTTGCAAATTTTGTTATTCCAGGATATGATGTAAAACTTCTTACGGGAAAAATATAAAAAGATGGTATAATTGTCCGGAAACTTAACATCATAATACAAAAACAAAACACAAATTACTTGTCTGAAAGAACTAAAAATTAAGCTTAAAAAACTAATGATTTTTACTACGTAAATATATGTATAGTAGCATGACTTAATAAAAATCATTCACTGTTAAGTAAAAACGTCAAAACCAATTAAAAAAATAGTAATTAGGAAATAATAAAAACCTTTTTATATTTTATAATAAAAAATTCTAAAAATAAAAATAAAAAATTTAATTTTACAAACCTGGCCCACACCATTTTGTTCCTGGATAAATAAAACCAAGTCCACCTTGAAATGCTTCTGATGTAACACCATTAACTGAAGTATCTTGACAAACACTCTCTAATGCTTTAACAGATTCTTGTGGTATTTGTCTTACTCTTCTTGGATCTGCAGATAATAACATACGTTGTATATCACCTCTAATAAAATAAAAAAAAAAATTTTTTTTAAATTTTTATAAACACAAAAACACATACATACATTATTGTATATGTAAATGTATAAACTTTTAAAAGAAATAGGAAAAACTTACCTATCACGATGAACTTTACAAAATGGACGTCTTGATGATAACTCAATCATACGTGACATTGTAAAATCAGCAATTAAAACTGCTGAAGAATTTACATTGTCCGGTGTTATAATTAAAATTAATATTAAAGTTAAGGTCATGGTCATTATCAGTGATGATGATGCTGATACTGATGATGATGATGACGATGTAGATGATTTTATTGTGGTCATCTAAAATTATTTTAATCATAAATAACAAAAATAAAAAAACAGAATTATAATAATATAATAATATATAAAACTATAGATATGTTTATATTAAGTATACAGGGTGTTTCCTAAGTAATATGCTATATTTGAATTTTCATTAGTATAGGTAATATTTTTGTTTAAAATCATTTCCAATAAGATCAGTTTCATTTTCAAATAAGATCAGAAATATGATGTCCGACTTTAAAAGATATCTTGAGTTTTTCTTTCTAGTTTTTAAAATCCCCCTATTTTGAATACTTTTGATTATTTTTGTTCTATTTAAAAGATTATAATGGCCATTTTTATAGTGATATGTATATTAATATTTTATATAAATACACTTTATTACTATTTGATATACATGACACTTAAACACTCTGTATACAATAAATTATTAATAAAGTAATCAAAAAATCATAATTTGGATTAGAGATGAATTTTACATATCAATGTAGTTATTAAAAGTTTGTTTCCCATATTTGTGAATTGTTATTGTATAGATTATAAAAATAAATAAAAGATAAAAATATCAAATATGGAATACAAATTTTTTTTTTTTTTTGGATTTTATGACATAAAATGCAAAATTTAAATTTTATTTTCAATGTTACTTTTGTAATAAAATAAAGAAATCACGTGATTTTTTTTTTTTGCACTTTTTAAAAACTATACATAGGGAAGTTTACGAAAATGAATTTGATAAAAGTGGGTGTGTGTGTGTTATATAAAAATTTTGCTCGTTTTGTGGTAATTTTGGAAAGGTTCATTGGACGAAAAATAAAATTTGCTAACATTAACAACAAAGTAAATGTGACATCACTTATATTGTATTTATTTTAAAATTATGATAATTGCAAAAACTATAGTAAAAATAGTAAGGCTTAGGAATAAAAAAGTTATAAAACTAAGCTAAACAGAGAACTTTTTCCATCTGCAACGTTATTTTGACGTTCTTTTAAGTTGCACCATCTTTTGTGTTCAAAAGTTGCTTTTGTTAAAACAGTTGTTCCATACATGCTGTTTTCGTCAGGTTTTCCTACGCGTCTAGTACCGATCTCTTCTCTATTTCTGAAATCTTGCTTTTTTAAATAACGTTTTCATCTTGAATTTATTTGGGTCAGATTTTTAGAGGCGAATTTTAAAAAGTGAGATTATAAAAACCGAGTTTAATAAAAAAAAGCTCGAGATTTCGTACCGCTCACGCTAAAAAATACTTTCCAATTAATTAATCTCCAAGTAAACATATACTTTCGGCCCAAATTAGTTATTAATCCTAAAATATTATTTCTTTATACAGTCGAACTTTTTTTTTAAGTAGTAAAAACTAAAAATCTGCTCGAATTACAGAGATTTTAAGTTACAGAAATAAAAATAAAAAATACATCTACTAATTTTAAGGAAACGGAAATGTGCTTCTAATTAAGGAAAATTTGAATTTAGCAGAAGGTACAAATTAGAGATATTTGAGTCGAAATGCAGTCGAAGCTGAATTTGAAAATTGGATAAAACCCACCTGTATGTATTTTATTTATTTATTTATATTAATATTACATACATAAATGTAATGCAATATTATTAAACCATCGGCTACCAAGGCCATTATAGGTTTTTATACTATTATTAAATTATATACTAATATTATTTATTTTGTTTATATTATATACTATATATTTACATTATATTTGGTCGTAAGGGGGGTATGTAAAGAAAAAAACTTACGACCTGTGCAGGGATCGAACCCACACTCCTTCCGTTAATACGCCACACGCCTACCCACTAGGCTACCGAAGCCCCCAAACCATAAATTACAACTTTACAAGATAATGTAAAAATGAAATAGCATTGCATACTTTTAGGACATAATTAATTACTAATTAAAAATTCTTTATTTTTTTACTTTTTGTTTTTAAGTATGTACCTACATATTTATTTGTTATATTTTTTTTTTTTTTTACAATTTACTCTAATTTTATTTCCATGCCAATGTCTTTTTTAATTACATACATACTTTTATATAATATAATATATACAAGTATTATAGCATTGCATTATGTGAATTTTATTTTTTTTTTTTTTCAATTAAAAAAAGCGCATCTAAAAATTACTTAAATTGGAACAATAACTACTAAAACAACAAAGAGAAAAAAAAAATGCATAGTAAAATTCTTATGCAAACCAGCCTAAATGTAAATGAAACGATAAGTACATAAATTTTATGTAACAAGGGACAAGGGAAAATAATGCATAATAGTTTTTTAATGCATTTTTGTTTTATCAATGACTTGAGGTAAAAATTACAAAAAAAAAAAAATAAAAATAAAAAAAGAATTATATGGGTTTAGTTTGTTATATATAATCTATTTATAGGTTAACTTAAATAAATTTAATCATAAATTTAATCTTTTTATACTGGTAATTTTGAATGAATTTAATGGAAAATCTCTTTAAGATATAGAAAAAAAAAACAAAAAAATTAATTCAAAAAAAAAAAACAAAAAAATTTTCCTTTTATATTGAAATTGAATTTTTACTATTTTTTTTTTGTCGTCGTATCAACATGCAAACATACATGGTATCAGAATGTGGGAATTTAATGATTTGGAACAAAGAATGCATTTTTCTATTAACTTAAAATATAAAAAAACAAAAAAAATAAAATTTGAATAATACATACATAATATTGGTAATAAATCTTAAAGATAAATTACTTAAGTTTTAAAAATCAGTTTAGAAATATTTTGATTCGAGGAGAGAAAAAAAATAAAGTTAGTTATATTACCGTTATTTTATATATAGTTAATTCTAATTTCCTGAATAGGTTACAACACAAATATTTGCATTCATAAAACTTTTTTGAGATTATTTCTTTTCTTTTCGTCTTATATTAGTATAAAAAAGTTAAATAAGTCATTTATCTAATTGGAAATATTTTGGCACCTGTAAACATCGAAATTAAAATGCTTATATAACACCATTTAATTTCTCTTTATATACATATAGACTATGAGAGTTTTATGATCAATAAAATAAATCTAAATATATTTTTCGATAGATAAATATTTTACTTCATTGTTCCGATTAATAGCAATAACATATTTATGGACTTTTTTCCTTTTGGATATGGACCATCATTTTTATTTTTCTATACTTGTATTTTCTCATTTTTTTCTTTTAAAGGTCTGAAATTTGAAAAAGTTCGAATTTGTTTAATTAAAATTAATGTCTTCTTTATTTTTATATATTGAAAATTTCTAGTGCGTTATTATATAATTGTTCTTATTGCATTTGTTTAGTACATAAATGGGAAATTCCATGAAAAATGAGCCAAAAACCGAAAATTTAAAAATGAACTACATAATATCTTATACGGTTCTCTAAGGTTCAAATATTAGATAACGTGAGTATTAGTTCTTTATCTGTTTTCATTTTTAAATTGTGTTCTTAAAATCGATTCAAATCCATTCTTGAGGCAGACAATTTTTTATTAAAATGCCCGATTGTCCCGATGACTAACGCATTCTACTTTCTTGTAATTTTTACAAGTTGTAATAAAAAGCCTTAGATTTTAGTCCATGTTTTATCAATGGACATATTATATGCAATGTAAATGTAAGATTTTTTTTTTTACTACTGTAAAGGAATTCGTAGAAAATGGTATAATATTGAAAATTTTAAAACTAACAAAAGTGTACGATCCCGATGACTAATAACATTTTGTGAAAATATAAGTTACTTTTTTCGTTTAAGTTTTTGTTATTGGAACACCGAAATAATAGTGTTTATTGTTGAACACCGAAATATTAGTGAAATATTGTTCTATAAAAGGGTTTTAAATATGTAAATATTTGCAGAATAGAGTTAATGATGCCTATAGGCTAAATTGATAAAAGAAAATTTCTAAATTTTTTTAAATGTCTCAATGACTAACATGGAATTCCTCATATATGTTTTATTGAACCTTATTGATAACAGAATTCACAAGTTCACGGATTTACTCTACTGAATAGGTAATTTTGATTGGTCACTAGAGCTTGCAATTTTCTGCTACCGGTTCTTACACATTCCACTTCTTCTAGTTGTTGGTATATTTCTTTTAATATAGAGATTTTGAATTTTCCCATACATTTTGTTTAAATTTTTTGTTGTAGTTCTGTATTATTTTTTTCTCATATTTATAAGACTCCGGAATATTTAGTATCTTTCGACTTATTATCTTCAATATAGTTTTTCTGCTCTTTCATTACCTTGAATCTATACTTGCGTGGACCAAGATATCTATGTTAATTTTATATATTTTTTGTCGTAAATTATCTCATTGTTCATATTTTTAATTGAATGTTTCGGTTCCGGATTTTTTAATGCTTTTAGGACGCTTAAATTTTCTATATAAATATTTGTTTTTAGTACGTCTTCAAAAAAATTTTGAAAAAATGTGCCTATTAGTTTCACTCTGTCCGTGCGGTCGGCCGTTTACAAAATTTCTGCCCTTTTTAAAATAGAGCAATGAAATTTTAACCACTGTTAAATCTCATAAAAAAATTAGGTAGTGTTGTGGAATAAATTTTTCATATAGCTCCATCCATTACGAAGCTAAAGCCCCTCAAACTTTCAAAAAGCGCTATTTTTAAATGTGATATATCTCAAGTTTTGCTTAAAATTTTTTTAATTTAAAAATGCCATTCGACAGGACATTTTTTTTATCTTTATAATCAATGTCAAAATTATACATATTTACTGTTATGTGAAAACCAAAATTTTGCATGTTTTTTCTTCCTTCATAACTCGCTTTTAGATAGAAACTTGAAAGAAAGAAATTTAAGAATTAGTATAAATTTTCTCAGAAATTTTTTTTGTACCACCCCCTGTTTAAAAGCTAAAAAAATGTAAAAATGGCTAAAAAAATGTAAATAGGTAAAAATTAAAGCTTCAACTTTATGATTTTAGAGAGTATGATTTTAGATATTTAGCACATTTCCAAAACAATTTTGAAAAAATGTGCCTATTAGTTTCACTCTGTCCGTCCATCTGTCTGTTTACAAAACTTCTACACCGTTAAAGATAGAAAAAAATTTAACCATGGGTAGGTGTCATAAAAAAATTAATGTTGTAGAATAACTTTTTCATGCACGGAGCTGCAGCCCCTTTAACTTTGAAAAAACTCTATTTTTATACATATTTTATTCAAAATTACTGCATTTAAGTACTGTACTTTCTACGCTTTTTCATGCATTTAGAATATTCTTACATAAATAACAAATAATTCCTAATACAATAATGTTAATGATTGAAAAAAAACTCAAATAAACGGAAACCACAAAGAGGTGAAAGATAATTCCGGAAAACCTCATTGATTGAAGAATACATTAGTTATATTGAAAATAAAATGTAAAAATTAGAATAAAAAGTTAAAATATGATAGCTGCTAATAGATATAAGCAGCTGATTTAGAGTAACTTTATTTTTATATGATATTAAAATTAACATCGAAGAACAAGGCTTTTAACAACAATGATTCAGAGTATTTATATGAATTATAACTTTGGCCAAGTCAAATTAAATAAAAAAGTCAATTCCTGAGGAAAATTAAAGTTGTAAGTTCCTTAAAAAATAAGACATAATTGCCCATAAAATTATGTATTTATATATTCGTCCATGTAATATTCTATTACAAAATCAATGTTGCCCCTTTTTTCAGAGTATTTATCTTTGATTTGGAAAAAGGGAATATACTTTGATTTCGTATCTAACTCTAAAATCCCTCTTTGTTTCGCTTATGCGAGGTTCTATATTAACCTCTGATGGATATTAAAGTTGTTTACAAAATCAAGGTTACCCCTTTTTCCAGAGTATTTATTTATTTATTCTGGGTAAAGGAAACACTGTGATTTTGTATCCAACTCTATAAAATCTTATCATTCTGGAAAAAAGGCAATATCCTGATTTCGTATCCAACTATAAAATCTTATCAAAAAAATATTAAAATCAATAATTATGATACTTTTATAAATTTTGGAAATAATTAATTGTTTCAATACTGAATTATAAATATTTCAGTTTATGAAGTCATAAGTCCCCGGAAGTCTTTTGACTCACTCATCGGAGTTATAATTTCCTGTGGACTTTTGGCTTATTTTTTCTCACTCATCGGAGTTATAATTCCCCGGAGGACTTTTGTGATATCGCCACTGCGGGACTTTTGTCATATCGCCACATCCATCCATACACCAGTATATATATTATAAAATATGGATTTAGTGATTTTGTTTAGTTAAAAAATAAAAAAAACAATTATGCATAATAATAGTTATTAAAATAGTCATGTAAAAAAAAAAAAAAACAAGAAGCATTATCAGGGTAGTTTAAATTTCAAAAAATCCAATAACTTTAAAAACTTTAAAATTTCATGAATAAATAAATAATCATTATAAAATTTTATTAACTTAATTAATAGCGCATAATAACAAGCAAAAGAAGTTACAATATTAATAAAAAGTTACAGCAATAAAAAAATACAAACAATTACAAAAGTATAAATAAAAAATTTATGAAATAAAAATTTTTCAATTATTATAGCAATAATATTTTGTTAATCAGAAAGATGAAACCATAAGATTACTATTTTAGGGCTTTATTGTTTAAAACAATACAATATCTAATTAAATTTTTTAACATTTGACCTGGAAATTCAATCTTTGCAGTATTTATCAAAGATATTTAATATAAAATCATTATAGAAATAATGGAATTAATTTTTTTTTTCTTTTTGCATTCTTTAGGGTAATGTACCACTTCCTTTGATGTCTAAAAAAATACAAATTTAATTGTATAATTAATTTGTTTAAAATTTATGATTTTAAGTTATATTTAACCTGTAATAATATTGTAATTTAAATTTGATTAAAAGAATGAGGTTTTTTTTTTTTAAATCATTGCAAATTAAACGTTGTGACCTAATTTCTATTCTCTATTTTTACTCTGCAATTTCGGTTTTTCCGGAAAATTTCTAATTAAGTCGAGTCAAGATTTTTTTTTTTTTGAAAATATCATTACAAAATATAATAACTGTATCGTTGTTTGTTTAAGATTTAATTAATGATTTTGTGATTTAGCAGCATCTATTATAGGTATTGGACATATGTATATATATATATATATATGACTATAGACTTGATTGACGTATATTTATAGGTAATTCTAAACATTTTTAGATACTCTGAACTTTTATTTAATATTTGATGTGTTCTTGAATTGCTTTTCCTTTTCAATTTTTGTCTTGTTTAAAAATATAACTATAGTATATAGAGGTTCGATTTTCGGTACTAGACAATTCTATATAAAAGCATATCAAAGCATTTTTTTTATTCTAATAATAACTTAACCCTAAAATAACAGAAAATCTTTTAAATAGTTGAATCTATGAAAATCTAATCATAATTGCAATTTAAAATGAAAAATTTTTAATTCTATAACAAAAATCAAATCATAAATCAATATTTTGATAATAAAATCAATGGACCATACGATTCGAAAAAAAATCTATAATAATGAATTCAAATGTCAATCATCTTTAAAAGTTTTCAAATATTCTACAATCTAAAATTCTATAAAGTTTCCGTAAAATCTTTTATTCCACAAAAAGAAAATGTAGTTTAATTTCAGAAAAATTTGGAGTTAGTTATAAAATTCCCAAGTCAAAATTCTCAAAGAGAAAATCCCCAAAAATAAAATTGCCAATTATTATTATATTATTTTATTTTGTTAACATATTTTTAATATATATATATATATATATTATGAACTTGAATTATTTTTTGATATTGACATCAGTGATGTATTAGGGCATTTTTGGTGGAATCAATACAAATTTTTTAAACAACTCTAAAATTCCTCCTAATTCACAATATCACCATACACACTTCATATATAATAAATATTCTGGAGAAAGGGAAATACCCTGATTTTGTGTTCAACTCTAAAACTCCTCCTAATTCAGAATCTCGGATATTCATATGTATATGTATATATAAATATTTTGTAAAATTCATACCTGTGATTTTAAATTCACTTCTAAAATCTCTCCTAATTCAGAATATCACATCACATATCACAATTCATATATGTATATATAAATATTCTTTAAAAGGAAAATACCCTAATTTTGAATCCAAATCTAAAAAACCCTCGTAATAAACAATCACACATACATATATACTTATATATAAATATTCTGGAAAAAGCGTACATATAACTCTGCTTTTGAATCCAACTTTAAAATCTCTCTTTGTTACATTTTTTACATATTACATATTTACATAATCCAATAAATAGGACAATTTGTTGATACTACAATTTTTAAATGCATAAAAAAAATTTATTTATTTTGGTGATTTTGGCTTTGCGCATTTTTGTCTTTGGGGATTTTGACTTGAAGATGTTACAAACAACCCTAAATTTTTTTTCGAGATTTTGTTTTTGGGAATTTTCTTTTAGTAGAGATTTTGTTTTTTGGGGATTTTGTACTTATCTCCAAATTGAAACTACAGATAACAGCCTCAGAAACATTTTCTATATATTTTTTTTTTTTTTTTGGTAGGATTTACAATGGATCGAATGTATAAAATTAAGTTTGAACTTAAATCTAATGTTTTTGAAACAAACCCCTAAGCTTGAACTCGTAATTTTGTTAGACATTCAGTTACAAACCTAATACGTTGATAAAAATCTTTGGTACCCATCATTGATAATGTTTTAGTAAATAAAAAACACAGATTTATTCATTTTGACAAAGAAATTATTCGACAATTAAAATATGTAAATGGTATGCATATGGTATTTGTGTTAGGAATTATAATAGATATGATAAAACAAAATTCTAAATGGACAATAAAACTTTAAAGTAACTATGTATATATGTATATTTAACTAAAAGTTAACTTTCTAAAATACATAATTCTGTTAAAATTTTTTTTTTTATACAATACTACAATTATTTTAATCTTTTATTTTTCTAAATAAACTTTTAAAGTTTTTTTTCCATCGAAAAAAAGAAAATAAAAATGCACGCATTATTCGCATTTGTTATTTTGTTGTTCACCCTGACCTTTCACGATAAACCAAAAAAAAATTTTTGTTTACAAATTTTTTTTTTTTTTTTTTTTTCGATTTTCTTGACCGTTAAATAATTGATGCAACAAATGGTAGAAAGAGAAAGAAAAAGAAGTCCAAAAATAAAATGTTAGTTTTATAAAACAAAAAAAAAAAAACAAAACATCTTTTTTTTTATGGGCTTTTGGTAAATAAATAAATGTTGACCAAAAAGTAACAAAATAACACTAACTTTAATACCTATACAAAAATCTTGAACCAAGATAGTTAAAAACCATAGAAAATCATTAATGTCCAAAAAAAAAAATATGAAAAGAGAACAAAAAAATATTTTTAAAAAAATTAAAAGTGAACAAAAAAAAAAAAAAAAAATTAATGCGCATAAAAAACATGTTTTAAACAAAATGATTTAATTCTTGTAAACTATAAGATATTGAAATATAATAAAAAAATTTTTTTTGAATAATCTGTTCATGTTGTTATTAAGAATATAATGTCCGTTCTTTTGTCTCAAATGCATGTAAAACATAATGCAACCGTATGTAATTCAAATCGTATTAGTAGTTTGAATAGCTTGTCGTACCTGTTCTTATATTATATGGATTGGATTGAATTTCTTTCTACAATCAGATTTTTTATTTTTACAGTACATCTACATCTAATTGGATTAAATAATGTAAAAATTTGAAATGTGATGTGATTTTCTGATGTTTTATTAATACTCTACAGATTTAGAAATTTTCTGTTCCGCATTTGTTTAGACGCTTTTTTTCTATTTCTATTCCCTTCCTTTTTTTAACGGTCCGGAATTTTTTGCATATGTTACAAAATGGTGGTGATCTGCTATTGGTATTGTTTTTTTTATTTTTTCCTTCCTCCTATAAAAAGCATAAGGCATCCACTAAGTCATTATTATTATTCATATTTGACTAAGCTTCAGTTTCTAGAATCATTATTTCACTAAGCCGTTGATTACTCGGCTGTACCTATTGTACAAGACTAGGCGTTTCTTTAGTTTTACGCCATCTATTATCTTACACAAGAATTATATTTTATTATTATTTTATTATATATTACAATATGATGTTAACTATAATTTATAGGACATATATGTATACTTATTTTTAATTTAATTAAATTCTACTAATTATATATTATAAGAAAATTCTATATTATTTTATTAATCTATATGACCCAACCGGGGTTTGAACCTGAGACCTTTCGTATGAAAGCCCGGTGTTTTTATCACTACACTATTGGCTGGATATTGTATCATGGATTGTATCATGTATTGTATCATGGTATTGTATTGGTATTGGTATCATGGAATAATTTTTGTTTTTCTTGTAATTTGTTTTTTGTGATTACAACTGTATTAAAAGTTAAATTTCGTTTATAAAAGTGAGCATATTGACTTTTAGGAATTCATTTTAAATAATTAAGTAATAAATAATACAATATTAAAATTTTTAAAACTTTTTTCTTTCCTGTCACACATATATACCTATATAATTTTTATATATATATTTTAAATATAACAAAATCGGTTATAAACTTAACATTTTTTTCTTTCGTGCTACACATACGAGTACATATACATAATTTTTATGTATCACAAATTTCATAAAATCTGTTATAAACTTAAATTTAATATTTATAAAATTATAATACGTATTTCTAAATTTTAATATCACATTTAATATGATTCACATCATCATATATTCAATGCTTAAATATCATCTAAAGATACGTAAATATCGAAAAATGAGTAACGACAAAAAACAAAAAATAATAAAATTTTGTAAAAAAAAAAAAAAAAAAAAATTAAAAATTTCGCGATTGAAGTAGACCTATACCAACTTCCGCATATTAATGTGACTTTATAACATTCGTTGAAAAAAAACGACAATAACAAAATACCAAAAATAAAAACACAAAACCCTATAATGTTTCTTGATGAGATGGTAATAAATTGTGAGAATTTTATAAGTTAAGTATCTCAAGATTTTTATATAATATATTTTTGAAATATAAAAGTTACATTTTGTTATGTGGGCTAGGTCAAAAATTTTTTAAGAATTTTTAATAAAATATTTAAAGAAATAAAGGTTCAAAATTTAGTGGTTCTTACATCTAACTAAAGTAATATCTATTAAATATGTATAACTAATTTATTTTAAAATTCAAATTTTTATATAATTGTTTTTAATTTTATATATGATTAAATCAAAATTTCCTAGTACAAGAATCTTTTTACTCTTTATCGATGTCAAATTTTAGTTTAACTCAAATTTATATTGTCTAGTTTAGGTAACCCACATCCAATGCAATGCCATATTCCTTTTTTTTTCATTTCATTCCATTTGAGTAGGATACAGCAGCTGTAATTGAAGAGTTATTTGTGAAGATGAAAGTTCCTAAGTATATGAATAACTGGGAACTAACGAAAAACTGAATTTCACGCTTAAAATATTAGTTTTTTTTTCATATTTTACTTCCGTGTAAATGGCTTGTAGAGAGAGAAAGAGCGCTATATATGCTGTGAAGTTGGCTCAACGCTTTATTTCTTTATTTCTCATACAGTCATATAACATATCTTTGTTTAGTCTTCATAACAACCATACCTACTTATGATACTGTCAGAGTAAAAAAAAAATTCACTTCTACTATCAAAAAACTTCTGTTAAATGTGATTTTTAGGAACTTAATGATGTTTGATTTGCAATTAGGATAACATTACATAAAAGGTTATCGGTATTTTTGAAGTAATAAAAATAGTATCGTAAATCTAGGTTATATTATGAATAAATATTGTACAATCATAATAATATGTATGTATAAGAGGTATGTATATGAAAATTTTTATTGACCATCCTATGTCAACTATTGTATTAATGTTTTTATAATGTTTCTATATAACATTTAATTAAAATTCTCATTAATATGAATGGATATAATGAAAATATTTTTACAGATAGTATAGAGAAGCACTCTATAATGATATTGATCGAAATTTAATAAATCGATTTGTTGGTTATACTGATGCATTAATAACACTTAACCCATTATAAAATCAAGTGGCATTTAAATTTATTTATTAGTTAAAAATGTTATCGTTATATAAATTGCATAAATCTCAAAAAAAAAAAAAGTTTTTTAATCTCTATATTTTAGAGAGAACTTTGAAGATATAAAAGAAACATTTAAAAAAAAATGCAACAAATAAATTAATTAACTGATAAGAATCTTCTAGTTTTTGTTTTTAGTTTATTTCTCTGTCACATAAACCGACAGCCAAACGTATATGGAATTTTTACTATCAAGACATTTCATTTATTACCAAAATTTTTTAAGTTTATTTTTATTTTATCAACATTTTTCAAGTTTACTTTATATTTTTTTAAAATAGACACAAACAAAATATCAAATTAAAAATAAAACAAAGGTAAAAAATTTATTTGATATGATTGTCGTTTTCCATTTGTCACCATTTTTAATTGTTCGAAGTGTCAAATTACTATCTCAATTACTAGCTAAAAAAATTTCAAGACAGTGGAGAAGATAGTTGAAAAAATGTATATTAGTATTGCGAAAAATATTCATATATTTGTGCACTATCTTGCTGTATATCAGTATTGTCTCGTCTGGCCTCTAGATTAACATAACAGTGGAAATTATACAGCCTTGCCTTTCTAGGTGTGGTTGTGTTTGTAAATATCGTAAGGAAGAATTATTCGTATCACGTGTGTAGTATTTGAACCAAACACTCTTTCGGTGTTAACTGATATTGTTTCATACATTTTTACCAACTACGCCACCGAAGTCAATATCTTCTACTTAAAAACAATAAAAAATTCGATTTCAATCAAGAACAATTCTATTTTTTCTTCAACATTGACCAGAATCTGGATATTATCGGAAAATCATAGTTTAAATTATACTTCCTGTAAACTTTTGAAATATACCGCTCTTACTCTTAAGAAATAAATTTTAAGGACGGACTAAATAAATTAAATAATACCTAAATAAAATTCCGTTCCCTCTTTCTCTTTTTTTTTAGTTATTTCAAATACAACTAAAATCAAAAACAAAAAAATGATTTGATAAACAAATAATTAATTAAAAATGAATGAATAAAAAAAAAAAAAAATATTTTTTAACACTTCACTTAAATTTTTTAATATGATTATATTGAATATACGTGAATTCAATGTCAGGTATACCCACCTGCAGGTCGTATAATTACCTCTTTTTATATTTATATATATATATATACATATATATTTATTTATTTTTTTTTCAATCTGTCTATTCATTTCTTTTTTATAAAATGGGTATGTTTTAAGTTTAAATTTATTGGTATGATTCGTAAAATTTTTATTTTTGGTTATTGACTTCCATATATTTACGATAAAATTTTTGACCCAATTTTATAAAATTTAGTACGTTTTTTGATTATCTTTTTCGTTTTTTTTTTCTTTTTTTTTTTTTTAAGAATATTTAAAATGTTAGCGGAAATATTTTATATATTACAATGAATTGATTCGAAACGACAATTTATTATGTCCAATAATGCTCAAGTAATAAAGAACAAAGTATTGAGCAGGAGTACACTTTTTTCATACATATGTATATTATGCATACTTTGATTTTTGTTTGGACACATTGTCTTCTTAAATTCTACAGTATAGAAGTTGTTCATTTGAAAAGGAAAAATATTGAAATTGTGTCCAAGTTAATTTTTTTTTTAAATTCATTAATTTTTTTTTGAAAACTCTTCTAAAAGAACAAATAACAGTAGAATAAATTCTATGACTCGTGGCATAGTGATTAAGTCAATCGGAGGATCTTGGATTCAAACCCCTGTCAGATCATATAAAAAATATGTAGTAATTTTATATCGTAATAATGTACATCGTATAATTAATAATGATAATAATAATAATAATAATATAGCTGCTAACTGCAGAAAGATGTTATTTACTACAATAACTACGGAGTAGTAAATAATAATAATATTAATAATACGAATAATAATAGATGCTACAGTGACAGTGAGGTTGCTTTCAATTATTACCTTATGCAGGAAGGTGTTTTATACTACTGCATGATGTATAAATATTGATGGCTAGTAGTCACTGCGGTTTCCTTGTTCCCTTACAGTCCCACTCCCAATTCAATGATGTTTTTCCGCATTCTTATCCTATCGTCTCCTATCTCTGAACCTCACACTACCAAGGGAGATTTTTAGTGGCTTTGGAAGATTCTTAATTTTGTTATACTTAAGTATAAACCTGATACGTAAACCTTATATTGTAAATTGAATTACGTAAACAATGAAATTTTAAAATACTGAGTTAAGTCATGGTAATTGAGTCGGAACTTAAAAAGTCATAATATACAAATAGTTAGTATAAAAACTAATTCGCTATTATTTAAAGTAAAGACCGACATCTAAAAGCTTCCCTGTTTGAATGACAATATTCGTTATCCTTATCTGTATCTTGAAGGACGATAATATTTAAATTAATATTTTTATTAGTTTTTGTGGAAGCCTTGTTCTTGCAAAATATGAAATAAAATAAAAATATAAATCAGTTTTAACACTAACTAGAACCTTAACCCTCTTATTTTATTACATTTAAATTTCATAAAATTTTATGAATAAAATTTTAATTTTATGATATTTCTTATAGTTTGAATTCAAGGTAAGGTTTTGTTTTTTTTTTTTATTGTAAAATTAACATTGAAAAATAATTAAATATATTGGCAAATTTAAAAATTTAAGTCTAGTTCAATTATATTTAGTTGACGATTACGCCCAAAATTTTATAGATATTTGATTTTATTAATAAAATTAAATAGATATTTTTTTAAATTAATTGATTTAATTTAAATTTGAGATGAAATATTAAAGTCAAATAAAAATAAATGAAATTATTTAATTGAAATATTTAATTTTAAAATTATTAATAAATGAATTCTTGCAGAAAATATTATAATTTTAAATGATTTTAAAAATAAATTTATAAAACAAATGTTATTTAAGTTTTAATGTAATTAATTGTGCTTATAAAAGCGATCATTTCTTTTATATTACTATACGCTATAAATATTAACATATTATTTTTCTAAAAAGTACACAGAAATGAAGATGAAATATTAATAGAATTAATAAAAACTAATTCTTCTTTTCCTTTTGGTTTGATGCACCCATGAAGATATACACCCGTATGTTTGATACATGAAGAGTCTGCAGAAAATAAGTTTCAGTATTATTTTAAAATTTAATTCTATTATGTAACCATAAGATTTTTTTAAAGCTGTTCAATAAGTTCGATGAATTCCCCATGAAATATTACAATCAAGTTCATAGAACTTTTTTAAATATTTATGGTTCGGTTTTTGTGATTTGGATATGTGTATATGATTAAAGAATTTTAATTGCCCGCTACGAAAAAGAACAGAAAATTAGAAAATTACAAAACTTTTAATTGAGCTATCAGATTAGATTAACAAAGAAAAAAGTTTAAAAGAACAATAGGCCTTAACTGATAAACCAAAACATCTGAAAATAGAAACAAAGGAGTAGTATTAATAGAGGAGTACTAATAACTAGACATTAGATAAGAAGAAGAAGAAGAAGAAGAAGAAAGTCAATTAATGTCATCTTCAATAATAAGACTAATAACGTATATAACATGGTTTGGTTTGTTTATGGCTTGTATTTACAAATCTATGTTAAAGAACAGATAGACCAACAGAAAAGCTGCTGTTTTAATATTTTTTTCCCGTAATCTTAATTACTAATTATGTTCTATAACCAGCTAGAACTACTATATTATGTAGAATTTAAAAATAAAATTAAATTTCCAATTTTACTTTTCAATAACTGTTTCATGTAAGGGATAATCAGAAAGTAAGGGATAATCAGATTTCTAGTTTGACTATATCGAGGGTGGGAAATCCACAAAGAATTTAAAAGAAAACTAATTTCTTATACTTTCATCATGGGTGCATGAATTAATATACCGGCCAGTGTAGATTCGTAATTATTTTACAGATCCAGCAGTGTTAATATATTAGTACAGATTAGAAGTTCTTTCGTTATTTTTTTCTTTTTTTATGTATTTCTCTGCCACATGAATGTGGACAGGAAATTACACAGCCTTTCCTGTTCTGACGTAGCTGTGAATGTCGTAAAGGGGAATAACTCTTACGACGTGTGTGGGATTCGAACCCACACTCCCTCGATGTTTACAGCGTATTTTATACGCTCTTACCCACTAGGCCACTTTTTTTTTCTTTAAAAGTGAGTCAAATCTTTCTTGATATTTTACAGTTGCTTATAGTTGCTATTTATACTACCCCACCTAGATTTTGTTATTGATAAAAGAAAATGTAAGAAAATGTATCTTAGTATATATATATTATGTTATTTTCAACTCAGAATTCTTCTCGACTCCCAACTGCTTTATCTAATAAAGTATTAGATACTTAAAAATAGATACTAAATTTGATGAATTTGACAAATACTTAATTTGATAGATAGTTTCTTAAATACACAAACTTACTTTTTTTTTTCGAATAAAAACAAGTTTTTTATTAATTATAATTGCTATAAATTAAGTATATATTTTATTTATACTCAAGTGGAAAATTGCATTAACCTATATTTGAATGCAATGAAATTTTTATATTCAAATGTCCTTAGTAATTTGTTTTTTTATTTTTTTTTTTTTTGTTTTTATTGTATGTAATAAAATAATTTCGTTTTGTTTTCAATGTTAACATCATCATAAATTAATAATTTAAGAACTCTTTTTGGATGCTTTAAAAAAAAAAAAAAAAAACTTAAGTATTGAATGTAAGCATATTTTATTAAAAGTGCTTTCCCTACTTCTTCTTTAAATTGTAATTAATTGTTTTCTCCTTGATAATTTCCACTACCATCTTCCTTGATTTGGTGAATGGCGATCATTATAGTGAACTTGGAATTATTTACCAATTTTTTTTTTTTATTGTAATAAGGTACAGAGTAGTGACATTCATAATAATATTAACCACTTAACTTACTGTAATCATCTTCTTGATCCATTTTATATAAAAAAAAAAAAAGGAAAAATTAAATAAAAACTCAGAATTAAATTTTAATTAAAATCGAAAAACAATAAGAAAAGAAAAAAAAAACAATTTGTAGCTATACTTTTTATTTTTTTTTACTAAACTCATTACAAATTGCATCTTTTTATGTTGAATTAATGCAAAAAAAAAGAAGTACCTAGGAATTATATTTATGATCAAGATCATATCAGATTACAATTATTTGAAAAAATAAAATTTTTTTTTAAAATAATATAAAAGATGATAATATTTTTATGATCTTGATATAAATTTAATAAGAAAACGTTCATGAACTTCATTTTATAACTACTTATATGAAGAGAGAATACCTTTGTATATATATAAAAAATATTAAAAAAGAAAAAAAAAATGATTTTATTAAAATAAATACATATTATACGTTGGTACTTATTATTTATATTATATGATTTCGAGGTAAAATATTTTTTTTTAATTAAAAAAAAAAAAAAAAATTTATTTTGTCCAGCATATCATAAAATTTTCAAGGATTCTTTTAATTAAACAACATTCTTTTATAAGATACTCCCTAAGTATTTTCAAACTTTTAACCTTTCTCAAATCGGTTTTTGTTTTTCTGCATATTTGTATATTATACATGGTGTCACTCTTTATTTAAATCTTATACAAAATCTTATACTTTATTATTTATATCTTTATACAAAAGTTATACTCTTGGTTACTTGGTGTTCTAGAAGAATACCACAAACTTAATTGTGTTTGATAAAAAATTATAGTAACATATATGCATTCCAAAACTAGGTAAAGACTTCTGGTCGTCCAACTAAATCAGTTATTAAACTGGGAAAATATTTAAAATACTTTTAAAAAATAGGATTTTTAAAATAATTTTTTTAATTGAAACAAATATTGATTTTAAATGAACAATTCGATTTCAGAAAAAAAAACTTTTCAGAAAAATAAATTTGTAGAATAAAGAAACCATATATGTAATTATAATTAAAAATAAACTTTATAATAAAAGTTCAAAGAGAATGATTACGTTAAATATTAAGAAAGCCTTCTTTAACTCTGTTTAGCATAACGGTTTTAATACACAAAATGATGAGCTACATAATATAGATTTTCTAAATTGATTTCTAAATTTCTTATATAAATTTATTTACATATAGTTTTTTAAAAGATGTTCTTACAAGATGAATATTTACAGTCAAAATTGGTTCAAACCATAATAGTACAAGAAAAGATCCACTACAGGAATATCATAAGGTTCCACTCTGTCACCAGTTCTTTACAACATATTAAATTTAAAGATTTTAAAACATCTATTCATAAAATTCCTCTTTATATAATTAAGTATACATCAGGGGTTTTATGTTACCAAGGCGATAACAGAACAAATACCATCACAATAAAATATCAAACAGTCGAACACTTATGTTAAGAACTTCTTCTACCTAGGAAGGATAATCACAATAAATGTACGTACAGAAAAATATGTCAACAATATGCAATATACAATCCAAAGCTGATTTCGGTGAACTTACTCCAATATTGAAAAATGACGACAAAATTACAAAAAAAAAAAAACAATAAGTACTTAAAATAATCAAAGGATGCATAATTTCAATACTTCTATATAAAAGTGAGATTTGGCTAACTAAAAACAACATCTGTCAAATTATTGTTCAAGTATTCGTGAATAAGTACTTCTGACCCAAGAGGGTCTTATATAGCACTTAATAGGCGAAATACCAGTAATAAACCAAATTAAACGTGAAAAGTGCAAATGGATAGGCCACACTCTGAGAAAATACCCTGAAAATATAACTGCAATAGTTCTAGAATGGAATCTCCAAGAAAGTCAAAAAAACATGTGGCGCTAAATAATTTTTAGAGTTAGCAAAAAATTAACAAAATATGAGAAAATAAAGATAATCGCATAAAATCTCTCATCGCTCCCAAGAGGTGTAAAAGGAGAGAAAACCAAAGAGATTTTTAAAAAAAATAATTTTAAAACTTTAAAAATGCTTCATATTACATTTAAAAACTATTTGATGATCAGAAATTATATAAAATTGTTTTTGATCTTTTAGTACTCGTTCTTAGTATACAATAAAATAAAAAATTAACACATACTTATTATAGAACAATTTAGCATCTGTATTTAACTGTAAAACCATTTTTTACATACCATGATTGTAACTCACTAATTTTGTGATAATAAGTACATATATAATATCAAATATTAAATAATTATTATTTATATTTTATTAATTTCTTATTCACTATTTATTAAAAATATTTTAATTTCATATTTTTTCCAAAAATTTCAAGCTTAAAAATCAAACTTTAAATTTACTCAAAATATTTTTTATAAAGGGTTTTCCAATTTTTGTGATATGATTTCTTTTAAAAAAAACACACACTAACTGTTAAGGAAATTCAAATGTTTTTTATTTAATGTGAAGTACGATCGATACAATTAAATTCTGAATAAAACGTCATTGAAATCACCTTCTGGCCTTCACGACTTCTTTTGCAGGAACGAATTCGATGAACGAAATTTTCGAGCACTTTTTCTACTAAATCAAGTGAAAAAAGTGCTCGAAATTGACTATTGACGCTTGAAGAAAGTCTGGTTTATTGCTAAAGACCAATGACTTCAAATAACCCCATAAGAAATAATCTAATAGTGTTAAATCATAACTTCTTGGAGGCCATTCAATGTCACAATTTCTTGAAATAATCGAATCTCCAAACTTTTCTCGCAATAATTCGGTTGTTGCACGAGCTGTGTGGCATGTAGCCCCGTATTGTTGGAACCAGATGTTGTCAAGATCAACTTCTTCCAATTTCGGCCATAAAAAGTTGGTTATCATCGATTTATAGCGCTCTCATCGATCTATTGACAGTAACGGTGTTACCAGCTTCATTTCGAAAGAAGTACAGACCGATGATCCCACCAGACCAAAAACCACACCAAACTGTCAATTTAGGTGAATAAAATGGTTGTTCATGAATAATTTGTGAATTTTCTTCGCACCAGAATCGACAGTTTTGTTATGACATACGACTTAATTTACTGGAAAAACTGCTCGAAAATTGGGTTCATCGAATTCGTTCCTGCAAAAGAAGTCATGAAGGCCATTTGAATGACGTTTTATTCAGAACTTAATTATATCGATTGTACTTCACATTAAATAAAAGACGTTTGAATTTCTTTAACAATTATTCCCTAAAAATAATAGTTTGAACTTTAAAATTGATCAGATTTAACAAAAAATTTATATTGGAGCTTCGAATTTCTACAAAAATTATAAAAATTTGAAATTTAAAAAATTGCTAGGTGTATATTTAAGTAAGTAAAGTTAAATATAATAATAATCTGCGTTTTTAAGTCTAACAACAAACAATTGCCATTTAAAACTCTTTCAAAAAAAAAAAACATACATATTAAAATAATCACCAAAATAAATTAAAATTAATACATTAAAAACTGATCAGAACTGCCAACATTTCTTACTCCTACTTACATATACATATATACTTTCCTTTCTTTTTTTTCATTTTACTGTTTGTAAAAGCCAAAAAAAAAAAAGCTTTTCCTTCACAATATTAGAATCACATGAAAAAAATTCAAAATCTCAAAAAAAAAAAAAAAAAAAAACCATAATTTATGAATTTTTCTAGAACATTTTTTATTTTTTTTTGTACTTTTACTTCTTTTTTATTAATTGTGCATTGCAGTATTGTTTTTTTAACAGAAGTTGTCTAAAAACAAAATATCTAAAGCTGTTTCCAAATCAAAAAATAAAAAAAAAAATAAAAAAAGAGGATGATATCTGTTATTCTGTAAAATTGCAAATTCCTTTCAACTAATTTACTTATAGGGTTAGGGTTGTAAAGTAAAAACAAAAGAAATAAAAAAAAAAATTTATAGCCACAGAAGCATGAAAAAAAAAATTTCTTTTCATTTTTTTGGCACTTCATTATAAATAAAAAACAAACCAAAAATTATTTTCCCAGTTGAATTTCATGAATGAAATAAAATAAAAAAAATTCAATGACGGCGATTTTATTTGAATAATGGACAAAAAGAAAAAGAAAAAAATTTTTTTTTTTTTTTGATAAAAAGGGAAATAAAAAGAAAAGGTATACAATATTATCAACTTCAGAATAGAAGAAGGGTGTAAATAGAAAATTTACAACTTTTTAAGTACGAAGGATATTTGGCTATACTTAACCTAATTTTGTTTTTTTTTTTTTTTTTTAATTTTTTTTTTTATTTTATTAAAATTTTCAATTTAAATGTAATATAAGTTATATTGAGTCATCCCCGCTTTACGTATTATTGAAGCTGTGAAAAGAATTCTTTTTAATAAAGATTTAAATATGACTTGCAAAAAAATTTTGTTAAAAAAAAAAACTGAAAATATATTTAATATGTGATAAAAAATAAAAATATATGAATGAATACTCTTAACCTTTTATTGAGAAAAAAAACTCGTTTACGACCCAAAAAAAAAAAACTGACTAAAAATTATGACTATTAACAGCAACAAATCTTATAGAAACGGTGAAATTCTTAAAATTCATAAAAACATAATGTAAAACAAGGATTACTATGGTACACTATAATAACGATAAGTACCTTAAAACTAACATTTATAGAAAAAAGAGTTGTTTAAATAAAATAATTCTCAAAAATTTTATGCATGTCATTAACGTTAGAGTAGACAATTGAAAATCCAATTTAAAAAACATCATATATATGTATGTATTCTTAAAAGATTTAATGGAAACTGATCTTGTCTTGTCTTAACAATATAGGTTAACAGTATAGGTTGTCTTAACAATATAGGTTCAGTCAGGAAAAAAAGAAAGTTTTCATGAGTAATATACAGACGGTAATAATGTTAAATTGTGCATTTTTTGACTTTTTGGGGTCATTAATTATCAATCATGAAAGTCTTATGGGAAAAGAATTTTTCCTTTTAGTAAAAAAGTCATTATTTTGCGTTATCATGAATGTTTATTTGTTTGACTTTTGTCATAATTTCAGACGTTTTAAGTCACACACATTTTAGCTGTGGACTTTGAACAATAAACATTAATATCTTAGGAACCACAAGTCAGATCGATCTGATTTAAAAAAACCTAGTCTCAGATACTGTAATACAAACTAAAAATTAAAAAAAAAATTAAAAAAAAGTTCCGAAAAGTGGCACCTTAGTTTTTGAGCTACTTTTTCGGGGCGGGCTGTGTTTACTAATTTAATTCTACTATAAAATCGATGAGTATCTTCTTGTTACCTTACCATAGTACCATTGTAAATACCTTACCATAAATTGTTTATGAAAATGCTTATATTATATTTATACTATAATTTTTTTTTCCAAATCCAATTTATTTTTATTGGTACATCCAAAAATTCGATGAGTCTCTTAGGCGTCTTCTTTCAAGGTACAAACTGGTATTTACTTCTCTTTCCATTTCTTCAATCTCTTCATCCAAAATCAAACTCCACATAAAACTAGTTTTCCCAATTTTATTTTTTATTATTTTCAATCACAAAATTTCATACAAAAAAATGTCTTTATTTTTAATAAGATAAGGCAGTTTATGTTTTAGGGGCCGTGGTGTCCTAGTGGGTAAGAGCGTATGAAATAAGCTGTAAACACCGAGGGAGTGTCGGTTCGAATCCCACACACGTCGTAAGAATTATTCCCCTTACGACATTTACAGCCAAGTCTGAACAGGAAAGGCTGTGTAATTTCCTGTCCACACTTATGTGGCAGAGAAATGCATTAAAAAAAAAAAGTTTATGTTTTTGACAACAAAAATTTCCATACAAAGCAAAGTCATTTCTTTTCAATTCATAAGACTTTCATGATTGCGTGATTTTTTTGGAAAGGCTTTTCAGAGAAGAAAAAAGTCTTACCTCACAAGACTTTCATGATTGACCCCTTTGTGTAAATATGTTGATCTGTAGGTCAAGGTAAAGGTCGTTTTTGCTTCAATACTACGGATCCTTAGCTATTTATATACCATTTTCATCATTTTTTTCTGAAAATTATGTATTATTTACAGATTTTATTGTTTTTTTGTATAACTCTGATTCAATTGATCATGACATTCTTCTAATGAAACTTAAAGCAGCGCACTTTTCAAATGACGCCGTGCAATATATAAATTCGTACCTTACCAATAGGAAACAATATGTTCAAATTGGTGAAATTAACAGTGATGTTAATTTGGTAAAAAAAGGTGTACCGCAGCGCTCCATATTGGGTCCCTTATTATTTGTAGTATACATTAATGACATTTTTGAACTCTCCTGCAAAGGAACTATAATTTTGTATGCTGATGATGCCTTCCTGGTTTACAGTGAAGATTCTATGGCAGCTGCGTATGAAAGCATACAAACTGATTTAAATACATTACATGAATATTTCACCAATAACAAATTAAAAATTAATATAAATAAAACCAAATATATGGTGTTAAAAAAACCTGTACCAAATAATTTCAGAATAATTGTGAATGGTGAAATCCTTCAGGGAACTGATCTTATTAAGTATCTCGGTCTATATATAGATAAAAATTTGAAATGGACCTATCACATTGACCATGTTAAAAATAAAACTATTCCGTATGTAGCAGCTTTATATAGACAGCGCTACATTCTTCCAAAATCGACTCTATACAATATATATTTCGCACATATACATTCCCAGTTTATTTATCTAAATTCAATATGGTCGAGTTCTCCCGCTTATAAATTACGTGAAATACAAGTTTTGCAAAATAAGGCATTAAAGGCAATAAACCGTTTTCCTCTTTTAACCCCATCCAACACACTTTACAGTGAAAAATTGTTATCTGTTGATAAATTAAAGGTCTACGAATTATGTATACTATGTTATAAGTTGGTTCACGATAAAATTAAATCTGGGGTACAACTTTCTAAGGTTTGTGAGGTTCATAACTATAATACCAGGGGCAGAGACAATTTGTCAGTTTTAAATTTCGCTCCGAACACAATAATTTTTTCAGCTATTACTAATCACAACAATTTGCCTATACATGTGAGATCCACCGACTCTATGCTCGTATTTAAACGCTTATTAAGAAAATTTCTTATGACTACCTAATTCTTTATAATTGCGTATTTCATAAATTAAAAAAAAATATTTTACCTAATTAAAATTTTTTATATAATAATATAAGAACTTATTGTTATTAAAATAATTTTGTTGCCTAGTTTTAAGTGTTAATTATTGTAATAAAAACAAAGGGGTTCGCCACAAGTGCTAAGCACTTTTTTGAACCTGTGAATAATAAATAAAAAATAAAACTCCAATATTTGAGATTATACATCCATATCCTTGTACTGTACATGTTTTAGTATATGTTCATAATTTATTTTCTACTGTGACTTCAGAACACTTTACTTATATAAGAATAAGCAATATGGCAATAATATTTAATACTTATACTTACAGCTCTAATTAAACTAATCAAAAGTCTAATTTAAACAATAATGACAGTTTTAATTATATGATCTTCTTTGTAAACTTTAATTTTCTTTTCACGTTTATATTTCTTGTATATAATAATAAAGATATTATAAAATAAAAATTTCTGCAGTATTATTCCTTTTTTTTTTTGTTTTTTTAAAGACAGAAAAGTAAAATAATTTTAAATGAATTTGGCTTGTACGCAACTAAAAATGATGCCAACATTCTTTTCAATATAATTTATAAATTACATTTTAGTTTTTGTTGTTGAAACATAATTCCAACTGTTCTAATAATTTAGTTGTTCATTTCTTCTTTTTTATTTATACAATTTCGAAAGTCCTAAGTAACTCAAAATATTCGATATTCTATTCGACATGGGCATCTAAATTTAGTGATTAAAACTTGTCACACATTAAGGAAGTTATTTGGAATTTCTTAATGTATGTTGAAGATTAGAATCTTGTTTAAGGACAAACATCTATAATTTCAAAATCTAAGATCCAACAAAAAGATTAACAACGGTATCATAAAATAGCTATTCAACTAAAAAAAAAATTTATATAAAATTAAAAGCACTTTCATATTTTTCGGTTTGTTTTTTGTTTTTGATTTGACTTTGATTAAAAGTATAAAATTTGGCCCACATGTCTAATAGGCAAAGGGCCCCAAAAATATCGGCTGCCATTTATGCCAGTTCGGTACAAATAATAAATAAATAAAAATAAATAAAGTATAAAATTATATATTTCCTGAGTTCTTCAGATCAGAGCAATCTTCCTTCTCTTGCAACCAAAATTGAGGAGTTCATAAATGTTCAGAGAAGTAAAATAAGGAAGATTTATTTAGATTCTTAAATAAAGAAGATTTAATACATGTGTAAAGATAACTTTGACATATGAAATTGAAACCTGTTTATTTACAAACAATATCACGCAGAAACTATAGGTAAAAGGTCATCAAAAATTATAGTAAAAGTATCACTGGATTCAAATCTACAAGGAAACGGAAGACGATGAAGTTCGAATAGTATCAGAAGAAATATGATTCTGCAAGAAGACAACTGTTTCAAACAGAATTATATAGAGATTCATAGTAAACATCCAATCTAGAGAAGTAATAAAGATAAACATTAAAAAAACAAATCTTCAGTTCTATTGTGTGATACTTTTAATAACTTAAGCAGTAATCATTACAACAATTTGTATTTATTATTTGTAATAAAATATTTACATAACTTTCACAAACTACAACCAAAAAATTTTTCTATGTATATATATATATATATGTAGAGCATCATATGGCAATCTCTTCTTCTAAATTTATTTTTGAAACTTTTTGAAAACCCTCTAATTTCTTAGTTCCCGTGCGATTGTTCCCGATACTCCCAAATACCCGTACCCTCTTCCTTTAATCTTCGATAAAATGTATATTACATAGTTAAACAATAGTTTTAAATTAAAGAACACATTTTATATTGTCTAGTTAGGTATAGCTTTAAAACAAACATTTCTTTTTAGAAATGTACTGTTTTTAATATTGTTTAATGTTTAAACATAAATAAAAGGATTTTGTAAGTTATTTTCTTAGCTTTAAAGCAGTTAATGATAAATGACTCAAATTATTACCTATTTTCTGTAATTATAAATTATAAAAATAGCATTAAAAATCAATAGAGAAAACAAAACAAAAAAAAAAAATATTATCCGATTCAAAAAAATTCTTAACCAATTAACCCACATTTGTTTTATTCTTGTTTTTTTTTTTCGTATATATAATGTTTGAAAAACAAAAAAAAAAAAAACAAACATTACCGTTATATTTTTAGAACAAAACGCGCAAATTATTATTTTTTATTTTTTTATTTTTTATAAAACTAACCGTAATCATTGTCCTTTCATTTTATTACTAATTCATTTACATACACATACATACATATTATAAATACATATGTATTTAAATATTTTTCATCTTAGATTTTATCTGTTTTTTGGTTATTGTTGTTGCTGTTTTTTTTTTTAATAATATAATATTGCTTCCATTTGCTTCTAAAGCTTCTATTTTTCCGGTTAATTTTTCTTTTAATACATTTATTTTTGTTGAAAATGTATGGGTATTAGAATCTAAATATAACTATAATGAAAAAAATTAAAAGAGAATTTATACAATTTTCTACAGAAAGTGAAAGTAAGACGGCTAAAAAGAGTGAAAGAAAAATTAAAAGAATAGAATGCAAATTACGTCACAAAAACGTTACTTGAAATACAAAAATTTCTGATAGAATTAAACAAAGATTAGGAGATAGTTAAAGTTTCCAAAACCTGTATACCTATATAACTTTCGAATGAATTACCTTATGTTGTGTTACATTAAAGCCCTAAATTTTCTTCATATTTATCCTAAAGGACAAAAGAAAAAATATAATATAATATGAATGAACTTCAATGGTAGGGGGACTGTGTATAGTTTATTATAAATTTTAAATGAAAAATTTATAGAAAGGAAAGAAAAAATTAAATCTTTTGCTTGTTTACTATATAAGATTTTAAAATTGTTTCAGAAAATTTCCGAAAAACCTTATAGCATTTTAATAAAAGAAAATTGTATCCTTGCGGCATTTAGGTAGAATTTAAAAAAAAAAAACAAAAACTCTTATACTGATTAAAATTTTAATAAGTATGTACTAGGAAAGTACTAGGCAAAATTTTCGCATTACTTAGAATGATAAAAGAAATAATATGTATATATGTATATATTTAATGATATATTTAAAAACCTATAAATACTATCATTTAATTATTGTAGTTAACATTCAAATTTTGTTTGTAGTAAAAAACGGTAACAAAATTTAATGTTAAAGCAAGTACTTAAATACATATACATTAAATACATTAAATACATCTGTTATAAATTTCAAAAATATATAAAGAAAAAAAAGAATTTTCAAGTAAAGTAATTATCTATATTAAAGTAAGGTAAATATAATAAATTTATACTCTCCAGTCTCCTTAAAACTATCTACATGCTGTAGAAATAATGAACTCTGTCTATTGTGCACAAAAAAAAACACAGAAATGATTCCAAATGCTTAATAAAATTTAAGTTTAATTTAACGTTTAAGTTGGGCTGGTTCCATATATTATAATATGGAAAAAAAAGATAAAACTAACAAATATTAAGGTATAGATCATCTTAAAAACTTCGAATAGATATAACTTGATAACTCGATTTAATAATACATAAATGCATACAATCAAAACTTAACCTATTGGAAAATGTTGAGAAATAAAATAACTCCATTTATCTGGATTCTCGTAGTATTATAATATAATAGCGATAGAAACTCACACTAAACACTTCAATCCTAAAAATGAAATTACAAATAGTAAATAATATATTTATGTTAAGATTTTATATGATTAAACCACACCATGAGGTTGTCTTTAGTGGTTTAAAACCCATTATTCATTCATTCATTATTCATAGTCCTGAAATTCATTCTTCTTCTTAATATAAAAATATGCTCAACTGTTATCCTGTGCTGTTATTCTTACCTTAAAAACGAGTTTTTATTTTTTTGTTTTATATCCTTTTAAAGTTTTTTTTTTTTAAATATTAATTCTTTTTTTAATTCAAAAAAAAACAAAACTAATAATTAATATGTACTATTAAATTTCTTTAATAAAAATTTTAAATTTTTTTTTATTTAAATTAATTTAAAATATTCTTTCTATTCTTAAAAATTTTTTTATTCACTTTTACATAATTATTTTCTTTTATTTAAAAATTAATCAAAATTTTTTTTCCACACTTTTCTTTAAATCATAATTATTTATTTTCATTGAAGAATCGTTACCGCTTTAATTTGAAATTATTAAAAAAAAAATCGCGTTTTTACCGCTCTTTTTTTCTTTTTTAACCCTTTCAATATAAATAGCAATACAAGACTAAAATGTGCTGCAAGAAAAATGCAGAGAATAAACCAAAATAATTTCGCATCATTTACAAAAAGACAAAAATAAAAATAAAAACATTTATACAAATAAACAAACAAACACACACCACACTTTACAAAATTTAATAAATTTCAAGTTTAGCTTCAGCTAAATATAATCAAGTCAACTAATCAGGTAGAAATTTGTAAAATAAAATACTAATAAGTCGACTTATAGTCAGCTTATATTTGCCGTATCTTGCAAATAATACACATCATAAATTCATACATACAAGTACATAACATAACTCAAGGAGTGGGTATTGCAGTCTGCAGATTCATTTTATTATTTCATATTTAAATTGATAACTAGTGAATTAACAGTAAATCACTGTTAATATTACTTGATGTTGATTCATGAATGTTGGTGTTACTGTACTGTTATCTATACTGGCGATTGACATAACTGTAAATATTCAGATGTTGAAAAAAAAATATATGTACGTAGGTATTTAATATACAGATGGATTGGATATAAAAAAAATTATTCTAATTTCTAGTGCAAAATAAGCAGAAAAATCTGCAATAGAGAAAGAATAACTGCTGCAGTGACTGCTGCATTTACCACTCAGCACTCACTAAAAGTAATGTATTCTGATTTCTGTAAATTATAATAAAAATGAAAAAGGAGAATACCTCAACGTCATAGATATTAAATATTTTACAGAAATGAATACAGAATAAAATAATAAAATACAGTGTCGTAGAAAAATATTATTTGTAATTACTATTACTTTTTTTTAATTCATTTTTTTTTAATTAATCTAATTATTATAAATTTAAGCTGATTTTTAAGATAAATTTAAGAACGAAAACTTAATAAAAAAACATTAAGTGAGAAAAAAGATGAAAAAGAAATATCAAATTATGTACAACAATTGTAATATTTTGCTCTATAAATACTTTATGAATATATTATTAAATAAATATGTTAATCGCCTTACATATAGGCCCTGCGATTCATTATACTTCCCTGCTCGAAAGATCACTATCTTTTATACCATCTGATCGAGTCATTTATTTCTTTTATGAATCTCAAGATTTTCTCTGGTCGAGCATTCTCACTTCAGAAAAATTTTTCTCTTCTCCTACTTTCTCAAGGTTCTACTCCTTTGGAATTTCAAAATTGAGTATTGGCACAGAAAAATTAGTTAAACATAAACATGTTAAAAAAAATATATATTTTTATGTAAATAATAAGTAATATCGGTAAAATTTTAATTTCATGTAGGTAGAAAAATTTTGATCAATATATTTTAAAAATTCAAAGTTAAGAAAAACAATACCCGTACTTAAGCAATTGACAATTTAATTGTTTTAATGATCCGAATTAATTTTTTTTTTTATTAATAACCTTTTATTTATACCTTTAAATACAATTTTAAATATATCTTAGCCTAGAAAAAGTTTATAAAAAACGGCATCTTTGCTTGTTCTTTTTTATATTAACATTTAAATTAATCTTTAATTTTTATGTTAGTTTTGTGTCTAATTCTTAATTTAATTTTCAAAAAAATATTTGTATCAAAATAATATTTTATTCTTCTTTTTTTTATATTGAAAAAATTTCGGTTATAAAAATCAATATTTATTCTGGTTGGATCAGAATTAATTAAAACTAGCAACTGAAAACAAATTCATTGACAAAAATATTGCCTACACTTAGGATAAAATACTATCTTTAGTTTTTATTAAGTTGCATTTTAATTTAAAATAAAGAATTTAATTATTTCGTGTTAAAAAAAAACATCATTAAATTTTATATTAAAAATTTTTTAGGCAATCAAAATTAAGATAAATATGGAGAAAATTAAATGTGAAAAAAACAACATAATAATTACAAAAAAAATATTTTATTAGTTTTTTCTTCTAATGTATGTATTTTAGAATAAATTAAGATCGTTAAAAACCTAATATGCTTAAGATCTTTATAAACTTAATAATTAAACCAAAACTTTTGAAATTTTTTCGTCTGTATTATCATTAGACATTTCATCTAAAGATTCAGATTTTTCATTATTTTCATCATTTGTTTCTTTTAAAACTTCAACTTTTTTGAATTTGTTAACAACTGCAAAAAAAAAAACTCATAGAAAATTAGAAATTAAAATTTATATTAATAATTGTAAAAGATTATTTACCAAATTGAGAAATGTCTGCTTTTAAAAGTCTTAATATATGTATTGTATCATTTTGTTCAATATATGCTCTTAAACTAGTAGTTCCTCTCCAGCCAACTAATGATATTGCAAATTTCTCTTCAATATATTTTAATATACAGCTTCCAGGTTCTAAAATTGAAAGTATAAAAACACAAAATTTATTAATTTTTGATATGAAACTAAGTAATAAGAAAAAAAACAAAACAATTTACCTAAATTTTTTACTTTTTCTTGTGTGTCTTCTGTCATACTTGTTATTGTTGGTGGTCTTGTAGGATCCGTACAATATAACAATTTTAATAAATCTTCTCTACATAATTCTAATCTTCTATTTTCACCAATAAATGGATTTGATGTATTTAAACCTTCTTGTGCCAAACGAAATGCACATTTCATATTTCGATTATCACAACGTACAAACATTTTAACACCAGTATTTATTATTTTTACTGCATTTTCATTATTCAAAACTAAATCACGTATTTTAGATGAACAAAAATAAACATTCTTCTTTTTACCTATTAATGATCTAGTTAAAAGACAATCTTTATTAAAATTATCATTTAATTGATAAAATGATTTAATATCATTCCAAACAGGTTCATTTTCTGTAAAGAATACATAAGGATCCTCTTTGTAACCATTTAAACGACGTTTTTTTCTTTGTGGACCCCATGGCACAGATTTTGATTCAATTTCTTTTTCATTGATTTCATTTTTTTCTGTACCATTTTCTTTGGTGCATATTTCTGCTGTAGGTATTTCTATTGGTTCTTCTTTTACAACATCGTTTTTTTCCCAATCAAGTTTTTTTTTTTTATGTAATACTGCAACAAAAAATGCTCCAGAATCTTGTAAATGCGGCAAAACACGTATACATTTTTCCAAGCCAATTTCTTTTATTTCATCTGGTGGCAATGGAAACATATTTGGACGTATTACTGTATGATATTTTTCGGGAACTTCTTCCCATTTTGTATAAATTTCAATATTTCTTGATATTAATTTCCAGTCTGTTAAACCTGGTTTATATTTCAAACCAGGAACTAGATGCGATGCATCTAAAATTTCAAGAGCTCCATTTGATTCTTTGATTAAACGTTGTAAAACTGATTCATTTTCAATTGGATTTAACGAACATGTTGAATAAACAAGACGACCACCAACAGCTAATAGCTCAGCGCCACGTCTAGCAATTCTATATTGCACTCTAAAAAAATATCAATTTTTCAAATGATCATTTTTATCTTATATATTATTTTTATAAAATATCTAATAGTAAAACTTCATACCCATGTAAATTTAAGCCTTGTGCAGCATTCCATTTTAACCATATATCTGGATTTTTACGTAAAGTACCATCACCAGAACAAGGAACATCACATAAAACTTTATCAAATTTTAAAATTTCTTTTTTACCATCAGAATTTGTTCTCTAAATAATTATTCATTTTTTTTAATATTTAATTTTACATATTAAGTACATTTTCTTACAATAAAATTTGGTAAAAATGAACTGTCGTGATTTGTTACAACAAAACAAGGTGAATTTAAACGTTTAGCCTGATGCACTAACATATAACAACGATTATTGTCAACATCATTGGCAACAACAAAACCTGATGGAATTGTTGAATCTTCTTGATTTTCAGCATGCAATGCTTCAATTAGTTGAGCTGTTTTAGAACCCGGTGCTGCACACATATCCAATACTATATCATTAGGTTTAACATCTAATACAATTGGCGGAATCATGGAAACAGCCTCTAAAAATTTCATAATTTCTTATATGATTAAAAGGATACATGTATTAAACAAATATATATTAATTTCTTACCTTGTCTATTAATTGCACCAGCATTAGTTTCAGCTATTAAAAAATTATGTAATTTATATAATGGTTCCGACCTACGAATATCTTTACGTGTTAAATGTAATTGCCATCCTAAACTATTTGGATACCATGGTAAACATAAAGGTTGGGTAACTTCTTTACCATCAATTTGACGAAGTTCTGCTACTGCTTTAGTATATTCTTCGAAAAATTCTGTTTTAATAATATCCAATAAAGCTTGTGCTTCATCTTTTGAAGCAGTAATACGAAATGTTGTTGGCAAATTATCTCGTATACTAGTTAAAAACTTTTCCCATTCGTTATCATTATCACAAATTTTTTGTGCCTTATAATACTTGCAAAATGAATCATTTTCACGGACAATTTCTTCATAGGCTTCTGATCGACGATCAGGTTTTGGTATGCCCTAAAATTTTATTTATTAATTTTATGTATCTACTTAACAATTAGAAACACTTACAAATCTTTTATCTCTCTTCTTTTTTGCAAAAGGATTTACTTTTTTGTCACGACCCATATTTAATTATTATTTTTCTTTTTTATTTATGTAATTTTAATTAAACAAACTTTTTAATACAATCACTCCACTCATAAAAAATTTATAACTTTATATACGAAAAGAACAAAAAAATAATCGAGCACGTGTCAATTAATTGACATTTCGCAACCATATGTTAAGCAATCAACACTTGAATCTTTCATGAATATATGGATTAATGCCATCTGTTGGTCAAGTTCTTAAACTATTAATTATTTTTTATTTTTTTAGTACAATTAATAATTTAGTATAATTTTTTTATTTAGTTTATATAATATTAACAATATTTTATAAATAGCAATAATTAAATTTTTAAAATTCTGATTGCAAATGTTAAATAAATATGTTAAATTACATTATGTTAAATAATTTCTACTTAATTATATGAGTGCGCTTAAAATTAAAAAAGTTGTCTCTTAAGTTTTCAAAATCATTCTTTCAGAAAAAATTCCAATAGTAATTAATGAGGTGAGGAATGACTAATGACAATAATAATTTACAAAAAATTGAATATGAGGAAAAGCAAAAAAGCCTTCGGATTAAATGATGGTATTCCTATAATAATTACCAAACAAATGCGTTACAAAACCATTAAGTATTTTACAGTACTTTTAAACAGCTGCCTAAAAGTTCTTGACAAATGGAAAGTAGCGAAAGTCATTCAAATACTATAGCTCTGATTTTGGAAGTATTATGAATACCCTCAGAACTCAAGGATCGGTGTTCGTGTCAACTTTGTATAGTATATATAAATGTATATACTTATGAGTATGACAATCCTAAAACGAGTAACTAAATTAATCATATTTGCTGATAACATCTCAGTATACAATGAGTAACTAAGAACAGAACTATAGTGACCTCCTAACCCACACGCAAACAATTGTTTTCTATTGTTTTAATCGGTAACACAATATATCTCCTAGAATCAGTTATGTATATTAATTTCTAGTTTAATAACTGGGTTTTTCCCAATTATTTATCACAAAAATTGTTTTGGCTTTCAAAAATTAAACATTTTTTCAAAAACCAAAGTGGCCTAACCCACATTGTTTGGATAAGCCACGTTAGATAGGGCCACCACAAAAAAAAAAAAAAAATTAAATCTTTTGTAAATTTTAGAATTTATTTGTTTATTTTTAATTTGTAATCTAGAATTAATGAAAAAAAAATGAATAGTTATATGGAATTATAAACATAATATTAATTAATTTGAATGTTTTGATAATTTTACTTCTAATATTTACATACATACATACATATGTACCTTCCAATTAACCTTCAAATTTGAATATTACCATATTACAATTTATACATAGTTTTAGTTCATTTAACACTTTTATATTGCTCCACTCCTCGAAGGAGCATGCTTAGGACATATTCATATTTTGATTAAATTTCAGTTTCTGAAATCATTAAATTTCACTAATCCGTTGAATACTCGGCTCACGGCTGTAGTTATTGTAGTTACTACAAGGCTATAAAGACATTTCTTTTATTTCTACGCCATCTATTATCCTATACAAGAATTATGGTTTATTATTATTTCATTATACTATTATCACTATTACAATATGATATTAATTATAATTTATAAGACATATATATACTTATTTTTAATTTAATTATATTATACTAATTATATATTATAAGAAAAATGTCTATTATTTTTTATTAATCTATACGACCCAGCCGGGGTTTCAATGCGAGACCTTTCATATCAAAGACCGATGTTTTAAAAACTACACTACTATTGCCTGGATATTTATAATATTGCAGAACTAATTTTTTAAAAGCTGTAAATTCGTAAAATTGTGATGGTTTTTTACCCCCACTTATATGAAAGCCTTTTTCAGAACAGAACAGATTTTGATTTAATTAGTTCATATAATCGTCTAGTGTATTTAAAAAAGCTAATGTGCACTTAAGTTTATAATAAAAATAATTCCGTTATTATAATTAAGTATTAATATTATTATCTGACTCATGGCACAGTGGTTAAGTCGCCAACCTTTCAATCGAAGGGTCTTGGGTTCAAACCCCGGTCAGGTCATAAATAAAAAATATGTAGTACTTTTATATCGTAATAATGTATATTGTATAATTAATAGTAGTAATAATAACATTAATAATATTAATAATAATAATAATAATAATAATAATAATAATAATAATAACAATAATTATAATAATAATAATAGCTGCTACAGTGGAGCCATATTTGGTTATATCATGCAAGTAAGGTGTTATATACTGCTGCATGTTGTAATCCACTGATGGCGCTGATTCTGTAGTAAAATAATAATAATATTAATAAGAATATTAATACCAATAATAACAGCCGCTACAGTGACAGTGGGGGTTGCCTTCAATAATTACCTCATGTAGTAATATATATACTACTACTACATGTTGTAACTGTTGTGACGGCTTTAGTCACTGTTAGCAAAATAATAATAATAGGCGGATTCATTGTTTCCTAACAGTCCCACTCCCAATTCAATGTTTCCGTATCCATTTTCCTATCCTTTCCTATCCCTACTCCCTAGCCAATATACTACGTTCGCAGGTAAGGGTTTCATCCCACTATATTGGCAAAAGGGGGAGGTGGGTTTTGTCAGTAAGAATCTGACACTACCAAGGGGAAATTCTTGGTTTCTTTGGAAGATTCCCACCTCCCTTAGGAAAAAAAATAAATTTGATGTACCAATTCAATTGATTTACATTTCATCAATTATTTATTTATTTCTCAATTGTTTTTAATATTATTAGGTACTATGGAGTAATTTTAAATTTGTTAATTGTTAATTTCAGTGATAATAAAATGATTCCTAGTTTTTCAGCTTCTCCTATAGGTACATTTACCTGAAAAAAATCGTTTATTTGAAAACTTTTATTATCGTTTTTATTTGAAATTTAGATATTTTTACGGATTCTGAATCTGATTATAATCGGTCTAATCAGACTTCAGAAGTGTCGTTATTTAAGTACCAACATCAACTAAACTCCAGCCAAGGTAGTTTTTGTATGAAATTATATTAATTAAACAATGATTATTATTTTATAAATTATGTTAGGTAGTAGTATATCTTCATCTGGTTGTAATTTAATACAGAACAAATCAAGGAAAAGGATAAGAGATCCAGATAGCTGGAAGAAAAATATCAGAAAAATTAAAAGAAATTCGGAAAAAAAATACAAAAATTGTAAATGTACCACACCCGGTAAAAAATTTAAAGAAGCGAAATGCAATTGTCGAAATAATTATTGGATACACAAATTTTTTTTACAACAACAAAAGAAAATTTTTATTGATTATATGGACTGAAGAATTTTGATTTGCAACTTAATTTTTATTCGGCTCTATTAAAATTAGACTATGACTATGTACAAAAGACTATGTACAAAAAAAAACGATCATAGAAGATGAAAGTTTACTAGAAATTATTTCCGAAAAGTGGAAAAATGTCATATTAAAGTTTGTAAGCGGTTACCTGAGTCTTGGGTTCCATTTACAATTAAAGGCGGAAGAGTAGCATCAACAGATAAAAGGGAAACACATTCACCAGGCAATAAAACACTTCAAGAAAAAATTAAGAAAATTGTCGAATTTATTAACAAATTTCCAAGTTACTAGTCACATTATAGAAGAGTAGAAGTTCCAATGACGCTAGAAAATATTTATCCCCTCATCTGAGTATATTAAAAAACTTATATGAGCTACATAAAGCAGCTAACGAAATATTTAGGTAAATGAGATAATAATTTAAATCTTTATACATGGTAGACTGCTTAGTCGAAATATTTGATTTTATAATCTTTAAAGCAATTTTATAACTAGTTAATATTAAATAGTTTTAATAATAGTATTTCGTAAATATTTCGTTAGGAATAATCGCGCATCTTCATATATACTTATGGAATGAAACCATCGCTTCAAGAGGTGCGATGAAATCGCCAATTGTCTAATACATTACATAAAAAACCATGTCACATCATCCAATTTAAGTATATGTATTCTGACCAATGTGGTGGACAAAATAAGAATATCAAGAATTCATTATGGTGCCTTAAAATGGTTACAAATGAAAATTACCGCATCGAAAAAATTGTTCATAAATTCCTTGTTTCGGATTATTCATATTTCCGATGTAATCAAGATTTTGGGTTATTGGAACTTGTTGAAATGAAAACAGAACATTTTATATCACCCAAACCAACGATAAATACAATGACGTATAGAACTAAAGTTAAGAAAAAGAATACTGTGAATTGGTTCAAAATCCAATTATTAATATATGAAAAAATTCATCCATCTAAAATTTTTTTGTATTTCAATGAAGAAAATTTTTCCATTTTAATTATTCAGAAATGATCAAGATCCACTCCCGATTTGCTGTCTATTCCCTATCTAAAAGCGTGCTGAAGTTATGAAGGAAGAAAAATTGTGCAAAATTTTCTCCAAAATAAACAAACATAACGGTAAATTTAAATACTAAATTTAAAAAAAATATATTATTTTCATATCGATTTCTATAAAAGTCTTGTCGAATGGTGTTTTTAAATTTACAAATTGTCAAGCAGAACTTAAGATATACACATTTAAAAATAAGGCTTTTCCATAGTTTGAGGGGCTATTAATAGCTTCGTAATGTATGGGATTACATAAAAAAGTTGTTGTAAAACATTAATTATTTTATGAGACTTACTCATGTTAAAATTTCACTGCTCTATCTCAAAAGGTGTCGAAATTTTGTAAACAGACAGATGAACGGATGGACAGAGTAAAACTAATAGACACATTTTAGATTTCATTTTTTTATTAATTAAAAATACCTAAATATTAATAATTAAAAATTCAAATGTTCTATACATTTATTATAAAAATTCAAACATCTGTACATTACCATTGCATGTACATTATAAGACCATATAGCTTTTTGTTAAGCTCAGAAAGAATTTAATTACTTAATACTTAATATTTTATAATAAATTGATTTTAACTATGTAAAATAAAATAAATAAAAAAAAAAAAAAAAGGACGTACATATCTATGTATTTCATTTTTAGAATTTTTTCTTAAGGAAGCACTTAATCCACTCGATATTATATGTACGCTTCGTTATATAAATTAATAAATTATTTTTTTCTTTTAAAGTTAATTTTTTTTTATCTTTTTATTTGACAAAAAAAAAAAAAGGAAAATAACCGTTTTCCTATTTTTATATTTTATTTTATTTTATATTTTCAGTACAATACATAAAAATATAAGTAAATATAAGTTTACATACATCCATACATATTATGTACATACATATGTACATCATAGCCATTGATAATTAATATCATTATAATCAATATAACAAATTATCTGTGCTTTAACAAACTTTTTTATTTTTTTAGCGATACCAGAAAATTGCGAAATATCCCCTTTTTTCTTTGTTTTAAATAATAACGGCTATTTAAATTTTAATTATTATGTAATTTAAAATCTTTAATTATGTAAGTTTTAAATAGGTATTTAACGATACATTTTCATCTTAATTAAGTTATTATTTAAAAGAATTGGTTTAAAAAATAATTATCCAGTCAGTCAAATGCATACATATAATGTTTGTATGTATGTATTTATGTAGTTCAGTTTCCAGTTAAGATAAAGAAAAATATAAATTGTACTGGGTACAAAATAATGAGATGCACCACTGCTGGGCTGGTTATATACACGCAATCGCGTAGAGAGAGAATTTAAAAAATTAGATCCAAATTTTGGCAATTTAGTATGAAAAAACAGAATTTTTGAACTTAAATTTGAAGGATCTTATTGTTCTGCAGTAGAAAATAATAAATGATATTAGTTTTGTAAAATTTGGAATATTTTCTATTAACTGTGAAAATCATTTTAAAAAATTTAATCATTTGCATGCTCAAAATTTGATTTTTTAAAAAACTCTACTGAAACTGAAAAATACACACCCACTTCGATTAAAGGGTTTAAGTGCACTGAGTACTGAGTACTGAGTACTGAGCAAAGATTATCTATTACAAATGTATCTATTACAATAAGATGAGCCACTCTCACCACGTGACCAAATTTTTCAAAAAACAAAAAAACCACAAAATTGAAAGAAATAGATAGTAATAAGCTTTTGTCATGTGAAAAGAAGACAAAAAATTGATATGAAACGATTTGGCAAATTGGCATATGAAATCTCACCATACAGCAAAATGTGTCGAAAGTGTAAAACGCAAAATAAATTTAAATAAATTGTAGTTGAAAAAAAAACATTTTTTTTTGTTGTTTTAGAATATTAAATCCAAAATTTTAAAAAAGATTTGCTGAAACAAATAATTTGAAGCTGCAAAGAAAAGTATAAGGAATCAAAAAAGGATTTTAAAATATATTATATTTATTTTTTACAAATGTTGAACACTTAATATTTTAAGTCTTATATCAAATTTTTAGAATTTTTAGAAATTTACGTTTCTTTTTTTATTTAAAAAAGCTTAAAAAAGAATTTGATTTTGAAAAAAGACAAATATATATATAAGGTTAAAAGGGACAAATCTAAAGTGAAAGAATACATAGTTTTAGTGGTATTATATACTAGACAGTGGTAGTGGTATTATATAACCAGCAGTAGATACTGGACACACATAAAAAAAATAATTAGGAGCGATGTTCAACTTATTTAGTTAAGTTACCTTTACCTTATCAGGATTATACGTTTTTTGCAGAATGTGTATTGTACATACATACATATAGATGGACATATTTTGATTAGAAGAATGGTTAGAATTTTATAACAAAGTTAAGGAAGTTTTTTTTGTTGAATTTTTTTTTTTGTCTTTGAATTACTTAATATTATGTACATTTAGGGATTTGATTTCTTTTTTTTTTTTGGAATATTGTACTCAACCCAAAAATACCAGTAAGTGATTAAAAAGTTCTTCAATTCAATTCGAAATTATTATTTGTAATATTTTTATCGAAAGAAAATATTTGTAATATTTTTATCATTCTTTATGTATACAACATATATCTATAATAATGATAAAAAAAATTAGAAATTTTATTACAAATCCATACATATGTAGATAATATTAATATGTATATATATATGTATGCATTATATTTAATCAACAAATAAAAACTTTTCATATTAAATTCGTAAGTAACCGTGATAAGAACACATTTTTTCTTTTTTACGTTTAAGAAAGAAACCGTTAAAGATATTAATAATTAATTTTTAATATTTTTTTCTTTTTTTAACTTTTAAATTAAAATTAAAACCGATAAAAATGGCTCGTAATACAACTCGCTTGAATAATTCAGCCTTTTGCAATTATGTGAGTTTCAATTGGTATTATAAATACTAGTTAGTTTTTAAAAATTTTGTTAATTATAATATAAATAATGTTTAATTATTTTTTAATATTAAGATTGACTTATTTTAAATTTATAGGGAACTACAAAAAGGTGTTTTAATTAAATTTAAAAAAATATTTTTTTTTTTTAGTTTTTTTTTTAGTTTTTGATTCCATTATTGTATGAAAAGTTTAAAAACGTTATTTAAAGATATTTATTATTTAATTAATTAATTAATTATAGTGCTCTATTTAAGGAGAAAAAATTAATCTTAACTTTTTTTTTCAATTTAATTTTTTTAAAATTCTTTTGTAATAAAAAAAGCATTAATTAATTTAAGGGCCAGTTTCACCGCTTTCTGATAAACTTCTAGATAGCTTTCTTCTAGATAAACTATCTAGTTGATAAAAGTTCTAGATAATATTGTTTCTGTTTCACAGTACAACTTAATAATAAATTATCTGGCTGATAACTTTATCTCCTGAATAACGTAATCGTTATAAAATTGTATATTTTTAGGATGAATTTCTACTAACAATTGTTAAAACATTTTTTTATTTTCAAAATTGCAAACTTCAATTTTAAGAAAATATACAAAATATAAATACAAAACTTCAAAATATATATACAAACATTTAATTTTGCATTATTTCATAATGGAGAAGTTAAAAAAAAGAGATGGAGCAGTAAATTTCAATCATGGTGTTAATAAGTAATTTTTATTTTCATAACCTTTATCTCCTAAAATAACACAATTTCCAAATTCTCGATTAATTAGTCTCTGTTTTACGAAGGAATTATTGAAAATTGTTTGGCCATTACATGAGCCAGGCCACCTAGCAGGCCACCAATGTCGGAAAATTTTAACTTCGCGTGTTGTAGCTTGAACATTAAAAGAAAAATTGTGCTTTCTGTCCCTGTAGTATTCTGCGTTTTCTGCTCATGCGAAGACACTTATTAATTTAAGTGGACATTTGTTCTAAATCCTACCTCAATTTGATAAAACGTGCGTACAATCTATGGCACCTATAACACTAGGAAATTTGGCGATGTCGTAAAATTCTTTCATAACATTTTGTAGATTTGACCAAAATTTTATAAAGCATGATCTTAATTTAGCTATTGCTTTAGATACTTGGCCTACTATTCTTGAAACAGATGCTTTGCTGACACTATTGAAATCACCTACCACAATCAAAAAGCAGGTAATCTATAGCAGGTCTTCTTATAGTAATATATTTCTTGGTGATATTGCAGAGTTACTAATAAGTATATACATATTAATTTTTTCTGTTTTTAAAGAATTTAAGTTAAACTTACAAATTTATTGGCGTTTTTATTTCATTTTGTATTAAAGACAATATATAACTAACTGCCGGTTTAATCATAATCAACATCATCAAGTAGTTCATAATAATCTGGCCGTATTCTAATTTATTATTCGTGATCTACGTGAATGTGTTATATTATTAAAATATTCATCAAATTCATCTTCTATGTACTCAAATAAATCCATTTTGTTTTCATTATAAATTATCAAAAAAAAAATTTTTTTTTAATTTCAAAAATAAAAATTTTATCTACTAGATAAAATTTTATCTACAGCATTAGGTGCGTGATAAATTATCAGAAACTTTATCTATTAGATAGGGATATCAGATAGTTGTGAAACAGAAATTTATGATTTATCTATAAGATAAGTCCGGAATAGTCTATCGACCAGTTTATCTATAAGCGGTGAAACTGGCCCAAAGAATTTTATTTTTCATTTTATTAATTGAGATTTTGCTACAAACTATTTCGGAAAATTATTGCAAACCTTTTTATAAACCTTCTTTGAGAAAATTAAATTTATTTTATACAGTTAAGGGAAGGAATAAGGGTAGTACGCACAATATAACTACCAAATTCCAGATATGTTAGTCTAGCCTTTGTTATCCAACACCAAGTTTTACCTTCACGTGGTCCTTTCTGTTACGCTGAGTAACTCAATCGAAAGATCAGCTATCCAATCCTGGTGGAGTACATGGGTCAGCAAACAAACAAAACTGGCGGTTTCCTTGGGCTACTTCGACATTTAGACTTAAAGGCCAAGGAAATAAACTTCTGAGAGCTACTTCAACATTTTGATTTAAAGGTCCAGTAGTAATCATCGTAGCGTCTGCCCTACAGTAGGCAGCTACAAACAGCGTCTGTTTCCCTTAAAGGGCGGCTGAACCGAAAAGAAGGAAAACTACAAAAAAGCCTCCAGAAGGCAACGGGAAAACACTGGAGTAATATGTAGAACCTTAAAATGTAGAACGTGGAATGTGAGGAGTTTATATGAAGCAGCAAAACTAGAAAACACCATAGTCGAAATGAAAAAACTTAAGATCGACATACTAGGCATTAGTGAAACTTGGTGAAAAGGATCAGGCGAATTTTACAATGGTAATGTAAAAGTATACTTCTCAGGTAACCAAGACCCAAACCATAGAAAAGGAGTAGGGGTTATTTTATCTCAACCCGTAGCTGATAATATAATAGAGTTTCTTCCTAATTCTGATAAAACTATGCTAATAAAAATTAACACCAAACCCCTTATAGTCAACGTCATCAAAATTTATGCTCCAACACTAGATCACTCAGATGATGAAGTACGAGATTTATATGGTGAAATAGAAAAATTATTAAAATTAACCAAACCTAACGAAATTTATATCATAATGGGAGATTTCAATGCAAAAGTCGGCAGCGGCAAAGTTTGTGATGTAACAGGCTAATTTGGCTTAGGTATCCGAAATTCAAGAGGGGACAGGTTAGTTCAGTTTTCTCAAAAAAAGAGTATGAAAATAACTAACACTCTATTCGACTTACCACAAAGAAGATTATATACATGAATATCACCTCAAGATAATGAACGACATATAGTACGTAATCAGATTATGTACTAATTAACAGGAGCTTCTGCACATCAATAGCTAAAGTCAGCACTATGCCAGGAGCTGATGTTCCATCAGATCATAACCTTCTAGTCGCAAAATTGAAAATCAAATTAGCAAGAGCTCGAAAACGAAATCGAAAGAAAACTATAGATCTTGATAAAATGAAAAACGAGTCTAATAAAGCCAGCATTGCATTAGAAATTAATAATTCGCATTGTGAACTGTAATAGGAGTTTGGAAGGCTTGGATTTTAAACAGCGTCACTAATAATAAAATTGGTCCCAAACGTTTTATTGCTAAGCGAAAGTGGATGACAGAGGAGATATTGGAATTAATGAGCGAGAGGCGAAAATTTAAAAACAAATATATCTTAAGATACAAAGAACTTCATAAAAATGGTATGGTATGGGTACTAGAGAAACTCTAGAATGAACAGAAATGGTATGGGTACTAGAGAAACTCTTTTTTCCATTCAAGTTCTGGTACAAAATTGCAGAGACGTACAGAAAGATGTTTTTCTATGTTTAATCGATTACGAAAAAGCTTTTGACAAAGTGCAACATAACAAATTGATCGATATTCTAAAACTTTCAAACATAGATGAAAAGGATATTAAGTGTATACAGAATCTATATTGGCACCAAACTTCTGAAATTCGCATGGGTAATAGTATAACAAATGAAATTGAAATCCAGCGAGGAGTTCGGCAGGGCTGTATATTGTCACCATTGCTCTTCAATTGCTATTCAGAATTTATTTTTCGTCAAGAATCAGTAATAGAGAAGAAGATATAAAAGTTAATGGTATCACTATCAACAACATAAGATACGCCGACGATACAACTCTTCTATCGGATAATATGCAAGATCTTCAGTTATTGCTGTAAAAAGTCAACCACCATAGTAAATTATTTGGCCTTAATATGAACACAAGTTCATATTACATACACAAAAACCAAGTTCATGATAGTAAGCAGAAGAAATACCTATATGGTAATACTACTAAATGAACCCTAAATGGTTTGGACGTTGAGCGAGTCACCCGTTTCAAATATCTAGGATATTGGTTGGATGAAAAATGGAGAACCTCATTTGAGATCAAATGTAGAATAAAAATGGCACGTGAGGCCTTCTGCAGATATAAAAAAATTTTGTGCAATAGAGAATTTGATCTCAGTCTAAGATTAAAACTCGTAAAATGTTACGTCTGGTCAGTTCTTTTGTATGGCATGGAGACTTGGACGTTGAAGATAGAAGATATGGATAAGATCAAGGCATTTGAAATGTGGACCTTTAAACGAATTTTAAAAATATCTTGGGTCGATAGAATGAGTAATACCGAAGTTCTGCACAGATTACAAACTGAACGCGAGTTACTACAAAATATTAAGCGTCGTAAATCTGCATACCTTGGGCACATCATGCGCAACAATAAATATGAAATCCTACAACTTATAATCCAAGGCGAAATTGAAGGCAGACGTGGTGTAGGTGGAAAAGAAATATCTTGGCTTCGTAATATCAGAAACTGGACAGCGTTGAGAACAATCGCCGAACTATTACAAACAGCATCCAACAGAGAAGAATACAACAACATTATCATAAATTTGCAGTGATGTCTAAATGTGATTCGCCAACATCCAAGAGGATTGGCAGCTAAAGAAGAAAAATAAAACGCTTGTTTCTTTTATTAGAGATAAACAATTTATCTAAATCTACGATAACAGTATAAATGTGTTAAGTAAATTTGTACAGTGTTAATTTCACGGGATTGCAATATCAAAATTCTGAAATTATCCGGTGTAATTTCTTTTAATTCTGATGTTGCACAATTATGAGTTACTAAAATTTTAAAAAGCATAAATATATGTAGGTATAATTTTTTAAAGTTTTAGAATTTAGAGGTTTTTTTTTTATTTTGATTTACCAAAAAATAATATTGAAGTTATAGCATTATAACTTCAAACATTCAGCTTTGAAATGTAATTTTAATTTTTTTTAACTTTTTTTTTTGGGTTATTCTATTTTAGTTAGATATATGCGAAATTGAAAATGAAAGAATAGTACTTCCGGAATCGTTTGAGGAATTTATGAAAATAATTTTGAACGAACAGATTAAAAACTATATGAAAAAAAATAATTCACTTCAAATTGAAAGTGAAAGTAAAGCACTCCCGAAATCGGTAGTTAAATTAATAAAATTAATTTTTGACAAGGAAGAAATTGAAAACTATATGAAAAAAAATAATTTTGATTCAAATAGCAATAAATTTTTAAGAAAAACTGTTACAAATCAAGAATATTCAAGAGTATGTCCATCTACTGATCGTTTTATGAAAGATGATTATAAAATTATGAGAGGTATATATAGAATTTATTTTAAGAAATAAAAAATTTTACTTAACTAAACTTAAGCTGATCTAACTTTTAAATTATTTTATATTTTACAATTTCATATATAGAAATTTCAATTGATCAAAACACTTTCTATCATTATTATAAAAAACTAAATACTAAAATATGTTCATTAGACTTGGATTCAAGTGAATGTCATAATATTTTGACATATGTTAAAAATTCACATTCTCCGAAGCATAATAATTATACATTACAAGTGAATAATATATTCAGCATTTCTAAAAACGGAGCATATACCAAATACAAAAAATATAAAAAATTAGGAGATCGTAAATTATTATGGCATGGTTCAAGAATTACAAATTTTGCATCAATTTTGTCAAAAGGTAAAAATATAAATTTTTTTTTAAATTAAAATACAGAAAAAAAATTTTTATTTTTCTTACAGGTCTTCAAATAGAACCAAAAGATGTTCCTAAAACAGGTTCAATGTTCGGAAAAGGCATTTACTTTACTGATGTTATTTCAAAATCAGCAAATTATTGTAAAGCTACAAAAGACCAACCATACGGACTATTATTGTTAGCTGAAGTTGCGCTTGGTAAAAATAAAATATGGCATAATAGAGATAAAGATGGTACTATAACAGAATTACCAGAGGGATATAATAGTGTAAAAGGAGTAGGTCAATTAGTAACAGATCGAAAAACAGCAATTCGTAATAAGTATGGTGTTAAAATACCACTTGGAAATCTAATACCAAATAAATATTTTTCACCTGATGATTTATATCTTCGACATAATGAATATGTTGTATATGATACTAATCAATTTTTATTACAATATTTAGTATTAGTTAAATTTCATTTTAAATAAAATTAAGTATAGATACATTTGCAAAAACAAAAGACAGTTGATTCTTTCTTTTGTTTTTTAAATAATTATAAATTTATTGAAGTATTTTGTTATGTATTAAAACTGTTTGAAGAATAAATTAATAATTATTTAATTTTTTTTTTAAATAAAATAATGGATCATCCCATACAGCACTTCTTGAACGGGATACTTAACTGCTGTTTATTTCTACTTCACGAAGTTGATTAATTTATATATGTACCTACCTATGTATATCAGTGTTTGTATTTGAAAATAAATTTTGAAGCGAGAAGCATATAAAAACAAGGCAGTATGTAAACCAAAGGTTTTTAAAAGCGCACATCTCCAGCTTCTAAAAGTTCTTTCATATCTTAAAATTTCAAGCCCTATCTGCAATCTTGTCGGAATTATGAAGGAAGAACAATAATGTAAAATTTTGTTTTCGTATAATGATGAATTTAAATAGTAAATTGCATAATATTGCACAATTTTAATATTGTTTAATAGAGGCAGGCGAATTGCCGGTGTTCCAGCGTTTTTATATTGTAGAACTACTGCGCAGAGCCTGAGATATATACATTTGAAAAAAGCGGCTTTTTTTTTGCAATTTTGAGGAGCTGTAACTCCATAACCCTATACAACTAAAAGAAACCGTTAACACATGTAAAAATATATTATAAGAGCTTTAATTGTTATGTCTTACCGAAGAAAAATGTGTGACTAAGTTAAATGTGTTTAAAAATCCTAAGCTTTTTCCAGAATATGTATATATATTTAATTTTTTTTGCGACATTATTTCATGCTCCCGAAATTTTCTCCTCGAACCGTAGGACATAATATGTAAGTACATTCAACAAAAATTGATAATTATTATTGTTTCAAGATTTAAATTACTCTTATTTAAACAAATAAGATTTCTTTTTTGAAAAGAAAATAAATTATATGCGAAATAAAGCTATATCGAAAAAATTAGCGATATGCCTTATTTCTTATTAAAATAGGCTTTATTGCGTATGGCTTTATTTCACAGCGTGTAAAATTTCTTCTCCCTATCATTAACGGTGTAGAAGTTTTGTAAATATGCGGACGGACGGATGGACAGAGTAAAACTAGTAGGCACATTTTTTTAAAGTTTTTTGCTAAAAATAAAAGCGGATTGTAAAATAATTATTTTTGTTATGGTTTTGTTTTTTGCGTAGATACACTAAATTTTTCTGCCCCTTTCTACAGAGCTAAAATGAACTTATTATAGATTGCCTTCTCTATATTTATCGAAGCTATTTGAAAATAGAATACATTCAATACAATAACTTGGAAGTTGCATCTGGGATTGTAAATTAGTTAAAGAGTGGTGTATTATCTCTACTTCTCTGGCGTTGGGTTTAAACGAGGTGTATAATTAGACTCATACTTATGTAGGGCGTTTTTGTTTGGTGGTACGTACTAAATAAGACTTGTAATTAAAAGGTTCTCAACAAAGTACAAAGAATAGTATGCCATGGTATCACACAAAAATGGAGGCTAACTTGTGCTTGCAGCCTTTAGATTTAAGCTGCGACATTAACTCGCAAACAGTGCACTGCGATTTGAAGCTTCAGGGATTCGCAAAGAACGTATGCAAGGATAGTCTTGCATTTTGAAGCAACATCCTTACACTTAATCGGTGGAACACAAACCGAATATTTTAATTCCGAAAATTCACCTGAATTAATCCTTCTAAGGATTCGTTGTAGAGAAAATTCGTTTAATACAACCCCGTGTGCAAATGAAAGCGATATTTTGTGGTATTTTTTCAAGCAGCAACTCATATAGCAGCTGACTTTGCATTGACTAAAATACTTTCAGATAATAGAATTCATAGAACATTTTAATTATAATATAATAGAAATTAAGATAATAAGATTATAAGATAATATAATAGAACATTTTATTCTGATAGTCGAGCGAAAATCAAATTGTTAGCAGTAAAAGTTATCAAAATAAAAAGCACTATCAATTTGATTTAGGTTCCAGGGTATGAGGGTATTACAGAGCTAAGCATTGAGAATAACTCATATGGCCGTACCTTTACAAAACCTTAAATTCGTTGTTTAAAATATAATATTTTTTTATTTGTTTTATTTTAATTTAGTTTCAGACAATATTACATTGTGTATAAGAAATTAAATGTATTATTTTATAACTAATAATAATTTAATTGAAAGAAAAGAAAAAAATTTTATATATAAAAGCTACATGCAAAATTAAAATAAATCTACATATTAAATAAAATATATAATGTACACTAAAAAACAAACAAATTAAATAATACAGAATAAAAAGCAATAATTTTTTAATTTGCGAAATCGCATATGTGCCCTCTTTAGTGAATATGTAAACTTATCTATGTTTTTGCAATCTTTTCAGACTTTTATGTTTAGTGGACGTTCTAGTTATGGGCACATTCAATTTAAATCTATTCCTTCTGTTATAGAGATGTATTTCTTTTCGTGCATTTAGCATCCAATTTGATTTTAATTGTTTATTCACTATTTTATGAATATATTTACATTTTTCGAAATAGATCAACTGATTAATATCCACTTCTTCTGTGCCCTTATATACTTTTTTTGTGCTACATCTCATATCCATCTTAAATAATATTTTTAGTCTTAATTTCCTCACAGCTTTTTATAATTAGTTATTTTTTGTGTTTATAATAAGTTCAATTAACATTCAACTAATTACTGTAAGCCTTTAAGTCGTTATTTAATACAGTTACGAATTCTCTTAGTGTGATTGTTTTGTCAACAATATTATATTAGTGTCATCAGCATATCTATTATATTTAGATGAGATGTTACAATTTGAGATGTTCATGATGTATAGAAGATATAAAAGAGGTCCGAGTAGTGAGGCTTGTGGCACACCAATTTTTATAGGAAGTTTGTAACTTAGTATAGTTTTGATTCTAATACATTGTGTTTTATTTTTTACTTAATCCTTTACTAGATTTTTGGCTACTCCTCTTATTTCCATATCCTCAATAATGTTTACGAGTTTTTCATGATTTACCACATCGAAAGCTTTGGTTAAATCTACAAATACGGCCTCTACAAAATTTCCTTCAAGTGCTTCATATATTTGATCTAATGTTGTGTTTATAGGTGCCTCTGTTCCACTATTTTCTGTAAAACCATACTGATTGTTATCAAATGCAGGCTCCAAGAATATTGATTTATGGTTCATTATATTCCTTATCGTAATTGTTTTGGTGTTCTTCATTTTGTATTCCTTTATTATATTTTCGCCTATTTGATTGAAAAATTTATTTATGATTGTTGCTATTTCCTTATCATTTTCAGTATATAACCTGTATCCTTTTGTATTCTTTTTATAACTTCATTTCTTCCATCACTATTATTATTTTTTATTGTGTTAATGATCACTCTGCAGATTTTTCTTTAGTCATTACCAGCTTCCTATATGATTCTCTCTAAATAGTCTTTTTTTGCTTTCCTGATTAACGCTACAGTTTGTTTTTTGGGTCTTATGTATTTAATTTTTTTGTCTAATTTATTTTTATCTTTTTTATAGGCATCATAAAGTTTTCTTCTGATTTTCATGTTGTATATACTGTCGTTGTATTCATCCATTGATTGTTTCTAGTTTTTATGGTAAATCTTTTAATAACTCAATATATAGTAACTTAATAATAGTAAAGTTGTATAATTCATCTTGCATAATTATGTTAAAATTTATATCATTCTTTATATATATAGCTGTACCAACCCCTCTGTGTTTGTTTTGGCAATTGAAAATAACTTGATAATTTGATAAGTACCTTTTCATTGTCGTATATCCAAACTTCATTCAGTATGACTATATCTATGTTATTAATTTCCTAAATATAGTAGCTTTTAATTCACAGAATTTCTTTCTTAAACTACATATGTTTACGTATATCATTTTTAAATGATCATTCTTTAAACTTTTTGTAAGCTCCATCATCTACCAATCATATAGTTCTGCCAAGACTGTCTTATTTTTTGCAAATACTCTCTATACTTATTATATATATGACTTCTTCTATATGTTTTAAGATCTTTTGAAACATCTTTGCCTGTGATTCCTATATTTTCATGATATTTATGTTACAATTTACGTAATTCTTCATAATCCTTCCTGATTGACAGAAACTATAATATTTGGTTTTTGTTATACCACCATAACATATGTCATCTTGATCATGAAAAAATGACAGATATAATCTCACGTTGTTGTATATTCTGTGATCACGTAATCTTGAGAGTACATATGTATACTATCACCATTTTCACCTGCTCTTTTTGTAATCCTAACAATCGAAGAAAGCATAGGACCAATGAATTTATTTCTACTCTCTTGATTTTGATTATTATTTTCCAAGTTTATTGTGTCTCCTTTAATCCAGTTTGCATATTTGGGATTTCCACTAGTTTACGTTTTTTGAATTTGAATATTATGACTACTATACTAAGATTACTGTTATTGCTCTTACTATTTTTAATATATGTTTAATATATTATTTTTACTATCATTATTTTTATTATTGTTATTGCTATTTTTTATGTTAAAATCGTTATGGTTTTCAGAGATTATAACTTGATTATTGTGGCAGCTATTGCTAAAATTATTACTATTGCTGTTACTATTTTTATTGTTGTTACTATTATGATTATTATATAGTTAGTTTTATCACTATTGTTAATATTATTATAATTTTTGGATGTTGAGCTTCTCATAGTCCATATTTTGGAAATGTAGCTTAATATATTTTTCGATTTTGTATTTGTTGCAGTTTTGTATATTTTAACCTTTTCAGTTTTTGTGCTATAATATTCAATTTTGTTATTTATAGTTTATTTTATATCAGAAGTAGCTATAAGTGGTATATTCTGGTAAGCTGAAGGTATCATTATCAACTTAAATGTCAGTAGTTGGTACTGATAATTGTTTTTATTAATAAGATTCTTTTCTTCGTTTTTAATGTCATGCATTTCCATTTGCTTTAATTGCAAATATCCTATAGCATTTTTTTTTAATTCCAATTTATGTTGATACGTAGGACACAGCTTACTGAAAGTTTTGTGGTGTTAAGAACAACTTCTTTGGAAAATACGTTAAATAGCAAATGACAAATCCATAGCTTGTCATGGGTGACAGTTCTATTGTACAATATTTCTATTTCAATCTAATCTAATAGAAAATTTAGATAAAAATACAAAAAAATGTTGGTAAACAGCAAATTATATATTCATTTTTAAATAAATATCAAAATAAAATTTTATTTGTTCTGAGCACGAGAGCGTTATCTGACCATATTCTGATTGATGAAATTAAAGAAAATACAATTTACAAGCTCTGAATTTTGAGTGCACAAATTAGAATGGATGCAAGAACACCTAAGGAAATAATACATAATAAAGCTTAATTCTGGAATTTTCATTTTATGCCTTATTTCCTATTCGAATTGGAAATAAAGCCTATTAGACTATAATTTCTATATAAATAATATCAGTTCTGGAAAAAACAAATAATTTTAAAAATTAGCATTTTTAAAAAAAAATTGTATACGAAACTTATAGTTGTGTACGAAATCAGGGTTTTCATCCTTTTCCGGAATATATAATACTAGCAGAGTACGCGGCGTTGCCCGGAGTATTTTATTGGCTTTATGAAATAAAAATTATTAACTTTTGTTTCTGCGTAAATATAATTTAATTAATATAGTTAACTTATTACTATGCATTTACAGATGCTGGTAGTTAATATTCTATTTTTATTACATTTAGTTAAATTGAATAAACAGAGTGAAGAATTAGAGACAATTCGTCTACAAAAAATCTTTAAAGGAATCAATAATCTATTGAGTACGCAATTACGGCGAAGTGAGTTTTCATATATTCGTTAATACCGAAACATAAAATCGCATTTCAATTATAAAAGACCATAATATAATACATTGTTTTTCCTAAGTAATGTCACTTCATGTTTTTGTGAATTATCCTTTTAAGCACATTTTGAAAAATTTGATATTAGGTTCGCTCTTTCCCTGCGTTTGTTTACAAAACTTATATACTGTTTAATAAGGAGCAATGAAATATTAACTATGCATAGGTCTCTTAAAAGAGTAATGTTATAGAACAACTTTTTTATGTACCCTCACCGTTAGAAATTCTACAGCACCGACAGCTCTTCAAATTTTGAAAAAACTTCTTTTTAAATGCATACATCTCAGGTTCTGTTTAACATATTATTTTTAATATAAAAACTACATGATTGTGTTTTACTTTTATAATTCTACCAGAATTTTTTTACGTTTACTTATTCTAATTATGTTTTCAAATTGATTGGCTAAAAATATGTGTTAAATTTTTATATGGATAAGAATGTAAGGCTTTCTGTCATTTTTACTCATTTTTGATTAAATACTATACAGAAATGTGAATATGTTTTCTAATTTAATTGATTATGTTTATAGTATTTTTAAATATACGCACATTATACATACTATATGTACATATTTCAATGATATTTTATGGGAAATATGTTACACACATGTATCTTATATAGGTAGACCACAAGTAAGTGATGCATTTCTGAATGATAACATTATGATTGTCGTATGTAGGAGATTGTTTCGGTTTTTTAACTGCCAAAAATGTTATGTTGTTAAGACTTAAACACAATATTCTTAAGATACTTAATAAGGTTAGTTTAATTATTTTTATATATTAGAAATTTGCATTGAAAGGTTTTTATGGAATATGAAAAACAGTGTAAATAAAAGCAAAAAGTGTTGGAAATATCTTTTTAATAATAATAACAATACCAAAAATTGAGCAGAGTATTTTTAATAGGTACTCGTGCGGAAATGGGTTAACGAACGTTAACAAAAATTTGTCACAGGCTTTATTTAGAATCGTAAATTCATCCTGCCAAATTAGACAAAAATTAGAAACAAAATATTTTTTTTGAAAGTCTATCGTGCTGAAATGGGTTAATGTACCACCGCAGAATTAATTAAATGAGCTCCTGTCTTAAAGTGCAATAATTGTGCCAATGTTCAATTGGTCAAACCGTTTAAGCACGACAACAAAAAAATGAAAAACTTCATTGAGGCTTGATGCTGAAATGAGTTAATGCGTCGTAACAAAATCAACTCAGTAAGCTTCTGTGGCAAAGAGCTAGAGCTTTTGTGAATTTTCAACTCAGTTGGTCAAACCGTTTAAGCGCGACAACAAAAACATTAAGAAACTTCATTGGGCCGTGGTGCCGAAACAGGTTAGTGGATCGTAACCAAATCAACTGAGGGGGCTTCTGCGGTGAAGAGCTACACTTTTGTAATTTTTCAACTCAATTGATCAAACCTTTTAAGCTCGACAACAAAGAAATTAAAAAATACCATTGAAGCCTGGTGCCGAAATGGGTTAATGCATTGTAACCAATTCAACTCAGTAGATTTCTGTGCTAAAGAGTAACAATTTTGCAATTTTTCTACTCAATTGGTCAAAACTTTTAAGCGCGACAATAAAAAAATTAAAATACTTCATTGGGCCATGGTGCCGAAACGGGGTAATGGATTGTAACCAAGTCAATTGAGTGAGCTTCTGGAGTGAAGAACTACACTTTTGTAAATTTTCAACTAAATTGGTCACACCGTTCAAGCGCTACATTAAGGTAAATTAAAAAATCTCACTGAACCCTGGTGCCGAAACGGGTTAATGGATCCTAACCAAATTAATCTAGTAAGCTTTTCTTCTAAAGAGCAACAGTTTTGCAAATTTTCAATTGAATTGGTGAAACCGTTTAAGCAGGAGATCAAAAAAATTTAATGAACTTCGTTCGGCTCTCGTGCCCAAACGGGTTACCAGAACTTTACAAAAATTCGTCTCAGGGGTTTTTTCAGACCATAAAACCGCCATACAAAATTGGACGTAAATCGGAAACAAAAAATTTTTTGGAAGCCCGCCGGGCCGAACCCGAGTGACATATGGAAACCTAATTTCTTGGGTACACCACTAAAGATGAGAAGAACATTTGTGCAAATTTTCAACTTAATCGGTCAAAACGTAAACACCACCAGTCCGATTGCAACTAAATTTTGCAGGACGATTTCTACCACCCTGGGAAAGTGTTATAGGCTATATGGTGTTTCGGTTCGGTTAATTTGGATACAATATGTTATCCGGTTTCGGCCCAGCGGGCTTCCAAAAAAATTTTTGTTCCCGATTTATGTCCAATTTTGTATGGTGGTTTTATGGTCAGGAAAAAAGCCTGTGACAAATTTTTATGAAGTTCCGTTAACCCGTTTGGGCAGGAGAGCAGAAAGAAGTTCATTAAATTTTTCTGTTTTCCTGCTTAAACGGTTTGACCAATTGAGTTGAAAATTTACAATACTGTAGCTCTATACCACAGGAGCTCACTGAGTTGATTTGGTTACGATCCATTAACCCGTTTCGGCACCAGCTGTCAATGAAGTTTTGTAATTTACTTAGTTGTTGCATTTAAACTGTTTGACCAATTGAGTTAAAAATTTATCAAAGTATAGCTCTTTACCACAGGAATTCACTTAGTTGGTTAGATTTGGTTACGATTCATTAACCCGTTTCGGCACCAGGACTCAATGAAGCTTTTCAATTTCTTTGTTGTCGGACTTAAACGGTTTTACCAATTGAGTTGCAAATTTACAAAAGTGTAGCTCTTCACCCCAGAACATCATTCAGTTGATTTGGTTACGATCCCTTAACACGTTTTGGCACCAGGGCTCAATGAAATTTTTTAATTTCATTGTTGTCGCACTTAAACGGTTTTACCAATTGAGTTAAAAATTTACAAAAGTGTAGGTCTTTATAACAAAAGCTTTCTGAATTGATTTGGTTACGATACATTAACCCATCAAGCTTCAGGCCATGAAGTTTCTCATTTTTTGTTGTTGTACTTAAATGATTTGACCAATTGAAAATTTGCACAAGTATTGCATTTTGGCACACAAACCCATTCAATAAATTTTAAATAATAATTTTTAAATTTTTACTTTTATCAACACTTTACCAACACTTTTTACTTTTATCTATACTGTTTTTAATATTCCATAAAAACCTTTCAATGCAAATTTATAATATAGAACAGTGATTAAAGTAACCTTATTAAGTATCTTTAGAATACTGTGTTTAAGTTTTAATTCACATTTCTGTACAGTATTTAATCAAAAACAAGTAAATGTAACAGTAAGTCGATGCAACCGACTTATTAATACCCTACACCTGAATAATTCGAATTAAATTAAAAATCCATAAGTGTTTTTGGCAGCTGCTTGAACTTCTTCCCTTTTCTATCTTATTCAACTCGAATTTCAAGAACGTAAAAGAGGCATCCGCTTGGGATATGCTTGACACCCTTGTATAAAATTTTAAGTTTCTATCTTAATTATTTTCGAAGATTGGTAGTCCTTGGGATGTTTGTGTCAGCTACCCGAATTGCCACTCCAATTCATCGAATCCATCTCAGGAACATAAAGAAAACTTGCCAGAACAGCATTCTATTAAATTTAAAGGTTCTACTTTTGTTGGTTTTGGAGATATGCTCGTTGCTCTTGTGCTCGTCCGGAAGTTTCCAAAATACGAACCCATGGTTCAAATTCTTTCAAATGTCAGTTTCCAATTTTACAGAAAAGGAAACATAACAGAACACCTTTGTACTAAAAATAAAAGTTCTATCTTTGTTGGTTGTGGAGATATACTCGTTTGCTCTGGGGCTCGTCCGGAAGCTTCCAAGATTTGAACCCATGGACCAAATCCTCACAAATTTCAGAAACATAAATCAAACATGAAGGAACACCATTCTGCCTAATTTAAAGGTTATATCTTTGTTGCATTTGGAGATAATATCATTTGCTCTGAGGCTCGTTCGGAAGCTTTCAAAATCCGAACCCAATGACCAAATCCTCTCATATATCAGAGACCTAAATCATACATGAAAGAACACCATTATGCCAAAAGTAAAGGTTATATCTTTATTGGTTTTGGAGATAATCTCATTTGCTCTGGGGCTCGTTCGGAAGCTTCCAAAACCAAACCCATGGACCAAATCCTCTTAAATTTCAGAGACATAAATCAAACACGAAAGAACACCATTGTACCAAATTCAAAGGTTCTACCTTTGTTCGTATTGGATATAATCTCATTTGCTCTGCGGCTCGTTCGGAAGCTTCCAAAATTCGAATCCACGGTTCAAATTCTTTCAAATTTAAACCCATGGCCAAATCCTCTCAAATTTCAGAGACTTAAATCAAACATGAAAAAACACCATTCGGCCAAATTTAAAGGTTATATATTTGTTGTTTTTGGAGATAATCTCATTTGCTCTGGGGCTCGTTCGGAAGCTTCCAAAATCCAAACCCATGGACCACATCCTCTTAAATTTTAGAGACATAAATCAAACTGGAAGAAACATCATTATAAAAAATTTAAAGGTTCTATCTTTATTGGTTTTGGAGATAATCTCGTTTGATCTGGGGCTCGTTCGGAAGTTTCCAAAACCCGAACCCATGGACCAAATCTTCTCACATTTCAGAGACTTAAATAAAACATGAAAGAACACCACCCTGCCAAATTTAAAGGTTATATCTTTGTTGGTTTTGGAGATAATCTCATTTGCTCTGGTGCTCGTTCGGAAGCTTCCAAATCCAAACGCATGGACCAAATTCTCCTAAATTTCAGAGGCCTAAATCATACATGAAAGAACACCATTCTGCCAAAAGTAAAGGTTATATCTTTATTGGTTTTGGAGATAATCTCATTTGCTCTGGGGCTCGTTCGGAAGCTTCCAAATCCAAAACCCATGGACCAAATCCTCTTAAATTTCAGAGACATAAATCGAACGGGAAGGAACATCATTGTACAAAATTTAAAGGTTCTATCTTTGTTGGTTTTGGAAATAATCTCATTTGCTCTGGTGCTCGTTCGGAAGCTTCCAAAACCCAAACCCATGGACCAAATCCTCTTAAATTTCAGAGACATAAATCGAACGGGAAGGAACATCATTGTACAAAATTTGAAGGTTCTATCTTTGTTGCTTTTGGAGATAATCTCGTTTGCGGAGATTATCTCCAAAAGCCGGAATCATTCGGAAGCTTCCAGAATCCGAACCCATGGACGGATTTTGTCCAGATTCGAACTTAGCCTTTCTTTCGTAATTAGTAACCTACTATATAAATTTCATCAAGATAGCATCATTATTTTTTGAGTTATCGTGCGTACGGACGGACGGACGGACGGACGGACATCGCTAAATCGACTCCGGCGGTGATCCTGATTCAGAATATATATACATGTCTATACCTAACTCGCTTCCTTTTGGTGGTTACAAACACCATACCAAAGTTAATATACCCTATACTTAATGTGTAGGGTATAATGAGTACATACATATTTAAAGAACTCAAAACCTTACATTCTTATCCATACACAATTTTCACACATATTCTTAGCTAATCAATTTGAAAACATAATTAAAAAAATAGACGTAAAAAAATTTTGGTTGATTTATAAAGGTAAAACATGTAGTTTTTATATTAAAAAAAAAAAATATGTTAAACACAATCTGAGATGTATGCATTTAAAAAGAAGGTTTTTCAAAATTTGAAGAGCTGTCGGTGCTGTAGGATCTCTAACGGTGACGGTACAACATTACTCTTTTAAAAGACCTATGCATAGTTAATATTTCATTGCTCTTTATTAAACAGTATATAAGTTTTGTAAACAGACGGAGGGACAGAGCGAATCTAATAGCAAATTTTTCAAAATATGCTTAAAAGGATAATTCACAAAAAAGTGAAGTGACATTACTTACAAAAAAAATTTATTACGTTATGGTCTTTTATAATTGAAATGCAATTTTATGTTTCGGTATTAATTAATATATTGTGAAAACTCACTTCGCCGTAATTGTGTACTCAATGTATAATGTACTCAATGTATACTCAATGTATGTATGTATAATATATATATCTTAAATTTATAAATTTTTTTTGAAGACTTCATTGTTTTTTTGAAATAAATAAATGCTACCATCTGATTTTGTCACTTGAAATTCATATATTTTAATAACTTTAATCGTTACGAAATGGCAGAGTAAAGTTAACAACTCAGCATGAGAGTGTGGTAAATAATCCTATATACGCTTAAACTCTACTCAGAGTAACATAAACAAAACATACATCCAGTTATGCTTATATCAAATACATATGAATATTGATAAGAAAGTGATAGTGGTAGTTAAAACAGAATAATAATTATTAATACATTATGTTGTAATTAAGTACAGAATCGAACTAGAAGTGATAAAAAAAATATACACTGGAATAAAAAAAAATCAATTATTAAAAAAGTATGAAATTTCAATAAATTTTCTTAAAAATAGTTTAAAGTTTACTTTATAATTTTGTTTTATACTTACTAATACTATTATACATATTATGTATGTTTATAATCTATCTATATAATCAATATATATAACTTGAATCTTTTAATATAAATTATTTTTGAGCATAAAATTAATCAGTGTATTTATTATATTTATATTTGATTGTGTATTAAATTTAAATACTACTGCAAAGTGCAAAATATTTAGTTATTAATATTAAATAAATCTATATAAAAAAAAAATATTTATGTATTTGTGTTTTACAAATGCCTACATAATGTGCATATGAGAGACAGAGAATATAGTAAGTAAGTACTTATTAAATTTTTGAAAAAAAGAAAAATTTAATTTCAAATATTTCGTTATCATATTGAATTCGTAAGTAACCGTGATAAGAACGCATTTTTTTTTTTTTTTACGTTTAAGAAAGAAACCGTTAACGAAATTAATAATTAATTTTTAATATTTTTTTCATTTTTTAAGTTTTAAATTAAAATTAAAACCGATAAAAATGGCTCATAATACACTTGTTCGTTATGATCCAACACTTTACGATTATGTGAGTTTAAATTGGTATTATAAATATTAGTTAGTTTTTAAAAATTTTGTTTATTATAAAAATAGTGTTGTTATAAATTGTTTTTTAATATTAAATTTGATTTATTTTAAATTTATAGGGAACTACGAGGATTAATTTAAAAAAATGTATTGTTTTTTTAGTTTTAGTTGAAAACGTTAAACGTTATTTAAAGATATTTATTATTTAATCAATTAATTAGTTATAGCGTTCTATTTAAGGAAAAAACATTAATCTTTTAATAAATTTGTGATATTATTAGTTTATTTAAGAATTTTATTTTCCATTTTATTAATTGAGATTTTGGTACAAACTATTTCGGAAAATTATTGCAAACCTTCTAATAAACCTTCTTTGAGAAAATTAAATTTATTTTATACAGTTAAAAATAAAACGCTTGTTGTTAAATAAATCGGTACAGTGTTAATTTCACGGGATTGCAATATCAAAATTCTGAAATTATATAATTCGGGGTAATTTTTTTTAGTTCAAATTTTTCACAATTTCGATTTTCTAAAATTTTAAAAAGGTGTAATAATTATATGTATATGTAGATATACATTTTAACCGGAACAGTATAGTGGTATAAAGCATTTGCATATTATTTCTAATCGAACAAATGCTTACCTGGCTGATTAGGTGGTTCAACTCACCATACAATCTATACTTTCAATTAGCCTTAATATGAACTCAACTTTGAAATTTGTCGTTCACATTCAATGTCAGCCACTTTGTGCATTTGTGTTTTTTTCGCACTTTACCCAAAAATTATATGAAAAGACTTCTTTGTTATATTGTTTTGTATAGCTTATTTTGAAATGTTAAGTTAGAATAATGGTGAAAACCAAAAATAGAAATATGTTCAAAGAGAATTGAAAGCTTATTTTTGTTTGTAACAAATCTGCTAATTAAACGAGGCAAAATTACAAATATTTTCATATATTTTTATTAGTTTTAAGATCTACACTATAGAAATAAAGACTGGACTGAACCCAGCAATGATGTACCATTTAATATTATTAAAGAATTTATTTTTTTCATTTTCCGTATAATAATATTGGATAGTTAATATCATTGCTAGCTTCAAATAATATGCAGGCAATATTGGTTCTAAAGATAATTTTATAAAAAAAAAATTTTTTTTTGGCTATTCTGTTTTAGTTCAATGGCGGTTTATCTAGTTCTAGCTCCCATTATAAACCTGAAAATATTATATCATTTCAAATTAATAATGAAAGTAAAGCACTCCCGAAATCGGTAGTAAAATTAATAAAATTAATTTTTGACAAGGAAGAAATTGAAAACTATATGAAAAAAAATAATTTTGATTCAAATAGCAAGGAATATTTAAGAAAAAATGTTACAAATCAAGAATATTCAAGAGTACGTCCATCTAAGGATCGTTATATGTATGATGCTTATAGAATTATGAGAGGTATATATAGAATTTATTTTAAGAAATAAAAAATTTTACTTAACTAAACTTAAGCTGATCTAACTTTTAAATTATTTTATATTTTACAATTTCATATATAGAAATTTCAATTGATCAAAACACTTTCTATCATTATTATAAAAAACTAAATACTAAAATATGTTCATTAGACTTGGATTCAAGTGAATGTCATAATATTTTGACATATGTTAAAAATTCACATTCTCCGAAGCATAATAATTATACATTACAAGTGAATAATATATTCAGCATTTCTAAAAACGGAGCATATACCAAATACAAAAAATATAAAAAATTAGGAGATCGTAAATTATTATGGCATGGTTCAAGAATTACAAATTTTGCATCAATTTTGTCAAAAGGTAAAAATATTGATAATTTTTTTTGTTTAATTTAAATATGGAAAACAATTTTTTTTTTATTTTTCTTACAGGCCTTCAAATAGAACCAAAAGATGCTCCTAAAACAGGTTCAATGTTCGGAAAAGGCATTTACTTTACTGATGTTATTTCAAAATCAGCAAATTATTGTAAAGCTACAAAAGATCAACCATACGGACTATTATTGTTAGCTGAAGTTGCGCTTGGTAAAAATAAAATATGGCATAAAAGAGATAAAGATGGTACTATAACAGAATTACCAGAGGGATATAATAGTGTAAAAGGAGTGGGACGATTAGTACCAGATCGAAAAACAGCAATTCGTAATAAGTATGGTGTTAAAATACCACTTGGAAATCTAATACCAAATGAACATTTTTCACGTGATGATTTATATCTTCGACATAATGAATATGTTGTATATGATACTAATCAATTTTTATTACAATATTTAGTATTAGTTAAATTTCATTTTAAATAAAATTAAGTATAGATACATTTGCAAAAACAAAAGAAAGAAATAAATAATTATAAATTTATTAAAGTATTTTATTATGTATTAAAACTGCAGAATAAATTAATGAATTATTTAATGTTTCTTTTTTAAATCAAATGGATTACCCCACACAGCTCTTCTTGAATGAAATACTTAACTACTGTTGATTCCTACTTCACGATTCACGAAGTAGAATAATTTTTATATGTAGGACGTAGAGTAGGCAGGGTTGCCACTCAGAAAAAAAATTTGTTTACCAAATTGGTTTTAAAAAATTAACAAAAAAGTTATCAAAAAATGTTGAATATTGAAACACGATAGTTTTGCCTGATATTAAAATGTAATAAACAAAACAATTATTCATATATGCAACATAAAAAAAGAAACAAAACAATTCATATATTATATAAAAACTAAAAAAAAAATAACAAATTCTGAAGAAACAAAAAATCTTAAAACGTAAAGTATTGATCAACAAACAATATTAATTGTCAAGGAACATAAAATTTTTAAAGTAAAATATGTAAAATCTTTTGAACGCAAAAAATTATATATGTATATAAGTTAAACTATAATTAATTTTTGGCAGACCAAACTCTATGAGTCGCTTTATTTCCTTTATCCAGTTCCTTAGCCACTTCCGTTCTTCCCTTTTAGCCATAAAAATTTCTCTGCCCACTGCATCTGGAAATTCCTGTGGTATTTTTCACGTTCACTACTTGCTGAACTTAAACTTAATTCTTCACAATTCATCTAATATTTTTGTAGTCACCGTAGTAGATCCATTATTTTATTCACCTTGCGAGTCAGAATGATCCTCATACTCAAGCCGAGCTTTTTTCTTCGCAAAATATCTTCAGGAAGTAGTTTATTATTAATTAGATTTTTAGTTTTTTAGATTTTAAATCAAAAATAAAAAATTTTCTTTTAAACAAACTTAAAAAATTTCGTTAATGTTTGTAATTACGTTAAAGTTGTGTAATTATGAGGTGGCTACACAATAGTTTAACTTCATACTTCATTATTTTCAAAAATGGATTTTTTTTTTTAAATAGGTCCCTGATTTTAATTTTTGTTATTCTCCAAATTACCAAATTACTAAAAAACTATTATCTGAATAAAATTTGGTAGAAAATTACTAAAGTGGCAACCCTGAGCGTAGGTACCTAATACCTATGTATACAATGTATGTAAATTTTGAAGCGAGAAGCATACATATAAAAAAAGCAGATAGTAAAATAATTATTTTTGTTATTCTTTGTTTTGCGTAGATACAAAAAAATTTTATAACATTTATAAAATTTTTTATTTAATTTTTTATTTATATCCTATGCCTACCAAGTATGTAGGTATAATGTTGGGAGTAGCGTTTTAAAAACAGAATATAAGAATAGATTCAAGACATTTGAGATACGTACATATGTGAGTTATTGGTCTATCATAGGATAATTTAAACTTTTTGAACCGAACGAATAACAAATAATTCAATAAGACTGATGAAGTTCTGAACATTAAACACAACAACTGAGAACTACACCAAATAGTAAAATAAAGGAAGGCTGCATATAATTAAGTCATATTTTGTGCACAGATAAAAATATTAGCCACCTCAGTTATAAATTTTTTAAGATTACATTTATGTACATATTATGTATGTATTTATAAGTGACCAAAAAGAAGTTGAGAAAAACAAGCAAATATCTAAAAACTGATTCATACAGCATTAAATAAAAATATAGAATACAATCATGTCATGTAATACACCAATATAGTTGTCATAAACATCACAAAATACACAGAAAACATAGCAATATTATAACTTTGCCGAAGCAATGAATGTACCATTAAAGAAGAAGAATTTGTGCTTATATTAAAATCCGTCACTTTTATCTTTTTTTTTCTTTATTTCCTTTCAACAAAAAAAAATTTATTTTTATGACTAATTTTGATCTTTCTTCGTTTTATTTCATATTGAACGGGGAAAACCCAAATTTTTTTAATATATTATCACTTATCAGATATTACGTACATATGTATATATGTATGTATTAAATCAGATACTAAATACACATGTGCATAAAAATTTAATACTATTTTTTTATAGATTAATAAATTAATCAAAATAAAAAAAAATTTATATAGAAAATTGTATAAAAGAAAAGACATATTATGGGTATAATATATAACATATTAATTATTTTGTAATTTATAAAGATAATATATTATGTACATATATATGTCATATCCATACATATGTATGTATGTATGTAAATAATTGCAGATCAATTTATTAGTATATTTTTTTTTGAATAAAAACTATTCAAGCAGTTTTTATTGGTCGTTAGATACCCGAAATTCTGTTTTAGTGCTCATTTCGTTCAAAGATATCGCGAATCTAAAAAAAGTTTTGGTGGGATAGCGTATGTACCGGGTATAATATGATGTTCAGAAAATCAAAATTCGAACTTTTGAAAATTCAGACAATTTTAACAATTTTGACAGATCTTTTAATAAAACATTGAAAAAGTAGAAATTCTGAATTTCTCAATTCTGGATACCCTAAATTTTTTTTTCAGAATTTAGAAATTGTCTGAATATTAAATTATCTATCTGTGAAAAATAATAAAAATCAACAGTATACATTTTTTTATTTTTAATGAATTATTATTATTATTATGAAAATGTGATGTAGTTTTTAAATATGGTATTTTTCAAAACAAATTTCCCATAGTAGTACGTTGCTGGTAGCATGTTTCGTAGTGATATGTTTCATAAGGGTATGTTGCATATGTTATTAAAATTAGATTAAATCACTTCATAAGTGAAAATCAATATGGTTTCGAGGAAAACTCAAATACAATAGTTGCCTGTCTATTCCTAAATGACTTCATCTTTAAAAACACAGATAGTGGAAAGTTTATCAGTTGTGTCTTTCTTGACATTTAAAAAGCGTTTGACTGCGCCGACCATGATATCATGTTACTAAAATACTCTACGTATAGGATTTAACTTTGATCATCAAATCTTTTTTATGTCGTATTTTCAAAATTGTGATCAAATAGTAACATGAAATAATGTTTTGAGCACCGACAAAATCATAACAAAAGGCATACCAGAAGGATAGCGATGTTAGGATTTTTTTTTATACCCTACACTTAAACTATACGGTATATTAACTTTGGTATGGAGTTTGCAACCACCAAAAGGAAGTGAGTTAGATATGGACATGTATATATATTATGAATTAGAATGACCTCCTTAGTCGATTTAACGATGTCCGTCCGTCCGTTCGCCTGCCCGTTCGCACGATAACTCAAAAAGTAGTAAAGCGATCTTGATCAAATTTATATAGTACGAAAAGAAGGCTAAGTCCGAATATGGACAAAATCGGTCCATGGGTTCGTATTCTGGAAGCTTCCGAATGATTTCGGAGCAAACGGGATTATCTCCAAAACCAACAAAGATAGAACCTTTAGATTTGGTACACTGGTGTTCTTTCATGTTTTATTTATGTCTCTGAAATTTGAGAAGATTTAATCCATAAGTTGTAATTTTGGAAGCTTCCGAACGAGCCCCAGAGCAAACGAGCATATCTCCAAAACCAACAAAAGTAGAACCTTTAAATTTAGTACGATGATGTCCTGGCATGTTTTCTTTATGCCAATGAATTTGAGAGGATTTTGACCATGTGTTCGAATGGGTTTAGAGGCTTCCGAACGAGCCCCAGAGCAAACGAATATATCTCAATAAATATAGAACTTTTATATTTGGTACAAACAAGGGTGTTCTGTAATTCCTTTACTTTAAAATTTTAAACTGACATTTGAGATGATTTGGACCATGTGTTCGGATTTGGAAACTTCCAAATCAACCAAAAGAAAACGAGCATACCTCCAAAACCAAAAAGAGAGCACCCTTAAAATTGGTACAAGAGTGTTCTGTAATGTTTCCTCTATATCCCTGAGATGGATTTGATGAATTGGAGTGGCAATTAGGGTACCTGACACACGCCTGCCAAGGGCTAACAAGTATATCTTCGAAATTAATAAAGATAGAAACATGAAATTTTGTACAATTTTGAAATTCGAGTTAAATAAGGAAGAAAAAGGAAGCGGTTCAAGCAGCTGCCAAAAAACTTATGGATTTTTAATTTAATTGGAATTATTCAGCTGTAGGGTATTAATAAATGGGTTGCATCGACTTACTGTTACATTTACTTGTTTCTAATTAAATTATACATTAATGATATTAACTTAATTTGGCGGATAAACTACTATTATTTTAAAATGACACCGTACTCAAATACATAGACAATTCTGAAGAAGCTGTATGTATATCTATTCGACATGATCTTCACTTAATTGAGCAATGGCTAACTAAACATCATCTTAATTTAAATTTACAAAAATCTTCACTTTTGAAAATAAATCGTTTAATCTAGCAAATTCATTAATTATTCATATTTTGACTAAGTTTCAGTTTCTGGAATCATTATTTCAGTAAGCCGTTGATTACTTGACTGTAGCTATTGTACAAGACTATGAGACGTTGCTTTTATTTCTACGCTATCTATTATCTTATTCAAGAATTATATTTTATTATTATCTTATTATATTAATTATAATTTATATGACATATATTATATACATATATAGGTTTTAATTAAATAGAAGTGTGGATATACAACCATAATACTAGAAATAAATCGAAATTTTATCTTTCATTGTTTACAACTAGCTATTAAAAAAACAATTGTTTATATACATATGTACATAAATGCTTAAAAACGTATAGTGAATTACCAGAATATTTAAAACTAATATTGAACCTCAAAATATTTAAAAATGAAAATTAGAATAACTTTATTACGAATATAAAAATATAAATCAATCATAATATTAATAAACTTTTAAAAATGAAAAAACTGTTCAAAAAATGTTCTCGAACAGACTACAAAATGGTTTGTCTTTGCAAGGTTCGTCCACTTCGAATAGAACTTTTTAAGATTGCTCGCTCTTTACTATATGTCAAAAGTTGTTCACCAGCATTTAGTCAATCAACGATTTATTCTCTTTCATTTTATTATAAAATCTTCGTTCTACATCATTTGTATTCATAAATTTTATTTACTAAAAGTTAACATTCAATTTACTTTTCAAGTAAGGGGTATACCTTTCTTTAGGTACATTATTCCATATATACATAACGGTACCCAGTGATGTCATTTATATTTCATAGAACATTACTTTTGGCTCAAAGGTCATTTAAAGGTCAAATTTATTATTTTAAAATTTTCCTAACATTTTGTAGTATTTTACTGAAACCGTTACATTTTCGTCTACGATAGTATACAGGAACCAATTTTTTACAACATTGTGGGACGTACCATTGTCTTTAATAAATATCTTGTTTCATCTTAATCAGTGCTACCGTTTCTGAGATACTGCTGCTCAAACGGAAAATTTTGGTATAAAAAAATTTTTTTTTCTAGACTTTCTTGAAACCACTATACTTTATAAATTTTCAAAGATATCCTATAATATTTTTATACTGTTAGAAAGGTCGTAAGTCCGGTCGTAAGTTCACACCCTTTCCAACAATATATAAAAAGTGTAGTACGGCTTGGTAAATAGTCCCATCAAAGGCTAGAAATTCGAAATGGCAACAACAATTTTAATAAAAAATGCTATTTTGTACTTCACATGCTTAAATAACCAAAAATATCTCAAACATTGTTAGATCTATAAAAACCGTTGTAGTCCCAAAACATAGGTCTGTAGATGATATACTTAATTGATGATATACTCATTTAAGTACAGAGTGCTTAAAACAAAAAAAAAATTTTTTTATATGCATTTTATTCAATATTTCATTTTAAAATTAAATATAACCTTTCTTCCTCTTTCTTGGAAGCCCTCATTGGTTATTCTGGTCCTTTTTGTTTTTGAGTTATGGTAAAATGTTTTTGGGTAGAATGCTAAAAAGAGTAAATTTTTCATATAAAATTGTGAACATCCTCGAGGACATTTTTTTAACGTTAATCGAGGATATTTTTTTGAAGTTAATTTGACATTTTGTTTTTAGAATTTATTTGGTTTCGGTTTTGGAATTTATTGGGAGTCCATCAAATAAAAATAGAAATAGGACATTCGACTAAATAATTTCTAAAAATGCTTTAAACATTTTTTTTTATTTAAAAATTATTTATTTTCCAAAATCAAAACTTAAAAATTATATTTTAGTTTTTCTAAGTGAAAAATAGATATTTATTCTATTAATACGTAATATAAATTTAACAGATATATACCAACTAACATTTTTTAAAAATACCAATTAACATTTCTCGAAAGATACCAATAAACGTTTCTCTAAACCAATCAACATATCGGTCATCTGTAATTTTTTAGTTTGCAATTTAAATTTTGCAACGGGTTGTTCACGTAAAGTAGGAAATATTTCCTTTCCTTCGATGCACTTTTACGTGAGACCCCTAATAATATTACGGCGTGAATTAAAATCAATGAGCATCAATTAAAATTAATTTCGGCTTACCAGTATATAGGATGCTTTAGACATACATAATACACATATTCCTTGCAGTGGCATACGATGTCTCAATTTACCGTTATTCGAAACTCAAATTTTGCAAAATCCTTTAACCCTTCTATCTTCTAAACGGTTTAAGTTGGAAACTTGAAATTTTTACAGAAGTTAGATCTTTGAAAATAAGTATGAGTCATTTCAGAAATTTTTTTTGTATCACTCCCCGTTTAGGAGCTGTAAGGGGTCGAAAACTGAAAATTTCCTATTTTTAAACACCTGTAACTTGAACACCTGTTAACATTTTTTTGAAGTAATACACAAAAATTAAAGCTTCAACATTATACTCGTATTTCTGTTAACAACTTTTTTTAATAATATAGGGTTACTTTATAATTGACGAAAGTGTTACTTGATTTTTTCAAATTTTCTAACAAATTACTTTAACGAATTTTTTGCATTTTGTTTTACTCGATAATTTGAAATTGTTGAGGATATAATGCGTAGTACAAAAAAATGTAAATAAATAAACAACATAACGGTTGCTTGAAGAATTTTTATTTATATTATATTGATATATATACATACTTATATAATATCATGTTTATTTACATATCGTATATGTCACTAGTGAATGAATGATAAGAGTATATATGTATATTATATAGCGCCGTATTTACATACATATGTGTATTTTATTGTACTTATAAGAAATTATTCTGCCAATGGAATATTTAAATATAATATAATATAATATTTAAAATTATATTTACTATTTTGTACTAAGTAAATTTAATATACATTTACCGCTTAGTATTAAATGGTACTATAAAATATTTGAAAAAGTTTTGGATTGATAATCGTTATGTGGAAGGTTAAAATCTGCTTTTGAAGAATGTATAAACATATAGTTTGAATATATGTACAACCCATAGTTTTAGAAATTATAAAATTCACCCAAATTATTTTAAAATACTAAAATATTAAAAAAAATAATATTGTAAGCAGAGTGACAGGCTGTGAACATACTAACTGTTCGTACGGGTATCTAAGAGTTGACAAAGGCAACTGTATTCTTCCTCGTTAAAGGTAAAAACGATAGGAACAGGTAGAAGGGAAAAATAAATAAATTTCAAAAAAAGAAAAACATTGAAATAGATTAAAAAAATAAATTATTTTTTTGTCATAAATTTTTTTATAAATTTCTTTGTTTAAAATATTATAGTATAGTATATATAGTATAATAGTATTTTTTTTTTTATTAATAGTTAAGAGATATTTTTATGTATAAGTTTATTAATACAATTTTTATTTCATAAATATAAAATAAAATAGGTACTTTAATTATTATCAGTTTCTGCTTGTTATTTTTAAATTTATAGTATGGATCCATGATAATAAATGAAATTTTTTTAAAATCAAATTATAAAAAATTTTAAAACTATTCATAAGAATTAAAGACATATTGTTTGAGCCGTGTTATTTTAAAATTTATTTATCGCAAATATAAAAAAAAAAAAAATTTTAGATGGCCCAGAATTCATACCTTTTATATTTATTTATTTTATATACAGAAACATCTATAAACACGACTACCTGGCTTACCCTATATTAAAATATTAGGTATGTATGTATATATATGTACGTAAACAAAATTTAGTATAATGATTTTGTGAAAATTCCTACCATCAGTCGAATAGTCAAACAATCAATCCGGTTGTTAAAATTTTAAATGAATGTGTAATACCGTACAGTAAGTATACCTAATACAATTTTTTTTATTCCTTATCTAATAAAATCTGTTAAGAACATCTTAAAATAAAATACAAATTAAATGTTCACTGATATGATTTGTCTGTTTGTCCACTTCTTGTTATGAAACTTTTAAACTAATTTGAATAAAATGTCATTTTTCGTAAGTGATATTTCAAAATCATTTTTTTTTTTAGAGTAGACAGTAATCGAAAGCATTAAGGCACATTAAAGCTATTTATTCACGAAACTATTAGAGCATAGGTAGCAGATACAAAAATGACATCAGTATAAAAGAGTCATAAATATAAATATACTCTATAAAAAAATCATCCAGCGATATTTTTATATTCCGAAATATCGGTCATAAAATTCAGTAAAATCGTAAATTGTTTCGAGTTGGATTTTTTGCTGAATTTTATCCGCGATTTTTCTGAATAAACTAATACACATGGAAAAAATTTGAATGTCACAAAAAAAAAACCGCACTTATTGAAAGTTGATATTTCAATTTTGAAGTATCAAACTAAAAAAAAAAAGTAAATGTTGTAATATTAATATTGTTAACATTTTTATTTTTTACAATTTGTGGTTACAACAGCAGTTAGAGAGAAGGCGGATTAGAAATTAGAACCTCATCCAACTTCATCCGATTTCCATACAACTGTCATCTATTGTTTATCATTCATTCTCAATCTGACAGAAAAGTTGGATGAAAATACAAAAAAAATGTTATTAATATAATGTATGTACATATGTAATATGTATTTTCATTTTTAAATAAATATCAAAATGTAGTTTTTGTTCTAAATACATACATTCATAATTACACTATTTAATTACATACATATTTGTTTCGAACACATAGAGCGTTATTTGAACATATTCTGAATCATAAAATTAAAAAAAATACAAAATACAACTTATTACTAACAAGCTCTGAATTCTGAGTGCACACTGCACAAACAGCGTACTTATGATTTATGCTAAATTGGCAAGTTTTTGCCGCACTTTTATTTTAAAAGATTATTTTCTCTCCGACAATTCACTGATTCAGCAAATTTTTCTCGAATATTATATCTTATAACATTTGTTTGGTAATATTTAAATTATTTTAAAAACTAGATAAGTTTACATAAGTTTACAAATACCATTAAACAAATATTTTGGAATTTTATTAAATATTTTTTGCCGATTTAGAATAAGATGCATTTTTCCTTCTTTTAGGGAGACATGATACAAATTATAAAATAGGATAACTTACCCTGTACCCACTGTTGCTATACGTCAAACAAAATTAAATATGCGATACTTCTCAAGTAAAATCTGAATTCTTAATAGAAATATGTATTTACATTACTGCATAGACAAGTTTGAAGGATGTCACATTATTAAATTGCAGCCTAAAATATTTTGTTCCAACAACAGCCCTGTTTTCACATTTAATTCTCCTGCTGTACATCTTTTTAATCGTTTACAAATGTGTTGGTGTATTTTATTCAAATCATTTATACTTAATTTTCAAAGCTTGAATGAATCAGATATAAAAAGAAATTCCGAAGTCTAAGTAAAAAAAAAAATTTTGCTTTTTTTTTTTACGAGCGTTGGTGGAAAACTCGAAAGTCACCAAGAGGAACTGCACGTGCTTCCTTAGGGTAGTGTTAGACTTTAACCAACCAAAACCACCCCCTTTTAAAACCCAACTTTAGGATAGAACCTTTAATACAAATTCACAGTTTGGTTTTGCAGATAGGGTTGTGGGAAGGATAATTGGGGAAATTGGAATTTGAATTATGGGGGATAGGTAGGAAAATTTGGAGGGACATTTTGAAGAAAGATGTATATAAGACTTATATCATTTTAAAATTTACTGCAAAACGCTCAGTACAATTTTCCAACGTTAATCGTTACAACTTACATAATACAAGGCAGAAATTTAACAAATCAATGTATGTACATTATGTCCAGAAATCGATTTCTGACAATTTTATTTATAATATTATTGTTAACAAACATTTAGATAACACTATGACAGGCTTTTAGCTAACACTATGACAGATAAAAGTCGTTTTGAAACACCGACTACCGGCTCTATTTTTCTAAACTTCAACTGTCTATTATATAAATTGGGATTCAACATAGAATTTGACTACACATTAACAGGGGCCCCTAGTATGTATTGAATTTACTGCAAAATGGTACATATGGTACAAAATACATACATATGTATGTAGTTAAAAAAAAAAGAGATTGAACTTGGATTAAATGGTTGAAAATAAATTTAAGATGTATTGTAATCATTCCTAAATTGTTTGGGTGAAGTTAAAGGTTCCAGTTAAAGGCCCAGTTAAAGGTTTTAAACTTTTAAATATAGGTATTATCAGTTATTTTATCTTATCACATAAATTATATTGATTACCTAGTTTAATTGCATTTATTTAATATTTATTTTTTGTATTATTGTGTCAATTTATTATTATATGTATGTAATACATATGTATATTTTTTGTTTGTTTGATTTTCAAGTCTCATCATATTATAAATTTGCTGAAATTGACAAAAGTTAGGCATATTAAAAAATTGTAGGCAATTAAAAACCAGTATAAATTCTTTAATGTATCACCGTTATAGGTAAATGATATATGTAGATAAAATATATTGTACCTATGAAGATTGTAAATCCATACCTATGTACAATAGATACCTATACATGTACTTTCAAAAAATTAAAAATAAATGATTACCGCAAAAGAAGGTAATTGATTAAAAATTATTCATGATCTTATCACATAAATTATATTGATTACCTAGTTTAATTGCATTTATTTAATATTTATTTTTTGTATTATTGTGTCAATTTATTATTATATGTATGTAATACATATGTATATTTTTTGTTTGTTTGATTTTCAAGTCTCATCATATTATAAATTTGCTGAAATTGACAAAAGTTAGGCATATTAAAAAATTGTAGGCAATTAAAAACCAGTTTAAATTCTTTAATGTATCACCGTTATAGGTAAATGATATATGTAGATAAAATATATTGTACCTATGAAGTTATTGTAAATCCATACCCATGTACAATAGATACCTATAAATGTACTTTCAAAAAGAAATTAAAAATAAATGATTGCCGCAAAAGAAGGTAGGTAATTGATTAAAAATTATTCATGTATCATCTACGGCTACCAATTTATATACTTACATATATACACGCATACCTACAAACATACATACATATATAATATAATGTACCTAGCGTTACCGACTATTAATTCATAAAAATTATTATCTTTTAATCATAATTTATAAATGTACATAGGTAGATATTTATGTACATACATATATATACATATGTACTTATGTTTGTGTGTACATATATTTTAATCACCTTTTAATTTAAAATTTTGTAAAAGGTACAGTACTGACCTATTACAGTGCTCAAAGTCAAGATAAGAAAATAATAAGTTTTAAATAAGTTGACACGAACGGTATTCGATATCTCATATTTTTAATTTGAGGGTGTAATTAATTATAATATTACACTACCGAGTTCTTAGTCATCATTCCACTATTTAAGAAACATCTATAATGAATAGGTATCATTAATCAATCAATCAATTTCTAAAATTATTAAATAGGACAATAAGAACTTTTGCACATACATACATAATATGTACCTACATATGTATGGACTTTTGTGTTCAACAAAATATTTGAAGCATATGTTATTATATTATGTACATTCAAAATAACATTTATGATGATAGCATTTGTTATTATATTATGTACATTCAAAATAACATGTATGTATAATGTACATTCAAAATAACATTAGATTTGCATTTGAAAAGAAACTAATTTTATTCCATTCAGAGACATGCAAGAAAAAACCATTTCAATAATTATTACAGATTTTACTATCTAATGTCCAGTGTGGATAAAGTCTTTTTTTAACAAGTATGATTTTTTCCCTAAACTGTTAATCATTGAATCGAAATTTTTAATCAATTAGAATTCTTTATTACAATATTACAAATATTACATTACATTAAATATATGTATGTATGACACTTTAAAAGAAAAGTTAAGTTCCTACATACATATATGTATGTACATCCATACTACTAATTAATATATGAATAGACATAGGTATGTATTTTTAAAATAAATAAATATTTTTTATACCTATTTGATTTTTTAAATTAATTAAATAATTATGACAAAATTTGTAGTTCGAACGAAAATTTAATTAAAAGAAATTTAGAATAGAATCTCATTTATATGTACATACATACATATGTATGTAGGTTTTTGTTTAATTTTAAAAATTTCATCCTCATTCCCTTAACCTCATCGCATATTTTGATGCTTAAAAAACAATTTTAGCTTCAACATAACAAACATATGTACTGTAAATATATGTTATATGTAACGTACATTTATAAATTATAAAAAAGTTTAGTTACAACAAAACAAGAGAAAAACCGCATATTACTTACTGTAAATTTTATTTATGTTACATCCTTTCGGGGAAATCCCTTTTAATAATTGTTATTAGTATGCTATAATGAAAATGAACATGGTTCTATGAGTTATGACCTATGTACACACACACACGCGCATAATATGAAAAATACAAAAACATCTTAAATTTTAAGTTCTCTTCTCTTCTGTACTTTACTTTGTATGATAGATGATTCATGCATGATTGTCGATTGATAAAAAATTTAAAAATAGAAAAAAATTAATTTTTTGTTTTGTTGTTTGATAAGAATAAAAAGAGTAAAGAATGCATGCTTATATTGAATATGATTGATACTCCCATAGTTATATGGCTTGCATTTGCATACATGAACATGACGATGATCGGCGAATGATGATTGATATTTGATGATAGATAAGAATAAAATACCTACATTTAAATTTAATATTTCATTATAACACTAATACATATTACATTCATTTCATTTGCATACCCAGTAGTCACTAGTCAGTACTCACTACTCAGTAGTACCCACAATCACAATCACTCATCAGAGAGAGTAAGAATTATGTTTAATTAAATTAATGCTAATTGCTAATACAAATAGACAATACAGGTGTTTTTAGCCCATTTATCCTATATCTATTCATTATTTGCTATATCTAATTATGTAAGTACCTTACTACCTTAAATCATAAAGAAACTATAGTATAGTATAGTTTCTTTGTGCATAAGTCCTTATCTTATCGAATTGATCAAAACTTATTTGATTATAGATCTGATCTGATGATTATCTATCTATCTATCTAATAGATAGATAATCAATAATCATCTAGTGGCTCATCTTATTCTAATAATCTATGCTCAAAATTGAAAAGAAAAGTGTATATTGTACAACCACATATGTACATACATATGTATAACAAATATTCCATAAAAAGAAGTCCGACCGAAGTATAATATGAATTAACTGAATTTGATAAATTGATAAGTGATAATAAAATAATATTTGTTTGTATGTTTTCTTGCAAAGTTGTGGTTTGCAGTTGCGCGTAAAAATTATGAATGTGCTCATGATACAATAAATATAATATCATGGTATGTATATACTATTTCAACAAATCTACATTTAGATACATTTTCCTAACAAGTTATTTTATTATAATTCTTTGTTTGGATATACATATGCCGTCAGTTCGGGCATACATATGTATGTATTGTTGTAAGTTGTACGTGTGTATAGTATAGCTATAAAATTTAATTACAGAAATTTACAAATTCAACCAAACACATAATATTAATATGTATATTTAAGAAATATCCGAGAGAGCACTGCAATGTGCAGAGCAAACAATGTTAATATGTATATAAATATAATATATGAATATGTATATTTTACTGTTCACACACACTGCACTCAACGAACTCCTTTACATATTTTTAAAATAAATTAAATACTAAATAATATTGTGCGTTATTATCGATGTGTGTACTATAAACTTATGAAAGAGTATTGAGTAATAAAAATGTAAATAAAATAATAAAAATGAGCAGATGAATGATCTAAGTTGGATTAGGTCAGGTGGCTAGCTGAAGGTAAAACTGACTAGCCAAATACTCAAATCATGTGAGAATGAGAATTAAGCTGGTAATGTAGTAGTGTACTGAGTGAGTGAGTAGCTATGTAGTGTTGTTGGTTTGGTAGGGTATGTAAATTCAATTCAAAATATTATTTACTTATTTATGTGGTATTGTGGTCATCAGCCACCACTCTGCTTAGTGTTGCTGGCTGAAATCTCAAGAAACATTCTGAATTGTGATATTGAGATTTGTTTGAGTAAAGGAAAATTACAATACAATACTGATTACTGCATAAGTACATAATTAACACAGTTTTGGTTGTATTCAAATTCAATTCAATATTATTTTATTTTTATACATTCATCAGTAAATAGTAATCAGTTTGCTATAAAACTTTGACGTACGAGGTTTTTTTAGTATTGGGTTGATTAAAATTTAAAAAATTTAATATATAAAAAAATTGTGTTATTATTTTTTTAATTTTAAATTTTCATACAGATTGGAATTTAGAAATTAATTAAAAAAAGTTTATTTAATTTTCAAATTAAATTAAAAATGTCAAATCGTGATAGTCAAGAAGGGCGTAGTCGCGGTTCTTCTATTAGTGATCGCGGGAGTCGTGATTCAAGTAATGCCGGTGGTAGCAACTCATCAAATGATGGACGTGGTCGGGGTTTAGCTAATGGGGGTGGTGGTTATAATACTGGTAATGGTCGTGGTGGTGGTCGCGATGCAAGTGCAGGCAATGGACGTGGCACTGGACGTGATTCAAGTGGTGGACGTAGTCGAGGTGCAGGCAACGGACGTGGCACTGGACGTGATTCAAGTGGTGGACGTAGTCGCGGTGCAGGAAACGGACGTGATTCAAGTGGGGGACGCAGTCGCGGTGCAGGCAACGGACGTGGCACTGGACGTGATTTAAGTGGTGGACGCAGTCGTGGTGCAGGTAATAGACGAGGTCGAAATTTAAGTGGTGGTCGTGGCTCCGGTGATGGACGAAACTCGACATATGATGCAACTTTATATAATTTTGTAAGTATTATTTGTTTTTCTATTTTTGAAATGTTTTATTTAAAAGAAAATAAATAATTACGATTTTTCCTACACATATGTACTTAACTTACATGAAAAATAAAAAATAACTTCAATTTTCAAAATTAAATGAATAAAATCCATATAAATATGTATGTACATATTTATATGGGTAAAAAGAAATCATTTTAGTTTAAAAATTGTGCACAAAAAATTAAACTTTAGTCCAATAACATAAATTAATAATTATTAATTGACTATTTGTCAGTGTCAGTTAGTAAGAAATACTGAAAAACTTAATAGGTATAAAAAAATTTTTCTATATATATTTTAGGTAATACATCCATACATATTTATATAAATCTATACATACAAACATGCATAGATAAGAATTTTTAACAATAAACAAAAATTAAAATTTCGAAAGAAATTGCAAATTTCTTTACTAAACTAATGCATATTAGTTATGTACTTATAAGTAACTGGTGTAACTGTAACTGTGATAAAATAGTAATAAGTATGTATTCAAAATTTGAAGGTACATATTTAAAACTGAACCAGGACTGACCATAAAAATAATGAAAATTGTTAACTTAGGTATATGCGATATATGATGTTTGTAGGCTTGAAACAGCATATAAGTATATAATATTCTAATATATTTACGAATATCTATGTAGGTACCTAAGTTATCTATGAATTTTGTTGCGGGATTCCATTAGGATGTTAGCAACTACAGCACAGAACAGACTAAAGAACAGTACCCAGTAGTAGCAGTAAATCAGTAATATGTACATACATACTTAATTAGCAATGACTTTTCTTTTCAATTATTAAGTTATTTATTTTATTTTGATTTTGGGGAAAATCCCAATTTTTTTTATTTAAATATGAACATAATGTATTAATGACACCCATAATAATATATTTTAACTATAGTTGATAGGCATCTCATAATAAATAAAAAATAACCAAGCTTAAGTCAAAATAAAGTGACTAATGATTAATGAATAATTAATAAGTATCTATTCAGTAAAGACAAAAAAAAAACACATGGATATATTATGAGAGAGATCTCTTAAAAGTTATTTGGATGGACATAAGATCACGAAGATGGAGCAGCAGAAGACAGAACTCAAAAGTTTTAATATCTCTTAATACATACATATTAATTATTATGTTGCATACATATTAATTATATTATGTACATATTCAATGAAATATACATATGTACGTATTAAAAAATTTTCTCTCAATATTTAAAATGTACTTAAGTCTGTTTGTATCGGTTTTCTTGATTTGAGTACTGATCTAATTTTAATTTTTAAAATAAACAAATAAAATCCGAAAAAAAAGCTCTCCTTTGAATTATGAAAATAAATTAAATAAACAATTTAATTTATTTTAACAAACAAAGAAAAAATACAATGTATTAAAAAAGTAGCTATAATTTTAGTTTTTGTTAAAAAAATATACCGTTATTTTAATATTTGTTTTTTTTTTTTTTTTTTTGTTTAATGCAATAAAACTAATTTTTTTTTCTTAAACTCTTCATTTTCTTTTTACTCTTAAAAAACATTTAGTTAATATTAATTAATAATTAGTTTATAAATAAATGAATGTCACTACGTTCTGAAAAGGGTATTGAAAGGAAAAAAAAAGTTTATAAATTGTTGTGTAAAACTAAATTTCAGAAATTGTAAATATTTTTGCACTATTCCTTTCGGATGTGAGGCAAGTTGAATGTTATATAACATTATACATATAATGTTACATATTTAGAAAAGAAAAAAAGGTTGTTGTTAAGTTATGAAGCGCTTTAATAATACTTCTGGATTTGAAATATCTTAAGTTTAATTCAAAGCATGATAAAAATTGTTTTTTGCGTCGAATTGATCGATATATGCTCCATAATAAAAAATACAAAATTAAATACGATTTATTTATTGGATATTTGAAAATTTTCATATTTGTATGTTGGTATTTTTGTTTAATAATACCAAAAAGAAATGGAACGAATTAAATAATGTTGATAATGTTACGATAGAATATTTGTAAATTAACTTTTAATTCATATTATATTGCATTTTCAAGTTGTCTTTAAGTTATTTGTTTTTTAAATAGGTACCTACTTAAACAAAAAACAAAAATTTATTCTGTCATTCTTTTTGTTTAACCAATGAGTACATATTATAATATATCATTTTCTGATCAAATTCAGGTATTTATTAAATATATTCAGGTATTTACTAAATATATTGAGGTTTTTGCTAAATATATTCAGGTATTTACTAAATAAATTCAGATTTTTGTTTTTTTGAAATTCAGAGTTTTACTAAATGAATTCAGATTTTCACTAAATAATTTCAGGTTTTTTTTTTTTTGGAATTCCGATTTTTGCTAAATAAATTTAGATTCGATAAAATTTGATTCGAAAATTGTAAAAATTAAAACCTTTCTATATGAAAATTCTCAAAAATATTTATCGTCGACTTGTCTAACTTTGACTAAGTAGGGTAACGTTGACATTGATCAAAAAAATTATGATTAATTTAGTTTCAGAAAATTTAGCAGTTTATTATTTTATTGTCGGTATTTTTCAGTCCATGTGAGAGCTGTAGTTTCATAGAGTTAAAGCATTTTGTTTTGTGTTAGAAATAGAAATACAAACATACGTATGTTTACTTACAATTTTCCTGAATAAAGAACTTATAAGTATTATAAGTATATAATATATTATGTACCCACCTATTGAAATTTAAAAATAATTATTTGAATTTTACTGATGATTACTTTAAAAGAGAAACAGTTATGTTTAATTTAAATTTATTGAAATTTCTTCAAATTTTAAAATAAATATGAATGTAAGGTTGTTAATTTAAAGATTATTGAATTAGATTATTCAGTTGATGCCGTGCTTATTAATTTTAATTTATTTACCTAAAAAACATATGATGTCGGTACATAATATATTAAAATTGTTATTATTTTGTTTTGTTCTACCGATAATTATGGATAAATTCAAAACGGCGTAAGTTTGTTATTCACATCGAGCTTAGCCAAGTCATTAAAATTAAAGAGAAAAAAACTATTTCAATTAGGTACCTATTTTCAAAGCAAAAAGTACGAAATTCTTAGCAAACAATATTTTACTTCTCAATCATACCTAAATATGTACATATGTACTATCTTATTTTAATCATACATGAACATACTCAAATAAACAAATATACACTATTTATTTATACATTTAAATAAAAAAAAATCATTAATTTTACCATGTGCTATTTATTAAAAATATCAGAATACATTTTTAATTCTCTAGAAATATTTCTATTTTTTCTATGGATAAACTTTTCTTTATTTCTATTGAAAATTTCTAAAATCTAATAATAAATTTTAAGTTTATTTCTTTACAATTTTTTTCTTTTGTAAAGTTTAAATTATGTATTTCAAATAATAGAAGAAAAAGCAAAAGGGACATTTCTTTTCTTAAACATAGACATAGACTAGCACTAGAATATTACTAAAACTTTGGGGAGAAAGGGATGGCGATAAAATCACTGAGAGAAAAATATATTAAATATTTAAATATTCAAAAAGGAAAAGTATAAACTTAACTTAAGTAAATAAATTTAACCTTGACATTTGAAAAAAAAAATTTTCAATAAATAAACTTAAATTTTTAACTTTGTACATATGTAAGTACATACCTACAATGTTTTATAAGGTTGGCCACGAAATCGCAAATACAAAATCCCAAAATCCCAAAATTCCAAAATCCCAAACCACTTTCGTTTTCATAATTCGTTTTGAATTTTTTTTATTTCAGATGTCGATTTAATTAATGAAACCCTGAATTTGAAACCAACTATAAAATCTCACTGAATTATTTTTTCTTACATGTATGTTTCAACAATAAAATTCTTATAATAGTCTAACAATAAAATTTATATTCGTATGTTTCAACAATAAAATTCTTATAAAGCCCCGCTAAACAAATTATTGAAACCCTGATTTTATAACCAACTCTAAAATCCCTCCTAATTCAGAATTTGGCATATATTACATATATATTCTGGCTTTGAATCCAACTATAAAATCTCACCGAATTATTTTTTCTTACATGTATATTTCAACAATAAAAATCTTATAAGATTTTCTATATTAAATAAATCTATGAAGATGAAAACCCCCTCTGAAAAAATTATTGAAACCCTGATTTTGTAACCAACTCTGAAATCCCTCCTAATTCAGAATTTGGCATATACATATATATACATATTCTGAAAAAAGCGGCAATTCTAGTTTTGAATCCAACTCTATAAAAGCTCTCCTAGTTTGAATATCGCACATACATATATATAAATATTCTAGAAAAAGCGGCAATTCTGATTTTGAATCCAACTCTGAATTGAAAACGAACTATAATATCAAAATGGGATTTTGGAATTTGGGATTTTGTAATTTTGAGATTTTGGATTTGGGATTTTTTTTGGTATTTTGGCATTTGGGACTTTTTTCGGGATTTTAGCATTTCGTGCCGGTCCCATTTTATATGCATACAAGATATCTGAAATTTAGTGAAGAGGTGTCGAGTTACATGTCAAAAGCTTTTGTAAAATTTGGTTGGTCTAAAGCAGCCGGTTCAGGCTTTTTGCACCTCTTGCAACTTAATGAAGCTAGATGTCTGAAATCTTACAAAAACTTCTGTAAAATTTGGTTGTGCCGGTGCAATAGATTTGGGTAGTTGTCATACAACTCCACAGTTTACATAAATTATGTAAGTACATACATACAATGTTTTAATTTGAAATGTTTTGATTTTAAAAGTATAAAGATTATTTTCATTCTTTTCTTTATACATATGTAAGTATTTTGATGTTTACAACAAAGTTGTATAGTATGTATACGTATACTGGTATACAAAAACAAAATCCATGCATATGTACATTTAAATATGTATATACTTCGTTTTGTACATTTTTATAAATTTTAAAATAAATATTTATGCATTTATTAATTATTAATATGTACCTATATGCACTATATATTGTGTAGTATACATATTTAATATATGTATGTGTGTAAATGGAACAAATATTATTTTCTTTTATTTTTATTAAGTAAAGTATAGATTCTTGCTTTTTTTGTTAATCTAGGTCAAGATTAACCATTAAAAAATGTAATATTTTATTTTAGTTAGATTTATAAGTACATATGTAAATTGTAATATGTAAATTGTAACATAAAAAATTTCTAAACATACGTAATGTTTTACTTACCGTAAAGAAATAAGGGTGTTTAAACTTTTGAAATTTTCTTTTTTTAAAAAAATTAAGATTCTTGACTTCGGAAATTTATTTTCGACATCGCAACTACAATGTCGCATTATTTTAAACGTAAATTTAAAAAAATTTACATGGTCTCATGTTCGGAAATTCATTTTACATTGTATTCGCGACCCACTTTCGATAATAATAAGAAGTCGGACCTATAAAATGATTTGGAAAAGGTCTTCACCGATTTTGTAGTAAAATTTAAATATATATATATTTTTTTTCTTTTTTAGTTTCTATTACAGTATCGGGGACTAGGTGTTTTAAATCACATCGGTCCAACTTCTGGCTTCTAAGATAGGGGGCTTTCTTCCAAATAACAGCCAGTATTTTTTTAAGTCGACATTTCATTTTTGTCGTGATCGGAATTGTAAACAAAACATCTCGACACAATACGTTTGGTTTCATAAATTTTACATTATATCTAGGTCAAGTTGCTGCTTTTTTTTCGACATTTCCGATGTACGGAGTCTTATAATTTTTTACTACTACAATTACTATAAATTGTCAGTTACCATAAAAACATAAATAACAAATGTAGAAATTCTTTATTAAAGCTTAAGTTGTGAGCTTTTGTGTGGTGGGTATTTGATGTATATTCATATATATGTATTATGTATAATGTATATGTACTTTCATTTGCAACTAATTTTATTAGTTTCCACTTTCCATAATTATGTTAAACTTACAAAATGTGTTTTCTGTATAATGTATATTTTCATAATATTTTATACGGTTAACGATTATATTTTATATTAATCGAATTAAGTTTTGAAAACTAAAGAAAGCCAATCTGTTCTCATTTTAAAGCTCAAAATATCTACATAATTAAAATTTAAAATTAATAATATTATGAACTATGAACTGTATGAACTATGTTCAAGGGGACAATAAATTTGCAATTACGTTTGTGACACCTTCAGGGAATCGAGCTAGGTATAGTATAAAGGGTATGGATCGGCTCAGAATCGAATTCTGATTCGATTAGGCCATGCACGTTCGTCCCTCCGTCCGTTTGTCTCTCCGAACGATAACTCAAAAATAAAGGAGCTAGGAGACTGAAATTTTTTTTATGTCACTTTTGCAAAATTGTTAGTTTTTCTATTTGAATACAGCATTTTTCGCTGCGGGGTTCGAGTAGCTCCCGTACAACTTCTTTCTCTATATGAAAATAACTCAGTATCTATTAAAACTAGGCATCTAAAATTTTACAAATGATGATCAAGTTTTATGGCAACAACTTCTGTAAAATTTGGTTGAGCTGGTGCAACAGATTCGTATAGCTGCCATACAACTTCTCTCTTTAAATGAAAATAACTCAGTGTCTATTGAAGCTAGGTATCTAAAATTTAGTGAAGAGATGTCGAGTTACATGACAAAAGCTTTTGTAAAATTTGGTTGGTCTAGAGCAGCGGTTCAGGCTTCTTGCACCTCTTGGAGCTAAATAAAGCTAGGCGTCTGAAATCTTACAAAAGATGATCAAATTTTAGGGCAATAACTTCTGTAAAATTTGGTTGTGCTCCTGCAATCAATTTGGGTAGTTGTCATACAACTCCACAATTTACATAAATATAATATCTCGGTAGTTAACGTCGGTATTAAAACATTTAAAATTTTTTAAAAGATGATAAAGTTTTATAGAACCAAGATATATTACGTTCATAAGGGTATCCCAGAGTTGACACAGTCTACTCCATCGCACTCTTCCTCGTTTTTTATTATTTTTAAAGAGTTAAATGAGCTTGTCAGAGTTAACAGATTGAAAATTAAAGATCAACAGTAATCAACTACATACTTACATTTAAAAAAGTATTTTTAAAGGAATTTTTGTAAGACAAAAATGACTTTTCTTTAAATAAAAATTTACCCACATAAATTTATATTTATGAGTGAAATAAAATGAAAATAAAATAATAATTCAGTCGGATCTATATAAATTTTTTTAACTATGCTATATTTAGTTGAAGTGTTTAGTTTTTTTTTTATTCTCGATAGTATGACTATAGTGTATTGTTTATATTTAAAAAAATATTTTTTTAATACTTAGGTATATTTTCATTAAATAACTTAATTAAATTTTTATTTTTATGATAATACAGTTTGATGGATCAAAATATTCTGAAACTCATGGATATGGTGGTGAAAACGTTAGCTATAAATTATCTGAATCAGATATGAGAAAAGTTTCAAAATCAATTATAAATTTAATTGGAATGATGTTTGATGAAGAAGATATGAAAAATTTATTTATAAGTTTACAATTGGATACAACATTATTAAAATCAGATCGTTTTACAAAAGATTTAATATTAAAAGCATTATCAACATTATCATCAAGTGCAATATATATATGTGATCAAATAAATGGTACTGGATCACGTAATAAAAAACAATCAAATCCTATTTTAAATTTTCTTAAAATGATACCATTCATAAATCGGCCAATGATAAAAACAAATAAAGAAATTGCATTTTATACAAATGGTTTAAATGATATTTATTTAATGATGGATGCTTGTGATATTATAAAAAGTAAGTATTTTATTATAGTATTTTTTATTAACCCTTGGATCCTGATCACTTTTTTTTTTATAATGAAGTAATCGGTGTGACTTTAAATATGATTAAAATGAAGTGTTAAATTTTAATATACTTACATACGTAAATATGATTTTCATAAATTCAACGCATGCATTTATTTAAATTCTATTATAATGCAAAATTATTCGAAAAAAAAATAATTTACGCAGCAAAAGGGTTAAAAATGCAACTAAATTTATTTCATTATATCTTATTTTATTAATTTTCTTTCTTTAATTTTTCTTTTTTTTTTTAATTCTTAAGAATATCATCGAGATCCTAATTTCTACTACAAATATTATAAAGCACTTAAAACAAAATTAAGACCACTTGAAAATGATTCAGATGAATATATGAAAATTGTTGAATATGCAATAAATTCTCGTGGTCCAACACATAATTATGGATTAGATATTGTTGAAATATTTAAGGTTTCAAGACGTGGGGAATTTACAAAATATAAAAAATTTAAACAAACTTATGGTATGGAAAAATTATTATGGTACGGTTCAAGAGCGACAAATTATCCATCAATTTTGTTGAAAGGTAAGAATTATTAATTTAAATTATATTTTTCTAAAATTATTTTTCAACTTAAAATCTAGATTATTTTTTATTTAAAAACTTTCGATTTGCGTAGCTTATTTGTATAGAGATAGAAAAGATAATTTTTGCATGGTTTTAAGACAACAAAAAAACGAAATATTTTTTTTTTATATTATATTTTCTAATACCTTATTATTATTAAAATAACAATAACTCAAATTGAAATTTGACAATTTTTATTTTAAATAAATGAAAAAAAATATAAATCAAAAATGTATTTAATAACGTATTTTTTTTTATTATAATACAGGAATAAGGGTAGCACCACATCAATCACCAAGTATTGGTAATAAATATGGTAGAGGTATTTATTTTACTGATTGTATTACAAAAGCAGCTAACTTTTGTCAAGCAAATCAAAATAAACCCTATGGTCTTCTATTATTAACAGAAGTTGCATTAGGTAATTCATTAAAATTTACAAAATCTGAAAATATTACTGCATTACGTAATGGAAAAAATAGTGTTAAAGGACTTGGAAAATATATACCTGATCCAAATGGTCATATAGTTACACATAATAATGTTCAAGTTCCATTAGGAAAATTAATACAAGATTCAACAGTTAATACTGAATTAAATTATAATGAATATGTTGTTTATAATCCAGATCAAGTGTTAATTCAATATTTGGTCCAAGTTAAATTTAATTTTAATTAAATTTACGTAAAACAAAGAAAAAAAACAAAATTTTTAATTGAAATCTCATAAAAATCTTTACAAATTATTAATATAAAAATTAAAAATAATTTATATAATGTTTTTAATTTTTACTTAAGTTTGAATAACATTTAGTAGATAACTGAAAGTTTATACTAATAAATATAAAATAAATAAAACTAATTTTTTTTCGTTTTTTTATTAAACACATTTCTAAAAATATATTTTTACAGTTGCATGTCATGTCAAAAATTTATTCCTTTTTTTTTCCCACTACTTCTATTCATGCGGAGTTCAAATATTTAATGGAAAACTAGAAAATTTAAATGGAATGCAAGTTTTAATGAATAATTTTTCTAAATGCAAAAATAGAAACAGAGGAAGAATTTTCAACTTTATAAACTAATACAAGTACAGAATTTTCGCATATCTCTCAAACAATTAAAGTTAGAAATAAATAATTTTGAGAAAAATTAAATCTTTGGCAATGAACATTATTTATTACTAAAACAACAAAAACGCTTTTCGATAAAAAACAAAAATCCATAAATATAAAAGCGATTATATTACAAATATCGTCCCAACAGATTAAAATTTTGTTACAATGCCCATAACGTTGCCGATTCAAATAACGTTCTTTTTTTTTTTTTTTTTAATGCATTTTTCTGCCACATAAATGTAGACAAAAAATTACACAGTCTTTCCTGTTCAGACGTGACTGTAAATGTCGTAAGGGGAAATAACTCTTACGACGTGTGTGGGATTCGAACCCACACTTCCTCGGTGTTTACGGCGTACCCACTAGGCCCACGTACTTTTTCTTGTACATAATCATAATATAATATACAAATTTTCTCCAAGCCTTTTTCAGCGGTATTTACTTTTAGTTTTATTTATTTCTTTGGAAAAAGGTAATTGAAATTCAAAATGCGAAATTTATGTAAAATGGTGCATGTGAAAAAATAGGGGCTGGAGACGAAATCACGAAAACTTAATATCCCTGAAACTTGAAATTTCGGAATAGTAAATAAAAGTAAAAAATGTTCTAACCAATTATGAAATCCCCCCTAATTATTTATGTTACATATATTATGTAGTATGTATTACAACAAGGTATTTAATCAAATTTATTTATTTATATTTAATTTTTCAATTGAGCTTCTTTGGCGACCATGTAAGCAAAACTTATTTTTATTTCCTAAGGGAGGTAGGAATTTTCCAAAGACACCAAGAATTTCCCCTTGATAGTGTCAGATTCTTACTGACTAAACCCAAGTAAATACATACAATTTATTTCGTATTTAAAAACAAAATATAATTATTGTAACTCCATAATAAAACATTGACGAAATATTGATTAAATTAATCTCAAACAGCCAAGCCATCCGGTATCCACACGACCATTATGAGGAAAGTTTTACTCTTCATTTTATATCCTCTTTCTCCTATATAAACAATTTTTGTAGTTTATGGAAAGAGGATATGAAACGAAAAGTAAAACGTTCCTCATAAATATTTGTGTGGTTTGGCTGAAGAATATTTAATGTTTTAATAAATAATTTACAAAAAAAAAAACGCAAAATATTCAGATTCAGATTTTGAAATTTCTAAAAAGAAAAAAAATTTAGTTTAGGATAAAAAACATGCACAATTAACTCATAAATATTTAATCTTTTATTGCCAGCAATATTTTAAATCATCCTTTAATAAGTATTTTTTTTTTTAGTTTTTGAAGATAATACTGTGCTTGCATATAAATTACAAATTTCTATATATGTACATATGTCATATGTGCATACTTAAGTATAAGATAAGTTTTTATTTCTATTTAAATAAAAAATTTCTGAGTTTATCAGTTTTTGTTTGATTTTTTGCATTTATTTTATTGCCAACATTATCAGATGCAAATTTTTAAATATGTATAAAAAATGTAAAAATTTGCATTTACATATAAAAATATTTTACACTCAGCGACAATTAATATTATCATAATTTTGTTATAACTTTGTATCATTTAAAATATAATTAAGTAGTTATCAATTAGTTTTAAATTTTTTTTGGGATTTATTTCTACAAGAAAGATTTAAAAATATTGTTATTAGAAATACAGTACAATCGTGATAAGATGAGCAAAAATTTTTCAAAATTTTCTTAAATGTAGAATATATTTTTCTTTACTCAGAATGTATTTGTTCTTTATAATTGGGTTCTTTGAGGTTTGCCATTGGGTTCTTTATAATTTGTTCTTTATAATTTTATATATTATGTTTTTGGCTGAAATTTTTGAAAAGTTTGCCTATTGTTGCCTCTGTCCCTTTTTTTACAAAATTTCTACGATAGGACAATGAATTAAAAATTACATCCATGCATAATGGTCTTTTAAAAAAAATAATGTTATAGAACAACTTTTTTATGTAGACTCACCCGTTACGGAGCTACAACCCCTCAAAATTTAAAAAAAGTCCTATTTTTAAATGTACAAATGCTTATGTTCATAGTTGAAGAAAAGTATGCGTCAACGTCTGGCATATTTTTTTACCTGATAACTATGAATTTGCACGTAGAAATTTTTTTTTGCAGTAATTGTTCTTCATAGAGGTAAGCGTATGCAATGTCAATTTATCTAGTTGTTTGAGAATTTGAGGTGATTTCGATTTAAACAGTTTTCGTTTGTTGAAGTGTAAACATTAAATAAATAAAAAATAAAAATGAATGATGGTTTAAGAATTTTAATAGAATTGTTGAATGATGATGAGGATCCAAGTTCATTTTATGAAGTTTATCTAAAAAAAAGAAGACGTGTAATTTTTCAAAATATAGTAGAACAAACGAAAGAAGAGAACAGTTTTATTTCTTCTTCCAAAAGAAAATTCATTTTCCATCTTTAATCTTGTAGTAATTAATAATTTTATTATAGTATCAGTCCAGCTATCTACATTTATTTGCCTAAAAATAAAACAAATTTTATCAACTTTGACAATTATATATTTTTTTTTATAATATGAATTACATTTATATAGATAGAATATACATTTATTTATTTCAATTTATGTATATTAAATTAAATTTTTTACTTATGTACATGTTTTTTGAAGCCATTTTGTTAAATTTATAAATAATGCAAGCAATTGCAAGCACACTAAAATATCTGCAAAATCTACCCGATACTGACGTAACATTGATAACTATGAACTGTAGCGCCTGCTTTTTAACTTAGCAAATTTTTTAACAATATGCAACTATGAACGAAAAATCTTTTTTTTTTGCGCAGGTGTGACAACTATGAACACGCCTAATCTCGTGTTCTCCTTAATAGTTTTTCAATCTAAAAACACTAAACGATAGGATATTTTTTTTATCTTTATAAATCAATGTCAAAAATATACAGTTTTTTTAAATTTAGTACTTAAATTTACCGTTATGAGAAATTTTACAAGAATTTGCTTTTTCATATCTTCCCAACGATTTTAGATGCAGCCTTAAAATGTTGACACAAGATTTTTCGAAACTAAAATAAATAAAACTCAAACATTAAAGCTCCAACATTATAATCTTACATGCTTTAGCTACTTAATTCAGATTTTCATAATTATGTAGGATTGCTTTAAAATTGAAAATGTCTCCTGATTTCTCCCTTTTTTTTATATACATAATATATGTACATATAAAATTCTAAGATATTTTATATCATTTATTTTTCTTAATTTCTATCTGTTTAACTTATACATTGTTTAAGATGGAGCAATAAAATTTTAACCATGGTTTAATCACATTAAAAAATTAATGTTGTGTTTATATAACTACTTGCGCCGTTTATCACTCAGCACAAAATTGGAAAAAAACCCTATTTGTCTAAAAACCTAATAAACAAAACATCAGCGGGCATAGATGGAATACCAAATGTGGTTTTAAGAAACTTAACGGTTAAAGTCATAGAAAAATATGTTATTTTATTTAATAATTTATTAAACTATTGCTATTTCTCTAAAATATGGAAAATCAACCTTATCACTGATTATTGGTTACTCAAAATGAACGCAATATTATTTCGTAATACTGTTTACAAAACCAATAGTAATATTAGAAAATAATGAAAAGATTTTAAAATAAAAGCTTTAAACTCTACCATAATTGACAGAAAAAATCTGTCAAATATCTAGGTGTTGTATTAAATCAACATTCAAACTACATTAATGTTAAAAAAAATTCAGAAAAAGGGACAAAAGCATTCATGGCGTCCAAAAAACTTTTCTATAATAAAATTATCAGTGAAAGCGTAAAAGTTTTAGCATACCAAACTTTAATTAGGCTTGTCATTTCTTATGGTGAACCCATACGGTACAACATAAGTGCAAGCCTAATGGAGAAAATAAGAATATTTGAACGAAAATGCATAAGAGCCTGCGTAAATCTACATAGAAAACCAGAAACGGATTATAAGCATTTCTACCCCAATAAATGCTTGTACCGTAAAGCAAAAATAATTAGATTCGATAATTTTTTTATTAAAATTATTCGTAATCATTTTGACAGATCTCTCAATACAAACGAAAATGGTTTAATATCCAAAATATATTACCATAATGAAGAGTATATAAATAATAGTTTAAAGTCAGCTTTTATTGCTCCCGAAAATTTTATTTACCTCTAAAGGGTATATTCAAAGCCGCGAGCATGCCCCTCTATTATATCAAATTAAATAAAAAATTAGCCTAAAAACTATAATATTAGAATAGGCGTAGGTTAAGATAGGTAGGTTTTAGGTAGCATAATCTTAAGTTAGTATAAAGTTTTATTTATAAAATTTAAATTAATTTTGGTTTTTATTATAAATTTTTCAAAATTAAATTCTCTGATAAAAAATTCTATTAAAAAAAAAAAATATAATAACTAAACAAATTAAATAAAGAAGAAAATTGAAACACCGAAATATAGTTTAAGGTTTTAGTTCTAAGTTTTGAAATAAATATTTTGTAAGCTTTTTTATTAATCCAATGTAACCAAAAATGATTAAAAAGAAAAATAAAAAAGTATATAAAAAAAAAAAAACGATAAAATTAAAATTTTTAGTTAATTTTTAATTCAAAATTTTTGTGTAAACAATCGATAGTCGATACCTTTTGTTCTATTCTATATTCCAATCATATCATTAAGCTTATCTTATCAAAACTCGAACTTTTTATTGTTTTTCTAAGGGTAGAGTAAAATAATAAATTTCATACTTTTAAATATACACATATATATGTATACCGGCATACCGCTTATAAATTTGGTAGGTGTTAGTTATCTTCTTTTCGAGACATATGTATGTACCTCTTAACATTTTTGAATTTATAATGTATATTTTCAAAAGAAATGATCAGTTCTATATTAAACTTTGAAGTTTAAACAGTTAACATTAAAAATAAGTAATAAATTAAAAATGTCATTTTGTAGTAGTCAACAGGGACGTAGTCCCGCTGCAAGTAATTACCGTTACGAGCGTAGTGATACCAATTCTGGTGGTGGTTGTAATTTAAGCGGTGCACGAAACGAAAATGATGATAATGGAGATTCAAGTGTTGGACGTAGTCGTGGTACAGATATTGGACGTGAAAATGGTGATTGCGGTCCGGATAATGGACGTGGTGATGGTCGCGATTTAAGTGGGGATTGTAGTCGAAGTGCAGACAACATGCGTGCTGGTGGTTGCGATTTAAGTAGTGGACATAGTCGTGGTTTAGGTATTGAACGTGGTGGTGGTCGCGCATCAAGTGGTGGACGTAGTCGTGATACAGGTAACGATCATGGTGGTGGCCGGAATTTAAGTGGTGGGCTTAGTCGTGGTTTAGGTATTGAACGTGGTGGTGGTCGCGATTCAAGCGGTGGACGTAGTCGTGGTACAGGTAAAGGGCGTGGTAATGGTGGCCGCGATTTAAGTGGTGGGCGTAGTCGCGATACTGGTGACGGTCGTGGTGGTGGCCGCGATACAAGTGGTGGACGTAGTCGCGGCATAGGTAACGGGCGTGGTGGTGGTCGCGATTCAAGTGGTGTACGTAGTCGTGGTACAGGTAACGGGCGTAGTGGTGGTCGTGATTCAAGTGGAGGACGTCGTCGCGGTACAGATAACGGACATCGTCGTGGTGGTCGCGATTCAAGTGGTGATCGTAGTCGCCGTACAGGAAACGGACGTGGTCATACTTCCGGAGACGGACGAAATGCTGCATATGATTCAACTTTATATAATTTTGTAAGTTAATAATTTTTTTCTTGGTTTTGTTATTTAAAGTTTGCATTTTTTTTTTTGAAAACTGATGTTTTTTTTTAAACACTTATTTAAAAGTTTTTTAATTGACAAAAACAGAACAAAAAGACGAAATTAAAAAAAAAAGATTTTCTTTTTCAAGCAAACGCTCATTATTTACGATCTCTTTAACAGCCAGTGTGCTTAAATAAAATTTCAAAGAATATTATGTAAACAGGGATAACCTATTTTATTCCCACATTTGAATGATTTCTCTTCATATTTAGAATTATACATATAGTATTTTTATACTCGTATAAACTATGTTCAAGGGTATAATAAATTTAACTCAAATAATTATAACTCAATAAATAAAGGAGCTAGGAGACTGAAATTTTTTTACGTCAACTTTGCGAAATTGTTAGTTTCGCTATTTATACCCAACGTTTTCGGCCTCCGGATTCGAGTAGCTGCCATACAGCATCTTTATACCCGTATGAACTATGTTCAAGGGTATAATAAATTTGGCATTACGTTTGTGACTCCTTAAAGGAGTCGAGCTGGATATAGTATCAAAGGTATGGATCGGCTCAGAATCGAATTCGTACGTCCGTCTGTCCACCCGTACGCGTGATAACTTAAAAAATAAAGAAGCTAGGAAGCTGAAATTTTTTACGTCACTTTTGCAAAATTGTTAGTTTCGCTATTTAAATCCACCTTTTTCCGCCGCCGGGTTCGAATAGCTGCCATACAATTTCTTTCTTTATATGGAAATAGCTCAGTATCTATTAAAGCTAGATACATATGTGAAATTTCGTGAAGAGGTGTTCAGTTATATGCCAAAAATTTTTGTAAATTTTGGTTGGTCTAGAGAAGCCAGTTCTTCTTGCACCTCTTGGAATTTAATGAAGCTAGGCATCTGAAATCTTACAAAAGATGATCAAGTTTTAAAGTAATAACTTTCTATATATAAAGTAATAACTTTTAAAGTAATACTATTCTATAACTTCTATACATATATATGTATGTACATATGTAAATATATCTCGGTAGTTAACGTCAGGTACTAAAACATCTGAAATTTTTTAAAAGATGACCATGTTTTATAGAACCAGGATATATTATTACGTTCATACGGGTATCTCAGATTTGGCACAGTCTACTCTACTGCACTCTTCCTCGTTTTTTATTTAAAACGACGGAGTGTATGAACACTTCCAAAATATAACATTCAAGTATGACTAAAATTAATGAATTAGAGATAAATTAATGATGGGGTTGTTATGCAGGAGTAAGTGCTTAAAATGATTTTTATATACGTACATGCATACATACATACATATGATGTACACAACAAAAATTAAACTGTAAGTAATATTAATTATATTACATATTATGTACATAAATATATATGTATTTATGTACATACTTACAGACGCAGTTTACAGATTTTTTAAAAGAAAATTTAAAATTGAAATAGGGAAAAAACCGTTTTTTTTTAAATAATTTTACTATTTTCAACTCAAAAGAGTTTGATATTTTTATAAAACATTCATACAATACAATATTAATTCAAAATATTTTTTTATACATATGTATGTATATTACTTAGTGGTATATTAATTAAATACATGCATAAAAAACTTAACATTCAAAAAGCAAAATATATTGTATGTACCTACCTTCCTATGTACGCGTAATGTAATTTCTTTATTATTATTAAAATTGGACTTGTAAACAAAATACATTTTTTTCTCCAGAAAGTTACTGATAAGTGATAACTTTGATAAGCTTTTTCCTACACTCATACACAACACAGTAAAAATAAAACTTGAGTTTATATTTTTCTTTACTGTTTTGTTTTTTTATGAAATTTAAATTAATAATTTTAAATAATGGAAGGGGACCTACATTAACATGTACATATTAATAACTTGGAAATAGTATAAGTATGAGTATCAGTATCTTATACAAAGCCACAAAGCTAAGAAAGCATTATGGTAGTAAGAGAAAGGGAGAGAAAAAAAAATAGCGAGAGAAAAACATAAATAATCAAAAAGGAAGAGTCTAACTTAAATATAAATACAGTAGGGCCGCGATAATCCGAAATTTGATAATCCGAAATTCGCGCTAATCCGAAACACAAATTTCTTTATTGGCTGCCTTTATAATCCGAAACAAAAAAAAAAGGTTAACTCGATAATCCGAATTTTTTGTTTTTGTTCATTGTATTTGTTACATACTCGTACTTAAATTTTTTTTTATTTTATTTTTATTGTTTTATGGGCATTTTTTTAAATAAAAAAGGGAATTTCCCATACGTTTTTTTGATGTAATTTTTAAGTGTAACAATGTAAGAACAAAACATTAATGATTAGTTTCTCTTCAAGTGTAAATCGTTAATACATAAAATGTCTTGCAAAATTAAAAGAAGGCACAAGACTTTGAACTTAGAACAAAAAGCTGAAATTATTAAGAAAGTATCAGACGGGGTAAGTCTGAAAAGCTTAGCTTTGAAATATGGAGTAGGAGTTTCAACAATATTTGACATAAAAAAAAAGAAAAATGAAATTTTAACTTTTATTGCATCAAGCGATGCTGGTCCATGCAAGAAAATGACGCTAAAATCTGGTGAGTATCCAGAAATGGAAAACGAATTGCATTTATGGTTTCTTAAGCAACGGGAACGTCATATCCCAATATCTAATGAATGTATCATTGAGAAAGCTAAGTTATTGCACCAAAAATATTACCCAGAAAAACAATTTAACGCTAGTAGAGGTTGGGAATATAATTTCAAAAAAAGGTTCGGTATACGATCTTTAACGATTTCGGGTGAAAAGCTAAGTTGTACAACAGCTGATATTGAACCCTTTAAAAAAACATTGAACGACAAAATTAAGGAGCTAAACTTACAACCAGCCCAAATATTCAATGCTGATGAAAGTGCCTTATTTTGGCGGATACTTCCCAAAAAAACTCTGGTTAGCTTGCAAGAAAAAAGTGCTTTTGGTCATAAAATAGCTAAAGACAGAGTTACTTTTTTAGCATGTTGTAATGCAGATGGTTCTAAAAAATTAAAACCACTTGTAATAGGAAAATCTGCAGCTCCAAGAGCATTAAAAAATATCACGTTACCTGTTATTTATAAATCAACCAAAAATGCTTGGATGACGTCCTCTTTGTTCGAGGAATGGTTTTATAATTCATTCTGCCCGGAAATCAAACAATTTTTAAGACAACAGGGTTTACCTTTAACTGCTCTTTTACTCATCGACAATGCTCCATCTCATCCCTCAAATCTAATAAGTACAGATGGCCATATTACCACTATGTTTTTGCCTCCTAATTCCACAGCACTAATTCAACCAATGGATCAGAACGCCATACGAATAACCAAATTAAATTATAGGAAAAGTTTTTTAATGAATATTGTTGGTGAAAATCAGAAAAATTTGAATGACCTTATAAAAAAATTTACATTAAAAGATGCAATTTTTTGTTTAGCATCGGCTTGGGATAAAGTTAGTCCTGAAATTTTGAAAAAATGTTGGAAGCCGCTTCTATCTGTACAAGAAACCGTTAGCGGTTGGACTTCCGAAGATGAAATCCCGTTAAATGAATTACGTAGGCAATTGCCCGATAGCAGTGAATTGGAAGTTCTTTTGAATCAAATTACTTCGGAAGATTTGAATAGAAATGATGTTAATGAATGGGCTGAAAATGATAATTTTTGCAGCATTTCATCAGATGAAGATGAAGAAACATTCATTGATGAAGCGTCTTCGTATGACATTATTGACAACAAAGTACGATATGAAGATGCAATCCAAAGCTTCAACACATGCATTTTATGGGCCGAACAAAATAACTTACCATTGCAGCAAATATTATTATTGAGGAATATTAAAGAAAAGGTTGTATCTCATAGCTTAAATACAGCAAAACAAACAAAAATTCCTAATTTTTTTTCTACTACTTAAATTTTTTAATTAATTTATATTGTTTTCTTATTTTTTTGTTACTTTTTTATAAGTTTTTTGTTATTAATTTTCAAATGTTTGATTAAAAGTTATGAATATTGAAAATAAAAAAGGAAAGATGAATTTAATGAACACTAAATATGTCTTATTTTCTTTGAACTCCTAAAATTTTAATGTTTTGATAATCCGAAAAATTTGGTAATCCGAAACATGCAGAAAATTGTGATTTCGGATTATCGCGGTACTACTGTAAGTTTAACCTTCAATTGAAAATATTGAAATAAAAGTTTTTTTTTTATTTTTTTAAGATATGTACCTACATGTATACATATACATATTATGTATCTACATATTATTATATAATTTAAATAAATATGTACATATATTTTTATTAATTCTAATTTCTAAATTGCCTGCGAACAAATTGGTTTACTTTACACTTTGTATATTTTTATTCAATGTGTGGTTAATATTTTGTTTTAAATTCAGTTAAATTTAACAGAGTTGAGTTAGCAAAGAAAATTTAATTGTATGTACATACTTATTATGTATCTACACGGTTACCATTTGTTCAAAAAATTCACTGTTTATACTTTTCCCAAATATGTATGTAGGTAGGTACATAATTTCAATTCTATTCAAAGTAATTCTCCGTATAATATGGACAAATGTACTTATATGATCTGGATATTCATAATTAAAAATTCTACACATAACCTAAAAGATCCTAATATGGTACAATTTTAAAGTAAAAAGAAAATTAATCGAATCCTAATTGTTTTTATAATTTTTTAATTTGATTTTTAATTCAATATAAGATTTTAATTAACAACATTTTGCATTGACCTTGATAACTTAAATAAAATAGAAAAATAAAATTTAAAGAAAGATCACTTAATTTTAGTTCATTTTAGTTTAGTTGGACCCGTCTAAATGCAATCCGATTAAGTGCATAATTCGTTTAAAGGAACGCAAATATTTTGCACTATAAATTTAAACATTATTTTCTAATATTTTACTCGGATATTTGCAACTCGTTTAAATGCAAAAACCTTTTAAAAGCATAAAAAATCTGACTCATTAGCCATAATCCATAGAAAAAAAAACTCGGTTAAATGCACATTCATTAAAAAAAATTACATTTAAAAATTTATTTTACGAACAAATTCTTTGAATTTTTACGAAAAAAACATGTTGAATTATATGACATTGACATTTTTGATCATTCTGATAATTTGAACATTTTTAAATTACAATATTACATATACAGGTACAATACATATGTATACTGACAAATTTTTTAACATTCATTTTTGAAATTTAAGTAACGAACTGTTAATAGGTTTTGCATTATTAAAATCATAATAAATTAATTTTAAAAAACACGAATATAAGCACATATTTGTGCTTTTATAAATGGTTTTTCTAAATGCACAAATTTGTGCAATTATCGGGGCCTCGGATTAATGCAAAACCCGGATATGAGCATCAAATGGCTGTGATTATTTTAGTTTGTTTAAGAGCATATTAGTGTGTGTAAACGGATCCGAATTTATATGTTTCACTTATTTACTTATATATTATCGGAACATATTTCCGTAGTACGGCAGCACCATGATAATACCTTGTAAAATACGCTGTAAACACTGTGGGAGTGTGGGTTCGAATCCCACACATGTCGTAAGAGTTATTCCCCCTTAAGATATTTACAACAACACCTGAAAAGAAAAGGCTGTGTAATTTTCTTGCACTAAAAAATAACAAAAAATCATAAAAAAAATATGTATATCAAAAAATACATTATCTACATAATATGTAAGTACATTCTTATGTATGTACCTACTTATTTACTTTTAAGTACGTAAAGTACATTTTTCTTGTACATACATACATATGCATATTAAATTCTCATTCATTCGATCTCTAATTAATTTAATAATAAATTAATGACAAAAACTTTACGAAAACTAAAAATTGTTGTTGAATTTAATTTTTGTACATTTGTTTTTAAAGAAAGAAATTTTTTTTCTTTGATTTAAGATTTTACATTATTTTTTCAAAGAAGAATTTGTCAGTCGAATTTTTCAAAAATTTTTCAATTACAACAAAAATTTTCGATCACATACACTACATATGAAATTTAAATGAGAAATATTTATTTTAATAATATTATACATAATATGTACATATATATTATAAATGTAAAACATGTATTTTTATATAGGAGAATACAAAAGTTCAATAGCTTTTGATTTTTTATTAATAAAACTTTTTGATTTTTTTGTTAATCTAGGTCAAGATTGACCTTCAAAAAATATCATATTTTTGTTATTTTAGACTATAATAATGAAAGTGTTTTCTGAATGAATGAAAGTGTTTTTCTGAATAATGAAAGTGTTTTAATGAAATAAAAATTATGTCTGTTGTTGTACCGATTGATGAGGTCATGAAAAGTTTTCCTAATTTCTTAACGTTGTTCAAGTGTAGACTGTGTAAGTAGTCCAGGTCTGGTTTTATTTTAAGTTCACTTGATTCGTTGTGCATAATAAGGGGTAGAATTTGTGATACTTGAATTTCTTTATTTGTGAATATTTGAATTTTTATTTTTATATTTAGTTTCATTTTGCAATTGTATCAAAAAATTACCAAGTAGTTGTTTTTCAGTATTATTGGCCATTAAAGTTCCAAAAAAATTGTTAAAGAGGATTGTGTCATCACTTAAAGACTCAATTTCTTCATTTTTATTGAACTGATGTTCACATTCTGAGTTGGATCCTTTTAGGAGCTGTGATATACAATGGTTTTCCTTAATTTTCCCGATTAGATTTATTTTGCAGGTGATAATTTTGTTGAACTGTTTGCAATTTTCAGCTATTCGATATATTTCCATTAGATGAATTAGTAAATCATGGTAATCCAAGTTTAGTTGTGTATTATTCCTTATTGTATCTCTAATTTTTATATGGTTGTACTCGATTTCACTTGTTTTGGGTAAGTTAATGATATAAAGAAGAGTTGCGTTTTTGACTGTTATGGACGGAGTTGCGTATTCTATTGCTTCTAGTATGTTTGAATAAGGTAAATTTTCTGCTTCTATTATAAGACGTTTGACTTCTTTTTTGTTGAGTAGATTAGTGTTTACTATATTTGCTTTTGCTAGTTGAACTGCTCTGACAATTTCTTTCACTTCCTCTTTGATGATACTTATTTTATTGAAGATTGACTGTTGAATTTCTATGTTAGAATCATCGTTCAATTGTGCGATCTCGTTATATTCATTTAATAATTTTTCGGTGGTATTAATCAAAATATGATTAATTTCGTATTGCTTGTTATTATTTTGAGTTAGCTCATTGTGGTGTTTTAGCAATGTGTCCCAGGCGCTACCTAACCAGTTTATGGAACGTTTTTGCGATGGGTTCTCTTTTAGTGGTATTTCTATTCCAGGAGCTATTGTAAGCGTGTGCATTTTCCGGTTGATTACTGCTTCGAGTTCTTTGAGAGTGTCGCCGCCTATTATCCCATCGAAACTTTTTAAACTAGGTAGTACAAAGAATTGCGTTTTTAAGTTGTTCCCAATACATTCAAAAAATTTTACCACTATTTTCTTTGTTATATTTATATCTCCTCCTGCTGACTTAATTTTGAATATTTTGTTTGTTGGTATTGCGTTTGGTGCTAATTCTGGTTTTATAAAATTCTTGTTTGCACCGGTATCTATCAAGAATTTAAGAATTTCGTCGTTTTTAGTGATATATTCTAAGTAGGGTATGCTGCTATTGAGGCTTGGTTCGTAAAATTTATTTGCTGCTCATCATATTCCTTTTCTTCTTCTTCTTCTTGATCATCGTAATTTTGAATATAATCTTCGTAGCTCTCATCGTATTTTTCCAAGTCAGTTGTTTCTAGATCGAATATTCTTTGTTGATTTGCTTGCATATTTCGTCTATAATTGGTATTATTTCGAGCTCTCGATAATTTACTTTTTGACGGATCAACCTCCATTGATAAATTTTTTGGTTGTGCCGGTCTTTCAGAAAAATTATTTCGAATTGGTTGATATGCGCTTTGTTTTGGCTGTTGATTATTGTATTGTACGTATTATTCCGATTTTGTTGATATGTGTTTTGTTTAGTTTGCTGATATGTATTTTGAATATTTCTCTGTTGTGGTTGAATCTGGAATGGTTTCTTCTTTATAATTTGATTCCTTTGTTGTGCCATGGTGTTGGAATTTTGACTGTGGATAGTAATATTACGGAAATTAGAATTTTCGATTTCCAAACAACAACGTTGCAATTTTCGGTTTTTATTTTATTTATAATTAGTGACAATTGGTTGTTTACAATCGCAAAGAATTCATCTGTTGATTGATTGGTGCTGTTTCCTAAATCCCTGATTTGCCTAAAATTTGAGATGAATTGGAGTGGTCGTTCGGGTACCTCTCATACAACTCCCAAAACCGAACAAGCATATCTTCGAAATTAATAAAGATAGAAACTTCAAATTTGATACCAGGCTGTTGTTTCATGAATCCCTGATTTGTCTAAAATTTCAGATGAATTGGAATGGTTGTTCGGATATCTCCCACACAACTCCCAAGACCGAACAAGCATATCTTCGAAATTAATAAATATAAAAACTTGAAATTTCATATAAGAGTATTCTACCCTGTTCTGATTGATGTCTCTAAAATTTGGGATGAATTGTATAGGGTATAAATACATCGACTTACTGTTGCATTTACTTGTTTTATGTCAATGTGGGACACATAATTGCTATAGCATTAGTAATACGGTTGCAAAACATTAGTAATAAGGTTAAAATAATTTGTTATCAATCATTAATAAGGCCAATAATTTCATACGGTGCACCCATAAGGTACAACGTAAGTGCAAGCTTAATGGAAAAAATACGAAAGTTCGAAAGAAAGTGTATAAGAGTTTGCACCAATATTTGTAGAAAGCCCGAATCCGACTACAAACATTATTATTCCAATAAATACTTGTACAAGGAAACAAACATAATAAGAATCGACAATTTTCTGATAAAATTGATTCGAAAACATTATGATAGATCACAAAACACTCCAGAAAATGGTTTAATATCTCATATATTTTACCACAATGAGGAGTACATTAAAAAGACTTTGCTCACGGGATTTATCGCCCCTGAGCACTTCATCTTTTTAGATAAAAATGGTTATATTCAAGACCAAAATCATGTCCCTCTATTATATCACTATAATAGACGAGCTACATGTAAAACCATAGAATATAACCCGGGCGACATAAACGGAGTAAACTTAAGATTTGACATGTCCATACCGGACAGAGACAAATTTATAAACAAGGATTATTGGTGGTTGGATAATAGTCATAATCAGTCCCAAGTATAATATACAGATTAGTTCTAATTAGTTTAAGTAGTTTTAGGTAGGTTAGGTTAGGTTAAGTTTTCATCTTAAAACAAAAATTTAATATTGATTTTTTTATAATCTCGTTTTTTTTTCAATAAAAAAATACTGTTATAACAAAATATTTAATCTATATCTAAATAACTTAAAAAAATTAAGAATCATATTAACATAAAAATTTTTCCAAATTTAAATGTTAATTGCAATAATATTAAGAGCTGTTTTTTTCAAACTTTTTTTATAGGCTAAGTTAATTTTAAGATTGTATAAAAGGATCAAAATAAAATTTAATTAAAAAAAAAAAAAGTATTCTACCCTGTTCTGATGATGTCTCTAAAATTTGAGATGAATTGTATAGGGTATAAATACATTGACTTACTGTTGCATTTACTTGTTTTATGTCAATGTGGGACACATAATTGCTATAGCAATAATTTCTATAGTTTATCGTTTTTCTAATAGCCAGTTTTAAACTTAATAATAATAATAATATATGTATGTGCATATGTATGTATATTATGTAAATAATGGCACAAATTTTTTTTTAATATTATATAAATACTCTTATTAAAATAAATATATTAATAATTAACCCTGAAGTATCAAATGTTGAGTAACGCTTATGATTTGTTTTTACGGTTTTTGAACGCTGTAAAAATATAGAAAAAGCAACAATAAGAAAATAACAAAGGGCGCTACGAAATAAGTTCGAAAAATTAAAAATTAAATAAATTCTATAAAATAACAAAAAGAATTTTAAAATTTAATACAAAATCACGGTTTCAATAATATGTTTAGCGGGGGTTTATATTGATTTGTTATAGAAATGCGTGGGGTGCATTAGTGTACATCCAGTTTTTGTTATATTTTTTAATTATTAAATAAAAATATACCTTAAAACATGTGTTTAAAAGCATTTTCTTATTATTGAAATTTTTCAATTGTTAATAAAACAATTAAAAATGGTTATAATTGAATGTATGGTTATAATAGTATTCCTATAGAATCCTGTTGAATACAGACTATAACAATAACATATTATAGATAGATAATATTGAAAACAATATTCGTGAAGATTATTGGCAATTTCTGCGCATGTCAATTGTTTGTGATTGGATAGATCAGTTGGTAGAGCACTATCTAAACCGGATTGTTGGGGACGTTGATTCGAATCGAACTAAAACGGAGAAAATTTTTTTTTTCAATTTTAAATTTTCAAGTTTAATTTGAAAAAATGATTTTTTCACAATTTGAAATTGTAACTTGTGTAGGTAGTGTATTCTTATCGACTGTTATTATATTGTCCCACATTGGTATGTTGATATTTAGAAAATTTAATAAAATTTTTATTTTTATGATAATACAGTTTGATGGATCAAAATATTCTGAAAGTCATGGATATGGTGGTGAAACGGTTACCTATAAATTATCTGCAACAGATATGAGAAAAGTTTCAAAATCAATTATTAATTTAATTGGAATGATGTTTGATGAAGAAGATATGAAAAATTTATTTATAAGTTTACAATTGGATACAACATTATTAAAATCAGATCGTTTTACAAAAGATTTAATATTAAAAGCATTATCAACATTATCATCAAGTGCAATATATATATGTGATCAAATAAATGGTACTGGATCACCTAATAAAAAACAATCAAATCCTATTTTAAATTTTCTTAAAATGATACCATTCATAAATCGGCCAATGATAAAAACAAATAAAGAAATTGCATTTTATACAAATGGTTTAAATGATATTTATTTAATGATGGATGCTTGTGATATTATAAAAAGTAAGTATTTTATTATAGTATTTTTTATTAACCCTTTAACACTTTTTTTTTATAATGAAGTAATCGCTGTGAATTTAAATATGATTAAAATTTTAGTACTTATTCTGAAGTATTAAATTTTAATATATTATATACTTAAATAAATATAAATTTCATAAATTCAACATATGAATTTATTTCAATTTCTATTATGCAAGACACAAAACTATTCGAAATAAAATGAATTTTCGTAGCTAAAGGGTTAAAAATGAAATTAAATTTATTTCATTACATCTTATTTTTATTAAGTTTTAATTGTTTTCTTTGTTATTGGTTTTTTTTTTTAATTTTTAAGAATATCATCGAGATCCTAATTTCTACTACAAATATTATAAAGCACTTAAAACAAAATTAAGACCACTTGAAAATGATTCAGATGAATATATGAAAATTGTTGAATATGCAAAAAATTCTCATGGTCCAACACATAAATATGATTTAAAGATTGATAAAATATTTAAGGTTTCAAGACGTGATGAATTTACAAAATATAAAAAATTTAAACAAACTTATGGTATGGAAAAATTATTATGGTTTGGTGCAAGAGCAACAAATTATCCATCAATTTTGTTGAAAGGTAAGAATTATTTAGAAACTATTTTTTATTTAAAAACTTTCCATTTGCGTAGCTTATTTGAATAGAGAGAGAAAAGATAATTTTTACATTGATTTAAGACAACAAAAAAACGAAATATTTTTTTTATATTATATTTTCTAATACCTTATTATTATTAAAATAACAATAACTCAAATTGAAAATTTTTATTTTAAATAAATGAAAAAAAATATAAATCAAAAATGTGTTTAATAACGTATTTTTTTTATTATAATACAGGAATAAGGGTAGCACCACATCAATCACCAAGTATTGGTAATAAATATGGTAGAGGTATTTATTTTACTGATTGTATTACAAAAGCAGCTAACTTTTGTCAAGCAAATCAAAATAAACCCTATGGTCTTCTATTATTAACAGAAGTTGCATTAGGTAATTCATTAAAATTTACAAAATCTGAAAATATTACTGCATTACGTAATGGAAAAAATAGTGTTAAAGGACTTGGAAAATATATACCTGATCCAAATGGTCATATAGTTACACATAATAAAGTACAAGTTCCATTGGGTAAAATGATACAAGATTCAACAGTTAATACTGATTTAAATTATAATGAATATGTTGTTTATAATCCAGATCAAGTGTTAATTCAATATTTGGTCAAAGTTAAATTTAATTTTAATTAAATTTACTCAAAAAAAAATTTAAAGACATACCTAAATAATAATAAAAATATACGTACATATATGTATATGTAAACTTAAAATATTTTCGACAAATATAAAATATATAGCTATATAATTAATTAATATTTTTTTTTTTATTTTTTTTTTTTTTTTATAGTTTTAAATGATATTTAAGATTGGTGAATTTTTTTAATATGCAGATATTCTGTTTTGTTTAAAAAGGAGTTTTTAACAGAACTATGTAAGAAGTTTACTAATTAATTAAAAAATATTTTATATATTTTCATACATACATATGTACATATCCAGATTTTCTTTTTTCATTATCAAACGTAAGAAGCTGAAAAAAATATTATTTATTTTTGCGAGCAAAATACTGTATGGTAAAAGTACACAATTTTTTTTTTTTGGGGCCTCGGTGGTCTAATGGGTAAGAGCGTGTAAACACCGATGGAGTGTGGATTCAAATCCCACACATGTCGCACAAACAACATGTCAAAACACAAAAAAAAAATTTTAAAACATTTTTAATAACAAAATTCCGGAAAGAAAATTATATTTTAGGAATAAAAAATAAATAAATAAAATTTTAATTTTATACTCATAGGTATAACTAGGATATTCCAAATTTAGTTAATATCAATTATTGAAAATTTTGATACAAAATTCTATAATTATTATTCTCTAAAAAAAAAATTTAATCGTTAAATATTTGCTTTATGGGAAATTAGAAAAAGATGAAACGCGGCAGCTATACAGAAATAAAACCGAAAATCAAAATATCTTTCAGCAATTAGGGTATTAATGTGAGGTGAAAATGTGAGATATTCATTGTACATAATATGAATATTAAAAAAATGTAACTACGAAATTAATTAATTTATAGTTAAGGGAGAATGTAAAATATACAAAGCCTATATGTATATAATAAACAAAGTAAAATGTTAGACAAAAAATTTTTAAAGGTGCACATCTTCAAAAAGACAGTAAAAATCATTTAAGAATTATGTAACTATATTCTTGTGTTAAAATTTGTAATTTTTTTTTAGAATTATTTATGTGAGATAAAATTGTAAAAAATAAAGAACATTAATTACTTCACTTAAAAAAAAAACATATAAAAACATATTCTAACAAAAGGAAATGTCTTGACTCTTGATGATGACAAATTTCCAGAAGTGTTCAATTTGGAGATGTATAAAAGTAGCAAATTTACAAATTTCAACTTCTAACACGTCTTATATAGGCGGAAATAGTAAATTCTGACTAAAAGCGTTCCGGATATATGGAGGAGGAGGAACCAATTTTTTTTTTACATTAAACGGCTGTAGCTCCGTAATAGATAAGTTAACATAAAAAAAAGTTATTACACTAAATTAATGTTTTAATGAGATCTATTCATGATTAAAATTCCATCATAAACAGTATAGAAATTTTATAAACAAACACATGGGCAAAGTGAAACTAATAAGAGAGTAAACATTTAAAAAAAAAATAATGTACAAAAAATACTACTGGAAAGGATAGACTACAGTCTACAGTATTTGTCTGGGTTTACATTAATTTATTTATTTTTGTCACATCAGAGAATTTACAATATAGTGATTACAATATCGTGAATAAATTAAAAATATATTTAAAACTTAATTTTAAATGGTTGATTCTACACAGGTATAAAAAAATGGGAAGATTTTTTTTTGATCGCTTCATCGGGTTACATTAATTTCATATAAAATATGTAATAATGTGTAAAGGTTTATATCCCAATGCTCACTTTTACTTCCTTTCTTTCATTATACTTTACAAAGTACTAATGGGAAGGAAAATAATCAAAGTAAGTACATAATTTATTACTACATATTACATACATATGTATTTAAATATTAAACTATCAAGTATGCATAATCAAAGCTTTGCAGTATATTATAGAAGTATCGAAATGAAATTTTTTTAATTCAAAGATTTTTTATTTTGTCCTTTATTTTTTATTAAATTCATTTGAACTTTATTTATTCGATTGAGTGCCATAATTAATAAATAATGTAATTTAAAGTATTCGATGAGAGTAAAGATATTCAAAGAATTGGGTATTAACTTTAAAATTTTCTCATAGATTTCTAAATCTTAATATTATTATTTACCCATTAATTATTTTAAAATATTTCTGGTATAATATGCACAAAAAAAACTATGTATCTGTTCTAGTTTTTAGTAATAGAACATACAGTTGTAAATAAGTAGACCATAGATACATACATATCTAAATTAGTGCAAAGAAAAAAAAAGTTCCATGAAATATTATGTATTTAAGAAAAAATAATTAAAAGGGATTTTATAGTTGGTTACGAAATAAGGGTTTACTCTTTTTTTCAGAATATTTATATCGATATACATTATTATGTATGTATATATAAATATTCTGAAAAAGCCGAAACTTTCTAATTTAATCCCACTAAAATATTTTTGTACACACATATTTCAACAACACCATATGCACCATATGCAATAGTTATGGGTGTGGATCAAATTAAGTTGGAGGTCTGCAGGTTACCAAAAATATACTTATGTACAGATTCTATTTTTTGTTACTTTACACTTTACAGTAAAGTTCTTCTACAATAATATATTTTAGGATTTTTAGGAATATGTACTTACATAATATACCTACAAAAAGAATTTTTGATTAGTTTTTACGATCTTCTGAACTTTGCAATATTTTCTTTTTATTCAGAAGAACCACAGACTAAATATATTATACAGACGAACAGTTTCATATAAAAATTTTAAGTATATTTTAGGAGCCAGCATGAACATTTTTTTAGAGTCAGACGTAAGTATTTTATTATATATTTAAATAGCAAAAATAAAAATTTATAGAATATTCTTTTGTATTTTTTATTTTTGTAATTTAAATATTCTAAAATACTTAGTCTAGCTCCATAAACTGCTTAGTCTGGCTCCAAAAAAAAAATTAAAAATTTTTATATGAAACTGATCGTCTGTATAGTTTATTTAGTCTGTGGAAGAACGGAAGCGATAACGAAAACCATCTTACATGTTATATACATATGTACATAGTACATATTAACTAACTAACCTATGTAAGTATACCTAACATACTATATGATTGTGTATATAAATTTAAAACGGTATTAAAATGCAGATAACGTTTGGAATATGCGATATGTATTTATTATTTTGTTATAGGTATTATATCTGGTATTTATTTATTTATAACTACATATTTAAAATTTGTTTAAAATAAAGTAGCCGGTTTATGATCGATGGTATTAGTGCAGCATGCTCAAATAAACTATAAGATGATATTATGAATAAATACTTATGTATGTATGCATATGAATATGATAATACCGCAACGACACACCACATATGCTATTTGCAAATTGTTGTGATAATATTGTAAAAACAAAAAAATTTAATAAATTGAAAAATGAAAAGAGTGTAAGAGAGAAAAACTTCAAAATAAAATTACTTTTGTATTTGATAACAAATTATTTTGTATTTGTAAATTCTCTAGGTAAATATATAGTGGGTCTGTTGACTGTGTGTGACTGACTCTATGGATATAGTATAAAATGATAGCTTTAAATTTAGCAGTCAGTAAAATTATAAAGTAAATGTGTTTTGTTGTGCTATGTGCTAAATGTTAATCGAAGATTTTTTTTTTAAAAAATATGATGGTGATATGAAACATAAAAATGTTAAAAAATATGATGCAACAATTTATAATTTCGTAAGTTAATTGTTGTACTTATTTATGTATGTTAAGTATTAAAATTAAAGTGAATTGTTTTTGTTTCTTTTTATAAAATAAACATTTTACATGTAGGTACTTAGGTAGGTGTACCTACCTATTATGATTGTAAGAAATGAGTGAAGACTTTAATTTCTTAGTTTTAACTTTCAATTAAAATAATTTCTTAAATTTTATAATGTCGAACGTTAGCTTTGTCAAATTTAAATTAAAAATTAAAACAAAAAAAAAAACCAAATATTTCTATTTAATTAGTGTTAAGGACGTTGTATGTACTTACATACATATGTATGTATTACAATTTAGTAAAATTCAAGTGGCTTATCCTTACACAGTATTCTTATTAGATATTTTAAATTAGTAGTCTTTTTTAATAAAATAATTATTTTTTGTTAACAAACAAGAAACAACTTTCAAAAACAAACAGTTTAAACGTAAATTGAACAATTCAAATTAATGAAAAATGAAATTACGTACCTACCTATGTATGCATGTACATATGTGCATACATAGGTAGGTGCATACTGGGAACCTGGACATAAGTACTTACATACTTTTTTGTTTTTAGTTTTTATTTTTGTATTACATACTATAATTTAAAAAGGGAAATCCCCAAATCGAATATATTTAAAAACATTTTTTTTTTTTTTTTGTATATTACATATGGATGTGTAAATTTTAATATAAATTAGGATTTATACACTATATAATTTATTATATTATACATGAATAAGTAAGATGTGTACATGCATATGGATAGATATATGTATGTATGTGTAGAACGTATATATAGTATATATATAGTGCCGTGTGTATACGCACTATTTATTGGATTAAAATCTTTAAGAAATTATTCTTTATCATATTTTAAAATTTAGTTTTTGTTTTACATATTTATTTTAGAATATAAATACATACATACATACATCATATATATGATTATAAATGTTTTTCGGGAGATAACCTTATTCTATGCTTGAAATTTTTTATTTTATTTCTAAAAATAAAATCAATGTACATATAATGTAGATATGTATGTATGCATGTATGGATGTGTGTATGAACTTATAAGGTACCTATGTATATCAATATCAACTGTGAACTGATCATTTGATCAGTTACGTAATTCAACTTTTGGTGCGAAAACTAAAAAGTTTAGGGAAAAAAAAATTGTTTGATAGTACATAATTTATTGACAGAATCTAAAAAATAATTGCCAAATACATACGTATGTATGCACATAATATGTACATTTGTACTAACATATATGTATGTGCATATGTATCTATAACTATTATTTTTAAGTCAAAAACAAAGATTACATTTTCGTTCTTTTAAAAATTTACATCTTACATACTACATATTACACATGTACGTAGGTAGATGTCAGATGAATTTTTTTTTATTGACGTGTCGCGTCGGGACGCAGACTGGGCAGTATTGCCAAAATTGATAGAAAAGGACGGACGGACGGACGAAAAGGATTAAATCGGTAAACTTAGTAAGTAAATTTTCTCAGTAAAAGTGGCACCTACCTATGTATATATATACCTATTATGTTGCTCATACACGGCGGACTAGGTTGTAAACTTGGTACACGGACAGGTTTTAGAACCATACAACACACTTATCCAACCTATCATCCAACCATTGTAATTATCATGATTTTCTCAAATCAAAAAATCTCAATGTTAAAATGACATTTAAGTTGTACAACTTGCCCATACACGATACAACTCAACTACAAACCAAAGACTCTGCCCACAAAAATCAAAATTTTTTGATATTCATAATTCATCCAACCAATTTTTCAACCATCAAAATGTTTTTACAACTTGCTCATACACGATACAACTTATCAAGTTCGCGTACCAAGTTTTCAACCTAGTCCGCCGTGTATGGTCAGCATTAGAATTTATATTCAAAAAAACGAAATAAATCTACATAGTACATACACATATGTATATGTATGTATGTGCATAAGTATTTCATCTAAACACTTTTACGACAAAAAATGAAATTTAGAAAAAATGTGTTATGAATTAGAAAGCTACCAAAAAACTTTCTTTTTACATGTGCATATGTGATGTAATATATGTAGCATGTATGTAACGTAACAATAGCATGTACATACCTACATATACCTATAATAAAATAATGTAATAAATACTGTAATATATACAGAATTGACAAGGGCTTAAAACAATCTTTCGGTTCAATTGAAAATTTCCTATCAAACGCTACCTAGGAGTGATGATTATTTGTTTTTTTTTTTTTTATAAAATTTGGGTTTTTTTTTGAGAAATTTGAGCTTTTGAAATTACATATATACATATGTACATAACATAGCTTTTATAACAGTTTATAAATACAAAAAATAATTGTAAAATATTTAAAATGAAAGATATTTAATTTTAAATTTTTCACACTTATTTCTATCGAATTTAATTCATAGCGCCAGTGAATCTTTAAATGAAAAAACCAAATGATTCATTAATATTGGAAAAACAAGTTACCATACCACCATTTGGTAAATACATAATTTTTTTTTTTGTTAGTAGTGATCTGATTCAAACGTAAACATTAATTTTATTATTTTAATTTTGCTTTCAACGAAAATGAGTATTCGCCCATGAGGAATAAAAAACAAACGAAGAAAAAAACCGTTTTACAAATTTTTTTTATTCAACGACTGACCAAATACATGTTTATGAATGTACATATGTATGTACGTCGTACGTATTAAAATGATAGCAGATAATATAATAATATACCTGTATGCCTGTTTTTTAAAATATGACCTAATTATATTGTTAAAAATTTTTCTGTTTTGTAATTGATTAGTAAGTTTTTTTTTTAAAATATGGGATTTCCCAGATTTTTTGTTTTCTTTTAATTTTGTGATTTAAAAATCTTTTAACGACTAATTTTGTGGTTTTTAAAGATTTTTCAAGTGAATTTTTATAATAAAAAAAAAAAACAAAAACAAACAAATTAAATATAAAAAAAAATTAATAAAAAATCAAAATTAAGAAAAAATACTTATTTATGCAGCTTAAAATTGTAGCAAATATGTATAATTTAGTAGATATGTATGTACATACAGATGTACATATGTACATATTTAATATTTTTTGTGTTCTTTTTAGACGAAAAGAGTAGTTGAGAGAGGTTGCGAGTACCTAGTTGGTAATTGATATTTGGTAAATAACACTAATTTAACATAATCGTTTTACTACTATGTAACTAGGAGTTTAGTAAAAGGAACGTAAACAATATTTATGCCAACTTATCTAAATATGTACAAACATACATATATAGTAAATACATATATGTACGATGTACCTACATGTAAACTTCAACGGTATATTATATACATTATGAAACATATATATTTGATGTAATATAAGTAGGTACATATGTACATATAATATGTAAGTTAAAATCATTAACTAAAATATATTTGTTGGGCTTATTTTGAAGCTAGTTTTATTTTGAAGCCTTTAAAAATAAAAAAAATATAAATTTTCATATATTTGTAAAGATATTCTAAATTCTAATCTGTTTTCATACCTATATACCTATACGTACATACATATGTATATGTACATAATTCACTTATGGATCTAAATAAATTATTTTACTCTTTAATTTCGCATATGAGAAAAGAATTTCTGTCGAAATTATTTGACGAAAAATGAGGATGTTTCTATAATTAAGAGAATGTTTAGAAATTCAGGTAAGCATGGGACTATTTTTGTTTTCTTTTTGTAAAAATTGGCAGTACAGGCAGTACCTATAAAGTAGATTTGCTGAAAGTTCAATATGCAAAGAAAATCATAATATGTATGTGTGTGTGTTTTAGGGGAGAAAAATTTCTTTAATATTTCGACGAATGTTATAAGAGGAGTAGAGTAAGTATTAATTCTTCGATAGGGTCACCTATAAAGCAAAGTAAAACACAATATTAGACTTTGTCAAAGTAAGTGAAAGAAGTAGCCGAGCCTCAGCCGATACACGAGAATTGTACTTATAACTTATGTTCAATGTAAACTTTATTAGATTATATGTACATATATTTGACAGATCTCTTTGAGAGAAATATTGTTTATAAACGGGAAGCACATTTTTTTTATAAATTTTTTTGTTGATTTGAAATAAAATAATCATAATTGTATGTTTTTGGATTTTTGAAATAAAACAAAGTTAAAAAACGAAAAAAAAAAAAAAACAAATTCCACTGATTTTTGTCCCTTGCTTAACTGTTTTTTTAACTTTGCGCCGTAATTATGTAGCTGGTAATAATTTTAATAGACCCAGTATTTTTATGTTGACTTTGGCAAGCTAACATTTTTAGAGATTAATTGTTTTTGTAAATCCGTACCTGCCTATTTTATTAACTCATTTTTTTTTTAAATACCTAAATTTTTAAATATACAATACATATGTACATACATATATAGAGTATTAAAATATAATTTTTCTCTATTGTTTTATTTTTTATTTTTATTTAGTTTGATGGCACTAAATATTCAAGAAGTCATGGTTATAATGATGAAAATGTAACATATGTAATAAAGGGAAATAAAAAAATATTACCAAAAAGTGTTGTAAAATTATTAGAATTAATTTTTGATAAAACTTCAATTGATCGATTTATTAAACAAAATGCACCACCAAATATTTTGAATGAAGTTACAAATCATATCTTAGGTATATTATTACCACCTTTGGCTGTTAATATTTTAAATGATATATTTTGGATGGAAGATGCAAAAACTATTATGAAAGGTAAACTATATAATTATATCAAAAAAAAATCAATATTATTAAATTACTTTTTATACCTTATATTTAGAATGTGAAAATGAGCCAAATAAAATTTTTCAATATTATTTAAAATTAAATACAAAAATTCGTCCATTGGAACACGGCTGTGACGAATTTAATAAAATTACAAATTATGTTAAAATATCTCATGGTCCGACACATTCAGATTATCGTTTAGAGGTTATGGAAATATTTAAAATTTCAAGACGAGGAGAATTTAGAAAATATAGAAATATAAAAGATAAAATTAAATATAAAAAATTATTATGGCATGGATCACGATTAGCAAATTATGCTTCAATTTTATCAAAAGGTAAAAAAAAAACATATTTGTATTATATTTTATTGATCTAATTATTATAATATTTATAAAAACCTCAAGGGGCCTTGGTGGCCTAATGGGTAAGAGCGTATAAAAATTCGCTGTAAACACCGAGGGAGTATGGGTTCAAATCCCACACACGTCTTAAGAGTTATTCCTCCTTACGATATTTACAGCCACGCCTGAACAGTAAAGGCTGAGTAATTTCCTGTTCATATTTATGTGGCAAAGAAATGCATTAAAAAAATAAAAATAAACTTCAATTTGTGACATTATCTGAAAGAAAAAAATTACCTTCTTTATGTTTTAAAACGGAGGAAATGGAAATAATATTATATTTTTTATGTAAATAAATTAAAACTTATAGAATAATTTACGACACAAATCGAGGTTTACTAGTTATTATGTATATTAAAATTATAATTTTACATTTAGGTATTTAAATTTTTGAAAAAAATAAATACATGTAAATTTTTTTAATTAGGATTACAAATAGCACCAAATCATGCAAAACGAACTGGTAGTATGTTTGGTGAAGGGATTTATTTTGCTGATACAGTTACAAAATCATCAAATTATTGTGGAGCCGATAAAAATAATCCAATTGGTGTTGTATTATTAGCCGAAGTTGCCATTGGCAATACATATAAATTAACGAAAGATAAAAATGTTACTCAATTACCAGATGGTAAGAATAGTGTTAAGGCATATGGTAAATGTCAACCTGATCCCAATGGTCATATATATACAAATAATGGTGTACAGGTACCAATGGGAAAACCAAAAAGAATTGATGTTAATAGTTGTCTTCAATATAATGAATATATTGTATATAATCCGGATCAAATTCTTCTTCAATATTTAGTTCAATTAAAATTTATTTATGAATAAAAACAAAAAATTGTGCAATAATATTTTAAAATTTATATATGTATGTAAAATATAAAACATATACATATATGTATATCTATTCTTAATGAAATTTATTTTTATATTATATATTATGTATATTATGCTTCAATGTGCTTCAATCTTTAAAATGTTATTTTATGTATCATAAAAGGAAAATCACTACTTGAAAAAAATGATTTCATTTTTATAATTGCAAAAATTATTTTAAGTTATAAATTTTTTTTTCTCATGCTTAGTTTTTAATAAAATATATAAATACTAAATAATATAAATATGTTTTTTTTTTTTTCTTCTTTCCTTTATTAAATAGCTATATATTTTTTATCTGCGATACTATTTTTTTTTATAATGCATCTTCATAACATAAATCAAAAACAGTTTGAAATATATTCTCTTTTACTTTAATCCTTTTCAGAAATTTTGAATGCTTATAATTTTTCATTTTTTGCTTAAAATTATTATTCCTAATATAATTAAGGCGTTACGGAGCTGCAGTGCCTCCAAAGTCGAAAATTCCCTATATGTATTTAAATTGTTCTCACAGAAGTTCTATAAGTTATATCTTCAATATGGAACAATAGCCTGATATCTGAAATGCCAAACGATAGCTTCTTTTATAAGCTTTTTAAATAAATAAATATATAGTTGTGCCATACGTTATTTTAATTTACCGTTAATTTTTTTAAATTTAGTAATAAAATAAAAAATAACAAGTGTAAAGCAATTTGAGAAATTAATTACTTTTATAAAAAAAAAAAATACTGATGTAAATACCCATTCTATGGCAAATCTTGTAGCTGCAAATCGAATACTATACAGAAGTGTGAAAGAAAATCACAACTGATTTACGCCCATCAACACATATTTATTGAATGAAAAAGATTTTATGAATGAAAAAGACTACATCTATTATATATATATACATATATAACTTTTTTCTAAAAAATATAAATTTTTATTTTTATTGAAAGTTTGGACACATTATATAAGGCTAATTTCAAAAGGAAATTATCTAAAAATAGAAAAAGTAGGTATAAAAGGTACAGGTGGAAATCCTGATGAAGAAGTACTCTTAACTCTTGTTTTAACATACATACATTTAAATTCGAATCTTTTAAAATATACATACATATGTAGGCTGACTTATATATCTGCGGTATTACTACAGTATTATAACTTTTACTACAATGTATGTAGATTTAAATCAGAAATATACAATGCATTTATTTACATTGCATATAAAGTTTTTGAAGTGTAAATATCTGCTTAAAATTGTCAAGAACTACATATTTTACTATTTTTTTTAAAACATCCAAATTCATAATAACTCTAATAAAAATATGTAGATAAAAAACATCAAAATATAAAACGATTTGAAATGTATTACTAAAGCAGCTACAAATTTTTGTATACATAAAATACCCACTTTATACACATTATCTGCGTATAACAAACAATATTGAATGCAAAACTTTGTAGATATCTGTGCATATAAACTTAGTGCCTAAATTACACAGCCTGCCTTTCCTGAGGCGTGGCTAGGTGAAGGGGGGAATAACTGTTACGAAGTGTGTGGGATTCGAACAGCGTATTTTTTATGCTCTTACCCACTATAATAAATATATTATATACATAGGTATATAAACCGAATTGAATTCTTCTTCAATATTTGGTTCAATTAAAATATATCAAACAGATATTTTATATTTTCCAGATTTTTTGAATAACATATTTTGTTTTATATATTATATGCTTACAACATATTAATATATTGAGTTTAAAAGATTTTTTCAGTTTTTAATTTAATATTTGGAAATTAAAATTATTACTTAAAAACAAAAACAGATTTTGTTTTCAATTCAATTCAAAAATATTTTATAAGTGAATATACATTTTTTTTTAAATATATAATTCTTCATAATTCATCCATACGTACATTGATACAAGGTGGGTCAACTTGGACTAATTTGAAATGCTTATAATTTTTTTTATTTATTTTTAAACCACAAAACATTCAGAAACTCAAGCAGAATATTCTCACAGAAATTGCGCAAAGTAAAACAAAATGTCTTAAAAAGAGTCATTAACTGCCAATAGGAAATGGAAGCCATTTAAATAGGATGTAATTTTTCAGACTTAGCTTAAAAAAAATTAATAATTCATACCTACTTTCATTTAAAAAAAATAAAAAAATTATAAGCATTTCAAATTAGTCAGACCATCCTGTACATAATATGAAACACCCTGTACATCATATATATAATTAGAGACGAATACCCTTGATCCACCCTGTACATAAAATACATAATCAGAGACGAATACTAGTAAATATAATTAATATATTATCAGATATTATGTATATATGTCGTAAGAATTTTAAAGAGGTATGTAGGTATGATTTTATATTTTATTTTATTTTTGTTAACAATCATTGAAAAATAAATCGAAATAAGTTTGAAAAACAGTTTTTACTTTAGTCCTTGTAAGAAATTTTCAGCTCTCATATATTTTTATAATTCCTACAGTAACCTTTTTTCCTATTTCCCTAAATTATTTAAATATCTTTTTGTTAAATCGTTGTATAAGAGTTGGGATATTTTCAGAAAATAAAGGGGAAAATATTTCCTTTCAATTTTAAATGGGCATGATGTTAACTAAAACAACAACCATATCATAACACAAATGTTTTTTACGATTTATCCTTATCCTTTAATATTACTTTAACTGTTTCCGCATTCCTATTATGCATAATAATCGAGAGAACTGATGTGTTCTATACAAACATAGAAATATTTTGTATAATAGTTATATTTTTTAAAATTTTTAATATTACGCAAACAATTTCATAAATAGCATAGAGTAGAGAGTAGATATGTATATTGAACAAATAATAATGTAAATTACGTATTTTATTAATACAAATTATGAATAATAATGAAAACAAGAAAAAGAGAAAAATCAAATCAAACTTTCGTCATTATAAGGTAACCCTATATTATTAAGAAAAATTATTAACACAAACAAAAATATAATGTCGGAGCTTTATTTTTTTTGTATATTACTTCAAAAAAATTTGAACAGGTGCAACAGAATTTTCAGATTTTGATAACTTTCAAAAATATTTTCTGAAATGACTCATACTTATTCTCAAAGATCTAACTCCTCTCAAAATTTCAAACTTCTAAGTTAAACCGTTTGAAAGATAAAAGGGGTCCAAATTTTTTCCAAAATTGAGTATCACATGACGGTATTAAAATACCGTATGGCAAAACCACTTTATATATATTTATAAAGCTTATAAAATCAGCTAGCATTTGGCGTTTCCAGATTGAAAATATATATGCCTTATAGAATCTGTATTATAACAATTTAAAGATAGGGCTTTTTCGAACTTTGTAGGGCTATAGCTCCGTAGCAGAAGAAATTAAAGCTCCAACATTATATTTTTGTTTGTGTTAATAATTTTCTTAATAATGTTGGGTTACCTTATAATTGACGAAAGTATGATTTGATTTTCTCAATTTTTTCTTACCAAAAAAAAAAATCAGGCAAGTTTATTATTTTTCAATATACATCCATACATACATACACAAATACATACATACATATGTATCTACTCTTTACTCTAGGCCTATTATGGATTATTTTTTTATTTTGAAAATGTGACTTTTTTGAAAACCCTTTCAAAAAAGGCACATTAGGTTTTTTGTGCCTTAAAGGTTTTTTCCATTACTAGGTTTTTATATGAAAATGAAATGAATATCCATGTCAAAATACAATCACTAATCAGTATAAAACTGTTTTCTTAACAGAAGGCCGTTTATAAATAATTAGCCACAGATGGTTAATAATACTAATTTAGCATATACATAATATGTGCATACATAATGTAATTTTAAACATTTTTGCAACTTAATGAAAACTGACAGCTTTACAAGTACTCATTATCAGTTCGGTCACAAAACTGACGCAAACCTGACCATTAAACTAATGATTTGATAATATGTAGTATATACTGTACTTAAAATACATTCGTACATATTCATTTAAATATTAATAAATATTTATCCACGTTTTAATAATGGGATTCTACCGGTATATACCCAATATGTAAATTGTAGAGCGTTCACCAAAAGAGTTATATACATACATCTATTATAAATGTTAATTCGCACAGAAATGTGTATGATTTCATATAGATTGGTGAACAAAATTCCTATTGTTTTCTGTGTTTTTTCGCACAGCTCACATAATGTATATTGTATTGTGAATACAAAAATTATGTGGTGTGCGATATTTCGGCAGTGTGAATACTTCGATTTTCGAGCTGAAAATTGACACGTTTTTCGTGTGAAATACTTGTTGGGCTTAACGCCGAATACCTTGTTAATAATATGTACATGATAATATGACATAAAATCAAAGACTATACATACATACATATATGCATAGTCTTTGATAAAAGGCATATCAGTTTCTTATACAATCATATGTATAATGTCGTTATTTGCGACGGACATTTGTGTTTGTGTTGCTTTTTAAATAAAGAATTTAGTTTATTTTACATAGTATATACTATATAGCAATGTAAGTAGATATTTAATATACTACAATTATTATGTTAAAGGATGGCCCAATAAGTACTATTTTGCAATTTTTGCTCGTTTGCTTTGTCAAATTGGTTAAAGTCAAATCAAAATAAGTACTGGCTAAATATATACTTTGGAAATTTGTTTTAAAATTTCTCAACTGTTATTTTATTTTTAAAGTAAACAAAAATTTTTATCTAGTTTAGTTGCTTTATATTCTTAAATATTAAATGATATTACGATCTATCGGTATTATCGTTTATATTATATACATGGGATATATCTAATTGATTATTTTATTAGAATTTAAAGACTTTTATGCTGCCCATACGCGCTGAACTAGGTTGTAAACTTGGTACGCGGACTGGTTTTAGAACCATACCACACACTTATCCAACCTAATATTCAATCATTGTAATTATGTACTTTATATTTTTTATTATTTTCTCAAATCAAAAAATCTCAATGTTAAAATGACATTTAAGTTGTACAACTTGCCCATACACGATACAACTCAATTACAAACGAAAGAATCCGCCCACAAAAATCAGAATTTTTTGATATTCTTCCAACCAACTTTTCAACCATCAAAATGGTTTTACAACTTGCCCAAACACGATACAATTTATCAAGTCCGCGTACCAAGTTTTCAACCTAGTCCGCCGTGTATGGAAAGCATTAGATTTATAATAGAAAAAGAAATTTTGAAAATTTTATACTTACATAATTATATGCACATACATAAAAAAGTATGTATACTGATTACTGATATTATCGTTTATGTTATATAAATACACATATCCATATATAAATCTATACATATATCCAATACCAAATAGACGAAGATTTTGGGTTTGAACTTCGCAATTAAAGATCGTAATTTTCATAGAATAGGTAACAATTATGTAAATTTAAAAAATTTAAGCAAGATGAGCAAATTTCTGAGTAAGGTTGTTTTGCCCTAAAATAGATTTTTTTTTTTTGATTTCTTTAATTAATTTCGTTTCAAATATTTTTATAATTTTAAAAATAACCAAATTTTTACATTTAAGTGAAACATTCAAATATGAAACCAGTAAAATTATAAAAGTATTCAAAGCAAAGTATCAAAATAAAAATTCGTTAATTCGTTACTTTGCTTGACTTTAATTTTGTTTAGTTACTTTGAATACTTTGTTCATTTGGTTAAGTACCATAAGAAATAATCTATATGTAATTCATTTCAGGCTGTAAAAGTTTCTAAGCGAAATAAAGGAATCAAATTAAGCCCTCACTTTAATAGAATATTATGTTAGTATGTTATGTGGTGAAACGGCAATTCATTTTTTTTAACTTGTAGTTTAATTTATAGTTTTATGTATGCATTCAATATCTACTTATATATTATTAGTATCATATAGCTGGTTCAATTTATGTACATAAGTGTGTGTAGATAGAGTTTACTTAATGAAGATTTAGAATTAGATCCAATAATTGTTAGTTAAGTAAAGTGGTGAAAGATATATTTGTAGAAGTATTAGTGATATTAGTATAGTGAACTCAATGAAAGGTATACATATTATGTAGAGGTATTAGTAAGTAAATTAGATAAAGTTTTTATTTAACCAATGTATTAAGTCAATATAGTCATTATCATTCCATTAGACTGTAATCAGTATTTTATTATTCGCAAAAGGGAAGAACTCATATACTCATATACATATATATATGTACGTAAAATAATTAGGTATAATTTTTTTTAAATATTAAACAAATTTTAAGTAAAGTGAAAACGATTAAAAAAAAACCGAAATAAGTGAAATTAATACCATATCATATGTAATGTATACATAGGTATAAAAAAAAACATACGATTTAAAATAGTAAATACATTTGGACTGGTATACATAATAACAACAACAACACTATTTAATTTTGTAAACACTAAAAATGGTAAGAAAATTAATTTATAAGAAAAATGATAGGTATATCATATATGAATATGTATGTATGCACTTACATATATGTACAGCTAAATATATATGTACATACTTAAGTATGCATACTTTATATTAATATTTAATTCAAAATAAATTTATAAGTTTAAATTTTTTACATTAGTTAAAAAATAACATAATTTTCAAATATGTAAACACAATAGTAAAATATATACATCCATATGTACATATCTACATACATACTTATGTACATAATATTATTTATGGATGTATGTATCTACCAATGAATTGTCATTCAATATTTAGGGTATTACCCAATAATTTTTAAGAATTTAGAAAACTTTTTTAAGTGTTTTTTAAGCTAATAGAAATTTTTCATTCCAGTTAAATCTAACTTGATAACTGGAAATGATTTTCTTATTCAGCTAAAAAAAACCAGTTATAAATTTTTGAAAAGGAAAAGCAGTTAAATTCCAGTTAAATTATCAAAGTTTAATTATTTATCCTAATTTAATAATAATATCACAAAAGCCGGTTTGTGTGAAAAACAATTTCGTCTCTTGAGATTAAAATGAAAAAATGCTGTGAGTTTATGTGGACACATGTGTCTACAATGGGTTGCACTACTGAATAGTTTTGAGTCGAAGATATTTGCTCATTTACCAACATACAAGAATCAAGTGCATAGTCTTTTTTTCATCGTGCACAAAAGTCGGAAAATTTATGAGTTCGAGTTGACGCATTCTGATCACAAGAGTCGGCTTCAGTCAAAGACAATTGAATCATCTTGAGATTAAGATGAAAAATGCTGTGGGTTTATGAGGACACATGTATCTACAATGGGTTGCACTACTGAATAGTTTTGAGTCGAAGATATTTGATCATTTACCCACACACAAGAGTCCAGTGCGGTGTCCTTTTTTCCACATAAATCACAAAAAATTCCACCGCACACGTTCCAGTCGAGCGTTGATTATTTTAATCTAACAAACCTAATTTCTTCATAGGTATAAATAACAAAAAAAATTAATTATAATAATAATAAAACTTTATTTTTTGCATAATCTTTTTTTAATTTTACTTTTTAACGTATGTATGTAAATAGTACTAGTAGGTAACACACTAAAGAAATTTATTAACATAATTTTGACTAATAAAGTCAGAAAAAAAAAATATTTTAATTACCTAGGTATTTAAAACAATTATAATTTTAAAATTAATGCTAGAATTTCGCATTTTCGTAAGTTCCATATTTTCTCACTTTATTATAACACCTAGAGGATGATTCTAGAATAACTAGCAAACCACCTGATTACATTAGTAGCTCTATATATTATGTAATATATGTATGTATGTATCAGCCAAAGCCAATTATTAATAAAAGAAATAAATTAAATGAGTTTTTGCATTTGCAATTTGCGAAGGAACATTTTAAAGATTAAGTTTACCAAAAAATTAAAGATGGAAAAGTTACATACTTTACTCTATAATTACATATGTTTGTATTGATGTACTTATTTACATACATATTTTCTTTTGGATTTCATTGCGTCACAATATGCTAAAGTGACCAGACGTCCCGGATTACGAGGGACGTTCCCGGATTTAAATCGTATGTCCTGCATTGAAAATTATCCCGGAAAGTGTCCCGTATTGTATATCTTACCTTATTATTGCTCTCTATTTGTAAACTAACTTTTCCAATTAAATAACACTGATTTGGTTTAACTGGCAACAATTATTTAAAATCAAAAATTCAACTATTTCAATTCAAGTATGTCATGAGTTTTTAGCGAATTCACATGCTATTTAAAAAAATCTATTTCTATAATATTGCTATTTCAGTTTAAAAAGTTGAAGTGTACTAAACAAAAGTGAAAAGTTTAAATTTATGCAATATTATTATTAGTTTATTTTTATAAAGTTTATTTCTTGTAATAATAATTTTATTTTTTTCTTAATTTTTTTTTTTATTTTTGATATTAGTTAAATTAATAAAATGAAAAATCTATGATATTTTAATTCGGAACAATTAAATAAACTAAGAAAATTATGTCCTGAGGAATGCGTTAAGCTTTTCTTTATATTTATTTGAACTTGTCCCGGATTTCAACATAAAATACATGGTCACTTTACAATATGCATTTTTTTCTTATACTCAGATTAATATAATATGTACCTACATACATACATAACAAAAAAAAACAAATAAGTAGATGATAAAAAAATGATATGAGAAAAGCCAGTATCAAACTAAAAATTTACTTAAATTTGTAAAAAAAATAAAAATTATAAATGAATTTACAAATTTACATCGTAAAGTAATTTGTATGTATGTATTGTACATACATAATATGTATGTTTATTTGTTGCACATTTCGATAGTAGTTGTTTTGGTTTTCTTAAAGTTTAATGCTAGATTTTTATTTTTCGCATAAATATTTTTATTTATTATTTGCATATGCTTATTTAAATAAAATTTTTATCTTTAAATTATTTTTATGTACCTAAGAATGTAAATATTAGCAATATGCATTTGTATCGTAAAGTCTGTGAAATCAAAAAAAAATAAAACAGGCAGACAATCTTTTGAAAAATGTGCACCTTTAAAAATCGCTGGTTTTCATTCTATTTTTCTTTTTTTTTGTTTTTGATTTTACGAATCCAAATATTGCTAATATTAAAAGAAAAATTTTTTTAAGAAAATCCTAATTATAACATTATAATTTTGAAAATGACGAAAAGTTTATTTTCCAATTTTTAGTTCAGATTTATAAAAAAGCATGTTTTTCAAATAGCTACAACAGCACCTCAAATTTTGAAAAAGGCCTATTTTTGAATGTGTAATCTCGGATTTTATTCCTATATTTTCATAAACATTAAACGACACACTGAGAGAATTATTTCTTTGGAAGGAGGTTGTCAGGAAAACTATTCAGTTGCGGTTATTAAATATTGGTCTTTGTTACCAACTTACGATTGATTCAATAACATTCCTGTTGATGCGAATGAACCGCCTTAGAAACAAACGAATATACGATTTCATCAACCTCGTCTAAAAATTTTCATTCGATCAAATTATTATTTCAAGATATGAGTTGCGAGAACCAAATAATTTTTGTACACGCAAATGTAATGCGATCATAAGAATTACATGAGTTGTTATAGCAAATAAATGGTTTGTAGTCACAATTAAAACTGTTTTATTACTTATGTGAACCGAATTATACTGTTATTACAACCATATTGCCATTTAGCTCAAACGTTCTATTTAATTGAAATAACAGAACTCCAATTAGAATTCGGTTCTCTTAACAGTATTATAATGCATACTACAGTATTTCGTTAGTCAGTTGCTATAGAAGATCATTCGATTCCAACAACCGTATTTCGTTTAGTTTAAAAAAATATAGTTATAATATCAGTTCTATTACACATAAACAACAATTCATTCGTTTGGTATAACAGAAATTCGGTACTTATAATTATGATTCGATCGTGATAGCAATAAACATGAATTTTCGCGCAAAATCATAATTCTTATTTAGTTTAAATTCTAAAATAGTTTAGTGCGTAGATTTATATGAGAATGTTTGGTTTAATAGAACATTTAATCTTTTTTGATAAAAAATATTATATATGTTATGAATTACTAGATACTCAATTTTTTGATACGCATTATTTTGCATATAAAGTTATAAAAACGAATAAGTATAACGAATTTGGAATTTAGATTTTTTGTTTATTAAATAAAGTTTTGTACTATTATTATATAAAATTTATATTAAAAATAAAAATCAATTTCTTATAAAATTTTTACTCTATTTTTTAATAAAAGTTATATTTTTTTCTTTCTATAACAAATATAGCTAAAGGTCATTACAATTATTGTAAAATATATCGTGCAAAACATTCGATTATGTTAACTTTTCTGTAAGGCTACGACAAATACTTTAATTCTGTTGTAGTAACTGATATACAGTAACATCAAATGAAAGAGTTTTTTGATGTAATAATACTGTTATAATATTCGATTAAGACAACTCTGTTCTAGTCATAACAAAAGATTTGATTCTGCTGCGATAATTGATATACAATGACATCAAATGAAGTGGTAGTCAAAAGTATTCCATTATTCGATTCTCATAAACGAATAATCTGTTATCATACAAGATATACAGTAACATCAAATGAAGTGGTAGTCTACAGTACTCCATTATTCGGTTCTCATAAACGAATAATCTGTTATTGCAACTAAAATTTGATCAAAACAAAAAACAAATACGGTTCTCCGAAATAATTATTATTTTGGTTTAATGTAATTAACAGTTACAATGAATACTTTTTCAATTGTAATTATGTAAATAAAGAAGTTGCCACAACTACTAATAAAAAGTCGCTGGTGACCGAATTATTCGGTAGGGCAATTTATTCGGTTGTCACAAACGTTGTAGTTCTCTCAGTGCAGGATTATTTTTATCTTTACAAATTAATATCAAAATTATACAATTTTTTTAAGTTTAGTATTTAATTTTACCGTTATGTGAAAACAAAATTTTAACTTCGGCACACTTTTAGCTAGAACCTTGGAATTGTGAGGAAAAAGATCTTTCAAATTAGCATAAATTACCTCAGAAATTTTTTTGTGCTACATCCTCTTTAACGGCTATTAAGACTCTAAAATTTAAAATTTGCATTTTTTTAGACACCTATAACTTAGGCACCTGTACAAACTGTTTATTAGTAAGACATAAGAACTAAAGCTTTAAATTATATTTTTAAAATATGTGTTTACAACTTTTGTTAGTTATAAAGATTTGGAAAAAGATCGCTTTAAAATTGGAAAAAATCCCGATTTTCAAATATTGTTTTATATTTCTTCAATCTAAAAAATACCAAACGTCAGGACATGTTTTCATAAAGTTAAAAATTATCAATATCAAAATTATACAAGTTTTCAAAATTTAGTATTACCATTATGTGAAAACAAAATTTTGTAAGATTTTGCTTTCTTCATATCTTCTCGTAACTCTTTCAGCTATAGTCTTGAAATTTTGAGAGAAGATCTTTCAGAATTAGCATAAGTTCTTTCAGAGAATTCTTTTGTATCACCTCCTCTTTAGGAGCTATTAGGGATCAAAAATTTAAAATTTTCTATTTTCAGATACCTAAGTAACTGTTGGCACCTGTACAAAATTTTACAAATTAATACACAAAAATGAACGCTTTAATATTATATTCTTACATATCTTAACAGTTTTTTTTTTTTAGAATTATTTAAGGTCGTTTCCGACTATATGTATTTTACATTTGACATGGCTGAATAAAAAAAAGAAGAAAAATCAGATAGAATTAAAACCAGTTCTAAAATAAAATTTACATAATGTAATTACAACTGACATGTTCAAAATTTCATTTTTTGAACCTTCACACTGTCTGTTGTTCTGTCTGTTTTTTTTCACATTTGACACGCTGAATTCAGCGTCAGCGGGGGGCGTCAATGTCCGAGATGTTTATCACATGGTTTATTAACCGAAGGAACGAGAAAAAAAATCTTGTGCAGATTGTTAACGTTCTAGGAAAATTATTGAAATTGAAAAAGTAAATATATATATACATTATATTATAATATAAACGAAATAAATAATATTACTAATACTATAATATAATTTATTTGTATGAATAAACAGGATCTTGTTTGTGCTATTTGTAGGTTATAGGGTAATAAACCAAACAATTACCCTATAATATAAAATTACTAAATTATTATTAATTATAATACATTTTGTACTATTGAAAATTTGAAATTATTGATAATTAGAGAGAAAAATTAAAATAGTGATTCGTAGTGGTCATATTTGAGAAAAATTTAATTAAAAAATATGTGATGAAATCTGATCAGGTCTAAATAGTATCTAGATTTTAATTTAATTTTTTTTAAAAAATTTGATTCTTATTTAAAATTTTAGTTTATTTAATTGAATTAAAAATTTTATAAATGTAGGTATGTACCTAGGTGTTTATTAAGTTTTTTAAAAACCTTTGATAAACATAACTTATCAAGTAAAACTTAATTATTTTATTTGTTTAAATAATAAAAAAACTTATCAAACAAATTTGATTAAAAATTTTTTTGTAAAAACAATTTAAGGCTTGTCATTGATCTGTTTTTGTTTTAAAACAATTTTACTTATCGTATTTTTATTCATTATTTTTTTTCAATTTTATCACGTTTTCATTATTTATACATATATTTACATTTTTAAATTTATTTATGACAAAAGTTATTTATGGCCAAGTTATAAAATTCTGAGGTATGAGCTAAATATGTACGCAAAGTTGTTTGTATGTAAAAAAAAAAAGTTTAAATATAAATAAATATGAGAGTATTCGAATTAAATGGAAATAAAGAAAAATTTAAATTAAATGTAATACAATTTATTAGTAAATATTATCAACTCGCTCACATTATTATACATATCCATATACTTATGTAGTATGTATGTAATAATATATATAGTTCTAGTATCTAGTATCTATATGTAATAATATAGTAGTTCTATATATATAGTTCTAGTACAGTATAGTTATTAGACTATATTAATCTAATATATCTATACTTACAAAAACTAGGTACCTATAGAAATTTTTTTTTTTGTTTTTTAATTATGTACTTGTTCGCATATAATTTTTTTTTTTAAAACTCACGTAGAAATACAAATTTTAAAATATAAATTCCTTTCAATTTATATAGATGTAGATTATAAAATATATATATGTTAAATATTATAATAATAAACATTATGTACATATACATATATAAGATTATATTTCATTCGATTATTGAGTCTATTAAAAGTTTGGATATATTTCCGCAAAGGTGTTACAAGCTATTAAGATTACGTCAACACATAAAGGTACTTTAAATCGAAGCTACCGTTTTGTGAGATATTGCCTAATTACATTTTTATAATATATGTATATGTACATATTTTATTAAGAAAACATCACATCCGTTGAAAAGCGTGTGAAGAAACCTTTCTAACGGTATAATAATAAATACATATAGTGTTTTTGAAAATTTCACATGTTAAAGCGGTTTTTTTAAAAGTTTGAAATTGTTTTTTTCTAAATGTCAGAAACCATACTAAAAAAAAAAAAAAAATGTAAGATTAAAAAAGATAGTATGTATTATGGCTCTACAATATTGTAGAAAATTGGTTCCGGAAATACTGTTGTAAAGGGAAAATATAAAGGTTTAAGTAAAATACTACAAAATGATAAGAGCATAATTTTTCGATCATTAGATGGTGTCATCGGTCCTAATAGGATATACATATATTCGAAAACTTGAAGATAAGTACCGTTATTTGATGACGTCATCTTAATAACTTGTAATCCCTTTGCGGAAATTTATCTAAAAAAATTTTCATTTCAGACCAAATTTCTCGGTTTTTTCGATTGAATGTATTTAATTTTATAGTGTACTTTTACTTTTATTTTATCATAAAGGTTCATTGGTTGAATTTAGTTCTGAATCATTAATAATATGTTCTGATCCAATATGCCGATACTTTATTTTTTTTTTGTTTTGTTTAACGCAAGTTGTATAAAATTTTACAGTATATGATTCTACGACTTTAAGAAACTATCTATGAAAAATATTAGGAATATTTTCGAATAGTTCGAATAAATTTTTAGAGGACATAGATACTTGTAAAGTTTTTTTTTTTTCATTTTTTTTTTTAATGTCTTATTTAAATTGTTTGAACGCTTAAATATTAGCAAGATAATTACAACAAGTTTTTCCTAGATGGAGCTTTTTTTTTGTATTAAATTCTGTTAAACATGTTCTAAAAATAATTTTAGTTAAATCATAATTGACTGGCATAATTAACATTTCATATATATAAATAGATATAGTTATATACTTATGAATTAAATATTTTTTTATAATATTAAATTATAAAAATAAACATTAAACTATTATATATGTATGTATAGCTTAAATATTCATTCTTTTTACAAATTACATACAATACAATGTAGCTATATTAGGTATATAGGTACTTATTAAAAAAAAATCAAATTCTAAAAATATTCGATTTCTTGGTAACGATTAATTATAGTAGGTAAATATATGTATACTATCTAAGTATATAGTTTTTAAATATAAGCACAAATATACTTAAGTACTCTTCTATATAAAATTTTATAAATCGAAAGTAAAAAATTTTTTTTTTTTTTTGCAAAACTTATCACATTAATCTAATAAATTAATATTTATTTGTTTTTGTTTGCATAATAAAAATTTTGCAACTTCTACAAAATAAAATTTTGCAATGTTTACAATGTTTATTTGAAGAAAAAAAAAATTCTTTGTATTTTTATTACATACAAATTAACAAATATACAATTCTACATATATTATTATTTTATTAGTATTAACACAGAAATATTCAATTTTAATTAAAAAAAAAAAGTAATGAAAAAAACCAAGTGTTTTTAAAAAAGCACATTTCCAAAATTAAATAATATTCCATAATTAGTTTTGGATAAATATAGTATATTGTATTATTAAAATTTGGACAAAGTATTCAAGTTGTAGGTGTTTAAAAATAGCGAATTTTCAGTTTTTAACCTTTTACAGTTCCTAAACCGGGATCGACAAGAAAACATTTTTTTTTTCTGAAATAACTTATACTTATTTCCAAAGATCTAACTCCTCTAAAAGATCTAACAATTTCAAGTTTCTAACTTAAATCGTTTGGAATGCAGAGGGAGGAAAATTTTTTGGGAAAACGGTAAATTAAAATACGGTTAGGTATGGTAAAAGTATATATTACATATATATATTTATAAACCAAATTTTAACTTCGTCCAGATTAAAGATATAGACGTCTGAACTTTGGAAAGGCTGTTGTAGTTCCGTGACGGGTAATTCTACAGAAATAAGTTATTCCACAAAAGTTTTCTGCGATGTCTATCCGTAGTTAAAATTTCATTGCTTTATTTCAAACGGTGGGAAAGTTTTATAAACACCCGCACAGACAAACAGATGAACAGAGTGAAAATAATAGGAGTGTTTTTTTCAATTTTTTTTTTGAAAATGTGCTAATAATATTATAGTTTGTTAATATATAAAATACATATGTGTACAAAGAGTAATTAAAAATAAATTATTAAAAATTAAATAAAATTGATTTTGATTTGAAAAAAAGGACTATGTTATTTAAAAGTTATATAAAAGTTTCATCTATTTTTAAAATAACTCGACAATCAAACTTAAATCTCTGAACAGTAAAATAGATGTTTATACTGATGAAACGGTTTAAGCTTTTCCCATCTTTTTTGACCGTTTTTATATAATGAATATCGCATAATTTTTCTTCCAATTAATTTAAAATGAATAATAATAAAATGAGCGTTTAATATTTGCCGAAGTGTAACTGTTACCAATTAAAGAGTTTAATCGTTGAACAGGGACAATATCACGTATTTGCAGTTTCTCCCGAATTTACAGTTTCCTCTAATTGATCAAGTACGAATCCCAGTAAAAGTGAAAAGTTTTTTCAACTGATTTTTAATTTGATTCACTTATCATTTAAAAATCAGTCATTAGAATGTCATAATATAACTCACAGACATTGGAATGTGTATAATGTAAACAAAAGAAATATTCAAATATAACAATAAAGAATTTTTATAGCTAAATTAAAAATTTACAACAAATTATAAATAAATAGAAATTGTTTGGATTGTAATTTAAACCATTTTACATGTGATAAAGGTTATTATTTATAGTATACTGTCTCATATAGTAATTAAATTCAAATTTATTAAGATCAATTCTATTTATTTAATTTTTATTTTATTATATAGCATTTTCTGGTCAAATTCAGGTATTTACTAAATAAATTAAGATTTTTTTGTTTTTTGGAATTCAGAGTTTTACTAAATGAATTCAGATTTTTACTAAATAATTTTAGATTTCTTTTTTTGGAATTCCGATTTTTACTTAAATAAATTCATATAGTTTTTTTAATTCAAAAATTGTAAAAATTAAAAACTTTCTATTGATAAATATGCAAAAATTCTTAAAAATATTTGTCGTCGACTTGTCTAACTTTGACTAGGTAAGGTAACATTCACATTGATCAAAAAAATGAAATTGTTTTCTCATTGTTGATTAAAACCATTAATATTGACTTGGGCTTATTACTTAGTAATTCTAACTTTGGCAAACGCTTATTTTTTTTAACATTTTTATACTGATTAAAGTTAACCTTTATCATCATAACCTCATATCATTAGCCAAATTATCATCATTTTTATTTTAACATACATTCGTTTTTATTCCAACATGTATACATGTTATGTAAAAAGGCTGAGATGGATAAATTCTTTAGCAATTAGCAAAAAATTTTCGAAATGTTCGAAATCTGTTTTATATTTAAAAAAAAAAAAAACAAATTCCATTTTATATTCCACGTGGTTTTTTGTTTTTAAAGGAAAATGTTTAGTTTAATTTTCTTCCTCACATTTTTATTTTGTAGATTATGAGGTGTCACTTTTGCAACGATGATTTTTTACTTTTACTAAATATTAAAAAATCTTCGTTACAAATTATCATTTAAATTAAAAACTCACCTTTAGGTTACAATTTTAGATTATATAGGACTTAAAAAAATTTTCTTTCCTTAACACAATTTCGGTTTCGTTTAATTTTCATTTCAAACTTTAATTTCTATTAAAATGAATATTTTTTTTATAATTATTTTCTAATAATTGTATTTGAAGCGATTGTGTAAAAAAATCATGATGACTTATTACAACATTAATAATTGAATGATACAGGGTGTTCAGAATTAAACGGTAATATTTTGAAATGGAGACCAATACAAATAAAAATAAGGCAGTAGGCAAAACAAAAGATTTTTAAAAGCAGACATTTTCAAAAAGGTAATAAAAACATAAGAGGAATGTACTTTTTTTGTTTTTTAGAAATATTATGTAAGAAAAAGTTGCAGAAAATTAAGAGACAGTATCTTCAATTTAAAAGAACTTTATATAATTAAGAAAAACCGTTAAGACATGTAAAAATATAATATTAATACTTTAATTTTTATGTCCTATACTATACTTACGATAATGGAGTATTTCTAACGGTTTGGATCTAAAGATTTGATAAAAACTTTAATTAAGAGTGTTATACATATGCATATATATGCATATAAAAAGTTATAATTAAAAATATAATGCTGCCCATACACGGCCGACTAGGTTTTAGAACAGGTCCGCGAACTTGATAAGTTGTATCGTATATGGGCAAGTTGTAAAACCATTTTGATGATTGGAAAGTTGGTTGGATAAATATTAAAAAATTTTGATTTTTGTGGGCGGAGTCTTTGGTTTGTGGTTGAGTTGTATCGTATATGGGCATGTTGTACAACTTAAATGTCATTTTAACATTAAGATTTTTTGATTTGAGAAAATAATAAAAAATATAAAGTACATAATAACAATGGTTGGGTGATAGGTTGGGTAAATGTGTGATTCTAAAACCTGTCCGCTTCCCAAATTTAGAACCTAATCCGCCGTATATGGGCAGCATAAAAAAAAAATCTTTAAAAATTAATTTTCACTGTTTTTCATTGTTTTTATCTTATTGTTAGTTTATATACAATTTCCAAGATTTGTTAAAAGTTTATCTTAGGAGTAAGTAACACACCCAATTTAATTTTTACCATAAAACATGTTATTCCGACAAAACTTATTAGAATTACCCTAATCCACACTCTTTAGTAGTACACTCTATTTATCAAGTTAAAAAAAATAAATGAAATTTTTACAAAAATTTACATTATACTTGTATTAAATAATAATAATATTAAAAAATTTAAAAAAAATTTGACCTACAGTACAGTTCCGAAAAATTTTTCCTTCTAAATTGAAATTTTTAAATTAAAAATACAACTAAAATCATTTCAAATTAACACAGCTAGAAATTGGTATTTATTCTAGTTGATTAAAGCAGTACTTACTGTAAATAGAAATTAACTTTTCATTTTTGTTTATAAACTATGTTAATTTTTGGTGCTTGTAATCGTTTATTGAATCCTAAAAACTCCTTTCATTATTTGTACCCGACTTTTTTATTGTTTTATAAAATGTAACTTTGAAGTTTTAATATAGCTACTTAGCATTTATTGTCAATAATTATGCCTGTCTGTCAAATATTTTTATTTTAGTCATATTAAACATTTACAATGATACACAATATTATGGTTGTACATATGTACAATATAAAAGAATGTAAGTACAATATGAATGTACAATATAAAAGAATGTTGGATTATATTAGCAGGATTTTACTGTATTATGGAAACAAAATATTTGCATAAATTATTTTTGAACTTATGATTCTTAATCAATTATTTAAAGCGTGTTTTTAAGGGAATTCTATATATGTAATACAAAGTATTTTATTATGTATTTCTTTTTGTTCACATGTGACGCTCATGCATAAATACATACACATATACGATTTATATATTACATTGTATTAGATATTTATATTTATTTATAATAATAATAAGTATATCTTGTAAGTTATTTTTTTTTCAATAATGTTTTTATTAAAAAATATAAAAAACTTTATAGAAATCGAGAGAAGATATTGTGGAAGGAGAGTGATAAAATTATAAAATGTGTTTTGTTAATAATTAAAAATATGTTAGTGATTGTGCCACGACACGAATTAAAATTGATAGAGAAGTTAAATTATTTAAAAAAAAATTTTATTGATCGTACTTTTGAGACTAAAAATCTTATATACATATATTCTAGCTAAACTTGAAATTGAAAAATGTATTCTATAAATAAATCACAAACATGCTTTTTATTTTATTTTTTTATCAGTCAAAGCTTTCCTGGAAAGTTTAACAATATGTAATTAAATATTACATATTACCTACATACATATATGTTCTTATGTATATTCCTTATATTTAAAAAGGAAATGATATCAAAAGAGAGGTTTCCATGTTTGAAGTCACTTACCTTGTCATTTGATTTAGAGACTAGTTTCCTTTCTTTCAATTTGAACTGAAATTGGCTAAAGATGATAATTTATGACATATAGGGCCCAGTTAATTGTATTGTAAGCAAATTACGTAATTTATTACATTTACGTGACCATTTACATTTTTTTTTTATCTCACAATAATTCAAAAATTCTTTTTGTATGTAAAAAAAACAGTTCTCAGCTCATTTCTTTGAAAGATGTTAGCGCAACAATTTCAAGTAGCTGTTATAAAAATGTATAAAATACCCATAATATGTAAATGTATACATATTTCGATACTGAACTAAGTCACCTATCTTAAATGTTTTAAAAGATGATTAATTTTATGGAAAGTACAACCAATCTACACTATACTTAATTTTAACATTATTGGTTATGTTTACTAAAATTTAAAAGAGCTAAAACTAAAATACATATATGTACATATGTACATGTGTATTGTATGTACAAATAAGAATTGATTAAATATTATGATCAAATGTTATATTAAATGAAATTTAATATGGAATAACATACATATATACATATGTATGTATATTTTAGTATAGTAAGCAAATAATAATCTTTTTTTGATAAATATTTATAAGAATTCTATCGAAAAAAATCTTTACATTACGTTTTAAAATGTTCATCATATTATTAAAATATATCCCATTATTTATTTGGTTTAAAAAAAAAAAAATAGAATGATTGATTAGTATAAAAAACGATGCGATGCATGAGATGCGTATATATTCTGAATCAGGATCACCTCCTGAGTCGATTTAGCGATGTCCGTCCGTACGCATGATAACACAAAAAATAATCAGGCTATCTTGATGAAATTTATACTGTAGGTTAACAATAACTAAAGTAAGGCGCGGATTGCAAATGGCCGAAATCGGACCATGGGTTCCGGTACCTCCCATACAACTCCCAAAACCGAATACATATATCTTCGAAATTAATAAAGATAGAAACTTAAAATTTTCTTGAATCCCTGATATCCCTAAAATTTTAGATGAATTGGAGTGGTTGTTCGGGTATCTCCCACACAACTCCCAAGACCGAACCAGCATACCAGCATATAAATTAATAAATATAAAAACTTCAACTTTGATATAAGAGTATTCTACCCTGTTCTGATGATGTCTCTAAAATTTGAGATGAATTGGGGTGGTGGTCCGGGTGCCTTCACACACTTCCCAAGACCTAACAAGCATATCTTCGAATTATATGAAAATCCAAATAATTTATAGATTTTTAATTTAATTTGAATTTTGTAGGTGTAGGGTATAAATAAGTCGGTTGCATCGACTTACTGTTTTAAATTCAATTATTAACGAAAGTTTAATGTAACTATTGTGAAATTATTTTGTGCAAGTTAGGATTATAAATACTATTCTAAAATAATTTAAAAGATTCTTAATTAATTATTTATTTTATATTTAATTGTTTTTTTGTAAATCTTTGGTTTGTTATTAATTATGTTATTATATTTAAATAAAGTTGTGGTAATAATTATTATATATACATATGTACCTATATATTTATAAAACAGAAGATTAAATTTTTATTTTTTTAATTTGAAAATATTTAATTTTGTTGTTTTTAGTTCTAATTTACTATATAAGTATATAAAAAACAAAAAGAAAAAAAAAATTTGATAATTTATATTTTTGGATTTAGAGCTTTTTTAAAATTGGGTCATAATTAAAAATGAAAAATAATTAATTACATTAGTGTTAGACCATATTTAAGCATCAAAATTTTCTAATTTTTTATTTTCATTTATGATAATTTTTTAATTTTTAATATTAATAAAGATGTCCATATAAATTTAATCATAAAATTATGCAAGTATGAACTAATTGTCAACATCAATATAAATTTGTATATTATTCATGACATAATCAATGAATTTAGGAATACTAAAGGAAAATCTATTTTCCACTTTTTCCAGAGTAATTTAATAATGATTTTTTTTTTTTTTTTTTTTGCAAAAATTAAAATTTTAAATTTTTTATTCTGGGAATTTTGTAATGATTTTTCTTCCTATTTAAAATGTACATAGGTAATATATTATTATTATATTCGTTTTTAAAATAAAATTTGTTAACTGCAGACAAAATAAAATTTTGTCTTTAAAATTATAACTTATGCGTATATAAAATCTTGGAACAGATATTTATAAAAACTGTTATTTCTAATAGTTGGATTTTATAATATGCTCTTGAAATATTTCAGATTTTTTAACTTAAGATATTATTTTTGAAATTTTTATAAAAAGAAAGACATTATTTTTACAAAGTAATCAAAGTAATTTTAAATCCCAATACGCTTTTAAATTGCTTGACATTTGACATTTTCATTTTTTTATTATTGTTTATTTAGTTGTTTAAAATGGAATATTTGCAAGATATTTGTGATATTTTCGTACAATAAAATCTTTCTACAAATTCTTTCAAATAATAAAGAATCAGCGTCAATTTTTGGTTCGGGACATATATTTGGATCGCAAAATACATGGACTTTATGAGAGTACATTTGCAAAATTAAAACAAAATTCTGCACAATTGAAAATTTACCAAATATTTTCGAATTCTATAATTCAAATATTTATTTAAAAACAAAATTCTCTGACATTTTAAATATTATTTTAAACGTCAAAGTAATAAAGCAAAGCTTTGCTACATAAGATACAATGTAATTTATTTCAACTGTCAAAGCGTGTAAAGCAAGCGAAGAAAGCAAAGCGTACATTGGACTTCACCTTTACTCGTGATTATAGGGATCATGAATCCTTTCAAGCTATTTTAGATTTTTATTTAAAATAAAAACTGAAAGCAATAAACGCATAATCATAAAATTAAATTTTTAAAATATTTTATTTATATATTTATTTATTTATTTGTTGCATAATATATACTATACAGGCTTATTGTTACAGAGTTAAACGTTTTTGCAGAGCTTTGATTAATTAGCTTTATGATGTAGTTTGTAAATTGAACAATAAAATGGTATAGATTATATAAATATGTAGTTTTAAATATTTTATTTTGATTTATTTGCGGTGATTTATAGCACAATCGGCCCAAATAGGACTTCCATATAGTGGTATAGACTGAATGACACTTTTCAAAATTATAAATTTATTGTTAGAAGATATGTTTGAGCTTCTTTTTAAAAAGGGTTATAAATATTAGTTTTACAAATGGTTTTGTTTATTTGCTTTTTAAAATTAAATTTTTGGGTTTAAGGTATTTTTAAAATATTGTCTCTAGCTTTTATATTGACTTCATATACGATTTATGACACATTACATAGGTACATATTTCCTATATATTGAGATAATTGTTTTTTTAAAGAAACTTCGATTTGTAACAATATATAATTTAGAAAATTCACAATTAAAAATTTATTTTCTACTTTTTAGTTAAAAACAAGCTTGTTTTTCAAAAAAAAATTTTTAATAAGTAACCACATATAATAAATTTTTGGGTTAACCCGATATTTTTTATAGGCAACTAACTACATAATAAGTTGAATCATTGGATGTTAAAATAAAATGATCATAATAGGAAAAGTTATATATTTTTTTAAATTGCATTTGTAAAAAATTGTATTACAATTATGAAAATACCTACAAAATATTTTTTAACATTTTTGAAAAAAAATTTTAATAAATTACTTCTCAGTTTTACTCTGTGCGTCCGTCTCCATCTTTTAATATCTACAAAACTTCTATACACAAGAACAAACAATGAAATTTTAAGCAGATCTATTAAAAAACATAATGCTGTTGATATTTGTTGTTGATGTAGTCAACTTTTTTACATAACAACTCCACCAATTACGAAGCTACAGCGTCTCAAAATTCTAAACGACAGACAGAACTTTTATTTTTTAACTTTATAAATCAATATAAAAGTAAATACAAATGTTTTGCAATTTAGTATTTAAATTTGCGGTTATGTGAAGGGATAATTTTGCATAATTTTGCTTAATTCATATCTTCGGCCGGCATGCTTTTAGTTATATAAGTAATGACATTTTTAGAAAAAGCATAAGTTAAATTATATGTTTAAAAGAATTAAAAATTGTTAGACACCAGTGCAAATATTTTCAAAGTCAAAAGCAAAAATTGAAGATTCAACACTATATTTTTGCATGCTTTATAATCTACATAGTACTCTACTTATTCTAAGAAAAGTTACAAATTTTGGTACCAGTCACAATTTTAAACTGTTTTTATAATCTTTTGAACCTTTATGTGTTCCATAATATCTTATTTTATTTGGCTCTTAATTTATTTTAATTTGCACTTGAATATCTAATTGAGGCTTAATATGTACATACTTAATATACTAATATATCTATACTAGGAGCCCTGCAGCTGGTGTGTAAGTATATTTTATGGTTACATCTAATGGGATACTAAATGTCTTGATTGGAAGAAAACAAAAAAAAAAAAAAAACATAATTCTAAACATATATAATAAATGTATGTTGTATTTATTTTGTAATAGCAAAATCGTATCTAAATATGTACTTGTATTCAAAACTTAGCTGAATGTCATAATACGTAGTGTGTGGCTGAAAACTACTAAATTATAATTATAGATGATAATTCGTTTTTAAAATAGGAAAAGCTTGAATTAAACTTTTGAAAGAATGATTGAACTTTATAATATAATACGGACTAAAAACGAAATACATATTATGTAAAAAAAAGTGACTGCATGAAATAAAATGAATTAAGAATTTTCACTTTATGGAAAATTCAACATTTTGTATAAAATAAATATTGCATTGTAAATTCTCTGATTTGATTATTAAACTACAAACTAACTTCAAAAAATAAAATATATAAGTATGTACCTACATACATACATATGTATACAGTAAATTAAAACCTAAAAAATGGATTTTATTTTCCAATTAAAACTAAAATGTACCTAATACCTATACCAATATTTAAATATAATAAATTTTTGATACTTTTCATTTCAAGTGTTTTTTATTAATATATTATGTACATAAGTAATTAGTACATTATGTATGTACATACATACGTACTTATATATTATATCATTAATATTTTTTTTTTTTTCCTAACAGAATTCAGCCCAAAACAATAAAAAACAATTGTCTCCACCTTTAATACGTTTATTGGAATTAATTTTTGCAGAAGGTAAGATAAATAGTTACATCCATATGTAATATGTATATACACATTATGTATGTTTGTATATAAAAATGTACATCTAATTAAACCTACTTATACTTCCACGGGCGGTATTTTTAAAACTTGAATATTAGAATTATTGTAAACTGTCGATAACTTGAAGACGTAAAAAACAACCAAAAGCTGATTAGATATCAATTTTTTGAAGATGACGGATCACGTGAAATTGACGTTTAGAATAAAATACATATGTAGATACATATGTATGTACCTAGGCAATACCAATACAATTTGTGCTTATGATGCAAACCGCAAACGTAAACTTAAAAGTTTAAACTCGGTATCATGCAAACCGTAAACGTAAATACTAGTATGAAAACAGCAACCGTACGGTTGGGTTTTAACCGTATATTTTAGCTCGCTAAAAGTAATTTTTGAGTACCTATGCTTTTCGTTTTATTAGCTATTATTTTTAACATGAATGTATAAGACAGGTATTGTTTTCATACCAAAAACTTGTACCCGAGAAACGTGTAAAAAGTATTTTTAGATTAATGTCTTTTTGTACATACATATGTATGTTTATGTGAGTATGCCTGTGGGTACGTGTACAGCCTAAACAACCGAGCAGAAGTTTTTGAAATTTAATATTTAAAGTTTTGACGTAATTATCTTGGATTGATAAACTTTTGGAGCACATTGAACAATTGCAAGTGATGATTTACTAGTGTAAATTTTAAGTTTTTTATAAATATGTATTTCTTAACAGAAAAATATTATGAAGAAAATTATTAAGACAAAGTTGTTAAACAAGTAAAGGGAAACGACTTTGCCATAAAACATGTTGTGATCCAACTATCTTTCAGATTTATTTAATTACATAAATAACATATTTCATACATATTACAATACGACATATGTACAATACGCCATAATTTTTTTTTTTTGTTGTTTTATCTTTTTTATATTATTTCTGCTTCTTGATTATTTCGTCTTCTTGATGACGCAAAATTCAAACTGTAAAATTTTTGTTTGATTCAATATTAATGTACATTTTATGTTCAGTTAAAAAAATTCTCAGGTTAAAAATAAAACCTAAACTGAAACTAATTTTATTAGTTACTAAACACATAACATATGTATGTAAATAAATTTTATCACAAAATAAATGCACAGGTAGGTATATAAAAATAAATAAAAGAAAATTGTCATAAAAATAGCTACATATGTATGTATGTAGTTAGAAAAAAAACATGGGTCTTGCTGTAAACCAAAAATAAAGACCTAAAAATTCAACAGAAATAAAATTCTTCTTCACTAATCCAATAATCTACTTCTTAAAACCTGTCATCTATTTTTAAGTTTAACTTATGTATACATACATATGTATCCACACACACATTTGTAAATTTTGCTTCATATAAATAGGTATACATAATTACAAAAATTATAAGGTCGAAATCTTTATTTCAAGCTAAAAATATATACATATGTATCTACATATGTATGTACAACTATAATTAAAATTATAAAATATGTAACATATGTACATATGTAGTTCATTTTTACTTGTAAATATTTGAAATTTTGACACGGTGAAATTTTTTACAGCTGATTTTCAATAAATTTTTAAAGTACCTAAATTATACTTTTAACAGTTCAAAACTAATTCCGAAAGTGCTAAGATAAGTGCTAAGATGTTTGATACCTACATACATATATAAACGTAAGATGAATCTGTAGAAACGTACGGTTTGCATGATAAGCAGCATTATGTAGCTATAAGAAAAACGAAACGAAAAAATAAAATTTATTTTGGGAATTTCCCAATTTAAAATTTTTTTATATGTTTTAATTTTATATACTCGTATATCCATACATAATAATCTTATGTATACGTATTATTTATTTACATACATAGATACATCAATAAAAAAAATACGCCTAACGGCCTAACTATAATATATGTAGTAGTCATTAGTTATCATATATTATTTATACTTTTGCATGATATTTCATATAAGTAACTGTAATAGCCATAAAACAAAATAATCATTAATAGTTATTTATAAAATATAACTCCTAATCTAACTAATAATAATCATTAGCTACTTACATATATCATAGGAGTATTGATAAGTTTTCGATATGATTATAATACAATCAATATGATATACAAAATCGAAAATTCCAACGAATTAGTTACGATTATTATATATGTATGTACATATGTATATTTTATGTAGTTTTTTTTTTTATTTATTTTATTCTTCCAAAATTTACATGATCTTACGTATGTGTAGCTAAGTAACTAATATTTGTACCAAGTTTTAAGTCGCAGAATCTTTACGTAGTTCCTTTAATCCTTTAATCTTTATGTAGTTATAAAATATCATGAGCAGGTAAATACGAGTAAAGGTGTACACATTATCATACATAATTATTAGTAATTTGACGTGTTATGAGTTATGACTATTATAGTTAGGATTATTATTTTGTAAAACATCTTTAATCATATCGAAGAATTATCGTTTATTCATAGCAAACGACTATTAAATAGTTAAGGATTATTCTAGACTCTCGCTAGAGGATACATACACATACATACTTCCGAATGAAATTTCTGACTACTAAAAACTAATTTGTCTTATGAAAATTGATTATGTACAAGGTACAAGTATATAATATGTATGTACATATGTATATAAATATCATTTCATTTAAATAAAAAATTGTAGATTATCAATTGTAATTTCATAATTTAGAAATTATGTTCAAAACATCACTTAAATGTTCGAATTTAAAAAGGCAAAATGCATTATTTAATATCTTCACAGATTTAATTTTGAGACAGTTAGTCAGAACCAGAACGTAAGAAAAACAGAAAAAAAAAATTCTACAGATTTCGTAAAATAAAACCTTTATACTTTTTTTTACTTTAACTGAAGACATTTTTACTTTTAAATGAAGATTACTTAAAGTGAAAAAATTTTAAATTTTTAATGAAGATATTTTTACTTTAAGTGAAAACATTTGTAATAAAAGTTACAGTAAAACAATACATATAATATATGTACATATTATATAACACACATAATCTATACAAGTATCAAGTTTACAACCTAGCCGGCGTGTATGAGTAGCATAATATACATAAATATCAGATCCAAATACGTATATACGTATGTATATGTATTAAGTAAATTAAATATATTATGTACCTAAATATTTCTATGACATAAATTACAGAAGATATTTTTAATTTGAAATAAAAGTTTTCATTTAAAGTAAAAAAATATTCACTTAAAGTAAAAAAATCTTCAGTTAAAGTAAAAAAGGTGTATGTACATACATATATTCATATTTACCTTAGGATAAGTGATTACTTATTACTAAAAATTGTACTTAATGAAGGTCCTTCTGCTATAAATATTGAATAGTTGACTTACATACATATACTTGTATTAATTTATTAAAAAAAAACAAAAAATATTTTACATTTTTAATTTAAAATATATATGTATATGTTTATTTATTTTTTTTTTAGAAAATAAAAATTTTAAAGAAAAGCAAAATATTGCATTTTCTTATTATAAAAAACTGAAATCAAAAATACGATCACTTTCAATAATGGCACCACAATATCAAATAATTACAAATTATATAGGAAATACATATGGTCCAACACATGATTTTATTGTAACGGTTGAACATATATATACTATAAGTAGATTTGGTGAATATAAAAATTATAAACCAAATAAAAATCTTGGTAATATAAAATTATTATGGCATGGTACAAAAAAATCTAATTTATGTTCAATATTAACAAATGGTAAGTTCTAATATACATTACATACTTAGGCCGTGTTCGAAACTACCGCACTAAATACTAGTTAATCGCACTAAATTAATTCCGAAAAACTCCGAAAATTTTTTAGTGTATTCGAAAATAGTATAAAAATGTATACGAAAATAGTCTAATAGCATTTGGTTATCTTTCAAACTTTTAATGTACTCTCGACTACACTAAATGTTCGCCCTAAAAGATTAATACATGTAAGAAAAGAGTGTGAAGTGTCTAGTGTCAAGTGCTAGTGCGATAGATTCGGAAACGGCCTTAATTACAAGTTTTAAATATTAAGAATTTGATTTGAATTTTTCTATATTTTTGTTGTTTTTATTCCATTTGTTTTTATTCCAAACAATCATAATAAAAATCATAATAATAAAATTATTTCGATTTACGTCGTTAAGTGGAACATTTCTATATACTACATATTTCAATTAATGACTTACGTGGATGAAAATTTTTTTTTTTTATTTCCATATTATTATATGTACATACTTGTCTGAAAACGACGTCAAATCAAAATAATTTGTGTTATTTTATTATTATCGTTATAATGTAAAAGAACGCAAATCAAGGTTTTAGTATTATTATATATAAAAATTTATTTATTTTAATTTTTTTCATTTTTTCTTCATTAAAATTAATTTTTTTCTTTTTAATTTTTTTTCAATCATATTATGTAGGTTTATTAACTCAGCCACCATCTAGTGCTGGAACAAATGGTAAAATGTTTGGTAATGGTATTTATTTTACTGATGTTGTTACTAAAGCTGCTCAATATTGTAAAACTGATAGAAATAATCCATATGGTATATTAATATTAGCTGAAGTTGCATTAGGGGAACATGAATTTCGTACAAATAGCGCTAATATAATAAACTTAAATAATGGTAAAAATAGTATTAAAGCACTAGGAAAATGTCAACCAAATCCATTAGAATCATATTATACAAAATTTAATGCTGAAATACCAATTGGAACTTTAGAATATTTTGAAAATTTGAATACAACCCTTCAATATAATGAATATATTGTTTATAATAATAATCAAATTTTATTTGAATATTTGGTATTAGTTGAATTTCATTATCCGAATGCATAACAAAAAAAAAAAAATATGTAGGCATATGTAGTACATAGTTATATATATGTATATATATGTATCTAAAAATATAAATGAAATTTATATTTATCTTTAAGTATTTATATATGTACATATATATGTACGTACACATACATTTAAATGATCTTTCTGTGAATTTATTTATTATATTAATTTCTTTTTAGTTTTTTTTTTAAATAAATTTTGAATTATTACATTATTATTTATTTTTTATTTATTTTTTTTTTTTAATATGCAAGTAAATGTATGTACACATCCTTTTAGGTTTTTTCTATCATCTATCTAACCCATTGGCAAATACATACCATAATTATTGAACTGTTAATGCAGACTATATTAATTTATAACTTTATGATCTCTAATAAATTTTTTAAATTAAAATTAAATTAAAATCAAAATTTACTTACATATTATGTACTATATAACAGTCAAGACACCAATGAGATCAACTCGTGAATTTTCTTTGATAGTGTTGAACTTTAACCAACTAAACGCTACCTTCCTTTTAAACCCAACATTAGGTTAGAACGTATGGTACGGTTTGGTTTGGAAATTGACAAAATAGGAATAAAGAAATAGGATAAAAGGAAATTTGGAAATTTAGGATGTTATTGGATGTGGAAGGATTATTTAGAACAAAGATGGTTGATTTATCGACATAATACAAAATATTATGGTTGACAATTTTAGAGAATATTTCGGGAAGCAATTTTAGAGAAGCTATTCCATATTCGTACTGTATACATTACAAACGAATTTCAATCAACGAAGGTGTGCCATCTGGTAATCTTTAAAGAATAGAAGATAGCCTGTGCAGCCTTCCTTGAATTTCGATTGAAATTTTTAAGAGAAGGCATTAAGGTTTTCATTTCTTTCTTATACAGGTTTTTATATCAACAAAATATCTATAAAATAGAATAAGTGCTCTAATGATACGCCAATGACCTACTGGAGCCAGATTATAGATAGCAATGGAATCATTTATTAAACGATTTGTTGAATTTTGGTATACCAATTTATCTAGGTATCCCAATGCTGTCTCCTGATTAAATGTGTGCATTTTACTTCATTCTAGGCCTGATGCGAAGAATTTAAAAATAGTTAACAAATCTAAAGACGAAAATAAGATCTTACAGTGATACAACATTCAAATCAACATGCCTAAACATTTACCTGATTCCTTAACTATCCCAAAAAACATGATTAAACCATTATCAATTTTTACTTTAGCTCAATGCTCAGAATGTTCAGTCTTTCAGTATACTGCAAGGTCTAATTTTTTTTTATTTATAAAATGAACATATAAAACTAAATCGCTTCTGTTCATATTGATTGAGCTTAAGTTTCTTTAATCATTATCTTGCCTACCGTTAATAACTACATTGTAGTATTGGCCGTCTATCTTCTAATACAGCATTTATTGATTATTTATTTTTATATTACGATTCTGATATTAATTATTACGATATAAACTATTATACCATTAATTGGAAGGTCAACGATTTAACACCATTAGTATCAGATTCATAAGTAATTATTCTTGATTAAATATCACTTACTATACTTAAGAGACTTTTCCAAGATATATTGGAGAATCATCAAAAAATTAGCATTAGCATCAGCAACTAAATTTTATCATAAGACTTGTTTTTTTTTAAAAAAAAAATTTCAACTTATTTTAATTATTTTAAAAATTCAAATTTCCAAATACAAATATATTTAAATGTGTCAGAAAAGATTACCCATATCATGTTAAACTTGTGATACGTATCACCAAAATTTCTCATTGAATTGTGAGAGGGACCCATTGACCTTTTCATTTTCTTTGGATACAAAAAGCTAAATAACTTTGTTAAAAGGCTTATTATGACAAAGTAGAACTAAAAAGTTCTAAAGTCGAGCTTTAATTTGGTGACAAATTTTGATGAAAAAAAATAAAAAAAACATTTATAATATATTGTACCTATATACTTACATACAAAATAATATAAATAATAAAAATTATTATTATATAAAAAAATTATTATTATATAAAAAAATTATTATTATATAAAAAAATTATTTAACATTCTGTCTTGTTTGATCAATAAATTCAGCCATCATAAATTCTGATCAATTCTGCTCAATATAAACGAAATATAACATGATAGAAAAGAAAACAAGTTTCAATAATTTATGCTGCCATAAATTCTGCCTAATTTTATAATTTTTGATTGTGAATAAATTTTTAATTTGAAAATAATAAAAACGGAAGTAATATATACAATACATATGCACTATATCTATAGATATAGAAATTAATTTTTTTTTCATTTAAAATAAACATTTATATTCTACCCGTTGTTCGTTATAAAACGGGTATTGTTTAAAACATACTTAAATAATAAGTTTTAAGTGGTAGATATAAGCTAGAGGTAGTTAGATATAAGGTATAAGCTAGATATAAGGTAGATAAGGTATAAGGTAGATAAGGTATAAGCTAGGTAGATATAAGTAGATAATATATATATTACGAAATTTACAGCCACACCTGAAAATGAAAGGTTGTGAAATTTCCTTATAAAATTTTTGTTGCAGGGGAATACACTAAAAACAAAAAAAAAATTTTTCCTCCTATTTTTAGATGTTAGTTCATTATGAAGTAACCCCCAAAGAATGTACTAATCTCCAATAATATTTTTGAAATTTTTGGAGTTAAGTTCAAATGAATTAATCCCCAAATTCTAAAAATTAACTAAGCCCACAAAAATTTAACTAACCTTTAAAAATTAAGTTCCGAATTAACCCAGAAGAAATACATTACAAAATCTGTTACTTATAAAAAAATATTGTAAACACTTTCTTTTGTGTTTACGGGCGGCAGCTCCCACTATTTTAAGTTTTCTTAAGTTGAAATGTGTATGTAAAACAAATAATTATTTAAAAATTTTAAAATTGGTTACAAAATTAGGGTATACGACTTTTCCATAATCCAACTCTTCCAAATATCGTTTAATTCAAAACGTCGCATATAAATATTCTACAAAAAGGAAATATCCTAATTTTGAGTACAACTTCAAAAACTCCAATACTATTTTTTTTAACATTCATTTTTAACAGGAAATGAGTATAGGGGAGTAAAAGAGTAGCCAAACAAGATCACGACAACTGGAATTTTTGGGGTTTAGTTCATATTAATTAACCTCCAAATTTTCAAAATGAACTAAAAATGTTTTTTAATTTGAATTTTTTTTTTGTGATTCAAGATTGTGACTCTTGTTTATGCGATTTTTATAAAATGGATCGTCATTTGATAAATGCATACAAATAACTAAACTAATGCTTTTCCGAACTTTGTGAGGAATTTTAACAGTAATGTGCCTATGTCAACCATAGGATACTCGTACGGAAGATAAGTCATGTTATTATCATAAAATGTAATGATCTTTTAGAAAATTTCAAGTATCCGATTTAATTAGGTATCCCGACATATTTATATAAATTTTGAAGTTGTGTGGCAGCCACTGAACCTACTGCTCTAGATCAACAAAACTTAAACAGAAGATGTTAGCATAAGAGTTAACTTTTTTGAATAAAATTTCAGTTACCTAGTTTCAATAAACGCTGAGTTATCTTTATATAAGATAAAAGAAATTGAATTACAGCTACTGGAATTTGTTGCTCTACAGCAACCAAATTTCATAGAAGTTGTTGTCATGAAACTCGACTTATATTCATAAAATTTCAGATACATAGCTTCAATAGACACTGAGTTATTTTCATAAATCCCGAACCTCTTGAGCAACTAAATTTTATCATAAGACTTGATTTTTTTTTACAAAATTTCAGATACCTAGTTTTAATAGACACTGCGAGTTAAAAGTTTTATGGTAGCTACTGAATTCGTGGATCGAACTTGCTCAATTTCAATAGCGAAACTAACAATTTTACAAAGATAAAATGGTAAAAATTTCAGAATCTCCTTTTTTTTGAGGTATCGGGGCGCGAACCTCAAATATTTTTTTTTTGCCACTCCTATAAGGAGCATAGGGCATCCACTAAGTTATTTATTATTCATATTTGACTAAGTCTCAGTTTCTGGAATCATTAATTTCACTAAGTCGTTGATTACTCGACTGTAGCAATTGTACAAGACTCTATAACACACATATTTCTACGCCATCTATTATCTTATACAAGAATTATGGTTTATTATTATTATTTTATTATATATGGTACCTATTACAATATGATATTAATTATAATTTTAGCACATATACATATACTTATTTTTAATTTAATTATATTCTACTAATTATATATTGTAAGAAAAATGTCTATTATTTTTTATTAAACTATATAACCCAGCCGGAGTTTTAACCCGAGACCTTTCGTATGAAAGTACGGTGCCTTTTTTTTCTAAAGTATAAGATAAATACATTTTTAACTAGACGGGATGCGATACATTTTGTCATCGCTTCAGTGTTGAAGTTTAAGAGGGATATCGGTGTCAATCACGGATTTAAAAAAAAAAAAAAATTGCATCCACACTTTTCAGCTTTAAAAATTTTTTGATCCTATCCATTCGGAATATATTTTTGTCCATTACATCTTATATTAAACATATTGAACTAATCCTAACAGTTTATATGTTTAAAATCGGATCACATAATGTGTTATCTTAAAAATAAAAAAAATTATTAATAGACAAAATCTTGAATTTTTATTTTCAAAATTGATATCCTATTTCTTTTTGATATCTCATTTTATCTTTATAAGAGAAAAAAAAATATTTTATCCTTCTATTTTATCTTTTTAAAGGCTTAAAAAAATTCTGCTTTGGCAGCTCCTAATATTTTTGGATTTCAAAATTTCGGGTGTACCCGTTTTTAAAATGTTAGTTTTAATAATCATAATATGTATGTATTATATGTACTAAATAATTTTTAATGATGATTTAATAAATAAAAATAACTAATATTCATAGTTAAAAAAATTTATTACTTAATTATATGTACATTGTACATATATATGTAAATATGTATGTGCATATGTCAATAAGGTACATGTCGTGTAAGGTACATGTCATGTATGAATAAAAAAACTCTGTCATAAGTTAAAAGTACGAAGAAAAAAAAATTTATCAAATATATGTTATGTACATACATATGTATGTATGTACGTAGTATTAAACTTATGTTTATTTTTAAGAAAGATAAACACAATTGGTGTGTTTATCTTTCCCTATTAAACCTTATTTTATTTATTTATTTTTTCTAAATATTATTTAGGTAAGTATGTATCTACTCCCTAACTATCACCTTTTAAACATTAATATCTACTATTAATTGATTACTTAATTTTTTATATTATTTTAATAGGTATGGACATGAATTATGTACATATGTATATAAATATAAACTTTTCTGTAAAAAAATGTTGACCTGCGGTTGTAATTTTTTTTTGAGGCCATATTTTTCTTGTATGTATATCTAATCAGAAAAAAAGTGTAACCTTTTCGTTTTCGTTTTGATTTTGAGTTCGTTTCTGCAAAAAAATTAGAGTGAATTTAGCTCAGGATTCAGGAATCCAGGCCAGGGAAACATTTGTTTTCTAAAAATTGATCTGAAAAGTGAAAATATCGACACGGCAATAAAATGAGTTTTATTTGACAACGTTAAAAAATAAAATTGTCACTGTCACTCTTAAGTTAAAATTAATAAGTACAAATGTTTGTAAGTACATAAAATATTTATGTATGTATGTATTCATGTAAGTATCTGTTATTCGTTTTTATTTGGTTATAGCTGCTATATAAAAATAAAAAAAATATTTATGTCTGGTTATTTAACATAATTATAAAACTCATTTAAATGACTAAATCACACATATTGAATTTATTTGTTTTATGCTTCCCATACACGGCGGACTAGGTTGAAAACTTGGTACGTGGACTTGATAAGTTGTATCGTGTATGCATGGCGAAGTTGTAAAACCATTTTGATGATTGAAAAGTTGGTTGGAAGAATATCAAGAAAATTTGATTTTTATGGGCGGAGTCTTTGGTTTGTAGTTGAGTTGTATCGTTTATGGGCAAGTTGTACAACTTAAATGTCATTTTAACATTGAGATTTTTTGATTTGAGAAAATAATAAAAAATATAAAGTACATACATATGTAATTAGAATGGTTGGATAATAGGTTGGTAAGTGTGTGATATGGTTCTAAAACCTGTTCGCGTACCAAGTTTACAACCTAGTCCGCCGTGAATTAATGGGCAGCATAGATCTTTTTAAAATACATAATTGTAAATATGTATATATGATTGTATGTATATAGGTACATATGTATGTATACGTATTATCCGTCATATGCATATATATATGGATGTACATATATAAAAGTACATAAGTATGTAGATACATCATATACATATATATGTACATAGGTACATATTTAGTAATAACAAACAATGTGGCAGAGTTTACAAAAAGTTGCTTATTTTCTGATGTTTTCTGAAATTTTCACAGATCAAAAAAAAAAAAGGCAAAACTGTGAAAAATATGTTTAGCCGTTTTTTATCAGTTTTGCGCTTTGTAAGGTTCACATTTTAAATTAAGAGAAAAAACGCTATCAATTAAAGGGTAAACATTTATTCATAGAAAGTGTTTTAAAAGTAAAAAAATTTCAAAAGATTACAATCAAAGTATAAATTGATTACAATTTAAAAGTAAAACAAAAAAATAAAAACAAAACTTAAAACAAAACAATTAAAATAGCAAATACATATCTATTGTGTAAACAAAGAACTTTTATAAGTACATTCATACATAAATATAAATAAATAAATAAAAATACGAAACATTCACAATGTACATATACATATGTAGTTTTCTTTGCGAGAAATTTTAATTTATACCTAATTGCTAAAAATAAAATTTAAACGAAAAAAAAATATAGGGAAAGCTCATGTATCTAAGTGAAGTGTCCGGCATAATTCTTTTGTATGCTTGCATATGTAAACACAATACAAGCAATACACACATATATTGTTTGTTTTTATTCTTGTCCGGCCTAATTTTTTTTTTCTATTTTTATTTTTCATTTTATTTATTAAAACGTTTATTATTCTTAGAAAAATATATGAAAATCACGCGTACATGACTTTTGTTTTATTTATAAATTGTAAGGTATAGCGGGGAAAAATTGGACACATTCTATTTTTATTTTTTTTATTTCTCTCCTAAATATAACATGTTTGTATAAATGTGTTGTATATCGCTAATCGTTTTATAAAAAATTTGGTTAATATTTATAATAAAATTATTTGCTTACCCTGTTCTCCATTTGAAAATTAAGATCAAGAAAGTGGTAGAACATTCAAATATTTAACTAACATATACATAGGTATATACACTTTCCCAACTATCTCCACTTCCATGATTTGAGGTATGTAAGTAGTTAGTTTTTTTGCGGTATGAAGGTAGCTAAGTTTCGGTAGTTCTGCATAATAAAAATAACTGAAAATAAAAAGAAGAAACAAAAAAATCTCTTGATTTAAAGTTTTATTGTGTTTTATTTTTGTATTTTTTGTAAAGATGTCACATGAAATACCAAAAAGTAGTTATTCAAGAAAAAAGTACATAAAGTATTAATTTTAATTCCAATTAAAATTTATTTAATTAAATTATAATAAAAAGATCACAATGAACAATAAATCGAGTACTATACGGAACTTTGAAAGTATCCAATATTTATTTCTGTTTTTTTTGCTTGTTATTGATTAACATAATATCAACGCATCCACTCTGTCACAGATGATTAAAAAATATTTTTTAAAATTAAATGTTACCAACCTATGTACCTATATGTTACCAACTTTCTTGCTAGGTTATTTCCTGCCAACTCTCATATGAAGTTGGGTAAATTTTCATAGGTATATATTATATGTATGTATATACATATATGGTATGATATAATTTTCCTTATTCTTTCATTTACAAATATTTAAAAATTTTTTTTAACTAAATACATTTTTGGTTATTCTATTACTTATTGTTTTTACACAGATATAAATCTGATTATTTTAGACTATAAATTGTATTAGTTTTTTATTTTTATGAGAACAATTACTGTTAAGGTGATGACCCAATGTTGGCGTCGCGTTCTAAATAAAATAAAGACTAAATGCTAACGTCGCTTTATGATCAACAACCAATATAAAAAATAAAAAAAAATTATTGCCAACGCGAGTAAAAGTAGAAAGTTCTAGCGTCGCTTTTCTATTTCGTTCCATTTAAATCAATATATTTAACTTAAACGTCAAAGCGACGCGAGCATTGGGTCATCACCTTTATACATATTTAATTAAGTTACCACTCACTTTTGTATTAAAAATGAAGTGTACAATTTATAATAATTTGTACATTTTATTTGTGCGCACGATACTACCGCATTTTTCTCTACAATTCTGCATATTAAATAATTGTTATAATTGTGTTGTTACATGTATGCATACATACATATGTATATATGCATTACATTATTATTTATAATAATTATATTTTAAAGATTTCAATATAAGCTAAGCAGGTATACATATCTATATTTATAATTATATGAATGTAGAATATATTATATATGTATAAATTTTTTTATATGGAATTTTTATTTCTATTTATTAATTTATTTTTGATGAAAGTTTTAAGCATTTTATTAAATATTTAAAACAAAAAATTATAATTGATAACATTTATTGCAAATAAAAAAGACAAAAATGTATCTACATAGTACCTACGTACATTATACCACAGACTAAATATTTAGTCTGTGATTACATGTGCATACATGACACATACATACATACATACATATTTATTTTAAGGCTCTTTCCTAATCTTTTATTTTTAATCCTTTTTTATTTAATCTATAATAAATCGCTATATTAGATACATATCCATATGTACATACATATGTATGTGTATGTACATATGTAATTATGTATATACATGTGTGTATTAATGTATACATATCAATTTCAATTCCCATACAGTATGCAAATTTTTAAAGCCAAAAGATTTTAAGGGTGCATTTTTGTCTTACATAAAGAAATTTGCACAGGAGTTGATGGTACAGGATGGTAAACAGGTGTTGTATGTCTAGCAAATATTTAATGTTTTATTCCTAATAACACTTGCTTGAGGTATTAATTGTCTGAAAGCTATTTCAAGGTTTAAATTGGTTCAAACTAAAGGATTTCACTAGATGCACAGAAACATTCAGTTAGCAATTTTAGAAATATATAAGTATAACATATGTACATTTGATTTTACAAACAGACGTATTCATAGAGAATTAGAGATACACATCTGCCTAAATAAAACACACATACATAATTATGTAATATAATATCAATAATATGTTCTTGTTGTCTGACATTTTTAGACTGAAAATTTTTCAACTGAACTTGAAATAATTTGAAAGTAGGTAGGTACGGTGTTTTTTTTTTTTTAATTTTGTGAGGCTGTAGTATGTAATCCCATAATTAGGGGATGCTACATAAAAACATTGTTTCACAAAAATAATTTTTTTATGAGGTAATATTAAAATTTCATTCTTTTAATAATTATTTTAAATTACATTTACATATACATATGTACATATTATTGCATACTTATGTAACGACCTATATATCGTCGCCTGATCTCTTTTGCTTCATACGCCACAAGCTATATTCCCGAGATGTGATCCGAGAAATCGAGAAAGAAAGTTTGAACTTTAAAAGAAAAAAATCGACAAACTATAGTAAAATACAAACTGATTACAAGACGGTTTTCTTGGTGCATATGGAGCAAACCTGCCTTGAACTCCTATTATAATGGAGTACAAAAGAATTAAAAAATATGTCAAGGAAAAATATATGGTAACGTCAAGTACGTCGAGCGAAATATTTAAAAAAGCCATGATTGCAGAATAATGATGGATTACTATTAATATGAGAAAATTTCAAAGCTTCTTTTAAAACTTTAGATGCTATAAAAATATTAATGAAATTCAAGAATATTTTTAGTTTTTTATATTAATTTTTATTAAATATTAAGATTTAAATCATGTTTTGATTTTAAAAATATAAACATAGAACTTCTTAACATATAAGAACTTAAAAATATAACAGGAACTTATTTTGAGTAATATCATAATAACAGCATTAATATGGTATACAACTATCACTTCCCAAAGTAATTTTTCTCATATTGAATTATCTAGACAAATTTTATTTAAAAGTTATTTAAAAATTTTATTAAAACGTTAGCTCATCGTTTCCTCCTCTTTTTTATGATAATTGAAATTATGATCATTTTTTTTTGTGCAAGGGAACACTATATAAAGATAGAGCACAGAAGAATAAAAAACTATTTTCAATGTTTGCTTCATAGGTATAGAAAATGTAATGGTAGTAATGGAATCCTAAACACCTATGGAGCATATAAATACTCATTATAATGCAAATTATATATACATATGTATGTACCTCCATATCGCACGGTAATGCATATTGAGGAAATGAGAATTAACTTTGTTAACTCTGTTTTTAGCACATTTCCAAAAAAATTTTGAAAAAATGTGCTTATTAGTTTCACTCTGTCCGTCCGTCCGTCCGTCCGTCCGTCCGTCCGTCCGTCCGTCCGTCTGTTTACAAAACTTCTACACCGTTGAAGATAGAGAAAAAAAATTTTAACCATAGGTAGGTCTCATAAAAAAAATAATTTTGTGGAACAACTTTTTCATGTAGCCCCCCCCATTACGGAGCTACACCCCCTCAAACTTTGAAAAAGCCCTATTTTTAAATGCATATATCTTATGTTCTGATTAAGATTTTTTCAATCTGAAAACGTCATTCGACAGGTATTTCTTTTAACTTTGTAAATTTATATCAAAATTATACAATTTTTTTAAATTTAGTATTTAAATTTACCGTTATGTGAAAACTAAATTTTGCATGATTTTTCTACTTTCATAACTCCGGCACGCTTCTAGATAGAAGCTTGAAATTTTGAGGCAAGAAAGAACTTTTAGAATCAGTATAAGTTTGCTCAGAAAATTTTTTCGGACCACCCCCTGTTTATGAGCTATTAGGGCTTAAAAATTGAAAATTTGCTATTTTTAAACACCTGTAACTTAGGAACCTGCACACATTTTACTTCTGCAAGATGTAAAAATTAAAGCTACAATAATATATTTTTACGTGTGTGAAAGGTTTATTTTAGTTGTAAAGGGTTCCAAAGTTGCAGCTCTTCAAAATTGTAAAAAAGCCCCATTTTCAGATGTATATATCTCGGGCTCTGCGTAATAGTTTTGCAATCTAAAACCGGTAGAAGATCGAAAATTTTATTATCTATATAAAACAATATCAAAATTATGTAATATTTTGTAATTTACGTTTTAAATTTACCGTTATGTGAAAACCACATTTTGCATGAAATTTCTTTTTTCATAACTCCGGCACCCCTTTAGATAGGAACCTGAAATTTTGAGACAAGAAAGAACTTTTAGAATTAGTATAAGTTTCCTCGGAAAATTTTTTGGTAACGCCCCCGCTTTAAGAGTTATTACGCCTCAAAAATTTAAAATTTGCTATTTTTAGACACCTGTAACTTAGGCACCTGTAAAAATTTTGCTTCGGCAAGACATGAAAATTAAAGCTACAATAATATATTTTTACGTGTGTGAAAGGTTTATTTTAGTTGTAAAGAGTTCCAAAGCTGCAGCTCTTCAAAATTGTAAAAAAGCCCCATTTTCAGATGTATATATCTCGGGCTTTGCGTAATAGTTTTGCAATATAAAACCGGTAGAAGATCGAAAATTTTATTATCTATATAAAACAATATCAAAATTATGTAATATTTTGTAATTTACGTTTTAAGTTTACCGTTATGTGAAAACCACATTTTGCATGAAATTTCTTTTTTCATAACTCCGGTACCCCTTTAGATAGGAACCTGAAATTTTGAGACAAGAAAGAACTTTTAGAATTAGTATAAGTTTCCTCAGAAAATTTTTTGGTAGCGCCCCCTCTTTAAGAGTTATTACGCCTGAAAAATTGAAAATTTGCTGTTTTTAGACACCTGTAACTTAGGCACCTGTAAAAATTTTTCTTCGGCAAGACATAAAAATTAAAGCTTCAATAATATATTTTTACGTGTGTTAACAGCTTTTCTTAGTTATATAGGATTCCGGACTTACGGCCCCTCAAAATCTCAAAAATGTCCTATTTTCAAGTTTTTTCTTATTACATGAAATTTTCAAATTTTTGTGTAAGTCACACTTCTAAACAGTTTGTATTGAGTTTTGTAAATGTGCGCTTTTAAAAACCGTTGGTTTACATTCTACCTTGTTTTCATATAAAATTTGCCCCATAAACTAAAAATTGGTTTTTGGAGCAAATAAACATTACAAAAACAAAAAAATGTGGCTTATGTTATGGAGCAAAATGAACTCTTTATATCTCGGAAAATAAAGTAGATAGGAAAATTCTGATAACAACATTAAAAACCACCACTCTTAAATCAAAAAGTGGTGGATCGGGCGGAAAAGGGATTCGGGCAACGATATGTACATATTTATAAAAATTCATAGCGTAAAAGTTTAAAGTTCTTGTACATACATACATACTTACTTAATATGTTTATTATTGTATTGTTGGATTAGAAAGCAAAAATGAACGGGATTTTCCGGAAACTTTATTTATTAATTCCCCGTATAACGGGATAAATTCGTAATACCTAACCTGCATATGTATGTATATAGCAAACATACATATTGCACAATACCAAGTAGCTAACTGTAATAAGAAAAAGAATAATAATATAAGAAAAAGACCTATGCTATGTATGCATGTACATATTATGTATGTGTTTAAAAAAGATTAGTTAATTTGATAAAACAGTTTGCTAAAAATCGGGATATCCCGCTTTTTAAAATATCTACTAATACCATACCCACATATGTACATATGTATGAACATACATTGTTTTGACTTTGTAATTGGGAGTAGAAAAGAGTAGTTCACTCTGTAAAAGGAACGCAAACAATATGAATAAATACAATATGTACATTCATACATAATAATATATCATTAATATATTTAAATATAACAAATTTCTAAATAAAAGTTTGAAATTGTTGTGTGTAGAATTAAATAATGAATAAGTTTTTGTGAGAGAAAACAAAAAAAAATACTACATACATAATATTATGTATGTTTATGTAAAGATTAAAGAATTGAATGAAGATACTTTTCTCTTTCATGTACATACATATGTATGTATGAATATTTAAAATTTTCCCGATTTTCTTATTTTTGAAAAGTTTGCTGTAAATTTGTTAAAAAAAATTATTTTGTTTATGTGATATTTTGATTTAACTCAATAGTTTGCTTAAGATCGCCCATAGATTTCATTGTTCTTCGGCCTAATCAGACATCATTGGGATAAGAACATTTACGATTTTTAAAATTTAAGCTAATAGGTACATATTTTCGTACACTTTAAAAATGTGGGAGTATAATGAAGATGAAGAATACGATGATTATGATAGTGATGATTATGATTATAGTGATTATAATGCTAATGATGACGAAAATGAAGATGAAAATGACGACGAAGATGAAGAAGAATGTAATATCGATAGCGAAGATGATGAAGACGATGTAATTGATGATTGTAGTGATCTCTATAGTTTCGAAGATGGAGAAGAATGTGATAAGGATAGCGAAGATGATGATGAAAATGACGACGAAGATGAAGAAGAATGTAATATCGATAGCGAAGATGATGAAGACGATGTAGTTGATGATTGTAGTGATCTCTATAGTTTCGAAGATGGAGAAGAATGTGATAAGGATAGCGAAAATGAAGATGAAAATGACGACGAAGATGAAGAAGAATGTAATATCGATAGCGAAGATGATGAAGATGATGAAAACGATGTAGTTGATGATTGTAGTGATCTCTATAGTTTCGAAGATGGAGAAGAATGTGATAAGGATAGCGAAAATGAAGATGAAAATGACGACGAAGATGAAGAAGAATGTAATATCGATAGCGAAGATGATGAAGATGATGAAGACGATGTAGTTGATGATTGTAGTGATCTCTATAGTTTCGAAGATGGAGAAGAATGTGATAAGGATAGGGAAGATGAAGAAGAATGTGATAACGATAGCGAGGATTATCAAGATGATGACGACTATCTAGTTGATAATTGTGGTGACGTTTATAATTTTGATGAAGAAGAATGTGATAATGAAAATGAATATAATGATGATGATGATGATGAAAAATGTGATAATGATGATTATGATGATGAAGAAGAATATGATAAAGATGATTATGATGATGATGAAGAAGAATACAATTATAATGAGGTTTGTATATTAATTTATAATTTTTTTTTTAATTTGATCATTAATAAGCTTACATTTATATATATACATACATACACACATGCATACATACATATGTGTTTAAATTTTAGGCTAATTTGTCTAGTGCTTCAACTTTACCATTAGAAATCTTTTATTACGCGCATTACACATTAGAGACATAAGATTTCAAAATGAATTAAATGCTAATTAATTTTGAGGCTAACATTATTTGGGTATCTTCCTAGGTACTCAAAACCGAAAAAACGAGCATAGATGATTGTTTGAATCATAATATTATAATATGCTAATAAAATTTTTTGGAACTGAATAGCTCACTCCATCGGTTTTCGTAAATCAATCGGATTCTTAAATTGCTGCTTATTCCCACATAGTTCTTCTCTAAGTAGATTCAAACCGTAAACACAGTTCGGATGGGCAGTGGTTTTTTCGTTGTCAAATTATAAAAAAATACATGTATTTTAACTAAAAGTGACATTTAGTAGCGGACGACGGAAAGCGGAAAAATCGGTCTTCAAGAAATAGATTCTATTTCTATTTTTTCCCTACGCTAAATGACATACTTACGTATGTATGTATGTATACAATACTACTGAGTATTGAGTAGTAAGTACTACAACAATACATATAATTGACAAGAAGTTTATTGGCGAAATATATGAGCCTTTGTTTTCTTCCTTTTTTCTTTTTTTTTTCCGAATTTTATGTTTCTATACAATATATGCTATTGCTATACATATAGTTTGAAATTTGAATATGAGTGATATAAAAATGTATCACATATGTATTTATATATAGCTACAGTGTTAGGTATCTATAGTGTATGGCTATACGTATTTTTTGTTTTAATTTGTTTTTTTATGTTTCTATACAATACATGTAGTTCGATTTGAATACTATAGATATATGTATTTATGTACATACATTTGTAGCTATGCAATGTTAAGTATTTATCTACATATTTTTTGTTTTGTTATGTTTCTTTTTTGTTTTTTTCCGTTTTGTGTAAAGAATGAATGTGAACATAATATGTAAGTGTGTGTATAATATGATGAATGAATGTGTATAATATATTTAAGGTTTTTTGAGTTACTGACAAATTGTGTATGAAAGTACATTTTCTAAAAATAAAAGCTAAAAAATATTGCATTGTATATAAAAATTTGCTATTATTGGAAATGAGTATTCGTAATTATTCTAATAAAAATCGGTCGCTTCCATTGAGGTATGTAGATAGGTAATATAATATGAAAAATGATTTGTATTTTTATTTTAAAAATTGAATTGAATTGTAAACCAGTAAAAAACAAGTACATATGAACGTATTTTTGAAATTTTTTTAAGAATAAAATTTTAGGGTAGATTTTTAAAATTTATAATACCTACATGTACAAAATAATTTTTATGCAATTCACAAAATTATTTGTTGAAGTTTGTATCAAAATTAATATTATGATATATATGTATGTATGTGTGTATGTATATTATTTATGCATCACAAATTCCTTAATATTGCAGTTTTTTCATTCAAATCAAATATTTTTTTTCCTAAAAATCTATTAAAAGTTAGAAATCTGATTTTTGAAAATAGAAATGCTTAAAAATAACCGTTCAATAAAGAGGTACATATATTTATGTATTAAATAAAATATGTGACAAAGTTCAAACCATGCTAGAAAATATTTCGTCAGTCCTAAACTTACTTGTTTTTGTTTGTTTCCACATTGTTTTGAATTTTTAAATTAAATTATTTTATGAGCACGAGTTTTGATGAAAAGTTAATAGAATTTAGTATTCACTTAAGTTAGCTCATTACATTATTATTATTAAGTATGTCCCAAAAATGTGTGCAGTATGATTTTTAATTTTTATATGTATGTATGTATGTGTATTTAAAAATATAAATATAAATTTTGATTTTATTTTATTTTATTTTATACGTATACATACATATAGTTATATAATTCGTCAATTGTAGCTAAGTACATTTATATACTTGATTTGTCACTTCAAAATTTATATGGTTAAAAATACCACCATTAAAAATAAATTTACTTCATGAAAAACTATGTGGAAATAAACGGCTCCATGAAATATTAGCACAAGAAAAATCAGCCCACAATATTTTTTGCGTTAATTTTTCATTTTTTTTGCGGACATTTTGAATTTAATGTGAATTTTTATTTTTTGCGACTATATTTCATTTAATTTTGCGGTGATTTTTCATTATTAAGCTAAAAAAGCATTATCAACAAAAAAGCGCAAAAGTTAAAAATATTTTTTTTAACGGATATAGCCTGTATACTATAACAAAACATGAGATAAAATGAAAATAAATATGTACAATCATAAAGTTCCATAAAAAATACATAGTTTAATAAAAACCATGTAACATAAAACGTATATATGTATATACTCCATATAAAATCAGTGTTTAGATATAGGTATGTACATAATGTATTTAAATTAACAACAATTTTAAGATCGTGTAAAATCGAAATTAAGTAAATCCAGTATCGTGTAAGTCGAGGGATTTGAGTGAAGGGTAAAAAAAAAATAAACAACATTTTTAGAATCCGATTGATTCAAAAGTTTATTTTATATATGTACATACATATGTACATGGTACACCACATGCATAGCTTAGCTATATATACGAGTACAATAAAAATGAATCTATTTCGTGAAGAATCATGTGCAAATAAAACAGCAGTTAAGTAAGAATTCAATTCAAGAAGAACCCTCACAAAATTAAAGAAAATGTCTCTTTAACATTTGTTTCAGTGCAACAAAAATCATTACAATTTTAGAATTTAGAAAAATGCTCAACAGAAAATATTATATTAAAATTAATTTTTCTTAAATTTTTCAAGAGTAATTTTACTTTTAAAATTTATTTTAAAACTTTATTTACTAAAAGTTTACTTGTACATTCATACAAATGTTTAAAATGTGCATATTTTAATCTCTTGTTTTTAAATAATACTTTGTTAATTTTTTGAAGCTTTTTAATAAACTTTTTTACTTTTTAACTTTTTTATACATTATGTATGTATACAGTACATATGTATATACTATGCACTATTTATACTTATAAAAAACAAAACACTCAGTCTAGATCAGGAATCGAATCGAAAAATGAGTAACACTTCTTCAGTAATCACTAATCAGTTCTATTATTTGTATAAAAATTATATGCATACACACATATGTATTTTAGCAATCATAAATCATATAATTCAAAACAATTATATAATTTAATAGTTAGAATAGATATATATCCATACATACATTCATAAATATTTACATTTACGTAAATATACAAATTGTTAAAATTTTTATTCATATTATATATACTATACGAATTTATCAGTATAAGCATACTCTTTCTTTATCTTTAATTTTAATATTTTTAATTTCGTCAGTCAGTTTTAGAGACTTTAATGTAGTGTGATTTTAGCTTTAGGATTGATTGCAAGGAAATATATTTATTTGTACTGTACAGTAAATTTAAGAATTCTCAGGATAAAATTTAAAAAAAAAAGTTTAAGATTTTGTGTAAACAGTGTACATTTGTACTTATATTAATTAAATATTTTGATCTATAAAATAATAAAAAAACAAAAAAAAATGTCACAAGTAAGTTTTAAAAAAATAAAAGAATTTTAATCACCGAAGTATTTTTTTTTTATTGAACTTTTTACTTAAATATCGGTGTTTTCCCATTATTTATGGAAGAAAAAAAATTAAGATAGCGATTGTCGATTGTTTAGTAATTAATTAGAAATTTATTTATTCTAAAAAAAAAATTATAAAATTTTTTTTCTTTAATTTCTTTTTTTTTTTAGCATCAAAGAAAAAAGGAATTACCTGAGCCTGTCATCCGGTTGTTAGAAATGATGTTTGAAGAAAGTAAGTACATAAATATGTACATATGTATGTATGTTTGTACGTATCTACTATAATAATATGAATAAAAGTGTAAATAACGTGCATAATAAATATTCAAAAAAGAATAGGTACTTCTTTTAATTAATAATTTTTTTTTTTTAAATATCAGAATATGGCGGAAATCAAGCAGCTGCATATGCAAAATATCAAACACTTAATACAAAAATCCGATTACTTTCAAAAAATGGTGAAGAATATAAGATAATCTGTCAATATGTCGAAAATGGTCATGGGCCAACTCATAAATTTAAAATTACAGTTGAGCATATATTTGAGGCTTCTAGGTTTGGCGAATATAAAGATTTTAAAAGAAATAAAAATCGTCATCGACGAATTTTATGGCATGGGACGCGAACTAAAAATGTTCCTTCTATTTTACAAAATGGTATGTTTTAATTTAAAATTTTATTTGTTAATTAATATAAAAGTTTGTTATTTTTTTTTTTTAAATATTTAGGTTTGTTAACTAAGGCACCACCTGGAACTGTAGAAACTGGAAAAATGTTCGGGCAAGGTATTTATTTTGCGGACGTTTGTACTAAATCAGCACAATATTGTCGTGTTGGTCCAAATGATCCATATGGTATTATGATATTGGCTGATGTTGTCCTAGGAAGACATTATTATTTAACGAAAGGAAAGGATGTTCAGGAATTACGGAAGGGAAAAGATAGTGTGAAAGGATTAGGAAAATATAAGCCTGATTTTTCTGAAAGTATTAAACATAAACATGGTGCATATATTCCAATTGGTAAAATAGAAGAAAAAACAGATGTAAATACAACATTAGATTATAGTGAATATATTGTGTATAAACATGATCGAATTCTAATTGAGTATTTAGTTATGGTAAAATTTCATTTTTAAAATATTTTTAACTCTTGAATTTTTATTATTTTTTTACCCAACCTATTGTTTGTCGAACTAAGTTAAAAAAAAAAAAAGTTAATATTTATTATAATAATTAAAATAGAATTTAATTTCACTTGTTTTTATAAAAAAAAATTTAAAAAAAAAATAAAAAACTTGTACTTACATACACATTTTTTTAAATTAAAAAATAATTTTATAGAGATACATATATGTATGTAAGTATATGTAGATATATAGGTAAGTAGGTACATACATATGTACTTTCTAATAAAAAATGAATTTAAGGGGAATTCCCACTAACAAATTTATAATTTTTTATACAATGCTTTTATGCATGATTCACAAAACTCAAAAATACTGAATTTTATACAAAAATGTTTAATTGCAAATTTAATTACATACATACATATGTATGTGTGGACAAACATTATAAACCAGTTTTTAAACAAATTTGAGTATTATGGGACGTATTAAAATACCGCCGATCAACATTAAAGAAATCGATTGAATTATTAATTAATTACAAGGATATTCTGGGGGAATACCTCGAAATCCCGGAAATATTTTTTGCTAATAAAAAAATCCCCGAAACTCGAAATTCCGGAACTTGAAATCCCGGAAATGTTTTTTTTGCATGTAATAAAATCTCAGGGATTTAAAATCCCGGAACTCGAAATCTCGGAAGTTTTACTTAAAAGTGGTCGGCCACTTTTATTTTTTACTTTTAATTACTATTCCGGGATTTTAAGTTTCGGGATTTCAAGTTCTGGGATTTCAAGGTTCTAAGATTTTGAATTTCCGGGATTTAGAGTTACGGGATTTCGACTCCAACCCATATTCTGGCAATTGAAAATATCTTTATTAATTTTTTTGACAGCCTAATTGACCGTTGTATTTTCTTTAAAGAGGAGTTCTTTAACATTAGGGTCCTTACTGCGTAATACTATTGTCTATTATCGCTAAACGTAAATCGCATTCGAAAATTTGATTTTCAAAATTTCAAATGATTTTCAAAGCGACTTTCGTTTAGCGGAAGTAGTGCTACGTCATAAATATATGCACCTACAAATATCATTCAGTGTGAATAATTAAGTCGCATTTTTTTAGTTGACAATTGTAAACAGAGACAGAGTTGACAGACACAGAATAAAACATTGTAGAGAAAAAAAGTCTCTTTACCTATTTAGAAAAATTTTTTTTTTATTACGGGTAACTGGAAGCACGTAACTTGTTTCAAACATGTTTCGTTTTTTTGTAAGTGGTAGCACGTAACATTGATACGTTCTTTTTCAGTTACTTTTAGCTTTTTTTTTTAGTAGCACGTATCCCTTGAAACGCCATTTTCCAGCGATTGAAACACACGAAATTTAGCGATAGTAAAATATTTGACGCCAAGTGTTCTTTTGAAAGATAAATAAACTTTTTTATTTACATTTCAATCATATATTTTATATTTAATTTTCAAAATAACTAAATAAAGTATATAAAAACAAATTTTTATAAAAATAATAATAAATAAAAAGAAAAAATACCTGGTTTTTTATTTAAAAAAAAATTAATTGAAATATTTCAACTAACAAAAAGAAAAATGATATTTTTTGATGATGAAATTTATTATTTTGGAAGCCCTCTTATATTAGGAACCGATGCTATTTAAAAAACGTAATCTTCTATACTGTAATAAAAACTAAAAAAGAAAAAATAAATAAAAAAAGTGGCACCTTAATTTTTGGGTTAGTTCTTTGAGGCGGGCTTAAAACTCGAACTTTGTTATTTTTTTTACTATATTCTACTACAAAATCGGTGAGTACGTTTTTTAAATCATGTCGGTCCGACTTCTTAATCCCAAGATACGAGAGCTTCTTGTAACCAACGGTATTGCAGGTTGGTTGATGTTTATTAAAATGCCCGTATTATATTTATTTATACTTATGGTTTTTTTTTTCATTTTCATAGGTATTTTTATTTATTATTTTTGTATATTTTTATTAGGTATTTCGAATACGTTATGCAAAATGTACCTTGAAGCAATTGAATCTAAAAACCGCAACAGATAAATTGTTAGAATAAAATAATCATTGAAACTGATTTTCTTATTAAGTCCAGTAACGGAACACCAGCGAAATTAAGATGTTCGCGCTTTAATTCTTTTATTTTTAAATGCCGTGGAATTAACTAGATGTTGAACTTTAAGTACATTTCAAAAAAGGATTAAAATTGAATTTGAATTTCATTTGATTAGATTTTATTTTATTGTACAAATATTGCAACAAATATAAATTGTATTATCAAGAATGTAGAGAGCATTTCGCCAACATCATTCAATACCAATGACAGCCACGTTAAATAGATAAAAACAAGTAAATGTAACAGTAAGTCGATGCAAACGACTTATTTATACCCTACACCTCCAAAATTCAAATTAAATTAAAAATCCATAAATTATTTTAGTTAGGTATTTAATATAAGCTAAAAAAATAAATGCTTTTACAACCTTTGTACAAAGTTTCGGGTTTCTATCTTTATTAAATTCGAAAATATGCTTGTTAGTCTTTGGAAGTGTGTGAAGGCACCCGGAACACCACCCCAATTCATTTAATATTTTAGAGACTTCATCAGAACAGGGTAGAACACTCTTATATCAAATTTCAAGTTTTTATATTTATTAATTTCGAATATATCCTTGTTCGGTCTTGGGAGTTGTGTAGGAGATACCCGAACAACTATTCCAATTCATCTAATACTTTAGGCAAATTAGGGATTCAGGAAACAACACCCTCGTATCAAATTTGAAGTTTCTATCTTTATTAATTTCGAAGATAAGCTTGTTCGGTTTTGGGAGTTGTGTGGGAGGTACCTGAACAACTCCTCCGATTCATCTCAAATTTTGGACAAATCAGGGATTCAGGAAACAACAACCTAGTACCAAATTTCTATCTTTATTAATTTTGAATATATGCTTGTTCGGTTTTGGGAATTGTGTGGGAGGTACCCTAACACCCACTCCAAACCGTCTCAAATTTTAGGCATATCAGGGATTAAGGAAAACACACCCTCGTACAAAATTTGAAGTTTATATCTTTATATATTTCGAAGATATACGTATTCGGTTTTGAGAGTTGTATGGGAGGTACCCGAACCCATGGTTCGATTTCGCCCATTTGCAATCCCCGCCATACTTTAGTCATTGTTAACCTACAGTATAAATTTTATCAAGATAGCATCATTATTTTTTGAGTTATCGTGCGTACGGACGGACGGGCGGACATCGTTAAATCGACTCAGGAGGTGATCCTGTTTAAGAATATATATACATGTCCATATCTAACTCGCTTCCTTTTGGTGGTTACAAACACCATACCAAAGTCAATATAACCTATACTTTAGGTGTAGGGAATAACAGATTTAAGTTTTTGTACCTAACTTGAAATCTATGTTAATTCAGAATCACGCATATGCATGTATCATTCAAACACTGAAATTGGGTACTCACCATTAATCATACTGATCCTTTCTTTTTCTTAACATTAAGTTAGCAAATTTCGCTAACATTCAGTACAATTTAAATAATCAAATAACAAAGTAAAATTAAGAGCAATATAATAATTTTCGTTTTATTTGTTTCTAAAAATAAACATTAAAACCTATGTTTTTAATAAACAAAAAAAAATAGAAACCTAAAATATACAATGCCTGTAAGTCTATTTTTTAATATTATTTTTTCTTAATAAAAAAAAAAATTATAAAAAAGAATTATTTTACAACATTAATAAGGATATTGGTTGGTAGCCGAGTGTTTTGGTAGCTACAAAGGTAGTTTAATTGCATAGGTTTCAGACATTTTTGATAACTTTTCTTACATTTGAAGATTCACTATGGGAATCTTGAATCTAATGATAATTGATGTCGCCAGCTTTCATCAATTATAAAGAGAATAAAAATTTTTAAAATATTCTATAATTTATTTAACAAAAAAAAAAAAACTTACAAATTTTAATACATATATTTTTCATTACATATTTTCATTTTTTTTAACATATTCCAGAGACGTAAAATATATAAAAAGAAAAAGCAACTTCCTCAACCTGTAGTGCGTTTGTTACAAATGATGTTTGAAGAAAGTATTATTGGTATTATTATTATTAATTATATAAATTGAATGTTAATAAAGTAAATTTCATTATTAGATTTTAAGGGAAGTCAAAGAACTGCTTATGCCAGATATAAAACTCTTAATACAAAAATACGTTTACTTCGACGAAAAACCTTAGAACATAAAATGATACGCAAATATGTAAGAAACAGTCATGGGCCAACTCATAAACATAAAGTTGAAATTGAACATATATATACAATTGCTAGATTTGGAGCATATAAAAAATATAAATCAAAAAAAAAATATCGTCATCGTAGATTGTTGTGGCATGGAACACAAGCTAAAAATTATCCATCAATTTTACGACATGGTAACTTAAAATTTAAACACTAAACTAAATTGTTAGATTTTATTTAAAACGAGGAAGACAATATTGTCAACTTTAAAATATCGGTACGAACATATATTTATGTACATATATGATATTTCCATAAAATTTATCTATCTTTGAGAAAATTTAAGATTAATTAAGTACTAAGATATATTTATGTCAATTTCGAAGTAGCATGACAGCTAATCAAGACTCATACATCGAACCAAACAAATTTTACAAAAGTATCAAAAAGTAAGACTTATACAAAATTTCATATGTCTAGCTTTTTTTTTAAATATGTACGAAGATATGAGCATATAAATTTCTCAGTTAGCTAAATTTGTTACGAAGTCATTGGCATAAAACTTAACTTCTTTTGACCGACCAAATTTTAAATACTCATCTGACACCGAGTTTTGCTCATATGAAAAAAGATGTTGTATTTGTGTGTCAGATATCCGAACCTGTTTTTTTTTGTTTTTTGAATTTTGTGAAGGTTGTTAGCATATAACTTAAATTTCTTTGAAAAAATTTTCAATATCTAGGCTTAATTATTAAATACATATTAAATTATGCTCATATAAAAAAAAAAGTTATATGGCAACTATTCAAACCGGACTTGGTTCAATATAAAAACTTGTCTTCTATAATTTAAAATCGGTACTAAAAACTGTCGCCTTTTAAATTAAAAGTAAATATTAAGTTAATTTTAGATTTAAACCTTAATACATGCCTACTGTGAAATCGAAAAATGTTTGTTTTAAGATAGAATTTAAAACCTGTACCAGATTGTACACGTTACTAAATAGATACAATGTACATATTTTATATTTTTATTTTAGGATTATTAATTAAACCACCGGGTGGAGTTGCTACAGTTGGAAGTTGGTTTGGTAATGGCATTTATTTTACTGATGCAGTTACAAATTCTGCCAAATATTGTCGTGTTACATCAAAAAATCCATATAGTATATTAATATTAGCTGAAGTAGCTTTAGGAAAACACTGGTATTTGACATCACGTAAAAATGTTACACAATTAAATTATGGAAAAAAAAGTGTTAAAGCTTTAGGACGATATAAACCAGATCGAACAAAAACAATCAGAAATAAATATGGTGCAAAAGTTCCTTTAGGAAAATTAAAGTTACAAAAATTTTCAAGAGCAAATATTGATTACAATGAATATATTGTTTATAATCAAGATCAAGTACTTCTTGATTATTTAGTGTTAGTAAAAATTTATTAGAAAAATTTTTTTAAGAATATTTATTTATTGTACTTAGATATTATTATATATTTAATATTTAATATATATTTTATTTTTATTAGAATGAATAAATTAATATTTTATTTATTTTATAGTTAAGTCTTAAAATGTTTATAGATTTTTTTTATTTATAATTATGGATTTTTTAATATAAATAATATAAATAATTTTAAATATTTTTTCTTTTTATTTTATTGTAAAATAAAGAAGAATACCGTAACCCTTGTCAACCTCTTCTTCGTCAAAATATTCTTACGAACTGATTATAGTGTTTTAATTACAATATTGTAGGTACTCTTAGCCTATTTTAATTTCACCTTGGTACTTATCTTCAATCGTACGTACATATCCCCATTATTAATTCTAAAGATTTATAAATCGGATCGACTAGACGAAATTTGTATAGCATAAACTATGTTCAAGGGTATAATAAATTTGCTATTATGTTTATGATACCTTAAAGGAGTCGAGCTAGATATAGTGTCAAATGTATGGATCGGCTCAGAATCGAATTCTGAGTCGATTAAGCCACGTAGGCCCGCACGATAACTCAAAAAATAAAAGATCTAGGAGGCTGAAATATTTTTTACGTCAGTTTTGCAAAATTGTTAGTTTTACTATTTAAATCCAGCATTTTCGGCCGCCGGGTGCGAGTAGCTGCCGTACAAATTCTTTCTTTATATGGAAATAACTCAGTATCTATTCAAGCTAGGTATCTGTAATTTTGCAAATGATGATCAAGTTTTATGGCAACAACTTCTGTAAAATTTGATAGTGATGATACGACAGGTTCGAGTAGCTGCCATACAACTTCTCTTTTCAAATAAACTCGGTGTCTCTCAGTGCCTCCTGAAGCTAGGCTACCTGAAATTTAGTAAAAAGTTGTCGAGTTACATGCCAACAATTTTTGTAAAATTTGGTTGGTCTAAAGTAGCCGGTTCAGGCTTCTTGCACTACTTGGAACTTAATGAAGTTGGGCGTCTAAAATTTTATAAATGATGATCAAGTTTTATGGCAACAACTTCTGTAAAATTTCTGGTGCAATAAATTCGGGTAGCTGTCATACAACTCCACAATTTAGATAAATATATCTCTGTAGTTAACGTCGATACTAAACATCTGAAAATTTTTAAAAGATGGTCAAGTAGAAACAGGGTAATATTACGATCATACGGGTATCCCAGAGTTGACACAATCTACTCTACTGCACTCTTGCTCGTTGTTTTTAATTTTGTATTTTAGTCTTAACTTTAGGTCCATACCTATTGAGATTTGAGATTATAAATAATGAAATACGATTAGGAAACATAAAGCAAAAATCAAGGAAGACAGAAAGAGAGAGAGAGAGTTCAAAAGATTAAATAATAAAAAATCTAAAAATTTTAACATTTACTATACTTTAAAAACTTACAAACTTTATTACAATAATAAAGTTGTAAATCCCAAAAGTCTGAAAACTGCTTTGTTTTAACATAAACAGTTTCTGAACACTGTCTGAACTTTGGCAAATTTATTTTATTCGTAATTTTATGGTTTTTCTTTATTGTGATTCAATATAACTTGTACATAATTAAACATTTTTTCTGAAAGGGAATTAAAATTTTCCTATTATCTTATTTCCTAGGATTTTATCCTACCATAAGTTTATCAGCCAATATTTGTTATTTCATAATCTCTATATTAAGCTAGCAAAAATAATCAAAATAATTTTTTTTTTGATTTGAGAGATACTCAAAGTTTAACCGAATTTCTATTATTAATATTGTAAACACATATGTATGTATTATTTAGCAGGCACGCAAATCGGGTAACCACCGTTATTCAAACTGGGAATTTTAATCTCACCTAATATTTTGACAAAAACGTTTTAGTTTCAGTTTAATTTAAATATTCAAATAGAAGATAGATAGAAATTTTAGATTTATTCTTAAAATTTGGATTTTTGTGTGTTTTAAATAAAAGAAATTCAAAAATATAATATTAAAAAATGTCTGCTGTAAGTTTTTTCTTAAAACTATTCTTTTGTATTTTTGATATTTTAAAAAATATCTCTTTAATTATTTAAAAAAAAAACATTTAAATTTTGAATTATTTTTTAATAATTTTTTTTTTTTTTTAATTCCAGCAGAGGTCTAAAAAGTATAAAAAGAAAAAACAACTTCCTCAACCTGTTGTCCGTTTGCTACAAATGATGTTTGAAGAAAGTATTATTATTATTAATTATATAAATTGAATGTTAATAAAGTAAATTTCATTATTAGATTTTAAGGGAAGTCAAAGAACTGCTTATGCCAGATATAAAACTCTTAATACAAAAATACGTTTACTTCGACGAAAAACCTTGGAACATAAAATGATACGGAAATATGTAAGAAATAGTCATGGACCAACTCATAATCATAAAGTTGAAATTGAACATATATATACAATTGCTAGATTTGGAGCATATAAAAAATATAAACCAAAAAAAAAATATCGTCATCGTAGATTGTTGTGGCATGGAACACAAGCTAAAAATTATCCAACAATTTTACGAAATGGTAAGATAAAATAAAAAATTACTTATATCTGAATAAAATAATTAAAACTGATTCGTATATACATATATTTATATTAAAAATATTATTTTTTATATTTTTATTTAAGGATTATTAATTAAACCACCAGGTGGAGTTGCTAAAGTAGGTAGTATGTTTGGAAATGGTATTTATTTTGCTGATACAGTTACAACTTCTGCTCAATTTTGTCGTCATACAGGAAACAGTCCATATGGTATATTAATATTAGATGAAGTTGCTTTAGGAAAACATTGGTATTTGACGACTGGTAAAAATGTTACTAATTTAAGTTATGGGAAAAAGAGTGTTAAAGCTTTAGGACGATATAAACCAGATTCTACTAAAACAATCAGAAATAAATATGGTGCAAAAGTTCCTTTAGGAAAATTAAAATTACAAAAAAACTTAGTAACAAATCTTGTTTATAATGAATATATTGTTTACAATGAAAATCAAATACTTATTAATTATTTAGTATTAATAAAGATTAGTTAGTATAATTTTTTTTTTTTTTTATTATTAATTACTTATTAATTAAATACTTTCTATTATTTTTTAAAAGTCTAAAGAAATTGATATTTATATTATAGATAATTATATTTAAATTTTTAAGCATTTAAAAATTTTGTTTTTATATTTATATTTATTTATTATAAAAAATATATCTAACGTAGATTTTAAATACGTTTTGTATATAAATATCATATTGTATTGTATAAAAGCTGCTCCTAACATTTATGCATGAAACCACTCACTCACTCACTCATTCACTCACTTCGTATCAAAAAGATGAAGCAATTCTAGATATGCTAGAGACTAGCTGCAAAAGGTATTTAATAGAGTTCAGTGTGTAAGCAGCACCAATTTGAAATTGGATCTTTTTGATTCCAAAGGAGCCCTTTTAGCCCTTTATATATTGTATGGGGATTTCAATATTTATACACGAATATCCTTATATGTGGTATCATTGAAAAGGTCTTGGCGAGCTCTTCACCTTTTGTTTGGGAACCAATATTCTAGGACGTCCTGCTTGATTCCTGAAACTGTTTATAAGCCCTTAATAGAAAAGTTCGCGGTATATTATCATTCTGGGGTATCATTGAAAAGATCTTGGCGAGCTTTTCAACCTTTGTTTGCTTGGTTGCTGAGGAGATTGGAGGGCCCTCCTGCTTGGTTGCTGAGGAGATTGCAGGGCCCTTACTATAAAAATCAGCGATACAATGCTTTTCCAAAGTGTCATGCGATTTAGTCAATTGTTTGACGCTTGCAGGGCAATGCAAGCACACATTACTATAGTTTGGTTTTAATGGTTTACATTGGTTACTTTTTTTAGTTTTAAACATTGGTTTTAGAGAACAAAAAGAAATGCAGTGTGATTTTTATTTTAAAGTTAATTTATAAAATTCATATTATTAAGATTATAAAATAACTTGATAGTGATTTAGGCGAATTGCTTGGCACAATTTCAACTGTTTAGATTTTTTTGTAAATTTTTTTTTTTTTTGAATAAATTGAGGTGCTTGAACGAATTAAAAAATTATAACTAAATTAATTTTGCTGTCACCTTTTTTTGAAAATATTGAACTTAATCGGTTGAATCGTTTAGAGAAAATAACATAAAAACATAAAAAAAAAACTTTTAAACCGGCTATTCAGGACGAAATTTTTGTAAGGGAATAAAAGTAAAAATATTGTACTTTTTTTTTCAGACTTAGAGAAACATTTATCTAATTTAAAAGCTATAGTAAGGGTAATTTATATTTTTTTTCTATATGATCTATAAAAAATGTTATATACCCTGTACTCGCAGATTTTAACAAAATGTGATAATTTCTTTGAAAAGATTAAGTTTTTTTTTTACATCATAATTCAAAATGTTTTCGATGACGTCATAATACGTTTATTAAAAAAAATTAGTCATAAATAATTTTGTCTCCGAAATTTTCGAAGATTAAAAAAAAAAATTTAAATTATCATTAATTTCATAATATATAATATTATCAGCATTGATACATTAAAATCGGGTACAACCGGCCTGACTGCTGCTGGATTCTTACTGATAATAAAATAATCTATAAATAAAAATATAAACATTTTAAAAATTTCATTTAAATCAAAACATTTACACAATAAAGTAAAGTTATAAATAAAAAAAAAAAAGATACTTTTCTTATTTTTACAAAAAACAAAAAAAAAATTTGAAGCTTTCTGAAAAATAAAAGAAAAAAACATAATAATAAAAAAATGCCACCGGTGAGTTTTTATTTTTTGCATAATTTTATTTTTTGAATATTTGTAGAAATTTAAAAAAAGAAAAACAATTATTTAAGGACATTAAGAAAAAACTATTTTGAATATTATATGTGTATCACAGTGTATCTATTGTTTCATTCAATTTTCTTTAAATTAAAATTTTTTTTTTTTTGTTTTATTGCAGAAACCGAAAACTCGTAAGAAAGTAAAAAAAATTCGTCAACCTGTAGTGCGTTTGTTACAACTGATGTTTCAAGAAAGTAAATAAAAATATTAATTATAGATTTTATGTTGATAAAATTAATTTTTTTATTAGATTTTAAGGGAAGTCAATCAACTGCATATGCCAAATACAAAACTCTTAATACAAAAATACGTTTACTTAAAAGAAATACCATAGAACATAAAATGATACGTAAATATGTAAGAAATAGTCATGGCCCAACTCATAAACATAAAGTCAAAATTGTACATGTTTATACAGCTGCTAGAGCTGGAGCATATAAAAAATATAAACCTAAGAAAAAATATCGTCATCGTCGGCTATTGTGGCATGGATCAAAATCTAAAAATTATCCATCAATTTTAAAAAATGGTAATTTATGATAACAAAAAAAAAAAAAAAACAAGCAAAAAAAAAAAAAATTAAAATTTAATTATAAAGGACCTAAAATTTTCAACATTACATTACTTTAATTTTTTTTTTCCAGGATTATTAATTAAACCACCAGCTAAAGTTGCTAAAGTTGGCAGTATGTTTGGAAATGGTATTTATTTTGCTGATTGTGTTACAAAATCTGCCAAATTTTGTCGTGTTACACCAAAATGCCCATATGGTATAATGATATTAGCTGAAGTTGCTTTAGGAAAACAATGGTGTTTGACAAAAGGTAAAAAAGTTACACATTTAAGTTATGGAAAAAAAAGTGTTAAAGCTTTAGGACGATATAAACCAGATCGAACAAAAACAATTAAAAATAAACATGGTGCAAAAGTGCCTTTAGGTAAATTACAGTTACAAAAAAATTTTGTTACAAATCTCGATTATAATGAGTATATTGTTTATAATCAAAATCAAATTCTTATTGATTATTTGTTATTAGTAAAGATTCATTAGAAAAAATATTTAAAATTTTTATTTATTTGATATTATTTTGAATTTAAAATTTATTTTATTTTTGTTAAGACTAAGAAAATTGATATAATTATTTTATTAAAGTTTTAAAATTTTTTATGAAATATATTATTGTTTTGTAACATATATCTTTTATTTCATAGATTTTAAAATATATTTAATTATTTGAGGCCTTGGTGGCCTAATCGGTAAGAGCGTATAAAATACGCTGTAAACACCGAGGGAGTGTGGGTTCGAATCCCACACACATCGTAAGAGTTAATTGATAGAGTAATAAAAAACATAAAATATGAAATGGACATAACTTATGTTCTACCAAAAAAACTTACAAACTTTACAATAATAAAGACTTAAATTGTAAAAATCTCAAAACTATTTAGTTTTTATCCGCATGGCTAAAAATTAGCTAGTTTTAAGACTCATTATTATCACATTGAGTTTAGATTTTTCAGTTTTAACTGATTGGGATTTGCTAAAACTAAAAAAAGAATTTAATATAAGTGGCAATTAGAATATAATAAATGGATTTAGATACAAAAGACCCAGAATATAAGATATTTTTATAAAAACCCATACATATCAAAAATATCTCTTTTTCGTATATTTTTGAAATTGAAAAAGGGTCAAAAAAATCCCTCCCTAATAAATTAGTTCTTTTTGAATTCTTGTAAATTTTATTTTTATGAGGTGAGAATAAGAAACCTATGCAATTATAACAAGTTGTCCTTAATTTAAAATTAAATCTGCAAAGTATTTTTTCGAGCAACATTTTAAAGTTTCAGGTAATGATTTTATGATTAATATCAATAAAACACTTAATTCGGTTTGTCCCGTTTTGATACTTATGAGTACAATTTTATTCCTATATATATACAAATAAGATGACAATTATTTACCATATTCTGTTTACTTTAAAAATTCACATAAAAATGTGAAATTATAAATAAGAAGACAATAATTTTCTTATAATTTCTTATCAACAATATTAGTGTAATAAATATAGCTATTTCTACATTATAGAGCTTTTAAGATCAACATAAAACACAGCTCATGAAAATATGTTTGTCATTATCATTTCGTTTTTCATTCGAATCATTTGCCATCACATACGTTCTGTAAACTTGTTATTCAATTATATACTAAATAAAACTTAAGAAAAACATTAAAATATCTTTCTTTAAAATATCTGTTCAAATTTTCTCTTCCATATCTTTTACAATCCTAAATTTTCTCGAACATATTGTTTAAGCATCCTTTTCACCAAAACTAAACAATACATTTCTATTAAAAAAAATCCATTCAAAGGTTTGATTTTCTATCCTCCAATAAATGACGTCCGAGTTTTTTCAATCCCCCTTTAAAAAAAAAATTATTTACAAATTAATAATAATAAAAATATATAGGTGCTTTGTGCAGTCTTGTGTGATTTAATGCTGGAAAGTATTATATATACTACTATATATTGTAACAGTGGCTAGCTTTTTACTGTTAACAAAAATTATGCTAATATATCTATACAATACCAATCGTCAATTCAAAGTTTCTGCATTCCTGTTCTATCCTTTTTTTAATCATACTGCCTAAGTCCCTATATAAACTAATATATTGCATGAGCAGGCGAATGATTTCATCTCATTATATTGGTTAAAGAAGGAGAATAAAAGTTAACTTCAAATCAATAAAAATCTGACAGTAGGGGACAAGGGGGTATTTTTGATGTCTTTGAAAGTTTCTCACCTTCGTTAGTAAAAAAACAAATAAATTATAAATAAAAATTAATAAAAATTTAAATGATTATATTGTTATTGCTTTTTTTTTTTTGACAATTATATGAATCATTATTAATTTTTATTCCCTATTAAAGTTATGCATATGTATATATATGGTTACATTCTTAAGTTGATTGCAACAATATTGTTAAGATCATAAATAATGAAATCTAGGATAGTTGGAAAGAATAGAAATATTATCGTGATTTTTTTTTAATTTTAAAAAAAGGTTATTTGTTTATTTAAATGTCTGACTGCGTCCAATTGCACTAACCACTTATCATTTAACAGTTATCATTTAATCAAAAAAAAAACTCTTCACGATAAGTGAAAAATAGATAGATAGATAGATAAAGAAGATTTCTTTATGATGAAAGTCTTTAAAGTTTCACTCACTTATCATCTCAACAACTTATCGCTTATCAAATAAGTAAAAATGATAAGCGGTTTCTACAGAAAAAAAAAAAAAACCAAACTTATAAAAATACAATAAAATTTATTGATTTGATAATAATGATTTATGTATGTATATATATGTATGGATATGTAATATGTTAAATTATTTCTCTAAATCGTAATTAAATGTATCTCATTATATTAACATTTCTTACCTAAAGAAATCCTACTTTTCTATACCTAAACAAGTTTTTAAGGTAAAAAAAAAAAAAAAATTAAAAATGCATTAATACAGTAATTTACAAAATTAAATAACCTGTTATTCTTAATGTTCCCACTTTTGAATTTCTTATTATTTTATTACAAATTTTAATATATGTACGTATATATACATATGTAATATTTAAAATAATATTCAATAAAGCATTTAGATATGATATTTTTTTTTTTGTAACCATGATCAATCATTATTTTAAGTTACTGTATTATATTTAATATTAGATTTACTTGATTTTTATTTGTCAATTTTCTACAGACTTTCTAAACAAGATGGTAAGCAAATATAGTGCTGAGAATTACAATAACTAATAACTTCATATAAATAAATTACTTATATTAGATTATGTTTTTAATTTTCATCATTTTCAAAAAGATTTTCAAATCTTAGCAATTCAATTTATATTTTCCCCTGTATACATATTATTTAAATCGCATTTAAGGACTATATTTAAATCTTCAACGATTTAGGTTTTTTTTTTCATTTCAATTGAAATTATTAAACTATAGTTTTTTTTTTTAATTATTAAAATTTTAATAATATTTTTTAAAGATTTTTTTTAAGCATAAAATTATAGAGAACAGTAGCAGCAGCAGTGGCAGAATTTGGTTATTTAAAACACAATATAGCAGAATAGAAGCAGCAAAATATATTTTAAACGTTAATTTGACAGTTGTTTTAATTGTTTTTTGTTTTTTATTTATTTAAATGGCGTACAAAAATTTAAATGGCGTACAAAATTTAATTTGACAGACAGATTAGAGGGAAAGATATTTATTTATTTATTAGAAGGTATTGGTGGCACATAAATGTACCAGGTAGCTAGCTATAACCCCTGTTTCCAATTTGAAATGTGGGCTGGACAGGATATTAGTATTAGAAATGAAAAAGTAACAACATCTCTGCCAATGTCACTGCATCTGCCCAATTCTGTGTTTACCCATTAAAATTAAATCCTTCAAAAATAAAATTCTGCTGCTGCCCTCTGTCAAATATTGTTTCTGGTATAATATATTATATTCGAGTATTTAATATTTCTTAATTACTTTATTTGTAATTTCTTTAATAAACTGATATTTTAAATCATTTTTTTTTTTTTTTTTTTTTTATAATTTTTAATCATAAATAAAAATTTACCAAAAGCATAAAAGATTTAATAAGATTAAATTTTTATTTAGTTTTATTTTTTTCTCTTGATAATAGAAAAAATATTTTCTTTTTCGTTTTTTTTTTTTTTTTTGATTTTCCATCCGCAAATTTAAAATTTTTACAATGATATCATAATATAAGTGCATATTATATAGGTATATATTATAAAACAAAATATTAGTCATTTAAATCATAAATAAATTTTTGTCTTGAAATTTTTGTAAAGATTATTTTAAATATTTATTCAACATTATAATATTATCATTCAAATATTAAAAAACGGGTACGACCACACCGGCTGACCGCTTTATTCTTACTTACTAATAATTATAATAAAAGAATTTATAAATAAAAATAAAAACATTTTAAAAATTTCATTTAAATCAAAACATTCACACAATAAAGTAAAGTTATAAATACAAAAAAAAAAGATACTTTTCTTATTTAAAACAAAAAAAAAAAAAAAAATTTGAAGCTTTCTGAAAAATAAAAGAAAAAAACATAATAATAAAAAAAATGCCACCGGTAAGTTTTTAATTTTTTCTTTAATTTTATTTTTTGTTATCTGGATATTCATACAAATTGGATATGTCAAAACATAAAACAATACATTATTTAAGGACATTCAGAAAAAACTACATACATACATATTTATGATGTCCTGTTTCATTTAAAATATTTTTTAAAAATGAAAATAAAATGAAACTTTATAAAAAATAAAAAAGACATACATTTTTTTTACTATTGATAACTTCTTTACCAGTACCACATACCTGATGCTTAGATGCATAAATCGATTACAAAAATTAAATTTTAATTATTTAAAAAAAATTTTTTTTTTATTGCAGAAAGTAAAAAGAATTCTTCCGCCTGTAATGCGTTTATTACAAATGATTTTTGATGAAAGTAAATATAAAAATAAAAAACAAAAAAAAAAACTAATTAATTCTTATAAATATGTTATTTTATTTTTTATATTTAATAATATATAATTTTAGATTTTAAGGGAAATCAAGCAACTGCTTATGCCAAATATAAAACTCTTAATACAAAAATACGTTTATTGCGAAGAAACACAATAGAACATAAAATGATACGGGAATATGTAAAAAATGGTCACGGACCAACTCATAAACATAAAGTTAAAATTGTACACGTTTTTACAATTGCCAGATCTGGTGAATATAAAAAATATAAACCTAATAAAAAATATCGTCATCGTAGACTGTTATGGCATGGAACATCAACTAAAAATTATCAATCAATTTTACAAAATGGTAATTTATGATAACAAAAAAAAAAAAATATAAAAATATTTAAAATTTAATTATAAAGGACCTAAAATTTTCAACATTACATTACTTTAATTTTTTTTTTTTTTTTATTTCAGGATTATTAATTAAACCACCAAATGGAGTTACTAAAGTTGGTAGTATGTTTGGAAATGGTATTTATTTTGCAGATACAGTTACAAAATCTGCTCAATATTGTAGGAATAGGAAGGAAGTAGGAAATAATCCATTTGGTATATTAATATTAGCTGAAGTTGCTTTAGGAGAACAGTGGTGTTTGACTGCTGGTAAAAATGTTACACAATTAAATTATGGAAAAAATAGTGTTAAAGCTTTAGGACGATATAAACCAGATAATACAAAAACAATTAAAAATAATTATGGTGCAAAAGTGCCTATAGGTAAATTACAATTACAAACAAATTTAGTTACAAGTCTTGATTATAATGAATATATTGTTTATAATCAAGATCAAATTCTTATGGATTATTTGGTATTAGTTAGGATTCATTAAAAAAAAAAAAAAAATTTTTTTAATTTATTTTTAATATTATTATTATTTAATACATAATTTTGTTTTTTTTTTTTTATAAAATTGGAATAATTTTGTATTATTTAATTATGTATAAGCAGTATATAAGTTAAGTTTAAAAGATAAATAGATTGTACAAAATTCTATATAATAAATGTACTTAATAAAACAAAAAAAAAAAAAATTATACAAATATTTAAAATAAAATAGTTATAAACAATAAAACTTTATTTCTTTTTGTTTTTTTAAGTTGTTCTTAAGTCCATACATTTTTTCGAGTAGTTTAGCATATGACACATAAAATATGAGCATATATACACATAGCATATGACATATATCATGTAGTTCGGTTTAAAATTTTATTTAACACAGATTGAAATTTGAGAGCGTTCTTACTGATTTCTTCTACACATTTTAATTTAAAGTCTAGTGGTCACTTATGTATGCCTTACCTTAGAATTAAATCAATACAATAAAATGTTTCATAAATAATAACCTAAGTTTTTAAAACATAATTTATAAAATAAGAATTTAACTGCAAAATTTATAAGGAAGCTTAGGTTAAAGAGTCATGTTTTATATTTGATTTATATTTTGAGAAAAAACAAAATATGTATAGTTATAAAATTTGAAAAACAAAGAAAAAATAGCAAAAGGGAGAGAGAGAAAGAGAGAGAGAGAGTTAAAGAGAATTAACAGATTGAATACCACGTGTGTCATCGTAAACATCATTTAAATGTTTTAAAATTCCGTACTCACCGTTGAACATAATTAAAATAAACTTACGTTATTAATTATTATAATTTATAATGTGTAACTATAAAATCAAATATAAAAGAAAAAAATGAATGAATCACCCAGTATATCATTTTTGTTATAGGAATCTTTAAAATGTCACCGAATTTTAAATGATCTTTTAGCATAATTGATAAATTTTAATCAAACACATAAATCGGTTACGCACCTTTATTAATATTTAAATTCTACAAATAAAATGATAAAAAATTTTATTTGTTTCAGTTTATTTTAAATACTGGAATAATAAAGTAAAAGCTACTGAAACAAATAATAAAATAAAAAACTTAAAAATTGGAAGCTGTGTTTCAAAGAACATAAAATAATAAACAAAAATAAAAAATGCCTCCTGTAAGTTTTATTTTAAATTTTTCTTTTCTTTTTATAAAATGCAAAATACATAATATATTTTAATAGGTGGCCCTTCAAATATATTAAACAAATATTTATAATTAAAAATATTAAAAAAAAAAAAAATTCTACAATTTTTATTTACTTATTTAAATTAATTTATTTTTTTGTTATTGCAGAAACGAACAAATCGTAAGAAATTAAAAAAAATTCCTCAGCCTGTAGTATGTCTATTACAAATGATGTTCCAAGAAAGTAATTAAAAACAAAAAAGAAAAATTATTAATTACTTAATTATTAAAATTTAAAATAAATATTTTTATTAATTATTTTTTTTTTAATAATTTATTATTAGATTTTAAGGGAAGTCAAAAAACTGCTTATGCCAGATATAAAACTCTTAATACAAAAATACGTTTACTTCGACGAAAAACCTTAGAACATAAAATGATACGCAAATATGTAAGAAATAGTCATGGGCCAACACATAAATTTAAACTACAAACTGTACATGTATTCACAGCCGCTAGAGCTGGAGCATATAAAAAATATAAACCAAAAAAAAAATATCGTCATCGTAGATTATTGTGGCATGGAACACCAGCCAAAAATTATCCATCAATTTTACGAAAAGGTAAAGTTTATATTAAAAATTAAATTAATGACATTATTTTAATGTTTAAATATATATGTTACGATTTAAGTAATGAATTGGTTATTATTAATAATAACCAATATAGAAAGGTCAAAGTGATTAATTTGGACAGAATTTATAAAATTTATCACATAAGCCGGTAATTATTAATAATTCCCATCCATCTTAGGTAAATGTAATATTTTAATATATCTAAATAAAAATATTTAATTAAGAAAATATTTTTCTTTCCTAAATTAAACATATTATTGAAGAATTAAAAAAATAATTCATATAAACAAATAGAAATTCCCGCTTTAGTCATAGCTCAGACAAAATATACCAAGAAAAGAAATAGTATTTATTACATTTACCAATCCATACAGGTAATTATTAATACTTACCGATAAATATAATAATTTCTACTTATTATTCATATTTACCAAAATACTAGGATATTATTAATAATGACCGGTTATTATTAATAATATCCGGATTTATTATATTTACCGTAACATATACATTAAAAATGAATCATAAATTTACTGTTTCTGTTTTTTTTTTTTTTTTATTAAATAAGGTTTAGTAATTAAACCACCAGGTGGAGTTGCTAAAGTTGGTAGTATGTTTGGAAATGGTCTGTATTTTGCTGATTCAGTTACAAAATCTGCTCAATATTGTCGTGTTACACCAAACTATCCATATGGTATAATGCTATTAGCTGAAGTTGCTTTAGGTAAACATTGGTATTTGACCACTGGTAAAAATGTTACACATTTAAGTTATGGAAAAAAAAGTGTTAAAGCTTTAGGACGATATAAACCAGATCGGACAAAAACAATTAAAAATAAACATGGTGCAAAAGTTCCTTTAGGAAAATTAAAATTACAAAAAAACTTAGTAACAAATCTTGTTTATAATGAATATATTGTTTATAATCAAAATCAAATACTTATTAATTATTTAGTATTAGTGAAATTTAATTAGGAAAATTTTAAAAAAATTTTTATTTATTTTGATATTATTTTTTTTTTTTTTTTGATTTTAAGATACAAAGAGACTGCAGAGTTTAATTGATATCTATTTATATGTAATTATTATAATTAAATTTTTAATAGATTAAAAAAATATTTTATTAATAATTTATTGTAATTATATTATGTATTGTGTAAATTTTTAAATTTATAATTTAAATTAATTTTTATTAATTTTAATCTAAAAAATATTTAAAATTGTAAAAAAAAAAAAAATATTTAAAATAAAATTTGGCTATACAAAATACATTATATTTTATTTTATACAATAAAACAATAAATATTTTTATCTATACAATAAAATTTTTTTACCTTTTTTATTTTTAAAGATACATTCTTAAGTTGATATTTATTGGGATTATAAATGTACGAAATATTATAAAATAAATAGAGTGTTATTAGTAAACATATACTAATAACACTCTATTTATTTTATAATATTTCGTACATTTATAATCCCAATAAAGTAATAGATAAAAAATACATAAAAAAGTAAGAGATAGAGCCATATGATACAGAAAAAAAGAAAAAGGTAGAGGTTTATATTTCTTTTACCGCAGATTTAATTTAAAAACCTTATAAATTTTGTAATTCATAATATTAAAGTTGTAAATTTCAAAAATCTAAAAACTGTTTAGTTTTTACACAATGGCCAAAAACTGTTTATTAGTGACTGTTTGTAATGATAAGAAATATTCTTTGTTTGGAATTTCAGTATTGACTTATTAGAGTTCGATAACGATAATAGGAAACAAACAAAAAAAAGTATAAACGAGGAAGAATACAGTTGACTTTGTCAACTCTTAGATACCTGTACGAACCGTTAGTATGTTCATAGCCTGTCACTCTGCTTATAATATTATTTTTTAAATTTTTTAGTATTGTAAAATAATTTGGATGAATTTTATAATTTCTAGAACTATGGGTTGTACATATATTAAAACTATATGTTTACACATTCTTCAAAAGCAGATTCTAACCTTCCACATAACGATTATCAATAAAAAAACTTTTCCAAATATGCCATTTAATATTAAGCGGCAAATGTATAATAATTTATACTATACTTATTTATGTATTATAAATCATTCTTTCATCAGTGACATATACGATATGTAAATAAATATGAGCTATATAAGTTTATATACTAATATCATATAAACATAAATTCTTCAAGCAACCGTTATATTTTTTATTTATTTAATTTTTTTTGTACTCCGAAACGGGGGGCGATACAAAAATATTTTCTGAAATGACTCATATTTATTTTCAAAGACCTAACTTTTCTCAAAACTTCAAGTTTCTAACTTACCGTTTGGAAGATAGGAGGAATCAAGAATTTTGCAAAATTTGAGTTTCGCATAACGGTAAATTAAGACACCGTATGCCACAAATATCTATTTATGGTATATATATTTTAAAGCTAATAAAAGTAGTAATCATTTGGCGTTTTCAAATTGAAGATATACCTTATACAACTTGTGTTATAACAATTTTGAACTTTGGGGAGCTGTAGTTCCGTAACGGGTGGAGCTACAGAAAAAAGTTGTTAAAAATAAAATTAATATTTCTATGATATCTATCAGAAGTTAAAATTTCAAGGCTCTATTCCAAAAAAAATGTGGAGATCTAAAAATTAGGTGTTCGAGAACTACCCGAAGTTTTAGTCGGATCTCAACGAAAAAAATACCTAACCTACAAATTGTTGTAAAAATATTTTGTGTTAATTTCAAGACTCTAGCTTTCTTAGTTTTTGAGTTATCTTGCTGACGGACAGACGGACAAAGCTTAATCGAGTTAGATTTTTTTTCTCATCAGATCCATACCTTTGAATGTATATCTAGCTTGCTTATTGCGAGGTGTTACAAACGGAGGAGCAATTTTAATATAGCCGATCGTTATCGTACGGGTATAAAAATAATGATAACACTTTAGGAGGGGAGAGTAACAAACGCATTTAATATAACTTTAGAAGTTTGATAACAGGTTGCATTCAAAATATGCTTTAAAAAAAAAAACATCATATATTAATCATCAATAATTATTTAAATATTATTTTTAAAGTTTAACCGGTTTTAATGATCATCATAACAATCCTAAATTCCTAACACACAAATCGGTTACGCACCGTTATTATTTTGTTAATTCTACAAATAAGATGGCATATTTTTTTTTTTTAGTTTCAGTTTAGTTAACAGATTCAGTTAAGAAAGTAAAATATTACTTAAAAGAATCTAATTTTATAATTTTTAAATAAATGTCGAAAATTGTATTTTAAAATAAAAGGAAATAAAAAATATAACATTCAAAAATGACTGCGGTAAGTTTGTTTTTTCTTGTTTTTTGTTTTTATAAAATAAGAAGATATTTAAAAAAAAATATATTCTTTTAAGTAATTAAAAAAAAAATCATTTAAATTATTATTGTTTTATTATTTTAATTATTTATTTAGAAAAACAAACAACCTAAAAATCGTAATACAAAAAATGTCATTCGTAAGAGAAAAAATTTACCTTCAAAAAAGATAAAAAAAATTCCTCAGCCTATAGTCGGTTTACTACAAATGATGTTTCAAGAGAGTATGTAAATAAATAAATTAAAAATTAATTAATTATTTCATTTAAAATAAATATTTTAATTAATTGCTTTTTGTTTTTTTTTTTTTTTATAATTTATTATTAGATTTTAAGGGAAGCCAATCAACTGCATATTCCAGATACAAAACGCTTAATACAAAAATACGTTTACTTAAAAGAAACACCATAGAACATAAAATGATACGTAAATATGTAAAAAATAGTCATGGACCAACTCATAATTTTAAAGTTAAAGTTGAATATGTGTATACAGCTGCTAGAGCTGGTGAATATAAAAAATATAAACCTAAAAAAAAATATCGTCATCGTAGATTATTGTGGCATGGAACTCCAGCTGAAAATTATCCATCAATTTTACAAAACGGTAAGTTAATACTAAAATACTAAATTAAATTGTTAGATTTTATTTGGAAAAAAAAACAACAAAAACAATAATCAAAATTTGACTATTGACTGAAATACTTATTAGTGATTTGATTAGTGATTAGTGATTTTTGTTTTTTTTTTTCTTGCCACTGCTACAAGGAGCATACTGCATAGGGCATCCACTAAGTTGTTATTTTTATTTGACTAAGCTTCAGTTTCGTAAAATCATTAATTTCGCTAAGCCGTTGATTAGATGTAGTTATTCTACAATACTATGAGACGTTTCTTTTATTTTTACGCCATCTATTATCTTATACAAGAATTATGTTTTATTATTATTTTATTATATAGTTATTACAATCAGAGTTGCTACAAGAAAAAAAAAAAACTGTAGCATAAATCTGGAAAAAAAAGGAGCATAGTAGCAAAACTGTAAAAATTTGAGGTAGAACAAAAAAAGCAACAAAATATTGGCAATAAAACGAGAAATATATTATACATTTTTTATTAGATAGGCATAATATGACAGACCTTGTTTTATTAAATAATTCAAAATTTTAAAAATTTAAAATAAATATAAAAATTACCAAAAAAAAAAAAAACAATTCAATCACAATTTTTTGTTTTTAAAAATCGAGTAGTTTCGTTTTAATTTTACTAAATTTCTTTATCTTAACAGATACGATACGCGAATTTCGTCTACTACTTGCAGATTTCTTCAATGTTTGTACTTCGAGTAGAAATAATAAATCAGAAAATAAAAAAATTCATTATTTTAGAGAATTTTAAAAAAAGTAGCTTTATAGTTAAATTTGGAAAAAGAAGTAGCAAGGTAGTATTTCCATAATTCACAAAAACAAGTAGCAATTTTACTACTATAGTATCAAAGTGGCAACCCTGATTACAATATGATATTAATTATAATTTATAAGACATATATGTATTATACTTTATATATGTAATTATATATATTATATTATAAGAAAAATCTATATTATATTTTATTAATCTACATATATGACCCAGCCGCGATTTGAATCCGAGACCTTTCGTTTGAAAGCCCAGGTATCACTTAATCACTACACTATTAGTGAATTAGTAATTTAAATTAGTAAAAAAAAATAAGTAATTTTTTTATATTTTTTTTATATTTAAGGATTATTAATTAAACCACCGAATGGAGTTGCTACAGTTGGAAGTATGTTTGGAAATGGTCTGTATTTTGCTGATTCAGTTACAAAATCTGCCCAATATTGTCGTGCAACACCAATTTATCCATATGGTATAATGATATTAGCTGAAGTTGCTTTAGGCAAACACTGGTATTTAACTACTGGTAAAAATGTTACACAATTAAATTATGGAAAAAAAAGTGTTAAAGGTTTAGGTCGATATAAATCAGATCGTACAAAAACAATTAAAAATAAATATGGTACAAAAGTTCCATTAGGAAAATTACAATTACAAAAAAATTTAGTTACAAATCTCGATTATAATGAATATATTGTTTATAATCAAAATCAAATTCTTATTAATTATTTAGTATTAGTAAAATTTTATTAAGAAATTATTTTTAGATTTTTTTTTTATTTATTAAAAATTAATTACTTTGTAATTTGTTGTACCTATTTAATATTTTAAAATTTTTATAAGTTTATAAGCTTTATTACAGCTTTTAAAGTTTCTAGAATTTTTTTATACATACATTGTAGTTTATTAATAAACATTTTTTTTATGCTTTTAAGATATTCAAATTCCACATGTATGTATGTATGTAGGTAGCTACATTGTTATAATTTGTATGTATATTGTAAAATATTATAAAAAAAAAAATATAATTATTAAAATAAGAAATTTTTATTGTATTTTTTTATTTTTGTGCATATGTTATACGTACATTTTATGTTTCCGTCGTTGCACTTGAAAATTTTGATTCCTTATTTTTTAAAACTTACATACATATGTATGTGTGTACATATATTCTAAAGTTACAGAGAGAGAAAGAGAGGATTTAAATAATAACAATAATAATATTTATTATTTAAAATTTATATTAACTAAAGTGATAGTGAACACTAAACATACCGTTATAAAATATGTATACGTCGTATTATGTATGTATACGTCGTATTATGTATGATGAATACCAATATATCACATATACATACATAATGTATTTGTTGGTAGAAAGTTGATTATTTAATTAAATATCTCATATTCTTTATTTTTATAAGCAAGTATGTACTAAGTACCTACATATATGTTTTGCAATTTTATGAAATACGAATAGGTTGCCCAGCTGTAAAATGTCACAATTAAGGAAATATCAAAATTCAAATTTAATCAAACAAAAAAAAATTGAGCACGTCTATAAGAATTTTTTTTAAATGTAGATAATTAATATAAATCTCAAACCATCACGTTCTGTTATTTTTTTTTTTTAGCAATATAACAATTACAGGAATATTTGACTGAAGTTCGTTTCGTAACTTAGGCGCCAGTTATAGCTATCATTGAAATGCTTCCGGAAAAACCGTTTCATTGAAAACTTACACCTTTTTCCGTATAAGCGATTATAGCAATCAGAGAAAACTGTCGGTTAAATTATCTGTCATTTGGCAAATGACAATAATGAAGGTAAAATAAAAATAAATGTAATTCAAATTTAAATTGTTGTTAGCGTTATTTCGATGTTTGCAAAATAAAGTTTTATTATTTTAATTTATTTAATTATTATTGGTAGAAAATGGTACTAATAAAGAATAAAAAAAAGATTTTTTTTATTTAATAATGACATTGGCTGAATTGAGAATAAAAAAGTACCTATAGGTAGATACATTTTCTAAAATTAACTTTTTTAATTTTTTAGAATTAATTAATTCTTTTTTTGAAATTTCCATTTTAAAACAAAAAATTTTAAAACTAAACTTAAATAAAATAATAAAAAAACAAATTTTAAGTCTAACTCATTAAAACACAAAATCATAATGAAATATATCAGGAAATGTCATTGGAACAATTTTATTTCATTAGCATTATTACTTGTTCAGGAATATAATTACCAATCCGGAAAATCATAAAATTGATTTTTTTTTTAAATATTTAACTTAAAATTTAAAAATTCGTAGCAGAATTTATTCTTTAGAAATAATTTAATCAATAAATCAACACTTTTGTTAAATTTTATATGTCTTTACTGCAAAAAAATTGAAAATAAATATTTTCCGGAAGCATTTCAATGTTAGCTATAACTAGCGCCTAAACTTTCAAGGTGTTGGATTTACTCTAATACAGATAAAGTCGTTTTTTAATGACCGGAGTATACTTTAATTAACTCACAATTAGCGTTTCGAAATGTATATTTAAATTAGCAGAGTTAACATTTTTAATCCTACTTAGAACCAGAGTTAACAAGTGTTAGAAATGTCAAAGTCATATGAAGTGTCATTATTGAATTTTTATTTCAAATTTTAATATTATAAACTAACATATTGAAATAATTGTAAACAAAATCGGACATTTGAACTTTATAATACTTTATAAAATTAAATTTTTTTTTTGAACACTCCATTATATATTTGAAATTTGATTAAACGTTCCTCGTTTAATTTTGACAGTTTAATAATTCATATTTAACTTTAGTTGTTTCGAAATGGCAGAGTAAAATTAACCCTACATAGGTACTTATAGTTATTTCTAAACTCTAATTCTAAACACATGAACTCTACTCAAAGTAAGAAACAAAATATACTCAAGCCTCCCAGTCGAATAATAAAATTAAAAGTGCGATACAATAATCCTAATAATAGTGCTCCAATTAGTAAATTTTTACGGTAATTTAGTTAATAATTGGTATTGAGACAATAAGAGAATTTTTTTTTTCAAAATGAATCAATTAATCTTAATTTATTATATTCCATATTTTTTTTTAATTCCAAATAAAATTAAGTCATTATAAAAGATGTTACAAAAATTATAATTAGCTATACATATGTAGGTACATACATTAGGTATAGGTAACTTAAATAAAAGCTGGTGATTAGTAAACATTTGTATGCTTCCAGAATCATGATGTCATTATTTTGTTGAGTGGGGGTTTGAGGTGGCAGAACCAGATCACACTCTTTTTTACTTAAATAGTTACTCTTAATTTTATAAAATATGAATGGAAAAAAAGTATGTTATTATGAAAGATTGAAATAGTTACAAAATCATCGTTATATATAATTAGACATAATGTAATTAAGTACATTTTTTTGTAAAATATAATACATACTAGGAGCCCTGTAGCTGGTACCTTACAGCGTACTTCTACTTTCGTTAAACGAAAATTGCATTCGAAAATTTGGAACTTTAAAAATTGAAAGTTGCAGCGTTGGGAGTGGAATGCGATTTTCGTTTAGGAGAAGTAGCACATATTACGCGGTAAGGCGTAAGTAGGTGTGTAAAGTATATTTTACGGTGACATCTAAATTACAAAAAATTCGTATGGGATACAAAATTTGTTTATTCCAAAAGAAATTATGATTCTAATTATACATACGTACATATGTTAATGTACGTTTTGTAATATAAAATCGTATCCAAATATGTACTTGTCATTCGAAACTTAGTGGAATATCATAATACGTAGTGTGTAGCTGGAAACTACTAAATTATAATTATACATGTCATTATTACTACATATTATGTAAGTAAATAAATACCATTAATTAAAATTCGATATTGATCCGCACTGTTTTTTTTTTTTTGGTTTTTTTGGATTTTAACTTCTTTATAATAAATATTTGCTAAAAACAAGTTTATGTAAATACAAAAACAAAATTCAATTTAATTCACTTTTTCAAGAATTTGTTTTTTTAAGCTAATGGCAAATGAGGTCTGGGGGCTGGGGGTGAGATTGAGATGATCCTTAATTAATATCATTAACATACCTACATACATACATACATATGTGCACATGTCATATGACACATGCTGACGGCATACTCACATATACATATGTGTTCAACGATATGTTTGTGTCAGTGAGCGACGAGCGTATATTTAATTTAAATAAATTTAATTCGTTGAATCGTTGATAAATAAAACAAATTACGAGTTACGAAACAAAATACATAAATTAAATTTCAAATACATAAATAAAACTCTTTCTCTTTCTTAAAAATAAATGTTTTTTACTTATTTATTTTTTATTTTTTAGTATCGGTTAAACGTTCAAAGCGATTAAGCGAAAGTGTACAAAGTGTTAACTGTTAAGATAGTATATAAGGTATTAAGAAATTTTGATAAAATTAAGAAAAGAGAAAACAAATTTTTTTAATTTGAAAAAAATTAATAAAAAATTAGAAAAATTTTTTAATTCGGTAATTCCCCCGTTTTTTTTTTATTTGCTAAAAACTAAAATGGTATGCACAATGAAAATGATTGTATGTACATACATAATATGTATGTATATTAAATAGTGAAATACATGTATTATATATGTATATATACATGTATATGTATGTACATATTTAAATAATAAAATCTTATAAATTTAATTTAATTAAAAATAAAATTTGTAGAATTCAAGAAGAAGAAATTATAGAAGAGAAAAACAGCTTCCTCAGCCGGTGATAATGTTGTTGGAGAAAATGTTTCAAGAAAGTAAATATTTATATAAGTATATACATACATTTATACATAATGCCTATAAAATTACACATAATAGCATATTTGATATTATTTCTTATCTATTTAATAGTATTAACGAAATATTATTTTAATTCATAAAAATTAGGTTATGGAGGAAATCAAGCAGTAGCTTATGCAAAATATAAAACACTTAATTCAAAAATTCGATTATTACATACTAATACCGATGATTATAAAATGATATTGGAATATGTAAAAAATGGTCATGGACCGACACATAATTTTAAACTAAAAGTTGAACATATTTTTACAGTTCAACGTTTTGGTGAATATAAAGATTATAAAAAAAATAAACATTGTCGTCATCGTAGATTGTTATGGCACGGATCTCCAGCAAAGAATTTTCCATCAATTTTAAAAAATGGTAAAACAATTAAAATTATAAATTAAAATAGTTGGTTTTTTTACAATTTTTTTTTTCTGTTTTTTTTTTTTTTTAAAGGATTATTAACTAAACCACCACCTGGAACAGTTGAAACGGGAAAGATGTTTGGTCAAGGTGTATATTTTGCTGATGTCGTTACAAAATCAGCTTCATATTGTCGTTCAACTGATTCATATGGTATTTTACTGTTAGCTGAAGTTGCTTTAGGTAAACACTGGTATTTGACTGATAGTACAGATGTTCAAGATTTACGTTATGGAAAGTATAGTGTTAAAGGATTGGGAAGATATAAGCCAGATCGTACACAAATTATTTGTAATAAATATGGTGCACAAGTACCATTAGGTGTTTTACAATATCAAAATGGTTTAAATACAACACTTGACTATAGTGAATATATTGTTTATAAACATGACCAAATTTTAATCGATTATTTAGTATTAGTTAAATTTTATTAAAATATATACATACTAAGTACAAATAAATATATGTAAATACGTACATACGTACCTATATATAATAAATGTATATCCTTACCGAATATAATATTTTTATATGAATAATAGAGTTAAAATAAATATGTAAGTTTTCATATTATGAATTAAAATTAAAATTTTATAAAATTAATGTTTTTTTTTTTTAAATTAAAATATGTTTGAATTAAATTAATGAGTTCGAAAAAAAATTTTAAATTTAATTTAATTGTTTGTTCGTTTTTGGAAGGGCCTATCTAATTGGCATTATATTTGTTCAAAAAGATTTTTAGTTAAAAAATTTTACAACCCTATGTTATTCTCAATCAAATAGGCTTAATAAATAAAATATACCTATGTACCTATGTACGTACATATGTACATCTACATATTTATTCACATTATCAAGTATTGAGAAGTATAGCCATATCATGCCAAGCGGTAACCAATATACCTAGTTAGACATAATGGAATTGATATAGTAAATGTGACATTTCTTTGTTAATAATTTTTTTTTCTCATCATTTTTACATTATTTTTATATCACTTATTTTATTATTTACATTCTTACCTATTACATAATTTTTAATTTTATGTGTGTAGGTAAATATGTACATATGTATATCTTTTAAACTTTTAGTTATGTCAAACATATTCGATCTCTTGTAACTAACTCATTTTTTATTTTCTTAAATTATTTTCTATTTATTTAGTGGTACATCTTATTTATGGACCATAGATATAATATTAACTACTAGATAGCAATTATAGGCAACATAACAAAAAAATTACAGCCACTTTTTGAGTAACAGCTGTTTTTACATTATTTAGTTTCTTCCGAAAATATTCCCGATAAAAGAAACTTTCGCACTTTTTATATTTTTGAATTTTTTATTTTTTTTTACAGAACTAAAATAATCTAACTAACTACAGAAGTGTCTGTAATATAAAAAATAAATAAATAAATAGATGTGTCTAAATAATATAAAATATCTACAAAATAAATAAATTTGTATAAATAATATAAAAGAAATAAAAAAATATAGAGATAAAGAGATATAGAAGTGATTATTAATAAATAGTAATATAATACAGGAATAATGTTTAAAATTTATTATGGTTGCTGTGTAAAGAGGTCTTCTAATACATATAGAAAATGTAAAAACACTTCTTTTTACATGTTTCTTAAAACAGAATTTTAAAAAATAAGTGGATATTTAATATTAGATGCTTCAATAAGCAATACGCGAAATTTGAAGAAGGACACCGAATTTGCAGTGAGCACTTTAAATGTTTCAATTTGCTGGTGAACAATAGGTTTGATACGTTGATAATATGGGATGAGTTGATAATCTCATTTTGTTAAATCAAAATAATATGACAAATTCAATGAATTTCATTGATTCAAAAAAAAAATGTTTAATTTCAAAATTAATAAAACGTAAATTTTTATAATATCACAATAATATTGAATACTTTTTCCAAAATTCTCTAATTCCGTTTCTTTTTATCTTCTGATTTAAATATACATAATATTAAATGTTTCATTTTTTTTAATCTTATATTCGGCGGCGATGAACCTACACGACACGCACAAAATTTGATATTTTGTTGAATTTATGTATTTCGTTAACTATGTATGCAGTAGGTATGCACTAATCACTATTATGCTGCCCATACGTGACGAACTAGATTGTAAACTTGGTACGCGGACAGGTTTTAGAACCATACCACACACTTATCCAACCTATCATCCAATCATTGTAATTATGTACTTTATATTTTTATTATTTTCCCAAATCAAAAAATCTCAATGTTAAAATGACATTTAAGTTGTAAAACTTGCCCATATACGATACAAACAACTCAACCAGAAACTAAAGACAACGCCTACAAAAATCAAAATTTTTTGAAATTCATCCAACCAACTTTCCAACCACCAAAATGGTTTTACAACTTGCCCGTACACGATATAACTTATCCAAGTTCGCGGACCTGTTCTAAAATCTGGTCCGCCGTGTATTTGCAGCATTATGTGCTGCTCATGATGAGTGGTGAAAGCTTTTATTATTTACATATGTATATAATACATATCGTATTCATAAGTACATATGTATAACATACATAGTACATAATGCATGTGCATAAATAATACATATTTCATACTAACATACATATTATAATATATTCTTATTTCGTATTTTTGCACATGATGTAATAATTGTAATCCATCATAAAACATTCTCATAATGATATACATACATGCATTTGCATACCTATCCATTATGTACTATAATATATGTATGTATGTATGTATGTACATAATTTTAATTTCTAAATTATAGTATTCAGTTTAAAGCTTTAGAATGATATTTTGCATTTCAATATTCTACCCAATTTCTTCTTTTTATTATCACTTATCAGCATTTGATCATGCCAATTTATTTGCATAAGCATTTATTTTTTAAACCGTAAGTACTTATAGGTACGTATCACATTTTTTATTAAGCACATGTACATGCCATATGTATGTATGTACATATGTATGTGCCTACTTCCATTAAAACAAAATTAGTACGTATGCATGCAAAAATAGGTATATGCACCTACCAAAAGTAAATAAAAAAATGAAATCCGGATATTCCCTTTTTCCTTGTAAGCTATGCACATATGTATGTACATATATACTTACGATGATTGTATATATGTATGTATATAGCTAAGTATATTAGGATTTTAGTATATGATAAGAAATTGAATGATAAGAAACAATACTAAATACTAATTAGTTATTGATCTAATTATGAATGAACTAAATTTAGATACACAATAAAATATGGTATACACATACATATGTGTATATGGATATGTTCATAAAATGTTGTTATGCACTCATATATACTTATATGTATGCTTACATGTGCATATATTCAATTTCAATTCATATATTATTTATTATAAATGGAAACAGAAACAGTCATATGAACGTAAATTATATGCATACATATTGCGTGTAGTCAGATTGCAGCCTGCAGACTGCAGAATCCAGCATAATTAAATTTGAACACTTCCGCTTATACATGCATATATAACTATATAAGTATATTCATATTTACAATATGTGCATACATATATCCATATAAGTTCATTATTTAGGAATATTAATAGGTACATATTATATAATATGTTTATAATAATATGTAAATGTAATATTAAGATTGAAAATACATAAATCCTATCTACTTATTTAAAATATTTTCAATATTAATTATAATTTATGTTTACAATTTATAAAATATATATTCATATACATGAACATTGCACATATACATATGTATTTGAATTGTTTAGGGTTTGTTTATGAGAGAAGAAGAGCTGAACTTGCTACTTGCTAGGGGAGATTGGAGAAGAGAACTGCAATTTGATTCAAGCAAGAATAAAAGTGAAAAGAAAAGATCACAAAAGTCACACACACACGAATCACAACACAGTCCTCATTACACTACCCCAACCACACTAGACTACAGTACTACTGTACTGAGTACTGACTACTGAGTTGAGTACTGACTGAACACTAACACTACACAATTATCTTTTTTTCTAATTTTGTTTTTACTTTTTTTTTTGATAAAGAGAAAAAGTAATCACTCAAAGTTTCAACTGAATTTCAAAAATATAAATTTTTTTTATTTTTTGTTATAATTTTTGGGAATTTACGGTACAATTTATGAAATTCGAGAATAAAAGAAAAACTTGTAGGTAACTTATTGGCGAACTTTACTGAAACAACAATTGTTGTATGTAACAATTTGCATAAATTTGGTTTGGCTATGTATAACATATGTATGTACATAGAATAATTTGTATATGGGTTGTATTAAATGTGAAAAACTAAAAACAACAAAAGTAAATTCTGTTTTTGTTTTTTCCAATGGATTTATTTTATTTAAAAAACTAAAAAAAAAGCAATATTACACAGATTTTTTAAAAATAAAACAAAAAAAAAAACTAACTGAAAAAAATTCATGGCAAATTAAATAAATATTAAATATTAAATAAAAAAAAAATAATCAAATAAGTATAAAAAACAAAAATATACATACATACATATCAATATTGACTTCTAAAGTTTGAAGAGAGCAATTTATTGCTAAAGATCAATGACTTCAAATAACTCCACAAGAAATAGTCTAATGGTGTTAAATCACAACTTCTTGGAGGCCATTTAATGTCACAATTTCTTGAAATAATCGAATCTCCAAACTTTTCTCGCAATAATTCGGTTGTTGCACGTACTGTGTTTCACGTAACCCCGACTTGTTGGAACCAGATGTTCTCAAGATCAACTTCTTCCAATTTCGGCCATAAAAAGTCTCGATCGATTATCATCGATCTATACCGCTCTCCATTGATAGTAACGGTGTTACCAGCTACATTTCGAAAGAAGTACGGACCGATGATTCCACCAGACAAAAAACCACACCAAACTGTCAATTTAGGTGAATGTAATGGTTGTTCATGAATAATTTGTGGATTTTCTTCGCACCAGAATCAAAAGTTTTGTTTATTTATGAAAAGTTGTAATTGGAGAACGATTATTTTGATAATAAAATTGAATAATTTGTAAACGTATATCTCTCCATGATGAAATTGTAAACATTACTGAATAGTGAATACAAAGAAAAAAAAAGAAAGATCATAACATATTACTACTAGATCATTTTTGTCAGTTTGTGCAAATAAGTGATAATACTTTCATCAATATCCTTTTTTTTTAGCTAAATCTAATTTTTATTTTGAAAGGATAGTTAAATTTTCATCAAATATATTATTTGGAGTAACATTAACAATAATTCTTCCACATTTTTGTATTTTAATGTTGTTATATTTATAATGTTTTTCTTCAAATGGAACCTTATAGTATATGCAATTTGTTGAAAACGTAAATTTGCAGCTTTTTTTGTATAATTTACGAAATTATTTTACTGCATTTGTAAAACCTTTACTTAATTTAACATTTTCAAAATTCATATTAATCAAAAAGGAATTTCTAAATGTCTTAGATATTTATCAATAGTGCTATGCACACAATCACCCTCTTGCACTCGCCCTGGCTCTGAAAATTTTTGTACTATTTCTTCTATTACTGGATTATCATTTAAAAACTGCATAATATTGCTAGAGAAGATTGTTGGTTTCTATTTTGAGGAGAGCAGGAATAACTCCATAGAATTATTTTGCATATTTCTGGATTATCCTTGACAACATTATTTAAAATTTTTATTAAGGCACTTGCAATTACATTGACCGACCTACCACAGCAAGTTTCGTTCCAAATTGAACAGTAAATTATATTAAATTTATCGTAAATTTATTCAAAGTTCCAGTCAAATTGAACACATTTAACTTACGTTCATAATAAAAGTTAGATGCAAAGATTTTTAGGAGCGAAAAAATATTTTACAAATCTAAATTTACATTATGGTAGTAGGTTACTCTGTAATCAGGTCTTTAACTAATCCGATTTTCTACTAGGATATTACAGGCACTAGTCCGATTTTCTACTAGGATATTATAAAGTATAACATAAATGTATTGTATACATACGAAACTGAACACATGCAATAATAAATCATATTAAATATGCAAATGTGGTCCTAAAGGCTAATTTTCATGGAAAAAATTTCATCCGATATGGGATATTTAGAAAGAGTAAACTGTACTTAATAGTACCGATAGGAAAGAGGGAGCAAAATAATGAATTCAAATGTCATGTATCCATAAGAATGTTAGTAGTGTGCCCATTTTTTTTGTGTAGCATACACATTTTTTTCGTATGTGTTAAAAATATCGGAGATAATTATAGAAAATTTCATCCGATATTATGGCATATCTTCGATATTTTCTGAACTCTTGTACAATTTTATGGTTAATTCGTCCGATATTTTTGTGTTTTTTCTCTGTCAGTTCTCTGTCTAGGGAGTGCCCTATTCAATATTTCCGAATCCTATTTCCTATCCTTTCCTATCCATACTCCTTAGACAATATACTGCGTTAGCAGGTAAGGGTTTCATCCCATTATATTGGCTAAAGGGGGATGTGGATTGTAAGTAAAAATCTGACACTACCAAGGGGAAATTTTTGGTGTCTTTGGAAGATTTCCACCTCCCTTAGGAAAAAAAAATTAAATTCGGCATTTAAAATCATAAACTAATTGTAATCATTAAAATATTTAATGAAAGGAAAAATTTTTTTTTTTTTTTAATAATTATTAAAAAACAGTGTTGTCGTTAAGTTAAACAATTTTTGTTTTAAATGTTTTAGTTTTAGGCCACTATTTAATACAATAAAGTATGTACGATCGCTAAGTAGAACGGGTTGTATTAGTATCCAACCATTAACATTTACATGTGTATTTTCTTAATAAAGGAAGATCCAACCAAAATGAAAAAGATTCAGAAAAGTGGAAGACCTCCTCTAGAAAAATAAATAAATTTATCAAATACAATAAAAAAAGACCTTATTAAAAACAATACTTTTCACTTTGTTTTGCACTCAATAAATTTCAGAATAATATTCTAATATACACAACTTTGCCTGATGCTACAAATTAAATTTTTACATATTCTAAGGGTAATACCCTAATTTTACTGCGTTTTGTTTTGTATAAGTGCAATTGCCATTTGAAATTTTAATTTTTTCAGTCTGAATTTTTAACGTTTGGATTTTTTGTGAGTTTGGATTTTGTAATTTTGGATTTTTGAAATTTGTATATTTGAATTTGGATTTTTTAAATTTAGATTTTAAGAATTAGGATTTTGAAGAAATTAGGGAGTTTGTCTCATTTAGATTTTGGATATCCGGATTTTGTCGGAAAGAAAAAAAATGTTAACCATGGGTAGGTCTAATAAAAAACTTAATGTTGTAGAACAACTTTTTCATGTAGGCCCATCCATTACGGAGCTGCAGCCTCTCAAACTTTTAAAAAGCCCTATTTTGAAATGCGTATATCTTATGTTCTACTTATTTTTTCAATCTAAAAACCCAGCCAAACCCAATTTGACAGGAACTTTTTTACTTTTATAAATCAATATCAAAATTATACAAGTGTTTCAAATTTAGTATTTAAATTTACCGTTATGTCAAAACTAAATTTTTCATGATTTTTCTATCTTCATAACTCCGGCACGTTTTTAGATACGGACTTGAAATTTTAACATAAGAAAGAACTTTTACAATTAGTATAAGTTTCCTAAGAAATTTTTTTTGGACCATCCTCTGTTTATGAGTTATTGGCGCTCAAAAATTTAAAATTAGCTATTTTTAAACATATGTAACTTAGGCACCTGTACAAATTTTTCTTCGGCAAAACATAAAAATTCAAGTTTCAATAATATATTTTTACGAGTATTAACGGTTTCGGACTTACAGCGTTTCAAAATTGTAAAAATGTCCTATTTTCACATTTTTTGTTATATGAAATTTTCAAGTGCAAGGTCACAATACACTAAACAGTTTGTATTATCTTTTGGAAATGTGCGCTTTTAAATACCGTTGGTTTACATTCTGCCTTGCTAATTATAAATACATAACTTAATTATAATTACCTACGTAATTGAATCAATTGAATCCTACATACGTAATTGAATCAATTATTAGTAAGATAGGTCAGGACGAACATATTATTCTGTATATTAATTATAACTTGCCGGATATTAGTCTAGATGATGTGCTCATGATGAAGAATCTTATTTGATTCCGATTGAAATGGTAGTAATCATTGCGTGATTACTAATTAATTGTGTCAACTCTTTTAATTTTCAACAAGTGTCTAACGTCTGCAGCAATTATTGTGACAACCATCAATTAGATCTTCTCTTCACATCTCTAACTAAATGATGTAGTTTTAATTGATTGTCCAATGGAACTTACAAAAACCATCCTCCTATTTGCTTTTCTTTTTATTCTTTTTCTCCTCCGATTATTGATGCAGCACTTTCCTATCGTTTTCATTTTCAAAAAAATTTATACTTACGATGCTTACTGGTCTCATTTGTTTCTCTTATTTTTTTTTATTTTTAATTTATGTTAGCTACTTATTTAAATTCGAGATTAAATCTATTTATATCCATTGAGTTTTTGAATATTATTATATTATATTACTGAGATATAGACTAAAAAGTCATAGCAATATTTCTTAATTTGAAAACGATAAAAAAGGGTTTAATCCGTTCGTTTTATTTTTTCTTTTTTTATAGCAAAGAAAAACAAGGCAATATAACCAAAATTTTCAAAGGCGAACAATTTTAAAATAGTGTTAAAATGTTCTCTAAAAATCTAATACATATCTCTAAAAATAACGAATTTACATTTTTTACCCCAAATAACTCCTAAACAGAAGAAAGTACAAACGTCTTCTGTGAAATAAATTATTATTCTTATTTTTCAAGATCTATTTCTTTCCAAAATTTCAAGATTTCAATTAAACAAGTAATGAAAAAACCATGTGTTTTCAAACAAGCAGATTTCCAAAGTTAAAAAATATTCCAAAATAAATTTTTGGGTAAAGAGTACATAAGTATAGGAGCACATACATAATATTGAATAAAATTAATTTTTAATCTGTAAACATTGAAAAAAATATTAGAAAAATTTGTTAGAAAAATATGGGAAAAATCAAGTCTTTGACTTAGATTTGACTTTCATCAATTTTAAAGTAATTCAGTATTATTAAGACTTGTCTTGTCAACAGAAATAAAAATATAATGTTCAAGCTTGAATTTTTGTACATTACTTCAAAAAAATTTAGATAGATGTTCAACTTAAAGGTGGTTAAAAATAGGGAATTTTGAGTTGTTGACCCCTTCTTGACAGCTGCTAAACGATAGACGACGATGGACGACACAAAAATATTTTCTGAAATGACTCATTCTTTGTGAATGAAACGACTTATTTTCAAAGAGATTACCAACTTTTCAAAGATCTTTTAAAATTTCAAGTTTCTAACTTAAACCATTTAGGATAGAAGCGGAGGGGGGTCAATAATTTTGCAAAAATTTAGTTTCGCATTAGAAAAAGAAATAAAAATTTTTAATATGACATAGTAAACGTTAAAATTTAATTACTTTACTTGTCTTCAAACCGTGTAAAAGTTTTGTAAATAAACGAACGGACGGACGCCGAACGAATACAATGAAACCAATAACTAATAAGCAAATTTTTCAACATTTGTATTTTGAAACAATATTTGTGTTAACATTTGTTGACATTTTGATAAACTAAAAATGTCGATACTAGAGTACATATGTACATATACTTGAAATTATAATTTTAATCATTATGATTCATAAATTTTCATTCATTCATAATTTTTCTAATATCTTTCTTTTAAAATACATACATATGTTTGTGTGTGTATATTTTAAAATAAAACTTTTAAAAAAAATACCTTACAAAATTTATTTTAGTATAATTTAAGCTTCTAGATAGTAAAGTAAAAATATTAAAAAAAAAAATACCTACTGTGTTAAAAAAATAATTAAAAAAAAAGAATAATAGATTTGCAGTGTGGTGCAAGTAAAGATAGTGTGCAGATAAAAAAGAAAAATTGTGATTAAAAAAAAATAGACAACAAAAAAAAATGGCTAGCGTAAGTTTTTTTTTATCTAAATAAAATATGTACCTATGTGTGTATAATTTGGGGGATTTTTTTTGAAGAAAATGTTTTGTTTTTGTTTTGGCGATTTTTTTTGAAGAAATTTATGTTTTTTATTTTTGATAAGTTAAAATTTAATTCAAATTTTATTTTTATTGCAGAATAATAAAAAAGAATTACCTCAGCCTGTGATACGTTTATTAGAAATGATTTTTGAAGAAAGTAAATAAAAAAATTGTAATTATAATAAGGTAAATGGCCTAATGTTCGCATAATCTCACACGTCGCTTTGACGTTAAAATAGAATAGATTAATTTTTAATAATATTTTATTATTTTATATTGATTGTTGATTGTTTTGTCATTGATAATTTAACTTTTACATATCATTCATTACATATCCAGTCAATGGTCTAGTATAGTTGTTAAAACACCGGTTTGTCATACGAAAGGTCTTCGGTTCAAATCTCGGCTGGGTCATATAGATTAATAAAAAAAATAATATAGATTTTTCTTATAATATATAATTAATAGAATATAATTAAATTAAAAATAAGTATAATATATCTAATAAATTATAATCAATATCATATTGTCATAGTTATATAATGAAATAATAAAAAATCATAATTCTTGTGTAAGATAATAGATGGCGTAGAAATAAAAAAAAAAATGTCTCTATAGTCTTGTACAATAGCTACAGCCGCGTAATCAACGGCTTAGTGAAATTAATGATTTCAGAAACTAAAACTTATAAATCAAATATGAATAATAAATGACTTAGTGGATGCCCTATGCTTCTTCGAGGAGTGGCAAGGGGAAAAAAAACATTACATACAGAATTTTAATTTTTTTCATAAAGTGACGCTAACAGCATCTTATTTAAAGTAAGTAATGCGCTAGTCGAAGCGAACATGGGGTCACCTTAATACAGAGAGAAAATTGTTTTTAATTAAATTTTGTTATTTATTTTCCAATAATAGGTTATGGAGGAAATCAAGCAGCTGCTTATGCAAAATATAAAACCCTTAAAACAAAAATACGTTTACTTCCTACATATAGTGCAGAACATAAAATAATATGCAAATATGTAGAAAATGGTCATGGACCGACACATAATTTTAAAATATCAGTTGAACATATATTTACTGCATCTAGATTTGGTGAATATAAAGATTATAAAAAAAATAAACGTTTCCGTCATCGTAGATTATTATGGCATGGAACACAAGCGAAAAATTTTCCATCAATTTTACAAAATGGTAAATTTAAAAAATTTAAAAAGAATAAATAAAATTATAAAAATAATTAAATAGTCAATTATGATGGGGGTTTGATGTCAAATAGTCAATTATGATGGGTTTTCCTTTTGATATAATTGTTAAAGGAAAAACTAGTTATAGAATCTTTTTTAAGATCATTTATATCCAATCGTATCAAAAACGGATATAGTTATTTTTAATACTCAATACATGTTAATATGATTTAAGTTTTTTAAAATTTTTTAAAGTCATTTCTAATTCTAGATTTAAATATTTTTTTTTTTTTAAACTTTTTCTATCAAATAAATTTTACATTAATTCATTAGAAGTATAAATAAATATATACTAGAAAAAAAAATATTATCTTAATTTCAGGATTATTAACTAAACCTCCACCTGGAACATTAATTTGTGGAAAAATGTTTGGTCATGGTGTATATTTTGGTGATGTAGCAACATTATCTGCTAATTTTTGTCGCGCTAATGCTGCTAATCCATATGGTGTTTTAATGTTAGCTGAAGTTGCTTTAGGTAAACACTGGTATTTGACTGATGGTAAAGATGTTCAAGAATTACGTTATGGAAAATATAGTGTTAAAGGATTAGGAAAATATAAACCAGATCATACTCAAACTGTTCGTAACAAATATGGGGCACAAGTTCCTTTGGGTGTTTTAAAACTTCAAAATGACTTAAAAACTGTACTTGATTATAGTGAATACATTGTATACAGACATGATCAAATTCTTGTAGAATATTTAGTATTAATAAAATTCCATTTTTAAATAAAAATTTTTTATGTTTTAGTAAAAAGTTTTAGTTATTTTCATTGTTTAATATTTTTTTATAAATTTTTAAATTTTTAATTAATATTATATTTGTGTGTGTTTTAGTCAAAGTATTTGCCAAAGTTACTTCTAGCGGTTTATGTTTTGCCCTAGGGAGATGGGAATAGTGTCATATAATGATAGTGTCATATAATTACTGACTAAATCCACTTTCTTCTTTAATTTTTATTTAACTTGATGGTACTGGTTTAGGTCATCGACTACAAGAATAATATGATCAGGAAATTGTACATGATTTAGAAATATTCCAACTATTTTAACATATGCCTCAATTAAGCTTTTTAAAAATATATTCTAATTCTGTTGCAAATAATTTGGATCACCTTGCCCGATATCTTTTTGTATCTTATGTTTTTTTCGATAAATGATCGTGCAGTTAATCTATTTTGTACTGATTTAAAGATACTAAAATTGATAATAATTCTACAGTAAGTATCAAATGCTTTTTGAAAACTAATTAAAAAATATTTATACTTAAGTCTAAAGATTTACTTATTTTAGTAGTTTTTTTTTTTATTTTTTTTTTCATTGTTCAAAATGCTGCTTTTAAAGTTACTTCTTCTATAATAGAATTTAGATCTTTATTAATATTATTTTTTAAATCTATAAGTAATGCGTTTTTAGAACAGTATTTTGGAACAGCATCATATGCATAAATCTGGATACTATCCTTTATATTTAAAACTAAATATCATTGATAGAAATTTTCAACAAATCAGATCCAAAAATTTAACCTTGAGTACTACCTTTTATATACGTATTTGTTTTTGGGTTACATAATATTTCATTTATACTACGATTTTTCGCTGTTGTGCAAATAAATTATTAATTATTCCATTCCAACCGAAAGTAATTTTTCTCATTTTATATATGTATGTAAAATATTTTTGTTTATTTTGTTTTTTAAATTCTTCCACCGTCCAAAAACATAAATGAAACTGCAATAACAATTTAATATAATATTTTTATATGGGTAAATAACTTTTACTTAACTAGAATTAAGATTTTAATAGAATTTTAAGAAAGTATCTTTAAATCGTTTTACTATAATTTCTATTGCAGAAAAATTTCGATAAGAATAATATTAAGGGTCTTCACGTAAAAATGCAAAATAGTCTTGCATTGGATGATCGGTGGATTTGAGGAAATTTTTGACAGAAATTGTTGTTGTTTCATATATAAAAAAATTGCACCGATCCTCCTATCCTCGACTAAAATATCCTCTACCTTAACCCTATTGCATATTTTATTTGCTCGAAGAAATTTTTTTAACGTTATTCGAGGATATTTTTTTGAAGTTAATTTGATATTTTGTTTTTAGAATTTATTTGGTTTCGGTTTTAGAATTTATTCGGAGTGCATCAAATAAAAATAGCAAATTCGACTAAATAATTTCTAAAAATGCTTTAAAAATTTTTTTATGGCATTTTTTTTTTTTATTTAAAAAATATTTATTTTCCAAAATCAAAACTCAAAAATTGTAATTTAGTTTTTCTAAGTGAAAAATAGATATTTATTCAAATAATAATATAATTTACCAGATAGATTAACATTTTTTAAAAGATACCAATAAACGTTTCTCTAAACCAATCAACATATTATTATATGTCATCTGTAATTTTTTAGTTTGCAAATCAATTTAAATTTTGCATCGGGTCGTCGTAGAATATAGGAAATATTTCCTTCGATGCACTTTTACGTGAAGACCCCTATTATAAAGTTTATTACAGCATAAAATATGTAATCACAATTTGTTGTTAATATTCTCGTTTTGAAATTTTATCTCTTAACCTTTGATTTTTCAAACTGTCTTGTTAATATTCAGTATTAAATATTTTATCTGTTAAGATTCTTAGAATAAGCAAATCATATTTCATTTCAAAACGGTTAAAATATTTTAAATGATGTGAATCTCCCGATTATGATGTCACTAAAAACAAAAAAAAAAAATGTTCGCATTAAATTAAATACTAAAAATTTTGATTTTATAATTCATTTTAATCATTAAAATTATATGAATGAATACGAATACATTGGTATGAGGCGTGGGTATATTTTTAGACAAAAAACTTAAAAATAAACTTTTAAAAAAACATGATTTTTAAATATTATTTCAGTACGATTGAAAGCTTTTAGAGAGTAAAGTAAAACAACAGAAGCGTGTTGCTTTTCGTTTAGTAAAAATATAATTAATTCAAAGAGTAAAAAAAAGCAATACAAGCTAATAAAGAAAACAATTTTTTTTTTAATTTTTTATGTATTAAAAACATAAAAAATGCTGACTAAAATAAAAGGCTAAAAGCAAAAAACAAAAAATGCCTGGTGTTAGATTTTTTTTTATCAATCTTGAGTTTAGATTTTAAATTTAAATTTGCTAAATAATTTATTAAGCTATATTAATCCGCTTTATTTTTTTTAAAGGTCCACAATCCACACTTTATGCTTTTTTAAATATTTTTATGTACATATGTATGTATGTATGTATGTGACAAGTTTTGTGACAATATCTGATGTTCAAATGAGCTATAATTTTTTGGAAGTTGTTTTGTTTTTACATATTTAAATCAAAGTAAAATATTAAATATGGACGACGAAACGAATATCCCTTGATCACTTCACTAACTTTAATGAGTCAAGGATGTCCTTAAGAAATTCTTGACTCAGTGCTATAGGAATAAGAGTTTTTCAATGAGATTTTTAGTCCTTTTCAATGTGATTTTTGACTTATTATATATAATTAGTTCAAAATTCTATTGTAATTAAAATTCGTTATTATATTTATATTATATATTTGAAGGGGAAAAGGTCAACTAAATATATATATAATGTGTATTGAAATTTTTCAATGGTGGTTTACATTTAAATTTGGGGTTCATTTAATACAAGATAAGATACGAGTACATTACTATTTTTATCTCTGCGAATATACGACTTCTTTGACCACAATTTTTTTTATATTACCTATTGATATCTTTTTATTTTATAAATCTGGATATTGAAATTCCAGAATTAATTATAATTTAATTTAGAATATTAAATAATATCATTTTAAACAGTTGTATGGACAGAAAATTTTTTTCGAATTTATGTTTTCAATAACAGAATATCATATACAATTTTTGACAGTTTTATAATACAGGTATCAGCCTTTAGTTAAAGACTAATTAAAGTTTTATAATTTATTTTTATTGTAGAATAAGAAAAAGTAATTCACTTAGACTTTGACACTGGCTTATACGGCTAAGATTTTCTTTAGCTTCCGCGTCCGATGCTTTTCAAATAATTTCATTGAAGATGATATCATTAAAGGGATCAAATAACGGTTGAAAGTCGATTTTCAGAGTTATTTTTATACGTTATTAAAGAATATAAGGACTGAATAACGGCGAATTTTTAAATCTTTAAAAAATGCTTTCATTTCTCCATTTTCTTGCCCTCTTTCTAAAATGTGTCAATTCATTCTTAGCTAGCTGGTTTTTAAGTTATGAAAGAAAATTGCTGAAATGAAGACCCTAAAATATAAAAATTTCATATATTAGCCATCATGTATGGATTAAAAAGGATTAACAAAAAAATTTTAATAAGAAAGAATATAAAAAAAAATGTTTATTTTTTAAATACATATGTATATTTTTAATTTTATTATAAGTGAAACAATTAAATGCTATTAAATTGAAAACAATTAGTTACATAAATTAAAATAATTGAAAACAAGGTAGAATGTAAACCAACGGTTTTTAAAAAAGCACATTTCCAAAAAACTATACAAACGTTTAGAATTGTGATTAACACAAAAATTTGAAAATTTAATATAAGAAAAAACATGAAAATAGGACTTTTCTGGCATTTTAAGGAGCCGTAAGTCCGGAACCCTATATAACTAAAAAAAACCATTAACATACGTAAAAGTATTTTATTGAACCTTTAATTTTAATGTCTTGCTGAAAAAAAATGAAAAATGAGATGCCTAATTTACAGGTGTCTAAAAATAGCAAATTTTCAATTTTTGAGGCGTAATTACTCTTAAACAGGGGGTTGTACCAAAAATTTTCTGAGGAAACTTATACTAAATCTAAAAGTTTTTTCTTGTCTCAAAATTTGAGATTCGTATCTCAAAGCGTGACGGAGTTATGAAAAAAGAAATATCATGCAAAATTTGGTTTTAACATAACGGTAAATTTAAATAGTAAATTACAAAATATTGCATTATTTTGATATTCTTTTATAGAGGTAAAAAAATTTCCGCTCTTCTAGTGTTTTTAGACTGTAAAACTACTACGCAGAGCCTGAGATATATACATCTGAAAATCGGGCTGTTTTGCAATTTTGGGGGGGCTGTAACTTTGGAACGCTATACAATTAAAAGAAACCATTAACACACATAAAAATATATTACTTGACTTTTAATTTTTTTGTCTTGCCGAAGAAAAATGTGTACAGGTGCCTAATTACATGTGTTTAAAAATAGCAAAATTTCAATTTTTGAGCCCTAGTAGCTCCTAAACAAGGGCTGGTACACAAAAATTTTCTGAGCAAACTTATACTAAATCTAAAAGTTCTTTCTTGCTACAAAATTTCAAGCCCCTATCTAAAAGCATGCCGGAGTTATGAAGGTAGAAAAATCATGCAAAATTTGGTTTTCAAATAACGGTAAATTTAAATACTAAATTAAAAAAAATTATATAATTTTTATATTGATTTAGAAAGGTAAAGCAAATTCCGGTCGAATGGCGTTTTCAAATTGAAAAAATGTTAAGCGGAACATGAAATATACGCGTTTAAAAATAGGGCTTTTTCAAAGTTTGAGGGGCTGTAGTTCCCTGATGGATGGGGCTACATGAAAAAGTTGTTCCACAAAATTAATTTTTTTATGAGATCTACCCATGGTTAAAATTGAGACCTACCCATGGACGGACGGACAGAGTGAAACTAATAGGCACATTTTTTCAAATTTTTTTTTGGAAATGTGCTAAAAAGCAACATAAAAAAATATTTTGCTTCATAAAACTAAAAACCAATTTCACAAATTTGAAATATAAATTTCTTTTTGACAAGAAATGTAAAATTCTGCTTGAATTTTATAATATGCCTACACATAATGTATAAAAAAAAGTCAAAATTAAGTTCCAATTTTTTTAAAACCAAATTAAGCAAATATTGTTATTGAATTTTCAACAATTTGGCCACACACAGGACATAACGTGGGAACTTTACGTTTAATGTACCCCGTTTTTATTTCCTCGTAGCAATCATCACATAATTTTAGTGACTGCATGGCATATAGTATCATTATTGTTAACAAAATTATCATCATCATTTTTTTCTTCTTCAGCCTATTTGCCATTGGTTAGATATATTATTATACTCGTCTGTGCAGATTCTTAATTTTTTGCAGCCAATTTGCTTTAAAGCGTTATCCAATGTAATTAAATTACTTATTTTCTAAATTTTTTAATACATGTTCATACATAAAATGATAAAAGGAATAGATGACCTTCTACAGAATTTATATTATCTAGTGATTTATCGTAATCTTCATTCAAAATTTCATATAAAATTTTATAAAAATTCTCATTTTTGGTCAACTTGGATTATAACCTTCAACAGCATCGGTATTGCTACCCGTAAATTGATATATTATTTGCACCTTCCTATGATTAAAATAAAAAAAATCTGTTTCAGATATTAAAAAACATTAAGGCAAACAACCATACTTTTTCAATCCATTAACGTTCAAAATATGTAAGGAATATGGTTTAAAAAGACTATCTGCTTCTTTATGAACAGCAAAACAAGGGCCTTTTCTTTTAAAAGTTGAAAAGAAGCAACTGATTCATTCGGGTTTAAAAGCGGTCGATATAGGAATTTTTCAAAAAGCTTTTTTATAATGTAGGGTTTCTGAAAACTCGGGTTATCAGGACTCGTCGAGCTCGAGTTCCAAATTTTGAAAACTCGACGAGTCCGAAACGAGTCCATATGTAAATCTAAACTCAAATCAATAAGCGAAAAGACAAGCGAAAACGGTTAAAGTTTTGGAGTTCAATAACAATTTTCATAGCTGAAGATCTTTGTAACAAAGAAACTTATCAAAATTTGTTAAAATTAGAAGTATTTATTATATTACAAGAATTTTTAAATGAAATTTGTGGTCTTGCCCGGAACTCTCAGTTAAATTACACAAATTTTACGTTCAAAAAATTTACACAAAATTTTCACCAATATGATTAGCTGTTTACATTTTCATTTTTCAGTTTTATTTCTGTAAACTTTCACTTTAATCAGCAATGATGGAAAATGAAGAGGAATCTTAAATCAATCAAATCAGACAAATTAGTGTCAGTAGCAATGTGTATAATTTAAAACAAGTAAAACATAAACCTAGTTTGGGTAATTTAAGTAAGAGGGTAAACCATGCTCAAAAAATATGGATTACATATTATATCTTATATAATAGCTATGAATAATTTTTTTTAAAACTTTAGAGTTAGAATAGTTTTTTTTTTTAATAAGAAATAGATTTTAAAATTTTTTTTATATGTATTTACTAGCTATTTCGTTGCTTTGATTATTTTTAAAAATTTACTAATTTGCTTGCATTGATTATTTTAAAAAATTTATTGGTTTTTGCTTAATTTTAAAAATTTGGATTCGTCGAGTATTAGAGTCGAGTCCCGAGTCCGAATAACTACTCAAATACTCGGCGAGTCCGATTCCGAGTCGAATCGAGTCAGAAACCCTATTATAATTATGTAATAATTGACAGTTCAAATTCTTTCTAAAATTCAAACTTTTGTATGTTCTTTGCATTAAAGCTTGAATGTAATGAAATCAACATGGTTTAATTATTGTATTCGGAAATGCATTTCGGATGCTATTTTTTAATGCAGTTTCAAAATCACACTGTATTGTTGTTGAATTCAAATTCGCATTGATAAATTTAAAGGCATGTGTATAAATAGCTTCCGATTTACATGACATTAAAATATAAATGAAAAGAAATATCTAAAAAAATAATGAAAACATTAAAAATTTATTAAATAAAAGTTATATTAAAACTACGAAATTTCTCACAGCCAATTTAAATACATTACATAAAACTTGCAATATAGAACAATAAAATAACAATTATATTTTAGTAAGCGCAGATAATGTTACACTTACATATATTTGCTTAAAAATGTTACCACAAGTTGCAATAGAAAACGTACCATTTATTAAATATTGGTGCAGTTTATTATTTTCCCAACTATCTATTACACGACATATTGTTGGTGGCATAAATATTGATTACGAAAATTTCTCTTCAATAATAGTGTTTTAAAAAAAATGTTTCGTTTGGTTCGTACTTCGACATACCAAATTCTTTTAATATTTCAGATTTTTCAGAGAATTTCCAAAATATCATTGAAATTTGCTGGTGGTTTGGAAAAATCTTTACTTTTAATAATCTGCAAGTTTCTTCTAACTTTGCCAAATTGTATTGACGTACTCGTACTTAATTTAAATTTTTTGCAAGTTTCGTCAAATATCTCATACGAATATTGATCCTTTTTAATGAAATATTTTCACAATTTAACTTGCTATAATTTATTAATTTCAATCGGTCAAAGAATTTGTCTTGCGGTTCATGTTTGTGGTTTAAATAACTTGTTTTACGACAAAATTTTTGATTATTAAAATCAACAGCAATATTTACTGAACATTTTTCCAAGAAACATACATACATACATAATATTTGTTATTTGTAAATGTTTTTTGATATTTATACTTATAAATTTGCTTTTATTCAGCTATTAGCAGTAATTTGCTATGTTTCCTTAAACCTGCTATCAATTCATATTTTAATATTTGATTTCCATCACCCATCTTCACTTTCAATTTATAAGTTATTTTCACTTCACTATAATTAATTCACTTCAATATATTTATTAATATTATTTTTTATAATATTCTAACTTAATATTAAATAACAATTTATTATTATGTCCCAAAAAAGAAGTTTTTCATTGAAACCAGTTTTAATACGGTAATTTATTATTTATAACTGCATTTATTTTGTTCACTATAAAATTAGAATTTGTATCAATTTTACTATGTAATGTATATGGCTTTATTTCGCATAATTTTAGAAAACGATGTGGCGAAGAAATGTGCAATATGGCTTTATTTCTCATTCAAAAGCGAAATAAAGCCATTATGGTTTTATTACGTATAGCTTTATTACACTGCCCCAGCGGTAGTCCCCAATATTTTAAATGTTTTATCGATAAAGTACATATTTATGTGAAAAAAAATAATTAGGAGAGATTTAGAATTCGTTTCTGTTAATACATATATTATAATAAATTGCTATGACAACTTTATATTTTTATTGCACTCCACCCTACTATTAGATTATAATATTATGTATAACTTAGCTGACAGTTAATTTAAGTTAATTGATATTATAATTTAATAACAATTTTAGTATGAATTATCTTTACAAGAACAAACATTAAAACTACATATGTACACATTTTTTAATTCTAACAGTTTCAAAATCAGGGTTATACGATTTTTCCAGATATATATATATATACGCTGGACTCTGAATTAGGAGGGATTTTATAGTTGGTTACAAAATTTACAGAATATGTACATAGATAAAATATAATATGTATAATTAATATGAATATGTATATGGATATTATATGTACATATATGCAGAATATGTACTATAGTTATAATATATGTACACATATGCATTTTTAAGTAAAGGTCGATGCAGATACATAATATGTATTTTGTCAAATGTACAAATGCAAAACAGAAAACAGACAGTGTGAAGGCTCAAAAAATGAAATTTTGAAATGTCAGTTGTAATTACATATATATGTAAATTTTATTTTAGAACTGGTTCTAATTCCATCTGACTTTTCTTCTGTTTTTTATTCAGCCATGGCAAATGTAAAATACATATGTGTAGTCTGAAGCGACTTTAAGATGTATTTTAAAGGTGGTTGCAAAATGAGGATTATTCGCTTTTACCAAAATATGCATTCATATACATATGTAAATAAAATTATACCTCAAATTCTAAATTAGTGAGGATTTTAGATGCGTTAACGGTTTTCGAAAAAAAATATCACATAAAAAAATAATATACATAATACATATATACTTATTCCTATACAACATTTTATACAACTGAAAAAAATATTTTTTAGCGTAATAAAGCCAAGTGAAGTTAAGGGTAAGTTCACATGGAGTGCATACATCCGGATGCAAAAATTTGGTCGATATTTAAATTATTTATGATATTTATAAATTTGGTCGTGGTTGGTCATATCGTATTTATGACATGCTCTTCCTTTCGCTAATTTTAGATGTAAAATTTTTTGTATCCTCTATCAGAAGCATATATAAGATTCAAATTTGTTTTAACGTCAAATACAGATGTAAAATCAAACGTCAAAAATTTTAAACGTTAGATATTTTGAAATATGTATTTTAAAGATGAGGAAAAAAATTGCAATGGTTTTGGTTTGCAATTAATATTAAAGAAAAATCAGAATTACTTTACAAGCTATTAATTAATTTTATACCTATGTGTATTAATAAATTATATTTAGTTTATATTAATTAAAATTTTTTACATAAAATAATAATTTTCTCTGGTTTTTAACTATTTTGTAAATAAAAAATTTTTTTATCAAATGCCAAAACAATATCGTCGGTCTGTCGCCGTTTTGCATCTCGTGGACGAGTAGATGCACAATGGATGCAAAATATTTGTTCATACTTATCGAAGAGTACACGAAATGTAACCGAAATAACTTTTGCATCTGAATGCATCCATATACATACCAAGTGATTTGCTTACTTACCCTAAATTATAATTTTTAATATACATATGTATGTATTTACCTTCATATCGTAAATATATGTATACATACATATATAAAAGTACATATGATACATATTAAAATGCTATTTGGGTTAAATAAAATTATTTTCGATTTAAATGAAACTGCTTTTTATTATCACAAATTTTGTGTTTACAAAATTTCACGAATCAAATTAAATGAGCCGCAATTTGGTTTGTAAAAATCAATATTATGGTTATCAGGTCTGAAATAAATGTCCGATCTAGATTCTCATATAAAATGTAGGACGAAAACGTGATAACTTAAAAACAATTTAATCAAATTCGATAAAATTTATTAATTTACTTATTTATGACAAAAATTAAGTTCCCCATCAAATTATGGATTGGATTTGATGATCAAAGTTACGTGTTTCCCATTTAAAATAAAAGTCAAAAACTTAAAATCGAAATTAACTGAAAGAGACGCAAGAGTTTTATTTTCTAGTATGTATTCAAAAAAAAATAGAAGAAGTAAACAATTCTTCCAGGATATATTGGTATGAAAAAATTGGTATAAACTATAAAACGACGCTATGAAAAAATTGAAAAGTTAATTGGACATGATTTATAATTTATGAATAGACTCGAATTGAAAAGTATACATACCCACACACATAATGTATATAATATTAAATGAGCAAATATTTATACATACATACATATATATATTGTATATTTGGATATACTACATGTCACATGAATACATTAAATAATATAAATAAAAGAATTAATTTTATTTCCCAAATAAATTTGTAATTGTAAATATAAAAGTTTGAAATTGTTTCTTCTACTTCTACTCTCTTATATTGCAGTCTGCAGAATTAAATAATGAACAAGTATTGGAGAGAGAGAAACAAAAAAATAATAACACACATTATACAAACATGATACATATTATTAATAATATATACAATGTTAATAACAAAACAATATTTATGTACATAATTAACAAAATATTAATATTATAATAATAAAATAATAAAATATTAATAATAATTATTTAATACATATTATATGAAATTGAAATGTGATTTATGTGAGAATAATCTGAATCCAGAATTCAGAATCAGTATTCAGCACAGTAGTGTATGTGTATGTTTAATTTTCTCTTTTGGGTATGCATATTTAAAATTTTGCCGTTTTTCTCATTTTTGAAAAGTTTATTATAAATTTGTTAAAAGAATCATTTTGTTTATGTGGTTTTGATTCAATGCATTAGTTTGCTTACGATCGCTCGCTCATGCATAGCTTTCAAGTTTCAATGTTCTACGGCCGAATCAGATATCTGCTTAAGAAAATTTAAGCTAATACATACATAGTTTTGTATACTTTAAAAATGTGGCAGTATAATGACGATGAAGAATACGATGACTATGAAGATGAAGAATATGATGATTATGAAGATGAAGAATACGATGATTGTGAAGATGAAGAAAACGATGATTATGAAGATAGTGATGATGATGATTATGATGACGAAAATGAAGATGAAAATGACGATGAAAACGACGATGAAGATGAAGAAGAATGTGATATCGATAGCGAAGATGATGATAATAATGTAATTAATGATTGTAGTAACGTTTCTGATTTGGAAGATGAAGAAGAATATGATAACGATAGCGAAGATTATCAAGATGATGATTTTGATGAAGAAGAAGAATATGATAATGAAAATGAATATATTGATGATTATGATGATGATGAAGAAGAATATGATAATGATGATTATGATGGGGAAGAGGAAGAAGAATATGATAATGATGATTATGATGGGGAAGAGGAAGAAGAATATGATAATGATGATTATGATGAAGAAGAAGAATATGAGAATGATGAAGAAGAATGTGATAATGATGATTATGATGATGAAGAAGAATATGATGATGATGATTATGATGATGATGAAGAGGAATACGATAATGAGGTACGTATATTTAATTTATGATTTTTTATTTTAATTTGATCATTAATGAACAAACACTTATGATAATTTGTCTACACAATATTAAAATAAACTTTACCATTAGAAATCTTTTACTACATGCCTCTAAAATGTAAGATTTAAAAATGAATTAAATGCTAATTATTTTTGAGGTTAACATTATTATTTGAGTATCTTCCTAAATCGTAAGTACTCAAAACCGACAAAAACGCAAAACATTGCTCGAACTCAATTTTTACAAAAACGCTTAAATTTTTACAATTTGTGTATATACATACATACATACAATTTAATTTGTGTATACATCAGTTTGTAGTTTTACAGTTATATAAACATAAGTATGAGTTTACAATTTTTGAAAAGTTATAATGTTTTAAATCATAAAATCACATTTTAAAGCGTTAATTGTTAATATTATACTTATACATATTCTATATAAATATATTCAGGTATATATACATACATAATATGTACATACTTATGTATATTGTAAATCTTCTAAATATCCTAACTTCTGTATAAGCTGGAATTTGGATTTTATAAGGTATGCTGGCAGCAATTATTCCAATTTACTTTGATATTAATTTAACTTAAATTTAAATTTTATTAGGAGGCTAAAGAAAATCTTTTACAAACATTAATGCGAAATAGAAAACGTTTATTATACGTTTATCATAAATCAAAATGATATTAGGTCAGAAAACATTGGGACTCAATTATTTTTAGAGATGAATCGAAATGCGTGTGAGTGACTAGAAAAATAGTATGTAATTAAAAAAAGAAAATTTTTTTACATTTAATTCTGTATGTATGTAATACGGTAATACATATGTTTGCTTTTTATTTGAATATGTATTAAATATAATTAAGAACAACAAAATATTAGTTTAATAAAATTTTATTTTATTTTCATCTCTAAAAAGCACTTGATTCAGCAAATTTCTTCAGTAAAGAACAATATTTTTGAAAAGTTGTTAATCAGTGGAACTGCAAAGACAAATATGAATTTTAAATATGTCGGAATCGAAAATATTGGAAACGATATGGTTAGAAATTTGTTCTTATCTTTCTAGTCTCTTTCGTACACACATATCAAATTTCGATTCATCACTAAAAATAATTGAGTCCCATTGTCTCGCTAAAAATAATTGAGTCCCATTGTCTTCTTGCCAAACCAGTTCTTTAAAGTGATTAAAACACCCCAGCGTTTTAAAATTTTAAAGTGATTGGACACCACTTGGACCAGTTTAGGCCAGTTGTGATGTCCTGGATTAGAGTTTCTCTTAATTAAACCATTGCGAGCTTCTTACGAAACGCTGCAATTTTTTTAAGTTAACCTCCGACACATTGAAAAGTTTGTTTAAGAAAAATTTCCTTATATAAACTTTCTTCGTTTCAAGAGCCGGTCATTCACCCAGCGTGAAAGATTGATTCTCTCTTCCTTTTCATCTTCTGCAAAAATCATATGAGGAAAATTTTAGCCTTCTGGCATGTCTGGCGATAGGACAATGTCCCGTTAAAACCCTTATTACATTACCGAAAACATATATATATATGTATTCAAGTTTAGGGATTCCCAAAAATTATGAAAGTCGTTGTAAATCAATTAATACTGTATATTAATAATAATGTTGCGGTGATTTAGGGATAATTGTTTAGTAGACCGTTTAAGATCTAATGTAGGCCAAGTTTGTGAGTGAATAGGCTTTTTGTTCAGGCTAATATTTGCAGGTTGTGATGAGAATCCTGAGATTCCTCTTTTTTTCGGAGAATTTGAAGGTTTGTACCGCTCCTGTTGAGTTAGTAAACTCTGCACTTTGCAATGAAGCCACTGTATGCAGACTAGGTAGATGTCGATAACTTCATCTTGTTTATTCAAGGATGAAAGACAATTACTGATAACCTTCGAGGTAACCGAGTAAGATTTAAAGTCTTTATAGCAGCTTAACTATCCGCGAAAATGTAAACTTTCCTAGTGGAGACCACATTTCCTTTAAGCAGATTTATTCCCTCGTTTACGGCAGCTATTTCCGCTTGAAAGATGCTGCTATGGCCCGGTAAGCGGAAAGCTACCCGTAAAAGCGTATATAGGTACATAAATATTTAGGACCACGAAAATATACAAAAGGCTTAACAGGCTCTGCTTCCAGAACGGGTTAACGGATCGAAATAAAAAGTAGTGCACGACACCTTGCGGTTATAATCGTGTACACCATGTATACAGTAATGCATATATAACAAGTTTAGGGATTCCAAAAAATTATGAAAGTTATTGTAAATTAATACGTATGTTAATGATAATATAGTATTAAACTTAAAGTGTTTAATTTACTATTGAAATTGATATTTTTATTCAAAATTAAAGGTTTGCATTAAATTCATAATTTATTTAGTTTATATTTATAGTATCGAAAGTATACTTTTAATTTATATTGAATGAAAATTATATTTAAATTAAATGTACTATGTACATGCATGTTATTTATTAATGTATGTGTACTTTTAGTCTTATCTAAATCGGAGAAAAAAATATTATGTATTATAGACTTATTTAATTATAATTTATAATATAATTTTATAAATATGTATATATACATACATATATTAATATATTCATAGTATACATACTTAAGTATGTATATACATTTATATGTATATAGAACATACTGAAATAATATGTATGCATGTAAGATTTAATTTTAATTTTTAGTATAATGTAAACTCTCGAAGTGAAGTGTACAAAAAATTGTAAACGCTTGAAAATTGTTTTTTTATTTTTTTATTTGGATTTAAATAGGAATAAGATTTAATATGGGAAATTGGTTTTCAGATGTAAGTATTTTTTTTTTACACGATTTCGTTCTCTTAATTTTAAAAATATAACATAATATATACACATATTATCGTATAAATGCATATGGAGAATGCAAATAAGACTAGTTCAGTGATCAGTCTCAGAAGTCAGCAGAATTTTTCTTTGCATAACTTTATAGAGTGTGATGCCTGCTTGTATAGTATTAGTATAGACTATAGTATGTTTTATAGAGATTAGAGATTATAGATCGCAAAATTTTTTTTTGTATTAAACATATGAAAACAAAGCAAAAAAACAAAAAGGAAAAAGAGAGAAAGACAAATTAGAGAAATGTTATTTTATATACAAAAAAATAATATATAAGTGGGAAGAAATTTTGATAAGAATTTATTTAGTATGAATTGCCGTTCAGCTACAATCATTATCACTTATTTTTTGCCAATTTAGGTGTACAAAAATTGCTGCCCCAATCAAAGCGTTTTAGAACCATAAAGATGACGATTATTTTTGTATAAAACAAGAATTTTTTTTTATTCCCTCAATTAATTTTTCATTAAAACCCATTTTATCTTTAAAAAAATAATAATAGCGAACATCATTTCAAATATGTATACATGAATAATAATAAATTTGAAATATGACAACACAAGACATTTGACATTTCAAAGTGTATTAGCTACGTAAAAGTTAAAAATTGATAAAATTTTTGTAGTTGCGTAAGTAAAATCGTCATGTCTGCGTTGATTGTACCAGATTTCATACAACTCAATATATTTTAACATTTTTTTGACAGTTTTTGCGTAATAGCTGCACAAAATCGCGTTTGATTATAGCAGAGGCATTATGAATTAATATGATTGATGACTATATTATGTAATATAATATGCAGTATGTTATTATGTTGTAAAAGTTTTCATTTTATTCAGGATAGTATAAAAATTTTTTAAAATAAATTACAAAGAATTCAAAACAAGGCAATAAAAAATATCTATGAAATTAATCGTAGAACATCTACAAATCGAATTCACTAGCAGTACAAAATTCTTAAATGGAATACAGTAAAAATTTAGCTCAAATATTACAAATACATATCCTGCTTTCAGTAGTGTAAAATGACGATCAGTCAAATGATTTTTGATTCGATTTTGTTTCAACTAAGCAACTGTCAAATAGATTTTTGGAAATTTTTGACTCGACGTCAAGCGACATTACCGAACAAAAACAAAATTTTTTTTGTTTAGTGTGCTTTAGTATAATTTTTATATTTGTTCTGAAATTATAAGTAAAGAAAAATTAAAAATTTAATGTACATATTTTAAAAGCTATAAAATATTATTTTTTAAAAATTTTATATATAAATGTATAAGGAAGACCATCTAAATTTAAAAACACAACAAACTACTTATATTTTATTTCAATTACTTTTTTATGTTTCAAATTTTAAAATATAATTAAATTTCACAAGAAAAAATACTACTAAAAGAAGTGTTTTCAGAATCAGAATCTATTTCAACAAAACTATTTATATTTTTCCTTTTCTACTGTTCACACCAAAAATCAACAACTAATCATAAATTTTTACCCTGCTTTGCATGCACAAATTTGATTGACATTTCGACTTTTTTTTGCATAACCGAAATAATGACGCTTATCAACTGCACAACCGAAAGTTCGATGACAGTTGAGTTTTTGATGGTTGCAGCGCAAACAACATTACCAAAAGCAGAGATAAATAACATAAAATCAAACACAAAATTACTTGTCAACAATTAACTACAACTACAACACTAGAACGCAAATTAGTTGCGTATGAACTCAGGAAACACCACAATACTTAACCGATCAATCAAGCTGTGCAATACTGTTCCAAGTGACATTACAACATTCTAATTCTCATATAAAAATTTAAAAGTTCCGTTAGAAATGTAGGATATACTTCCACAGAGGGGTGATCACTAATTTAAATGACGTTATCACATAAGGGTATTTAATATATCTAAGTTTACGAATATATATGCCATTAATACCGATGCCACCATCTAGTGGGCGAAAAATGCATTACAAAATATTCTTAACATTTTGTATTATTTTAATTAAATCGTTATATTTTCCCTGTAAGACAATATTATAGAGCATAATACTGTCGTTAATATACATCTTGTTTCATCTTAATCGGTAATACCGTTTCAGAGATATTGCAGTTAAAAGTGGGAATTTAAAAAAAAAAAAAAATTTCACCTTTAAAAAAAAAATGACTATACAAGTGAAATTTTCAAAGACACCCTTCCTTTCTTCACACCCTTTTTAATGGTATATAATAAGTATGGTATATATTGGCAAATAGGCCCACCAATAGAAAATGGTTAATTACGAGTATAAGTAAGTACTACTTATATAATCTTTGGTTGTACGAAGTTTTAGTTGATTTTATTGACAAATTTCGCAACTGGTTTAATTAATTATTTTCAATTTTTCCATAAAACTCTTAAACTTAACCAATAAATTCGGAAATGCATCAGCATCACGTATCACAAAAGTATCAAGTTCTAAAATATATTTATAAAATATTACCGAAAGCATCAAGTTTTTTTTCGTAACACTATCGATTTTGATGCGCAGTTTTTGAGCAAACTTCGCATCATATAATTTTATGATAGTTTCGTTGCTTTTTTAATCTGAGGTTTACATTGGTTAGTATTATAATAATAAAAATGGTAGATGGTAGCATTCGAAAATGTGTTTGCAATATATCTTCGGAAAATTCTTCAATTATTTTAAAATAATTTTTTGCTTTGGGTATAACTTTCATTTTTTTTTCAATAAAAGAGCTAAAACAACATTTCTCTCTTTTTCTTTTTTTTACAAAATTTTTATATGGTAAAGGTGTATCATATTCTGATGGTTCACAGTTGTCCAGAAACGTGTTTAAACCTATATTAAACAAAATCTTATTCATCTTTTTAACTCTAATTAAAAATTAAAATATTCAAAGGCATCAATTGTGAAAATATGAACGTTCTAAAATGTCACAATTGTATCAGCAACATTATTGCATCGCATCATGAATTTTGTATTGATACAGTAGTGATACAGTATCAATACCACATCATTAGTAAAAATGATGCATTTCCGAATTTACTCAACATTACATTTATGTATTCCTTTGTAAGTTCAACTACTTATTCACTTCACTAATTTCTTAAGAATTTGTTAAAAATGATTTTATTAAATTGGTAATTGAATTTTTCCAATTACATATGTACATATATTATAGTTTTTCATATTTTAAAGTACTCTCTTAAGTGTCCTCTTAAATAGACTTAAATTCCATGGAAGTAAAGTTTATTTTTAAATGGGACTTAAGTAATAAGTTCCATTAAAATAGAGACAAAAATTCAATGAAATTTATAACCAATTTGCTATTAGAGATAAGTTCCATTAAAATTATAACAATTTTGTTTGAGTTATAAGTTCCATCGAACGAAATAAAGTTGTATTTAAATTTTGTAAAAAAACCTGGAAAAAGCGGAAATATATATATATTTATGGGTGAAATGAAACTTTGTCGAATAAATATCTCGAATGTAAATTTTACGGAAAAAAATCCCGAATTCTACAAAATCTGAATTGCTCCTTTTACCAGAATATAAATATGTATATAATATGTACATATATGCATATGCATATGCGAAAATTAGATTTTGGAGGGAATTGCCTTTTTCCAGAATATTTATATATTCGTATATATAAAATTCTGAATTAGGAGGGGTTTTTGGAGTTGAATTCTAATAAAGCATATTATGCTGATTTTACAACTAACTCTAAAATTGTTCCTAATTTTTTGTTTTATATACATGTTAGAAAAATGGAACGTTAGAGCTAGCTTTAATTTTTCTAACTTTTTATTATCTTTTCAATAGAACTAGACTTTATTAGAATTAGACTTTTATTAGAATTAATTTTATTTTAATATGAATTAACAATGTTTTTCTAGATAAATATTAGACCGTTTTTCTTGAATTTATCTTTTTAGACTTTTATTATGTTTTTTTTATATCTGATCTGATTATATGATTTGATCTGATTACATTATCTGATTAGATGAGGTAAGAACTCAATAAACAATTGTTAAGATATTTTTAAAAACAGTATATTAGATATATAGACTATTTTGGCTTTGGTGTTAATTAGATGTAAATATTATATTGAATAAAATATGTATTTTTTTCATTTTTATTATTTTAATAAATAAATAGTATAATAAATGTACCTTCATATATAAAAACAAGTAAATGTAACAGTAAATCGATGCAACCGACTTATTTATACCCTACACCTAAAAACTTCAAATTAAATTAAAAATACATAAGTTATTTTAGTTAGGTATTTAATATAAGCTAAAAAAAATAAATGCTTTTAAAACCTTTGTACAAAATTTCAGGTTCCTATCTTTATTAAATTCGAAGATATGCTTGTTCGGTCTTGGGAGCTGTGTGGGAGATACCCGAACAACCATGCCAATTCATCTGAAATTTTAGGCAAATCAGGGATTCAGGAAACAACACCCTGGTATTAAATTTGCAGTTTCCATCTTTATTAATTTCGAAGATATGCTTGTTCGGTTTTGGGAGTTGTATGGAGGTACCCGAACGACCACTCCAATTCATCTCAAATTTTTGGCAGATCAGGGATTTAGGAAACAGCACCCTCGTATCAAATTCGAAGTTCCAATCTTTATTAATTTGGAAGATATTCTTGTTCGGTTTTGGGAGTTGTATAAGAGGTACCCGAACGACCACTCCAATTCATCTCAAATTTTTGGCAGATCAGGGATTTAGGAAACAACACCCTAGTACCAAATTTGAAGTTTCTATCTTTATTAATTTCGAATATATGCTTGTTCGGTTTTGGGATTTGTATGGGAGGTACTCGAACAACTACTCCAATTCATCTCAAGTTTTAGGGATATCAGGGATTCAGGAAAACACACCCTCGTACAAAATTTTAAGTTTCTATCTTTATTAATTTCGAAGATATACGTATTCGGTTTTGGGAGTTGTATGGTGGGTACTCGAACGCATGGTCCGATTTCGCCCATTTACAATCCCCACCTTCCTTCGCCATTGTTTACCTATAGTATAAATTTCATCAAGATAGCGTCATTATTTTTTGAGTTATCGTGCGTATGAACGGACGGACGGACGGACATCGCTAAATCGACTCAGGAGGTGATCCTGATTCGGAATATATATATATGTCTATACCTAACTCTCTTCCTTTTGGTGGTTACGAACACCATACCAAAGTTAATATACCCTATACTTAATATGTAGGGTATAATAAACATCAATATTGTTATTTTCAACACAATTCTTTATTGAAATTTAAAATCTGTTTTTTTATTTAGACGAAAGAATCATATCCTGGTCCATCATCAACAATTTATAATAGTCGAAGAATACAACCAATACGAACTTATTCAAGTTATGATGATTCACGAGGAGTGGACGACTGGTGGTCATCTAATTATGGAGCAAATTCATCTAAACAGAATACAAATCGGCAATCAAATTTATCCAATTTAGGACGTGATCAAGGATCTATAAGATATTCACAAAATTCTTTTAATCAACATACAAATGATTATTATGTATCAAGAAATAATAATTCATCAAATTTAGCATCAACTGAAAAAACACATCCTAAACCACAACATACTGTTCGACGACGATCTAAACGTGGAGACAAACAATTATCTCCGCCTATATTACGTTTATTAAAATTAGTTTATAATGGAAACTCATGTAAGTTTTTTATATGGACTGTGAAATAAAACCATACGCAATAAGAGCATAATATTGTATTATTTCATATATTTAGTAGATAAAAAAAAGCTAAAAATCTCTAATAAGGTTTTCTAAATATTTATGAATTAGAAAGTTACTTTATAATAAACAATTTTTTAAAATTATGTAATAATAAATAAATGTCGTTTTAAATTTATTAAAATTAATTCCAAAAAGAAAATTAATTTAATTTCTAAGGTTTTTGGAGTCGGTTACAAAATAATGGTTGTTTCAAAAATTGCATGACTTTGTTTCGGAAGTAAATAAGAATTAAAATTAGACGATATGGCTACATAAACATTATGACCTTATTGTCAATAACTTTATTTCACGGCGCCATTTTTTTTTTTTTTTTTTTAAATAAATTTTGATTTTATTAATTGTTTTATTTTTTATATTTTAGTAATATGTGATGATCAAAGAATTGCTTTTCATTATTATAAAAATCTTAACACAAAATTACGTTTAATGCAACCAAATGAACCAGAATACAAAACAATTTGTAATTATTTAGAAAATACACATGGTCCAACACATAATTTTACATTATCAATTGAGAATATATATGTTTCATATAGATTGGGTGCATTTAAAGAATTTAAAGAAAATAAAAAACTTGGAAATCGTAAGCTATTATGGCATGGTACTAAACTTTCGAATTTTGCTTCAATTTTATCGAATGGTAACTACATAAAAAAAAAAACGATCAATATAAAATTGAATTTAAATTATATTTTTATTAAATTTATTATTTTCATAGGATTATTGACAAAACCACCATCTCATGCTGGAACCAATGGTAAAATGTTTGGTAATGGTATTTATTTTGCTGATGTTGTTACTAAAGCAGCTCAATATTGTAAAGTAGACCGATCTAATCCATATGGTATATTAATTTTAGCTCAAGTTGCTTTAGGCAAACAATATATAAAAACAGAAAGTGAACATATATCTCAATTACCATATGGTAAAAATAGTGTTAAAGCACTTGGTAAATATCAACCAAAACGTAATGAATGTATTCGAACAAAATATGGTATGGAAATACCACTTGGTACACCAACATTACAACCAAATTTACAAACAAGCCTTTTTTATAATGAATATATTGTTTATGATATGAATCAGATATTTTTTGAATATTTAGTTTTAGTTAAATTTGATTTTTAAATTTTTTACGTAAAATGAAAATTTTACAATAAACAAGTAAGTATGTTACAAATGATATTTTTTTAAATTTCAAATTATTCTCGATTGTTCATTTTTAAAATAATGTCGTTTAACACAATATTTAATATGGAAGTTAATAAAATAAAAAAAAAAAAAAAATAGGACCTACAACTTTTGTTTTCATTTTGGAAAAACTGTTTCACTTCTGAATATTCCATTGTGTTGTAAAGCGCTTTCTATACATACAAAAGAAATTCTTTTCTAGATTTTTTATATTTTATTTTAATTTTAACTTTAAAAAATTTTTAAAAATGTTAATTTTAAGTTTAAAATTTTTTTTTATTTGTTTTAATATATACCATATGTTTGAAAACAATACACAGATGTTTCCTTTAATAGAATGTTCAGTTGAATTTGATATATTTATTTAGTATTTAGTAGTTATTTCTATTGCATGGCAGTTGACACCTTGAAAAAAAATATTTTTGTATACATAATTTTTGCAACTTGCAAAATTTTGCTATAGAAAATGTTTAGCTAAAAGGAAAAATAAACAGCTGTAGACATATGAAATTACTGTAAGAGAATTACAAAATTTACCATCCAAAAGATTTATAAAATTGTTTTAGAATGTATTCAAAGTTTGAATTTATTCGATCTCTTAAATTTAATCAAACCATCATATAAATAAGGAGAAACATTTCAGTAAAGGAATGACTATGATAGAGTTTTAAAGACTTTAAGACATCGATAAAAGTAGAAGTAAATTGACTATGTAGGTGGCATATTCAATTCAACATAATATACAAAATTTCAAATACGGCTTCCAGATTTTAAAAATTCATCAACAGAACAATAATATAAACTTTAACTTCTATCACAATAAACTTAATTAAAAAAATTTTCCAAATTTTGTAAATTTTCTTAAATATAAGAAAAAATTGTGAAAAATCCAAAGACAAAATCCAGATTTTATATAAACACATATAAAATTATAATTTAAGGCTTTAATTTTTGTGTTCTATTTTGAAAAAATGTGTTCAGGTGCTAAACTTACAGGTGTCTAAACATAGCAAAATTTCAATTTTTGACCTATAGTTAACTCTTTAACAGAAGAAGGTGCAAAAACAATTTCTAAGATTACTAACACTAACTTTGAAAGTTTTTCTTCTATCAAAGAAGAAGGTTGGGCCGGGCCTTTAGGTTGGGCCGAAGTTTTAAAAAATATCATTTTTTCATAACGGTGAATTTAAATATTTAATTTTAAAAAATTGTATTGGTTTATAAAGGTAAAACAAAAAATATGCCTTTTAGGGTTTTTATATTGAAAAAATGTTAAGCATATCCTGAGATATATGTACATTAAAAATCGCTGTGTAATCGATGCGATTACATAAAAAAATTGGTATACAATATAAATGTTTTTAAGAGATCAATGTATGGTTAAAATTTCATTGTTCCATCTTAAATGGTGTAGAAGTTTGTTTTGTAAACGGACAGATGAAACTAATAGGCAAATTTTCCAAAAATTCTTTCATGGTAAAATATGTAAATGTAAAAAAAAAAAAAAAACAATTCGAAGGATTTTACAGTTGGTTAGAAAATCAGGGTCATATTATATAATTATGAATTTATTATATAATATATTATATTTCGAATTAATATAATAACAGATAATAATATATTTTTTAGGAGTTTTTTTTTTTTATTTAAGATTTGTTTGTTTTCATCTAAAAGTATACTGAGTAGTACTTTAAAAATTTCTCAATTTGGGATTTTGCAATTTTGTATGATTTGGGATTTTGCAATTTTGTATGATTTGGGATTTTGTAATAAGATGAAAATTGTAGGGATTTTGTTATTTGAAATTTTGTAATTTAGGATTTGGTGATGGGTTATTACCCAATTATTTTATTTTGAACTAGCATTGATATTATTTAGTCGATATATACGTACATACATATGTATATATTTTATAGAACCTAGTGTTAAGTTATTTTTATATATTATACTGTTAATAAATCTAATATATTAAAAGTAGTTTGAATTTGTTAAAATAATAAATGTTGTGTTTCGACATCCAATCCAATTCTACATTATACAAATTTATAATATCTATAAAAAAAAATTGTTTTGAATATTTGTAAAATGTGTAAACCTTAATTCAAAACATTTAAAATTTAAATAAAAAAAAATAAACGTAAACAATTTTTTAAAATTCAAGATTTTTGTTAGTTTTACTACACCTACATATGTACATATAATATGTTTGTATGTATGTAATAAAATTATGTAATCTATATATGGATATGTAATACTAATTAGTTTTAAGTTTTGTATTTAGCCTATCCCTATGCCATTTAATCATGGAAAGATACACGCTTCAACAACGTTTAGAAATTTTTTTATCAAAATCATTGCTCATTTGTGAATACTGAGAGAAATTTAGGAAGAATTCATGAAAGACATTATTCAGTAAATCGACTCACTACACTATTCGTCGTATTATAAACAAATTTGAAAGTGAATTTTCTTTACATGATACAAACGTTGTTGAAGCGTGTATCTTTCCATGATTAAATGGCATAGGCTACTGAACACAAATGACATAAGAAATGTCAAAAAATAATAAGCAGTGTTGTCATTATAACCATTTTCAAAACAACATCTTAAAAATTTGGTTTTTTTAGTTTATTTATTGTATTCACATAAATGTGACAAATTACACAGCTTTTCCTTTCCAGGTATGACTGTAAATTTAGTGAGAGGGAATTTTTCTTATGATGTATGTGGTATTCTAACCAACACTCCTTCAGTATTTATAGAGTATTTTATATACTCTTATCCACTAGACCATAGATTGGTATTTGACCCACCAAATTTGGTATTTGACAAAATTAAGGGTGGTATTCCCATTCACAACATCTTTTAGTTGTGTTGTCTGAATTATTATTTGAAAGTGAATTTTCTTTACATGATACAAACGTTGTTGAAGCGTGTATCTTTCCATGATTAAATGGCATAGCCTACTGAACACAAATGACATAAGAAATGTCAAAAAATAATATGCAGTGTTGTCATATTATTTATGCATGTACATATAGGTACGTGAGAATTTTTTGACGGCTCTCTTTTAAATTTTGATACAGTAAATATAATAAAGGAAAATTAAAAATTTCCTACAGAAAAATAAACTTTAGGTGTTAAAAAAAAATATGGGAGAAAATCTTTAGTTTTTGTTTATATGTATGTAGGAATTTTGAGTTAAACAAAAAATTTCCATCAATCATCAAAATGCATGCATATAGCGGCGTGCAATCATCCTGAGTGATACTAATGAAAAGCAAGCTGATACATTACAGAAATTGGGTAGAATACATTTTATGACATTGGAATAATACTTTTATTAGAGCTATCGTTCCAAATTTTATTTCAAATTTATATTTTAGAGATGAAAACATTTACAACTTTCGGAAGGATTAACAAATAGAAAATAACCAGCAGTGTAATAATTGATTTAGTCTTTGTACATATTTATATAATAATTTATATTGGAATCTGAGGTGTTTTATTTAAGTAACGAAATTATTTCAACCCTGATTTTGTAACGTAATTTTTTACTTGCATATATACAAAGTATGCATATAAGTAAGTATATCAGGCAATTTTCCTAATACATGTAAGTATCACTTATTATATGCTTACTAAAATTAATTTAAGTTTAAAAAAAAAAACTTAAAACGTTTCTCTATTATGATGTGCTGAAGCGAAAAACGAGTTTAACTCTCGAATCTACCTTTGAACAAGCTTTTTATATTGCTATTTTTAAAACAAAAAAAAAAAATATATATATATATATATATATTTACTGATTACTTTAATTTTATTTTATTAATTTTTTTAAAACTATACTATTTTTAAAATATTCGTATAGTTCCAATGTAATATTGACAAAATAAATAAAATAAATAAAATGGTTGAAACTTTTTAGAAAACTAAATTTTAAATTTAAGTTAAAAAGTAAGAAATTTTTTTAAAATAAATGAACTGAATTTTAAAAATGTAGGTACATGTAATTTAAAAAAAAATTATTACTTACTGATGCATAATAAAATATATACATATTATGTGTAATTAGTTTTAAGCATTGTTTTTTTTTTCAATTAAAACGTTTTTAAATTATTTAATTTTCATTTATTTTTTTCTTTATTACTGCAATTAATTTTACTCATAATACGTGTCATGGCTTGATCTTAATTCAGTAATTGATCTGAAATCTTTTATTTGATTGTAATATCGCTTCAAATCTAAAAGCCTGGTTCTTTTCGATCTTTTGAATAATTTTTTTTTTAACGTGGGTAGGTGGGAATCTTGAAAAGATACAATGCGCGCCGTAGCACATATGCATGCCGGATTCTTACCGGTTACATCACACCCTTCCTCTATTAAAACTATATAGTCAAACTGACTAACCATTAATTTTATGTTATCTTGTTTTCGCATACGTCTATGTACTTTCCCGAAGAAAATTTGTATTTTGTGGTAAATCTAAAGGTATTTTTCTTTTAAGCCTTTTTAAGTAATCTGATTATTTATTAATTGAGCATCTTCAACATTTATATGCTCTTCTAGACTAGCTTTATGCTTTATGGCATATCTGTTTATTTCATCCATAATTTTAGGGATTCTTAAATCTCTATGAATTTGATTATTACGTATATACCACGGAGCACTTACTATGTTACGTAGGACTTTGTTCTGAAATGTTTAAATAATTTTAAATAGTTTAAATATAAGTTTAAATTTTGAATACATAATAATAATATACTGGTTACCTTCTTTCTGAGAAAAGCATTTAATGTGTGTGAACTATGAAATCTTATTGCTGAAATTTTTTAACTTTAATTTTTCCAGTATACAGTTAACAATTTTTTAAATCATATCTACACAAACAGAATACAAATAGTTCGCATTAATAATACATATAGCTTCAGAAATATATATATATAAAGGATTATCGCAAGGATCTATTCTAGGGTCGAACCTTTTTAAGATTTATATTGACGATTTAGCTCGTCTGAACCTAAAAGGGAAAACAACAATTGTATACAGATGAAGCAGTCTTAAAATATGTTGAAAGTAGTCAAGTATCAAAATTTCAATCGAAAATGATGTTAACATGATTTAAGAATGGTTAAATAAACATAGGATCAGTTTAAATATTAACAAAATGAAAATTATTCTTTTTGGAAATAAATCTTGGAATTTAGTTGTACATATACGAGTATATATTCTTTTTAGGAATGAAAAAAATTGAAATTGCCAAAAATTTTACATTTAGAATACAAATTTAACTGGAGCAATCACATCGATTATGTAATAAAAAGATTATTGGTGTACATATTCATCCTACATAAATTGAAAAAAAAATTTTTTTTAACAAATTCTTATGTATATGATCTACAATTCTTATATAAAATCTCACATCTGTTCGCTAAATCCAATAAAAGTTTAAAAAAATTCACTGTATTTATTTAATTTTATGTTAAATCCTAATACTAGTACTTAACCTATCCTAATACTACTACTTAACCCTATCCTATAACTAAACAACTATCAAAACACCAAGAAAAAAAGAAGAGAATCTTCCTTTCTCCTAGTGTCTTGTTATAAATTCTAATTTACCCACCAACATATTGAATTATGCTTTTCAAAATAATTTTTATCTATGTGTGTTATGTTTGTATTATATTTTAAGTTATTGTTTTTAATATTTTCAGGGGTATATAGTATTCTTTGATCATTATTTCTTTAATTAATATTATAGATTATTGGTAGACCTTCATTGTTCTGAATATATTTGTTTTCATCTAAGAAAATGGTATAATCCATTTTGCATTGTTTTTTCGAAGTATTTTTCATTTGGATAGTACACATGTGCTATTTGTGAATTTTCGTCTATTTCTCTTACTCTTGCAAAGTGATTTTTAATTAATTTCAGTATAAAAAAATAGATCCTCTCTATTTTTGCCTTTTCATAAATATATTTTGTTCGATAATATAGTTTGTAATCGCTTTCAGGGTCTCTAAATTTATTGAGGCATGCTCTTAGTATATGCCTTTCAATTTTTCTTAATTTTTCCATATTGGTTGAATTTATGTTATACCAAATTGGAGCTCCGTATGTTATAACGGGCCTAATTAGAGCCTTGTATGCAATTATTTTTAGTTTCTCATTTATTTTTTTATTATAAAACAGATTTCTACACATCGCGAATGCTGTTCTTACTTTTGTTACTTGTTTTTCAAAGATCGATGCACTACATGACATCCAATTAGTTTACTATATTGTTCACAATATATTAGTCTAGGAAACATATGTGAATATGAACTATAATATGTTTTAACCTTGAAGATTGTACATAGTGATATTAAACATAATTTTATCCTAAATATAATGATTGACATTCACAACCATAATGCACGTAACTACTATTTATCATTATTTCACACAAATACCTGAACTAATGACTGCTGTGCTGCAAATACCTGAACTAATGACTACAATGAACTTCTGAAGAGTTTTAAAAAGATTCGAAATCTATCTAGGTTTAAAAATATAATTAAAGCTTTTGTATTGAAAGGTAAAAGACTGTAGGTTTAATTGTGACAACACGTGAACAAAATCTGTTAATATTAAAGAAAATTAACTATGTGTACTATGTTCAGCTGTATAATAAATTTGCCTTTACGTTTGTGATACCTTAAATGAGTCGAGTTAAACATAGTGTCAAAGGTCAAACATAGTGAGAATCGAATTCTGAGTCGATTAGGCCATGTCAAGTTTTATAGCAACAATTTCTGTTAAAGTTTATGCTGGTGCAATAGATTTGGGTAGCTGTTATACAACTCCACAATTTACATATCAGATTTACATTTCATATCAGATTTACATTTCCACAATTTACATTTCAGAAAGTAATCATCTTCAATTCTGGGGAACACGTGAGTTGAGAGATTGTTAATTTTTATTTTATTTTACAAATCTTTTATTGTTTTTATTGTTTTTATTGTTTTATTTTTTATTGTTTATTTAAATTTTTCTATTTTTGTTTGATTATGTTAAATAACTTTTTGTATAAACATAGATTTTATTTTTATAAATTTTAAGAGATTATACGCAGCTCAAGTTACGGTCTAAATATAAAATACTACTCTATAATATATTATGTATGTATTAAATGTTAATTCGTTTATGGCAATTTGTATTAATAAACCATAATAAAGCAAAAAATAAAAAAAATAAAAAAATATTTATACAAACAAATATTTACAACAAAAAAATATTGTACAATTCTGTTTTTAGATTAAACAGCATAGTTCTTAATTTCCTTTTCAATCATTGATATTTGAAAGTTTCTATGTAGATGATTGTTTTCTTTACATTTCAAGTGGTATTTGTTATTTGTCTCAGTATTTTGTTTTGAAACTTTTGAAACACCTTAATAAACCTTTTAATGATACAATCTCAGAGTGGTAAAACATAGGTTCAATATATACCTACTTATAGCTAAACAGCAATTATTAATAATTATTTTTTTGAAACGATGCGATGTGCTTCAATTGTGTATATCTCAGGTTCTGCTTCAAATTTTTTAAATCTAAATTTTAAGTTTTTGCTATTTGGTATTTATGTATACTGTTATATAAAATCAAAATTTTCCAAAATTTTGGCTTTTTTCTGTATCTTTGAAACGCTTTCACTCGGAATCTTCAAATTTTCAGATGAGGTTGAAAATTACCATAAGTTACATAAGTTTCCTCATAAAAAAGTTTTGTGCCTGTTCCTGTTTAATAGCTGTTGAACTCAAAAATTGACAATTACGGTACTTATATTTGAATAGGTTACTTTTGAAACATTTGAAAATTTTCTGTATAAAAATTAAAGTTCTAATATTATATTTTTAGAAGTATTAACGGGGCTTTTCTTAACTACACATAGAGTTTTCTTAAAAATAATAAAGAAAGTGTAATTTGATTAAATTCAAAAATTTTTCTTATACATAAAAAATTCTATATAGTAAGTATACATTACAAATTACGATGTAAAATTTCACAAGGTATATCACATTTCCACAAGATTTTTTATTGTCATTTGCAAAATGTTATCCTTTAAAAACTTTATATATACTGTCTTATTATTATATACACAGATACATAACAGATACATAATTTATTTAGAAAATTAGCATGAAATAATTTGTGCATTAATTTATAAATCTTGTTATGCTGTAAATCCATCAGTTTACCCTGCAGTGATCAAATGCGAATTTATCAATTGCTACAGCCGAGTTATCAACGGCTTAATGAAATTAATTATTCTAGAAACTGAAACTTAATCAAGTATCAATAATAAATCATTTAGTGGATTAACGACCTATGTTCCTTATAAGAGTGATAAAAAAAAAAAAAAATTGCTGAAGCAAAATTATATACATATGATAAAGAATTTACTGACCACTTTTCAAAATTTGGTTCATAGTAGTAGTTAGACTCACTACCATTACAAAATTCTTAATCAATGATTTTTTGGAAAATAAATTATTATCTTTAAAATCTTGACAAGTCCTTTTATACATAAGATATTAATAAGTTTAAATACTATTAAAAACGAATTATTTATTTTAAATTACATATAATTACAGACAATTTTTACCAACACTCTCTCATAACATTTAGTTAAAAGAAAAAAAAAAATAAAATAAATTTGAAAGAAATTTATAGTAACGCTTAAGTACATACATATACAATAACAAAACTGACTTTTCCAAGCGAAAGTACAAAAAAAAAAAAAAACTTGAAGTTTGTGTTTACGTGTGTAAGCACTGGAGTTGTTTATTTTAAGAATGGAATATCTAAATATCTATAGAAAGTTAATTTAAATTGATCATATTACTCAGTTAGTATTTCTTAAGCTGTTAATGTGAATTGTGGTAAAAATTCTTTATTGTAAAGAAAAAATTGTTTTTGGTATATTTTTTTTTTCTTTTTTTATTTAATTCTAGAAAACCAAAAAATTTGTAATATGGTGAGTAATTTAAAAATAGTTTTGTTTTTTATTCTTCAGTAAAAACAAAAAAAACAGAATTTGAAAATTTTATATATACTTATATTCATTTTTTTTTATCTTTTGATCCTTATTTTACATAATAATATACAGGGTGTTCCGCGTTAACTTGCACACAAAGCAGATGGTGATGGGGAGCATCACAACGAGCAAAAAATTATATAGGAGAGGGGGCGGGGTCTATTCTAGACCCTTTTCAAGATTTGAGGGGTTAAAAATGTGTTAGCCACCTTTCATAAAAAAATCTATAACTTTTGAACGGCTTGCTATAGAGAAATAAAAAAAAAATACATTTTGTAGAGTAAGTCAGCTTTAATTTGTGTTTATTAATAATCCCCATATACCCAACAGTTACAAAGTTATGAAAGTTCAAAATAATATAAAATGAAAAAAATTATGTTTTAAACTATATTTTCTTTTGAAAGATCCTATATTTGCAGTACTTTTTATAGCATATTTCGAAACAGCTTTCAAAGCCCTGTAATTAATATACCTTATAACTATTAACTATTAACTATAAATAATTATAACTTTTCTATATCTCTAACCGTTTTTGATTTAATTAACTGTTGGGTATATGTAGATCATTAATACACACAAATTAAAGCTGACAACTTATTCTACAAAATGTATTTTTTTTTATTTCTCTATCTATATCAAGCCGTTCAAAATTTATAGATTTTTTTTATGAAAAATTGCTAAAACATCTTTAACCCCTCATATCTCAAACAGGGTTCAGAATAAACCGCCCCCCCCCCCTTCCATAAATTTTTTTGTTCGTTGTGATGCTCCCCGTCACCTTCTGCTCTATGTGCAAGTTAACGTGTCCCACGTATGTATATGTATGTAGGTATATTATATAACGTTATAGCCAGACCTGCTATAAATTATAAATAAGAATTGTAATAGAAAATTAAAAAGGCACTTTTGAAAACAAAACTTAAAAGTTAACGACAACCATTTAAATTTTATATAATTATAAAGATTAAAGCATTTAATAAAATGTTCATATCCTTGTCCTTTATTGTATTGTAACTATGTTTGTGTCTCGATTTTATTTCGTAAAAAAATTCATATAAATGCTTAAATAAACACAAGGTTAAATCAGTACTAGTATTAAATTATATCGCAATTGAAATGATCGAATTTTAAAAATTTAAAAAATTTTTAATTCATTTAAAAATGGAAATGGAAACTGTCCGTATGTATAATAATATATAGACCATTATTGCAACTTAAGCATTTTTATATACATAGGCATATACATGCATAGCATATATAGAGACTATCAATGATAATAAATATTTTTAATTTTGTTTTTTGTTTTTTTTTTTTGAAGAAATAAAAATATACGATAAATGAAATTTGAATCTGTATAGAAATGCTTTTTGAATTGTTTACATTTTATAATATCAAATAAACAAAAAAAAAAAAAAAACAAAATTAATTTATTTTCAAGTTTAAAAATTAATTATGTTATTATTTCAAACCGCCATTCAATTTTTGTCATTATTGAAATTAAAGAAAATAATTCAAATATAAGTACCTACATATAATTCTGCCCATACACGGCGGACTAGGTTGTAAACTTGGTACGCGGACAGATTTTAGAACCCTTTTTGATTTTAGTGTACTCGTATACATACAACATATGTATACATATAGCATTTTTCGATTAAATTAAACCATTTTTAAATTAAACGAAACGTTTTTTTAAGTAAATGAAACAATTTTCAGAGTAAATAAAACTATTTTGAGAATAAATGAAACTAATTTTTCTTTAAATTAAACTGAAAAAAATGTCATTTAGTTATTTCTTTCTTAATGCAACGGTTGAGTATCGGGGAATAAGGTGACAAAAATTTTATATTGAAACCACTGTTTCGAATTATTACTTGAACTTTTTGTGTTTTGTAGATTTTAATTGTCCATAACTAAAAAAGCATACTCAAGCTGGTTGTTTGAAATTTAAAGTTTTTCAGAAAGCTCTTGTAAGAAGAAAATATAAAACGGTCAAAATTGACATTATTTTATATTATTGTTTGAAATGTAGCTTATTTAATTAGATTTAATATCATTTAATAGTAAATATTATAAAATAAATAGAATAGTTTCTCTCCTTAATACGTAAGTTTCGTTTTAGATTTCATTCTATTTGAAAAAAGTTTCATTTAAAATAAAAATAGTTTCATTTAGTTTGACAATAATTCTATTTACTCTGAAAATGGTTTCATTTACTCTGAAAATAGTTTGATTTACTCTGAAAATAGTTTCATTTACTTTAAAAAAAAGTTTCGTTTAATATGAAAATGATTTAATTTAATCAAAAAATGCTATATGTAGGTACATATACACTTTTTAAATGATTCTACTTTTTTTTTTTGGTTAGGGAAATTTTCAATCAATTTTATCAAGGAAAACTGAAGATTATAATTGGCAAAAATCAAATATTGAAAAAGAAGAATTATTATCACCAACTATAATACGTTTATTAAAATTAATCAACAATGAAGTTGCAAGTAAGTGTTTTTTAAGCTCAAGTGGTTTTTTTGTTTTTTCTTAATTTTATCATTAATTTTTATTTTTATATTTTAGTATTATTTGATAATCAAATAATTGCTTTTCAGTATTATAAAAATCTTCAAACAAAATTACGTTTAATGCAATCAAATGAACCAAAATATGAAATAATTAATAATTATTTAGAAAATACACATGGTCCAACACATACATTTAAATTATCAATTGAGAATATATATGTTTCATATAGATTGGGTGCACTTCAAGATTTTGAAGAAAATAAAAAACTTGGAAATCGTAAATTGTTATGGCACGGTACAAAACTTTCTAATTTATCATCAATTTTATCGAATGGTAAGTTCATAAAGACAAGACAGAATGTGAATCAACGGTTTTTAAAAGCGCACATTTCCAAAATATAACTCAACCTGTTAAGAATTGTGACTTGCACCAAAATTTTAAAATTTCATATAATAAGAAAAAATGTTAGAATAGGATTTTTTTTTGCAATTTTAAGAAACTGTAAGTCCGAAACCCTATATAACTAAGCAAAACCATTAAACGTAAACGTAAAAATATATTACTGAAGCTTTAATTTTTATGTCTTGCCGAAGAAAAATTTATACAGGTGCCTAAGTTACAGGCAAATAATAAATAGCAAATTTTCAGTTTTTGAACCTTAATAGCTTAAGGTGATGGTACAAAAAAATTTTCTGAGGAAACTTATGAAGATAGATTAAATCATGCAAAATTTGGTTTTCATATAACGGCAAATTTAAATACTAAATTAAAAAAATTATATAATTTTGATATTGAATTATAAAGTTAAAAAAAAAATCCTGTCGAATGGCGTTTTCAGATTGAAAAAATATTAAGCTTGTTCAAAGTTTGAGGGGCTGTAGCTCCGTAATGGATGGGGCTACATGAAAAAGTTGTTCTACAACATTAATTTTTTATAAGACTTATCCATGGTTACAATTTTTTCTCTCTATCTTTAGCAGTGTAAAAATTTTGCAAACAGATGGACAGACAGACAGACAGACGGACAGACAAAAGGACAGAGTGAAAATAATGGGTACGTTTTTTCAATTTTTTTTTGGAAATGTGCTGAAAACGATCAATATAAAATTTAATTTAAATTATATTTTTATTAAATTTATTATTTTATAGGATTATTAACACAACCACCATTTCATGCTGGAACCAATGGTAAAATGTTTGGTAATGGTATTTATTTTGCTGATGTTGTTACTAAAGCAGCTCAATATTGTAAAGCAGATCGATCTAATCCATATGGTATATTAATTTTAGCTCAAGTTGCTTTAGGCAAACAATATATAAAAACAAAAAGTGAACATATATCTCAATTACCAGATGGTAAAAATAGTGTTAAAGCACTTGGTAAATATCAACCAAAAAAAAAAAAAAGTGTTCGAACAAAATATGGTATGGAAATACTACTTGGAACATTAGAATTGCAATCTGATTTAAAAACAAGCCTTTTATATAATGAATATATTGTTTATGATATGAATCAAATATTTTTTGAATATTTGGTTTTGGTTAAATTTGATTTTTAGATTATTCCGTAAATTGAAATATTTTAACAAATGGGTAATTTCATTTTTCTTTACATTTTTGATAGTTTAAACTGTAGCATAAGTTTAATATTGAATGAATATTTAATAAAGAAGTTATTAAAAAAAAAAAAAAAACAAATAGAGACGTCCCTCTTTTATGTTTGGACGGAAAATACGTATAGTTCGATTCTTAAATCTACCACTATATAAACTATATAATGCTGATTTTCTTTTTTCATTTTATTTTATTTTAATTTGGGAATTATGTAAAATACAATACAAAGAAAATTAAAGATAAAGCATTTGTACTTTTTCCAAAGCTTTTGTAAAACCGCCCATGACTATCCTATTGATTCTGTATTTCTGTAAGTATTTTCAAAATATTCACAGGAAGTCATAGCTGCAATACAACTTCAAGTGTGAAAAATTTAGAAAAATTAAGTTACACTTTCGTCAATTTTAAGGTAACCCTATATTATTAAGAAAAGTTGTTAATAGAAATAAAAATACGAGAAAGAATACAGTTGCCTTTGTCAACTCTCAGATACGCGTACGAACCGTTAGTATGTTCACAGCCTGTCACTCTGCTCTGCTTACAATATTATTTTTTTAATATTTTAGTATTTTAAAATAATTTGGGTGAATTTTATAATTTCTAGAACTATGGGTTGTACATATGTATATTCAAACAATATGTTTATACATTCTTCAAAAGCAGATTCTAACCTTCCACATAACGATTATCAATCCAAAACTTTTTCAAATATTCTTACTAATACTAAGCGGTAAATGTATATTAAATTACAAAATAGTAAATATAATTTTAAATATGTATTATATTATATTATATTATAGCAACCGTTATGTTGTTTATTTATTTACATTTTTTTGTACTACGCATTATATTCCTCAACAATTTCAAATTATCGAGTAAAATAAAATGGAAAAAATTCGTTAAAGAAATTTGTTAGAAAATTTGAAAAAATCAAGTAACACTTTCGTCAATTATAAAGTAACCCTATATTATTAAAAAAAAGTTGTTAACAGAAATAAGAGTATAATGTTGAAGCTTTAATTTTTATGTATTACTTCAAAAAAATTTTAACAGGTGTTCAAGTTACAGGTGTTTAAGAATAGGAAATTTTCAGCTTTTGACCCCTTACAGCTCCTAAACGGGGGGTGATACAAAAAAAATTTCTGAAATGACTCATACTCATACATGACTTATTTTCAAAGATCTAACTTCTGTCAAAATTTCAAGTTTCCAACTTAAACCGTTTAGAAGATAGAAGGGTTAAAGGATTTTGCAATAATTCAGTTTCGCATAACGGTAAATTAAGACACTGTATAGCACAAGTATATATTTATTATATAGATGTTTGTAAAGCTCATAATAGCACCTATCGTTTAGAATTTTCAGGTTGAAGATATACCTTATAGAGCTTGTGTTATAACAATTTAAATATAGAGATTTTTCGAACTTTGGGGGGCTGTAGCCTCAACGGGTGGGGCTACAGAAAAATTAATATTAATATAGTTTTGTTTTTTCCGAAGTTTTGGTCGGATCTCAACCAATAAAAATATGGAACCTACAAACTGATGTAAGAATATTTTGTGTTAATTTCAGGACTCTAGCTTTCTTAGTTTTTGAGTTATCTTGCCGACGGGCCAAGCTTAATCGACTTAGAATTTGATTCTGATCCGTTCCATACCTTTGAAGGTATATCTAGCTAGCTTATTTCGAGGTGTTACAAATAGAGGAGCAATTTTAATATACCCGATCCTTATCGTACGGGAATAAAAATAACTAATTGTTAACCACCAAAAAACGCTAAATATGTATTCTAAAAATTGAAATATGTACATATAAACTATTAAAAAAAGATAAAAAAAGAAATATTTGTGAGGAGTGGGTAAAAGTGTATAACATACGCTGTAAGCACTTAGGAAGTGTGGGTTCAAATACCACACACGTCGCAAGAGTTATTCTCCCTTACGACATTTACAGCCACGCCTGAACAGGAAAAGCTGTGCAAATATCCTGTTCACATTTATGTGGCAGAGAAATGTATTAAAAAAAAATATATATATATATATATATATATTTGAGTATCATTTACGGCGATATTTTTAATTATTTAATTTTTAAAATTTCAGAAAATATTAAAAAATATTTATAATTTAGAAAAGAAAATGAAACAACGATTCAGTTAGATGTGTAAAACATTAGTTAAAAAAAAATAGGACAAGGTTTATGTGGCAAAACAACGTTTGCCGGGTCAGCAAGTAGATATATATATTATATACATATATGTAGAAATAAATGGAAACAAGTAATGAAAAACCTAGGGCTTTTCAAAAAAAGGACATTTCCAAAATTAAAAAATATTTCATAATAAGTTTTCGATAAACAGCACATATGTAAGTAGGTATATACATATAAATATACATACATATGTTTAATAAAATAAAACGATAATAATAAAGAAATTGGATTGGGAAAAAATCAAGTCACACTTTCGTAAATTTCAAAGCAATCCTATATTATTAGGAAAAATTGTGAACAGAAAAGAAATTTAATGTTGGAGCTTTAATTTTTATATATTACTTCAAAAAAATTTGTAAAGATGTTCAAGTTACAGCTGTTTAAAAATAAATCAAATTTACAGTTTACCCCTTAAAGCTTTTAAACGGGGGCAACACAAAAATATTACAAGATCATACTCAAAGTTTCAAGTTTCTAACTTGAACATCGTTTGGAAGATAGAAGTGATCAAGAATTTTGCAAAAATTGAGTTTCGCATAACGGTAAATTAAAATATCGTATGGTAAAGTATTTATCTAAAAAGGAGTAATTTGGAGAAATTTGAAATTTGATTAATTGTTAAATGAAGATAAACAATTGGGATAATAGGACAGGAGTATAAATAGGTATACCTTGTACGCTTTTTGTGAATTGCTTTGCACTGCACTACATATAACAATATTGTAAATTTTATATACATACATACATATGTACATACTACATTATGTATGTATGTATGTAATAATACGAATCTTAATAAGGAAAATATTAAAATTATTAATTTCGAAGAAGAGATGGCCGGCCAGAAGTTCGTATAGTGTAATATTATTAAATAATGAAAATGGCATCTATAAAAGCAACAATTTTTTTTGGCTTCTCAAAATTCCATGGCAATGAAAAAAAACTTGTAGACAAATAAAAAATATTCAGAAATAAATAAAGATTTTTAAAAGAAACTAAAAGAGCTATAATTATTTAATTTATAATTATAAAAGTCTCAGCAAGAGAAAGTCAAAATAATATGCATATATACATATGTATGTACATGTGTATGTAGTTATAATTTATAATGCACTTTTGAAATTGATTTTTAGTTTTATGTTTAGTTTTATATATGTATGTATGTATTTCATTTTTAAAAAGTTAATGCAATTTTTGCTCTTTTTTTTCTTAAATATTTTAATTTATTTTAAAGCTATGAAATTTTATAGCACACATACCTAATACCTATATGTACATATAAATACATTAATTATATAAATTATTTATTATTGTACATACATAAATACATATATCTAATATTTGTTAATGTTTACTTATTAATATTGATATATTATATAAGCTTTTTATTACTCTGAATACAGTAGATACTAAAAAATTACATATAGCCATAAATAAAACTATTCAAATTTTGTATACATACCACATGGTTCAGAGATCAACAGCTACTGTTACACTTAATGTATATGTATCCGTGTACATACAATTAATATTTACATCAATTCCCATCTATCCCATTTATCTATATTTTTATAGACCATAATTGGTAAATTTATTAGTACACATTCTGGAAATAAAATAATGGGTATAAGTAAAAATTTAAAGAGAAGATTTTATAAAGCTATGATGAGTACTAGGTAGTAGATAATGTTTAATGTATGTACCTACATATAGAATTAGACTGTGATACAAATAAAGCGTTATAATATGAATTAAAAAAAAAAACAAACTACCCTTATTTCTTTACAACAAATTCATTCATTATTGTTAATATTGCAGTTATAGCAAATTATAGTTTTGATTGTTTCATTGACTATTTTAACTTGTACAATGTACAGTCTAATCATAACATTAACTGCATTCTTTTAAAAGATCTGCAATTACGGATGTGGATGGATGTTTGTTTGATTTTTTCTTTTTGTATTTGTACCTATCTAGTAAATAGTAACGTGTGGTAAAAATGCAAGCCTCAGTTAATTCTAATACGCTTTTGACAAATGAACCTCTATCTATTTTACTCTATCGATTTAAACTTAACTACCTAGTTAGTGATTTCGAAAAACAAAATTTATTTTAAAGGTATTAAAAACTATTGAATACGGGGTTAAATAGATTAATTGAAATAATAAAAAATTTTCACTTCACTTTTCTTATTATATTTCAAAAAAAAAAAAACATTATTTTTTTAAATTATTGTGAACTGAAATGCTTATGCGTGGAATAATAATTGATAACAAAATCACTTGCATAGGCACTTTCCCCTAGTTAAGATAAAATATTTGTATGTATTAAAATTTTTTGTTTATTTAAATGTTTGTATATTAGTACTGGTGAGTGTGAGTGGTGATGGTAACTCGTGAGTCGTGACTCGTGCGTGAGTAAAGAATATCAATAAAAAATACATATGCATTAAACATTTTATATATGGATAAATATATAATATAGATATTTTTTGCTAGCAATTAACAAAGTGCTGGCTGGATACTGAGCGATCAGTGTTACCGCAGAACTTTCACCGAAAATTTTAATTTGGCTTTTAAAAAATCTGTTTTTCTGTTTTTATTTTAAAAGATTTTTATTAAAAAAACAATTTTAATTCATTATAGTAATTAGACAAAATAAACAAGAAATTAAATTTTATAAGATTCTTATTATACAGAATCTTTCATTATACATTATTACATTATATATGTAGCTAAATCAAAATATTATTTAGTTTCCTCTCGGCAATAAATATGTGAAGGAAACTATTTGTTTTTATCATTTTGTTTAGAAATGTTTAAAATATAGTGTTGCTACATATTTTTTTCCATACGTCTTTTCTAAGTAGGATAGCTTTTAAAGTTTCTATTTCGAAGCGGTTTTTTGTTTTAGTTTTGTTCAAATTTATTTATCGAGAAATTCGTTTAACATTGGCTGACGGATGCGGCAATGTTAAAATATTAAAAACTAATTGGCATATTAAAGAAAATACGATTTGACCTCGTGACTCGCCTGGTTTAACATCGATATTTTCTGATTTTAATAAATCAAAAAGTTTGTTAAATTCTAAATTTCTAATTTCGCGCCACTCAGGTCTAAATCTTGCACTATCTATCCAAAAGTACAATATCAGATGCAGGTTTTCCATTTTTCGCTTGTGATTTATTTTAAAAGTTTTTACATTTTCAGTTCAAATAATTATGCTGATCATCATTAATTCAACTTCAACTCCCAAATATACTTATATTTTCATTTGAGCAGAATTAATTTTTATTTTTTATCTTGCATTCAATAAATATTCTTTATCTACAAAATGGTTTAGTATTGAAAAAAAAATAACTTCTTAATTATAGTATTAAATTTTTGATTTTGCGGTTTTTAACACTGAAATAATTTGTTTAGTCTGTTAATTACCGATAAAATTAATTTCAAAAACTTTAAATATATAGGTATAACATATTTAAAGGATCATTTAAATTAATGAAAATAGTTTTAGCATTTTCAATATTATATAATCTGTGTTAGCTTGAAATCTAATAATGTTAAAATTTTATTAAATCCGTCTATCCTTTTTGAAATGTTTGACATATCATTTTACTATAAATTTTTCGAAGATATTAAGGGTATTCACAAGTTGGTGCAAATATATGCTACGGTGCAAAAAAAATTTGCACTTTTGCACCAACTCGTGAATACCCTTATTGTTTCAACTCAATTTTTGTAATTTTGAACAAGCGATAAGAGGAACACAATACAAATAAATGACATTTTGCTAATAAAAATATGCGGACATTGATCCGTAGAATCCGTAGAATAATACAGCAAATGAGTTTTTGAGACTAATCATCACAGATACTTCATAAAGCAAATTCAAATAAATTTGTTCTGTAATTATTAATATTTGTATCATTGAAAGATATTTTTCTATTCCAAATTTGAAAGCAAAAATTCTTGTAATCAAATTATTCGAAAAAAAACACAAGTATTTTTTATTTTAACTAATAACAATAATTACGATTTCTTTATTCATATTTAACATACCATTTCATTTAACATAACAATTAAAAAACATAAAAACAACAAAACAAAAGTAACGTAACATAAAATCTAATTCAAAATAAAAAAAAATCACATAATTCATAATCCTAATTAAAAAAATTCATAAATTTCAGTTAATTTTTTTCCATTATTATTTCTATTACCATGTCTATTTATAAATTTTTAAATATTTTTGCTGTAATTCTAAATTGTATTGTTTGAAGGAACCCATTTATTAAATCCAATCTTTGAAACCACCTCTTTAATAATGAAATTAACAAACCATTTGAATGTGTCAATTTAAATGATGACAGAAGAATTCACAATTTGACATACATATGTATTGTACATAAAAAATACACAAATCCATAAAAACAAATGCACTGTTCAATTAACCAATACATAACGGTTACATAGAAAAATACTCTGTTAAATTTTGGAAATGTTGTAATTTGTATTGTAGATATATAAAATTTAAATTTTATTATATTTAATAACATTATAATAGAATTATTATAAGAAAATTACTATTTATTATAATAAATTACTAAAAATTTTGGAAAAAAAAAAAAAATACAAAAAAAGAAGTATTTTGTATTCCTTTAATACAAATCGGAGTATTTTGTTCAGAGGAGTAGTTGCGGAGTATGACTTATCAAAATGTACTGAAATACTCCGATCGGAGTACAAACAATAGCCCTGGAAGGGATACTCAATCAAACTAGAGACTAGAGAGCATAGAGCGATGGAGAGAGATTCTGTTTTTATATTCTTTTGTACTAAACATATATTTTGATTCATTACAACGATGTTAAGTGTCAGCAAATTTTCTAAATCTACCGAAATTTAGAGTGCTACACGGATGCATGGAAATTTATCGTAAATCTGCAGAAATTTTTTGGAAACACTAAAATGTCAATAATTAATGGCAATTTTTTAAAAATTTTAATTTTAGTAATTTAACGAGACTTTTATTTTACTAAAAACAACTTAAAAATGGATATTATACATAAATAATACGCTTTCTCTACTCTCTCTCTCTATCTACAGTACTTCTCTCGACAACACTTAACATCCCTGATTCATTAATGTTATATACAATAACAATATACATAAATAAAAATAATACATAATAATTTATATGTATTCTTTAAATTTCTTTCTTCAATATCAATTTAATTTTTATTACTCTTTTTTTCAGTTTTCGTTTCAGTAGTATTTTGCAAGCTTTTATTGTGAAAAGATCGTTATTGGGAGGAAAAAAAAAGTTTTAATTTTTTTTGTTTTAATTTTAGAAATAATTAAAAATTAATTATGGTGAGTTAAGTTTATATAATTTTTTTTTTGTTTTTCAATTAGAATCGTTTAAAAATTTATTATAGATATATGTAAATACATATCTAAATTTATTTGTTTTTTATCCTTTTAATATTTCATTTCCTTATTTACATAAAAATTAATTAAATAAATAAAATAAGTAGATTAATAAAAACTGTAAAAATGAGTATTATCATATTTATTGTTCGGAATAAATTAGTTTATTTAATAAAATATAATGGTAAATATAATATAAATTTAAGTAAAATTTTAAGTTAAATTTTTTTTAATTTATACAATTAAAAAAACAAAATACATTCTATTAGAGATTGTTTTTTTTTTTTTTGTTTTGTACAATACAATAATACGAATCCATACATACATATGCAAATATATGCAAATAAATATATAAAAAGAAATAAAAAAAAAAACAAAAAATAGATTTTTTTTATGATAATTTATAAATTTTAAAAATACTATAACTACTTATAGTATAGCTACATATGTATGTATATTTTATTCTTTATTTATTTTGATAAAATCAAAATAATAAAAAAAAAAAAATCTTAAGTGTAAGCATCAAATCAAATCCTATTTTAAGCTGTCATAGTAGTGAACATTAAATGTTATGTAATAATAATTATTATGTATTTTCTGGTTGTAACTTATTATGTTATGTTATGTATAATTACTGATTTGATTAATGATTATTGTTTAGATTATGCGAACGAGAATAGATAATTTATATTACTTATGCACCAAATACTTGACATACAAGATACAACATATTTCCAGTATTTACAAGAGTTTTCTGTACTGTATTTATATTAGTTATAAAAACGTCTTCTATTATATAAAAGCCGGAAATGTTTGCAACAACAACATTTTTCAAAATCTGGAAAATCAAAATCACGAAATTACAAAATTCCGAAAAACAAAATTTCCTAAATTTCAAAATGTCGCATAGTCATACATATCATATAAATATGGATATAAATATTTACATGGATATAAATATTTCGGAAAAGTGGAATACTCTGATTTTGAATTCAACTATTAATACTTACAGTATGCCCACACATATATGTATATACAAATTTCATTTAAAAAAAATTAAATTTTCACATTTCCATATGAAAAATAATTAATTTTGAAAACTCCAATACAAAAATATTCAATTTTGATATTCCCCTTAAAAAATAGTGAATTTTATACGAATTTAGACATTTTTATGAAACAATGATTATTGTTGAAGGAACGGGGGGATAACGCCTACTACAAATTTTTTCTTTAGTTTTCTTAGTGTTTTTAAATACGTTTTTACGTTTACTTAAATTTATTCTTATTCTTATTGTAAAAAGTTAAGTATCCTTACTGATGAAGGGAACATAGTTCTCAAAAAACGTTTTTAAGATAAATAAAAACTATATTAGAACAGAAAGATATTATATTTCATTTATATATATTTATATTTCATTCATTTATATTTCATTTATATATATTTATTACATATATGAAATAAATATACAGATATATTTATGTCATTAAAAAGTTAAGTGAGAAAAAACTAATATTCTAGATTACTAAGATACCAGTATTATTTACTAACATTATTTCTAGATTACCACCTAACGTATGCTATGCCGGGTTTATCTAGTAATATTTTATTACACGAGAGTAAATGTATGTATACGTAACGTTAATATAAGTATATGTCATAAATATGTTATATTATAAATATTAGGGTCTTTACGTAAAAGCGCATCGAAGGAAAAATGTCCTACTTCACGTGAACGACCGGATGCAAAAATTAAATTACAAACTAAAAAATTACAGATGACAGATATATTGTTTAGAGAAACGTTTATTGGTATCTTTCCAGAATCCAGAAATTTCCAGAATTGGTATCTTTCCACTTTGAAAAATTAAAATATAAAATTTGAGTTTTGATTTTGGAAAATAAATAATTTTTAAATAAAAAAAAAAATGCCAAACAAATTTTTAAAGCCTTTTTATAAATTATTTACCTAGTGCTAGTCGAATGTGATATTTTTATTTGATGCACTACCAATAAAATGCACTACCAAAACCGGAACAAAATAAATTCTAAACTCCAAATAAATTCTAAAAACGGAATGTCAAATTAACTTCAAAAGAATATTCTCGACTTAATTGCCTCGAGCAAATAAAATATGCAATAGAGGATAGAGGATAGAAGATATATTTAGGATATTGTTCAGGATACAGATAGAGGACATTTTAGTCTAGAAAAAATATGCACCGATCCTCTAGTGCATATTTTTTCCTCCGATCCTCCGATGCAAGACTAGTTTGCACTTTTACGTCAAGACCCCTATTGTATTGTTTACATCATATACATAAATAAAATTATATAAAAATAAAATTTAAAAATTGTATGAAAAGAGAACAAATCTTTTTATACACGTCCCGTATCGGTATCATATGCATAACGTACCGTACTTTCTGGTCACATCTTAAAGGAGACAATATTTAGATAGGGAAGGAAAAGTATATAATATGTAATATTGTAATATATTCTTGTTCTGGAATATGTTTCCAAAGCTCGAAAAATAATGGAGCTAGAATCCGCAAATTTTTATCATTTTATTTTCTTTATATAAATATGCCGGTTTTGCAAGTGAAATTGAACATATTTAAAAATTTAAATAGGTACCTTTTTTATTACATATTTTTTTTTGTTATGATTAAGTCAATATTTAATTAAACTATGTACCTATATCTGAAATTATGAAATTTTATATACCAACGATATCTGAAAAACTTGATTGATCTAACGTACCATAACAGGTTCGCGTAGCTGTTATACATCTGTAAAATTTATATCCTCACATCTTGGTATAATTTAATAAATACATAATACGTAATACATAATATAAATTGAATAATACATACATATTTGAAATTTTTCATAAAAGATGTTGAAAGTTTCTAGCAATAACTCTTCTAAATTTTGTTTGGTTCAGTGTAAATGGTCATATAACTCTCAAAATTTACATAAATATATCTCGATGGGTACTTAATAAAGTTAAATATTATGATCGTGTGAGTATGCTATAACTGATACAGTTTGTTATATATAAAATAATCATATTTGAGAGATTGGATAATCAATGTATCTTGTTTACTCCTTAACCATTATAATATAATGTATCCGTATTTTGGTATACACACAATATAGATATGTGCAATGCAATATAAAAAGATAAACTGCAAAATTTATGTTTACCTGTTCAGTTCCGATAGTTTATATACAAAATGTTTGAGGTCTCATCCTTTTGAATTTCCTCTTAAAATGATGAGAAATTAGGAGAAAATAGTAATAGATATTATAATTTTTTAAATACATCATTAAAAGATTTAACAAACATTTTGAGGATGCGCTACGGATTTAGATATAGTCTAGGCACTAGTGTTTACTGATCTGTTAGTTCAGCTTTCATCAATTAAAAAAAAAAATAAGTTAATACTTTTTTTCATAAAAATAAAATCTTTTTCTCCACACGATATATTTCTTAAATAATCTTATTCTAATAAAATTCTGGAAAATCCTTGAAATCGTCGTGAAAAGGAAAAAATATGACAAAAATTTTAATATAATTTTATAATAATTTTTCTTTTTATTTTACCCACAGTACAAAACACTTAAAATGGATTTTCTTTTTTTATACCTAATATATGTAGCCTCATATCTCCAAAGGAATTCACTTTCTATAAACAATTAAAATTAATATGATTATAAAAATTTTAAAAAAAAATTGATTTTTATAGAGCTGAAAAATTTTACCGCCAAATTTAAATATCAACTCATATACATAACTATATGTTAACTTATAATATGTCCAGTCGATTACCTTATTTACATTTCTGTTAGCTTTTGTAGTTTTATTAGCTAATGTATCAGTTAAGAACTTTTATGTATTACAACTTAAATTATTTTTTTAAAATGAAGTTATTAATACACGTACTTATTTGTTTTTACCGACCGCATACATTAATGTATAAGGTACGTATTGTTTTCATACTAAAAATTTGTATCCGAGATTTTGGTAAACATGCACTACTCCGGTGTGGAGAAGGCTGTAAACATTTTTTTTAGCATGATGTCTGTCTGTGTATATGTGTGTGGTTGACACGTGTACAGCTTAAACCACTGATCAATTTTTGTGCAATTTCATATTTAAGGTTTTGACGTAAATATCTCGGATTGATAAGCTTTTGGTGCAAATCGGACAACCGCAAGTGGTGTACTTTTTAAGTTTTTTACGAATATTTCGTAACAGAAAAATTTTTTGAGAAAAATTATTAAGAAAAAGTTGTTACACAAGTAAAGAGCAACAACTTTGTAATAGAACAATTTTTGATCCGACTAACTTTAACTTTTATTTATTTTTTTTTTAAGTCCAAATTTCATACATAACACTCCATCTGAATTTATATGAACAACTTTTTTTTTTATATGTCTAAAAATTTATATACATACATATGTACTTATATCTATGCATATTATTCTTTTGTTGATGGCATAAAATTAAAACAGTAAAATTTTTGTTAGCAAATTCAATATTAATTTTATGTTTGTTTTGTATTTGTTTACAGTTTTTATTATTTTTTATTTCTAATATTTTTGAATGAAAAAAAAAATCATATACATTACATAATTAATGTAAATGGATGTATGAATGAATGCACATACATATATTTTTACGATTTCATTGCTTATTATTGTTATTGAATAAAATAAAATGTTGTTAAATTATTAGAAGTTATTTTGCTTTCATATAAATTATTATGTAAAATATCTACAAATTTTGGCATTGTACTTTTCGTGTAGTGGCGGTCCTGGCGGTCCTGTGGTGAAGATAGCTGATTTTTTTTTTTTTTTATAAATTTGAGTAAACACCTCTCTAAGGAAAAAAATGTAGTTCATAGATGAAAAATTATAATTAAACACTGTAAAACTAATACTAATCTAATTTATGGAACTAATAAATAAAACAAAAAAAAAAAATAAAATAATTAATTAAATAAAACTAATAATTAATTAATTAAAAATAAAAAAAAAATAAAAAATATTTTTTTTTCAGAGTTATGATTCTGATTCTGATTCTGATATTTTTGGTTTTAATAATCTTAATATTAATAATTATGATGATGATGATCCATTTGAAAGTATTTTTACTCCTCAACGGATTCATTCAAATAATCATCGTTCAAATTTATCAAAATATCAAAGAAATTCAAATCGTCAATCAATTTCATCCAGAGAAACTAAACATAATATATGGAAACGATCAAACGACGAAAAATTATCACCACCAATATTACGTTTATTAAAATTAGTTTACAATACAAATTCTTGTAAGTTTTTTACAACTTAAGTCAATTTTATTTATTTATTTTATTTTTTTTTTATTAATTTTTTCATTAATTGTTATTTTATATTTTAGTAATATCTGATGATCAAAAAATTGCTTTACATTATTATAAAAATTTAAAAACAAAATTACGTTTAATGCAATCAAATGAATCAGAATACAAAATAATTTATAATTATTTAACAAAAACACACGGTCCAACACATAATTTTACATTATCAATTGAGAATATATATGTTTCATATAGATTGGGTGCATTTAAAGAATTTAAACAAAATAAAAAACTTGGAAATCGTAAATTATTATGGCATGGTACAAAACTTTCTAATTTTCCATCAATATTATCGAATGGTAAGCACAAAAAACGATCAATAGGCATGTAGTGTTAAATTGTCTAGACAATTACTAAATTTCAAATTTTTTTGACTAGTTCAGTAGTTCGATAAAGTGTTAAACTAGTCTGTTATTATAAAGTAGCCTTTCTAGGCATTTTGTTTAAGATACAATTGTTCGTATGTAAAATATATCTATAAAAATCATACTTTAAAAAAAAAAATTATATTTATAAAATTATTAATTATATTTTTAATTTACATTTTATAGGATTATTAACACAACCACCATCTAGTGCTGGAACAAATGGTAAAATGTTTGGAAATGGTATTTATTTTGCTGATGTTGTTACTAAAGCAGCTCAATATTGTAAAGCAGATCGATCTAATCCATATGGTATATTAATTTTAGCTCAAGTTGCTTTAGGTGAAGAATATATAAAAACAGAATGTGAACATATATCTCAATTACCAGATGGTAAAAATAGTGTTAAAGCACTAGGAAGATATCAACCAAAAAAAAATGAATGTATTCGAACAAATTATGGTATTAAAATACCACTTGGTACACCAACATTGCAATCAGATTTAAAAACAAGTCTTTTTTATAATGAATATATTGTTTATGATATGAATCAGATATTTTTTGAATATTTAGTTTTAGTTAAATTTGATTATTGATTTTTTATTTTTGTGTAAATTGAAAGGTTTACAACACATAGTAATTCTTTGTTTTAACACATATTTTCTAACACATTCTTTCAACACATAGCAATTCTAATTCTAATTTTTTTTTAGTGTAGGTTAGAAATATTTTTTATGAATACGTACATATGTATGTTATTTTTATTTAAATTTAAAATTTTTAGGAATTATATACAAAATTTAACAATTTATTCAACTCAATACAAACTGTTAATATATGGAAGGCTAACGAAATCCGGGCTACCGTAATGCGGTTTTATCAAAATCCGGCTTTTGTAAATTCAGTTCTTGCTAAATCCGATTTTTTCCATTAGTTTGTGCTAATTATTTAAATTTTTTTTTATATACATCTAATCTCTAAAGCTATGATATTTATTTTTGATTATGTTAATTTGACTACTGCCTTCGGGTAGAATTTCATAAATATATTTTGTTCGATAAAATAGTTTGTAATCACTTTTAGGGTCTAAATTTATTGATGCATGCTCTTAGTATATGCCTTTCAATTTTTCTTAATTTTTCCATATTGGTTGAATTTATGTTATACCAAATTGAAGCTCCGTATGTTATAACGGGCCTAATTAGAGCCTTGTATGCAATTATTTTTACTTTCTCATTTATTTTTTTTATTATAAAACAGGCTTCTACACATCGCAAATGCTATTCTTACTTTTGTTACTTGTTTGTTAATATGCTTGAAAAAGTTCAATCTATTTGTTAAGTGTACTGCTAAATATCGTACTAATTCTTTATGAAGTATCAATACACCATTTTTTGTTTTTATTTGAAATTTCCTCCATCTTTTTTTAATATCATAATTACATTTTTCTAGTCCTAGCCTAAACAGAATAGTTTCATTTTTTTTTCTCTTTGGTAATTAGGTTCCAATTATCAAGAAACTCTTCAACTGTATTATATAAGATTTGCAGATTGTTTTGAGCTTTTCTCTGCGCTTGTATAAATAACTATGTCGTCAGCAAAAGCTATTCCTCTGTTTGTACTTATTTCAAAATTCTTATCTTGGAACATGTCCGATATAAGGGTATTAAATAATGTAGGTGCTAATACTGTTCCTTGCTGTAATCCTGAGTGTACATTATATATTATTTCTGATTCTTCATAATTATTTGATATCACAAATTTTTTTAATTGATCATTTAATAAATCATTAGTACTAAAATTTCAGAAAAGTTGTATTTTACCATTTTATAGATTAAATCACTTATCCATAATGTGTCGAACGCTGTTTTTAGATCTATTAGACATGTTCCTACACATTTGTTTGTATTTAAATTCCAGCATATGTCTGATGTGATTTTGTTTATTACGTGAACTGTACTATGTTTTTTTTTAAAACCGAATTGACATTCTGATATTATTTTTTTAGTTTCTAAGATTTTGTCAAGTTTTATTTTGATAACTTTCTCAAATATTTTACTTATGTTAGGAAGAATGTTAATTTGTCTATAGCTTTGATAATCGTATGGGTCTTTCCCTGGTTTTTTAATAGGGGTTATTTTTGAAATTTTCCATTCATCTATAAAAAAAATTGTTGTTTATCATATTGTTGAATAATATGCAATATGTTTTAATTATTGGGTCTGGAAGTTTTCTTAATATAAAATTAGGTATTTCATCTAGGCCAAATGATTTCTTGTTATTTGTATTTTTAATAATTTTTTTTATTTCATTAAATGTTGTAAATACATTTTTATCTATCTCATCACTGTCGGCCTTCCTGTTATCATTAAATTCAATAAATTTATCGTTGTTTATAATTTTATTTTGTAATTTATGTTTAATCTTATTTTCTGTTTTTTTTTACTATACGATTGATGGCAATGTTTTTAGAACCTCATAGTATTTCCCTAGTATTTTCATTTTATCTTCATTATTTGTAATAATGAAATTTCCATTTATACAGTATAATGAATTTCTAGCTACATCAGCTTGTTCTAATAATTTCTCTTGTGCCTGTGGTATTGTTAGGTCATTAATGTTTTGATGGTTTATCTTCCTTAATATTTTATTTATTTGCGGAAACATATTTCTAGAAGGTCTAATCGATTTCAGCTCTTGTATCAATTCTTTATTCATTTTTATATATATGTTGTCCTTTATTAGTTTTTGTATATTTTTTATGTATGATTTACATTGTAGTGTTAAGTTATCATTTCTATTACTTAAATTATTAATTCTGAGATGATTTAGTTTTTTTTATCATTGTGTTTCTTATATGATATGAGGTTTTCAATTAGTTTATTTTTAATATTATTATACGGATTTTTTAATTTTAATTTTGGTGTGCTGTACTAGTTTTAATTATTTTTTCAATATTGTTTCTATTTCTAAATTATCTAGGTTTCTATTGTTGTCTATATTTATTTTTGAATTTAAAGAGTTGAGTTTTCTGTAAAATTTTCCACAGTTAATAGCATTGTAATTCGTTCTGGCTTTATTTAATGTATCATCCATTGGGAATTTTTGATTATTTTCTTTTTCAATGATCAACAGTACTGCTCTATGATCACTATCATAGTCTATAGTGTCTAATTTTTCTGAAAAGTTCAATGTCAACATATTTAATCTTGCGTCCAGTAATGCAATATCTTAAAATGAGCTTGTTCTCGGATATGTTGGTTCTTTTGTGGAGGATAGTTTGCATCTGTATTCAATTTCTTTTTCTGTGAGAAACCTTTTTAAAGTGTTTTCCTTACTATTGTTGTCTTTATTTCCCCAGTTTTTGTGTTTGGCATTTAAGTCTACTGCTATAATATAATAGTTATTGTTATTACCTAACTCTAATTCCTGGAACATGTTTTCTAAATCTCTTTTGAATTCTATTGTGTTGTTATTTGCTGAATATACTGTTGATATGTATAAATTTTCGTTAGCGTTAATTTTCAAACCAATTACGGTCATTTCTATACTTTTATTTATGCTAAAACATTTTTTATTTCTGTATATTTATCTCTGATCAAAATTGCAGTTCCTCCACCCCTTTCTGAGTTTTTTTCTATCATTTCGAATAAGTGTATAACCCCTATAATAAAGTTTGTGCTTATAATTTAGTTTAGTTTCATTTATTAAAATAATATCTGGTTGATGTTTTTCTAAAAAATAAATTAAATTTATTCTCTTTTGCTAAAAAATTAAAGAATTTATATTAATGGAAATTATTTTAACACTACTTATTTCTATCATTATTTTTATTCACTATATTAAATAACATTTCTATTTGTTTGCTTTGTTCTTTTATTTTGTTATCCATCATACTTATCTTATTACTTATTGATTTAATTTCGTTTACCAATTCCATCCAAGGTTGTTGTTGTTGTTGATTTTGTTTTTGGTTTTGAAGATGTTGGAAATTTTCGATTTGGTTCTCTCGTACTACCTTTGTTATTGGAGAATATGTTATATTTGGTTTCACATATTTGTGTATATCTATGTTGTTACCATTAGTCTTTCTATCCATGTTTTTGGTTTTTATTTTGGCGATTGTTTCTTTATACTTTTCACATCCTCTATATGATGCTGGGTGACCTGCTTTTTTGCTTAAAACGCATTTCAGTTTATCTTTAGTTATTTTAGTTTCCTCTTCGTTGTTGGTTTTTTTGGGACATCACATTTTTCTGGTTCGCGATTTTCACCACATTTAACGCATCTTGCTTTTAGATAACAGTTTGCTGCATCTTTGGCATTTCATGCATTCTGTTATTTTATCTTGTTTTACTATCGATTCCCATTTTATTATACGATTTTCAATGTTTTTAATATTGTTTACATCGTTTACGTTGGTATCTGGTGAGATTTGCACTAAAAATAGTGATGTATTATAATTGTTTATTTTAGAATGTTTGGTTATTAGTCTTTTGACACTCACAAATCTGATTTTTGGTAGATTATTTTCGCCAAGTGCTATCAAAATACTTTCTGGCTCATCTTCAGCATCTAGACCTCTTAATATTAATATTTTGTTTTTGTGTTCAGTTGGTATAAAAGTATAATAGTTTTTATTATTTTCAGTTAATTCTGCTTTAATTTTATTATGTATTTCTATTTTTTCTGCGTAATTACGAATTTATTTTTATTAATTTTTTTTTATTTTGAATTCATTTTTTGCCACTATTCTAATAATTTGTTTTGTTATTAAATTTATTTCTTTATCGTATACATAAATTGGTGGTATTGGTAATATTTTTTTTTTGTTATTGTCACTATTGTTTTTATCTATTTTTATTTTACAGCTTTTATCAATATCCTCATCATAATCATTCTCAGTGATTGGGAGTGATTTAAGAGATATATTTTCTATCTCTTCTTCGTCGTATGATGTTTTATTTTCTTTTGTTTCTATGTCAACAACATTGTTGTTTGTTTAGTTCTGAGATTATATTGTTTAATCTCAAAATCTCAGCCTTTAATAGTTTTGTCTCATTTTGAGCATTTGGTTTTTTTTTTATTTCCCATTGTAACACTATTGTCACTATTGTCACTTTGACATCTCTTTTTTTTTTTTTTTGTTCCAATTTGTCTTTTCATACAAAATTTTTGATTTAAAATGTTTTGTTTTATTCTTTTACTTTTGTCATTCTCTTAGTTTTTATAAGTTTTTTTTAATAAGTATTTTTATTGATTCTTTTTAAATAATTAGTTAATATAATGAGTGTATCACTACTAATTATCAGAAAACTAATATATACTAATCAATTTTGTAAGATAAAACAATTTTTTTTTTTAACTTAACTTCACTAACTGAATAAAAGTGCATACGTTGTTCTCTGTACAACAGTCCGATCGCGACTCTTCAATTATTTATTTCTTTTTCCAGTCAATTCCCAGAAAGAACAATTCGCAGAAAAACAATTCACAGAAAAATTTATATGCAGAATTTTGAATTAGAAGAATTTTTTTTACTTTTGGTTACAAAGTCTGGATTGGAATTTCCTTTTTCCATAATATTTATATATACGTATTATATATATGTGTATGTATTTAAAAAAAAAAATTTAACCATGGAATTTATAATTGGTACATAAAAGAAATCTTAAGTTAGAATGGAAATAATAAAAAAGGCATAAAAGATAGATATATGAATATTTAATTTAATTTAATTCAATTTGGTAGGATTTAATTTCTATGAAAATAAATGGTTCCATTATGAACAGAGGTATAAACAACATTTGTAGGAAAACTGCAGGCTAAACCCGGATTCAATGGAAACATTGGCATAGTAGGATATGGATAGAATATCATAGGAAGGGGTGGTTGATGAGGCGGTTGTACTCAATGCTCAGGATAATTTTGCAGAATGTCGAGAACCATCATCTGCCAAGGACTCAGACGAGGTTTCCATATCATCATAAATGATAGGGGACGCATTATAAGGCACCACGCCTAAAGTATCGAATTGATTATAAGTATTCTTTAAGACGAATCTCCCCGCATATAAGTAAGACACCACCTTAAATCAAAACATAGTTTCATCAAAGAATATAATGTCAAGTAACAGAGTTAAAGTGGATTCTAGGGCTTGACGTATTTTTCATTGAATATTTTTATTATATTTTTCCAGTTGTAAAGATAGCAGTCATCATATCACATCCCTTTCTTATTTCATTATGTCTAAATGATATTTTGCATAGTGACTTAATCATTGTTAGAAAATCAATCGAATTAAAAAGATTGATACCATTATTTACATACCAGACAGATGCACCAGAATAATCTTTATATCTTCTAAGACTCAAAACTAATTTTCACAGTAATTCGATGGATCTTATAAGAGCTGAACACTCATCGTAGAATACAGAGATTGAGAAACTTTTTGAGCCGTCTAACGATTTAAAATCAATAAGCATCTTAAAATTTATAGAGTTTATTGATATTGTTTATCTCTTCATCTTTTGTTAAAATAGATTTAAATGAAGGTTCTAATTTCAACCTTTTTGTAAGAGCATAAGTATAAATAGATTCTAATTTCATTGTTTTTGACTCTTCACCCATGATTCTATCTGCTTCACCCATTATTTCAACTTCCAAATTCCTTCGAACACCCATAAGAAGTCGAGAAGACGAGCATAGTAACCAAAATACGTTAGGATTAGTGATCTTTCTCATTTTATAAATTTTTTAACATATATATGTAAGATTCTGCATTAGGAAGGATTGTAGAGTTAAAATGAGGGTTTTAATAATTTGTTTAGCGGAGGTTTTGAGGGCGGTAGCCTCCATTATTTAAAATGCTTTGTAGTTAAAATATATATGTAAGAAAAATAATTAGGATTTAGGAGGGATTTTATAATCGGTTACAAAATCAGAGTTATTCGCCTTTTTACAAAAATGAAATACAACAAAAAAATGAGATTTCGAAATACGAGCATTCGTACTCAACCCATTAAAAATAAAACAATAAATAAAAATAAACAACAAACTGGATTTTAGAAAACCGGATTTTGATAAAACTGAATTTCGGTAAACCGTATTTCGTAGTAGACCTTTAATATATTAATATGTAACAACTAAGCTAATATTTTCTTTTAAAATACTTTTTTTTTATTATACAAAAAAAACAATTCTTTCAAATAATTTTTGTTTTATTTGCCTACGAAATTCTAAAATTAGATTTATCTCATTTTTTATCTACTTCTGTAAGTCGTTTAATATTATAAATTTAAGAGTAGGTAATTATAATTTATTGGAGGAATTTTGAAGCTGTTTTAAATTGTATGGTTATTTAACTTTAAAACATTTTGAAATTAACAGATAAATCTAACCACTAATGATTAAATCTAAGTTTAAATATAAAATGAAATGAAATGTTTTATTAATTATTACTATTAATAAAATTTATATTTTAAAAGTGATTTAAAGTGATTTAACAACAAACAAAACAAAAATAACTTAAATTTTAAGGACTTAAAAAATTGCAGTAAAAAAAAAATTACTGAGAATAAAATTACTTGAAGTTTTTCAGTTAATTTTGATTATACGTACCTATAATGACTATATTTTTATAATTAAATAAAAAATAAATTACTTATTGATTTTATAACAATAAAAATTAAAAATTTTGAAACATAATTAGTTTAAAGTCTTATATTTTATATTATAACATTATAAATAAACATATATAATATTTTTTTGTTTTTAAATTAATAAATTTTATAAAAGTAAAAAAAATGTAGTTTTTCTACGAAAATTAAGGCTATAATAAATTATATAAAATGTATAAAAAGATTCTTTTTATTCGATTCAAATTGAAAATATAGCATATTTTTTAAAATAAATTAAAAAAAATTTACTTATTAGTTTCATTCTGTCTGAACGTTCGTCCCACTTTTTATAAAATTTCTACACAGCTTTGTATAGAATAATTTAAGTTTAAACAAGTTTAGAGTCCCTTAAAAAAAAATTAATGTTGAACAACTTTTTTATGTAGGGCCACCCATTACTAAGCTACAGCTTCTCAAAGTTGAAAAAGACCTTATTTTCAAAAATTCATTGGATATGTCTCAGGTTCTACTTAACATTTTTTTTCAATATAAAAATAACAAACGACAGGACACTATTATAATTTTATAGCATTAACTTTATAATTCAATATAAAAATTCTACAATTTTTTGTACTTTTTTGTTTTTTTCATATTTCCGGTAAGCTTTTAATTAGAATCTTGAAATTTTGCCAGAATATAACATAAGTTGTCCCAGAATTTATTTTTTTTGTTTATGAGGTAATTAGGAATTAAACATTTTGCTTTTTTTTTAGATATATATATGTAATTTTTTTCTGTTACTAATTAAAGAATCACTTATGTATGTATAGCGACCCCACTTATACCGATGAATAAGTTTTGGGTGACATTGCTAGGCTTCATTTGGTTAAACCTTTAATATAAATTCTAATAAAATAATATCTCATATAATGATTTTATTTGCATTTCTAATCATTTATTACAACAAATCGGAAATTGCGTCGGATAACTTAAATATTTTTGTCAAAAGATGTCGCTTATAACGTCGCTTTTTATATAAATAAAAATAATAAGTTTTTCTTTTTTTATTCATTTTCCCACCCAAATCGATTAAATTGTATAACTATTAAAAATAAAATTAAAAAAAAAGGAATTTTAAAATTAAGGAATATCAGTTAAGATTTTTTAAAAATTTATAATTTTATTTTGATTTTGTTTTTTTTTTTAAAGAAAATGTTTAATTTTAATACATATTATCTGATATTATTTAGTTAGTTATTAAATAAATAATTACACTTAATTTCTGTTTTTTTATTAAAAAAAAATATTTAATATAGTTGACACCAGTTTCTTATTAAGAAGAACTTTGGTGTGTACGTGATGGGTCGTTAATAAAAGGTTTTTCTATTGTAATTTTAATTGCAGTTTTTTTTTTGTATGAACTTTTTAAATATATAATTTATCTCGATCCGAGATCTGTTAAAAATTGATCCTCCTTTATCATGAGACTATTTGTCAGAAATCTTTAGTTCTATTTGTTATTATTTATTTATCTGTGTTACCTGTTCTATTTAATTTTTTTCTTCTCATGAATTTTAATAATGGAATCTTATAAATTATTTTAAATAAATTTTTTAAAAATTAAAATATTATAAGTGCTTAGTTTTACAGTTTGATTTTTCAACTGAATAATGTTGTTTTTTAATTTTTCCTGATTTTTTATAAATTTTGAAATACGTACATATGTACATTTTTTTTTTCTTGGAATGGGGAATGGGGATTTACCTAAATTTGTATGCATGTATACATGTATACATAATACACAATACATGCTATCTAAAATGTGCGTTAACTGAATGATAAATGTAAATATGTTCTGTCTGTAGTAAATATGTGTTTTTTTTATGCTACATTATGATATCGGAGCTTTTTGATTTCGTCAATTTTTTTGGTATTTAGTTATTAGTGAATTCTCAATGTGATAGGATTGTTTAGGTGGGTTTCAGCGACTCAGCCAGCTACACCGACAAGATATTTTTCTCTCTTCTGATATTTGTTTATTTTTTTTTTTTTTTAATAGAAGCAAACGAAAATTTATTATGGGAAATAATCTGTCATCTGCAAGTTATTTTTAAATTCTTTTATTTTTGTTTATGTCATATGTAATTAAATAAGAATGTATGTAGTATGTATAATTAATAAAAAAATGTTTGAGAACAATAACTCAGTTACGTTAAATTTAGTGAGATATACATATGTACATAGATAAGTAAGTTTATTTAAGTAAAAGTAATATAATAATAATAATTAATAAGTAATATTTGATTACGAACTTCTCTCTTACTATAACTGTGTTAGTGTTTTTTTTAAGTATAGCAAATTATAAGAGAAAAGAGAAAAAAAGTTTTTAAAATAATAAAAAAAAAAGAAACCAAAGAAATGCTTTAAAATCAAAAAGTAAACACTGACGTAAGTAATAACTTAATAAGATAGGATTATAGGAACTCAACAGAAACACTTGTAAGTCATTAGTCATCAATTATCATAAAAAATAGTATAATTGTTAATTAATATATGTACATATCAATTATACATATGTAGATAATATGTGTGTTGTTTACTATTTTATAGTTGAATCTACACAGATTTTCTTGAATTGGATTCTTTAGTATGTACTGTATATTTCCATATAGCTAAAATCAATGATGATTTAGTGCAATTTTATTCTGCGTTAAAAATAATGGGCTTATCTAAATCACAAGCTATGGTGATTTACTCAATGAACATTTTAATACCTCTACATTGCCAGAAATCATAATGAATGAATCAACCCTAAAATGGGAGGGTAATACCCTGTTTTAAAATCTCTTTGTTTCAAAATCTTTCGATTTTGAAAAATCTCTCGTATAAAAATCCCTTGTTTAAAATCCAGCGTATCAAAATCCCCAGTTTTGTAATCTATCTCGTAAAATACATTCTTTGGTAATATGCTTTTTTAAAATCCCATATTCTAGCATTTTTAGAGATTTTAATTTTATTCATTTATCTGTATTTCTGTAATATGGTGTTTTTATTATGTATTAATTATTGATTTCAAAAATAACTAAAAATAAAATTTGTACATAAAAATTCTTTTCAAGAACAAATAAAAGAAAAATTAATTAATGTCAAATATAATGAAACAAAAACAAATTATTATTTGCATTTTAGAATTTAATTTTTTTCTTTTTAATGCATTTCTCTGCCACATAAATGTGAACAGAAAACTACATAGCCTGGTTGTAAATAGGCATGGTTGTAAATGACGTAAGGGGGAATACTCTCGTGCGGGACTCGAAACCACATTTCCTCGGTGTTTACAGCGTATTTTATACGCTCTTACCCTCTAGGCCACCGAGGCCCCAGAGTTTAATGATATATTATTAGAAATATTTTTTAAAAAATCTATATTTTCCATTTCAAGCCTTTTTTTAATCACATTTTTAATTTTTTTTAATGTTTGAAGCTGAGATTTTGGTTTTTGTAATTTTTCACCCGAGCTTTACCTAACAACAATATGTTCCTGTGCTAATTCAGAAATTAGCTTATATATATGATTTGCCTACTATGGTATTCAAGCGTCTGTCACTAGGTTCTGCTCTATTTTGAGTTTTAGGGAAATTGAGTTTTTTTTGAGTTTTTTTGAGTTTTTCTGCATCAGTAATAGACCAAAAATTTGGATTATATCGCGGTTTAGATGGCTTCCCATATTTTCCGGTATTAGCTGTTATATCATTTATTTTAAACCAAGTTGCAATTTTTTTGGCGTCATTATTAAGAATTTTAAATAAGTATGAAAAATAATCAGGAATTCTTTCTGTCGGCACAAATGCCAAACTCTTTATCATGCGAATCTGTAAGCTTAATCTTTCACCATTTCGCCAATCCTTCAGCTTATTCGCCAATATTCAGCTTATTCGCTAATATTTAATCGCCAATCCTTCAGCTTGTACCTTTAGCCAAATAATTTAGCCGAAGTGGATCCGAATAGACATCCTTTAAATATAGCTGATGGGAAAAATTCTTTTGCGGCAGCTACACTAGCTTTTTCGAAATCTGAAATGATTCTTATAGGATTCAAGTGTATATACCATTGACAAGCTATGTAACAATGTTCATAAAAGAATTCCTGATAAGCTATCTTACTTTTGGAGCTCATTAGACAAAATACTAATGGGATTATTTGGTTATTGATTTGACCATGTATTGTAAATAATTGTCTCTTGATATTTGGAACAATATCAAACTTTTCATCCATCAACCAGCATGTTGATTCCTGTAATATAGCTTAAAACTTGAAAATGTGCCTAAAATTATAGCATGTTGATTTCTGTAATAGCTTAAAACTTGAAAATGTGCCTAAAATTATAATTTTCTCATTATTAAAAGTCTATTCTGCAAGAATAAACTGTTCACCCTCTACAAATTTCAGATTTTCTGGTATTTGAATTTCTTGTAAGTTTTCAGGTTATTTCAGAACATTTGATCGTTTTTGGGCTGAATTAGAAGGTAAACAAATTATGCATTTATTCTTCATTACATTCTCTTATACTCTTTCTAATAATTTGTGAAGGCTTAGACGTTGTTGTTTTAGCAATGCTTTTTATTTTTGTATTAATTTGACAAATGTTTTTTTCAAAAGCCTGAGGATCATGTGAATGAGCAGTTGGTTCTTTATGGATTATATGTTTTCCATCTACCAAAACTGTCACAATACGACCTACACACAATAAGGACTTACGTTGAGCAAACGACCATCTAAATGTTTTGTTGCTTTTACCATTTAAATGATAATCGTACCCGTCTACAAATAATTTATCATTCCCCTTATTTGATTTCAATATTTCAACTTTAATTTTTTGAATAATATTACTTGTCACATAACTTCTTTTCACAAAGCAATAAAATAATTAATTAAAAGCTGAAAAAAAGTAATTTGGGGAATTCCGTTTTTGAAATATTATTTTGTAGTAATACACGTTTTTAAAATTTTTTTTCTCGTTTTTTTTTTGTAATTCGCGTCCGAACTCTGAATGCAGTTTTGTTAACAAAAAATCCCTCGTTTTTAAAATAATTTTTTTTTGTAATTCCGAAACGAATATGAATGATTTTCAACGGAAATTTATCTTGGAATAATCATATTTCATGATTACATTTACAATGTTGTATTTTCAAATATGAGTGGGGGTGAATTTAAAAATGAAAAAATGATTTAAAAAATGGGGGTGGGTGTATAATTTAAAAACTATTTTTAATGCTTCACACGTTTCGTTACTAATACGCGAAAATATGAAAGAATAAAACTACTTAATTTTACCTGGGAAAATTTTTTAAAGTATAAATTATGTGCTTCCTAAAACAAATATCTGGTAGACAAATTAGTATTTGGAAGGTCAAAAAAAAATTGGAATTTTGTAATTCCTAGCCATAGGAGTCGCCTCAGAGATTTATCGTATTTCGTTAAAATATCTGCTCTTTGAAATTCATTACGATTACGAACGTTATCCACCAAATATACATATCATATATATGTACGGTGTTGCTACCTTCTCAAAAATATACATATGTCCTTAATGGTGCATCTTCTCCTTTATGGACGAAAATGTCAGTTGAAAATATCCTTATTATTTTTATGTTTTTGTATATAAACCGTTATATTTGTTAATCTATAAGATATATATTTATTCGGTTTTTTATATGGTACGATAAAAGTCTAAAAAATTTTTCACGTTAATTTGGTGGTGAGTAATAGGCTTTGTCCTTGTGAGGATATCCCTAGCAATTCGTGATTGAAAATTTTGAAAAAAAAAAAATCTTTCATATTTTTCTTTAAAACCAAATTAAGGACATATATTTTTGGAAAAGTGGCAACACTAAGTATTTTTGAGATATACTGGTTTGGTCCTATGCTGGTACAACATTTGCTGCAGAATCCCCTTATAAATTTATAATAGATACATTTGATTGGTAATTTTCGAAACCAAAAGAATTTTTTTTTTTTGACAACTAAAACTATAGTTAAAACCGAACTTATTCTTTTCTAAAAAGATTTGAAGGTTATTTCTGGTGAAGTATCATAAAACCATAAGTCATAATTCGGAAATTGGCTGTATAGCTCTTTTGAATGGGTCATAAAGCCATATTTTTATAAAACATTTTGTGTCATAAAGCCATAATTAAATTATTCTCTGATTCAAATATAATTTTTTATATATATAGGCAGAACCCGGAAAAGAGCAACCTTTATTTTGTAATAATTTTTGTATCACACTTTTATAGTACAAAGAATTTAAAATCACGGAGCTAAAAAAAAGGCTTCAGTTTTTTATACGAAAAATATTAAATTCCGACTGTAAAAAATAATAATAAATTTTGTGAAAATTTACACATTTTTATGAAAAACAAAAAAAAGAAGGAATGACGGCTGCTGCCTCCGCGTCCGTGTTCGCGTTTGCCCGCGCTCCTCCGTTTAGAGGAAGCAGGCCCAATCGTTCAAGAGAAGCGCGAAGTTATGAGGAGAAGGGCTGAGGGGCTCGAAGAAAGAGCCGCGATGACAACAACGAGGCTGATAGAAAATTGTTTGAAACCTTTTGAAAATATTGAATAATTTATGTGATATTCAGGAGGGTTATTGTGGTAATATAGTGCGTGACGAAATCAGGGTAATTTGCTTTTTCCAAAATATTTATATATATATGTATATGCGAGATTTTGACTTAAAGGGATTTTAGACTTGATTAAAAAATCAGGGTATTTTCCTTTTTCCTGAATATTTACATATATTATGTATAAAAAAGATTGCGATTAGGAGGGATTTTAGTGTTTGTTACAAAATCATGATATTTCCCCTTTTTCAGAGTATTTACATATATGTATATGCGAGATTCTGAATTAAGAGGAATTTTAAAGTTGGATTCTTGGAGAATTTTAAAGTTGGAGTTTAATAGTTTTTCTTTTAAAGTATTTTTAATCGAATGTTGGAAAATATTGGGAATATGGTTTTATGACATATGACTTTATGATATCCCACCGTTACTTCTATATATTTACAGAAATAATGTACATATGTATTTTTCAAATTTCTTAAAAATTTTCTGATTTATAACTTTAAATTAAATAAAGAGAAATTTTTCTAAATCGAATATATATGCAAAAGTAATTCATTAAAATTAATTTATTCGAATAAAAATGCTGATTTTTTTCAACAGGATGAAAATGTTCTTAGTTATTTAAGAATATTTAGGCTTAAAATAAATTTCGGTTAACCGGATATGTTTCACGAATTTTCTTAAGATAATACTAAACATATTTTTTTTTGTTTTTTTTTCCCCACTTATTTAATTGATAGGAAGATGAAGACGAACCTATTGAAGATTCTGTTATCGAATTATTAGAAAAAATTTATAATAAAGGTAAACATACATATTAATATTATATATATTTTATAAGTACATAATATGTACCTACGAGTATAATTGTTAAATAAATTTTAATATTAACAAAATTTCTTATTTTCGTTTTATGTTTTTTGTTTTTTTTTGTTCAGAATTTAACTCTGAATGTGAATTAATTGCCTCACATTATAAACAATTAAGTACAAAAATTAAATGTTTAAATTCAAATACAGAAGAGTACAGGAATATTAATAAATATTTAGAAAATACACATGGACCAACACATAAATTTCGATTGAAAATTAAAAATATATTTAAGGTAAATAGAAAAAATGAATTTTTTAATTTTGAAACTAATATTGGAAATCGTAAATTGTTATGGCATAGGACAAAATTATCAAATTATATATCAATATTAAAAAATGGTAAGTTATAAATTTTATTATATTAGCTTATATATACATAAATATACAGTCACTCCTCCTATAACGATATTTTTGGGACCGAAAAATCACGTCGTTGTATGAATTGTCGTAATATGGGTAAATTGTTACTATGAAAATAAAAATAAAAGCTAAAAATAAACAAGGTAGAATGCACGCACATTTCCAAAACACAATACAAACTGTTTAGTGCAATTATGACTTGCACAAAAATTTGAAAATTTAAAAAATAAAATTTAAGAAATTTTTTGTAATAAGAAAATATGTGAAAATAACACTTTTCTGGAATTTTGAGAAGCTGTAAGTCCGGAATCCTTTATAACTAAGAAAAACCGTTAACACACGTAAAAATATATTACTGGAGCTTTAATTTTTATGTTTTGCCGAAGAAAAATTTGTACAGGTGCTTAAGTTACAGGTGTCTAAAAATAGTAAATTTTTAGGCGTAATAACTCTTAAAAAAGGGGTGCTACCAAACAATTTTCTTAGGAAACTTATACTGATTCTAAAAGTTCTGTCTTGCCTAAAAATTTCAAGCCTCTATCACAAAGCGTGCCGGAGTTATGAAAGTAGAAAAATCATGGAAAATTTGGTTTTCCCATAACGGTAAATTTAAATACTAAATTTAAAAAAATTGTATAATTTTGATATTAATTTACAAAGTTAAAAAAAATACCTGTCGAATGACGTTTTCAGATTGAACAAAATCTTAAGCAGAACATAAGATATATGCATTTAAAAATAGGGCTTTTTAAAAGTTTGAGGGTTGTAGCTGCGTAATGGATGGGGCTTCATGAAAAAGTTGTTCCACAAAATTATTTTTTTTATGAGACCTACCCATGGTTTAAATTTTTTTTCTCTATCTTTAACGGTGTAGAAGTTATGTAAACAGACGAACGGACGGACGGACAGAGTGAAACTAATAAGCACATTTTTTCAAATTTTTTTTGGAAATGTGCTAAAAACTATGGTTGGGTTATTTACAAAAAACAAAACTAATAAAGAAACTTCATACGAAAATGAAAACAAATGAACAAAATTAATATATCACATCATTATAATTTAAATTTTTTTTAATTATGTATTTGTTTTTTTCAAAAATGGTTTTTTTTATATGTCGCTGTAGGAGAAAAATGTCGCTAAGCTAAAAAAAAAGTCATAAAATATTTTTTGTCGTTATATGAATTGTCATTGTATGGGATGTCGTTATACGAGGAATGACTGTATATATATATATATGTTATATTTTTTATTTATTTTTATTTATTCAATCCAAATATTAGCCTTTTACAATATTTATTTATTTATTTATATTAATATTACAATATTGTATTATTTAGTACAAGTTTTTTTACAGAGATTAGATTTATTATTATATCTTTACAGCTAAAAAAAAAAAAAGATGTACAAATGAGAAGAAATAGGTTGAGTTCATGTTTACAGATCTTACAGATCTAGAATGCAGAGCGTTTTTGAGGCAACATTGCAAAAAGTTTGCTGTTTTTGTTTTAAGAATTTTAAAAGATCTGCTGTCATATTTGCAGAATGAAAATTTATGATGTCGAATAACATAACCTTTAAAATTAAATACCCTTTAAAATTAAATTAAAAGGTAAAAATACCTTTTAATTTTTTTTATTTTTTTTTTGAAAACTGTGTAAATTAATATAAAATTTTGTTGTTTATATAATATTCATTTCAATTTTTTTTGTTTTAAATATCAAAATACAAAAATTTAAATGTTACATATACAATGAAATGGAGTAAACTGTTTTTAAAGGTAGGGCTGCCTTTTTCAGTTTTTTGATTTTCTGTTGCAGAGTGGCGCTGACTGAATAAGAATTATGTTTTAAGATCTGCAAACATGAACTCAACCATATTATTTTGGTTTGAATTTTAATATAGTTGAAGGAAAATTATAGAAAAAAAACCTTACTAATATTTTTAGTTTAATTAAACCTTAAATCTAACTTAATCTAGTCTAAATTATCTTATAATATACATATATTTATTATATTTAAAATATATATTCATATTAAAATATGCTCATTAAACAATTTTTTTCCTCTTTTTATTTCAGAAATTTCCAATTTATTCTGAAAATTTTCATTTATTTCAAATAAATCAACAACGATATTCAAATCTTCTAATAATTTTCGTGATCTTCTTATCATTCGATTAGGATTATGACTAACATCAGCATTATTAGATCGTTTTTATAAAAAAAATTTTCTATAGAAAAATAATAAATACCAATAATGTGAAAGATAGCTGATTCTAGTCTAAAGATATTTGTTATATTTCGATTTATATGATTTTTGAAAACTTAATTTTGTATGATTATTGCTAATGCATATCTTTATATAATTCATTCATATGTTTTGTTTCACAGTTGATTTATATTACGTTCATCACGATCAGGTTCATTTTAATGCTTTTTAACACATTTTTCAAAAAATAAATTGTAAAATTTGTTTATCAGTTTCAATCTATCCATTCATCTGTCAATCTATCTGTTTACAAAACTTCTACACTGTTTAAAATAGAACAATAAAATTAAAGGTTTAAACCTAGGGTTAGGTTTTTTTAAAATTATAATTATTATTCAAAAATTAATTTGTCTCGATTCAAAAAATCAATAAGCTTGGTTTATTTATTTATTATTTAGTTAAACTTTGGTTCAATCTTGGCATGTAGAAAATTGAACCAACAGATTTTTTAAGTTTGGTTTAAATCCGTGAATTAGATAATTTTATCTACATAACTTACTTTGGTCTACTTTTAACATGTTGGAAGATATGCCTTTTTTTACTTTAATTAGAAGAATCCACTTCCACTTCAAATGCAAGTAATTTTTTTTTCAAATTTTTCAACAAGTTTTTAATAGCAAGTTTTCCTTTTTGAAAGCAAGCATTTCCTTCTCAAATTCATGTTTTAAAATCATATTCAAAGCTACTCAAAGCTTTGTAAATAAAAAACACTAATAATAATTTCACATAATTTTAATCAAATTTGTTGAAAATTAATTATTTTTAAGTAAAAAACTGCTCTAGGATCTTATATAATAAAAATGTTTTTTTTTTTTAAACTGGTTCATATTTTTATAAATCACGCAGTTCATATTTTTATGATCACGCAGAACATGACAAAATTATAAACACAACTTTAAACACTTTCGCATCTTTAATATGCATAGGCTTTGTTGAACTGTAAAGTTATTAAAAATAAACAACAAAAACTTGCATTTGAGAAGCAAATACTTGCTATTAAAAAGGAAAAACTTGCAATTGATGTGGAAATCCTTCTTATTAAAGTAAAAAAAATATATCTAGTTTTAAATTTGAAATTTTTGATGAGTTAAATTTTAAATACATACAGGGTGTTTCCAACTCGATGGTCTTCCTTGAAATGGGTGATCTGGCATGTCGAAACGGACAAAAAATTGTATTGAAAGGGAAGGTCTATTATGGACATCTTAGCGATGTTTTAACAATTTTTCATAAAAGAATCTATAACTTTTGAACGGCTTGCTATAGGCAGATAAAAAAAGTGTTTTGTAGCGTTGTGAGCTTTTGTGCACTAATGATTCTATTTTTTGTGTACTAATGATTCCCATATCATAACTTCATACAAAGTTAAGAAGGTGCAAAATGATTTAAAATGAAAAAATTATGTTTCAAACCCGTTTTCTTTTTAAACATCCTGTATTTGGGGTACTTTTTATAGCATATTTTAAAAAAGGGGTTTCAAGCCCTATAATTAGTACCTAATAACTTTTTCTCTATTTCTAACCGTTTTTGAGATAAGAAGAATATAAAGTACTGACAACTTACTCTACAAAACGCATTTTTTTTTTATCATCGTATAGGAAGCCGTTCAAAAAGTTATAGATTTTTTTATGAAAAGTCGCTAAAATATCTTTAACGCCTCATATCTCGAAAGGGGTCCAGAATAGATCTCCTGATATCTAGCTGCTTGTACAGTGTATATAATAATATGTATTATGTATATATATTTATATTAATATGTTTTATATAATATAAATATGGTATTTTTTTTATTTTAGATAACTTTAAGTTTATATATATAAAAACAAAAAAAAAATATAATAAAAACTTACAATAAAAACGTTATAATAAAAATTTAAAAAAAAAAATTCTTTTTAATAAATGTTTTTATTTACCTACAAACATTTTTTTCATGTTAGGTATATATTGTTTTTTTATTAGTTTCATTCTGTGCGTCCGTCTGTCAGTTTACAAAACTTCTACACCGTGAAAGATAGAGCAATGAATATTACGAAGCTACAAACCCCTTAAACTTTTCCCTATTTTTAAATATGTGTATCTCAGGTTCTGTTTAAAATTTTTAACACATTTCCAAGAAAATTTTGGAAAAAAGTGCCTATAAGTTTCACTCTGTCCGTCTGTTCGTCCGTCTGTTTACAAAACATCTACACCGTTAAAGATAGAGAAAAATAATTTTAACCATGGGTAGGTAGCCCCATGCATTACGGAGCTGCAGCCACTCCAACTTTGAAAATGACCTATTTTTAAATGCGTATACTTATCTCATGTTTAACGTTAACTTAACGTTTTTTCAATCTGAAAACGTCATTCGATAGAAATTTTTTTTACCTTTGTAAATCAATAAATATTAAAATCATACAATTTGTTTAAATTTAGTATTTAAATTTACTGGTTGCATGATTTTTCTACCTTCATTACGATTTTTCTATGTTCTACTTATCAGCGCGCTTTCAGATAGGAACCTGAAATTTTGTGACAAGAAAGAACTTAAAGAATTAGTATAACTTTCATCAGAACATTTTTTTGTACCACCCGCGTACTAACTTACAGAACATAAGGTGAGATCAATATTGATGGGTGCCGTGAGTAGAAGTATGTTGGACCATCATTGTTGTTTCTAATCAATCATTCTCCATTGTTGTTTCTTACACCCATACCATAAGCTCCTATTGTTGATCATGCCTTGGTATGCTTCGCATTGAAGTATACCATCAGTATCAGGACGTTAAATTTGGGGATGCAACTTAGTATTGTTGTTAGTTGCTCATATAATTCATCATTGACTCAATCTGCAGAAGATTCTGTAGGAGAATAACACTGAATTATTGTTTTCTTACTTATTCTTCAAGGAAAACGTGCGGTTATTATTCTATTTGAAACCAGTTTCCATGATAATATTGCTTTCTTTAATATCTTTTCTATATTTATTTCCGGGGCGTCATCAAGTTTTTCCGCTAGTTGTCGCTGCCAATTTTTTTCATATTCCTACCTCTGACGTTAAGATGTTTAATGGGCTGTGATCAGTCACCTGTCAATGATGTCAATTTGACAGTTATACAATGGTGATATATAGGTAGTTAGTTTAGTATTATTATTGTTTTTTTTTATAAAGCTATAGGTTATTTCAGGAACATGGTTATTGGTAAATTATTTGTAATATTTTATTAATAATTATTATTTTTATTTTCTTAGATATTGTATATTACACTATAAATGATATTTATTATAAATTTATATGGATATTAATTTATTATTTTATTTGACCTAGTCGGAGATCGAACCCGAGACTCCTCATTTCTAATGAATTCATTAGAAGTGAGAGTGGTGTCTGTAATCACTACATAAAAATTGGATTTATAATTTATCCTTATGTAAATCTTACACTATTTTTTATTTAAATAAATACAAATGTTTCGTCATTTAATTTAAATATTTACATGATAGTAATTTTCCTATTTCTTTTTTTCTATATATGGGGAATTCCATGAAAAATGAGCCACAAATCGAAAATTTAAATATGAACTACATAATATCATATACGGTTTTGTAAAGCTCTAATATTATATAACATGAGTATTAGTTCTTCATCTGTTTTCCTTTTTAAATTGTGTTTTTAAAATCGATTTTAATCTATTCTTGAGGCGGAATTTTTTTTATTAAAATGTAATTTTTAAGGGTAGATAGTAATAAAAAGCCTATAACTAGATTTTAGTACATGTTTTATCAATAAACATATATTAAAGGTAAATATAAGATTTGCTTTTTTTGCTACTGCAAAGCAATTCGCAGAAAATGGTAGTAACTAACAAAAGTGTACGATCCCGATGACTAATATCATTTTACGAAAATATAAGTTACATTTCTTGTTTAAGTTTTTGTTGATGGCACATCGAAATATTGGCTCTATAAAGGGGTTTTAAATATGCAAATATTTGTAGAATAGAGTTAATGATACCTAGGCTAAATTGATAAAAGAAAATTTCTAAATTTTTTTAAATGTCCCAATGACTAACATGGAATTCCCGGTATGTATATACTACAAGCAATTAGTTTTCTAACATATGTCTATAGACCAATGACCCTGAATCAGAAGGCGCAACTAAGATATTTAAAAAAAATTTGTGGTTGATTTTTAAGTTTTTAAAGTTAGATTCAAAATCAGGGTATCATACCTATTTCCAGAGTATATATGTATATCTAAATACATAATATTTATACACGAGTTTCTGATTTAAAAGGGATTTTAGAGTTTTTTAATTCAAAATCAGGGTTCCAATAATTAGCTTAGCGGAGGTTTGGATTTGCATATGTCTATATTTTTAATAACTATTTACTTTAAGTCGATTTAAAGTAAATAGTTAGGAGAGTCATATAATTGGTTATAAAATCAACTTTTTTCAAATATAGGTTTCGTCGTAGAGTTTTTTGTTTTAGTTGATTTTATATAGATGAACTTTTGACGTAGGTTCTTTTATCGTAGAAGATTTTCTCTTAAGAGCTTTTGTAAAACAGTCATATTTTACCGGAAGATTGTAATTAATATTATATATAAACAGCTTTTATATATTATCTATACGTTCTATAACTTAAAACAAAAACAGTTAACTTAATCACTTAGATAATAATTAAAAATTATGTTTATTTAAATAAACTAATTATATACGAATTACCAGTCGAAGAATGTAATTACTGAAGAAAATAAATTGATCATTATATACGTTTTTGTTTCTGTTTCATATAAATTTCTAGAAGTCTTTGGTTTTACATACTGCTTTGTTTCAATTTAAATTTACTATCGCTTATTTTACCAATTTTCAATGCTTTTTTCTTTTTTTAATTATTATTCTAATACGCTTTTCGATATATCACCCCTGTTTTAAATAAACCAGTCTAGTATTATATCAATCACATTTGACATTCTTGATAAAACGATATTTTAAAATAATTTTCAGATATTCTAAAAAATTGAGAGTGATTCAACATATACATATTACATAAATGAAATGGTTTCCTTATTTTCCATAATTTTTGTAGCTTCTTTTGAATGTACATATAATAGAGATTTATCTGATTGTTAATTTTTCATTATCTCAACAAATATTTTTGTTTTTATATAATATATGAATTTTAAGCCATTTGCTTTGTAATAATTTTAAAATCAAAATAAAAATTTAACAAAATATTTAGAAAACTTATATATGTACATATTTACATACAATATGTTTATATTTTGTATATAATTATAATATTCTTCTTTCTAAAAATAAAGAAGGGAATACCCCTTTTTCAATAATTTTTAATGAGATAATGATAATAAAATTTTAAAGCTTTTTGCTTTCAATATAACCAGAATACATAAAATTGTTTTTTTTTTCTTTAATATAAATTTTTTTAGTATTTCTTGAACTCTTAATGTGATAAGATTGTCATTGGCGAAGCGCGGTTATTAATTTGCTAATACATACATATATATTGTGATATTTTTTTTTATAGAACTTTTATTAAAAATTAATATGGGGAGTAGTCAATCAGCTGTGAGTTATTTGTTAATTTTATTTTAAAATAATTCAAAAAAAAAAAAAAAAAATGTTATTTTGAAATAATAAAAGAAATTTTAGATATAGTTAATAATAATATTTATTTGTACTTATACATAAGTTAAATCCAATATCTATTAAATACATTTTTGATTATTAAATATAATCTTATCATACATAAAAAAATAATTTATAATAAATATAACAAGAACATTAAATTAATTAATTTAAATAATAAAAAAATACAAATATTATAATACATAGTACCTATATATATTTTATATATATATATATGTCGTGTGAGTTATAAAGTATAAATTAAAATATTTTCTTCTCATTAAAATTAAAAAACAAAAACATAAGAATACGGATATACCTTATTTTAGGCATATTGTTGAATCCTTATCAAAATTTACTGAGCGATACCTTAGATCACGTGATCAAACGCTATATGGATTTGACTAAGCGATGAGAACATTAAAGGCTTCAAAAAAAAAACCCTTTGAAAATCTATGAAGGCAAATTACTTATTGAGCCGTAGCACCTATATTTGTGGAATTAGGGACCCCTGACAAGACTTATAATTTAAATTATTTAAGACGTTTATAATTTATGTGGCATTCAACGATTTTGATACAGGGTGTTGAAGAAAAAAATAAATAAATAAAAAATTGTGGTTTTTGTTAAATTAAAAAAAAAATATATTGACATAACGGTACTTTTTTTATGACATCATTAGTTTGCTTTTTTTTTTTCTGTTTCCAAAATGGTTCGAACAATGGTTATTAAAACTAATGGGTGAGACCATAAAATATAAGAGTTTTATATAAAAGGCTATACTTAATTAATTTTAATTACCGAAATTAAAATATTAAAAATAATTTTTAATAGATTTAATAATATTTTTGCAAATGCATACTGCATTATAAATTGATAACCTTTTTTGTTATCATAAATTTTTATTCCTAATAATGATAGAAAAAAATCAATTAAAAGTAAATTTAACCTTAAAAACTTAAAAAAGGGGAAAAAAAAAATAAAACAATTTTTTCTAATACAGAAATATAATTTTTTTTTTAAATCTATTTATAAATTTGAAAATAACGTTTCATATTTACGTATTCATTTTTATAAAAACAAAGCGATTATTTCAGCTTTTTCCAAAAATTATTAAATGTTGAGTTGAGTATTCCGTTTTTTACATATATACATATTTCAACAAATCCCCTCTAAACAAATTATTGGAACTCTGATTTTGTAACCAACTCTAAAATTGTTTCTAATTTAGAATCTCACCTTTAGATATAAATTTATATTTTGTAAAAGGCGTATAATCAATCCTAAGTTCTAAAATCCTAAAACCGCTCCTAATTATATTTTTTACATGCATACATAGCTATTTCAACAACAAAATAATTAAAATAATGGGGGATTTCAATAGTATAGTAATTTTATTTTATTATTTAAAATCTATTTTCATAATGCTTTATGTGAAATTTTTATATTTTTTGATGTTTATTTCACAAATTTTGTTTTAATAATTATAAAACTGTACTAGGTAGAGGAGCGTTTAAAACCATTTTGGAAAGAGGAGGAGAAAATTCAAGCTAATGACGTCATAAAAATGTACCATTCTATCGATATTTAGTTTTAATTAAATAAAATCACAAATTTTTTTATTTTGTATTTTTTCTTAAACACTTTCTACCGAATTGATTGTCTTATAACATTATACACGTCTTCGTTTACGCTTTCGTAAAGGTCCGTAGTTCCACAAATGTAGGTGCTATGGCTCTTTAAGTAAGACCGCCCCATACGTTTTCAAAGGGTTTTTTGAAGTACTTAGTGTCCCCATCACTTAGTTGGGCCCATATAACGTTTCATTACATGATTCAAGGTATGTCTCAGAGTTTCCGGATGATGAATGAATCGTAACAAAATTTATTCAGAAAAATTTTTAGGGAAAGGAATAACTTTTCTTTAAAATTGAACTCAAATTGTTAAACAAATAAAAAACTAAAATCATTCAACAAACTGATATGCCGGAACGGGTTAATAAATCGTAACCAATTTGATTTAAACTGGATTCCGCTAATTAGAATAAACGCTCCGCACAATGTTTGAAATAAATTCGACTAAATATTTAGGCCAGACAAAGTAAAAACTACAAATTGTTAAGGCACTGTTAGGTTGCAACGGGTTAATAGATTGTAAATAAAATAAGTCAGTAGGTGTTAAAAAAATATATCACGCAATTTTATCTAGAATAAAAAATTCGCTTTCAAAATTGAACACAATTAGTTCAGAAAACTTTTCTTTGCCAATAGCAACAAAAAATTAATTAGGTTCTCATAGCGTAACAAATTACATCAACTTAATAAAGATTTGTCACGGATTTTTTGAAAAAATCATAAAGTTTTCATAGAAATATTTATCATATGTTGAAAATAAAATGTTTTTGGCAGATTGTCGAATCAAAACGAATTACTTAGCCAAATTGATTTAGCATAAATGTCTTTAACAACGAGGAAAGCTTAAACGAAAAATTTAAATACGTCATCAACCCAAAACTGGTTAACGAAATGAAAAGCAATACAGCTTATATTTTTTTATTTGGATATTATTAATTTATATTATTTTGCTATTTATTTAATAATTATTTTTTTATTTTTTTATATTTTGTTTTTTTTTTTTTAATTAAATTTAAAGGAAGACGAACCTATTGAAGAGTCTGTAATTGAATTATTGGAAAAAATTTATGATAAAGGTGTGTAATAAAGTTTATCTAATGAAAATATGCAAAAAAAACAAAATGTTTTAATGACAAATTAATCATTTTTTTTTTAAGCTTGAAAAGGATCATAAAGAATAATGCAATGAAATTCACAACTATCATTAAAAATTTCATTTTTGATCCTTAAAATAAAACTAGTAATACTTTTTGGTCGTATGGATTTTAATTGAAAATTTTTTTTGATTTTCAACAAATCAAGAAATAAAATCAGCATTTTCACAGTTAATTAGGTTAAGATTATAATCTTTCAATTATCGAGTATCTTAGGTTTTTTAGGTTGAAATTTATTACATAAATTTTTATTAATTTTTTATATATATATTTACAGATTTTCATTCCCAACCTAGACTTGTTTCGGCACACTACAAGGAATTAAATACAAAAATTAAATGTTTAAGTTCAGATACTGAAGAATACAGTTATATAACTAAATATTTAGAAAATACACATGGACCAACGCATAAATTTAAATTGAAAATTCGAAATATATTTGATGTGTACAGAAAAGGTGATTATTGGAATTATAAACCGCAGAAAAATCTTGGAAATCGTAAATTATTATGGCATGGTACAAAAATGTCAAATTACAAATCAATATTAAATGAGGGTAAATGATGCATATGTTTTTATTTTTTTTTAAATTTAAACATAATATTATTCATATTTCATATTTTTTTTTTCCTTGCCACCCCAATGAAGAGTATAGGCATCCACTAAGTCATTTATTATTCATATTTGACTAAGTCTCAGTTTCGTGAATCATTAATTTCACTAAGCCGTTGATTACTCGGCTGTAGCTATTGTACAATACTAAGACGTTTCTATTATTTCTACGCCATCTATTTTCTTATACAAGAATTATGGTTTAATATTATTTTTTTATTATATAGCTATTACATATTATTTCATATCTATAACATTTGTATCTATTTTATATTTATTATTATTTATTTTATTTTGAGGAAAAGTTGCTCTTCCCATTTCTTAAGAAGCATTGAATTCCAAAATTAAAAATATTTCTATAGATTTGGACACTTAGAACCTTAACACAATTACGGTTATTATTGTATTGCTGATGGTGTATTCGCCGCTTCGGGTATTTTAGCTGCACATCACTCATGCGCGCGCATTTTTTTTTTTATATTATATATTTGAATCCTCTCATTTTTCAAATTTAGTTCTCTCTTTTAATTTCTCTCCGGAAAAAAAGTTGATTTAACTTTAATTTTTTGTGCAGAATTTTTTTTCATCTGTAATTTTTTGAAAATTTTTTTATTCGATTCATTTATTATTCAAAAATTTAAAATAATTTAAATGTAATTTTCAAATTTCAGATGTCTGTTTTTTTTTCTGCAGAAAAATTGTTCTAAAATGATGAAACTTTGTTGAGAGAATTTTCTTTTTCTTTCTTAATAGTTCAGAAGAAATATGCCGAAGCTGTAAACTAAGCATATCAGATTACATTTATAAATTTCTTGTTAATATAACAGAATTTAAAAATCTTAAATCTATATTAAAAATTAATTAATTTATTTAACAATTTATTTATAAAAAATTATAAACTAATTTCTGTTTTTTTTACTTTATATATATTATGTTATAGGATTATTAACAGAACCGCCATCGAATGTATCAAAAACTGGTAGTATGTTTGGTAAAGGTATATATTTTGCTGATGTTGTTACAAAAGCAGCACGATATTGCGGTGCCAATATTTTAAATCCACATGGTATTTTAATATTAGCTGAAGTTGCTTTAGGTCGACATTATTATAAAACCAAAAATGAAAATGTGACTAAATTACCAGATGGTAAATATAGTGTTAAAGGTCTTGGCAGATATAAACCAGATAAATTTCAAACAATTAGAACAAAATATGGTGCTCAAATTCCACTTGGTACACTTGAATTTCAAAATGATTTAACAACAATTCTTGATTATTCTGAATATATTGTTTATAATGCAAATCAAGTATTTATTCAATATTTGGTCTTAGTTGATTTTGAATTTAATGAAATTTGTGGAGTTCAATGATAAATTTTCTAAAATATAATATTAAAAAAAAACAAAAAAAAACTATAATATGTTTAAATTTTTAAACAAAGTAAACTTCAAAAAAAAAAAAAGTGATCTAAAATAATTGTAGTTTTTCTGTTAATTTAAGCTCTTGATTATTATGTATGTATGTGCAATCGTTTTTCTTTTTTAATAAAAAGATTTAAGTTTAGTTATAAAGTATAAGTAATAAAAATTTAAAATATTTTTTTAACATTATGTAAATGTTTGATTTATTCTTCTTTTTTTTTTTTAAACGAAGTAGATCGAAGGAAGAAGTGGATGTACAAATACAGTGCTACCAAAAATAAAATAATTTCGGCAGCAATGTTTTGAGTAGGGGCATAGTAAAGGAGCAGTTGTTGGAATTGGTGGTACCGTAAAAAAAAATGCAGATATAGGATTGTCGCCCACAGAAAAGATATCGCATTTTTTGAACTTGTGCAGAAGGAAATTTCTTTTAAACTATTCTTGATTGAGACTGAAGCTATTGAAGGTTTAGAAGTTACAGCTACATGAATTAATAACGGAAAAAAATTTATTGAAATTTAGGGATTTGAGTTGTTTTTTTTTATGTATCAAAAGAGGATTTTGTGCTTATTTTGATACCAAATTGTATGTAGCCTCATCTGGAAAATCTCGACAGCCGAGACTAGAGATCTACGATGTGATACATTCGTCAACAAGTACCTAGTGCAAATTGCTTTGAATCTGAGTAGGAATTGTTGTCTAATAAAAATCTGTGAAAACAAAAACACTATATATAAATGCATCAAATTGTATATATAAATGTTGTCAAATCCCAACAAAAAAATGAAAGGAGATCGTCTCTTTTATCTGTTTGGTCACATAATTGATGTTTCCGAAAAATAATTCTATTCCTAAATATTGGAGTTATAAAAAATTTTTAATTAAACATAAGTCATAGAGGTGGTGTAGTGTTTCTGAAAATTAGTTGAAGACAATAATTCAATACTAATTATTTCTTTAATTTTGGTAAAAAAAATTTGTTTAAAAAAAAACAGGCTTTTTAAAGATTAAACATTAGATTTTTGTACATTTTGTGATCCTTATAATTAAATAGAGGCGATTATTCATACAAACATATAAGTGTGTGTGTAAATAAAAAAATAATCCAAAAATTTTACATGGATCACATAAAGGTGATACAGTTTTGATTCCAACAATTCCATTGACACTGTCAGTTGAACTGAGAAGAAAACAGTTGCAATGACATGTTTGCAATGACAATCAACAAGAGACAAGGACAAACATTTAACAAAGTTGCAATTTGTCTTGACAAACCAGTGTTTTCTCATGGGCAACTTTATGTCGCTATGTCACACGGGTTACAAAAAAGGAAAATTTGAAGATATATAACCAAAGATATAGTTTATAAACATGCAATCCGATTAACATCGTCATAAGTTTAAATTTGAATCGGTCTCAAAAATTATAGATGATACGAACTCTACAAGTATTAAATTGGTTGTATGAAATAATAAAACTTAGACTTACACATTTTTGTATTATATGGTATTGCAATTAAGTGGACAAGAGAAGAATAGGTACATATAAACATTTTCTTAACTTAAAAAAGCTGCGTGATTGGACCAATAAAATATACAGTTATTGAAATTAAGTTACATTCTTGATAATGTTTGTGTGATACCCTAGTCTACTTTAATTCGTTAATTCTGAATAGGAATTGAATGGAATTTTCTATGTATGGATGTATGTATAATAAAATAACATAATAAAATATCATAATTCATAAGTTAAGTAAATAAAAGGAAAATATAATATGTTAATATTATTATTTTGGATTTAATTATTTATTCCGAACTGTGGTTCTGTGACAATTTTAATTCGAAAAAAAAAAATAATGTCTAAGTGTCATAATCCCCAAAATTATAATCCCCTAAAAAAATCTAAGTCTTTTGTCTCACCAGCAATGAGACATAAAGCCCTAAAACCGCTACTAATTAGACATGAAGCTCTAATTGTATTTGGACTTTGTGACCCACTGTTTGTGAGACATAATGCCCTAATTGTATTAGGGGATTATGTCCCACTTCTAGTGATTCAAAAAGCCCTATTTTTGTTGGGAGATTATGACACTTCGTTATAATTAATTAATACTAACTACTTCTTAAATTATTACGGCATTATTTTGACTTCATTTAAATGAGTCAAAACACCCTGAAATTGAAAATTTTATATTATCTAAATTAAAACCTGTTTTTAAAAATAAAAATTTGATATCAAGCAATAAACGCACAATTCTAGTGAGTATCTTAGGCGGGGGAATTTTGAAGTTGGATGTTGCTGTTTTCCAGAATATGTTTATATAATATGTATAATTATATAGTATATGCGGGAAATGCATCCATATTATGCAGAGGGTTTGAAGGTTTTACACAGATTTTGAACGAAATTTCTCCTTTTAAGAAAATAAGAAGGGAACAATGACATATTTTCAAAATCTGAAATCAATACATCAGTAACTTTTCACTGAAATCTCTGTTCACCTTCCGTTTCGTCCCGTTAATTTCTACGCAGACACTGGCCTCACCACTGCCGCGCCGCGCCGGGACTATATTGCCGTAGCCACGCTGCTCCTCCGGTCGATAAACTGTGCAGTTTTGAAACAAATGTGGAAGTTCTGATGATGGTAATTGTATTTTTGAAAACTTTTTTGAAGGTTTAACACAAATTTGGAACGGTGTTCTAAAATTTTTGGAAAAGGTAATATATCCCTTTTTTCCAGAAGGTTTTACACAAATTTGGAATGAATTTTTAAAGTTTCTGGAAACAGAAATATAAATCTAAAAACCCTCCTAATATCCGCTTTTGTCTTGTTCATTTTACAAAAAATTAGTTTTTATAAAAGAAATTTGAATTAAATTTTAACTGCATTTATTATTGTGTGCGTGGCATTGAGTGCGTTTAAATGATAATTAGAAAAACAAAAATAGTTAAAAATGAATACAAACGAAAATGAAGAAAAAATTGTTAATAATAGTTCTTGTAGTTCTTATGTTAGGGTTTGTAGGGTTTTTGTTACAGATGCTAAAAAAGTTTTTATTTATTTTTTTATAAAAATATAATAATAAAAATTTAATATTATATGTAAATAAAATACAAAAAATTAATTAAAATTGAAATTGTTTCTTTAATATTTTTTTGTAAATAATATTACATAATAAATAACAATAAATTGAAAAAAAAAAATTTAATTTTTTAATATATCTTTTTTCTTTAGTTTTATTGCTTCTTAATTATTTTGGGGATTATGACCCATTGATTTTGGGGCCTTATGACTCACTGTCTTTTTCTTTTTTCTTTATCACCTCTTTTTAGCACATTTCCAAAAAAATTTTGAAAAAATGTGCTTATTAGTTACACTCTGTCCGTCCGTCCGTCCGTCCGTCCGTCTGTTTACAAAACTTCTACACCGTTAAAGATAGAGAAAAAAAATTTTAACCATGGGTAGGTCTCATGAAAAAAATAATTTTGTGGAACAACTTTTTCATGTAGCCCAATCCATTATGGAGTTACAGGCCCTCAAACTTTGAGCCCTATTTTTAAATGCATATATCTTATGTTCTGTTTAAGATTTTTTCAATCGGAAAACGTCATTCGACAGGAATTTTTTTAACTTTGTTAATTAATATCAAAATTATACAATATTTCGTAATTTACTATTTAAATTTACCGTTATGTGAAAACCATATTTTGCATGAAATTTCTTTTTTCATAAAGAAAAAACTCACTCCGGCACGTCTTTAGATAGGAACCTGAAATTTTGAGACAAGAAAGAACTTTTAGAATTAGTATAGGTTTCCTTAGAAAATGTTTTTGCACCGCCCCCTGTTTAAGAGCTATTCGGGCTGAAAAATTGAAAATTTGCTATTTTTAGGCACCTGTACAAATTTTTCCTCGGCAAGACATACAAATTAAAGCTCCAGTAATATATCTTTACGTGTACTAACAGTTTTTCTTACTTATATGGTGTTAAAGCCCCTTAAAATTCCAAAAAAGTCCTGCTTTTACATATTTTCTTATTACAAAAAATTTCTTAAATTTAATTTTTTAAATTTTCAAATTTTTGTGCAAGTCACAATTCTAAACAGTTGGTATTGTGTTTTGGAAATGTGCGCTTTTAAAAACCGTTGGTTTACATTCTACCTTGTTTATTTTATTTCTTATTGTTCCATTTATCTTAAAAACAATTATGTCATATGGTATAATTTTATTATTGACGTGACATATGTAGTTTGATTTAGGTTAGTTATAGGCCCTAAACATAATAAAGGACATTTCCTATTGTCAATTTTTCACTTGACGTTTTAGCACTGATATATAGAGATATTCCTTTTCTGTATGATACACATATAATGCCATATATACATACATACATATGTGTGTATTTAAAATAATTTCATTAATTTCAAATTGAAATGAATTTGAACTAATTTTTAAAACCATCAAAATTTCTAAAGTTTACTTACAATATATAAATTTATAGAGGAGATGAAAACGATTTTAAAGATAATTAAATTAAATTTAGATTAATATAAATTAAGATTAATACAGTTCATAGAAATAGTAAATCTGCATTTTATTAAAATAAAATATTGAAAAATATAATTAAGTTTAAAAATATCTTAAATCAAAATATAATGAACATCTAGTTATTTCCATACAAATTCGTAAATTAACCTTATAAAGTAACTAGCTGTGTTAGCAACCCCGGTTGAAATTTTTTTTTTGTTTGTTTATTTTAGTTTTAATTTTTTTTTCCTAGAAATTTTGAATCTTAACTTTAGAGGACATCCTAATGTGCATTTATGGAGCTAACTGCATTAGACTCTATTATCAAAGATAAAATTAACAAAGATTTAAAATTCTTATATTCCTGAAACTGAGATTGTTCTGGCGGGAGATTTTAACATTCATTACAAGAATTTGCTTCACTTCTGTAGCAAGACCTCTTTGAATCAAAACTGAAATTTTTTTAGTTAAGTATTGTACTTATTATAATTCTTTTGGCTTTTCATACTACCTTTTCATACCTCGTTTTCTCTTTTGTTTTTTTTTTTAGAATTAAAGATACCTTTTCATAATTTTACATGACTCAGTGAGTCAATCAAAAATCAGTCGCGAAATTTTTTTTGTAATTTTGATAGAATTGGTTCTGTTAAAAATTTTTTTTCTAAAATTAATAAACATAAACAAAAACACTGTAATTCAAAATTATTTTTAATACCTATCCTTAATTTTCTATTAACTCAGTTTTTTTTATAATGGCTATTCTTTCGTAAGAAAAGTCTTGCAGAAAATCTAGAAAAGATGCTTTTGACAATTAATATCCCGCGTCAATTTAAAAACCTCTCAAAAAATAACAAATTTTCGGATCAGCGATTTTCTTCGTATGATGCATATTGAAGAATATTAGTTTAATCATTACTATGTATATTTATCTGGCTACATATGTATATGTATCAGATTCGTATAGTGTAGTTACACTCTTGAGTAAAATTTGAATAAAAATAATATCTAAATCATGCATAAATCATATGGGCGATTTTCTTTTCAAAATATATTATTTCTGGCAAATTTTAGACTAAATTAAATTTATTAATATGGAAGGACAGAATTTAATCTACAAATATCTGGAGCCGTGTTAAATATTTTCAACTTTTTCATTCATAATATTGAAAAATTAAAAAAAAAATAACAAGAAAAGTTTTTCTATTTCTATGCTTCCACTTCAAGATATATCAAATTCAGAACATTAAAAAAAATTAGTTTTTCAAAAAATTTTTGTTTATAAGGTAAAAGTTTATGTTATTGGCATACTGAAAAAAATAAAAATGTAGAACGGTTAGATAAATTACAAAATATGGATTTTTTTTTTTTGATTTTGCTTTTATATAAAATAATAAAAATAAAAAAAAAAAACAAAGTAAATTTAATTCATCGGTTATTTTATAAGTATAACAAAACTAAAAATATTTAAGTATGTACATATATATAAATAATATAAAAATCAATTAAAGGATTTAAGTTAATTTTGGAATGTGCTTGTTAAGTTAAATTTTATCACTAATATTTTTTAATAAAGTATTTAAAAAAACTGAAAATGCTCACCATAGGAACAAATTCAAATAACATTCCACAACACATTTAATTGGCATTTTAGGTTAAAATTTATTTTTCATCAATTTATCTATACCTAATCTTCTTTTTAGCACATTTCCAAAAAATTTTTAAAAAATGTGCCTATTAGTTTCACTCTGTCCGTTCGTCTGTTTGCGAAATTTCCACAACGTTAAAGAAAGAGAAAAAAAATTTTAACCATGGGTAGGTTTCACAAAACAAATAATTTTGTGGAACAACTTTTTCATGTAGTTCCACCCATTAAGGAGCTACAGCCCCTTAAACTTTGTAAAAGCCCTATTTTTAAATGTGTATATCTCGCGTTCTATACATAACATTTCTCTAATATGAAAAAAGAAAAGGAACAGAATTTAGCTTTCTAAATCAATATCACAATTACCCAATTTTTTTTAAAATTTAATATTTAAATTTACCGGTTATTAATTTTAGTTTTTACATAAAAAAAAATTTCTACCTTCATAACATAGTTTTTATATAAAAGATTTTTCTACCTTCATAACTCTGTCTCCCTTTCAAATAGGAACTTAAAATTTTGAGGTAAGAAAGAACTTTCTTTTTTTTTGCAACGCGCTCTGTTTATGAGCTCTTAGGACTCAAAAATTGAAAATTTGCTATTTTAAAACATCTGTAACTTAGGCACCTGTACACATTTTTCTTCGACGACACATACTAATTAAAGCTTCAGTAACTTATTTCTACGTGTGTTAACCGTTTTTCTTACGTATATAGGATTCCGGGCCTACAGCTCCTCAAAATATCAAAAATGTCCTATTTATTCACACATTCAGTCACATTTATTCTATCAGTCACAATTCTAAACAGTTTATATTATCTTTTGGAAATTTGCGCTTTTAAAAATCTTTGGTTTACATTCTGCCTTGTTTTAAGCTAAAAATAAAGGGATATAAAAAAATTAAAGCTCAAGCCATTAATTGACAAATTTACTTACCAGTTACCAACTTAAATAATCAAATGTGAAAATAAAAAATTATTATGTATAAATAATATAAAAAAAAAATCAGAAAAAAATTCATATTTTTTTTGGTATTTGGTATTAAAAAAAAAATACGAATGTTCGAAAAACAATTTGAGTATACAGATTACCGACCAGCCTGTTTAAATGGGTAAATTATTAAACAAAAAAAAAAAAATATGATAAATTTTTATTCAAAAATAAGTGCAATTCAAGAATAACTTTGATGCTTTTCGAAATACTATCAATTCATATCTTGTTTTGTCTTTTCTTTAAACAAGGTAGAATGTAAACCAACGGTTTTTAAAAGCGCACATTTCCAAAACTCAATACAAATTGTTTAGAAGTGTGACTTACACAAAAATTTGAAAATTTCATGTAATAAGAAAAAATGTGAAAATAGGACAATTTTGAGATTTTGAGGGGCCGTAAGTCCGGAATCCTATATAACTAAGAAAAGCTGTTAACACACGTAAAAATATATTATTGAAGCTTTAATTTTTATGTCTTGCCGAAGAAAAGTTTTTACAGGTGCCTAAGTTACAGGTGTCTAAAAATAGCAAATTTTCAATTTTTGAGGCGTAATAACTCTTAAAGAGGGGGCGTTACCAAAAAATTTTCTGAGGAAGCTTATACTAATTCTAAAAGTTCTTTCTTGTCTCAAAATTTCAGGTTCCTATCTAAAGGGGTGCCGGAGTTATGAAAAAAGAAATTTCATGCAAAATTTGGTTTTCACATAACGGTAAATTTAAATCGTAAATTACATAATATTACATAATTTTGATATTGTTTCATATAGATAATAAAATTTTCGATCTTCTGCCGGTTTTAGATTGCAAAACTATTACGCAGAGCCCGAGATATATACATCTGAAAATGGGGCTTTTTTACAATTTTGAAGAGCTGCAACTTTGGAACCCTTTACAATTAAAATAAACCTTTAACACACGTAAAAATATATTATTGTAGCTTTAATTTTTACATCTTGCAGAAGTAAAATGTGTGCAGGTTCCTAAGTTACAGGTGTTTAAAAATAGGAAATTTTCAATTTTTAAGCCCTAATAGCTCATAAACAGGGGGTGGTCCGAAAAAATTTTCTGAGGAAACTTATACTAATTCTAAAAGTTCTTTCTTGTCTCAAAATTTCAAGCTTGTATCTAGAAGTGTGCCGGAGTTATGAAAGTAGAAAAATCATGCAAAATTTGGTTTTCACATAACGGTAAATTTAAATACTAAATTTAAAAAAATTTATAATTTTGATATTAATTTACAAAGATAAAAGAAGTACCTGTCGAATGACGTTTTCAGATTGAAAAAATCTTAAGCAGAACATAAGATATATGCATTTAAAAATAGGGCTTTTTCAAAGTTTGAGGGGGTGTAGCTTCGTAATGGGGGGGGCTACATGAAAAAGTTGTTCCACAAAATTATTTTTTTTATGAGACCTACCTATGGTTAAAATTTTTTTTCTCTATCTTTAACGGTGTAGAAGTTTTGTAAACAGACGGACGGACGGACGGACGGACGGACGGATGGACAGAGTGAAACTAATAAGCACATTTTTTCAAAATTTTTTTGGAAATTGTGTTTTTGAATTCCATAATATACTTATTTTCTTCGATTTACATTTAAGGTGTAAAATTATCTTTTTATTTTCTCTTTATTGGTTTTTTTCTAGGGTTTAGGGATAGTTCTTTAACTCAAAATTGTTAAATTTAATCAGTTTAGCTTTCGTCACTCCTATAAAAAACTAGTATACATAATACATATATATAAAGTTACTTTTTATTTAATTTTTTTTATATAATATTATATAGTATATAATCAAATCAAATTAAATGAAATGTATATTTTATTTTTATTTTTAGATGGACTCCTTTCGATATCGATGCTGTGATATGATCCATGTTGTACAATATGCTTTTTCTTTTATTGCATTGGCAGTATTTTTTTGTACATATAATATTTTATATTACGTTTAATATTATAGGATATATTTTACTACAATACTGAATTTTAATGTAATATGCAGATTTTCCAACAACAGAAGCAAGAAATTTTTCGGCGTAAAATGTATGCCTAATATTGATAATTTATGTAAACATATAAGAAATTATAATGTTTATTATATATTAACGGTATATTATATAAAAGGTATATTAAAGATATAAAGGTTATAATTATATTGGTATGGGGTTAGAAGTACTATGTACAAATTGGATGGAATCATACCTTTCAATAAGAGTACAAGGAGTAAAACGTAAAAACTTTTTAAGTGATCCGTTAAAGCTAAAATTGATGTGCCACAAGGTTCCGTACTAAGACCCTTACTGTTTCTAATATTTGTTAACTCAATTTTTAAATTAGAGTTAAAAGGTATAATGTTACTGCATAGCTAATGACCATGGTGTATAAGTATTAAAGTGCGTTTCATGTTGAATTAATATAGCTGATATAAACAATGGTTTAGAATATTTTAGACTATGGTTTAAAATGCATCGTAAGTGATAAAACAAAAATTATGTTATTAAGTTCGTCTGGTAAAACTTTGGTTTATAACACTTTTATGTTCCATGGATCAGATTGTAATAAATTTTGTGTCAGTATTAAAAAATATGTTTTGCCAGAGAAAATAACTACGTATAAGTCTGAGGAATTTTATTCTACAAATTGCTCTAATATTGAAGTATTTAATAAAATTAAATACCTAGATTTAATAATAAATTCTAAGCCAAATTGATTGAATCACATTTCATATAAAAAGTTATTTAATGACCAGTTCATGCCAATTTTATGTATTAGTGCCAAATTGTTTTAAGTATAGCTTTTATTAAATCTATATTATGAAATATGTCACTCTAAATTGTATTATCGATTAACGTGCTGGGATCAATCTAATTATTTATACACAAAAATATATAATGCAGTATATTTGTAAAAAAATAAGAACAGATTATACTTTCGTATTGTTTACAAATCTAAATATCCTATCAGTCAAACATCAATACTTCTATTTACATTTTAAAAACTGTTTTAAAAATGGGGAATACATATCCAATAGAAATTTGTTCAGACATCAATTATATAGATGAATAATACCAATTTAGTTTATATTCTGTCACAATCTCAATTATATTCTAAATCACAATCTACAACGTCTTCTGTCATCTTTCAAATTTTAGGGTCTAGAGACTATATAATGTTTTCCAATCAATATTAAACAATGCAATGAAATAATCCGCTTTTTCCAGAATATAAAAATCTGGTTATTGTGATTATGATGAGAATCAAATAAATAATACTATAAAAATTTTACAATAAAAATGTCGAGTATTCACTATTCACTATATGTATTTTAGCACATTTCCAAAAAAATTTTTAAGAAAATGTGCCTATTAGTTTCACTCTGTTCATCCGTCTACTTATAAAAGTTCTGCAACGTTAAAGATAAAGAAATGAAATTTTAACCATGAGCAGTTCTCATAAAAAATTAATATGTAGAACAACTTTAAAAAAGCACCTCAAACTTTAACAAAGCCATATTTTTAAATGTGTTTAAAATTAGTATTGAAATTTACCGTTATGTGAAAACAATTTTTGTATGATTTTTATTCCTTCAAAACTCTGGCAGGCTTTTAGATAGGTACTTGAAATTTTTAGATAAGAAAGAACTTTTAGATTTAGTAATCTAAAGTTCTAAAATAATCTTCAGAAAATTTTTTTGTACCACCCCCTTTTAAGGACTATTAGAACTGAAAAATTGAAATATTCTTCTTTTAAAATTTAAGCATCTTAATTTAAGCATCTGTATAAATTTTTTCAAAATAAAATGCAAAAATTAAAGCTTCAACTTTATAATTTTGCATGTATATATTAATGATTTTGCTTAATTATAAAAGGTTCCCTTTATAATTTAAGAAAGTGTCTCTTAATTTTCCATATTTTTTTTTTTTATTATAATACATCCTAAGGAAATTTTCAAATTTTGGTGCAAGTCACAATTTTAAACAGTTTGTATTATCTTTTAGAAATGTGTAATGTGTTAAAATATTTGTTAAAATTATATAAAATTAAAAACAAACATTTAATTTTACTATAAATATTTACTTTCATCCTTTATACCTACTCCTTTAATGCTATGAATATTATAAAGCTAATTTTACTAACGGAGTATTTTTTAATAATAAGAAACATTTCAAATGAAAGCATAAATAAATACAATTATTAAATTGAAACTTAACGAGTGACAGAGCAACCAAACGAATTATTTTTAATTAAGTGAACTTACCTTACAAATTTTCAAAGTGACGTAATGACTCTTTAATGACGTGATGGGGAACTGAGCCTTTAATAAACTTATCTTGATGTCACAGATATGATACCTTTCTGCAAAATTTAGGGAAAGTCAGAGGTAGCAGCTAATGGAACCATAATTTTCAAATTCTTATTATAAATATTAAAATGATAAAATGGTATTTTCCCGTTTTATTTTTTATATGTAGATGCGCATACGCATACATAAAAATTGAATTTAAGTTATAACACAATTATATTTAAATATTTTAGTTGAAATATTTCCTTTGAACAGTGAACATCGTTATATTAGCATTTTAAAATATATCTTCCGAAAAAAAAAAAAAAAAAAAAAATGGATTCAGATACACAGAAACTGGGAGTAAGTTTAAATAAAAGAAAAAAAAAAAAATCTTGTAAATTAAAAAAATAGAAAAATTTATTTTAAGAGAAAACTTTTATTTACTCTAACCAATCGACTAACCACTAACTAATCACGCATTTTTTTGATTATTAAATTATTAAAAAACGCAATCAAATAATTTAAAATAATGTATGGCTAATAAAATTAATTATAATTTATTTTTAATTATAAAATTAAATTTTTTACAAAAAGTTTTGGTTATTTAAGTTATAATAGTTTTATCATAAAAAAAAAAAATCTTTGCCATTTTTAAAAAAAAATCTGTTTGTTTTTGTTGTTATAAATGTTACCTCTCTCTGTTGTCTCTCTCTCTTGACAAAAGGCTCTCTGTTTACAAAGTTTTTAAATTGTTTGACTATAAAACAATGAAAATTTGTTCATTTTTAACCATATTGAAAATTTTTAAATCTAATTATGCCATTATAATATGTACCTACATACTTTTTTTAAACTTTGGTGTTTTGTATGTATAAAATAGGTGTAGCGCAGTTGACCTAAAACCAAATATCACATTGCAAAACACCACTTGGCAAAAAACTAGTATTGTAAAAATGGATTTAACAAAAAGAGTACAGGTCAAATTTTTACTTGGCAAAACATCCGTTTGACAAATTTGCAAATAACATATGTATGTATATGTAAATGGGAAATATTAAGTATACATATTCTAAATGCTTAAAACTCTAATTTTGTAACCAACTCTAAAATCCCTCCTAATTCAAAATCTTACATATACATATTTATACATATTCTGAAAAAAGGGGGAAAACCTAATTTTGAACTAACTAAAATATCTTCTAATAATTTTGATAACTCCCGTTGAACAAATTATTGAAACCCAGATTTTGTAATATTTTCTAATTATATTCAACAACAAAGCATTTAAAATAGGAAGGGTTGCCGCCCACTAAACAATTTATTGAAATCCATATTTTGAAATATGAATAACTCCTAATTAAAAATCTTGCATATTCATAATATATACATATTTTGGAAATAGAGTATTACCCTGATTTTGTAAATAACTCTAAAGTTTCTTCTAATTCAGAATCTCGCATATACATTTTCAAGAGTAACATTAATTTTACTATATACAAACTTATTATATTTGGAAATGGATATATGCGAGTAGGTAATTTGTTAAGTGAGAAATTTGCTACTTTATTTTTAGCATTGTGAGTTTTTTGATAAGCGGATTGGTAAGTGGAGAAATACATGTTTGTCATCTCAGTTTTCGCAAGTGTTACGCCCCCGTATAAAACATCTTAAGCATATAATATGTACTATGTAAATTATAGAGTTTATTCACAATATCAAGATTTAAATTAATTGTTTAATAGGGTTTTGAAGCTACGAAATTGTTTTTGCGGAAATGTTTTGATCCCCTCCGAGTAGTATCTGATCGAAGATTTTGTACAACTAAATAGTGAACATCGCATTTTGACAATATTTGGATTTTCTTAGTTTTATATTTCAGAATTTATGTCCCAGATCACCTTTTAAATTTTGCTAAAAATTTTTTTAAAACGAAATTTCACCGTGATTACTCATTTTTCCTTAAACAAAATTTTAATAATATTTTTTTTATAATATTGTTTTTATATAGTAGGTATTTATTACTCATCATTTGAAATTTGCTTTGTATAATTACTATATATGTATATAGATAACTTCTACTTTTATAATAGAGTAAATGGGAAAATTTGGAAATTTATAGGCTTTAATTAATTAAATTTAAAGTTTTGTTACAAAATATGGAAAAACAAGCAAATATTTGAAATTTAAAAAATAATTTAATTTTTTTTAGTTCCTAAAGTCACTTATGCCCAGTATTTTATGAAACAATTATGCTAATTGCTTGCGCGACATAGTATTTTAAGATTAAGAAAGAGGAAGGTAACAGAAAGGGTTTAAGAAATCATAATTCATAATTTTATTGTTTTATTCTTGTCTGTTATATTTAAAAACGAGGAAGAATACAGTTGCCTTTGTCAACTCTTAGATACCCGTACGAACCGTTAGTATGTTCACAGCCTGTCACTCTGCTCACAATATTATTTTTTTAATATTTTAGTATTTTAAAATAATTTGGGTGAATTTTATAATTTCTAGAACTATGGGTTCTACATATATTCAAACTATATGTTTATATGTACATTCTTCAAAAGCAGATTCTAACCTTTCACATAACGATTATCAATCCAAAACTTTTTCAAATATTCTATAGTACCATTTAATACTAAGCGGTAAATGTATATTAAATTTACTTAGTACAAAATAGTAAATATAATTTTAAATATTATATTATATTATATTTAAATATTCCATTGACAGAATAATTTCTTATAAGTACAATAAAATACATATATGTATGTAAATACGGCGCTATATAATATACATCTATACTCTTATCATTCATTCACTAGTGACATATACGATATCTAAATAAACATGATATTATATAAGTATGTATATATATTAATATCATATAAATAAAAATTCTTCAAGCAACCGTTATGTTGTTTATTTATTTCCATTTTTATGTACTACGCATTATATCCTCAACAATTTCAAATTATCGAAACAAATGCAAAAAATTTGTTGAAGAAATTTGTTAGAAAATTTGAAAAAATCAAGTAACACTTTCGTCAATTATAAAGTAACCCTACATTATTAAAAAAAGTTGTTAATAGAAATAAGAATATAATGTTGAAGCTTTAATTTTTATGTATTACTTTAAAAAAATTTTAACAGGTGTTCAAGTTACAGGTGTTTAAAACTAGGAAATTTTCAGTTTTTGACCCCTTACAGCTCCTAAACGGGGGGTGATACAAAAAAAATTTCTGAAATGACTCATACTTATTTTTAAAGATCTAACTTCTGTCAAAATTGCAAGTTTCCAATTTAAACCGTTTAGAAGATAGAAGGGTTGAAGGATTTTGCAAAATTTGAGTTTCACATAACGGTAAATTAAGACACCGTATGCCACAATTATATATTTATTGTATATATACTTTTAAAGCTAATAAAAGTAGTAATCGTTTGGCGTTTTCAAAATGAAGATATACCTTGTGCTATAACAATTTAAATATAGAGCTTTTTTGAACCTTTGGGGAGCTGTAGCTCCGTAACGGGTGGGGCTACAAAAAAAATTATTAAAAATAAAATTAATATTTTTGTGAGATCTATCAGTGGTTAAAATTTCATAGCTCTATTGCAAAAAAAATGTCGGGATCTAAAAGTTAGGTGTTCGAGAGCTACCCTAAGGCTTGGTCCAAACTCAACCAAAAAAAATAGGGAACCTACAAATTACTCCCAGAATATTTTGTGTAAATTTCAAGATTCTAGCTTTCTTAGTTTTTGAGTTAGCGTGCTGACGGACGGACATGGCTCAAAAGTCTTAGAATTTTTTTCTGATCCGATCCATACCTTTGAAGGTATATCTAGCTCGCTTATTTCAAGGTGTTACAAACGGAGGAGTAATTTTATTATACCCGATCCTATCGTACGGGTATAATAAAATTAAGGCTATATTTAAAATGGGATTGCTCCACATGATTATTGAAACAATTAATATTTGCTATAATATTTCCCATTTGAATTTTGTTTTTAATTTAATAGATTTATCATATACTCAACATATATACATAGTATATAAAAAATTTTATATAGTTTGGGATTACTTATTTTTTTGTAGCATTTTTTTCAGTTAAACACTTCAATTAAATATTTAAATACATATCATAATATTTATAAAGTTTTTGTTTTTCTTTTTTTACCATTCAGTTAAATCTTTTAAGAAAAGATTCTCAAAATCTGATCTTTTTCATGTAAAACAAAGAAAAAGTATTAAGAGCATTTTTCCCTCAATATCTGTGCTCTATGGGAGCGCCACGAAATCCCAAAAAAAAATCCCAAATGCCGAAATCCCAAATTAAATAAAAATCCCAAATTCCAAAATGCCAAATTTCAAAATTCCAAATTTCAAAATTCCAAATTACAAAACCCCAAAATCCCAAATTGAAAAATCCCAATCAAGGTTATATCTTTCAAGTTATATGCATATGTTCATGCGATATTCTGAATTAGAAAAGATTTTAGGGAGCGGGTCAAAATTTGCACTCCAAAATCTACCTGCGACAAGATCTTGCTTGTTTTTTTTATCTTGCATTACAAAAAGTCACTATTAAAAAAATATTTTATTTTTAATACTTTTGTATAAAGTAGGTATGCCGTACCCGTAGAGTATTCCACTATTGGAACTTCTTTAGTATTGAAAATATATATTAATATAAAAAAATATCTAAGAGAAATTTTATAGTTGGTTACAAAATCGGGATTATACGCCTTCTACAGAATATTTATATATATCTATATGTGAGATTCTGAGTTAGGAGAGATTTTAGAGTTGGTTACAAAATCAGGGTTTCAATAATTTGTTTAGCGGGGGTTGGAATTTTATAGTTTGGGGGAGGAATTTTATAGTTTGTTACAAAATCTGTATTATACGCCTTTTACGGAATATTTATATCTATATGTGAGATTCTGAGTTAGGAGAAATTTTAGAGTTGGTTACAAAATCAGGGTTTCAATAATTTGTACAGTGGGGGTTTGGGGGCCGCAGCCCCCACTACTGGAATTCTTTATTATTGAAAATATATATTAATATAAAAAAATATCTAGGAGGAAAAAATTAAAAACGTTGAAATGTAGAATAAAATGTTGAATCTTTTCAGTTGGAATTTTTGCAATCAATATTTTTTTACCCATTAAATCGACCCACAACTGAAATAAAAGAATTCAAAACGAATTATGATAACGATAGTGGTTTGGGATTTTGGAATTTTGGGATTTTGAATTTTGGGATTTTGGGATTTTGAATTTGTGATTTTGTATTTGGGATTTTGCATTTGGGATTTCGTACCCAACCCGTGCATTATTTCATAAAACTATTAGACTAATTTTATTAGCGAATTTACTAACAATTTATTAGTTATTAGTAAAATTATGTTTCATAAAAACAAATATTTTATAAATGCTACACTAATAATTATTAGTAAATTTTTAATAATTTGGAAAGAATAATACATAAATTCATATTAATCTGTGAAAATTTAATACATATTTATATTTAAATATTAACTAACTCAGTGTTGTGCTTAACTTACCATAATTTATCATGTTCTGTTACAAAAATAATTTAAGAATCATCCTTATAAGCTCCGAAGAAAACAGTGAACATAAAATTTTTTTCATAATTAGAAGAAGCCGCATATTTCACGAGCATGTGAAATTTAATTTAACATCTTATTATGAATTTAACGTGAAATTTAGATTAAAGTTGTCAATTTTAATAAATTTGAGAGATTTGATTACAGAGAATTTGCAGTATAAGATCAAGATTGAGGAAGTTCCGATTAAGGATTGATTAAGGACGAGCTTTTGAGATAGCGTCATCACATAACGGTTTTTTGTAACATTACGGTTCCGAATGCCGAAAAATGAATTATAATTTTTTCAAACAGCTTTTTTCTAAACTAAAGTTTCTTTGAATAGAGTCAAAAACTAGGAATATTTATGTATATATATTTTCATAATTAAAGAGGCTGTCATTACAATTATTCATAATGGAGGTATCATATACATATGTAATTCTTAATTTGGCTGTCCTTTGTCGATTTTTTTTTTAAAGAAGTTCTGCAAAATTTTGGAAAAAAGGGGGCATACTAGATTATTAAAAATGATGTTGAATAATAAATAATAATAAATTTATTAAATTTAAATAATAGAAATAAAGTTAAATGACACATATCGGATCTTTTTCATGTAGATCATCTATAGATCATCAATTTTATGTTAACACATTAAATATCTTCTAATATGTGACTGACTTAGAACATATAGTTAAACAAGGCAGAATGTAAACCAAAGGTTTTTAAAAGCGGACATTTCCAAAAGGTAATGCAAACAGTTTATAATTGTGACTTGCACCAAAATTTGAAAATTTCATATAAAACAAAAAAAAAGTAATTAGGATTTTTTTGGAATTAGCGGCTGTAAGTGCCTATATAACTAAGAAAAACCGTTAATATATAATATAATGAAAAAATAGATTACTGGAGCTTTAATTTTTATATCTTGCTGAAGAAAATTTTGTACATCTGCCTAAAAATAGTATATCTTCCATTTTTGAGCCCTAATAGGTCTTAAACAGGGGGTGGTACAAAAAAATGTTCTGAAGAAACTTATACTAATTCTAAAAGTTAATTCTTTTTTCCTCAAAATTTCAAGTCCCTATCTAAAAGCGTTTCGGAGTTATTAAGGTAGAAAAATCATGCAAAATTTGGTTTTCACATAACGGTAAATTTAAATACTAAATTTAAAAAATATATATAATTTTGACATTGATTACAAAATTGGTAACAAAAATTCCTGTAGTTTTGTGGAGTTTTCAGATTGAAAACATGTTAAGCGGTACAGCGGTTAAGCGTAAGCGGTTCAAAGTTTGAGGGGCCGTAATTCCGTGATGGATAGGGTTACATAAAAAAGTTGTTCCACAAAATTAATTTTTTTATGTCACCTACCCATTATTAATTAATTGTTTTTCTCTATCTTTAACGATCAAACTTGATCCCAATATTTAAAACTTGAATTATTGATCTATTTTTTACATTTAAAAAATATGTGGAAACGTTGTAAATTAGAAAAAAACTACATTTTTTGATTTTAAACTCACGTTATGTCTAAGCAATGATCCCAGGATATATAAAATATATATATATAAAAATATATGTATTTAACGGCTGTTTATAATGGAATTAATATTTTGAATAGTTTAGCAGATATGTATATTATGTTAAATAAATTGCAGCAACAAATGTTCAAAGGGGTAACTGGGACTTCTAGGGGCTTCATCGCCAAATAAATGTACCGTTGCAGTTATTTGTTTTTAGTGTAATTTTAGCCCTAAAAGTTACAAAGTAGTCGCACCGTTGACCTTTTCAGAACTTTTTCCTACTGTATAATAAATAATAAATTAATAGTAGTAATCGACCAATAATGGCCTTAGTGGCCGATGATTTAGGAATATTTCATATAGGAATAGTTTCCCTAATTTTTCGATGCTGTAGGAATAATTGTAGGAATAATAGGGGATTTGTAATATTAATATTAATATAAATAAAAATAAATAAAAAATTTTATTTTTGCACAAAGGAAACGGTTTTTAAAAAATCAGATAGTGAAAAATGGTAGCGTGCTAAAGCCTTTAAGGCTTTATTTCACATTTAGATGAAAAATAAAGCCTTATTTATGCCTTATATAAGACCTTATTATTTATTATTGATATGATTATATGATTTGATGTACCTAAGTAATATGTACAAATATGAGAGATTCTGAAATAGAAGGGACTTTTTATTTGGTAACAAATTTATATTTCTTTTATCCAGAATATTTTTATGTATGTTTTATTTTAGAAGGAATATTTTGAATTAGGAGCAATTGCAGAGTTGGGTTCTAATTGAAAAAAAGTGCATAACCCTGATTTTGAAACGAACTCTAAAATCCTTTCTAATTATATTTTTACATGCATTTTCAACAACAAACAACAGCAATATTGACAAACAAATCTTCAAACCCCAACTAAACAAATTATGAGAACCTTGATTTTGTGAAGAACTCTAAAGTTCTTCCTAATTATATTTTTACATACATTAGAGCCCATATTTACGTATTAAAATTTAGAATTCAATAACAAAAGACTTTGTTTCCTAAATGTTAAACAAAATTATAAGTAAGGTTTTATTTCAAATTCAAATATAATATATATTTTTTCGTGAATAAGGCCTTATTTCTCATTGGAATGTGAAATAAAGTCTTAAACGCTTTATACAAAAACGCTATATTTATAACATATTAACACCTCATCACAAAAAAAACGAAATTTTTATTTATTTTGATTTCATTTAGAAATTCGGAATCTCTGTGTTTAGTAGTAGTATCTTTCAAAATTAAGTAAAATTAATATGAATTGATGTTTGTTGATTTTTCTTACTTTTAATATTATATGTCGGTTAGAATTATATGTCGGCTTTCAATATGCTGTTTGTAATAATAAATTTTTCATTAATATTATCTAACCACATAACCGAGCTTTAATAGTCATTATAGTTTAGATGTTCAATGCATTTTAATATTATAAAATATGTATATATGTAAATAAATAGATATATACTTTATCTATGTATTTATCTTTATTTATATATCCATCTATGTATAAAAATAATAGATATACTTTACTTTACGTACATTGTTGGACCCTTTTCAAACTGTACTGAGAGATACCTTAGATCACGAGATGAAACGTTATGTGGATTTGACTAAGCAATGGGAACAATAAGGGCTTCAAAATGTCCTTTAAAAATTTATAAACGCAATTTACTTAAAGAGACGTAGTATCAACATTTGTAGAATAAGGGACCCCTGACAAGGCTTGACTTAAGCAATGCGAACAATAAGGGTTTCAAAAAGCTCTGTAGATGATACGGCTCTTTAAGTAAGTTGCCCCTATACATTTTGAAAGGAATTTTTGAAGCTCTTAGTGTTCCGATCGCTTAATTGGGCTTATTTAACATTTCATCACGTGATCTATAAAATATCTTTCCTTGAAAAAGATCGGACAATGTACCTAAAGTTAAGTATACCCAAATTAATTTTTTATAGTTAAAAATTAAAAAAAAAAAAAAAAAAAACTTAATTATATTTTAATATTATAGAATAAAGGGGTTGCATACTATTTTTGTAATATGCTATTGGAATTATTATTACCAATTGTAATAACAGTTTGTGTTATTACATTATTTTATTTTATATATTTATTTCTAAAAAATATTCTTAATTATATGAAAAATGAATTGTCAGTGCCGTTAAAATAATTTTCAAAATGATAATAATGGTAAGAAAAAAAAATTAATTGGATTGAATGTGATAAAACTCTATACAACATTTTTAGCAAAAAAATTTTCTTTTCTATGAAAATGAAAGAAAATAGAAAATTACATAATTAACTTTGCAAAAAAAGAAAAAAACACTGCGGTTCAAATAATAAAAAAATTTAAAAAAAAAATTTTTCGAAAATATTTTTCTAGCCTTTTTTCGATTTTCTGAAATTTTCTTTCATTTCTTTAATTGTTGTATATAATAGAGTTTTAACACTTTAAACCCTCGATATAATATTAGATGTAAATAAAATATATAAAGTTTTTCTTTTTTATTTTTTTTTTTATTTTTGCAGTTAAAATTGTGATGAATGAATTAAACGACATTAGCATAAAAAAAAGCAAAAATAGATCTTTAAGTAATTAAGTACAAGCTCTTTATTATATGATTTGGATTATATAGACAATACACATAATATAATCTTCGATAATTAAATGGAAAAGGACGAATACCTTCTGTAATTTTTATATTAATTATAAATATTTAAAAGATGTTTTTAAATTATAAGCAACATAATATGGTAACATAGCAACATAATATGGTAGCAAAAATAATATGGTATGGTATGGCCATATAAAATATCGAATTTAAAAATTTTATGTTCTAAAATCTTGGGTTTTTTTTTTTGTTTGAAATTATCGTATTTAAAAATCTCATACCTATTTTTGTGACTACAAAAGTTAATCTTGTGGTCACAAATGTTAGTTAATCAGATATATAAGTATAATATCATTAAAAGGATATTTAAATAAATATAATTATATATTAAGTTACTTGTTCATGTCAATAGATTTATTATTTAGTATTATTATTTATATTCTTTTACTTCATTATTAATTAATAGAAGTCTAATAAATATAGTTCAATTGTTAGTAGAAATAAGAAAAGTAAATAATTCAAAAAAATTTAAGATAATTATTTAATTTACTTTGAAAATATTATGTAAAAATAATATATAATAAAATCCTTTATATAAAAAAAGGATAAAAAAAAAAAAAAATTTACAATGATTAAAAATTTTGATTTTATTTTAATTAAAGTATCGTAAGATTAAAAATATAGAGTTTGGAAGCAAAAAGCAAAAAGTTCTTGTTTTTGTTAGTTTAAAAATCTTTGCAAATAAAAACTACATTTATAACAGTGCAAATATTTCAGGAGATGATTCCAGAGACTAAAACTACGAAAAAATTGTATGAGTGAAGTGAGTCTATTATTAGTCCTTTTCGAGATATTGAGACTGTTATGGTTTTCTGTTTTGCATTATTGATTTGCGATTGCCAAATGGTTCTTTTTGCGATTGCCGAATAGTTCATGCACCACATAAGTTAACTTAGTCTTATTTAAAAGCTTATAAGTCTCAAGCTTTCATCTGGGATATATACATTTTAATAAATAAATTTTTAAAAATACTCATTTTTATTTAAACAAATTTTTTGTGTGACACAAGCATTTTTCTATTAAAAATGGTCTTAAGTTTTGGATTATATTTTGGGAAACGGTAAGACTAAAGACCAAAAGTTACTGAGGACAAAATTATGGTAGCTTATTAAAGATTCTACATTTTGACCATTTAGACCAAAATATGGCATTTTTGAAAAAAAAAATGTTACTTTAAAAAAAAAAATTACGTAAACAAATTTAAAAATTTTATATGTTCCTAGCTCTAATTAAAAAAGTATTTACTCGCAATAAATACTTTATCATATGAAAGCTTGAAGAATAAGCTGTCAAACAAGACTAAGTTAGTTTCTGCAAAGCATTTGGGTCAAATGTTATTCGGCAATTAAAAATAACATAAAAGTCCCAATATCTCGAAAATGACTAATAACAGGATCCCCTTCTCTTATGGGTTTCGTGCGTTGTCTTCTAATACAAGTTACATTTAGGTGATACTTTGATGATGTAAACTGAACTTCAAAATACATTTCTGTAATATCATGAATAAAGCTAATTTTATGCTTGGTTTAATAAAACGTTGGTCTAGAGAATTTAATAATAACTACCTTTTCAACTAATTGTATTTTTGTCGTGTTAGACTTAATTTGGAATATACCAACCAAGTTCGATAACATTCCTATGAAGTTCATATAAATTGAATAGAGGCAGCGCAGAGAATTTTTTTAAGATTTACTTTACGAAATCTTTAATGATCAAATTTCCATTGATCTTATCTCTGTATGAACACAGGCTGAACTTGATTCAATTGAAAACTTTAGAATCAAGTTGAGAAGTAGCTGATGTTATTTTTCTTATTGAAGTTATAAAAGAGAACGTTACTTCTTCTCAAATTATGATTAATATCGACATTAATTCAAACAATCGTCTACGTAATATTAATTTATTTACGTTAAGTTTCCATCATAGGACTAATTAGGGTAATTACGAACCGATCCATATAGTATTGCTGATGGATAACAAACACAGGAATAAGATTGACTTTACACTGCCTAAATAAACATAAAAACTTAAATTGTACAGAGATCATTGCTGTGAACAAAGATCAATTGCATAAACATTAAATAAATTAAAATAAATTAAACTTGTAAGTAAAATTTCGGATTTTTTAAATTAAATGAATTTTACCTGTTAACATGTGACCGAACGACTTTTCATTTTCTGATTCTAAACTAAATTAATTTTTTTTTTTTAAACATTTAATGATTTGCCGAATGTTTAAAATTTATCAAATCTATTTTACAAAAAAAAATAAAACCCTTATGTTCTGCTAAACCCTTATGTTCTGCTTACATTTTATTTTATTTTGGTTAAGCATTTAATTTATATAATTTGGATATACATGCTTTTTTTCAAGATAATGCAGATTTATACATTATGAGTCTAAAATATTTGAATATAAAAATTTTTGGAGCATATAAAAATTAAAAATGAAATTAAAATAATTTTAAACTATTTTTAAAATACTTTTAACAATTTGAAAACCAACGGATTCTGTTAGGTTCATAAAAACAAATAGGAAACAAAAAAGTTTAACAGAAACTGAAATGAAATAACGTCTCAAAACTATTATCTACCTTTATACGTACTCCATATAAAAAAAATTAAATTTCAACATATTTTTTTGATTATTTTTTTTACTTATACATATTTCAACATCAAAGCATTTCAAAACCATGCTAAACGGCTGTAGTCCCCAAACCTCTGTTAAACAAATTGTTGATACCTTGATTTTGTAACGAACTCTAATCCATCCTAATTCAAAATGTGCAATATACATATATGTACAAAAATAAACATATACATACACATATACATGTATAACATCTATTTTTCGGGATGTTATACACATATACATGTATAACATCTATTTTTAACATAATTTTTTCGGGATTTTCAAAATCAAAATTTTGTTATTTATACGTTTTCGAGTTTCGGGAGATTTTGAGTTTTTTTTTGGAATTTTATTGTTTGGAGAAATGTAGTTTTCCCTTAATTAATATAATATGATATTTTATTTTCGTGTAGTTATTTCGTGTAGTACATTTTAAAAGAAGTTAGGGAATTATTTAATTTCAATTTGGAGGTTATTTCACTTTATTAAAGGAATATTTCATTTTGAATTTGGGGTATTATTATATTTGAAGTGTTTCATAATGAAATAAACCCCCACTTTTTTGGGTGTTATTTATTTTTTTCTTTGGGGATTATTTATTGCGGCGTTATTGCCTGGAACCGTTTCAAGATTTTAGTAATGAATATCAAAAAATTCGCATTAGTAAAATGTAATTAACAAACTTGAAAAACGATCGCTGTTTTGTATTTCACTATAAATAAATAATTTACAAAAAATTTGGTAAAAAGGAATTCCCGGAAGGAATTGATGGATTGAAAAAAAAACAAGGTAGAATGTAAACCAACGGTTTTTAAAAGCGCACATTTCCAAAAGATAATTCAAACTGTTTAGAATTGTGACATGCACCAAAATTTTAAAATTTCATATAATAAGAAAAAATAGGACTTTTTTACAATTATGAGGGGCTGTAAGCCCAGAACTCTATATATCTGAAAAAAAACCATTAACACACGTAAAAATATATTAGTAAAGTGTTAAGTTTTATGTTTTGCAGAAGAAAAATTTGTACAGGTGTCTAAAAATAGCAAATTTTCAATTTTTGAGCCCTAATAGTTTATAAACAGGGGGTGGCTTAAAAATAAATTTTCTAATGAAACTTATATTAATTCTAGAAGTTCTTTCTTACCTCAAAATTTCAATTCACTATCTAAAAGTGTGTCAGAGTTTTGAAGGTAGAAAAATTATGCAAAATGTGGTTTTCACATAACGGTAAATTTAAATACTAAATTTAAAAATATGGTATAATTTTAAATTGATTTACAAAGGCAAAAAAAATTCTCATCGAATGGCGTTTTAAGATTAAAACAATGTAAAGCAGAACACGAAATATACGCTTTTAAAAATAGGGTTTTTTTTTCAAGTTTCAGGGGTTGTAGCTCCGTAATGGGGGGGCTACATGAAAAAGTTGCTCTATAACATTAATTTCGTTATGAGACCTACCCATGGTTAACATTTTTTTATTTTATTTTTAACGGTGTAGAAGAGAGATAGACGGACGGACAGAGTGAAATTAATAGGCACATTTTTTTAAAATGTGTTTGGAAATGTGCTAAAAATTAATGATAAAAAATTATATGGCAACATTATAAGTTAGATACGCAAAGAGATTTTCCAAAATTATATATGTATATCTATATGTACAGAGTGATTCTTTTCAGATTTTGAATATTTATAGGCTGTTATTGGGGGATCAAAAAAAAAAAAAAGCTATTGTGTAAGTGAGATCCATTTCTATCGGTTCTTGAGATAATGAGGTCTAAAATTTATCATTTGATTTGCTTATTTATATCTTAAAAACTACGCAACTAATTAATATGTTTGGGAAACGGTTGGAAAGCTTTTCATTTCAGCTTTCCAAATAATGTTTTTATTTCATATACTTTTCGTTCATAGGATATGAGTATTTAAACGAAAAAAATTAACAGTCTTTGCAAAAAACGCAAACGACGGTATTATTGAAAAGACTTTACTAATTTAATTTAATAAACAAAATTCAATATAGCTCTAGATTATTCTGAACGCGGCCATTAATTGCAACTACCCACCAACTATATAACACAACACTTTTTACGTCACACATTTAGCGTCACAGATTTCCGTCAGTCTTTACACATTTCCGTAACTCATATTTCCGTCACATATTTTCTAGTTTCCCGACTATATAATCATTTTCAATGGTAAAAATTGAAAAAGAGCCAATTTTTAAGATTTTATTTTATTCGATTCAAATTTTTTGCCTTAAACATGTTATTAAGGTATCATTATTTTGGTATTTTTCGATTATTTAAATAAAGCTCTTTAATTTTGTGTAAAATGGTTTAATTCTTTCTCTTATATGGTATTCCTAATAAATCTTAAAAATTGGTTATTTTTTCATTTTTTTTTTCACTTAAATGGTCATAATTTTTGAACCATCGATATAATAAAATATCGACAGAGGAATTGTAATGCTTTCTGACGATGTATCATTAATTAATTATCTAGTTTTTGCTATATAGGCAAATTAAATTAAAAACTTTAGACTCCATTATCTCGAGAACAGAGAAAAATAGACTCCCTGTTACAGAATAATGTTTTTGGTTCATTTTGATCCGCCAAATACACGAAATAAATATTCAAGACTGAAAGAGAAGTACCCTGTATATATAATATTAATATTATTTTTAAATATATATTACATTTATATATTACTTATATAAATTACTTATTTTATATAATATTACTTATTGTATATAAAGATAAATAATGAAAATCAATACATAGTGTTCTTTTTTTTCGGTATGAGTTTCGAATTAACTATTAATTTGCACATATTTACGAATATTTTTTTTTTTTTGAGTTTTTGTTATATTAATAAAAAAAGATGACATTTTCCTAGCAATACAACCATAAAATCTCTTATAGTTAAAATAAGAAAATTTTTTATAAGTACACACCAATATGTATACATTATTTGAAATTTTATTTCTTCTGTTCGTAAAAAGGACTTTTAATTTCGGTTTTATTATGAACGGTTTCATTCAATTTCCTTTTCAAATATTTTTTGAAATTCTTGATTGTTATTTTCCAGTTTTTTTTTTATCTAATTTGAAGGATAAAAGTAACAAAATATAGAAAAAAAATTAAAATTGAAAAATCTTTGCTTAGAGTGAAAAAAAAAAAAAATCTTTTATTTGTGTGCAATAAATTTTCTTTTAGTGTCAGGAAAATATAATTTTTTTACTAACAAAAAAAAAAAAAAAAGGATTGATTGTAATAAATTTCTAGGAAGATTAAAATTAGTCATTAAATTGCTCAAACGTGTAGTTATTTATAGAAGTAAAGATTTAATGACAAGATGGATATTGATTTAGATATTACACAGCAGTTACAGTCATGTGGAATTAATTAAATTTAAGCTTTTTACAAGCAAAAAATAAAATTAAAAAAAAAAAAATCCATTTACAAAATTTATTAACGCATAATAAATATATTAATAATATGTTCGATATTTAAATTTGATTATGATTTAAAATTATTTTGGAAAATTTTGAATTTTCAGGAGAGCTGAAAATAAACCAAAAATTGTTTAGAAAGGGCAGGTAATTTCTTATACCTACCTAATATAAATATGTATGTCTTATTAAATTATGAGCCTAATGACACAAATGTTTTACTTGTATTTAAAGTAAATTTCTTTTTTTCTCCTTTTTACTCCTATAAGGAGCATATATAGTATCCGCTAAGTAATTTATTTCTTATATATGTCTATCTAAGTCGATTTTCTGGAATCATTAGCTATTGTATAACTACGAAACGCAAATATTTTTATTTGTTCATGATCTGTTATCTTATACAAGAACTCTTTAATGGTTTTTTTATTTATTTTATTATATATTACGGTATGATATTAATTATGTGATATATAAATAAATAATGAGACCTTTCAATTGAAATTTAATGAGTACATTATTGGTTGCATATTTAAAGTAAATACATATTTAAGATTTTCATAATTTTGAAAAAAAATTACAAAATAAAAATAAACCAATAGATATTGTGGAATTAAATACCATAATCATGATATGTAATAATGTAATACCCAAGTCCCAACTACTATTTAATTTCGTTTTCTCGCTGGTCATACTCTTCCCAATTGCCATAACATTTTAAATTGAATTTTTAAGCCTTCTCTGATAATTTAAATATAGTACAAAAATAAAGAAAATTGTTTTATATTTGAAAGAACCCATTCAGTTATTCATGAAAATTTAACTCAAACACATTACAAAAAAAAAAAAAATATTAAAATAAAACTAAAATTAAAATTTCGTTATAATATAACGAAAACCAAAGAAAAAATTGTAACAGAATTGAAAAAAAAAAGAAAGAAAAGTTTTATAAAATTATTTAAAAAAAATGTTAACATTTATGAACTTTATTTGTAAAATTTTTGATTTGACCATAACTTTTTCTAAACTTTTCCAAAGAAATTCCTACAAATAAAAAGGATATTCGTTCTTTTGTTTTGGTATAAATCGTTTATACTTTTGGCATCGTAAGACCTATTATTATGTATTCTTTTCATAATATCAGTTAAATTATATTGTTAAATTGTATTAAAAAGGATTAAACAGTTTAATTTCTTGAAATTTGAAACTTTTTAGTAAATTAGAATATTCTTCCATTTAAAACAATTTTTTCCATTTCTATTCAATAGAAAACTGAATTTAATGTTTAATGTAATGAAAGCAATAGATTATTTGTTTTTTTTTACTAAGAAAAAACGTTATTTTTTAAATTTAAATAATAACGGTATATTTAATATTATTTTTTATTCTCTTTATTTTTTATTATTAAAAATTTGTAAGCAAATATAGAAAATTTTTTTTAATTTTCATCACAAATTGTTTTGAATTTTCCTCGCTCGTTGTTTTCTCAAATTAAAAATAAATCTATGATAAATAAATAGATACAATTTACATATAGATAAATTTAATATTAAAACTAGTATCAGTTGGTTTTGTGCGTTCAAGCGACAAAATAAAACTAAATTCAATATAAAGTAATTTCTTTCAAAGTAAGCGTAATGTCTCTTAAGAAATTATCAAAAAAGTGAAATTTTTCTCTTTAATTAAAAATTATTGTATTTGTATCTATTGCAGATAGATATAAAAAAAAAAACAAAAACAATTTCTATATAGCTGAGTATAAAAAGTAAAAATTTCCTTTTCAAAATTTCCCTAAAATTATCAAAAAAAAAAAACAAAAAAAAAAGAAATCCCTTTACAATAAATGTTGATACACAAAATCAAAATATTATAATTATTATAAATTCTTAAGAATTATTCATTTTCTTTTTATGTTGTCAGTTTGTATCGGGCTGTTATTAAAAACGGTTGCTTTTTTTTTTGCTAATCCTTTGAAACAGAAAAATAAATCCGAATAGAATAATTTTCTATGTTAAAAATTTTTTGGAAGTAAAAAAACAAAAAAAAAATAAAATCAAAAATTAAAACAATAATAAATGATGAATTATTAAACGGAAATAATTTTCAAATGTACTACAAGAAAAATAATAGACAAGAAACCATTAAAAAAAAAAAAAATGAAAAAAACACGATATCGCTAAATTTATTGTTAACTTAATATTTTTAAAAAGGATTTATAAATATTAAGGTTATCAATAGTAAATATTAGAAAAAGAAATAATAATAATAAATTAATATTATAATATAAATATGTGTTAATTAATTAAAATTTTTATTTATATAAAAATACAATAAGTGAAAATTATATATATATATATATATATCTATATTTACATATATAATCATCATATATATATATATATATATATATATATATATATAAATATATATATATATATATAAATATAAAAACACTATTTATAAAACTAATGAAATTGCTATATTTTCACAAACCTATTTATAGTGTTAAAAAATTAATTGCATACTTTTAGGCTGAAATCATGTGTTGCAATAAAGGAAAAGAAAATTAAAACAGAAAACTAAATAATAAACGAAAGAAAACTTGAAAATATTTAAATTGCAATAGAAACAAAAAAAAAAAAAAATATAAAAATGTAAATCAATAAAAATAAAAAAATTCAAAATATTACATTGAACAAAAAAAAAAAAACAAAAGAAAGGAAAAAGTAACAATGTTGTAAATAATTAATTTTAAAAAGAGAAAATAAAAATTAAAAGGTAAAATCTAAAAGAAAATAAAAAAAAATATAAATAAGGATTATAAATAGGTAGGTTTTATTATATTTTTATAACTACTTATAAATAAATTACTTGATACAATGTAAAGGTAACTGATGGCAGTTGAGTTTTGACTTTTGATATAGTGAAAAATTTTTTTACTGAAATAAGTTAGTTGTTGTTTTTGTTTTTTTTTTGCGAGGATAGGTGGGAATCATTGAAAGACACTATAGAGGAGTAAAAACGAGTACTAGTCCTCTATGAGTGTGTGTGGAACATTAACCCACCACTAAACACCACCTCCCTTTTTTAACCAAACAATAGATTATACGACCTTTAGTACTAATGTACTGTCTGATCACAGAGTTATATTTAATTTCAAAGCATGTTGAATCAAATCTATGCATTTTGAATAAATAACTAAATTCTTCAATTTCTTAATATTTCTTACAATTTTAAAATACAATATTGTGATGATAATATAAATATACTTTAAGTTTGATTTATATTCGATATACAGTACATATAGATTTAATGAATTTAAAATATTACATATAAAATATATGTTAAAGAACAGGTGTAAAAAAAAAAAAAAAAAAATTACGTAAATTGAAAAAGAAAAGTATACCTATTCACAATTTAATTTATATGTAAAACAAAATTTAATAATTTAATAATTTGTTTTTTTTTTTTTTTCCAAAAACCAAAGATAAATTTTTAACGTAAGAAGAAAATAAAGAAAATTATTCTGAGATTAAAATGTAAATTGAAAACATTTTTTAAATCAAACAACTATATATATACATATATATATATGTATAAATATATCTATTGAGGTTTGTTCATAATATAGAATTTAAACAGTTTCGGATATGAAAATTTGAAAAGATTTAAAAAAGAATTAAATTTTATTTTAAATACAATTGTTTTTTTTATATTAGAAAAGGACCTTAAGTTTATTAAAGTCCATGAGATCACAACATGTAATGGTTATTATAATTGAAAAATTTATATTTAAAATAGAATTAAAAAGAAATTTTAAACTTTTTAGAATGACAAAAAAAAAAAAAAAAAAAGAAAACACAACTTTAAATATAATTCAATTTATATTTTACCACTTCAAAACAATTACCCCTCTGTATTGTCCATTAAAAGTTATAGGTGCAGGATTATTTTTGGATGTGAGTCAATAATTTGAATTATTACTTTTTCTAAAATTTTATTGTTTTTCATTTGTTTTTCTTTTTTTTTTTTGTTGTTAATTTATTGAAAATTATTATATTAAAAATTCAAAAAGTTTTAAAATATAAAAAAAAAAAAGATATAATTAAAAATTTATTGTTTTATATATACGTATGTATATATAGAAAGTAAAAAAAAAAAAAACTAGTTATATTCTAATGTATCCTTTTTTTATTATTTATAAATAAAATTAAAATCTTATATATATATATATATGTATATATGGTAAATAAAAATTAATTATATAGTAGTATATTAATACTTTTTTTTTGTTTTGTTTCTTATATGAAATAATTTTAAATAAATCTTAAAAGAGCATTAACTTTAAATTGTTTTATTTAATGAAATCATGTGAAAATAATTTAAAATAAATAACAAACACTTACATGATATATAATAGATATAAAAAGAAAAGCCAATTAAATTATTGACATGATTAAAAGAGAATTCATTAAAGATAAATGTAATAAGTAATTAAAAAAAAAACTTAAACCATAAGTTTGGTTAAAATCATGTAATTAATGGTATGTATATAACTATATGTACATAACTACATTATTTATATATAAAAAAAAAAAAAAAAAAATTCTTTCATATAATTTTTAATAAAATACATTTATAATTTAATTATAAAAATTCTTTTAAACATGTTTGAGGTCAATTAAAATTATTTAAATATCTTACCAACCTGTTCTCTTCCCCCAATCCATCCTTCTATTAAAAAGTAATAAAATTAAATTTTTTAATTTGATTCAATTAACTTTAAAATAAAATTGAAGAGATTTTTTTATATAGAATAAAAATATTGATTCATAATTAAAAAAAAAAAAAAAAAAAATAAATAATTAAATATTAATTCAGTTTTAAAAATTCAGAATATAAAATACCTTGGCAAATGAAAATGAGAATATAAAATTAACACTTATAATGCCCTTTACATATTTTTTATTTAAAATTCAAAAAACAAAAAAAAAAAAAACAAAAAAAGCCTTACTGACATGTTTTTATATTAATTATTTATTTATTTTAATATTACATAATATACCATATATAAAGAACTTTATTATAGTTTAATATTTTTTTTTATATTAAATATTATATATGTTTACGCAATATGGTGGCTAAGAGGATTTATTAAGAAAAATAAATTTTTTTTTTCGTAATTTTAGTTTCAATTCAAAAAAAAAAATTTCTATCTGTACAAGTTTTTAAATAGCACTCCCACCCTCGGTTACTGATAAAATTTTCTTTTTTAATAGATTTTTTTTTTTGTTTTAAATAAATTGCATACTTTCAGACACAAATTAATGTTTTATATCGGTTTTTGGTCCAGTTTTTCATAATCTATACCTTAAACCCATAAAATGTTTACAAAAAAACTGAATTTATCTGTTAAAAATATAAAAAATTACCATATAAAAATATTTTGCTTTTTTTTTTGTTAATATTATAATATAATAAGTGTATCTTTATATGCTACACACATGTCGTATTTTAAGTTATCTTTGTTAATGTTTATCGGATTTTAATAAATTATTTTTATAGGTAGCCCGTCGTCTAACTAAAATGTAATAGTATAGGGACATGATCATGGTTTTGTATGTAAGTGTTTTTCTCGAGAAAAATTAAATGCTCAGGAGCTATAAATCGTGTGAGCAAAGTTTTTCTAATGTACTTCTTATGGTGGAATATATGTAATATAAGACCATTTTCAGGAGTGTTAATTGATCATTCATAATTTTTGGGAATTAGTTTTATTATGAAACTATTGATGTTGTTTTATATTTGATTTATTATACAAATATTCATTTAAATAAAAATGTTTGTAGATGGTCGCATTTGAGTTTTTGCATTTTATTTCTACAAACTCTTATGAACATTCTTTTGAATTTACGTAATTTTTTTATTAAGCTTCCGCTAATATTATACCAATGGGTACACCATAAACAATCGTGGGTTTGATAAGTGTTTGCTAGCATATTATTTTAACTCGGTTGTTTACATTTTTACAGTAAAACAAATTTTTTACTTAATTTTTTAAAAGTCTTAATACCCTTTGATGATTGTATATTTAATGTGTTCTATGTAGTTCAAATTACAACATACTACCTTAGTATATTCCAAGGTATTTAGATACTTTTTTGTTTGGTAAGAGTGAGTTATTAGAGGTTTTTATAGAACAATATTTCCAATTTTTTATGAAAAACGTTTTAAACAACTTATTTTATTTACCGTGTTAAGGAATAGGATGGAATAGAAATTTAGGTTCATTTTTAATATCCAGATTTTACAATAATCGAAAATGATATTAAACATTTTTTACACATTGGATTTAATTCTGCATACTCTGTTATTATCAGAATAAACAATTTTATCATCTGCAAAAGTTAAATTATAATTATTAGACTTTACTCGCTCTAACAAATTAAGAACTTCTGTTACATAAATTGAAAAGAGTATAGGCGCGTTGACGCAGGGAGTCGAATGCATAAAACTGAGCTTAAACTAAAATCACACATTTTCAAACAAAACTACTATTTAAGTTGTAGAATTTATTTAAAAAAATTTTTGAGTTCAAGCTAAGTTTTATGCATTCGCTGCAGTGTCTTGTAAATAGATCATTTTCGATTAGAAATGTCTTTTTAAATGAATTTTGTTGATTATATGAATGGAATTTGTTACCGTATAATATACTCTGAATGAGCACAATTTAATGTAATGGAAAATTATATTGTAGCAGTTTGTACATTAAACCAGAACGAGTCACATCGAGTTGAATGTTTTTTCCCAATCAACTAAACAGAAACCAATACCAAAAATTTTCATTTAAAAACCAACATATTTTTCATCGTAGAGCCAGAAAAGTGGCTTCATTTCCTTCATTTGTTTTATCTTTTTTTTTATTTTTGTTATCTTTTATGTATTTTACACTTTAGAAGATCAAATTTATAAAAAGTAATGAATTCTGTTTTAAATTTTCTTACCTAATGATTCCATACGAATTATCTATAACTTATGTAAAACCTAACCTATATAAAATTATTTTTGTGTGATATGTTCACTTTAAATTTTATAATATGTGGGAAAAATCTGAATTGGTTGGATCATATATGTTATGCTTTTGTTAGCAGTGTGTCTGTTGAAATTCTATAGTATTGGTATACAATCTTCGTTTTGAATGTTGTTTTTTTCATCTATATAATATATAAAAGCTTTAGGTGCTATAAATTCAGTCATTAGAGACTCTTGTATGTATTGCTGGTTTAAAATCTGTAAATGATAAATTAATGAGTTGTTTCTAATACTTAATGCAGATCTATATCATAATGATTTCTTGAACCGATAAACTTGTCGGTTCGTATTCTTTTCAACATGTTGTATAATTGTTGGTTTGAAATATAATGTTTAAAGTTCGTTTCAGTTTTTTTTGTCTTTGTTTAAACAATTTCAAGACAATTTTTCTCAAAAACTCTTATTTTTTTCCATTATTTGAGTGCTCACATTAATTTATTCGGGAATCCATAAGTGATAATAAATCTTATCAATGGATTGGTATTCTATAACTTTTACTTTTGGTAGGAAAATTTGAATAACTTTTTTTAAATAATATTTAAAAATAAAAAAAAACTCATTTTTGTTTAAAAAAAAAATAGTTAGAAGCAGTAAAATAAAAAAATAAAACTCATTTTCAAAAATGCACTGTTGTTCTCTAAATTTATTTTACAGTAATTTTGGGATGATGATCATTTATCTCTAAATTATGTTAGTAGAAGTTGGCTGTTATATATTTTTTTAGTTTTCACTTAAACTACCTACTCTTAATTATTAGCATCAAATTTAAAGGATGTTGTTTTCTTCATTTTAAGGACGAATTCAAACATTTTTGCTTCTTTAAAATAAATGAATATTTTGATTAGAATGATTTGTAGTAAAGTTGTAGTAAACCGTTTACTAATTTAAACCGTCTGGTATATGATAAAGAAACTTTTCTATCATTAGTTTTGAGTTTTTCAGCTAAAAAAAATCCGGTTTTATTAAGAAAAGACCATCCTTATGAAGAAATAATAAAGTTGAAGTAACATTTTTTTTAGTGGTAAACAATGTTATCTTTCAAAAAAAAAAAAAAATTAATAATGGACTATGGACTATTCCTTTTGACTATTAGAAATATTTATTTAACAATAATACAATAATGTATAGTTGTTTCTGGTAAATAATTTTTTATTTAAATATTTAATTTATTTTGGATATTTAAAATTTACATGAACTTACAATTAAAAATCATAATTGAGAAATTCTGTGGTTGGTATAAGTCACTGGTCCCGTCGGTCGTGACAAAAACCCTAAGTAGCATATGAGAACGTTTAACTTGTGACCACATTGCTTATATTAAGACTATATTCGACTTTATTTTTGATCCATTTCGCAACTTACAGAAATCTTATAATTTTTGTCAGTTGCTTAAATCTAGATGGATAAAATCCCCAGAGCTAGTCCTCTGGCCCTAGTCAGCGCTGCGCATTTACAGGTGAAGTGCATAATAATTTCTTTCTCATTCGATTCACCACAACTGCGGCATGGTAGATTAAATGGAATTTATAGTCTAGCTGCATGTTCGCTAATTGATTAGTGTACCGTAAACATACGTATTGTGCTGGCTATTTCCCGCTTCAATAAGACAACCTATTCAACCCATATTCTTTTATCATCGTATGATGGATAGAGTTTTTTAGTTTTACGGCATGAAGTTAGTTCTTTTCATTATTTCATTCGCTAGGAATAAGAATTGGAGAATATATCTCTTTTAATGCTGTTTAGTAGTGCGTTCACCAATTATTCCAGTGAAGCATTCAAGTTGGAATCCCCATTTCCTGATATATTCCTATGTCCCGGAACCAACAGTAGAGAAATTCTATAACATAATATTTTAAAATTTAGCATTTTTATTTATTTATTTATTTATTTATTTATATTAATATTACATACATAAATGTAATGCAATATTATTGAACCATCGGCTACTAAGGCCATTATAGGTTTTTATACTATTATTAAATTATATACTAATATTATTTATTTTGTTTATATTATATACTATATATTTACATTATATTTGGTCGTAAGGGGGTAAAGAAAAAAACACTTACGACCTGTGCAGGAATCGAACCCGCACTCCTTCGGTTAATACGCCACACGCCTACCCCCTAGGCTACCGAAGCCCCTAGCATTTTTAGAATAAACTTCAAAAAAGTACTTCAAAAACAAGCACAACCTCATTATATTATTTTGAAATATATAACTTTATTTTAAAAAACTTAAAATTAAAGTTTCGTTAAATATAGACTAAATTCTTACAAAATAAATATTCAAATTGTGAAAAAAAAAGAAAAAGATTGAAAACTTTATTTAAGATAATTATTATGTTTCAAAGTATTTTATTTATTGGGACTGATGAAGAGTATAGAGTAGACTATGTCAACTCTAGGATATCCCCACGAACATAATATAAAAACATTTCCATAAAATGTAATCATCTTTTAGAAAATTTGAGATACCTGACTGAATTAAGTATCAAGATATATTTATATGAATTTTGAAGTTGCATTAAACTATCTACTAGAACTATTTGTTCCGTTCCAACCGAATGTTACAGAAGCTTTAATAATTAATATAACATAACATAACATTTAATAATCTCTTGCAATATTTCAAATGTCTAGTTTTTTGTTGTTGTGTTGTTTTGTGTTGTTTTGTTGTACTATTTGTTCCGTTCCAACCGAATGTTACAGAAGCTTTAATAATTAATATAACATAACATAACATTTAATAATCTCTTGCAATAGTTCAAATGTCAGTTCGACTCGGTATGCGAATGAGAAAGGACGTCAATCCCTGTATCTAAAATATAATAAAAATTTTTTTATTTAATTTTTAAAAAACTAAATATAGTGCACTACATAAAAAAAAAAAAAAAAAATAGTAAAATTAATTAAAAACAATACGAGAAAAATATTAAATAATTTATAAACAGTTCACTTCTTAATTAGATTCCCCTAAAAAGGGATCTTAATTATGCAAGCAAATGGATCTAACGAAAGTATCTTAACCACAAATAAGCTAAAACAATCTATAAACTTTAAAGTTAATGAAATATTAAATAAACCAATATATAAAATGAAAAAAGAAAATCGCGAAAAAACTAACCGCGAATTAAAATTAATAATTGAAAAATTGAAAACTGAAAATAGTAAACTACTAAAACTAATAAAAAAGGATAAAGCTGATGAAGGAACGAGCTCCAATCAAAATTATTTTGAGCCATTGATGGATATAACTGATGACATTGATAGTAGTGATGAATCAAACAATGAAGATGCTAATGGCGATGATGAGAATGTTATTCAACTCACAAAAGTTAATGCTGAAATAAAAAATAAAATAGCAAAAAAAAAAGAAGAAAATATTAATAAAAATAAAAATTATGCTAAACATAATGTAATAAACGAACCATTCCAATCCTCTAAAGTGGATAAAAGTAATAAAAAATTGAAAATGCCGCCAATTAGCGTTTTCAAAACAGATTCAAACATTTTGAAGAATACGATCAAAAATAACCTAAAAGTAACTGATTTTCTAATCAAAGATATTAATGAAATGCACATTGTTATCTACACAAACTGTTTAAACGATTATTCCCGTATTTGCGAGCTGCTAAAAAAAACGAATACAAATTATTACACATATACACCCAAAAGTGAAAAAAAAATTACCTTGGTAATCAAAGGGCTGAATAGTGGATACACATGCGAGGAAGTACTGGATAGTCTAAAAATAAATGAAAACGGAAATATACAATTTGAAAAGGTAACACGACTTACCACAAAATACTCATTAAACAACAACAAAACATTACCACACTTCATAGTACAAGCTAAACCAAATAGTTCTGTAAATGAAATAATGAAAATTAGAGCACTGGATCACCATATAATTAAATGGGAAAATTTACACAAAACACAAGAACTTCAATGCACTAGATGCCAACGTTTTTCACACTCGGCAGCAAATTGCAACATGGACTTCCGATGTGTTAAATGTGGAAAAAATCATACACCTGGAGAATGTGAAATTAAGAAGGAAGATCCCAAAGAGCGGCTGTTTTGTATACTGTGCAAAAAAAATGGCCATCCAGCATCTTTCAAAGGCTGCCAAGAGCATCAACAAAGAATTAAAAAACGGGAAGAGCTTCAAAAGCAACTAAAAGAAAAAATATCTGATAAACATATACCTACTATCAAAATTCATCCTAATATGACATATTCTAATGTAGTAAGAAATTTAAATAAAACTAATAATACTAACCTCAATGAAATTCAAAATAATACTAACCAAATCAATACTAACCAAAATACAATTTTAGAGGAGATAAGAAATAGTATTAAAAATTTAGAAAAAAAATTTAACGATAAAATAGATCATATCTATGAAATATTAAATATACATCACACATAATAATTAATAATTACTCACTCCAACAACAATTACATAGATTTAAAATTAATTTGTGTAAATGTAAATTCTCTCATTTCTATCGACAAAAAGCTCTCTCTTATGCACTTTATTGATAACAATAAACCTGATATAATATGCTTGTCTGAAACAAAATTAAAAAAAAATAACCACATGTCTTTTGACACTTATAATATTATAAGAAAAGACCGAAATTGGCTACCAGATGGTGGCGGTGTTGCCATATGTATTAATAAAACAATAAAATTTGACATAGTTAAAAATAATATTTTTAATAATTTTTTATGCATTGAACCATGCATTATAGAAATAAAATTAAAAAATAATTATAAATTATACATTCTGTCGGTTTACGCTTCAAATCATAATAGTTATAAATTTATTGAAGAATTTGAAAAACTTTTTTATATATTAGATTTAAAAAATCAAAACAATTTTTATGTTATTACTGGTGATTTCAACGCTAAACATCAAACATGGCAAAATTCAAATAATAATAGTAGAGGAATAAAACTTTATAAATGGTTAGAAAGAAATAGTATACTATATAAATGTAATTTAAACGTCACAGATTCTCCAACACTCCCACGTGCAAACTCTTACATCGATCTTGTTTTTTCTGATGTGAGAATTAATATCAAATACAATAATAACCAAAATAAACTTTATACTCTTCCATACGATAGTGATCATAAAGCTATCTTATTTCCATTTGTAATAAAAAAGCAAGAACTTTTAAATCAGGAGTTACCAGATGACTTTAAATATATTTTTAGCGAAACAAATTGGAATAAATTTAAAAAAAATTTAGATAAAAACTTAGATAGAGAATATAGGAATAGCACTAAAATCGTAGACAATCGTAACTTAGACATAGATGAAATAGATAATCACATTTTAAAATTAAATCAAGTAATTACAAATACCATTAATGAAACAGTACCAAAAAGTAAAAACACAAAAAACACGGTAAACAAATTTTATTCAAATAAACTAAAATTCTTATTAAAGAAAAAAACTTCGTTAATGAACGACATACATAGAATATACAAAAAACGGCTCGATTTTACTGCTCAAGAAATTCGATTACTCAAAAGTCTATTAAATAACGTAAAAACTTTAATAAAACAACAAATAAATATAGAAATTAACAATTATTGGAAAAACAGATTAAAAAAAATAAAACCGCAAAACAGAAATATGTTCCCAGAAATAAATAAATTATTTAGAGCAAAAGATAATAGTAACATAAAATATATACATATAGATCCCGTTGATTCGAACCTCCTTTTACAAAATAATATAGATATCCCCAAACTAAACACTAGTCTCGATAACAAATATATAATAAAAAAACCAAAAGACATCTATAATGTTTTGGGATCTTACGTGGAAAGAACTCACAAAACAGATACAAGTCAATACAATAATTTTCACTTACATATTATAAATACAGTTCATTTGTTTAAAGAATATAATAAAAATAACCGGCTAAACAAAATAACCCAAGTAAATTTTAACAATAGCAATAGATCTTCCAATATTAATTCAAATAACAACAATTTCTGCAACTTTAACACATTAAAGCAAAAATTCATATCACTTAAAAATAAAACATCGTACGGTGTCGATCAAATTCCAAATATAGTTTTAAAAAATTTAAGTTCGAAAATCATATCAAAATACGTTATATTATTTAATAATTGTCTAAATCACGCTTACTTCCCTATAATATGGAAAAAGGCCAAAATATTAGTATTTAAAAAGCCAGGAAAAGATCCAACAAATCCAGCTAATTACAGACCAATTAGCTTAACGCCAAATATAGGGAAAGTATTCGAAACACTTATAAATGATAAAATAAGTGAGTTTTCATTTAATAAAAAGTTTATACCAGAGAATCAGTTCGGATTCAGACATAAACATGGAGCAATCCATGCAATCACAAAACTAACTTCTGACATCTGCTGGTACATTAATAAAAACTATGGCGTTGGAGCTTGCCTAGTAGATTTGGAAAAAGCTTTTAACACTGTATGGTTAGATGGCCTAATTTACAAGCTCTTGAAATATAAATTTCCAAAAAACTTAATTACAATTATAATAAATATGACATACGAAAACAAATTTTTCATTTATAACCGAAATAGTAGATCCGATAAAATTTTTAGAGTAGAAAATGGACTTTTACAAGGAACCGTAAATGCCCCAATTCTATTTTCAATTTATATTGCGGAATTACTTAAACTACTAGAGCAGATAAAGGGTAACAATTATTCATTAGCGTTTGCAGATGACATTATTATATACAATGCAAATGAAACCGTCGAGCAAATCAAAAACAAAGTTCAAAAAATGTTTAATATTATAGTTGATTATGCCAAAGTTTGGAAACTTAAAATAAACTATAACAAATGTGAAACAATACTATTCCGTAACACAGTAGATAAAACCAGTAATAATATAAGAAAAAATTGGAAAAAGTTTTCAATAAGATCACCAGATCGATCTATATTAACAAATAAAAAAATAGTTAAATATCTGGGAATCCAATTACATAGAAATTTACACTATATTAATCACACAAAGCATATTATATCAAATAGTAACAAAGCCTTTATGGCAGCCAAAAAACTGTTTTACAATAAAAACATTAGTAAAAGAGTTAAAATAATTTGTTATCAAACACTAATAAGGCCAACACTTGTATATGGTGCACCAATATGGTACAACATAAGTGCAAGTTTAATGGAAACATTACGTAAATATGAAAGAAAGTGCTTAAGAGTATGTACTAATATTAATAGAAAGCCCGAATCCGACTACAAATATTATTATTCAAACAAATATCTGTACAAGGAAGCCCAAATCATAAGAATCGATAATTTTATAATAAAATTAGTTCGAAATCACTATGATAGAGCACAAAATACTCCAGAAAATGGTTTAATATCTCATATATTCTACCACAATGAGGAGTACATTAAAAAGACTTTGCTCACCGGTTTCATTGCCCCTGAGCACTTCATCTTTTTAGATCAAAAAGGTTACATCCAAAACCAAAACCATGTCCCTCTATTATATCACTATAATAGAAGGGCTACATGTAAGGTTATAGATTTCCACCCGGGCAATATTAACGGAGTAAATTTAAAATATGATATGTCTATACCAGAAAAAGACAAATCAGTAAACAAAAACAATTGGTGGTTAGATAACTCTAATTAATTAGCATTAAGTATTATATACAAAACTATTTTTAGCTAGGTTAAGTATTTTAAGTTAGACTAAGTTAGGTTAAGGTTTTATATTAAAAAAAAAAATAGATATTTGGTTTTAATACTCTGAATTTCTCCAAAATTGAATATTAAAAAAAAAAAATTGCTAAATTGCAATATTACTTAGATTTTTAAAAATAAAATAATTAATAAAATTAACAATAAAAACGATAGGATAAGTTTAAATGTTAATTAAATTATATATAAAAAAAAAGCTGTTTTTCTAAACTTTTATAGGCTAAGATAATTTAAGAATGTTAAAAAGAGTAAAATAAAGTTTAAAAAAAAAAAAAAAAAAAAAGTTTTTTGTTTTCATTTGAACTTGTTGTGTAGAATAACTAAACTTCATAGAAGTTATTGCATAAAACTTGATAATTTACAAAATTTAAAATGCTTGATTTAATTAAATGCCTAGATTTATGCAAAATTTGGAATTGAATGAAAGCTACTAGAATACTTTGACCAGATCAATGAAGTTTTGCAGAAACTATTGTCACAAGACATGATAATCTTTTAGAAAATTTCAGATGTCTAAGAAGCTTAATTAAGTTTTAAAATATAAGACGATATTAATTAGCTTATATATAAAAAAAAACCGAAGTTGTATGGCAGCTACCCGAATCTACTGCTCTAGACCAATCAAATTCTACAGAAGTTGTTGTCATAGAATTTGACTCCTTTTCACAATATTTTAGATACCCAGCTAGAGTTATTTTCATTAAAATAAAGAAGTTGGAAGGTAGCTACTGGTTAAATTTACTTAATTTAAATAGAAAAACTAACAATTTTGCAAAGGTGAAATGGTAAAATTTCCGTATCCTATTTAATTTTTGAGTTACAATGTGGTTTGTACGTACATGGCGTACATTGCTAAATTGATTACAAAAATATATATTCTTTGCAACATCTTTGCTCGTCTTCTTTAATGTATGACAAACGTTATTGCACAAATTTGTTATATCCTAAGAACTACGTTTGTTCGTACGGGTATAAAGATCAGTTAATTTTGTATGTCAATTAAATTGTTCTGTTTTTTTTCTTTTTTTTGTTTTATTCAATTTAACTTACAAGATTTATTAATTCTATAAAATTTTATTATACTAAAATACAAATACAAAAACAAAAATTAATTCATGTAATCGTATTTATCTAAAAGAACAATAAACTTAAAGATTTATTAGTAAAATAATAAATAAACATAGGAAAATTCCAAAAAAAAAAAAAAAAAAGAAAACAAAAAAAAGGAAAAGAAAAGAATAGAAATGAACTGAAATAAAATATATGGATTCAATGATGATGATGTTTCGTGATTAAATAAAATATTTCTAACAGACATAATAATACCATTTCATTAACAATAACAGATAAACTTACTTTATTTTAACAACTATTTAGAACTATGATTGACTGTAAATTAAAACAGAAATATCTGAAAATAAAAAACAAAATTTTCTTTACATTTTAATTTTTTGTTTTTTTGTATTTTTTTTATTTTTATTTTTTTGAAGATACTGTTAAGAAAATTTATAGTGAAAAAAGTTATCCTTTAAGATCTTTAAGTTTTTCTATTTTTTTTTTTTTAAAGGAAGCTTATTTATAAACTGAATAATTTTCTCTACGCCAATCATTTTAATTTTTGTTGGGTTCAGAACAAATCCTTTGGAAAGTTGAAATTTTCCTTTACATAAAAATCATACTTTATTTTATAGAAAGGAAGCTGGTAACATGTATGTGTCATATTGGTTTTTTATTATAGAAAATAAATTGGATTATGAAAAGTTTGACCGTTGCCTGTTATAATGAAAGAGATTTTAGTATAGGTATATAAGATTTTAGGAAGAAGCTTATATTAGAAAAATGACCAAACGAAATAGAAAAAAATAAATTGCAAGAGAAAGCATAAGAATATTATGTGTATTAAAAAATTCCTATAATTTTAAATTAAAATTTAACCTTTTTTTTCGAATTTGTGAAAAAAATTAAGTTAAAGCTTTAATTTTAAATAAATTCATTTATTTATATTTCGTTTATATTAAAAGACGGTTTAATAAGATACAGTCCTTTTATAAATTTTTTTCGCCTTGATACAAGTTTTTTTTTTTTTTTTGTTTTTATAAAATCCTCATAATTTTATATTAAAGTCAAAAAAAATAAATAAATAAATGTATAAATAAAAACAGTATAAAGTTAAGAAAAATCGATTTATAGTAAAAGTAAAAGTTTGGAGTATCTTTGTTTTTTTTTTTTTTATGTTTTATTTTTGATTTTAAGGATATTTTTAAGTTAATATAAAATTAATAAAAGAATGATAAGGATTTTTGTTTTTTTTTTTATTGTTTTTAATATTTAAGGATTCGTCCTTTGATATTTCTGTAGCCCTAGAAAAGTTTTCTTCTGTTTTTATAAATTAATAATAAAAAACTATATTTTATTTGTATTTACATTAAACATTTTTAACCGGAAGCTCTTTGTTTTTTTGTGTAATATTTTAGTGGATTGTTATTGAATTAACAAAACAAAAAAAAAAAAAAACAATTTCTTTTTAAATATTAAATTAATTAACTTAAAATTATTTATTAATATTTTATTTTTGTAACAGTTATGATTTTTTTTTTTTTAATTTAAATAAAAAAATTTAAAAAAGAGGAATTTAAAAAGGAGGATTTCATCGTAAAAAAGATTCAAAAATTCAAAAAAAAATTCTGCAATTATTATGTGATTGATATGTAGGTATGTACTAGATGTTCTAATGTTATATAATAATTTTTATTATAAGATTTTTTAAGTGTAATCAATAGATTTTTATGGTAAACGGTGCAGGATTTAAAGCCATATTCTCGATTAAAAGCAATGCGCAAATTTATTCGGTCATCTATGGTTGACGTTTTGTTTTATGTACTTTTTTTTTTAATTTTATATTTTTATATCATACATTTACGTAGTTAGTAAAAAAAAAATCATAATTAGTAAAAAAAATTTATTACATTTTGTTTTTTCAAATAATATTTGTTTTTTTTTTTTGGGGAGAGCTTTTCTTTTGGATTGTGACCCATCCTGCACGCCAAAATCAACCTGCGACAAAATCTGGCTTTTTTTTTTATCTTGCATTACAAAATCTTTCACGATCAAAATCTTGCAAAATATTTTTAAAGGAATAGATTGTGGCTTTGTTTTTAAAGTATGTATAAACAAATAGTTAAGGAGGATTTTAGAGTTGGATTCAAAAGCATGATTATGAGGGATTTTATAGTTGGATTGAAAAGCAGGCTTGCCGCTTTTTAAAGAGAATATTTATATATAAAAATATGTGACATTCTGTATATTCTAGTTTTCGTTTTAAAAATTTTGAAAAAATGTGCCTATTAATTTCATTTTGTTCGTTCGCCCGTTCATCTGTCCGTCTGTCCGTCAGTCTGTTTATAAAACTTCTACACCGTTAAAGATAGAGAAAACAATTTTTAACTATGGGTAGGTGACATAAAAAAATTAATATTGTAGAACAAGTTTTTCATGTAGCCCCATCCATTATGGAGCTACAGTCTCAACTTTGAAAAAGTCCGAGTTTTATATGCGTATATATCTCAAGTTCTGCTTAACAATTTTTCAATCTGAAAACGCGATTCGACAGGCATTTTAAGTCAATATCAAAATTATATAAATTCTTTAAATTTAGCATTTAAGTTTACCGTTATGTGAAAACGAAACTTTTCATGATTTTTCTACCCTCATACGCTTTTAGATAGTGAATTGATATTGAATAGTCCGGTACGCTTTTAGATAGTGAATTGAAATTTTGAGGTAAGAAAGAACTTTTAGAATTAGTGTAAGTTTTCTCAGAAATTTTTTTTGCAACACCCCCTACTATTAAGGCTTAAAAATTGAAAATTTGCTATTTTTAAACACCTATAACTTAGGCACCTGCACACATTTTTCTTCGGCAAGAGATAAAATTTAAAGCTCTAGTAATATATTTTTACGTGTGTTGATGGTTTCTTTTAATTGTATAAGGTTCCACAGTTACAAACTTCAAAAATTGCAAAAAAGCCCTATTTTCAGATGTATATATATATCTCTCAGGCTCAGTAGATGTATATATCTCAGACGTAGTAGTTTTACAATCTAAAAACACTAGAAGACCGAAAACTTTCTTACCTCTATAAAATAATATCAAAATTATGCGATATTTAGTAATTTACTATTTAAATTTACTGTTATGTGAAAACCAAATTTCGCATGTTATTTCTTTTTGCACAACTTCGGCACACTTTGATATAGGAACTTGAAATTTTGAGACCAGAAATTTTGGTTTAATTCTGCCTTGATTTTTATATGTATATATATATATATATTATAAAATTTCTAACATTTTCGATGTTCGTTTATATCTTTTTCAGAAATAAACATGTTATATTTTAATAAAATTGCCTCTATGCTGTTTGGGTTATATTCTATAAGCTTGCATGTAGTCCGTCTATTATAGTAATATAATAGGGAGACATGCTCGTGGTTTTGAATATACCTTTTACTATTCAGATAGATAAAACGCTTTTTATATATTTATTTATTCCAATACGTTTTTTTTTTTTTTTTTTTAATGTTTTATTTATTTATTTCTTCGATTTCTTAAGCTAAGTTGTAAATAAAACTAAAACAACAATAATACATAATGCACATATACAAAAAAAAAATACACGTGGCTGATGTTAATATTTATCAGCTCTCTCATTTATATAATATATTCCAAAACGTAAACACACAGGAAGTACGCAATATTAATTGCATATTTTTAGGTGTCATTTTTTAAAAATAATAACTAAAGAGCTTATAAAGTTTTTTTTTTTTTTTTATTTTAAACCTTTTTAAAATTATAAAAAGAATATTTTTTAAAAGAATTTACACATTAACATAATTAAAGAAATTAAATAATTTCTGTTATAAAAAGTTTTTTTTTGTTTACAAATTGCAGATTCTCAAGTTTATAATTTATTTATATATATATATATTTTTTTTAAATACATATTTTTAAAAATTGTATTCATTTCTTTTTAAAGTGTTTTCTATTTGATAAAATCTACAAAAACCGACAATATGTTTATATATTTTTAATTTAGTTTTCTTTTAAATTTCTTAAATTAAGTCAAAAGTCAAAAAGATTTTTTCTTTCCAAAACATTTTTAATTAATAAAATTAAAGTAAATAAAAATAAAAAAATTTATTATTAATTTTCTTACTTAACATGAAAGTATAAGATAAAAGCAAATTAAATTATATATTTTCTTTCGTTCTTTTTTTTGTTTTTATTTTTAATTTAAAACTCAAACATCATTTTTCATACACACTTTTTTTTGTTTTTTTTCTTTTTTTTTGTTCAATTATATTAATTTATTAATTAAAACGGATACGATATATATATACATTAGAAGTGCCTACATAATAATATACAAAACAAATTTTTAACTTTTTTACACATTACTCATGAATTTTTAAGTATTTCTGTTTTTTTTTTTTCAGTCAAAATACATGATTAAATGAAATTTTTACGTAAGGACCTTTAAAGAAAAAAAGAAAAAATTAAACAAAATAAATAGATTTTAACTTTTGAGAAGTATAAAATGAGTTTAAATGTCAAGTTACAAGGATAAAAAGCATTATTAACATATAAAAACAAAAATTATAAAATTAATATATATATAAGTAAATATATATAGATATATGTATATATTTATTAAAAAAAAAATAACATATCATTTAATAATTTTCAACGGTTAAATAAATGTGCAACTCTATTCAAAATAAACAAATGTATCACAAACTATAATAAATAAATATCTAATAAAATATTGATAATTATAGTATCAGTATAATACAAAAATATCAATAAATAAATAATTATATATATAAATGTTTATATATAAGTATGTATCAACATAAGGACACTGAAAAATAAATCGAAAAAATCTATACACTTGTTTTTTTTTTTTATGGATATCCTTTTTACTTATAATTGTATTTGTATAAATTGTATAAATACACAATATTCATTAATATATGTATATATAAATACATATATTCTTAAAACCAGTTCAAGGATAATAAAATAAAACAAATAAAAAACAAACAAAAAACAAACATAAAATAAAAAAAAAACAAACAAAATTATAGTGATTTTTTAAAGTTAGTAAATTGTACCAAGTGATAAAATCACATATGTTTCAAGAATTTCAAAAAGTGTAAAAACCACATATTCAGTGAAGTATATTTTTAATAACATATATATAAATATACATATATATTTACATATAAATGTACATATTTAATTTATTTATATAAAAATATTAAAAATTAAATTAAATTTGTGATTTTTTCAAGTATAAAAACTTTATATATATATATTATATTATATATATATATATAATATATAATTTACTTTATTTTTCGTTTTTTTTTATTAGAAAAATAAAACAAAGAAAAGGAAAATAATGAAAATAAGTGAAAATTAAACACAGAAAAGTGTAAAAATAAAAAAAAATACCATTGAATAACATACAAATAAAAAACGAAAACAAAAAAAAAAAGTAAGAAAAAAGTATAATAAAAGTGTACATAATAAATTATGTATTTTATATAATAAAAAAAAAAAAAAATAAATAAATAAAAAAAAAAACAAAAATAAAAACGAAAAACTATTTTCATGGGACAACAATATTTTAAACAAATTTACAAGGTAAATATTATTTATTTTTTATTATATAAATATAGAAATATATATATATATATATATACAATATTATTTTCATTGTTATTTACAATAGAAATAAAAACCAAATATGAAATAATATCTATATACGGATTACAATAAAATATTTTCATTAAAAATTATATAATTATATGTTACATATATATATATGCAAATAATGCGTATATATATACAGTTTTGTATTATTTATTAAAATTTGGTTAATTATTTTTTTACCTTAAAAGTACAAAAATGGTTCTTACAACAAATATGTTTTTGGGTGTATTTTTGTTTTTTATAGAATTTCAATCATTTTTCGAATAGTGTCGCACTCAATTAATTTGATATTTATTGTATGAAATATGATATTATAATTGTGTCCAAAGAAGAAAATATTTATGTATATAATAATTTAGCAAAGGGAAATATATATATAGGATTATTGAACTTTAATTTCATTTTTTCAACGAAACTCTGTTCGAGTTTACTTTCGCTTCATTTAGAGTAGATTTTTCAAAAAAAATTGAAAAATTAGCTTATTAGTTTCATTATGTCCGTTAGTCTGTCCGATATCCGTCCTCCGTTTTACTATAAAACTTCTACATCGTTTAATATAAAACAATGAAATTTTAATCATGAATGGGTCACTTAAAAAAATTAATTTTCTTGAAGAACTTTTTTATATATATTAACCGTTTATTTCAAATTCTGCTTAATATTTTTTTAAAATAAAAACGCCAATTGGACTTTTTTTTCCCTTCATAAATCAATATAAAAGTTATACAATTTTTCTTTTAATTTAATATTTAATTTTTGTTATATGGAAACAAAATTTTACAAAATTTTTCTTCGTTCATATCTCATATCTCTTTCAGAATTGGATTGGGTACGAAATTCCAAAAAACCAAAAAATTCCATTTCCAAAATATCATTTACATAATTTGAGAAAAAAAATTAAAAAAAAAATTCCAGAAAAAAAAAAATTTTAAAAAGAAAGAAATTTAAAAAAAAAAAAATCCACAAAAACAAATTACAAGGGAAAAACGGGAATTATGATGAAATCCCTTCAATATTAACATAAGTTGCTTCAGTTTTTTTTTATACCTTACTCTGTGTAAGAGGTGTTAGGGGTGAAAAATTTTGTTATTTTTAGATATAACTTAGGCATCTGTACAACATTAAATTTAGAAACGTGTTAATGGTTTTTCTTAATTATATTGGATTTTTGTAAAATTGAAGAAAGTGTCTCTTCATTTTTCATATTTTTTCTTATATAACATATTTTGGTGCAAATTACTTATATCACAGTACATATTTTAAACTGTTTTTATTGTTCTTTTGAAAATATCCGCCATTAAAAATCTTTGATTGTCATTCTGCTTTTGTTATTATAACTCAAATACAAAACTATGTAACAAAATATAAAAAAACATCAATAGTTTTTTTTCTTCTGGGAGGTAGAGATCTTCAAAAGACACCAAGAAAACCTACGTCCCTTGGTAGTCTGGCATTTTTACCAACTACAATCACCTTCCCCGTAGCCAGTATATTACAGTAATCACACTAACTGAAAAGTAGTATAAAGACTGAGGTATAGAATGAGGAATGGAAAAGAAATAACGAATGGGAATTTTGAACTTAAGTTGTAGGATTGGATTAAATGGCAATTTTTGCAAATGTAAGTTAACAGAATTCTTGACTTCCACATTAATATACGACTACGAATTGTATGAATCGTAATTTAGTCTAGTTTTAGTAAAACATAAAATAAGTCTCAGTATTGTCTCATGCATATGTAATAATTGAGTTCGAATGAATTGAAGATCAATATTAATAATAAAAGTATATTAACACATCCGTTATCCATTAATTTATTATTCATAATTTTCGAATTTTCCAAGCTTACTATTTCTCTTGTACTAATGGGGAAAATATGCTTATGGCCCTAACAGTTGAACAACTACTAAGCTTAAGAACAAGAGAATTTTTTTTATCTGGCAAGCACACAAATTATATTATTTGCCCTATTATAATTTTAAAGTATAGCCATTTACGCAAAACCAAAAGATTATAAGTATGTAAAATATATACTAAATTTAGTAAAACAGTTCTAATTAGTTTTACAAAATATTTAAAATTAAAATAATATTTAAAACTAAGTAGGCCGTAATAAACCCTCTAAAGATCTTCATTTTTTAGAGACAGTTCGACTGACAGAAATTTTGTAACTGGAGTTAAAAACTACTACATGCAGTAATAAGGGAAGTACAATAGATCTATGTTAAAAGATCTCACTGTTACTTATACTCCTTAAGTATTAATCTATAATCAAATCAAAATAGTTTTATGGTGCAATATGAATATAAAATCATCTTCTAAAATAAAAACAACACAATATAAAAAAATGGAGCAGACGTTAGAATATCATCAAGTTAAAGAATTAAAAATTTCTGGTATCCCAATCCCAAAAGATCCCAAAAAAATTTTTGAAAAATACAATTGAAAAGAGCTTTTCATTTTATTATATCACCAATCAGAAGATAATTCTCGAGAGCACTCCTTTAAATAACATCCTAATAGTTATGTGTCTTTTGATCAAAGTAAATTCTTTATTATACAATTGTTTTTTCTATTTATCTATTTATGTATTTGTTTTTATTAAAAAAGAAGCTTTAAAAATGCTTAAAGCTTTTACAAAGTTTTTTAATTAATTATATAATATTTTATAAAGTGATTAAAATTTTTAGAGAATTTCATAAGCCTAATTTGGAGATTGTGCGAAAACTATGAACTGTATTTTGATGAATGGTACTTTATTTTAAAGGTGATATTGTTCCCAGGTCGGGAAAATTATAATCTTGTCTGCAGATCCAATTAATTGAGGTATATTGATTTTGATGATATTAGGGTTTCCGACTCGCCACATTTAAATGAAAGGAAAAAATATTTTAATTTATAAATTTTAAATGAAATCGGATATATGACAAAAAAATTTTAGCTATTCATTTTTATAAATATAAAAAAATTATAATTTTATTACTTAAATTTACTTCATAACCAATGACATTTTTATAATATTTTGAAAAACTCAAAACAAACTATAACTTCCACTCGTGATTGTGAGTTGTTGCAATATGATCTCAATCAATTTAGTTCATGGTGTAGATACAACAATCTCAAACTAAATGTTAGCAAATGCCTAATTATGAGCTTTTCAAGGTTACGAGCTAACTCAACAATCAATTATAATTACGTCCTCAACGATCAACTTATTAAAAGAACAGATCGTACTTCTGATTTGGGACTGATCCTTGATAGTAAGTTAGATTTTAAGAGTCACTATAACTCCAACTTCATAATAAATAAAGCTAATTCAACTCTTGGATTTATTATGCGTTGGTCAAAAGAGTTTTCTGATACCTATATTACTAAGCAACTTTTTACTACTTATGTAAGACCTATATTTGAATACTCGAGCCAATTATGGCCTCCATATCGTGATATAGATATTTCAAGTATTGAATCGGTCCAAAAAAGATTTCTTCGTTTCGCTTTACGCAACCTTGCTTGGGCTGATCCTATACGTCTTCCTCCATATAAAGCTAGACTTTCTTTAATTAATTTGAACTCCCTCCAGTCACGCCGGCTAGTGGCGGATATCATATTCGTTCAGCAGATTGCTCGCGGTGATATCAACTCCTCCTCTATTCGCGAACAAATGAGGTTTAGAGAAAATCTGAATAATTTGAGATCGGTCGAGCTTTTTAATGTGTCTCACACCATTCTACAGACTATGGCAAATTTGAGCCTATTTCGCGTATGTTAAGAGAGAGTCACTCAAGGTCTGAGCTCTTCGATATTAGCGTTAACAAATTAACACTGAGAGCCAGACTTTACGCGAGCATGGTTTATTCTCGTAGTCTGCATGATTAATCTGTCATTATTAATCTAACTTGCATGTTAGTTTCTTTGTTTTTTTCTTGTTTCTTATTACGATTACCATCATTACTAACATTAATTAGTAGTTACTAACAGTGATAAAGACCAATTTTGAATATCTCAGTATCATCATTTACTAATATAATATACTAACATACTAACTCTTGTAAATGATGACTTTTTCAGTTAATTGGGATAGTTCACATAGTTGATAGTTGAACAACATAACTGATGCTTGGTTTAAGGAAATGTCTGATACAAAAAAAATTTTATGAATAAAAAATTTATGTTTTACCGCTATAATTTTATTGAGTTTTAATTTATCATTTTGTTTCAAGGGGCCTCGGTAGTCTCGGTGGCCTAATGGGTAAGAGCGTATAAAATACGCTGTAAACATCGGCTAGGTTGTGATAGGTTGAAAAGGATAGGTTGTTTTATTTCCTTGTCATATTTATGTGGCACGACAATACACTAAAAACAAAAAAAAAACTGTGTTTCCATTTTTTTAGTTTTACTTACATTGTTGAGTTTTGTTTGTTTTGAGTTTAATTTAAATGGAGTTTTTTTTTTTTAGTTTCTACACCAATCTTGACATGCAATCTTAGAAAACGACGAAATACAACTATAGAGGAATATAAATTTTAACAATTTCAATTATTGCATTTTCCTTTTTTAATTTTTTTTTTTTAGAAATATGTGTTATATAAATACAAAAAATTCTCTTCGTTATTGATAATTACCACACAGCTACACATGCAATTTCCCGTACAGACCGTGAATAAATTATGCTCTTTTACGAAGCTTATTTGATGACCAGATCTTATGCTGCAGCTACATATTAGATTTTTGAAGATAAGTATGTATTTGTTTTTATATTATAGTTATACAAAATACATTGCGTATATACGTAATGTATTTGTGTTATTTTTTTTTTTTTGGTCACTCAAATTCAAATTGGTTACATTAGTTGTTGAGTTTCGTCGATCATGGGCTTATTAATCCCTTTTAACCACCATACTTTCCATATTATTTTAACCAATTGTCTAACTATTGCCATATTTTCAAATGGTATAATTACTCTGTCTTATTATCTCAGCTTAACAGTTGAACAATACAAAAAAAAAAAAAAGAAAAAAAACAAAGAAATAAAAATAATCTTGACAAAAATATGGATTCAATAAAAGCTTAGATTATTTTACAAACAAAAAAAAGGTTTTGTAATATGTCAAATACATTTTTTTTAAGGAAGCGTTTTATAAGGACTCAACTATAAATCATAATAAATATATACATATATACTCATTTAATTAAGAAAAACCTTTATAATGTAATTGATATTAAGAAAATTTGATGAAAAGAAAATAAAGTAATCAATATTGAATTACTGAAGAAGAATAAAAAAATATGGTATAGAATCAAAAAAAAAACAAAAACAAACAAAATATGATTTATTTTAAGTTTTTTTTTTTTTTTTTTTTGCAAAATTAAAGGAAAAATATTATTCATTATTTTTTTATTGTTATTATATAAAATATATATATAATTATATATATGTATATACATATATATATTGTTTTGTATTGTATTTTTATATTTTTTATTTTATATTTAATTATTATTATTATTATTATTTTTTTGTTTCTTATTGTTCTTTTATAGAATCCTTTTTATTTATATATTATAAAGGATATCCTTTATATTTTGCCTTTCTTCTCATTTTTTATTATTTTATTTTTTCCAGCTAGAAAATCTATCCTATGCCTTTATCAAAAATATTATTTTCTAGTTTGATTAATTACTCTTGTTAAAAAGATAAATTTTTTATGTATTTAATATATATGTTATCCTTTATTTTTTTCCATTTTAATTTTTATTTTTGTTTCTGTTTTTTTTTTTTATTTTATTTTAAAAGTTTTATACAATCTTTCATTTTTTATTTTACTTTTTTTTTATGAAATATAAAATTTATTCTTTTATATTTTTTAATTTATTTCTTTTTCTGAGAATTCAGGCAGGATTTATTACTCTGTTTTTTTTTTTTTTTGTTTTGATTTTCTTTTTTTAATTTTAATCAAGTTCGCATTGAAGTTATTGGAAGAGTAAAGCATTGAAATGAAAAAAAAAAAAAAAATGAACAATAGTTAAAATTTTGGTATGATGCCTTTTTAACTTTTACGTGTAAGAATATTCGGATGATAAGATTTTAGTGTTTTTACTCTATTATAGAAATTACCATTTCCTGGTGTTAAAAAAAAACAAAAATACTTTAAAATTGATTTTAATGGTAATTTAGAAGTTTTACAACTTTTTTTTTCATTTCCGGTGATTGAAATTCCGTTTTTTTCTTTTTGCTTTCATTTATACATTATTTACATGACTTTAAGAAATTTTAATTTTATTAAGTATTTAAATTTTTCTTTTAGAAAAAAAAGTGTTGTAATTACAAAATTGTAATACAAATATTTTAATTTCTAATATAAAATAGGGTGGGTGGTACCACCTAAGGGTGGTAGGAATCTTCCAAAGATGCAAACAATTCCCTGGTAGTGTCAGATTCCTACTGACTAAACTCACATCCCTCTTTAGTCAATATAATGGGATCAAACCCCTACCTGCTAACGCAGTATATTGACTAGGGAGAAGGGATGAGAAAGGATAGGACAATATGATGCGGAAATATTAAATTGGGAGTGGGTACTGTAAGGAAAAAATGAATCCGCTTATTATTATTACTATTTTGCTAACAGTTACAATAGCCGTTACAATAGTTATATACCTTCCTGCATGAGGTAAACATTAATAGTAGAGGAAGTTTAAATTAATATGCCTCTAAAATTTATATAAATAGAACATATCACATTTAGCTGCAACAACAGATTCGAAATGTAACATTTTGTAAAAGGATACGAACAATATCCTATTATAATTATATTTATTTATTTATTTGTTTAATTCAAACATTTTTACAATATATTTCTTAAGATTATAATTAAGTTAAAATTAACAATTTATTTCTGCTTAAATATATAAAATTATTTAAATAAAATTACATTTAGAATCACAATTACACATTACATAGTTGAAATAACATAAGAATTGAACAAGAAAAGAAAAAAAAAATTACTAATTTGATGGTTGACTGAAAATTTTACTTTTTAAATTGTCTTTTGATTGCTTGAGATCAATGAATGAATTAAATTTATTACCCATCAATAGCATTCTGTGTATTGGTTCGTTTGTGCCGTAGTTAGTTCTGTGGTGTGTAGTTAGGAATATGTTAGAAAATCTGAAGCGGGAATTAGTTTTATTTGAAATTGTAGGTGAAATTATGTTCCCATTTACTATTTCAGTTACAAAAACTACATCAGCTACTTCTCTCCTAAGTTTTTGGGTATTTAGGTGAATTAAGTTTAATTCATTTTCATAGGGAGGTAAAATTACGGGGTCGTTCCAACGTAAATTTCTTAAGGTTAAGATTCAAGAAATTAAAAAATTTCTAAAGATTCAATTCTATTTACATAAATTTGATAAAAATGGTGCACCATGAAAAAAAATTATTAAGATCAGATTGCAGTAAATTAGCATTTTCCATACAAGTAATTTTTTTAAATATTTTCATATCGTCAGTATACACTTTAATATTACAATGATTAATAAAGGAAGCGACATCATTAGTGGATAAAATAAAAAGGAGCGGACCCAAGTTGCTATCTTGAGTAACGCATGAATTTGCCGTAAAAGCTTTGGAAACCGAATACCTAAACACTACGCTGTAGTTTCTATCTCTGAGATAAGAACCAATCGATTTAATAAAGCTGTCTGGAAAACAATATTGCTTTAATTTTAGAAGAATGACACTATGGGGTAAAATATCAAAGGCTTTGCTAAAGTCAGTATAGATTACATTAGTTTGGAAACCCCATTCCATATTATTTATAAAGGCAGATGTTGATTCTACTATGCTGGTAGTAGATTTGTGTTTAACAAAGCTATGATGAGTTTTAGAAATAATGTTGGAACAATTTGAATAGATTAAATCAAAAATCATTAATTAAAAATTTTAGGAATTGTAGACATTTTAGCAATCGGACGATAAATATTTACAATATTATTTTTATCTTTCTTAAAAATAGGCCTAATAAATGTAGACTGATAATTTATATAAAATTGTATTACGAAATTAGAGTTTAATTGAAAAGTAGAAAAGGCGATTGATTGGAAAATTTAAAATTGACAGGTTAAAGACAGAGACATGAATCTAATCAGCAGCCATGCCAAAAGGTTAAGACTTCTTCATATGATTCTTGCCGAAGATGAAAAGATGATTAAAAAGAGAAGTAAGATTTCAATATTGCACTTTGAGTGTTAATACCCAGATCTTGCTCTAAAAAGAAAAAAAATTCTCGCGAAATTCTTCTTAAATAACTTCTTCTTTTACCCTTTTCGAAGATAGACTTTAGATTAGATTAGGTAGATTAGATTTACAGCGCTTTGTAATAAGCTCCCAATGATTTAATTAGCAGAAAAACTGATCCACGGTATTACAACGATTCTAAACTGGCTTAAATGTGCATTTACCACCCTGTTTCAGCTACCTTTCCACTATCTTAGGATAATGATAATTTTTTTTTTGAACTTTCAGGTGAAATATGGTTTTTTTAATATTTTATTGAATAGATAAAATATTTTTTTTTCGTCTACAATACTTTTTAATTATACAGTTAAAAATAAATGAAGTATAAAAATAAAATACGTTGTTTTTTTTTTTTTTATCTTCGTTTCAAGGAAAAAAATTTATTTTAAATTAATACAAAACAAAAAGTAAATAATTCATTTAAACAATTGCTAATTTATGCATCTAGGAAAATTTATTTTAAAATTTAAATAATATAAAATCACGTATATATATAATTTATTCATATGGCTTAACAAATTGTTTTAAAGCTCTCTATAATACGAATATATATATTATATGGTACATATATATATGTACAATTCTAACTAAATATGAATTTTTATCTAACCCTTCTAACACTCTTTTTTTTTATTACGTTTATTTGGTATTATATAAAAATTCTATATAATTATGGAAAATGAATAAAAACTGAGTATTGATAAGATAAACTGTTGTATAGAATAGAACTATATTGTATAATCGATTTGTTTTTTTTTTTTCGGGAATCTTCCAAAGACACGAAGAATTTCGCCTTGGTTGTGTCGGATTCATACTGACTAAACGCACCTACCCTTTTAGCCAATATAATAGGATGAAACCCTTACCTGCTAACGCAGTATATTGCCTAGGGTGTAGGGATAGGAAAGGATAGGAAATAGGATGCGGAAACATTGAATTGGAAGTGGAAATGTAAGGAAACAATGAATTCGCCAATTATTATTATTATTTTGTTAACATTATTATTATTATTATTATTATTATTATTATTATTATTATTATTATTATTATTTTGTTGACTATAGCCGTTACAACAGTTACAACATGCAGTAGTATATAACACTTTTCTGCATGAGGTAATTATTGAAAGCAACCCCAACTGTCACTGTAGCAGCTATTATTATTGGTATTAGTAGTACTTATTAATATTATTATTATTTTACTACAGAGTCAACGCCATCAGTGGATTATAACGTGCAGTAGTATATAACATTTTACTGCATGATATAAACAAAAATAGCTCCACTGTAGCAGCTATTATTATTATTGTTATTATTACTATTAATTATACCATATACATTATTACGATATGAAATTACTACATATTTTTTTTATTAAATGACCTGATCGGGGTTTAAACTTAAGACCCTCCGATTGAAAGGCTGGTGACTTAGCTACGTGCCCATGAGTCAGATAGTGATAAATTTTTGTTTTTAATCGATTTCTAATGAAAGTATCATGATTTTGATTATCATTTGAGTTCCGCTGTACTGACTTAAAAAAGAAAAATAAATTTTCTAGAAAATCTGTGTAGATTCACAAGACCAGGCATAAAAAAAATTAAATAATAAAATGTTATAAAATTATGCATTAAACTTAGACTAAAAATGGTAAATTTTAAATTTGTAAAGTTTAGAATCAGAAACAAAAAGATAAAAATACAAAAAAATGATATAACAATAAATATAGGCTAACAACAGGGGTAGTTTTATAGTGAAGATAAAATTATGTATGTATATGCAAAATTTTAATTAAAATGTGAAAATTATTTCAGTTTTATATTTTTAATTTTCACTCTGTCAAATTTTTTCAACCAAAATAAATATATTGACTTCTATTTCCTTTGTCTTTTGTTTTTGTTTTCTTTTTACATTTCTTTTTACATTTTCTTTTTCAAAATTTTCACTTTTGTGTTACCTTTCAATTGAAATCTCCAACTGTGATTACTGCTGCTAACTGTGATATATTTCAAGTAGAGATATTGTGGCAAAAAGAATGAATACAAAAAAAAAAAAAAAATATGAGAATACAAAAAGGATGAAAAATAAAGTGTAAGTTTTTAATAGATTAGATAAAGATATAAAGTTGACTGGTTGTATATATAAGTATATATTGTTTATGTCACGTTTTATGTCCTTGAAAATCCTTGATGATATATCATTTCAAAGATCAAAAGATAAAAAGGATAAAAATGTAAACTTTAATCTTTTTTTTTTTGTGTTTTTGTTTTTTTATTCTGGAGATGAGGTGTGGCAATAAGAATTGGTATAGAACAGCAGTTACTTTTAGACATTTCATAAAAAAAAGTAATAAATAATAAAACAAAAATTATAAAAAAAACAAAAATTTAACAGTTTCCCTAAATTTTTTAAATAAAACAATTATGTTTAGAATATTGTTTGTACGTTTATAATATCTTTAAGAATCTTTAATAAGACACGATAAATAGCAATAGGTAAATAGCAATAAAAAAATGTTTTGTAAAAAATAAAAATTAAAGGTTATATTCTACAATTAAGCTTTTATCTCATAAAAGAGTTTTGATTCTGAAGAGTTCTAGTTCGGATTTTTTTTTAGTTACAAAATCAGCGTTCCAGTAATTTTTTTAGAGGATCAGCGTTTTATTACATATTTTAAAAATTTTTTTTTTTTAAATATGTATGTAAAAAATATAATTACCGAGCATTTTAGAATTGCATACAAAATCAGAGTTCCAATAATTGGTTTAGTGGAAGCTCCCAATACTCTAAATGCCTTGCTGTTGAAATATGTATGTAAAAAAAAAAATTAAAAATGATTTTAGAGGTGGTTACAAAATCAGAGTTCCAGTAATTTGTTTAGCGGTAGCGGCATCCCCCATTTTTTTTTTCAAAGCATCATTTCAAAATAATTTTAATTGTCGATTTTTTATTTCAAGATTTTTGTTTTTTAGGTTTTTGTTTTGCAAGATTTTTCTTTTCAAAATTTTGTTATTAAAGATTTTTTTAGTTCCAGATTTTTTTTCAGGATATCGATGGAAATCCTAACAAAAGTGCTTGGGGATTTTGGGTTTTGGAATTTTGGAATTTTGTATTTGGGATTTTGTATTTGGAATTTCGGGGCCAACTCTTTTTCTGTTACTAAGTACAATGTAAAAATCTTAAAAATTTCATTAGTAAACTACCATTTTCGGTTTTCCGATTTGTTCCAAAAGCTTATCAATCCGAGATATTTAGGTCAAAGCCTTAAACAGAAAATTTCAAAAAATTCCGTTCTAGACTGTACACATTTGCCACATACCCATCCACATAAACACATAAACTCTACAGACACATGCACACATATCGCGTTATACTTTTTTCAAGTTTCTACATACCGGTGTAATGCATATTTGCAAAAATTTCGGGTACAAATTTTTGGTATGATAACAATACTTACCTTATAGATTAATATATGCCGTCGGTTAAAATGATATTAATTGAGGTGCAATGATTTGAAAACATAAGATGAAAATCTACAACTTTATGTTCATAATATACACTTCATAAAATAATCATTTTTCTCTTTTATACCAATCACTTTGATCACCAAAGAACTGATTGGTTCTTTAATAAATAGTGATTTAAAGAAAAGTTGGTTTTAAACGGACTGGTTTTGGTTGGTTAAAGTTGGTCCAGTACTAATCCCTACTTTCAAATGTATATATTTCAGGCTCCTGCGTAGTATTTTACAATCTAAAAACACTAGAAGACTGGAAATTTTCTTACCTCTAAAAATAATATCAAAATTATGCAATATTATGTCATTTACTATTTAAATTTACCGTTATGTGAAAACCGAATTTTGCATGATTTTTCCTTTTTCATAACTCCGGCACGGTTTAAGATAGGAAATTGAAATTTTGAGACAATAAAGAACTTTTAGAATTAGTAGGAAATTAGGTTTCCTCAGGAATTTTTTTGTACCATCTTTTGTTTAAGACCTATTAGGGCTCAAAAATTGAAAATATGATTTTTGTAGACACCTGTAACTTAGACAGTTAGGCAAATATTAAAATTTAAGCTCCAGTTTTTCTTAGTTATGTATTTACATGGTTCTAGATTTCCAGCCCCTAAAATTGCAAAATCAATCCAATTTTCACATATTTTTTTTATATGAAATTTTAAAATTTTGTTGCAAGTCACAATTCTAAATAGTTTGTATTATCTTTTGGAAATGTGCGCTTTTAAAAACCGTTGGTTTACATTCTGCCTTGTTTTAAATTATATTCAAAATTTGTAATTTATAAATTATAAAACTGTCCTACACTTTATGAATTATTGATTATGAAGTTTAAATATTTTGGAAATAAAATTTATTATCTGAGATTTGTTATAGTCATCTTAGATTATTTTATTTGATTGAAATAAATTCGTCAAGTGTATGTTGATGTTGATTAATCATTATTTTTCTCCAGCAAAATAATTCTAACCTAAATAAATTACTTTAATACTTTTGAGCGCGGATATTATTTTCTTTATTTGTTCTGAAACTATTTTTTCTGAAACTATAATGTTCTCCCTGTACTGAAAAACTATATTTTATCTCGTTAGATTGAATTGAATTATGTCTTAGTTTATTTAAAAATTTTCTTTTTTTAATTTACTTTTTATTTTTTTCACAAAATTTTTTTTCTTCTCTTAACATACTTTCTTTTTGATGCCTCAAAATAAATGCCATTGCAATTGAAAATAAATATGTCACTCGTTTAACTTTCTATATATGTAATAAGTTTTATACTTAACTTTTTTCTTTGTGATAGCATACAAAATGTGCTTTTTTTAAACTTTTTACATAAATTCAAAAAGGAAAAATAAATTTTAACAAAAACAAAAAAAAAAAAAATTTAACTTTCCTTAAATTAAAAATAAATTATTATTATAAAATTTCGATTTTAATGTTGTTCAAAGTTTTATTTCATAAATAATTTGATTATTAATAAAAAAAAAAAAAAAAAATAAAAAATTTAATATAAATATCATTCATTTAAATTTTTTTTATTATTATTGTATTATTAACGAAGTTTATTCTACCCCATTCTTTCAATCGTTGATTCGCTCTATCCCATATTAAAATTAAAAAAAAAAAAAAAAAATGACTTAAGCATTTTTCTGTCTTTCAATGTTTTTTTTTTTTTTTTTTTTTTATTTAACGAAAAATTTGCTATTCAATAATTTTCAACTCGTCAGCACTTTTTTTTTCTTTTTTGTTTTGGGGAATTAAGAAAAAAAAAACAACAATATTAAAAAAAAAAAAAAAAAAGATGACTTTTATATCCTATTGTTGTTAAGAATGATAACATCAAAAGTACCTTTCAATACCTACAATCATATTTTACATTAAATTTATATACCAAAAATATATTTATATGCAAGTTTGTATACATATGTATTAATATATGTATTAATGTATATAATATGAGAATGTAAAGCTTTTGTACTATACCAGTACATAAAATATATATTTACATAAATAATTATACGGATGAATGAATTTGCTTTTCATGCTCTTCAAATATAATTTTTATTTTTTGAATTCAAAGTTTCTAAGTTTTTAACTTAGATTTTTTTTTTTTTTTTTAGAAAAATAAAACTTTATTTGTTAGTCCATTATAGATTTGACGCGTTTAAATTTGAAAAATTTATTCTTTCTGTGGGATTTATTTTATAACAAACAATAATTGCTTGCAATTTATTTAAATCTGTAGTTTTAAGCAACAGTTTAATTGAAATTGGAATCAATTTTGCTTAAAAAAATATGAAATCTAATATCTTTTCAAAATTTTTTTCAAAATGGCCAAAGTTTTCACGTACTCAACTAAAACATTTTAGCAATTTTTTTTTTTTAGTTTAAAATGTTTGGAACAAAATAAGATTCAAACCTATGCTAAATCAACATATCGAAATATCTAGATGATATAAGGAACAACGTACCATTCTTTTCTGGGCGGTTTTTGTTAAATGTATTGGGATTTTTCTAAAAAGTGTTTAGGATGTTTTGAAATTTGAAGCGAAAACGGTTTTAAGTTTTATAAAGCGAAAAAATTGATGTTCATAGAAGATTGATATGAAATGAATTGATAGATGAAGGACATACATGAAATTTGGTTTTGTTAATAAAATTAAAATGAGTTTATCCTTAAGGATATAATCAAAATGAATATACATATTATGTAACCTAAAGAAAAAGTTTTAATGCTTAAATTTTAGATTTATTCTTCATTTGTTTGTTCTAGAGCAAGTGTTTGTCTTCAAAAAAAAACGTCTAGAAATTGCAAACTCCACTGAAGGTGTAACTAATTTTTTTTTTAGTGCATTTCTCTGCCACATAAATGTGAACAAGGAAATTACACAACCATTCTTTTTCGGGCGTGGCTGTAAACGTCGTAAGGGACAGGAACCCATACTCCCTCGGTGTTTACAGAGTATTTCATACGCTTTTACCCACTAGGATGCCGAGGCCCTTAAGTAATTTTTTCTCTTTAATCAGAATAATCCAATAAACATTTTAACTGATATGAACTGTTGAACACTTCAGCTTAGAAGTTACTGTTGAACACTTCAGCTTCAGGTTAGAAGAATAAGGATTAGTATTTTAGAAAATTTTGATATCCTAAAATGGAAACTTTTTATTAAGAAGAATAAAACGTAATTGAGTACCATATGTTAAATAATTGAAAAGTTTTCAAATAAAATTATACATGATATTTTAATAATTTATTGAAAGCTTATTTAAATAAGTAGTAAGGGAATTTACTATAATGCCCTATTAAGTTCCTTTTTGATTATTTTTTTACTTATTATTGTGATGACGGTAACAATTCTTGGTAATTTTCAAATTTTTTTTTTCCGGTCTCTTTATCATGATTAATTCACTTTAGACCCTGACAAAACAAAAACAAACATATTTTTCATTACCTTTTAAAATAAAAATGCCAGTTAAAATATGAGTGGAAAAATAAAACAAGAGTAAGATCAAATAAAATTAACTGTCATCTCATTTAATTTAAAAAAAAAGAAAAAAAAAAAAAGAAATACATATTTCTTTATTTGTTTTTTTAAATTTTTTATATTTGAAATACCATTTTATAATTTGTATTTTTTATATTTGCTTTTCCTTTTTATACACATCCATTAACACATGTAAATAGACATAAATATATATTTTTTATATATATATATATACATATATGAAAATAAATTTTAAAGTAAAAATATTTTTGTATTTCACACCCTTGTCATAAATATGTCCTATTTTACTGTTTTATCAATTTGTTATGACATGAAAGGAAAATGTAAATATTAAAAAAAAAAAAAAATTTCTGTTATTTTTTTTTTTCGTTTTTTTCATTTTTATTGCATAATTATTGGCGCATATGTAAATTTAAAATGAAATGTTCCAAGTATTTGAACTGTACATATTTGTATGGTTGATTAAACTAAAATATCGAAATTTAATTAAATTTGGCATAATATGTATAAAATATATTTATTTATTTGGAATATATTCAGCCATTGATGCAATGGTTGACGCACCGCATCTTATCCATAAGGGAATGAGAGGTCTCGGGTTCGATTCGGGGCTGGGTACAATAATTATAATATAATAAAAAAAAAAAATATTCATATATCGCAATATATAAATACTTTATATATCATAATATCTCGTACACCCCACATTCCTACCAGGAAATAGGGGTTATAGCTACCTGGCACATTTATGTACCACGGTACCTGGATATAAACAAATAAATAAATAAATATTTTGAATGTAAAACAAAAAAAAAAAAAAACAAAATTCCGTTCATTATTCAGAAAAATTTAAAAATAATGTTTAAAAGTAATTATAAAACTGATTCCCAAAAAAAAGCAAAAACAGAATATAATCTTTAAAACTTTTTTGTATTAGAATTAATTAAATTGGATATTGGATAGCATTGATCCTTTTTGTTTTTTCTTTATCATGATTAATTTTTATTTTTCACAGAATTTCAATTACATAAAAATCAAAAAGGAATATAATTTTATATTACGTTGCTGAATTTATTTCAGCTTTAGAGAACATTTCTATGATATTTTTTATGACTTTATAAAATATTTTATTATATGGAACCTCGGTGGCCTAGTATAAAATAAGAGTTATTTCCCCTTACGACGTTTACAGCCACGCCTGAACAGGAAAGGTTGTGTAATTTCCTGTCCACATTTTATGTGGCAGAGAAATGCATTAAAAAAAAAATATATTTTATTATATTTTTTAAAACTCAATTTTTTTTTTTCATTCTTAATCTAAATATACGAGTACTAATCTGAAATTAAATTTCGATCCAAGTACCAATCTAAGTCTAATTATAGGTTATTTAAGAATTAAGATCTCCAGATCAAGTAAAAATCTCAATTCTACATAAGATATATCTAGATCTAGATACCTTTTCAGTTTAATATCTAGATTTTCAGTTTTTTTTTTTTTTTGCGAGAGTAGGTGGGAATTAACCAAAGACACTATAGAGAAGTGAAAACGAGCACGAGTCCTCTATAAGTGTGTGTGACTTTAACACACTAAACACCACCTCCCTTTTTTGACCAAATTGGCAGGCATTTTGATTTCAAATCTTTTCACGTCGTAAATGTAATCATCACCAATTCTGAGTAACAGATAAGGTGCAAGATGGTTCCACATTCGCAATGTTCGTACTACAAACGAATTTCCATACGCCTAATTATGCAATCTGGGAATTTGAATTACTGATAGGGGTGGGCAGCAGAAGCGTTTCTTGTTTCTCTTTGGAATGCTTTGAGAGGAGGATCAAACTTTTGATCTCGTTATTACAAGAACCCAACCCTATGAGGTATCTATAAAACAGGGTAAGTGTTTCTGTTAGGCGACGGAGACCGAGTGGAGAGAGCGTAGAGATGACATGGAGATCGTTTATTAGACGAATTGCTCTATTTTGCATTTTATCGAGAAATACCAGTGCCGTTTTGGAGGCTCCCGCCCAAATATGTGCAATGTACTCTATTTTCTTCAGTTTAATACAATATTTTAATTTTAGATGAATTTTAAAATTAATTGAAAAGTTATATTAAATATTATGGCCAATGAATTGTAGCTTTTTCTGATATGAATTTTTAATTATTCTCAAAAAAGAAAAAAATTACTTTCAATCTTTATTATAGTTATATGCCCAGTTTTATATTATTAAAATTCCAACAACAATATTTGATTTAAATAAGTATTTATTTAAAAAGCAATTTTAATTAAAACGAGGAAGAGTGCAGTAGAGTGGACTGTGTCAACTCTGGGATACCCGTATGAATGTAATATACCCTGTTTCTATAAAACTTGACCATCTTTTAAAAACTTTCAGATGTTTTAGTACCGACGTTAACTACAGAGTTATATTTATGTAAATTGTGGAGTTGTATGGCAGCTATCCGAACCTGTTGCACTAGCACAACCAAATTTTACAGAAGTTGTGGTCATAAAACTTGATCATCATTTGTAAGATTTCAGACCCCTAGCTTCATTAATTTCCAAGAGGTGCAAAGGTGGAAAGAGGTGCCAGATTTTACAAAAGTTGTTGGCATGTAACTCGACACCTCTTTACTAAATTTCAGATTCCTAACTTCAGTAGACACTGAGTTATTTTCATTTAAAAAGAGAAGTTCTATTGCAGCTACCCAAATCTATCGTACCATCACAACCAAATTTTACAGAAATTGTTCCCATAAAACTTGTTCATCATTTGCAAAATTTCAGATATTTAGCTTGAATAGATACTGAGTTTTTTCCATACAAAGAAAGAAGTTGTATGGCAGCTACTCGAACCCGGCGGCCGAAAATACTGGATTTAAATAGTAACAATATTGTAAAAATGACGTAAAAATGACAAAACTAACAATTTTGTAAAAATGACGTAAAAAAAATTTAAGGCCTCCTAGCTCCCTTATTTTTTGAGTTATCGTGCGGACGGATGGACGGGCGTACATGGCTTATCCCACTCAGAATTCAATTCTCAGAATTCAATTCTGAGCCGGTCCATACCTTTGACACTATATGTATCTTAACTCCTTTAAGGTGTCACAAACGTAATGGTAAATTTATTATACCCTTGAACATAGTTCATACGGGTATAAAAGAAAAAAAAATAAATGAATAATTATTGAAATTATTTTTAATATTTGCAAATTTTTATAAAGTAATGTTGGACGACGATATATGCAGATATATTTTTATAAAATGAAAATTTTTATTTTTTATTTTTATTTTTCTTTGAATTATTTTTGTTGACATTTAAATAAAGTTTTAATGCCCTTAATCTATTTATGATATTTTATAGTCATTTTAATATCCCGTCTAAAAACATATATTTCATAAAAGATTGCAAGTAGTACGAAAATATAATAAATTAAGCTTTTGTTTTTTAAATTTTTATATGGTTAAATGTCATATAACTTCAATTCCATTTAAGATTTTAGTAAAAATATTGACAAATAATGATTTTTTTTAACTAGCTGCAATCTTTTCAAGAGGAAAATTAGAACATAAATTTCACAAAAAAATTAATGGAACCATTATAATCAAATGTGTGTAGAGAGTTAAATAATCAAGAGTATAAATGAAATGAAATTTACAAAAAAAAAAGAAAGTTAGAAGTTTTAAAAAAAATAAATACAATCAAAAAGTAATTCAAGTCTATATAAGCGTATAACGAGACTATACATGTTAGTTACTGAACATTCAATAAAATAAAGAACAGACGAATTGAAAAAAAATCATTTACAGCAAAAATTGAAAAGTTATATTATCAGCCAAGAATATAATTTTACTGGACGCATTATAAGATAAGTTAAAAATAGTGCAAGTTCAATAATGAAAATTGGACTACTATAGCAGTGCCTTCACATATATTGTCGTAAAATAAATAAATACAATCAAAAACTAATTCAAGTGTATAAATAAGCATAACGTGATTGTATTGATTACTTTCCACCCTAAAGTTTATAGTTTTAAAGGTGGTAGTTTTGGTTACTTTAAGTTAAAAACTATTCGGAAAAACCACATGCAATTGCCATAGGAAACTTTCAACGTTTTCCATTGACCCACGTCAGAAAACCACATGCAGTTTCTCTAGGAGACTTTCAACGTTTTCCACCAGCTCACGTCAAAAACAAGAGAGAGAAGAGAGAAGTGTAACTGATTGGGGAAAGCTAAGAAATACCCGGAAAAACCACATGCAATTCCTTTAGGAGACTTTCAATGTTTTCGACAGACCCACGTAAAAAAAAAGAACAAGTGAAGAGGTAACAAAACAAAATATTGTAACAACAAATATTTATACATATTTTGTAGGTAGGACCAATAAGCTGGTTTTAAAGATTTTTACAAGATGAGTAAAATAACACAAAGCATTTGAACATTTTTTTAATTAATAGCATAATACAATGAAATTGAAAAATTAAAATATGAATTCTAATTTGTATATAATAGACTGTAAAATATAGAGAGTATATAAATATTACATATTTTTAATCACATTTTTTTTTTTTCAACTAAATTTTTTTTCTAAGTACTACTAACCAAATTAAATTCTAAACAGTATAATTTCATTCAATGCCATTTCGCAAATCTTCTTTTTAGTTTTTTCATTTTATTTTATTTAAAAAAAAAAATACCACTAAACTGTGATATATACCATAAATGTTGTACTTAAGAAAACCATTAAAAAAATACAATTGTAACCACAAATTTTATATTACAAGAGAAAATATTTTACATAATTTTTGAATACATACATACATATATAAAATATGTATTTGATAAGTATTGAAATAATGTAAATAATGTTGAGAGACAAAATAAAATTCGAGATGTGGTCGTTAAATGATATTCTATTTGAACAAAAACTTGTTGGTTTATAAATATACATATACATATATAATATATATATACTTGTTTAATTTGATTTTCCAAATAATTTTGTGAAATTGTGACCAGAAATAAATAGGAAAATTAGTGTACATCATTATATAATAAAATAATTTTATTAAATAAATAAATATTTATTTACAATAATATCTATACCAAAGTATAAAAGTAAATATATATACAATATAGATACAATGATAATATACTAGATGTGATTTATTGAACTTATTAGGAGGGTTTTTTTTTTTTGTATATTAATTTGGGACAATAAAAGCACTTAAAAATTTTATTTAAAAGTGTTATGGTTTTGTTTTTTACCGGCCGCATATATGAATGTATAAGGTAGGTATTGTTTTCATATCAAAAATTTGTACCTATCCGAGATTATTGCAAATAAGCATTACTCCGGTGCGTAGAAAGCTGAAAAAAATTTTTAAGCGTGATGTGTGTGAGTGTGGGTGAATAGATATGTCTGTAAAGACGTATACAGCATAAAGTCCAAACGGAATTTTTTGAAATCTTATATTTAAAGTTTTATCTTTGATTGATAAGCTTTTGGAACAAGTGGTAGTTTACTCATGTCATTTTTGAATTATTTACGAATATTTCGTAAACGAAAAATATTATGAGAAAAATTATTAAGAAAAAGCAAGTAAAGAGCAACTTTGCTATAGAATATTTTTTAATCCGACAAACTTTAAGTTTTATTTAATTGCAGAACATATTTTTTTTTTAAGTCCAAATTTCATACATATTACAACACGCTATGCACAAATTTACAGCACGCTATGTGCATTATATGATATATGAACAAATTTTTTTTTGGTTTTTTATCTCTTTTATATCTCTAAAAATTTTGTATGCCTATACATATATTCTCTTGTTGATTACGCAAAATTAAAACTGTAATATTTTTGTTATCAGATTACAGTATCTATACAGTTCTACACAGACAAATTTGGTTTTGTTTGTAAACACATATCTTCTTCTAGGGTTATTATCGCCATAGCTTGTATTTCATGTGACTGTATTTCATTTGCCTGTATTTCATATGATACAAAAATAATTTATATAAATATTCTGTAAAAGGCGCATAACTTTGAAATTCACTAAAGTTCCTCCTAATCCAGATTCACACATATACATATGTACATACATATAAATATTCTGGAAAAAGCGTATAGCCCTGCTTTTGAATGCAACTCTAAAATCTCTTCTAATTTAGAATGAAATACAAGCAAACTATAGCAATTGAAATATATAAAACACGCTACGCTTATTCTATGTAAATAAAAGCCAATGTTTGTCTGTTTATCTGTCTGTTTCTGATTTATAAACTACCAAACTGCTCAGCTGATCATTATGAAAAATTTGCATATAAAGTTTTTGGATACAGGGAGTGTTTCTAGGCTAACCATTTTGCTATAATGGGCCGCCAAGTTGGGGCTGTGGTGCAAATATTTAAACTTTTTCGCTCTAAAATAAAAACGGTTGAACGATTGACTTTAAATTTTGTATACATGTTGCTTTTTGACAGTGGAGTTGACTCTATTAACAGATTTTGAATTTCTTAACTCATATCTTCAATTAAAAACCTTTATGTTTTATTTATTGAGTGGTGCAGCAACGCGCATCGGATATTAGCTATAGTAATAAATAAATTTGTTTATACTTTTTATTATTTGTTACTTCTAATATTTTTGAATGAAAAAAAAATTATGTACATACATATGTGTGAAATATATGTATGAATGTATATATTTTTACGATTAATTTATTGCCTATTATTGTTATTGAATAAATTATTGTTAAATTAAGTTATCTTGCGTTGAAATAAAATTTATTATGTAAAAAATCTATGAAATTTCGCTTTATGTGTAATAGGGGTCGGTTCTGTGGTGGACATGGCTGTTTTTTTTATTATATTGGTTTTTGAATAATTTTCATAAAATATTTCATTATCTTTTTATATATTTAATTTTAAAACAGTGCTTCACATCGTTAAATAACATGCAAAAAAAATTTTTATTTTATAATGTTTGTTCATTTTGAATTTTTTTTGAGTAAAAAACAGGACAAGTTATAAATGTTCCAATTAAAAAAAGAAAATTATTATAATTTTATATATTTTGAAAATTATTTAAAGAGCTTTTGGTCTTTTGTTTTTTTTTGTTTATTAGTTTAAATTAACAAAAGTAAAAACAAAACGAAGGCGTTATGTCAAACTAAAGGTGTTTTAAGTTGCACATTTTAAAAATAATAATAATTTATTTCATGGTCTCTAGCAGTCTATTTCATGGCCTCCAGAATTATCTTTCATAAAGGCATTTATTTAGAAGTTTCTTCATATTATGTTATCGTACATACATCCTGGCCAACTAATGTCGAAACTGGTAAATATCTCTTTAGGGTCACAAGTAGCTTGTACATTTAAAAAAGGATAATTCGATCAATTTAAATATATGCATCACCATGATATTTTGGTTTTGCTAATATGACTACAATCAATAGTACTTACCTACTTACACATTTAACAAAATTGAATTTTCTGATCCTTCATTCGATTCTAGCAAATCCAATTAATTATTGGGAAATTTTATTCATTTATTGTGATTTTCTTGTAATTGCTAGCATCATTTCTCTTTTGGAAACTGTTGTTTGATGTACACCTACATGGTTCATAATTTTTACTTGAACAATGATCAATTAGCTACCTGACATTATTTTAAGTGAACCTGTATAATATCTTGTAATTGACGGGTTTTGTATAATTTTTTATAACGCACAGACATTAAACGTTGCCACATAAACCAAAATTCAAATATAAACTTAAATTTTTTCTAGGTTTTGATTAAAGTTTGAAATCTTGATTTTATTCATATGGAACGAAGCATGTGCTAAATTGAGTAAAGTAGCATGTGCTAAATTGAGCATAAAAAAAGCATCCGATGCAAAGTATTGTGATCCAAATTGTAAAACAAAAGCGTATTACAAAGTATCATGATCCAAATTGCATTATGACAGTTTGTACACCGCCTACGATGTGCGTTTGTTTAAAAGTTTTGCATCTAAAATTTTCTGGATACTTTTAATTTATCTTTAACAATTTGATAGTGAATTTGAATTGTTATTTAACAGGCGAAAAAGTTGTTCTAAATTGTATTACACTTACACAGCATTTAGACGCGAAAAATCGGTTTTACAATGCATTAAAAAACTTTATGTGTATTTGTAGCGCATCCAAACGCTTTTTTTATGCAATTTAGATGTCAGGGTAAATTAAAAGTGTCCAGAAAATTTTAGATGCAAAAATTTTAAACAAACGCACATCATAGGCGGTGTATAAACTGTCATAATGCAATTTGGATCATGATACTTTGTAATACGCTTTTGTTTTACAATTTGGATCATAATACTTTGCATCGGATGCTTTTTTTATGCAATTTGGATAGCACGTGTTATGTCACTTTATAAAAAATTGACAGAATATTTTTATTAGAATATAATAATAATATAAATATCCTGGAAAAAGCGAATACCTTGATTTTGTAACTAATTTTAAAATCCTTCCTAGTTCAGAATCTTCCATATAAATGTATATATATGTATATAAATATTCTGTAAAAGGCAACTTTTACATTGAAAACTTCTAATTTTGTTTAGGATTTTATAAATTGGGATTATGTGATTTACGATTTTTTAATTTTGAAAATTTGTAATTTTAGGATTGATTTTGTAACTTTGGGATTTTGTGATTTGGAATTTCGAGACGTTCCTTTCCCTGCGTGAACTAATTAGATTTAATAAGACAGAATTTTTCGTTTCCCTCAAAATATGCAATTTTTTTTAAATATAACCCATTTCTATACCGTGTTCGCTTTTTCCACAATATTTATATATATGTATATGCGAGATTCTGAATTAGTTGAAATTTTAGCGGCGAATTCAAAATTAGCGTTATTTGTCCTTTTATATAATAATGTACATAATGTTTGAAAATATAATGTTAGTTTGTGTTGTTTTTAAAAAAATGACTTAACATAATGTTACTTTATGTCCTTTGCAAAGTATATAAAACAAACTTTTATCATATAAATAATTAAAAAAAATTATACTTACATATTATATACATATGCCTACATATTCAATATTATAAAAAATATTCAAAATAGTTTAAAAAAAAAAAATTATTGAATTAATTAAGCGTAAAGGTAAAATTCGATATTTTTCAAAAAAATTGGTAAATTTTTAATTAATTTTTGAAAGGACATTTTATATGAAAAATAATTTCAAAAAAATTTTTTGTTTTTTGTTTTTTTTTTGAATATTATTTTAATTTATGGTCTACTGAATAGTTTTATATTTTAAATTAAAAAGTTTAAAAAAAATAAAAGCGTTTATTTTCCATAATATAATAAAATATCATATAGTGACATTTTAGATCTCGTATAATCTAAAAATTTTAGTTTTGATAACATTTTTGTGCTTACTATAGTAAGAGTTTTTAGGGTTATTTAAAAATTTAATTTTAATTTAGTTAAACACAGTTGGTTTCAGCTGAATAAAATTTAATAATAGGTATAAAACATAAATTAAATAAAAGAAAGCAAAAGTGCAAATTTTACAATTATTCGTGTTTTTAGCACAATTTAAAAAATTTTTCATTTGTAAAATTAACATAATAGTTTTACACTGTCCGTTCTTTGATTTGTCTGTTTATAAAACTTTTTGATAGTTTAAGATACAACAATATATTAATCATGAATAAGACTTTTAAAAAAAATTAATGTTGTACAACACTTTTTTTTTTCTAATCCCATCCAGCTACAGCCTCCAAAAGTTGAAAAAAGCCGTATTTTCAAATGAGTATATCTCAGATTCTATCTAAGATTTTTTCAATTTATTTATCAAATGTTAAATGACAGGATATTTTTTTTTTTTTATAAATGTTAAAATTATACCATTTTTTGCTATTGAGTATACTTAAATTTATCGTTATGTCAAGACAAAATTTTGTAAGATACATGCTAAGATTTTGAAATTTTAAAAGAAGAATGATTTTTAAGATTCAGCATAAGTTAAGCAAATTTTTTTTTGTACATCACCCTGTTAAAGAGGTATTAAGGATCAAACATTGAAATTTTCATATTTTTAGACACCTCTACAAATTTTTTCAAAATAAAACTCAAAAATTAAAACATCAACGTTATAATTTTGAATGTGTTGAATGTGGATTTTCCTAATTCTATGGGGTGCCCTAAAAATTTAAAGAAAATTTGCATATATTGGTGTAGGTCACAGTATTTTAATCTGATTTCATTGTTTTTTGGAAAATATGCGCCTGTAAAAATGTTTAGTTTTACATTCTGCCATCATTTGATTTTATTACAGCTTATACTTAATTTTAATCAAAAATAATTTTAAAATAATTTCCACATAAAATTATTGTGTGTGAATTTCGGACATTGAAATAAAGATATGTAAATTTTTTTTGGAAATCATGCAAAAACTCATTTGTTGTTTTTTACTTCCTTCCTGTTTGGGTTCTTCTTTTTTTTTAGAATTAATTTATTTTTTAATATGTTTAATTTTAAATAATTTGAAGAACTCAACGAATTTTGATAAATTTTTCATTACATTGTTTTTTTATTTTGAATGAAGGTGTTGATATCAAGAGATTGTAGGCCTAATTCTCTATAAATAATTGATAAAAGTGCCCCATTTTGAAGATACCTATACAGTTAAAAGCTTTTTGTTTTTTATTTATTTATTTATAAAGTATTAATATTTTCATTTACCTGTTCTTCAAATTAATTATAAACATTAACAGAATAGATTTTTAGCATATTTTGATTTATTATGAGTTTACATGTATAAGAAACAAAGCACGTGATAGTATTTCGTGACTACATATTAATTATACTTAAAAGAAAAAATCATTTAAATTCCATTAAGATGTTTTATATTATTTATTCTTTAAATTTCACATAGTTATACTCAAAAAAAAAATTGACATGGGAGGATATTGTTTAAAACAAAATTCCGATCCGCCATAAAATTATACAATAGCCAACACAAGTTTCGCTAATTAATAAACTTAAAATTATAGTATTGCCATCTTTTTTAAAAAATTAATAAGACGAGGGGATGTGTAATTGTTAATTTCTTAAAATATCTATAAATTTTATAGTAAAAAGAAAATTTCTTCAAAATTGGAAAATTCCTTCAAAGATCTTGTCTTCAAAGATCTTCAAAGATTTATGCTGTATAATGGATATGCTTTTAATTTTATAAGAATATGGACATAATTAGGAACAGAAAAGTAAATATAAATATTTGCAATGTCAAATGTATTTTTTTTTAGAATAGAACAAGAATTAATAATGGCTATATTTGGTCTGTCTTAAAAAAAACTTCATTAATGAAAATCTTATAGGTGGTAAAAATAATGAGGAAGAAAAGATTGCTTTGGTTTTTTTTTTGTGATGAAAATAGGATTTATTTCGGTTAGCCAAGCAATTAACGAGGGTCGAAGGAAAACATGGAAGTCATCCAAAGGACTGTAGTTTTTTTTGGGTATAGTGTTGGTTTTTAACTGGACAAAAAAACCTCATTTAAAACTAAACTTTAGGATGAGGGGTTTATGTCAAACGAACACTTTGGTTTTCGAATTAAGAATTTTGGAAAGATATAATTGTATTGTTCAGTAAGAGTTAATACAATGGTCTAATACAAAAACCCTATATTCAGTTTACCAATGATAAATTTAATGTAGTTTAATAAATAAGTCTTTTTTTCGTAAATTTCTTCCTCTTTTAGAGAATTAGAGTAATAAATTGTCTCAAATGATAAAATGCATTTAGGTTAAAACCGATTGGTACGGCGGTACAATCTGCCGATATAATAGTTCAAAATTTCTTAAATATACGTAAATAATTTTTAAAACAATCCTAAATGACCTTTGGCGCTTTTTTTTATAATTTAGTTTTTTTTTTTCAAGTCCTAATTTAACACTTGTCTTTAAAAAACAAAAAGTGGAAATTATTTTGTTAGCACATGCTTTTATTTATGGTATTTTATTTATATACTTTATATACATATATATATATAAATATATATATGTATATGTATTAAAAAATACAAAAATGTACATTTTAAATAGCCAGAAGGGAATTGTTTGTTTTATTTTAAAAATCTATTATTTGTTTTTCAAGTTTTTTTTGTTAGGAAATTTTCTTCTCATTTTTAAGCAACTTTGAATTGCTTAAAGAATTGCATGATATTGTTGTATATATATATATATTATATATATAATTGTTTTATTTTTTATATAAATTTTTTTATATTTGTGTAAAATAAAATTCCAAAAATAAAATAAAATTCTCTGCATCTTAAAGATTAACTTTTGGTTTTACAATTTTTGTGAAATTTTTTTTAATTTTAAATTGCCTCGTGATATTTTCCTTCCACCTTATACATAACAATATGTACTTTACATCGGCAATATATGTACTTAAAAATCAACATTGTATACATACCTAATACCGGTTCTCAGTATTTTATATTTTTTAAGTTGATTTTTATTTTGGTTTTTAACCGCATGTCCAACCCATTTCAATTTAAAGTTGTCCCAAAAAAAAAAAAAGAAACAAAAAAAATTTAAAGAAAACCCCACTCAATTCTTGTAATTTTATCAGTTCCGATTTGTTTAAAATTAACAGGTTTTTGTTTTTTATTTTTTTCGTAAATATCAAATGACTCGTGGTGTTCTTTTGTTACCAGAGTCAAAAAAAAAAAATTTGTTATCTTAGATTTTTCACTTGTTTTGCCAAAAAAATTTGCTTATAAGTTTAAAATTATTTGTCTGTTTTCTCTGTCTGTGCGTCAGTTCGTCTATTAATAAAACTGATATACTTTTTAAAATGGAGCGTTGGCGTTAATAATCAACATAAAAATTAATTTTCTTTTTAACAATTTAATATCTATTTAAATGTACAGTTTGATGAAAATAAAATTGTGCATAAATTTCGCTCTTCTGTATCTCCGGAACACTTTTACTCAAAACTTTCAAATTTTGAAATAAGGAAAATCTTTAAGACTAAGAATAAGTTACCTAAGAAATAAAATTTTTTGCTATCCTCTGTTTAAGTGCTATTACAAATTAAAATTTTTTAGATACCTATTTTTATACACCTGTAATTTGGACACCTTTGTGAATTTGCTTAAAGTAAAATACAAAAATTAAACATTGTATTTTTACATTAACCCACTTGCATTTGTACTTGATGCAAAAAATAATAAGAATTCTAACATCTTTTTATGATCTTTTTGAATCTGTGTACCTTTAAAAACATTTGGTTTTTCGCACTGTCTTGTTTTTTATAGTAATTTGTTCACTTTAATTAAGTTTTAAGCTGGATTCCTTCATGCGGTGTTTTTCTGTAACGATTACTTGGGTATGGGTAACGATTACTTGGGTATCATGCGACAGTTCTTAAACACACAAACAAAAGCAATTTTTTTCTTCATAGTTCTAAATTATTTTTATTCGAAAGGTTTTTTTCGGGTTTTTTTTTTTGTTTTTTATTTTTTTTTTACTTTCATTTATTTAAAAAAAAAAATTGATTAAAAATGAATTTTCGTTTTTGAAAAATAAAACTAATTCTGTTATAAATCTGTAAAATTTGTTAGTGTTGTTATGTGTGAATTTTATCACTGAGAGGATAAAGTTAATTTATATTTTGGCGCCTCGGTGGTCTAGTGGGTAAGAGCGTATAAAAATACGCTGTAAATACCGAGGGAGTGTGGGTTTCTGGCAGGGAATGCAATAAAAAAAAAAAAAAATTTTCTTTTAGTCGCAACCGAAAAAAATGATTTTTTCTGATTGATTTTTTTTTCTGACTGTTAAAAGTAATCTTTAAGGAAAGACAGAGCATGCACATGAAGAAATGTAGTGCCAATTCACCAAATAGAAGTAAAAAAGATAGCGCGTGAACTGTACCTGTACTTAAGTCCTTACACCAAAATACCTGTTAACTGAAATCTATAAGTAAGGAAAAAAAAAATTAGAAATGGCTAAAATGAATGTACATTGTCATAAGAAAATGAGATAATACTAGAGGAAGATGAGTACAGGAAAAACTAATAGCAAAAATACAGTTAGACGGAAAACTTTTGTCAATGACCGTATAAAAAAAAATTATTATTATTATTATTTTTAAAAACGCCATATTTTAATATTTTATTCAATCAAAATTTATAAGTTATGTTTCAATTTTAAGTATTAATTAGAATATTTTTTTTTTGTAATTCTCTGTTGATACTTAAATTTTTTTTTAAATTTTATAAAATCGTTTAATGTTAAGAGTTTTTTTTATGGTATTCTGAATTTTCATTTAAACAATTCATTTAATATTTCTTTTTCGCACATTTTTAAAAAAAAATTTCTTAGTTTCACTCTATAGACTTTTTGTCGTGCCGTCTGTTTACAAAATTTCTACACCGTTGAAAATACAACCATTACAATTTTAACTATATGAATAAGTTTCTTAAAAGAATAATAGGATAGGAAATGGAAAGGATAGGAAATGGATACGGAAACATTGAATTGGTAGTGGCACTGTAAACAATGAAAACAATGAATTCGCCTATTATTATTACTATTTTGCTAACAGTGACTATAGCCGTTATAACAGTTACAACATGTAGTATAGTATATAACACCTTACCACATGAGGTAATTATTGAAGGCAACTCCAACTGTCACTGTAGCGGCTGTTATTATTGGTATTAGTATTCTTATTAATATTATTATTATTTTACTACTATTTTATTGAACTCCCTTAATGAAATCGTCGCCAACCCGGCCCACTAAATGACTGGACGCGGGAACTAAAGAAAAGTTAAGCCACCCAACTTATTACAGAGCTACAGTGGCTGAAAAAAGCCTTATTTTCAAATATGTATATTTCACTTTCTGCATACAATTTTTTCAATCTAAAAACACCAACCAACCAGCGGATCCAATCTTAACTTAATAAACTACCGTCCAAACTTAACTTCATAAATTACCGTTAACTTCATAAATTAGTATCAACAGTTTTAAAAGTATTTTTTGTTATTCACATTTACCGTTATATAAAGAGAAAATTTTGCAAAGTTTTGATTTTTTCATAACTTCGACATGCTTTTAGTTACATCCTTGATATTTTTAGGGAAGAAAGATGTTTTAGAATTAGTCAATTCAATAAGTTCCCTTAGAAATTTTATGTATACCTATCCTTGTTTAAAAGATTTCACACGTGGCTGTAATAGCTTTTTCCATCATTTTCCACAGTTTTTTCTTATACATATAAAATTCTGAGAATATTAACAATTTTTTTGTTGCACATCACAATATTCTAAAATATTTTTATTGTTTTTCGGACTAAAAACCTTTGATTTTACATTCTACTTTATTTCAAGTTCGTTTAAATAGTTTTAGAATGTTTTATAATAAGTTTTTGAAATTAAAGTTCTTAAGATTTATGAAATTTAATATTTAATTAAACAATTATAAAAAAGGATAATATGGTGGAATTATACTTATTTTCATGCATTTAATTACATTAAACTCTCTGTTAAAATTTAGAGTTAAAAACATCAAAACTAATTAATTATCTTTTATGTGTACATACATGTTAAGTGTATTTCAAAAGATAATATCCTGACTGCTGAAGAATTAAATTCAGATTTCCTTTAGAATTAGTATTTCTTGCATAAAATTGTATTGAAGGATATATCGATGCAGTTATATCATATTGCATATTAGCAAAATTTGTATAATGAATGTTTATTGGTTGCAGTATAGTTTGGTTGCAGTATATTTGCAGTTGCAGTATACGCTTAAGTATATTTTTTAAAATAGAAATTCAATTCTATGAAATTCCGATTTCTATAAAATATTGTGAAATGGTGCCTTAAAAAGAAAAAACTCATTTCCGTTTGAAGACCAATTAAGAAAAACGTTATCTGGGGTGGTAAGCTTAGGCGACAAATTAAAAAGTTATACATTTCATATAAAACCCTTGTTTCTCACAGTTTCATTTTTTCTCTTTAAAATTTAAGGGTAAGGATAATTTTCTCTTTAAGGAAGGATAATTTTAGAATTATCTAATCCTTATACAAGGTAAAGTTTCAATCTCCATCTTATCTGGGTATAGGGACATAGTGGTTTTTAGACAATTGTAGAGTTTTTAATTTCACTAGGAGTAACACAAACCTTTAAATTCTTCAGGAAAAGGAGAATTTCGAAGTTCCTAAAAGAATCTGAAAATATTAGTCCCAATATAAGCCAATACACTTACAAACCTTACAAAATTATCCGCCAATACACTTACAAACCGTAGGAATTATAACCATTCTATTAATTCTTGCACTGTGGCCAAACAAACTGCGCCTGTATTGGATCTTAACCGATCAACTATAGACAAATATAAATCGGAGCATTACTTTAGATTAACTTTAAAATAAAAATAATTTAGATGATTATTAGACTTAATCGTTTTATAGCGTTTTATAATAATTTGCATCAGTATTACAACAAGCTTGAACTGGTTTAATTGTACATCTGCAGTTGAAAGATGCTGCATCTACTTACCTACCTACTTAAAATTTATATTTTACGGAAGTATAATCAGCGCTTTCTTTACTTTACATTCCACTTAAAAATTAAATTAAATTTTTACTTTGGTATCAATTTATGGTAATGAGTAGTTATTAAATTAGAATAAGAAAAATACTATTCAGAGTACATAATTGAAGTTTTGAATATAAAATTTAAATATGGTTTTGATATGATAAATAAAAAATTTTAAATGTGGGCCATAAGAAGTATTTGCTTTATTATCATTTAATTGTATTAATTATTACTTTACACTTAGGCTTCAAGTATCTTGCAAAAAAATTTTTCTCCAAACAGTGGTATGAAATTAAAATTTTAAGATTTATACTATAAATTTTTAAACAAACCCCATAGTGTATGGATTATACTATCCTGATTCATTGAAGTTGAACTAAAGCAATTTTACTTCTAGTTCATGATTTTAAATAAAAAATAACAGATCCAACTTTAATAAAATGTTTTTGTTTAATATTTAAAAATGACAATGAAATAAAACAACAAAAACCATTCTTTAAAAATATTAACAAAAATCTGTTTCATATAAGTTGGATTACATAACAATTATTATTAATTTTAAAATACCGCTACACAAAATTCAAGTAAAATAATGAGTTTATGATTATTTTGATTAAATTGTTTTATTTATTTATCAAGATGGCACGTGTTAAATCACTCTGTTTCTCAGTTAAGACAAAAAATAATTGAATTGCATGATAAAGACATAAATTCTTATCATATTTCAAAACTTTTAAATATTCCGAGGTCTTCAGTTAGAAATATTATTGATTTCAAATTTCAAAATGGTAAATAAATTAACTATCATAAAATAAAGTAAAATAAAAATTTGAAAATTTACATAGGGATAATAAAACCTAAGGAAAAGAAGGGGAAAAAATCTCTTATTACCGAAAGAGATTTGCGTTCTTTGACCAAAATTGTAAATCTACAACGTCGCGAATGCGTTTCTTCGATAACTTAAGCTATCGGAAGAAATATAAGCAAATCTACGTGCTTACGGCACTTAAAGAAGCTTGGCTATCGATTTTGTAAGGTAATTGGTAAATCTTTTATTAAGCTAATGAAAATGCTATTAATGTTAAATAATGAAAATGCTATTTACAACATCTTCAGGCTAAAAAGAAACCTTTGCTAACTAAAACCCAACAAAAAAAAAACGATTAGAGTGGGCAAATATTTATAAATATTGGGTAAACAGGCAATGGAAAACAATAATTTGGAGTGATGAGTCCAGGTTTGAAATTTGTCATCTGATTCTAGAAAAAAATTATTAGAAAAAAGGGAGAAGAGTTTAGAAAGGACTGCATTCTTAAAACCGTCAAGTTCCCGGCATCTGTCATGGTTTGGGGTTGTATGTCGGCTAAAGATGTTGGAAATCTATACTTTGTAGACGGAATAGAAAATTCCAATAAATATTTGGAGATCTTGGAAGAAGAATTATTGCCATCTATTCCGCGTTTATATTCGCCTGAAGGTGAATATATTTTTCAACAAGATGGCGCGTCGTGTCATAGAGCGAAAAAAGTTATGAATTGGTTTAAAACTAATAATATCCTAACTCTGTTGTGACCCTCAAATAGTCCTGACCTGCCTCCTATCGAAATGCTTTGGGCGAAACTGAAGAAAGAATTAAAAAATAAGATTATAAGAACCAAAGAAAAAGTGCGGCTCACTTTACAAGAAATCTGGAACTCAAGTGCGGCTCACTTTACAAGAAATCTGGAACTCATTCACTCCAGATTTTTGTGAAAAATTAGTAAATTCAAAAAGAATAACGGCTGTTATCAAGAATAGGGGAGGCGTTACGCAGTGGTAAAAAGTTGAAAACTAAAAATAGTCCAACTTATATGAAACTGGTTTTTGTTAATTTTTTTAAAGAATAGTTTTTGTTGTTTTTTTTCATTGTCATTTTTTAATATAAAACAAAAATATTTTATTAAATATATGTATTTATTTTTTATTTTTGTGTTATACTTTTAAATTTGACCCATTCAAAAGAGTCATAAAGCCATATATTCCCAATTTGGTATCGTCTCATTCGATTAAACAAGAAAATCCATTAAATTTAATTAACAAACTCTAAAATCCATCATAATTATTTTTTTTATAGATATTATAACAACAAAGACTCACTAAACTTATTCTTGGAACCTTGATTTTGTAACCAACTCCCGAAATCTACCGAATTAAAACTTATTTTGGAAAAAGCGTATATCGTTTGTAACCGACAATAAAATAGTTATTTTTTTTACATAGATATCTCAACTACAAAGCATTTAAATTAAAAGAGAAGAGTAGAGCCCCAAATCCGCAATTAACAAATTATTGAAATCGTGATTTTCTAAACAACTTCAAATTTATAACCATATTGGGAATACGGTTTTACATCTCATTTGAATGTATTATAATCCATCCAATCCATTCATGAAAAATGAATTTATGACACCTCACCTTTCTTTTCATTATTGTGTCGATATTATCACACACACTTAAATTGTCAAACTATGTTAAAATTTAAGTTAAAAAATTATTTTATTTTAGATCTTTTAAATTTTTCTTAAAAAAAAAAATTATTTAACTTAATTATTTACTTTTTTTTTCTATTTATTTTCAGTAATAATAATTTAAATGATTTTGCTATGTTACCACAGAAATAATAAAATCTCTTGTATATTTAATCAAGAATTGGTCACTCAACAAGTACATATTATTATGTACTTTACTTATTAACATTTAAACACTGTATAAAATTTCTTTTAATTTTAAAGTTCAAAATGCTGTTTAAAATTACATTTTTCATTATGTCCAAAGGCCAGTTTTATAGTTTAGTTACAAATCTATATTATTGTTATGATTACAAAAAGGATAAGAAAATTTTTATGATTAATACTCATAAACTCATTCAATATACAAATTCAAATTTTGTAGATGATTTTATTTAGGCGGCAGAAACATAGTGTAAATACTACTTAATTTTGTTTTAACGTACGTACGTAGATGTGATAAGAAGAATACACGTAAAACAAAATTTATGTAAAATATAATATTGTTTTGAGGTTTTTTGTAAAGAATTTGTTAATAATTTCCCCATTTAAGAACGTTTTCGTTCTTAAATGGGGAAATTATTCCCAATCATCTTCCGTTGTTTACTACTGGTTTTGTTTCAGTATCTTTAAAATTCAATTAAATATTGCGTTTATGTTATAGCTAAGTTTCTTAAAGAGGTTTCTTATCAATCTTTTATCGCGATGAAATTTCTCAACAGCTTTTCATCTTTAGGATCGGGAACAATAAATAAGTCTAAAAATAATTTAAAATTTAATGTACAAAGGTACTAAATTTATGAAAGAAAAAATGTACCAAATTTTACTACAAATATACTAGTTTCGGAATGTTTCAGTTTAAAACTATGTACAGTGTAAGTCAAAACAAATTGTACTAAAATAAAATTGTGGATTTTGCGTGTAGTTCATGTAAAAGCAATATTAAAAAATTGAAAAAAATAAAACTTAAAAATAAAACGTACATTTTAAGTCTATTGAATATATTATATGTATATGTATATATATTTGAACATTTAATATATCTAACAATAATAAAAACTAAAAATTTTCCTATTATTTTTGATAAGAACTGAATAAGTATAATGAGTAACTGTGTGATGTACTGAACATTATGTTGATCAACAATTTAAATTATTCATTAATCGAAACAGAAAATCATTTAAGGTACAAGTACAATATTATTTTAGCACATTTTTCAAAAAAAAAAAAAATTGAAAAATTTACTTTTTGGTGTGTAACTTCTTCGATACTACACGTTCGTTCGTCTGCCTGCAAAACTTTAAAGGGAATACTTCGTATCTTCAGAACGATTTCATAATGGCAAAATCTTGAAATTTTAAGAAGAAAGATCTTTGAGTATAAGCTTTCTAAGAAAAAAAATATTTTTACTTTAGGTATCCTGTTTTAGACTTCAAAAAATGGACATTCGTTCAATTTTAAACAATTATAATCCTGCACAACTGGACATCTGTATAAATTTCTTTGAAAAGAAAAATTATTTTTACACGAATTAACTGCTTTCCTTGAAATGAAAAAAAGTGTTACTTACTTTTGCACAATTTTTTTTTATATATAAAAACTACTTCTAAGAAAATTTTTAAATTTTGATGCAAAAGTAATCCAAGTAATAATTAAACTGTTTTCATTATCCTTTTAAAAATTGTGCACCTTTAAAAACCTTTGATTTTGTAGACATATACTGTCATGTTTTTAGTTTTGTTTGCATATGCATATGTTGGTTTATTAACTATTCAAAATGTATATTTTTAATTTACTTTAAGTATGGACTATAGTCACATATATATATATATACACATAATGAATAATGAAAAATATAATAAATTAGAACTCCACTTTGAAGTAATATAACGGTAAAAGGAAATATAATATAAGGCATTAGTTTTTCTTTCTTTTTATTCAATATTCTGACCTAATTTTTATTTTTTATGAAATTTTAATAGTCTTAATACTTTAAGTATTAATAGTCTAAAAACTTACAGTATTTGAAAGTATTTATAAGTTATTTCTTATAAAAATTATAGTTTTTGATTATTTCAACCTATACTTAATTCCTTTTTTCTTTTTGTTTTTTTACGAGGGTCGGAAAACTTCAAAAGTTACCCAAAAAGCATTGCATGCGATTCTTCCAACTAAACTTTAGGTTGGGACTTTTAATACAAATGTACAGGTTGATTCACGGGATAGAAATATGGATAGAAAAGGATTCTTGAGAAAAAGAGATTTAGTTTTCATTCATTTTGGGATTATGTAGAATGGGAAAGAAAATAGTGGAACTTTTTGAAGAAAGATGTTAGTGTTCCTCATTTAGTAAAGTAATGGTGCACATATGATTTCTTAAATTTGGGGAACACATACGAAAGCATGTGATTTCACAAATGCGACGAGCGCATGAAATAAGATTTTCCATAAGCAGTGTTCTTTCATCTTAGATATTCTACAGTGTAGGTATCAAGATCTATCGTACTCCTTGTTTCTCGTAGAAAAACTTTGATTGGAGACTTTTTAATTTCTTTAGAACAGGTATTTATCCCTACAAAATATCTAAAAAAAACAAGATCAATGACGCAACTGTTAGGCGATGATTGAGTGGAGTGAGCTTTGAGCTAACATTGGAATCGGTGATAATAGCTCTCTTTTGCACATTTTCGTGTAAACTGAGCGCTCTTTGAGGTGCTCCAGCCTAAATGTGTGCATTGTACTTCATTTTTGGTCTAATGCACATTTTTTAAGTTTCTTTTAGAGAAATGCAGTCTGAAATATCATTATGACAAGTTAAAATTATCATAAAAGATTCGGCTAACAAATTTAATTTTAATTAAAATTTAAAAATAAAGAATGTCCTTTAATTTTACTGGGTTCATAAGGCAAAAATATTTTTTTTTGGATACTAAACTTATAACAGTCTTCTATATTATTTCAAATTCTGTTGCCATTAATTTGAAGACAAATTTATTCTAATTATGGTTATTTTTAGCCTTGATTGTTGATTGTCAAAAATTTATATTATGGAAACAAACATTAAAATTTTATCCAGAAGCAAATCTACTTAAATGCTAATAATCCTTTATAGTAAGAAACATTTTAAACCATATAAATTCTATTTTTATGCAAAAATATTGCGGTTTAAACAAATATTGGATCATAAGATTTTAAAACGAATGAAAGATTACCTTATTGATAGTAAGATGGCACCATCAATCTAAAAACTTGATCGATTATTTTTATGAATGCAAAAGTCAGTAAAGTTTACATTTTTACTTTGTGCAGCATAAGTTTAATTTTATACAACGGATTTTAAGAAAACAAATTTTAGTTTTAATTTTTTTTTTTTGTGAAAAAGTCTTTATTTAAATTGGGTGACATATTAAAAAACGAGGAAGAATACAGTTGCCTTTGTCAACTCTTAGATACCCGTACGAACCCTTAGTATGTTCACAGCCTGCCACTCTGCTTACAATATTATTTTTTTAATATTTTAGTATTTTAAAATAATTTGGGTGAATTTTATAATTTCTAGAACTATGGGTTGTACATATATTCAAACTTTATGTTTATAGATTCTTCGAAAGCAGATTTTAACCTTCCATATACCAATTATCAATCCAAAACTCTTTCAAATATTCTATAGTACCATTTAATACTAAGCGGTAAATGTATATTAAATTTACTTAGTACAAAGTAGTAAATATAATTTTAAATATTATATTATATTATATTTAAATATTCCATTGACAGAATAATTTCTTATAAGTACAATAAAATACATATATGTATGTAAATACGCTGCTATATAATATACATATATACTCTTATCATTCATTCACTAGTGACATACACGATATGTAAATAAACATGATATTATATAAGTATGTATATATATTAATATCATATAAATAAAAATTCTTCAAGCAACCGTTATGTTGTTTATTTATTTACATTTTTTTATACTACGCATTATATCCTAAACAATTTCAAATTATCGCAAATTATGCATTTTTAGTAAAACAAAATGCAAAAAATTCGTTTAAGAAATTTGTTAGAAAATTTGAAAAAATCAAGTAACACTTTCGTCAATTATAAAGTAACCCTATATTATTAAAAAAAGTTATTAACAGAAATAAGAGTATAATGTTGAAGCTTTAATTTTTGTGTATTACTTAAAAAAAATTTTAACAGGTGTTCAAGTTACAGGTGTTTAAAAATAGGAAATTTTCAGTTTTTGACTCTTTACAGCTCCTAAACGGGGGGTGATACAAAAAAAGTTTCTGAAATGACTCATACTTATTTTCAAAGATCTAACTTCTGTCAAAATTTCAAGTTTCCAAATTAAACCGTTTAGAAGATAGAAGGGTTGAAGGATTTTGCAAAATTTGAGTTTCACATAACGGTAAATTAAGACACCGTATGCCACAAATATATATTTATTGTATATATACTTTTAAAGCTAATAAAAGTAGTAATCGTTTGGCGTTTTCAAAATGAAGATATACCTTGTGCTATAACAATTTAAATATAGAGCTTTTTTGAACCTTTGGGGAGCTGTAGCTCCGTAACGGGTGGGGCTACAAAAAAACGTTATTAAAAATAAAATTAATATTTTTGTGAGATCTATCAGTAGTTAAAATTTCATAGCTCTATTACAAAAAAAATGTGGGGATCTAAAAGTTAGGTGTTCGAGAGCTACCCTAAGTTTTGGTCCAAACTCAACCAAAAAAAATAGGGAACCTACAAATTACTCCCAGAATATTTTGTGTAAATTTCAAGATCCTAGCTTTCTTAGTTTTTGAGTTAGCGTGCTGACGGACGGACGGACATGGCTCAAAAGTCTTAGAATTTTTTTCTGATCCGATCCATACCTTTGAAGGTATATCTAGCTCGCTTATTTCGAGGTGTTACAAACGGAGGAGTAATTTTATTATACCCGATCCTCTCGTACGGGTATAATGAATTGTTAATACAACAAAATTAAGTTGTTACAAATATATACCATCAGAATATACTGAAGCATGAATTCCATGTAATTTTTTAATGGGATTCTTACTTTATATAAACTTTCATTAAGTCGACTGACAAAATGATGACTTTTGTTCGTCCAAAAATATCGATTGTACTAAATACCAACTATTCAAAATGGTGACTAAGAAAATATCAACAAAAAAATGAATTGTTGCATAATTGTTTTGTAGAAAATAAAGTTGTAAATTTGTCATTTTTGAAATATTTATGAAAGTTTAATAATTTTTAATGAAATATCCAAACGCGTGGATCGACTATAAGTGTTGATTTTACAGTTGGATTTAAAATAGGATTACCTCCTTTTCCGGAATATCTATATATGTATAAATATGTACGTCACATTATGAATCAGGAGAAATTTTAGGTTCAAAATCAGGATTGGCTCTTATTCCAGAACATACGTGAGATTCTGAATTAGGAATTTCATAATATAAAAGGCTACAAAATCATGGTTTCAATTATTTATTTACTTAAGCGAAAATTCTTGACGTTTTGGATGTATCATTGATGATTTTATCCAAGTCGACATTTTATCCCTGTCGACATTTTAAAATCGACATGTAATATCTTGATAATCACTAAATTGTACAAGTTTACATATTTGACATTGACATTTTTGAATAGACATTTTAAAAAGCGACATAGCTTAGCCGGCCTCATCTTATTATTGTATGAAAATTCTGAATAAAAGAGTACATACTATAAATAAAGGAAGGCCTGAAATTTTGGGAAGAACATTTCTCAAAAAGATAATTTTGTAACGTTTGGCGCACAAATGACAACACTTGTTGTATATCCTTGTAGCTTTTAGGAAATTTTGTGTTACGTAAATTAAATGTTGCTAGTTATTTATAGATTTTATGCCAAATTATGCTAGGTTTGTTGCTATTTATGCCATTTTAAAAATATTTTTATTTAAAGAGAATTTTAGTTTTTAAGCATGTTATCCGTTCCAAAACAAAATTAATGCTACTATACTAAAACAGTATCATTGTTTTTTCTTAATTAAATGAATTTTATGACAACTTAAAATTCGAAATTTAATTAATTAATGTGTACATTTATATTTTTCTTATTTTATATATTAATGATATAATCTTTTCTCTAATTCATAAAAATTTAATTTATTAACACTTTCTTTCCCCCTTTCTCTATGATTTCGATGAACACAATAAAATAATTGATGACATTGTCAGTCAATTTAATTGATTTATAGTCATTAATTTCCAATAAGATGATTAATAATTTTCTGTTATTACTATTATTTTTTATTATTATTAACGTAGAAAAATCTAACAAAGATTAATAATGTTAAATGAAAAATTGAACTAAAAAAAAAAACCAAAATTAAATGAAAATTACTAATAATGAAAAAAGATCTTATAATATTTTCATTTTAAATTGGTAATTAAATCTTTAAATGGAAATTTAATATTATAAAATTGTTACATAAAAATCTTTTATAAAATTTTTAAACTTAAACTACATATAAAAATGATTTGAATTAATGAAATTTTCAGTAAGGATTCTAGAAAGTATAAAATATTTTATTTTCTTTTAAAATGCAAAGATTGAAGAAATTATTTATCCAAAATAGGTAAGTATTCAATTAATAGTTATTATATTTAAGTTGTAATAGTTAGTGTTACCAATATTATTAAAATTATTAATAATGTTTTTTTTGTTTGCCTTTTCTACTCCTATAAGGAGCATAAAACATATACTAAGTCGCCAATACTAATTGTTAATTTACACTAAGTTGATGTTAATTTTTAAATAGTTGAGTATAGTTGAAAATACTAGTATGGTAGTATTTGGAGTCCTGTTCTAACTGCTATACTACCGTACTTCTCACCAAAGAAAAATACTCCTTTGTGATATTTTTGGAATACTTGATACTACTATTATTATTTTAGGATATACTTTACTTTAGGTACATTGTCCGATTGCCTTGAAATTTTACATAACGGTACCTAGTGACGTCACATATATTTCATAGAAGATGACTTTTGGCGCAAAGATCATTTAAAAGTCAAATTGATTATTTTGAAATTTTCCCTAACATTTTGTAGTATTTTACTTATACCGTTATATTTTCGTCTACGATAGTATATAGGAACCAATTTTTTACAACATTGTGGAGCCTATAATTGTCTTTAATAAATACCTTGTTTCATCTTAATCAGTACTACCGTTTCTGAGATACTGCAGTTCAAGAGGAAAATTTTGGTATATTGGTATTTTGACGCCAAAAGTCATATTCTATGAAATATAGGTGACGTCATTAGGTACCGTTATGTAAAATTTCAAGATTTCGGACAATGTATCTGTGCGCAGTAAATTATGGGGTTGTGTTCTAAATATTAAGGAAAATGCAAAAATTAAAGAGAAAATATTTATTTAACGACTAATATTTAAACATATATATAAATAATATAAAAATTTAAAAAAACCGTGTTTTTAATTCAACAACTTATAAACAAAAAATATTAAGAAAAATTTAAATGTAAATTTTTAAAAATTCTTCTTTTGGCCATAAGCTTGTTTTAATCACTGTTACTACTATATTCTGATGAGCTTGAATGTGATGAACGTTTTTAAAAAACATTTGTTAATGTTTGTTCATGTTTTCAAAAGTTTAAAAAAAATTCGTTAAAAAAAACGAAAATTACAAACAAAAATTGGTTAGCTACGTATTTTAATGCGCGCAATTTGAAAATTCGCTATTAAAAACTTGGCCGTGAACGAAATTATGAACGAAATTCAAAACAGCGCAGAGGGAGGGATTACTGATATGTATAAATATTTTAAAATTGCCATAAATATTATATCAGTTTTGAAGTAGAGAGAAATTTTTGTATTTAAATTTTAATTATTTTTATTAGCTAAAAAATTATTGCAATTTGGAAATTGTAAGACTAAAGATGTAATTAAGTTACACCGGCTTAAAGGAACATTTTTTTAAATAACATTGAAACTCTTTAAAAATGTAATATCGGTTACCAAAATAGGTTGTTTTTAATAAGAGATCTAAGCCACCTTTACGTTATAATTAAAAATTTTTATTTGTTTTTTTTTTTCTACGACCTAAAATTGTAGACTTTTTTCTTGGATACCCCATTAAATCTAATATAACTTCTTTAAAATTCGAAAATTTACTCCTCGATTTATAATAAAACGACATCACTGGCTACGCACAAGATGTTTCCATTATCAAATATTATACTTATCCGCCATCTATCAATTTGTACAAGAAATATTTATTTATTTATGTTATATTACGTTATAAATTAAATAATCTTGGATATAAAGTGAACTGGCCATTAATCTGGCCATTCAAAATATTAATTATTTCGAAATAACTTAAGAAATTATAAATTTTCAAAATTTATTAATAGTTTAATAACTAAAAATGTTTACTTCTATGTTTTATCCAAAAACAGATTTGTGAGACTGTATTTCCAATATAATATGAAAAAATCATAGGATACAGAAAAATAAACTGCGAATTCTAACAGACTTCCTGTCATGACGCTACCGACTAAAGAGGCACTGAATTAAAATTGGAATAGAAATAAATCCTCTACAGATCTTTAGTTTCTTACAGGTAATATGGTTAACAGAAATATTATAAGTGCAGAAAAAATTAACTTTACGTCTTTAAAGGTGAAGCACAATATATTAAAATCAAAAAGTTTGCAATGTTACTTGAACCTCTTAAATAACTACTATAGTCTATAATATAATCTAAAATCTAATTAATAATGAATTTGTTAATTTATTTTAATACAATCGCGACAGCAAATATAAATTTTGCTATTACTTGGTGTCATAATTAAATTTTTAAATATGTTAATAGTCTGGATGTATACTCGTATAATTCGTCGTTGCAGTTTTAAGTCTCGTTTTTGACAAAGTTAAGTATTTGCGTTTATCTCAAAAAAAAAAAAATGAAGATATATAATAATATTAAAAAATTAATATTTAATCAATTTTATATTTATATTACATTATTATCACATTTCTATCTGGAGCGCTCCTCAATTGCAATAAAAGAACGAATCAATTCTGCAAATAAAAACTATTTCGTCCACTCAAAACTTTTAAAATCTAAGTTTTTAATAAGGACTACTAAACTAAAAATATATAAAACACTTATAATACCAATTCTTACCTACGGGTGTGTCAATTTTTGAGAGAAAAATTTTAAGAAGAATATATGAGCCAGTCAGAATTGATGCCAACGCATATAGGGCAAGGTTTAATCATGAACTCAATACATTGATACAACATGAAACCGTCATTCGATTCATAAAATCGCAGAGAATAAGGTGGTTGGGTCACATCATCCGCATGCCGAATGAAACAGTCGTAAAAAGAATTTTCTTGCATCGCGAACAGGGAACTCGAGCGAGAGGAAGACCAAAACGCACATGGCTAGAAGAGGTCGAAGCAGATTTAAATACGTTGAATATTAGAAACTATAACATTTTAGCCAGTGATCGAATTGAATAGAGGAAGATAGGAGAGAAAGCTTTGGCTCACAGAGGGCTGTAATGCTAAGAAAGAAGAAGAAGAATATATATATATATAACAATATAAATGTTTTTAAAAACTGTTATAAAAATTTTAACATTTTAAATAAATGTCAAAAAAAAAAAAAAAATTATAAAACGGAAACACTTTTAAATAATAAAACTTTTAGAAATTTTAATTGAGTTCATTATAACTCTATAAATTTGTTGTAAACTTTAGAAGTATATATTCTAAAAATAATGAAAATTTAATAAAATTTTACTATATTTTTTTTTATTAGTTTTACTATTAAACCTTTGGTTTTACATTAACTCCAAAATTTAAAAATTTTTTTATTAGTTTTATTAGTTTTCTTTTAACATATTTTTAATAAACTTTTGTATATTTTATTTAAATTTTCTAATTTTATATTCTTAAAAGATAATACTCGTATCATCAGAAAATATTTAAGAAATTAAAAGCATAATTTAATAAAATTAATATTGTAATAATATACTTTCTATTTTAAATATTCTTTTGTGTGTGTGTGTGTGTTTTTTTTTTTTTTTAATTATATTCTTACTGTACAAACATTAGAATTTAATTAAAATTCACATATATGTATGTATTTATTTACATATTAATATGTTGTATATACAGGGTGTTTACTATAATAGGTAAGTAAATTTTTAAATGTCACAGTTTCGATTTTTATTGGTAGGTAACATTTTTCTATCGAAAAAGATTTAACTAGGTGTTGAAGATACTCGGATAAAAAAAATTTTTTCTACGTTTTCTACCCTTGGTACCCTTAAATATGGAGCGGTACGAAATCTGATTTTTTAATTTTGCTCTTTAAAATCTTGTCTTTGTTTTTCAAAATTTAATTTTTTTTTAACCTTGTTTCCTTAAAAATCTTGATAAATCTTGTTTTTATAAATCAGTTCTAATGATAGCATAACGCGTATTTACGGAATGTTTTTATGTAAAAAAAATAATTAAGAAGGGCTTTAGAGTTGATAACAAAATCAATCTTTTAACAATGTGTTTAGTGGGGGGTTTGCAGACGATAGCCCCCCACAATTTAAAATTTGTTCATATTGAAATATGTATGTGAAAAAATAATTAGCAACGATTTTAAAGTGATTACAAAATCAAGATTTCAATAATTTGTTTATCGGGAGCTTACGGGCGATAGCCCCCACTATTTAAAGTTCTTTCATGCTTAAATATATATGTAAAAAAAAACATAATTGGAAAAGATTTTAATGTTGATTTTTTTTTTATTGCATTTCTCTGCCACATAAATGAGAACAGGAAGTTACACAGCCTTTCCTTTTCAGGCGTGGCTGTAAATGTCGTAAGGGGGAATACTCTTAAGACGTGCGTGGCATTCGAACCCACACTCCCTCGGTGTTTACAGCGTATTTTATACGCTCTTACCCACTAGGCCACCGAAGCCCCTTTTGGAGTTGATCTGTTACAAATAAATTAAAAAATGAAATAAAATTAAAACAAAAACAAGATTTCAAAAAAAGAAGATTATGAAAAACAAGATTAAAAAAAAAACAAGATAAAAAGAAAACAAAATTTTAAAGAACAAGATTAAAAAAGAAAAGGCTGTGTAATTTCCTATCCACATTTATGTGGCAGAGAAATACATTAAAAAAAAGAAAGATTTCGTAGGTGGCCCAATAAAATTATATATAATGTTTTATAAGTTATGTCTGGTATACTATAAAAACTATAATTATATAAATAATCTGATAAATGGCAGGCTAAGAAATAGCACTTACGTCTTGTTTTCCACAAAAATCAAAACATTATTAAGATATCTGCAAATCTGACTAAAGTGCCCATATTCGAAAAATTCCTTCGGATGCAGTGTTATTTTAATTTTTAATCAATTATTTTTCTTAATATATTATAATAACTAATATAATAATTTCATTATTTTCCCCCCGTTCTATTTTTTACCCGAGAGATTAATAAATTTTAATCTTTTCACCAGCGTCGCAGAATACATTGAAACAAAATAATTTTACCCAAAACTCGAGGGGATTTCTCACATATAGAAACCGAACTTAATGATAAGAAAAAAGAGCATTCTTATTGATAAAGAAATGTTTTGATGGAGCATTGAATATTAAAAAATTGTTTGCATAATAAAATCTCAGATAGTCTTGACCGGTTAAGCCATATAATTCCATGTTCTACAAAAACGAAATGAAATGAGGACTTACCTAATCCATGAAACAAAAAATAGTCATGTAATAATTAAAGATTATATAATGTTGTAAATAACCGTACAGTTATCTACAAAACACACTGTATTTTTAAACGAATATCTTCGGATATCCATAAAAAAGGATAATAATTTTATGTATTATTCAAAGTAACTAATATTAAAAAAAGATATTTAAATATTATATATAAGTGTTATGTTTCTTTGACATTTTTATAAGCAGAAAAAGTTGTTTTTTTTTTTGTGCTTTTAGAAAAATTGTTGAATAATAGACAAAATTAAAAAAAAAAAAAAGTTGTTTGAAAATTCATTAGTGTATTAAAAATTAAATTTTTAATTTAAAGAAAATCCTTAAAAAAAAATTACTTTTTCACATTATATAAACGTTAAAAATAGATTGTTAACTCTTTGTTGAACAGTAACGCGTATATAAAAATCCATTAACCATTAAGGAAACTGCATCCGAAAAACAGTAGATGTTGTTCTTTAGGAAATTTTAAAAAAAAATTATTTTACAGATTTAACCTCTGTTTAAATGGTTTCTGTAGCGGTATTTGTGTTGATAGTCATTCTTTTTGAAAAGTATATACTTCTGTTGGAATCCTTTAGTAAACAATAGAAGATCTATCAAAGTGTAGTAATTATGTTTTGCTGTTTTAGATGGGTATTCCGTTATCATAGGCGAAAAACGCGATCAGAGATCTAAGAGACCCAAATATAATTGATTTCTTTTCGGTAAAATTCATTAAATATAAAAGTTTAAATAATGTTTACTTTGAGACGTTGCAAACTTTGATTGTAGTTTAAATAATTCTTTTTAAAGCTCAGTTCCATTTCATATAATTCTCAAATATCACAAAATTTAAGACCACACATTTAAGTTTTTTTAAAGTAATTTTCTAGTTTAGATCAATTGAAATGTTCCCAGTTTTATTTCATTGTTTTTCTTTTAATATTTTTTGTACTGAGAAAAACAAGTGACACTTCCTTCAATTTTAATGAAACGCAATATAATTAAGAAAATTCATTAACAAATTATTAAACCAAAACTGTTGAAAAAATTTGTACAACTGCCTAGGTTCCAGATAAAATAGGAAATTTTTAATTTCTGGCCCCAAATAGAGGCTAAAGTACAGGCTAAAGTACAAAGTAATTTCGTGAGGAACCTTTTATTGAAAGATCTCTCTCTCAAGATGTCAGAATTTTAACTAAAATCGTGTGAAGAAAGCAAAATCTTGAAAAATTTTGTCTTCACATAACGGTAAATGTATATACTAAATTGAATTATACAAAGAAAAAATTGTATAATTTTAAAATTGATTTATAAGGGGCCTCGGTCAGAGTGTATAAAATACGCTTTAAACACCGAAGGAGTGTGGGTTCGAATCCCACACACGTCTAAGAGTTATTCCCCCTTACGACATTTACAGTCACGCCTAAACAGGAAAGGCTGTGTAATTTTTTGTTCACATTTATATGGCAGAGAAATGCAATACAAAAAAAAAAAATATTGATTTATAAAGGTAAAAAAAAGTCCTTTGTTGCTTTTAGATTGAAAAAACCGTATTTGGCAGAAAGTGAGATATACAGTATACACATTTAAAATAGAACTTTAAACTTTGAGGGGCTGTATTTCCATATTGGCTGGGATTATATAAAAACGTTTTTTTTACAATTTCATTGTTCTATCTTAAACGGTATATAAATTTTGCAAACAAACAGATGGACGAACAGAGCATTTTTTTTTGGGCTAAAAATGTCCTAAAAACTATATAATTAAAAATTTTGCAAAAAAAAAAAATTGCTTTGAACAGAAAATATGCTTGCAGAATTTTAGTCTAAAAAAAAATATTAAAACTTTTTTAAGATTTAAAAAAAGGATTAACATAAATTTATAAAAATATACTGACACTATAAATACATAAAAACCAGAAGGATGATAAATTAAGGTTGAAGTAGAGTAATTCAAATCGATAACACTAAGACTCTGGGTCTAATAATCTAACATATTAAGAACATTTTTGATTAAAATTAAATCTTAAAATATTTTTAAAACAAATACTGTGCAGCTACAATCCAAGTTTTTTTTTAACGTCCATTTAGACCGATTTGTACTGGGTGTATAAAAATTACTTGCTATCAATTAAAACGTTTAGAAACATTAAAATCACATTTATTTTTCGGTTGAGATTTGTTTTATTTATGTAGTTTTATATATTCTGAGAAACTGAAAAAAAAAATTTTTTTTTTGTGTAATAACTACCAGATTTTCTTTTTACTTCTACAATTTAATTTCTATGCGAAATTAATTTATTTTCTGAGAGGAAAAAACCAAAATAATTGAAGGAAGAAATTCAAATATAAAATAATAGTAGTAATCTGAATGCAAAATATGACAACAGAATACGTTTGACATTTCAAAGCGCAGTAAAAACGTAAATATGCAGATAATAGTTAAAATTTAATCTAAGCTGCATAAATAAGGGTTAAGATTACGTTAATTGTATAGCATCTTCCATACAACTCAATACATTTAAACTTATTTTGACAGCATTTGCACTTGGTAGCCATGACACCCAATTGTACTATTGATTGGAGCAGGACATTTAGAATATAAAATATCCTTAATTGTAAGGTGATAAATGATTTTTATTAAATAATAAATTAAAACAATTATATAAGTAGTTTTCTTTTTTTTTTTAACTGTCATTTAACTATTTTAAACATTATTTCAAAAGTTATCATTTTAATTTCTTATTTTTAGTTTTAATAATATTATCAAAACCTTCAAAATAAAATTAAAAAACTTTTTAAAATATTTTACTTTTAAATAAATAAAACCACAAATTTTCCAAATAAAAATTTTACATTTCAATTTAAACTAATTTTGAAATTTAAAATATAAAAAAAAAAGAAAAAATCAAAATAAAAAAAAAAATAAAAAAAGGCAACATTTTGATGAGTTAGTGAACTAGTAAAACTTATTTGTTATTATATTGCTCAATAATATTATATAAAAAGTGTTAGCCACTAAAACTTTAATTAAATTTAAACATTTAAATGAAAATATATATATATATATATGTAGGTATATATATATACAATTGTACATATTATTTATATACTTGTATTTCATCTACTTGAAAATTTTTCAAGCAAATATAAAAAGAATAAAATTTAAATTTTCATTTAAAAACTTTATTTAAACTAATAATATAACTAAATATTATATAGTTATATACATACATAATATAAATAAATAGCAGTGACGAGGCGTGGAAATTTTCGAATGGAAAGCAAACTTATTTTATATAAAAGGTGATTGAGGAATGGATAGCATAACTTCAAAGAGTAATAAGAACTTTTATAATTTTTCAGCTATAGAGTTGCTATTATACTCAAAATGTGCAGAACAAGAACATTTTACAAGAATAAAACCATTAAATTAGTAATGGTTAATATTTTCTTAGTAAAACGACTTAAATGACAATTTTTGGTGTAAAAAATTCAATAATATTTGAATTTAAAGTTTTATAACTTTTTATTAAAAAGCCACAGATACTTGATTGATAATACATCAGAAAGATAATTTACTGAGCTTCAGAAAATTTTCTTCATTGTATAATAATATTCTAAAAATATAAATAAAAAAGCTAAGCAATATATTTTAAAAAAGAGTGGATATACACTCTATAATAAAGTACGCTATGAACACCAAGGGAGTGTGGGTTCGAATCCCACACACATCGTAAGATTTATTTCCCCTTACGGCATTTACAGTCACACCTGAACAGGAAAGCCTGTGTAATTTGCTCTCCATATTTATATGGCAGAGAAATGCATTAAAAAAAATAACAAATTATGTAAACATTAACAAAATTTATTAAATAATTCAAGTTATTACCTTAAGACCAATAAAACAGAAAATAATGGAAAGCATTATTATAATTATGCTATATTTATAATAATAATTTAATTGGCTTTTTTTCCCTTTAGCTGCCGCGTCCGATTGCCACGAAATTTTACATAACGGTACCCAGTTAGGTAATCCATATTTCATAGAACATGATTTTGATCGGCAAGGTCATTTAAAGGTGAAATTTATTATTTTAAATTGTTTCTAATATATTGAATTATTTTACTAAAACCGTTATATTTTCCTTCTACAATAATATGCAGGAACGGGCTTTAAACTACGTTATAGAGTCTGGGCTTTAAACTACGTTATAGAGTTTCTAACGATATAAAAATAATATAGGGTGTTTGCAAAAATTTTCTAAGTATAGTGGTTTCTAGAAAAAGAAATTTTAATTTTTAACTACAATATCTTAGAAATGGTAGCACCGATTGACAGCGAAATTGTAGCACCGATATAACAATTTAAGTAAAATATTATAAAATATTAGGAAAATATCAAAATAATCAATTTAATCTTCAAATGACCTTGTCGATCAAAGTCATGTTCTATGAAATATAGGCGGCGTTAATCGGTATCGTTATGTAAAATTTCAAGTAATTCGGGTGCGCGAGCTAAAGGAAAGAAACCCCATTTAATTTTACCATCTTATTATTCTTAACTACGAAATTGTAACTAACTTAACTAACGAAGTTGAAAATTTTGATTTGTTATAATCATATCCTACCACAAATTTTTTATAATTTATTAAATTATGTATTATATTATTAATATATTGATAGTGCATACATAAGTAATTTTGGTGAATGGAAATAATGTCCCTAATTCCTTTTTCATGGAATAAGCCAAATGGGCTGAGACATTGTAGCATTATGAAAAAATATACGTGAAAAAACTTGAATAAATATAATAAAATTTATATGAAAATAAAGAAAATTATCTGAATTTTATTTTAAGGGAGAAAAAATGTTTATGGACTTTTTAAAGATTTGAAAGCGTATTTTTAAAGAATTTAAAGTAAAGGATTGCTTCTTTTCCTTCTATCAACACTTTGCTACTGATATATATATAAATATCTAAAGAGAAGAATATTTTCATTAAATATTTAAATAATAAAAAAAAATTCTTTTTTTTTAAATATGTACTTCAAATGTTAAATTACAGAATTTTTGCAATCTTATATTCCATATTATCCTTTTTTTTATATATATAAACAGTTATATTCTATCAAAATAAAATATTAAAAAAGAAAACAGGAGTCCTTGATTTACATTTAAAGTATCCTTAAATTAAAAAGAAATGTATTTATCTTCAATATGTTCGTTATTTTATATTTTATTATATTCATTTTCATTTTCCTCTTTTCTTTTAAATTTTTTAGAAGGTGTAATTACTTTTATTAATTTAAAATAACTTAAAAATGTACTTTAAATTTCTTAATATATATTTTTTACTATTGTAGATACTTATTTTGTAGATTTTATTTTTGTTTAATAAGTATGGTTGATTTTTAGTGTATTTAGACTATATATTCTATATATTATAGTCTTCAGTCAAAACTTGAAATTAATTTTAATCACTTAATTGTCGTTGAGACTTTGTAATATCACTTAGTTTTAAAAGTTTCTTAGTATTTTTGAATCATTAATAGTATTTTTCTAATTAAATATAAGTATATATTGAGTTTAAATCATATTTCAGACTTTTTATCCATATTTTTCTCAGTCGGTTTCCTGCTTCAGTGTGTCCTAAGACCATTATGATTTTTTTATCCGTTGTTTTATATTTCTATATTTGGTAAATTTTTGTTAAGTTTTTATTATCTATCATAACATTTTTTTCTAAATTTGAAAAATTTGGAAAAATTTACCTATATTATTCTCACTCTGTCCATCTGTCCGTCTGTTTACAAAACTTTTCCATCGTTTAAGCTGGAGCAATGACCATACATTTTTGGCATGGATAGATCTTTTAAAGAAATAGTGTATGTTGTTGTTAAACAACTTATGTAGCCCTATCGGTTATGGAGTTACAGTCCCTCAAAACTGAGAAAAAAATTTAAACCCTATTTTCAAAAGTGTACATATTCTTTGGGTTTGCTTTATATTTTTTCAATCTAAAAATGACAAATAACAGAACGTTTTTCAAACTCTTAATAAATCAATATGCAAATTATGCAAGATTTAAGGTTTAAATCTTAAAGATTTAAGGTTAGATTAAAGGTTTTAGGATTAAAGGTTTAAGAATTTCATATTTTAATTTATGTTTATGTGAAAACAAAATTTTTTAAGATATTGCTTCCTTCATATCTCCGAAAAGCTTTCAAATACAGCCTTGAAATTTGGACAGAAGAAAGATCCTTCATAATAATTATAAGCTGATCAAGAGCCCAAAAATTAAAAACTTGGAAATTTTGGTGCAAGACACAATTCCGAACTTGTTTTACTGACTTTTGAGAAATGCCTTTATGCTTTGAAAAATATATAGTTCTCCATGGGTGAAAGTCCAGCTCTCATTATTAATTTGTTAACATTTGAATCAAAGAGCTTATCCCTTGAGTTAATCTCTCTCAACATCCGCAAAATTGGCACGGATTTGTCATAGTCTATAGAGTGGCGGGACCATTGATATCACCTAGAGTAACCTACTGAACAAATATATCAGCCACTAGAAAATGTGACTATAGAAGGAGTTTAAATTTGTTGAAAAAAGTCTAATCTCATAAGGAGAAGGAGGTGTCGGGCCAGCCTAAGCAAGGTTGCGTGAAGTTGAACAAAAATATTTTTTTTAACTGATTCAATATACTGGATTCAAGAACTTTAAAAAATCAGGTATAAGAATCGGTGAATTAACTGCTCTTTCACTTTATCAGCTTTCATTTTTATTTATAAAGATTATCTGTCAATCTATTTATAAAGATTATCTGTCAATAGTATAAAAATCGATTTGAATTAGTGATACTAATTTTTGACAGTTGAAGAATTTTTCTTTCTAGTTAAAAATTTTTATAAGCATCAAGAGTATTATTACAAAGCTGTGACAAACTATATAATGTAAATTAAGGAAATGAGATCAGGTATACAGATGAGAACAATTTGTAATATTTTATTATATATCCTGTATATACTTAAATTGTATCCTTTCGAAAATTTGTCTCTATATTTTTCAAAAAAAAAATTTTGTTGAGGAAATTTTAAAACAATATTTGCAGAGTTTTTAAAAGTTTTTAAATTTTTTATTTTTTTTTTTTCCTTAACATCAATATATAATCTTCTCTCTTCTTTATATTTCGGATAATAATATCCTTTGAGAATAAACTTTATTTTATAATATATACTTTGTTAGCCTAAAACTATTGTAAAAAAAAAAAAAATATCTTAAAATAAATTCTGTAATGTAAAGGACATTTTCCCAATTTCCACTATTTTGAAATTTTCTTTTTGGTAAAAAAGTTTGAAAAGTTTTCGTTTTTTATTAAATATTTATTTTAAAAATAGTTACGGATTCTTTTTTTATTTTTGTTTTTAATGATTATATTTAAAAAATTTTCGTTGCCCCAGATTTAGTCAATTGAATTTTTAATTATTTAATATGGAGAATTTTTGCAAAATTTTTCGAAGATGATTTTTCTTGTTTTAAAAATTGTAAATATTTATTCTGAAAATTTAAATTTAAAATGAGTAAATTGATGTAAAAAAAATATATTGAAAGTAAGCTGAAATTTGCAAAAACAGAAATACCTGGTGTATCAAATATTTATTGGTCTATTATTGGCAAATTCTCTTAACTTCATAACAAATCAAACTGAGTTTTTTGAAATATTTTTGAAATTTTTCAAATTCAGAATTTATTTACTGGATATATTTGCGAATAGATGCTTGTATTTGATTTCTTTCTACTTTTACGTGTAGATATTTTAATTCTATTATTCTTTTCATTGCTTTTTTGATAACTAGTTTGATAACGAGGTTTTAGAGGAGATAGCCATTAAAGGCTTCTAAATGCACTTAGCAAATATAGGTAAATTCACTAATATGTGTACATATCTCTTAAACTGCAAAATAAACCTAAGCTTATATGACATAAAAAAAAGGTCCAAAAATGATTTTTTGGAACATTTATGTATACTAGTCTCAGATTTATCTATTCCGAAAACCCCTAAAAATCTTGATCAGGTTGTTTTGAAAAGACCAGTCCCAGGACCGGATTAAAATCCATAGATACCCTTAAGCACTTAAAAAAAAATTAAGAAAATTTTACGCTTGCCATCATGAATGTACTCTTGCAGTTAAGTGATGTAAAATTTGGGCCCTTAAAATTTTGTACACTAATCGTCAAATGCGGTTTAACAAAAAACCGAACCACATTTGGTGAACATTTACATATACTTAAGTATTTATATTTTATTTTTATTTTTTATATTGATATAGAATAAAGTTTTTTTTAAAAAGTTTGATTTTCAAGTCCACCTGAAAAAACGGCTCCCAAAAGTAAGGTGTCACTTTTCAGGCACTTTTTTTCTCCTTTTTAGTTTCTAACAGTATGCGGAGATTAGGTTTTTTAAATCTCGACTTCTGGTTCCTAAGATATGGCAGCTGTTCCAAAATAACATCTAGTATTTATAAAAGTCAGTTTCGGTCTTCAACAATTCCAAAATCAATATTTAAATTTGTACAATAGTAATAGGATTGCACGTACAAAAACAGGCTAAAACCAGTGTACGATTTAACAACCTGAATAAAATTTATTTGTATGAAATTTTTTTCCACTAGAAAAAAAAACACTGTTCGTCATTGTAGAATTTTTGTTGTGCCCCAATTTTCATGATGCCCTAAACAAAGTGCTTAGTTTGCTTATAGGTTAATTCAGCATTGACCAGACCAGAAAGAAATCAGAGAAAAAAGATAACAATAAATGTAACAATATTTTTTGTTTGTAATAAATTAATTTTAAATGTTTTTCTTTTATACGACCCTGTAACAAAACCAGCTCATATATCTTAAAAGATATTATCTATTTTTATTTACGGAATATTTTACCTATAAGGGAACTTACAATACCTAAATTTATGTTACCTAAAGTATTGTTAGAGCCATTTAATAATATTTAAGCCAACTGTGACCTCAAAAATTCTTAAAGCACTTGAGAATAAATCTGTTACAGAAACTATTATTACAGCCTATAGTTATTTTAGAAAATCCCATAATACATAAGTTTCCTTTTTTCTTCTATTTGATTAGTTCTGATTTAGACCAATTTTTAAAAGTAAATTTTTACAAATAAATGTTTCGATTCTTGTTCTTTCTAATCTGAGCTAATGCATTTCTATTCATTTAAGAACATATGAAATTTAGTCACTTTTTGCGAAATTTTCTAATCTTAAAATTTGAATTAATTTCTTTTTTTTTGTGTTGGTAAAATTCTTATAATAAGAAGAAGGTCGTTAAATATTTTACAATCTTTTTTTTTTCTTTTGAATATTAATGAGAATTTATTGACCTATTTTTAAAATCGATTTTATATCATTTTTTGAGAATTTAATCCCTATACTTTTGTACACATTTTACAAAAAATATACTTTAACTATTTTGTAATATTTCCAGATTGTAAAATATTTCTAATAAGTTTTTGACCGAAAAATCAATAAAGTATTTTTTTTAAAGTTATTAGCTGCCATCTTCAGTATAATATATTATGCAAGAATATGTTGAAAGTTTTATTAGTTTTAGATATTAAATGATGAATGAGAATTTTTATAGTCTAGCGTCAATGAAAACCTCTCACAATAGAATATTAAACGAGAAATGACAATGGGTTCATACTTCATATATTGTTTGTAAACCAGGATATAACCAGGATCTAACGATATAACAAAAATTAAATTTGAAAGGAGGTTTTGGGAAACTAAAAGCCGGATATATATTACTTGAATAAGATAAATAAAAACTAAATCACAGTTTTATTTAAAGATACTTGATTTTCATAATATAAAAGAAGACATGGAAGCTTGTTACTGTTCTGAGATCTTAAACGATAGTTAAATTTTTTTTTTTTTTTTGTGTTTTCTATAAACTAAAAGAAGATATTTTGGTTAAAGTTATAAAAGTCAGTAGAAAAAAAACGTAACATGAGCAATTTACAGAAATTTGTAAATAGATTTAAAAAAAAAACTGATTTCAAATAAATTTTAAAAGTTAATTTTGAGATATTTATGCTGAATTCCGTTATATTTTTTTCATTCCTGAACTAATAAGGCAGTATGTTCTAAAAGTTTTTAAAATTTCCAAAACAAATCAATAAAATTAGTTTAGAATTGTGACTTATAACTGATATGACTAAAATTTATAATTTTCTTTTATATATAAAAAAAAAAAAAAATTCAAAAGGACTTTCTTCAATTTTAAGGAAATCCAGTTATGTTAATAAATCTTATGTAAAAATATAAAAAAATCTTATGTAAAAATATAATGCTTTAACATTTTAATCTTAAATTTTACTTTGAAAACAATTGCACAGCTATCCGTTACCTAAGTTATAACAGGTGTTTAAAAACTGCAAATTTTTAATTTTTAACCTCTTATAATTCTTATAAGGGGCGTGGTACAAAACAATTTCTCAGGTATGCAACTTATGCTAATTCTGGAAGATTTTTCTTCTTCACAAATTTGAAGGTTTTAATTAACAGTGTGTTAGAATTTAGAAATATGTAGGAAACAAAATTTTGCAAAATTTTCCTTTCATGTAACGGTACATTCATAGATATATTAAGTACTTTAGATTGGCATTTTCTCTTTCACTCTAATGTATTTTCCTATAAACGAAATTTCAGTCAAAAATAAAACATTTGACATCCAAGTAATGACGTTCATTTGACGTAAGTTGGATGCCAGCTATTTTTAAATCATAAAATTTCATTAAAATTATCATAAAATCGCAGTACAGTTTCTATCATAGATATTGGATATATTATCGTTCTGCAAATAAAGAGTTCATTTAGAACCTTTACGGAGAGAAGAAGCAAATTTAAGTGCTCTTACAAATTTTAATTGTAATAAATTAAAAAAAAAAAAAAAAAAATAGGCTTGTTATGCCTTCATATAATAGTACAGAAAAAAAAAAAACAAATACATAATTATATTTTAAATAAACAAAAATAAACCGGTTTTAAGTTCAAAATAAAAAAAAAAGAGAAAAAATATTACAAATAAAAACAAAAACAAAATTAAGATAACAAATTGTTATTTATCATTGTTAATATCAAATCAAAAATAAAGTCATCAAAAAAAAAACAATTCAAAATATTATTTTTTTTTTTTTAATCATTGTATCCTCTTAGTCTCTTAATGGGACGAAGGAGTGGTATTAAGTTTAAGAAAAGATTAATGCTTAAAGAAACTTTAAGTTTAAAAAATGGTAGTGTAAATATTAATGATAAGAATAATTCAATACCAAATATGGACATCAATCAAAAAGAAAATGAACAGGAATGGACGTATATCCAGCCTAGAAAAAGGTATCATAACGATATTAGTAAGTTGGAAAATGTACCAGAAACAAAATTAAAAAAAAATCAACTGGAGATTTCGCAAAATCAGTTCCAATTGCTACAAAATAAGAATGATAATTTTGATACTAATAGCCATTTACAAAATGTTGGTAATTCTAAAAAACCAACAGAAAAGAACATTAATGTAGAAAAAAAAAACTTTTTGCCCTCCCATAATAATTAATGAAGCAAATTTAAAATTAATTTTAGAATTTGTTAAATCAAAAATTACAATAAATGAAAAAAATGTTAAAATAATAAATTCTCCAAACAAAAACAAAACTAAAATTTTTGTAGCTAATATAGGCCTTCATACAGAACTGTTAGAATACTTAAGAAAAATAAAAATTGAAGCACATTCTTTTACACCAAAAGAAATTAAAAATATTAACCTCTTATTAAAAGGTTTAAATAAAGCATTTGACGAAAATGACGTCAAAAATGAATTAGTGTCAGTATTTCCGGATATAAAATTTTTAAAAATTAATAAATTTTCAACACCTAACTCTAAAAAAAATAACAAAGATTTAGGAATGTTTATAATCCAAATGGAACCTAATCAAAACATAGAGCAATTGCTAAACACTAAGGTACTATTATACCAAAGAATACATTGGGAGAGATTGATGTCATTCAGTCCAATTCAATGTATGCGTTGCCAACAGTTTGGCCATGTGGCAAATAATTGTAGTAGAGAATACAGATGCGTAAAGTGTTTATTAAAACATTTACCATACAAATGCCCAATGACAAAGGGAAAAGACGTACCTAAATGTACAAATTGTGGTGGGGAGCACCCTGCGAATTATAGGGGATGTCCCTATTACAAAGAATATCTTCAAAGACATAAAAATAATGGGAAAAAAGTAAAAGAGCGAAAAGAAGCAAATTATAGTTCAATTAATATAATGGACGGTAATTCTTTTCCTAGACTTCCGAAATCAAATCAAAATTTAATAACAAAGGGTAATTGGGTTGATCGTCCAAATCCCTTAAATGAATTCTTCGAAATGTCAAATAACTTATTTGGTATGAGCCTTACTAATTTAGTTAAGGAGATAAATGTGTTTATGTCATATATAAAAAACTTAAAATCAAAAGAAGAGCAACAGGGAGCTTATATACAATTTTTAATAAAAATAACAAATAATGAACTTAAATAAAGTTTTTTCTGCAATTACAGTTAATGTTCGCTCAATAAAAAGCATTAGTAGAAGAACATTCCTTTTGGACGTACTTAAAGATAAAAACCCACATTTTGCGTTTGTTACTGAAACTAGGTTAAATGGAAGAAATAGGTGTTGTTTTGATGATTATAAAATTATTAGAAATGACTTCGATCAAGGAACAGCTATACTGTTCAAAAATAACATAGATTTGACACAAATTGACACAAAAGAATTTCGTACTCCAATCACTTTAGCACAAGGAAAGGTATTAGGACATGATAATATACAAAAAACATTTTTAGTGGGTTCAATATATATAAAACCCCAAACAGATTGTATTACTATGAATGATACAATGAATAAGATTAATGATTTGGCAAAAAATTTTGACTTTATTGTAATTGGGGGAGATTTTAATGCAAGAATGATAAAATATGGTGATACACTAACAAATAGGAATGGTGTGTTACTAGAAAAATGGTTGATAGATCATTCTACCCAGTACTCTTTTATTATAGTTTCACCATTTCAAACAACTTTTCCTGGAAGTGGTTCAATATTAGATTTGTTTTTAGTGTCTGATAATCTAATAAATCAGATAAATAAAAATTATCAATGTCAAACATTTTCCTCATTTTCTGACCATTTCGTTGTTAAGCTTGATATTGATATTAGAAATTACAAACTTAAATTAAATGAGCCTCAAAAAATTAGATCCTTTAAAAACACGGACTGGGTTAAATTTAAGAGTGAAATTGAGCAAGCTTTTTACATGCCTAATTTAAACATTTCAAAAACAAAAAACCTTTCGAATGAAGAAATTGATAATTACATAAAAAAGTTCGTAGATGTAATAAATAATGGAGTAGAAAATCATTCGCATTTATATTGCCCAAATATTAGAAGATACAACAATCTTCCTCAAAATATATTAAATATGATAAAAGTGAAAAGAAAAATGCAAAAAGACTTAAAAAATTTATATCATAGATATTTAAATAGAATATCGAGTGAATATAAATCTCTAAATTCAAAAATCCAATGCCTTCGAAAAATTCTGGATGAAAAATTAAAGGAACATTTTGATAAGCAATTTCAAAAAAAGCTTCGTGACATAAAACCTGGCCCTAAGGCATTTAAAGAAATAAATAGAATAATAGGTAAAAATACTGATGAGGACAAAAAGCTATCATTCAACGGAATAGAAATAATAGAAAAACAAGAGAAGATTACTGTTTTTAAAAATTTTTATGAAGAGCTTTATAGGGATAAAAGCATCAGTAACATTACAGAAATTAATGAATCGGTTAGGCAAGTTACTAATGATTTTATTAAAGAACAGACAATGGAACAGACAAATAGATTACAACCTTTGGTACAATTTTCAAATCTAATTCCATCAGATAACCCGGGATCTCCCAGGTTTTTAAAACTGGAAGATATTAATTTTATAATTTCAAAAATTAACTTAAAAAAATCATATGGTCCAGATGGAATTTCAAATTATATACTAAAAAAACTTCCAAACAAAGCGTTATCCTTTTTACAGATTATTTTAAATAATTGTATAAACAACGGATACTTTCCAAAACATTTTAAAATAGCGAAACTAATTCCTATATTAAAAAATCAGAAATCACACGAACCAACTAATTTTAGACCAATCTCATTGCTTTCAAATGTGGGGAAAATATTTGAAAGATTTATAGGTAATCAGGTAGACCAATTTTGTGATGATAATAATATTATTCCGGATTATCAATTTGGGTTTAAACCAGGACACTCGACTTTAGATGCGTTACTAAAGTTACATAATGATATAGCCTTAAATTTAAATAAAAAGTTTTCTACAGTAATGTTGTCTATTGATATTGAAAAGGCCTTTGATTCTGTATGGAAAAATGGATTAATTTACAAATTGATTATTTTGGGTTTTCCAGCAACAGTAATAAGGCTACTTTTAAGTTTCATGTCAGATCGTACATTATATGTTTGTTTTGATGGTCAAGAGTCAGAAAAAATATCTGTATCGGCAGGTGTTCCACAGGGCTCTGTATTGGGTCCGAAATTATTTAATTTATACTTACATGATTTTCCTCATGAAATATATGATAGAAGAAATAGATTGCAATCAACAGCGAACTTATTTGCTGATGATACAAATATCTATGCTCACTCCAAAAATCCGGATCTAGCTCTAAAGTATGTGGAAAGTCATAGTGAAAAGATTGTTAAATACTATGATAAATGGAAAATTGGAATTAATTCAAAAAAATCAGTTTTAATATGCTTTAGAAACGCTAGCGGTAAAGCCCCTAAAAAAGTAGTAGCTAAAAGTAAAAGAATAAAACTTGAATTAAATTCACATTTAGTTTCCCCAAAAAATAGCCTAAAGTATTTAGGTATTAATTTTAATAATTTATTTAAATTTAATGAACATGCTAAAAAAATTCTTACAAAAGCTGTTAATACAACATCCAAATTGAAACCACTTTTAAGACATAGGGATTTATCAACAAAAACTAAACTTTTAATTTATAAACAAATTATAAGGCCTGTGTTATGTTATGGGTTTCCAATTTGGTTTACATTATCACCTAGCTTAGCGCAAAAAATACAAATTTTTGAAAGAAAAATACTACGAAACTGTACAAATAAATATTTTGAAAATGTAAATAAAAGGTATTCTAACAGATTCATATATGAGGCAGCCAACATTAAGCCTATAATATATTATGCGACATTGTTAACTAAAAAATATCTTGCCAAAACAGAAAATCATATTAATGTTTTAATCAGAAATATACATGAAGATCACATTAGTGATACTATTAATCAGCATTATTATTTATCACCATTTGTTATATTAAATGTTCAAAACCAACAAAAATTTTTTGAACCAATAAATATTAAACATTTATCAGAATTTTATTGTTATGATATGAATACTAAACTTAATCATAGAAGTTAATTGAAAAAAAAAGAGATAAATAAATAAAAAGAGAAAAAAGAATTTTAATTATATAGAAAACAAAGAAAATTGGTAAATTTAAAGAAAGAATTTACTTTAGATCAATGTTCAAATTGGATTTATATGTATTTTTATTTTATTTTATTTTATTTTATTTTATTTTATTTTTTTTTTTGTTTTATTTATAATCTAGTCAGCTTAAAGCATAATTATATATTAGAAATACCGGGTGCAAGTAATTCTTTAAAGCAAAAATAACAAATTGTAATACTATTAAAGTTACAAGTAAAAGTTTAACAATTGTATCGTAAGAACGAAATGAAGAAAAAAAAAATTCAAAAGAACCACTAAGCCAAACTATATACATAGCTTAGTAAATTTAATTGTAATTAGTTTTTAAGAAATGAAATATTGTAAAATATTGTAAAAGTAAAAATTGACACAATAAAGTTACTATTAACTATTCTGCAAATAAAATTAATGAATATAAAAGAAAAGTTGAAAAATTAAATGATTGTATTTTAATTAGTTAATTAGTTAATTTAAATTATTCAAATTGTTATTTCCAGGGGAAACTAAATTTAAATTTACACAAAAAAAAAACGTTCGTTTTTTTGATTAAAAAAATGTTATGTGGATATTTACTTAAGAAATTTTTTTAAAAGATCTATCAATGATTTAAATTGCTGTGTTTTATCACAAACGGTATAAATGTTTTGTAAACAAATGAACGGACAGAATTAAACTAAAAATTTTTGTTGAAAAATGTTTAAAAACCAAAAAAAAAAACACAAAAAATGAATGAATTAAAGAAAAATGATATATTATGTATATGTAAATATAAATTTTTTTCCTTTTTCTTTATAAATTCATTCTTAAGTGCAATAAAAAATAGATTTAAGAAAATTAGATTTTTATTTTGTTTTTTTTTTTTCTCACATCTTCATCTGAAATAAATTATTTTTTTTCTTTTATATAAAAATGGAATAGAAAATTATTCCGAAAATTATTTTGTTGTGTAATTAGAATCTCAGGTGAAACAATTTTCTAACAATTTAAATGTTTTTAATTTTTTTTTTTTTCTAAATTAAAAAAAAATCTTAAATTATAATAAAAATGGCACGTAATATTAATTTTGTTTTATTTTTCATTTTTTTTCATTTTGTTTTTATATTTTAATATCTTAGAGTTGTTTTAACAACTCAATTTTTAACATATTTTCTTTATTATTTTATTATTTTTATTCATATATTATACGAGTATGTGTATATATAACTTACACCTTCTTCATTTCTTACATTATAACTGATGTTACAATTTTTTTTTTTTAACCTTTTTAAATATTTTCAACATGTCCTCGTTACGCTAATGGTAACATTTTGCAATTTGTAAAATTATATTTAATAAAACACTTTCATTTATTTCTTTGACGTCCCATATTTATTTTTCCAGAGAAAATATAGCAAATTTTTAAGAAATAAAATGAAAAATAAGAAAAAATAATTTTTTTTTTTTTTTATTGAAAAGGATACGTAAATGCATATAAAGATGTACATATAAATATATATATATATGATTACCTCAACCAGTAAAACTGATAGTTCGTTAAAAAAGCATATTCATAAAGGATAGGAAATTGTTTTTTTTTTTTTTTTTTTTTTTTTAATAAAAAAAAAACACTGATTTGCGAAATACTAGATTCATTAATTTTAAACTTATTCAATTCATTCGTAGAAACTTAACACTCCATTTAATAGATAAAAAAAAAAAATAAAACACAGAGTTGAGCAAAAGTTATTTAACGAATTTTTTGATTGAAATTATTTGTATTGTATTTCATTATACAGCTAAACCTATTACTGAGTACTTATTTAGCGCGTTTCCGGCGCTAAATTTTTATTGAAAATTAAAAATTGATGACAGTACTATATTTTTACAAGTAGAATCAGTATTACCTTATTGCATATTTTTTTAGCATTTTTATGTCAAATTTATTTTGAAAGCAGCAGAAAAGCACTTTATTTCGGCTTTATTTTGGCAATATTTGTGATGATTATGGCAGTATCAGATAAATAATATCAGTATTTGTCAAATTATCAAATATTAAAGAAAAAAAAACAATGTTTCAAATTATTTATTTAGAAGAGAAAAAAATTAGTCCGGAAAAAATTAAATGTAATAATGTTTCGTACTTTTGCGCATATAATTGTGACCAAATTTCACCTTTTTCTTTGAATATTCATTTTAATTTTTTTTTTACAAACTTAAACTTTTATCTTTCTTATTTTTTATATTTTATTCTTTTAGTGCGATATTTAGTGTGTTGAAAAAACCACTAAATTTAGACAGGTAATAAAGTGTGATTTGACAGGTTTAGTGCGAGTACCTTCGAACACACTAAAAATTTTTCGGAATTTTTTAGAAATAAATTTAGTGTGATTTGACAGGTTTAGTGCGAGTATTAAGTGCAAGTGGGAGAGTTCCAAAAACATCCTTAGAAAAAAAAATTACATTTAAACTGAAATTTTTTTATCTTCTTTACTTTTTTATTTATTTCGAGGTTAGGACCAGTTCTTTTAATTCGAAGAGAAAGTTTGATGAGCTTGAAAGTAAGAAACTTTAACGCAGAGTTTTACCTATTTTGTGGTTATCTTTCTTAAATTTTAGAACTTTTAGGTAAGTAGCTGTATATATTATGTACACCTTTTTTTGTGAACCTTCTATATGAACAATCGTATTTTACTTGACTTCTAGAGCTGTGATAAATCAATTTAAGTTTTGCTTGCTTTTTTCATAGCTTATCTATTGTATTTATTTAATTACTGATAAGTTTGAAACAATAAGATTAGTCATCAATTAACAAGATTGGAGTAATTATTTAAAATATACTGACTTGAACTAAATTTTAGCTCAAAAACGATTGTTGACAGTTCGTTATTACTCCGTATTGCTCTGATATGATCTTTACTCTAATTTTTAGTAAGTTGAAAATTCGAGAATTCGAAAGAAATAAGTTCTTACAAAAATATCGTAACAAAGTATGTATATTTATAATTTTTTGTTTCCAATCTTCTCTCACATACAGAAACGTATCTAGGTAAGATCAAATTATATAGTAAAGAGTGCAAATATTTCTTTTAATTTTTTTTAAAGATAAACTGTTTCGGTCTTTTTAACCTTTTTTAGAAATTTTTTTTTATTCTAAAAATTTGTCTTACTATTTGATATTGCGATTCCTGTTGCCCAATATTATTGTTGCTAGAAGATTTTTTAATTTTTAATTTGATTATTTGCTAACCGATGCAAGAAACTTAATAGAAACAGATTAAAAGAAAATATCATTAACAGTGAACGGTTTATTTTGGAAATCAGTGTATTTCTTAAAAATGTGTTTGTACGCCAGTATTATCATTTAACATCTGATTCTTATTTTTGATATGATAGGGAAGAGTACAATCAATATAACATATGACGACATGACTAGAAAATAACTTGTGTGTTGAACTAAAAGTATCATAAGCGTTTATCTTTGCTTTTTAGTTTTTTTTTTGTATAAAAACAGGAAAAATGAAAAACATGAAAAAGATGGTAAAACATAAAAAAAAAAAAAAAATTGAAAATAAAAATGTGGGAAAGGAAAAATAAAAAAATGAAAAACGAAATAAAAATACAAAATAAAATAAAATGTGAGATAATTTTTGAGAAAGGATATTGAAAGCATAACTTACAAGTGTACATCAGGTGTGCATTATGACCTGAAAATTTATTTTTTGTTATTTTTATTCTTTACTTCTATATTTAATTTTTCCTTAATGTATATGTAAGTGGTATAAGAAAAGTATACATATCGTGGAAAAGATTGATATTATTTCATATATCTGGAGCTTTTATTTAACCCCAAAGTCCGCAAATATAATACATTTTAAAAAAACGTCTGTGTATGAGTTAGGAAATTTTTTCAGAGGATTGGTCAGTATAAAATTTCTTTTCCATATTCCATTATTTTGGAAACAATTCTTATAATCTCACACCTTTATCTTTGAATGAAGGTTCAGTTTTTTATTGGGAAGCTCTCACTAAGCATCTCGGCATTGGAATTGAATTTGTACTGATTTTATCATCCAGATAATACGTGGTCGATTTCTGGTTAGATTAATTAAATGCTTTAGAAAACTCACTAACCTATAGCAGTGAAAATTAGAATGTTTATTTGATATCCAATATTCGGTGTTTGTTAAAATTATCAAAAATTATGTTTAAAATTTTGTTAAAGGTTTGGTAACCGAGAAAATTTATAAGAGATATGTATCCATGCAAAATAAAGCTAAAAAAATTGCAATTATATGAAAAAATTTGAGATTCAAATTTCTTTTGTGCCAAAAACTATACCCATTTTTTAAACTTTAGTAAAAATTCGGAATTCTTTCGATATTCGGAAATCATCTTCTTCACAAAGGGAGTTTATTTTGAAATAATTAAAATGCTTTTTTTTATACCCTACACCTGAAGTATAGGGTATATTAACTTTGGTATGGTGTTTGTAACCACCAACCATCATATATTCTGAATCAGTATCACCTCTTGAGTCGATTTGGCACGTACGCACGATAACTCAAAAAATAATGATGCTATCTTGATGAAAGTTATACTGTAGGTTAACAATGACTAAAGAAAGGTGGGGATTACAAATGGACGAAATCTGACCATTGGTTTGGGTACTTCCCATACAACTCCCAAAACCGAACACTTATATCTCCAAAACCAACAAAAGTGGAACCTTTAAATTTAGATTTCAATGGTGTTCTGGCATGTTTTCTTTATGTCCCTGAGATGGATTTGATGTATTGGAGTGGCAATTGGGGTACCTGGCACACGACTCCCAAGCATATTTTCGAAATTAATAAAGCTTAACAAGCATATTTTCGAAATTAATAAAGATAGAAACTTGAAATTTTCAACAAGGGGGTCAAACAATTGAATTTTTAAACAAATTTGAATTTTTAATTTAATTCGAATTATTCAGGTGTAAGGTATTAATAAGTCGGTTGCATCGATTTATTGTTCCATTTACTTGTCTTTGACTCATTTGGCTGAATTTTACTGAAAAATTTATTAAAATTTTAATATTGAAAGTGGAAGTAGTTTTAGTTTTGCAGAAATAGCTAGGAGAAAGAAGAAATGGGAACGTTTAAATTGTCTATAGGTACGTTATTAATTATAATACTATGTTTACGAATAACGTAAATTTTAATAAATTATAATTTTACGAGAATACGCAAAAGTCAAGTCGAACCCTTTACTAATTTTTCTATTTTTATTTTTTTTTATTTTTATAATTTACGGCAGATTTACCTTTTTTTTCTTTTATTTAATAAGATTTGTTATTGTCTATCTCTGCCCTTTTGTTCAAATAAAAAGAAAAAAAAAATTTTTGATTATAATAAAATATTTTTCTTTTTTATTCAAATACAAAAAAAAACGAAAAGGATACAAAAAAAAAGCAAAATAATGGTGAGAAAAAGGATAAAAAAATTATTAAGTAATTAATTTAAAAGAAATAAGAAAAGAAAATTTATTTTATTTATAATTATTATAATAAATAATACTAAACAACTCTTTCTTCTTGTTTCTTCTATCTTCCTGATCATCCTACGTCTGTCTATATTCAAATCGCTAGAGACTATTTAAAGAATGAAAATCGTTAAAATATTATTGTATTTGAAATCAAATTTTGCGAACTGATATTTTATATTTCATATGGGATTATTAATAATGTTTCGTTATATTAAAATTAATGGTCCATTCATTTAATAACACTATAGAATTATTAGATTTTAGTATATATATGTAGGTACATTTTATTTTAAATTAATTCAAATATTGATAATATTGGGAAAAAAGCTGATCATTAATCTTAAAAAAAACTTACGAAAATTTATATTATTTACATTAAAATAATGTACGATTTCTTATTTACCATCCCATTTCAAATAATTTACAAAATTTTAAGAAAATATAATCATTATTTTTTTGCCATTTAATCCTCTTTGCAAACATAAAATATTTCTTTAGGGCGTTTAGTCCCATGTTCACCAGTGAACATAAAAAAAAATTTGCATTAAGTCCCATGTGTATCACCGGTGAACATCACTCAAATGGTTCAAAATTCCATTCTTACCGGTGAATATAAAAATACATTTGCATGAAATAGCAATGTATGTTCACCACTGAACATTTTAAAAGGTCAAAACTAGTATATTAAATTGATTCGGGATTTTGAGAACATTTAGCAATGTTAACCGGTGGTACACGTATAACTTAATGCAAGTTTATTTTTATGTTCACCAGTGAGCACGGGGTTTTAAAATATTTGAGTGATGTTCACTGGTGATACACGTGGGACATAACGTGTTAAAACTCTTTTCCCTTTTTAGCTTTTGAGCCATACAATTTTTTCATAAAAGTTTTATTATTTTACCTAGCTCCTACATTTATAGTAGGTGAATTTAATGAGTAAAAATCTCATCATCGGATGATCGAATTCGGTAGCAATTTTTTAATTACTTTTTCGATTACAGTTTGAATTAAAAATAAAGTTTCTACTTTATCTTATTACAATTGGTTGAGACAGTTTCGATTGGTTTAGATTAAACACTACCAAGAAGAACTTTCGTCTTGATTTTTATTTTGTAGTTTTAAATGTTTTCGCCTACCGTAACAGACAAAACATATTAATAAGACTGAAGATCATTTCAATGTTTTCTCGAGATGATTTCAAATCATTATTTATTATTTTATGAATCTCTGCTTTGAAATTTAGTAATTGATTAAAATACTTGAATAAACATTATTTAAAATTTCCTTAAATTCGTTTATTTGAATCTTCCTTAGCGTTACGTATCATAGTAATTTTAATTAAGATTAGGAATAATTTAAGGATAGTGTTTGATGTGTTAAGCGCTAATTTGTACCTAATTAGTTAATTACAGCTTTAAGTGGTTTGGAGCTTTTCTTAAAATCAACCAAATATTAAATTATAAAATAGTATTTTAGTTCACAAATCACAATAACCTTCCAAAATTCTATCTAAATTAAAACAAAATTAATTTGAACAATTGTACAAATATCAAATTTTTCTTAAAAATTTTAGGTTAAGGATATCTTTAAAACAGAAGTTAGAGTTGATGAAATTTATCGGCTATCAAAATTTCTGTTATATGTCAATTCACATATATGCCAAATTCAATTATATTTTTAAAAATTTCATAAAAATAATATTTTTCCTTTTTGTATTTTATAACTTTCGAGTTTACTTTGAAATTAACAAAAATGTACAAACATTTTTTTGTCCGTTTTTTTTTTTTGTTTCAAACAAATGTTAATTGGGTAATAACTTGAAATTAAACTTCATCTTGTTGAAATAACCAACTTTTTACCGTCATTTTCATGTACACTACACTTTTCAGGACAATAACAAAGGACAAAATACAAACACTTTATAAAATAAATGAAAAAATGAAAAACACTTTAATAAAACCGTTATTTACGTTAACATTCTAATGCGAAAAATATAACGAATAAAACAAAGAAAAAAGGTATAGGTAACCCGGAAAAATTGTCATCCCTAATCAAACCAACTTTTATTTACAAAAATATACAATCAGTCATTTTTAAGTGTACTACAGTCAGTTATAATTTCATCACAGGTGTATTATATTTTATTTCCTTATTGTTTTTTTTTTTTTAGCACCTGTGATAATTCAAACCCACATAATTTAGGTAATTAAAAAATTAAAAACAAACTTTTGTAGTAAGTTAATTACAACAAAAATTAAAACAAAAAAAAAAAAACCAAATAAAACCAAAGAAATAAAAATTGGAAAATTTTGATAAAATGTTTTTTCCGAAGCCTATAAATAAATAAACAAATAAATAATAAAAAAATCAACCATTCTAATACCTAATCACTTGTAATATTTTCAAAAAATTCCATGCCAAAATATTAAAGAACATGACATGAGTATTAAATAAATAAAAGAAAAAATTATTTAAAATTTTTTCAATCGTAAAATAAATTGTCAGAAAAGTTTTAGATTATTTTAGACAAAAAAAAAAATTGCTTCAACCTTTGCTGATGTTGTTATTCCATAGCATTTCTATTAGTCAGTGTCAGTAGTCTCATCGAGGTAGTGAATATCTCCGAAAAATTTGATGATATTTTCGCTGTAAAGCTTTCTCACCTCCTTCCTCTTCTTCGAAAGATGTTTCTTGTAATCTCCTCCCAAAGTTTTTCTTATTTGGGATTGCAGCATGAGATATTGTCATAGTACATAATTTACCATTTAAGTATCCTGTCGGCAATCTTTAGCTACTACTATGGTAGCTCTGTTTATTTTTTTCGAATTTGCTCTTAGCAATGATCCGTTTTCTTTTCCATGTAGAGTCTGATCTTCACTCTTTAAAGTTTTAAAATTTTCTTTCGTTTTTTTGTCCATTTCGCCCTAAAAATCCTTCGGAATTTTATCCTTCAATAGTTTTTACTATGTAACTGTTTTGAAATGGTTAAACTTTTTAAATTCTTCAGTACATTTCTACTTTATTAGTCTATTAAATGAAAAGTTTTTACTTTATTTTTTATGTGGCGGTATTTTAACAAATAATAATTAGAAGCGACGCTAACATGGGGTTTACTTATTTTCCACTATAATTAAAATACAATTTTATTCTTTTAAATGCTGGTCGATTTGTATTAAAATCTTGTATCATTTTTGTAATAAATTAAAACGTTAGGCGCATTCTGCTGCGTTAGCAAAGAAAAGGTTTTCAGAAATAAGCATTTCATAGAAAATTTTCCAGATTATCTTTCAACGTCAATTTTTTTGGTAAAACTAGAACAAGGATTTGATAATCAACAATTCAAAACAAAATTTTAGGGTTATATAACAAATAGTCGCTGATAAATTTCATAAAAAATCAAAATGAATATGTGCCTATTTTTGGATTGTATTAAGTTAAGCTTTTTTTTTTTACTTTAAATTAAATGCTTATCTGCTTCGTAATAACTGTTCACATAACATCATAAATGCTCTTCGGTATGTAGCGATATAATATTTATTATTTATACAGGGAAAGATAAGGCCCGTTTAGAAAAACGCATAAATATATAAGCATAAAAACATCTGTATATCCTCAAAATGCCAATAGATGTCTTAAAAGAACTTAGCAACTCAATTTAGAGATAAATCACCTTCTCGGGGGTATATTACTCCAATAGATGTATAAGATTAATGGAAAATTAATGGCTAGTCTTTAAGACAACTTTTAAGACGGGATTGGTGGTTTTAGGTACGTCTTTCATAACTGCATTGAGTACATTATCTTTCGATGATTCTCACAATCTCACCATCAATAAATCAAGAAACATTATTTTATATATTTTTTAAATAATTTTTTGTTGGTTGGTTAACGCTTCGCTTCATATTTACAATATTATTGATGACGCATTTATAACGTATGAAATGTATTAATAGCACAAAATGTTAAACGATTTCGTGGAATGAGTTCGCTTTTTTTTGGATATTTTTGTGCAAATTCTTTAACAATTTGAGCAAATACTTTCTTTGAACTTCTATTTTAGGTTTATTTTTAAAATGTGTACCGCCATATTCTTAAAATATCATATTTTAATCCCAAAAAAAAAAGGGACTATTTAAAAAAAAATATTTAAAGTGGCACATTTTAAAGTTATTTAAAAGCATTTAAATAATGTGACTTTTGCAATAAAATTTCTAAATTTTTTTAGTAAAATTTTAAAAAATTAAGAGACAGTACGATCTAATGCATAAAACTGAAACGATATTTTATCCATTCCTAAACCTAATATCTTCAATTTAAAGAAAATTCTACTTTAATTAAGTAAAGTTGAGAAAAAGTAGAGAATTTTTAATTTTTGAACCTTAATAGCTTTTAAAGAGGGAGAAATAAAATTTATTTTCTAACATTTTGACTGAAAGCATTTCCGAGATACCGAAGAATGAATATAATAAATATAGCACAATGTAATTTTTATATAACGATACATTTAAATAAACACGAAAATGCTAGAAATTATAAAACATTTTAAAATAGAAATTTTTTTACCTTTGAGGGGATACTGTAGCTACGTAATGGGCGGACCTACATAAAAAAGATATTTCACTATATTCTTTTTTAATAAGATCTATTCACTGTTAAAATTCTATTTCATCACTTTAAATGATTTAGAAGTTTTATATGGTCACGAACGGAATGACCGACAGATGGAAATTACGTATGAAGTAAAGTTTTCAAAATCTGTTGAAAAATGTGCTAACAACACAAACAGATAGTGATACAAAATTTCAAAATTTTTAACATTTTTTGAAATCCTAAAAATATGCAAAATAAAATAATATCAAAAAGAAAACGGGGAAAATTTCAAAATAAATAAAAGCAGAAAAAAAATATTCAAATATTTATGCAATGTTTTACAGAATGTTGGACAAGAATATTTTGGAAATATATATGTATAAGTTTAATATATACCGACTTATAACATGACATACAACAAGAGTAATATAAATAAAATTTTGATTGTTTAGAAATAAAACACCATTTAACATTTTGTTATTATTATTATTATTATTATTATTTGGAATAATGCCATTATCTATATATTGTTATGTATTCTATAATGTATACAAAATTCATTTCATTCCTATAAAAATGACTTCTATAGAAAACGGAAAATACATTATTATGAATTTTTTTTTTCCCGAAATTTCCTGTTTTCCTTGTAAAGTGAATCCCAATTCGTTGAGCATAATAATAATTGTTTAGTATTTATATACCGTATTGTATCTATACATATAAATAATAAAAAATAACAATATTTTGTATTCAGGAAGGAAAAGGATAACATTAAATAATGAGCTGTTATAATTTATGTATTTTTTTTTTTTTTGGTTATAAGTTTAATTCAATTTGAAACTAAATGTCTTTTTATAAAATCTTCTTTTAAAATATTATTTTTTGAAAAAAGAAAAAAAATATAGCACATATTATGCGTATCAATTGTTTTACATATAGTGGAAATGAAATATGTTAAAATAAAAATATAATTTTGCAGAAAATTATCTTTCTATAAATTAAAATAAACAAACATCAGTTCTATGTTTTGAATAGAAATTTAGAAAACGAATAGAATTTAAATTAAAGTAAATAAATAGGGAATTTGGACAAAAATTAAATTTTTTTAGCACCGAAATTAAATTAAAAATTTTTGTGATTCATTTCAATAAAATGTATAGAATGATTTAATTACTATTTGAAAAATTTCTGAGATCGTTTAGGAAAAATGCATCTAATAAATTATTTATTCCATAATATAAAAGAATAGTTTAACAAACAAAATAGGTAAACTTTTACTTCATATTCTTCTCTTCTTAACTTTACAGATTTTCTAAAAAATATTTGGTATTAGCTATAACTTAAAACAAAATTTTTATAATAAATTTCTAAAATTTCTAATAATATAAAAAAAATTTAATCTTAAGATACTAAAATTTAAGATACTTTTATTAGTATAATAGGTAACCAAATTGAGAAGGTGGATGAATATGACTACCTTGGAAGCATAAAAACAGCAGAGGGAGGAATAACAAAAAATATAGAGTGTCGAATTACGAAGATAAAAATTGTTTTCACAAGATTACGGGCAACCTGAAGAAGACAATACATAGCCCGCGTCACTAAATTAATTATTATATTTAACGCGTGTGTGAAATCTGTCCAATGTATGTATGGGAGTGCAAACTGGTTGGTTATACGAACAACATACAAAGATAATAATTTTTGACCAGTAAATGCTAAAGAATACTATGTCGAATATTCTGGCTATTATTCTGTCGAATATTTAGTATATATTATACACTGAACGAGGATGGATATTATCCGATCAAGAACCCATTGAAATAAAAATTCGAAGAAGAAAATGGAGATAGATTGGGTATATCCTCAAATGTGCAACAATATTAGTGACATCTCAGGTGTTGCATTGGGATGTCCAAGGCGGAGAAAAGTGGGAATACGACTTGGACAATAAACTTCTTTAATGGGATAGAAAGAGGTAGAAAGGTTTGGGCAGAAATTAAAAGAATAGTGGAAGCCAGAGAAATTTGGAGAATGGGATTTGTAGAAAATCCATGTTCCCTAAGAGAATAATGCAGGAAATAAAAAATTAGTATATAGCGTTTGTATTTAATTTATAACAAAACGAAAAAAAAACAATAAATAAAATTATAATTTTAAAACTACAACAGTACTTGAGGATATATATTCAGAAATGATTTAAATTCGAACACTGATCAAAAGTTTTACAAAATTTTATATTACAATAATTTTGAAAATTTTAAATTTTTTAATATAATGAACAAAATTATTATTCATCATCATCACCTGATGACGTCACAGCTCTGGGTGAACTTAAGGCTGCTTAGCAACTCGTTTCCAAATATTTCTATCTGATGCAACTGTTCTCCCCAGTTGTTATTCTTTAGTGTTTGTAGATCTTTTTCCAAAAAATCAAATCATCTAAAAGGTGGTCTGCCTTGATGTCGGTTGACAAGTTGACGGTATTGTAAAATTTGCTTTTGCCGACGGTTGTCTACCATTCTTACTAATGTCCAAGCGCATCTAATACACTGTGATTTGGCGAATTTTATAATGTCTTGACCACAGATAAATTTTAGGACTTTTCATTTGATTATTGTATATATATGCTGGCCTCTATTCTTTTAGGTCCGAAAATTGTTTGCAGACTTATTCGTTTTTATTTTTTGTTTAAAAATGATAAGATTATTTTCGTCTACTATTGTACGTTTGTTAAAGTAAGATTATACCCTTACCTTATTAACTTAAATGAGATACTTAGATAATTTAAAATTCTAGTTATTTTTGACCGATCAGTGTTGTCTAATACCTATTTGAAATCTATAAACAATATATTTGTAGACCCGTAATGGTATTAATAACATTTAAAATTATTTTTTTTTTTAAAACGAATACTTGATCTATTGTCAATTAGTTCGCTCTGAATCCACCTTGATACTCATCCAGAAACTATTCAATATTAATTTTAAGTTTAGCAGCTAATATTTATAACAGCAAGTAGTTAATAGCATATATTTGGCAATGTGATCCCTCAATAGTTTTCGCACATTAATTTGTCTTCTTTTTTGTGAATCGGGACCACTAATCGTGTGAGCCAGATATTAGGAAAACGTACTTTTCGTCAAAAATGTACCATTTTAATTGCAACTTAAGACACCGGCCTTTCATACGAAAGGTCTCGGGTTCAAACCCCGGTTGGGTCATATAAATTAATAATAAATAATATAGATTTTTCTTACAATATATAACTAGTAGAATATAATTAAATTAAAAATAAGTATATATGTCCTATAAATTATAATTAATATCAAATAATTAATATAATAAAATAATAATAAACCATAAATTCCAACCAATATAAGATAATAGATGGCGTAGAAATAAAAGAAACGTCGTAGTCTTGTACAATAGCTACAGCCGTGTAATCAACGACTTAGTGAAATTAATCATTCACGAAACTGAAGCTTAGTCAAATATGAATAATAAATGACTCAGTGGATGCCCTATACTCGTCATTGGAGTGGTAAGAAAAAAAAAAATTAGAACGTAAATATATTATCAAATCTTTGAATAATAAGAATATACTTCAAGATATATTAAAACTATATAAAATTTTTAAGAACAAAATTTACCTTAATAAAAATGGTGTAAAAATCATTGAAGCACTTAAGGATCCAATATTGAAATTTTTCTAAGGGAATTGTGGAATTGTAAAAGAATACTTAAGAAAAAATATTTAAGTGAAGTAATTAAAAACAATAAAGGTTTCTATTGGAGATTATTGAAGGAAAATTTATATTTAAGAATTCTTTCTGTGAGTATTTCTTTGTCTTATAGTTTTTTTGTTTTGCAGTCAATTAAAACTTTTAATTATTTGAAAAAAAAAAAAAAAATATAGAGGTATATTATTTTATTTATTTATTTTATTATTTTTATGGTCTTTTTTTTTGAAAATTTAATGTTCATTATCGTTTTTTAATTACTTTAAAAAACAGCATCATTAAATATTACCTTTTTTCATTATTTAATTATTGTTTCCTTTTACCATTTTTTAATTTTTTGTACCATCTTTATTTTATATCTACTCTTCATTTTTCTTAATGCTTGTTGTATATTATAACAAAGAAAAAAAAAAAAAAAAAAAAATTAAATAAAAGAAAAAAAAAGAAAAGGAATAAAATATTATTTTTTAATTATTTAATGAAAAAATTTCCATTTTTATTTACTCTTATTATAAATATAAACTTTTTTATTCTCTTTTACTCTTTCTCTCTCTTTTTTTTTATTTTGTTGCCTTTAATAAATTCCTTAAAGAGCAATTATTATTTTTGTTTTATTTTTTTGTTTTTTTTTTATCAAAGAAACACAAAATAAATTGAAAATAGCATCACTTCCGAAAAGTAAAAATTTAAGAAATTTGACGGAAAATTTGTTTTATAATAATAAGTGAGAGTGTGTCACAGGCCTATATTTCATTTGCCTGTAGTGACATTTGACTGCATTGTTTGCAAGCTGTTTGTATTATCATTTAACTGTATTTCATTTTACTGTATGTAAAGCACATAATTAAGAGGAATTTTAAAGTTAGTTAGAAATGTAATCCAGTCAAATGAAATATAATCAGATACCGTCAAGTGAAATACAGTCAAATGAAATCCACACAAATGATACTAGAGGCTAATAAAAATACAAAAAAGGAGCCTCGGTGGCCTAGTGGGTAAGAGCATATAAAATACGTTGTAAACACCGAGGGAATGTGGCTTCGAAACCCACACACGTCGTGAGAGTTATTCCCCCATACGATATTTACAGCCACGCCTAAACAGGAAAGGCTGTGTAATTTCCTGTCCACATTTATGTAGCAGAGAAATGCATTAAAAAAAAATACACGCAAGTGACATACAGTGAAATGAAATACAGTCTTGTGAAATGAAATGCAATACAGTCCTTTTTTTTCAAACGAAAGGGTATGAATTTTAAGTTCTAATACAAAAAGTTAAATAAAACCTGTTTAAAATTTTATTTTTAACCAACCAAACTAACCAACCAAACCATCTGTGCTCTAAATAATTTGGTCAACCAACCAAATACTTTAGAGCACAGATGGATAATATTAAACTTAAAAATCTTATTTATCTGACATCCTTTTAAAATAATTAAATATTGAATCAATTGAAAAATAATAAAATATTTTTAACAATATCAAATGTACAAATGGTTAGAGCATGTGTTCAAGCGTATGATTCAAGATTGAGCTGTATAAAAGTATTAATAAAATTAAGAAAAAGATTCTAGCGAATAAAAAGAGGTTGAGAAATCAAAAAGATATGAATTGATGCAACTGGAAACGATTTTGAAACTTTTAAAATATTAATATTTATAGTGCTAAAGATTCAGCTACATCAGGGACTGCAGTAAGGAAGAAAAAAGGAGTAAGAATTAAATTTTATCATCTTCTTTTTCTTTGTTTTGTTTCAAAAATTTAAAAGAATTTTTATTTTGCTATACTTCTTGTTTTTACTGTTTATTGAAAATTTGGTTTCTTATAATGTAAAACATAACCTAAAAATGAACAAACCCTTTGATTTTTTTTTTTTTTTTTCGAGGGTCGGTGGAAAACTTTAAGTGCAGTAATCATGATTCTTCGGGATAATGTTAGACTTAACCAATTATGTGCGTGCGTGATATTATCATGACCGAAGTAAACAATTAGGATGCAAATGCATTTTTGTAATTCCTGTAATTCAAAAATTAAACTGATTAACAAAATTGGACAATTAACAGTATCTTCTTATAAGTCGCTTTTGATTATAAATTTACTTTCCAAATATGAGTTACAGAGTAAAAAATATTTCAATTGCCTAGTCTAGGCAAGCATCCATACATCCTGTCCAGAAAACTCAGAACAAGTAAAGTTGAACACTTCAGGTTAAAGCAGTTCACACCGTCTGAGCTTGCTGGAAGGTTTTAAAATGCTTAACATTTTGCTTAAAGGGTAGATTTCAGTGTGGATTTATAGTTACAAGTTTTCAAACAATGATTTTTTAAACTTTAAATGATTGTCAAATGATTTAATAAATATCTATAAATGTTAAGTAACTATAAGATTCACATTTTATAAATAGGTGAAATAAAGTGAAGTGAGAAAAATATTTGCGCTGCAATATAGAATCAATATCATAACTTTAATTTTGATTCAACTTTTAAAATAACACTAAAAAAAAAAAATAAATATATTAAATTGCACTTAAATTTTTTAATTACATATACAATTCATTTTTTAACTTGAACAAATTGATAATAATATATCCTATATTCCGGTTTATGGCTGATATTATTTACGTTTTTGTTTTGTTTCTTTTTTTTTTTGGAGGCAAATAATTAAATTAATTGTTTTATTTAATTTATAACGTAATTGAAAATTTTAATTGAAAGGTATTTTTTTTTATTCCTTTAAAATGGGAAAATTAATCTATTAAAAAATTTAAAGATATTTAAATCATCAATTTGAATGTAAGCTTTTGAGTATGGTTTTTCCGGAAAAATTTAAATAATATTTAACATGAAGTACTAAGTATTTAATTTTATTTGAAAATTATACTGTTAAAATATAAGAGCTATCTGGAATAATAAAATATTGAACCCAATTAAATCAATCTATTTTCAATAGATTTTCATTATCCATAATGAACACATTGCATACAAAGATAGATCATTTTTCGCAAGAAGCCCTTTAACGAAAAACGAAAAAGAATTTTAAAGCAGAAAACGCTGGAAGCAAACAAAAAAACGGAAGTGTACTCCAAAAAGTAAAAAAAAAGAAAAAAACTTTTTATACAAAAGGAAAAGTTGTTTAATGTCAAAAAGAAGTTTGTAAATTGCGTAAAACTATCATCAGAAACAAAAAAAAAAACTGAAATTGGTAAAAATTGAATAAGTAATTTACAAAATTCAGGACAACACTTAATAATTTTACTTAATTTTTTTGGTTTTTAATCATTTTGTGAAGGACCTGTAAAATTAATTAATAAATTTATCCAATTTTTTTTGTTAATATAAAATTTAAAATTTCAGAAAACATTACATCTTTTTTCATATTTTTAAAATTTCATAAAACACATTTATGTTAAAAATAGATACATAATTTATCTTATAATTTATTAAAAAGATATTTGAATCAATATTTTTATAAAAAGTAAGCCAAATATATAGACAAACTTATGTAAAATAAAATAAATAACTGCTGCATGTTGTAATCCACTGATGGCGCTGACTCTGTAGTAAAATATTATTCTTATACTATAATACCAATAATAATAGCCGCTACAGTGACAGTAGGGGTTGCCTTCAATAATTACCTCATGTAGTAAGGTGTTATATACTTCTACATGTTGTAACTGTTGTAACGGCTATACTCACTGTTAGCAAAATAGTAATAATAATAAACGGATTCATTGTTTCCTTACAGTACCACTCCCAATTCAATGTTTCCGTATCCATTCCCTATCCTTTCCTATCCCTACTCCCTAGCCAATATACTGCGTTCGCAGGTAAGGGTTTCATCCCATTATATTGGCTAAAGATGGAGGTGGTTTTAGTAAGTGAGAATCTGACACTACCAAAGGAGAAATTCTTGGTGTCTTTGGAAGATTCCCATCTCCCTTAGGAAAACAAAAAGAAAAATCGCTAATATTTTGAATTTAAAAGTAAAATTAAAGAAAAAAAAAAAAATTTCGAATTATAATAAAATATACAGTTTAGTACAATAAGTCTAGATACTCGTATATAGCATATGATTTTGTTATATGGTTATCAAAATTGACATTAACCATCACCATATTTTTCTTTTATTTATGAATATAATATGGAGAAAGAAAGAAAATATATGTATTTGGAAAACATTAAAAGTTTTGTAGACTTAATATTCTTTTTAAAACACTTAATTTACAATTGTTGGCAAAAAATAAAAATAAAACAAAATAAGATTTGGAAGAGAACACTTACATATTATATAGTAAACGAAAAAAAACAACAAAATTAGCTTTAAAAACAAAACTTTTCACAATGGAAACGAAATTTCCATTGAGATCCTTCAAAAGAAAAAAAGGGAACCAATTTTTGGATTTTAATAAATATTAGACTTATTAAAAAAAAATATAGAAATACTTAGATCAATTAAGAAAAATTACTTTTCCAATACTTTTCCTTCCAATTATAAAAAAAAAAACAACTTATGCTATCTGTGCAAGATTTAAAACCGTAGTCCTTCGATTAATAAGTCGTGTGCTTAACCCACTCGCCTATAGAAGATCCCTAAAACTGTAGATATTTTATTTATTTATTTTAATATTAAGTGTCCTACAATTCTAAATTTGTACTGTATATAAATCAGAACCTTCATATCCTGTTTCTAAAACATACTCTTTAACTGCTTCTATAATACGTTTATTTACTTTAATTTGTTAAAGCAAAAATTTATTTATTTATTTATTTATATTAATATTACATACATTAATGTAGTGCAATATTATTGAACCATCGGCTACTAAGGCCTTTATAGGTTTTTATACTATTATTAAATTATATACAAATATTATTTATTTTGTTTATATTATATACTATATATTTACATCATATTAGGTCGTAAGGGGGGCATGTAAAGAAAAAAACTTACGACCTGTGCAGGGATCGAACCCACACTCCTTCGGTTAACACGCCATACGCCTACTCACTAGGCTACCGAAGCCCCTTTTAAAACAAAAACTATCTTTGTAAAATTTTAATATTAAAAAATAAATGCATACTTTTAGGCAAATCAAATTTCCTTTTATTTTTATAACTTTTCTTTCTTCCATAATCTTTTATTTTATTTTCTTTTCATTAAAAATTTTTATTCAATAGAAATATAATAAATAAATGACAAAATCTACATTCTAGAATCCAAATTATTAAAAATTAATATAAAATTATTTTTAGATTCTTATAAAAAAAAAAGTTAAGAATGCTCTGAGCCATATTCTGAAATTAACAGGAGGACTAACGGTAGTAAACGAAAAATATAAACAATATTTTTTAAATTAATACGCATTAATTTATGCAATTGTTAAACAAAAAAAAAAAAAAAATATTTTATTTTATATTTTTATAAGGATATTTTATCATTAAGTTCAATTTTTTTTTATTATTTCAATTTAAAAATAATGTTAAAAAAACTTTTTTCTAATGAAAATGTAAAAACTTCGATGGAAAAATAAAATAAAAAATTTTTTTTTTTTTTTTTTTGTGTTTGGAATTTATTTAACTTCCAAACTTTTTTTTTCTCATTCTCTGATTATTTACTTAGTAACAATAAAACGACAAAAAAATAAAAAATACGTGGAATTGACTTTTAAAAGTTTCAGTTTTGAAAAGTCAATTTTCTTCATTTGTTTTTTTTTTTAACTAAAATTACATTTCAAAAACAAAAAAATAATCTTGTCTTAACAATTCAAAAATAAATTGTAATTTTATAAGAATAAAAAACAATAAATGTAGGTACTTACTTATATATACATATATGCGAAAAGCTTTCAAGGATTTTTTTTTTTTCAAACTCTTTGTTATCCTGTTAAACTATTTGTTGAACAACAAAAAAAAAAAATTATTATGTGACATTTTGTACAAATGAAAAGTGCATTTAAATGTATTAGCAAAAAAAAATTGTTGAAAATTAAAATAATTAAATTAATCTTTTACATTTAAAATTTCTGAGAAAATTTATATGTAAAAAATTAATTAAAAAAAATTTTTTTTTCTTTAAAAATTTTATTTTTTAATGGTGAATAAATAATCGATGTTGTCATCAATTACCTATTGTTGATAATTGATTTAAAGTCAGTAACACTTTCCTTAATAGATTTTTTATAAAAGTAAATTAAAAGTAAATTAAAAGAAAAAAAAATAATTGCAGCGATAGAGTTTAACATTCTAAAATTTTGAACAAATGCTAGGCCATTGTTCTATACGTAATCATTTCTACAAATGCATTAACCAATTCCTTTCAAAACAACTGTATTTAAGTCCTTGTTAATAATTTTTTTTCTGACATTTTTTAAAATAAATGCTTTTTGGAAAAATTCCAGAAGGCTTAGTGATTTCACAAATTTTTATTGATTTTCATTAACGACCTACTCTTTTTTATCATCAATCTAATCCTTAGCTTTACTAACAACAGCGCTACCAGATGATATTTCATGATTTTTTTAAGGATATCTAATATCACACCTATTTTAATCAGCTTAAAGAGTAATGTGAAGGCTAACCTCAATTTAGATAAAATAGCTAATTCGGACAAAATAAATTTAGTTGAATTCAATATCACGAATAATTTACTGGGTGTTTTATTTCTTTTGCAAAAAATCAATTCGATCGAATTCTAATAGTTTTTAAGTTAGTGAAATGATCAGATTTCTTAATATGAACATTACAACGAATGTATTAAAAGCTGTATTAAAACAAATGTTGCCAAATGAAAGAACATAGATCAGATCAGCCATAAAGCTTCTGTAATCCTGATAAGACTGCGAATAGATCACACGAAGTATATTCACAGCTATCTATTCCTTGCGCTCAACACACACAACCCATTTATGAATGCAATATTGAAAGTCCTATTTCTATTCAACATATATTTAACATTTGGCTCCTATACAGCGAAATAAGGGCCCGGCTTGGTGTCATGAGTTTTGAAATCCTGAAGAAAAATACCGTAGCAGCAGCATAAACCATCACAATGTTCCTAAAAAGTATCCTTGTTTATAATAAAATTTAAACGAATATAAAATTAAAAAATCTAGAACTCAAAATAATAATTTATTTGATAACAAAATTAGTATAAAAAAAAACAATGTACTATAGCAAGTGAGACCAAATATAATAGTATGAGAACTTGATAAAATCTTAAGGGTTAATTAATTTGTCTACTATAATACTAAATTTTAATTAATTGATTATTCTTAATATACTTAGCTAAAAATGTTGCTAAATGTTTGAGATTTATTTCCCCTTGTAAAATATATTAATTGTCTTCAAGACATCTCTCATATACAACTATATAAACCTTACATTCTACCTAAGATGTAGTATAATTCACACATAAGTGCAGACGCAACCGTCAAATGTTTTTTGATTTATCTGGGGAAAATTTAGAATTGCATGTTTTGCTGGCCATCTGATCAAATAAGTAACATCTTACTCCTTTTAACATTCATCAAAATATTGGAGTAATATCACTCTTTTATAGATATTTTGTAGGTAAGGACAAAATACATAAGAAATTCCTAGGATTAATTATATAAAAATTCGTCTTTTGTAGGAGCTGCTAAAATGTGACATGTGGTACATAATTTTATTAAATGTGCTCCACTCTGCAACTTCATTTTACAATTTCCGTTTCGTTTCAAATTTACTCCACAATCTTTCTTTTAATTTTCAATTTCTGAACTTAGATAAATCTACATCTAAAGTATAAAGAAACTCGTTGCAATTGTTTGGTTAGTGTGTCAAAATATAAAAGAGTTGAAAGGATATTCAAAATTCTTTTTAAAGTTGAAAAAAAAAGTATAAAGGATATATTAAGTTATTTTAACATTTTAAAAGAAAAAAAAAATGTTCGTAATATTTTTTAATCTTTAGAGTATTAAAATTAATTGGGTAAATATATAATATGAAGGCGAATTTTGCTAAAATAATTACGAAGAAAAATTTTCTTTTACTAGGAAAATCTATGCAAAATATTTTTTTTGTCTATTTTTTTTTGCTTAAAACTCCCAATAAATCAAATTTAATGAATGTATTTCATATATATATATATGTTAATTTATCTCTTTTCCTTTTTCCTTTAATTTTTTGCATGTTTAAATTTTTTCTATTTGAATTTATTACAAAACTTTGATTTAAGCAAGAAAATTAACTTTTCTAATGAAAGAAAAATCAATGAGGTGTAATTGAAATAAATCGATATAAAAATATACAAACTTTTTTTTTATGTTATTGGAATTTTGAATTAAAAAATAATTTGTTCATCGTCACATCGTCAAGAAGTAATCATTTAACGCCAGAACATAACTTCCAAAAAGGAAAAATATATATATTTTTTTGAGTAAATTTATAAATAATTATCCTAAAAGTGTTAAGAAAACTTGAACACAAAAAAAAAAAGCAAAAAGAAAATACAGTTGAGGCAAAAACGTTAGTATCTGTTTTTATACAATGGAATTTGTAAAAGAAGGTATAGCAACTAACAAGTTGATGAATCTGTACCTTATATATAATTTTAGAATTAAATTGTACTTTCTTGAAAGCCTGTTTAAGCTTTTGTAAAACAGAAGAAATTAGACTTAGTAGACGGTAAAGATTATCAGAAAAATTTCGAATCTTGTTAACAATTTTAACCATTTTTAACAATGCCTAACTTTAAGTATTATTCTTTTTTCTGTGGTTTCAACGAAATTAAAAATAAAGGAAGGAGTATAGTGTTAAAGAGCTATGTGAAGAAGAAGAGAAGAGCAATGAAAAATTGAAATGAAATCTGTACGATTTATTTGCATATAATAATAGACTCGCATAATGTTTAATTTCTTATCATTTGTCTGATAGAATTGGATTAAAAAGACATTGAGAAATGTTCTTAATTAGGACTTCTTTAGAAGTGGTAAAAGGCGTTCTGACTAAGAAGTTCTTTTCCATTAGAAGGTGGTTCTATTAGAAAATGTTAAACCATTTCCAGAGTAATAAAGGTTAAAGCTTAATTTTTAATTAGTTAGATTTGATTTTAATCCATCGAAATACTGTGGCAACTCCTAAAATGTTATTTTTTTTTAATAAAACATCAGAATATTTTCATTATCATTTTATTTTTATTCAATAAATTCTATTCATATTAATTTTTATTCAGATGACATTCGGTAAAAGCATTTGGTATATTTCTTTGACAAAATATCGACTGAGCCTTTCTGGCCACTTTGTAATATTTGAGTTTGCGGTTCACATTTAATTCTCATTTTTTTATCTATAAAATTCCTTAAAACTTTCTGTTACAGTCTGTTGTTTTTTTCAATAATTTTTGTCCGAAAAGTTTTCAAATATCGACTTATTTCCTTAATGTGCGGGTGCCGACCTTTAAATATTCCAAAAAATTAGGCCAAATCAACTTTACTTACTTTTTGACAGATAAATAAAGCTGAAATCGATGTTTTTTCACATTTGTACTCTTTCCTGGTTTTGAAATTGAAATAATGCCAAAATCGGAAAGGAAATAAAGTTGAACTTTATTTTTATTATAATAATGATTTACTACAATAAATGATTATGTGAATGATTTTTATTGTTATACCTAATATTTTATTTTGATAAAGATATATTCTTAAAATTGTGATGTGATAGATAAGTAGCACAAAATTTCCGTTAAATAAATATCTCTATTTTCTCAGGAAATTTTTGGCTTTGCAACTATTTATTTAATTTAACCCTTCTGGAAAAAATATATTCCTATGCAAACATTCATAGTCAACCTGAAACCAGACATGAATTTTTAAAAAGCTTCCAAACAAGTAATAAAGGAGCATTCTGGAATAACCGTAACAAACAACATCTTCTGAATACACAAAGTAAAAAATGCTAAAACCATATTATTTGGATAATTTTTGGAAAACAGAAATTAGGCCGATTTGATTTTATTTCTTCTTCAAAGCGGAATAACACCGAATTTATAAAAAGACACGATTTCGGCTTTATTGCCGCTTTAAGAAAAAAATAAAGTCTTCTTATTTTTTATAAATAGGAGCCTTCTTATTTCCTTCCATACAAAAGGTCTCGGCTTCAAACCCCGGCTGGATCATATAGATTGATAACAAAATAATTAAATTAAAAATAAGTTTATGTCTCCTTTAAATTATAATTAATATCATATTGTAATAGCTATATAATATAATAAAAATAATTCTTCTATAAGATAACAGATGGCGTAGAAATAAAAGAAACGTCTTAGTCTTGTACAATAAGTAATCAACGGCGATCGAGTAATCAACGGCTTAGTGAAATTAATGATCCTCGAAACTTAGTTAAAATATGAATAATAAATGACTTACTCTATACTCCCCTATACTTCTCATTGGAGTGGCAAGAAAAAAAAAATTTTCTTATAAATAAGGCGATCCTCTTTCCTGGGGTATTATTTAAGGGCACCTTTCAGATCATACCTCTTAATCATTTTCAAAACGGACACACAAGGTTTATGTATTATTTTAAGTAATATTGAGTATTTCTGGATCCAATTATACACTCGTACCAACCACTTATACCACAGTAACTTCTCCGTCTTTATTACTATATTCTCTTTCCTTTCTTAATATCCATTCATTCAAACAAATTTTATTAAATTATTAAGACAAGTTTATTATGTTTTTATTTTTTAGTGTTAACAAAGTTTAGCAAAAACTTGTATATATATATATATATATATATATCTATATATATATATACACATATTATAATAATATAGAATAAAATTTAATATATTATTTAATTATAACTTTATAAAATATAATAAACATATTTTTACATATAATTTATTTTATTTTATTAATTTTTCTTTTTAGTTTATATCAAGACAAAATGGCTGCTAAAATAACAGTAAAATATTTGATGTTAATTTAACAAAAAGAAATTTAATCAACTAACACATATAGAAAAAAAACAAGAAAAAAGGAGAAAAACAAAAATAAAAGAATTTATTAAAATTAAAATTAAAGAAATAAGGATATTACATATATGTAATATGAATAATCCTTGATGTCATATTATTTATGTAAATTATAAATAAAATAAGACCAAAGGGATAATTTACAGTTAGTAAGTGGTGGACGTATATAAGGAAAATAAGAGAAAAATGAAAAATTTTTTAGAATTTAAAAGATTTTTATTAATTTTCAACTTTTATACAATTTATTTACAATTTTATATTGCTAGTGTTGGTTCAATACTACCATATATTAGTAACAGTAAGTATTTTTTAATATATTTATATTTTATTTTTCAATATTTACTTATAAAATTATTTATTAAATTAGTATAATTTTTTTTTAATTATCTTTTATATCTGTACTAGATAAACTCGGCTTAGCATACGCTAGTCTGCCAATCTAGAAATAATATTGGTTTTTTATCACTTAACTTTTTGTTCTAACTGTTCTAATATAGTTTTTATTTATCTTAAAAACGTTTTTTGAGAACTATGTTCCCTTCATCAGTAAGAATACTTAACTTTTTACAATAAGAATTAAAATAAATTTAAATAAAAGTAAAAACGGGAGTTCGTATAAAATTCACTATTTTTCAAGTGAAATGTTTAAATGTCCTGTATGCATGGACATACTTTAGTATTGATTAATATATAAATATTGATTTTAGAGTTGGATTTAAAATTAGGGTTTCAATAATTTTGTAGCGGGGGTTTTCAAAATTTATTATTTTTCATATGGAAATATGGAAATTTAATTTTTTTTTTAATGAAATTGGGCATACTGTAAATGTGTGGACATACTGTATTTTACTGGGACATATTGGGATTTTGATTTTGGGGATTTTAATTTTTCGGGATTTCGTAATTTCGAGATTTTTCGGGGTTGTTTTTTCGGTATTACGTACTGAACCCTATAAATATTTTTTATTCCTTTTTTCTGTTGGGTGCAGTATTATTTTTTGCTATAAAAACGCAAACGTTTACGGCTTTTATATTATAGGTAATATATATAGTGCTTGTGAGCAGTTGTGCAGAATTAAGTACAAGCCAATTTTAAATTTTACTTTTAACGGGAAATAATTATACTTATTATTGTATTTTGGTGATTTTATGTGTTGTGTGAGGTATAAGTGTTGTGTGAGGCCACAATGGCCGATAATATTACTAATGATGGTGATCCAATGCTCGCGTCACCTTATCATTCACGTTTAAGTTGAATATATATGTATTTAAATGATATATGAATGAATAGGAAGCGTAAAGTGACGCTACAACTGATTTATTTTCTATATTTGCTCGTGTTGAAAGATACTAAATATGTTTGACATATTAGATACTAAACATGGAAATAAAGTCAAAATAATATTAAGTAAAGTTATAAAATCTATTATTTTTTCTGTATCCATTTTTAAGTTATTTATTTTTATTTTTAAATTTGAAATATATTTTTATGTGTAAAAAATAAAGAGACACTTTCATGAATTTTAAGGGAACTCTACATATAATTAAGAAAATTCATTAACACATGTAAAATTATAAAGTTGAATGAAACTTTAATTTTTGTTTTTTATTTTGACGAAATTTTTACAGGTGCCTAAGTTACAGGTTTTTAATAGTAAAAATTCATAAAAAATAGTAAAATTTCAATTTTTGAGCCCTAATAACTTTTAAATGAGAAGTGGTACAAAAAAAAACTTTCTGAGACAGCTTACGTTAATTCTAATAGATCTTTCTGCTCTTAATTTTTAGGTTCTAACTAAAAGCGTGTCGGGATTATAAATAAAGAAAAATCTTGCAAAATATTGGATAATTTTGATATTGTTTTATTGTTTAAGAAAAGTTCAGGTTTTTCAGCCTTTTAAGATTGTAAAAAACTCTTACGCAGCAACTGAGATACATTTGAAAATAGGGCCCTCTTACAATTTTGAAGAGGTGTCACTCCGTAACCCTATATAACTAAGAGAAATCGTTAATACACTTAAAAATATATTACTGGAGCTATAATTTTTATGTCTTGCCAAAGAAAAATTTGTATACAGATGCCTAAGTTACAGGTGTCTAAAAATAGCAAATTTTCAATTTTTGAACCTTAATAGCTCTTAATCAGGGAGTGTGATACAAGAAATTTTTCTAAGAAAACTTATACTAATTCTAAAAGATTTTGTTTTTCTTAAAATTTAAAGCTTCCAAACAGAGGTGTGGGAGTTATAAAAGAAGGAAAATCCTACAAACTTTTCTTTTCGCATAACTAGTAAATAGTAACGTGCAAAATATTGCATAATTTTGATATCGTTTGGCCTTCTAGCGTTTTTTGGTTGTAAAACTCTTACGCAGAACCTGGGATATATTATATACTTGAACATTTTCTTTATTTCTTTATTTTTGCAATTCTGAGGGACCGTAATCCGGAACCCTATATAACTAAGAAAAACCGTTAACACACGTAAAAATATATTACTGGAGCTTTAATTTTATGTCTTGCCGAAGAAAAATTTGTACCGGTGCCTAAAAATAGTAAATTTTTAATTTTTGAGCCCCAATATCTTTTAAACGGGGCACAGTATAAAAAAATTTTCCAAGAAAACTTATACTAGGTACTTCTAAAAGTTCTTTCTTATCTCAAAATTTAAAATTTCAGGTTCGTATCTAAAGGTGTGCCGGAGTTATGAAAAAAGAAATTTCATGCAAAATATGGTTTTCACATAACGGAAAATTTAAATACTAAATTTAAAAATTTACAAAGGTGAAAAAAATACCTGACGAATGATGTTTTCAGATTGAAAACATGTTAAGAAGAACATTTGCGGAACAGAGATATGCGAAATTAAAAATGGAGCTTTTTCAAAGTTTGAGGGGCTGCAGCTCCGTAATGGATGGGGTTAAATGAAAAAGTTGTTCCACAAAATAAATCTCTATCTTTAACGGTGTAGAAGTTTTGTAAACAGACGGACGGACATAGTAAAACTAATACGTACATTTTTTCAAAATGTGCTAAAAAACGATGATTATTTTAGATAATATTTCAGATTTTTATACATAATATCTATGTTAGATTTATTTTATAATCAAAATATACATACATATAATATTATATAATTTTGTTTTGTCTTAAATAAAGATTTTATTTTTTGTAGAATCAATAAATTTTTCAGTACAAGGACATTTTTTATACCAAATATATAATGACAATTCATATTGATTAAAAAGAAGGAAAACCAAAAAATATTTTCTTTCAATATTTATTTAAAATAAAACCCAAAAAAAAATTAAAGAAAAAACAAAATAAAATTTTTTTTCCTAAAATTTTTCCATAGGAACCAATAAATAAAATCAAAAATAATTAATATTCATATAAAAATATATAAAATGTATACATACATATTTATGTATAAATATATTAATACTTATCACTATATATGTATGTATAACACCTTTATCAAATACATATTCAATATGGAAAAGTATGTACATACAAACAGTAAAAGGTAACAGATCCTGTAATATGATGTATGATATATGGATAGGTCAGAACAATCAAAAAGCTTTATGATAAAAAATGGTATCAATTTTTAACTGTTATTTAGGTATATGTATACTTAAATATATATTACATCCTCTGATACACGTATTATATATATGTGTCAATTATTGAAAGATGTGGAAAACATCATAATAATACCTATATTAAAGATAACATTTAGAGTGAATAATGTACAAAAATTATCACTTTAAAGTGTATTTTTGTAAATAAAATTACCGTTATTAAAAAAAGATATAAAATTTTATTATATTTTTATTTCTGTAACTTTAGAACGTATATAAATAACCAAAGATAAATTTAGATTTTAATTCAATGACAATTGATTAGTAATACCCTTTGCTGTCTAATAAAATTTTTAATGTATTATTTAGGTTGTATAGATAACAAATTACATCACTTTTTATTAAACCCATTATATGATCCTTAAGCGTAGTTAACTCCTTCTTTATCTTCATATCCATCATGCCATAACATTTTTTTCTACATTCCGAAATTTGTTTCTATAGCCCGATTTTCTATATCACATTACATTACATTATCTTTTAATTAATTAATCCCTTAATACTTATATTTTCTTCTATCTGTACTGTAAGTTAGAATATCCGATTTGTTTAAGTTATTATTTATAGCAGAACAGTTCCAAGTTATCTTAGCATCAGCTCAGTAAAACTTTAGCTTTCCCTTGTCAGACCGTTCTATTAAACACCTAATCAATCAATACAATATCACGCATTACAGTTCTCATAGACAAAGAAGAGTTTTTTCCCCTTTTTTCTTCATTTTTTAATAAAACGCTTTTAGATATACTTTTTAAAAACTTTTATTTGGAAAAAAAAATTTAGTTTTGGATAAAAATTTTTCGAAAGATTAAAGTAAACATTTTTGTTTTAATTTTTCATCAATTTTTACCTTTGTTTACGATTATTTTTACAATAATTCTTACACCTGATTAATTACAATTAACTTATTGAAAATTATATGCAAGAACAAACTTGAACCAACAATTAAGGTAGCCAACACAATATCAAAAGTATTACAAGTAGGATAATTGTGTGTTATTTCGGTATATATATTTGAGTTTGCGCACAGAAACTGTAAAATAAAAAAACTGTACGCAAAGTAAATAATTCAAAATTCAGTAGTAAATATTAAAATCAACAGTTCAAAGCTTCTTGGTTGAATCTGTATACTTATTCCATATTTTTAGAAATAATGAAACTTTCTGACTTAAATAATAAAAGTATAAATAAAATGATAAAATTGGTAAACAAAGCAGCGAGTGAACTTGTACAAACATTTTACAGATTAGTTTCAGGAATACTTAAAATTAGAATTATATTAATTACCTTTGTAAATTTCCTTAATCAAAACAATCGACATATCACAAGACAATAGAATGCTCTTCGATACAGTACCACTATAATATCAAATTATTCTCCGTCTTCGCTCTTCGACGGGAACAAATTCATCGACACGTTAATATTTCAATTCCAAAAGCACTCGACGAAACGACAAATATTACCGACAGAAATACAAAGGAGAATAATCATAAAATGTACACTCTGTTTCTTATAAAATAATTACAGATGGATTAAAATTGAAATGGTGTTTTCTACGCTAAAGTTGATGAAAAAAAAGAATTATAGCTAAAATTCCGAAACTGAAATATACAATGCAGAATTAGCCGCAATATATATAGAGCATTAAAAATGCCAAAATGGTCTCAATCCAAAATACATATACCTAAAATAAATATTTACTAATGTGATACGAAACCCTTCTAATAAACCGCCTTTACTAAGGTCCATTAGGAACTCGCTAAATGATAATAAAATCAAACTAATTTGAATTTCCGCCTACTGTTAAATTAAAGAAAATGAATTTTTGTTACAGAAGCCAAATTTCTTATAAAGACCACAATTATGAAATTGCAAAATTATCGTCTGAATTTCGAAATAAAACGAAATAAAACAATTTGTACTGCAGACTTGGAAAATTAAATGGAATAATTTAAACAGCCTACTAAAAATTGACTGACTAATATCAATTATACCGCATTACAAAGTCGGCAAGGATTTGTAGTTTTAGACTGCGTCACGTGATTAGCCACAAAAAAATTTTTTTTTTTTTTTGAAGAAATTAATCCCCGTCTTATGTCCTAAATGCGAGCACACTTTTACTATTAAACAGATTTTCACTTAGTGTTCAATTACATTCATTTTTCTAAGAACAAATGTCTTAATTCTACTTATATTAATATCAGATATAATTTCAAAAGATCGTAAGAATCGTAAGATAAATGAAAATTGAAACTAATATTAGGATAATAAAAAATTTAAATAAGTAATATACTGAAGAGAAAAATTTAAAATCAAAACACTTAATTTAAAGTCAGTCGAAAATAATCTTACAGTAGCTGTCGAGTATATTACTAATAGTATAACTAAAAATAACTATAATACAGAACAGCTACAGTTATCTAGGTAAAGGTTATTATCAGCTAAGTAAAATTCTAAACTTCTTTTGACACACCTGTTCTTTTCAACTGTTTAGTCGTTCAAGGTCATCATTGCGTATTGCAACTCTTGTAGACAAAGCAGAGAAAATTTTATTTATTAACACAACATATAGATAGAGTTTTTCCATTTTTTTGTTTTTTAAATATTTTTAAGATACTTTTTAAAAATTTTTACTTGAAAAAAAACTTTAATTTACATCGAAAATTTTCAAAATATTAACTAAATATTTTTATTCGAAATATTTTTAAACAATTTATTTTCTTTTTTTCTCGATAATTTTTAACTTTCACATTGCAAAAACTATTGTTGCACCTGGTTGCACTTGCAATTTGTTTTAAGAAATTTTTTTTTTAAAGAAAATCATAAAAATTTAAAGAAAATAACTTTTTACAAAATATTACTTCAAAAAAATTTTTTTTTATAGATTTTTAAACAATTGAAAAAAAAGTTTTTATTTTTAAAACAAAAAATAAAAAATTTTAAAACATCTGAAGTTAACCAATTAACAATTAAATTTAACTTGTTCCGCATTCAACAATAAATGCATTTTATATAATGTGTATTTAGCCTCTGTTATACAGTGAACTGTTTGGTTTAGTTTTATTTAGTTCATATTATAAACTTTTTATAATTACAATATATTTTTTTTTAAGGCCACATAAATGTGGACAGGAAATTACACAGCTTTTTCTGTTTAGACATGGCTGTAAATTTCGTAAGGGGGAATAACTCTTACGACGTGTGTGGGATACGAACCCACACTCCCTCGATGTTTACTCTGTGTATTTTATACGCTCTTACTCACCAGGTCACCGAGGCCGCAATTACAATATTATTTGAACATATTACAAAATAATTAAAATTTACACTTATGTACAATAAATTTCATTTTACTTTACAATACAATAAATTTTAATTTAAATTAATTTTACAAATGATCTTTGATATATAATCTAGAATATAATACACAAGATGTTGGCGAGACCTTGCCAACATGTAAAAAAAAATGTAAACTGAACTGGCAATGATGATATTTCTGTATATTTATTTAAGTTTTGTGTTTAGATTTGTGTCTCTGATAATAAAATTTTAATAAATTAAAAATAATTTAATAATTTAAAATTTTATTATCAAAGACCCAAATCTTCGATTAAAAGTATTATTCGAGACACAAACCTTTCTTAAAAAAAGAGAAAAAAAATAACATAGATAATATCATTTTAGAAACCTTCTCTCACAAAAGATTCATAATTGACCGCCACATCCATTATGAACTGCAAATGAACGGATATAATATTCGTGGATATTTATTTACTTTATCTTACGGGCAGAAATGTATCGATTGAATGTAATTGTTGTTTTTATCAATAAGTTACATCAAGATATTTTATGAAATCGGGCCATTTAATTTCAGTATTTTTCATTTTTAGTGACTTTGTAGGTAAAAACAAGGTTTTCTTTTCCTGCTGAAGAAAATAGAGTTTCTTTTCGAAATGTTGATTTGTATTTTCTACTTAGTGAAGTAATTATCAAGAACGTCGAGAAAATTTTGTAAATTAGATTATTCTACTCTGTGAATCCGCTGAATAAATTGCAGTGTCGTCAGCGAAAATTCAAGCAAGTGAGTTTGGTAGTGGGGGAATATCTGATGTAAATATATTGTAAAGAATTGGTCTCAAAACTGAGCCCTGGGGGACACCCGCTTCAATTTGGTAGCAATCTCAGTATATGCCATTTACAGAAACTTTGAAACTTCTGTCGTATAGAAAGCTTTGTATAATTTTAACCACATGACAGTTTAGCTTTCTTAACTTGTGTAAAAGACCATTATGTCAGACTGTGTCAAATGCAGATACTAATACGACAAATTTATGTTCTTCTAATTTGCTTTTAACATAATTTTTCACACGTACTAAATGCATGTAAGACATTGTGGTTCTCACGAAAGCCGAATTGAACGTTTGGAAGCAGATCATTTTCTTCTACAAAATGATTTAAATTTACTGTATTTATATAAATTAATTGCACACTTTAAAGATATTTTGCTACTGATTTTACTAAAAAAATATACATTTTTGGCGATCTTTTTACAAACCTAGTTAATATGATCCTAAAAATTTTACTTACAATCTATTATTACTCCTAAATACTTTATTTCTTCAATTATTTCAATATTTTTATTATTAATTACAATATTAAGGCTTTCATTGTTAATTCCATTAAATTATTAAACATTTAGTTTTATCAACATTTAATTTAAGTTTATTCATATTTAGCCATCCATTTAAACCATTTAAATTAAAATTTATTTTAGGAAAACATTCACTTACATATTCACCAGTAACATATAATAAAGCATCATCTGCAAATTGTATTAATTTACCATGTTTCACTACTTTCACCATATCATTAATAAATATCAAAAACAATAAAACACCCAATACATTTCCCTGTGTTACACCATATGACACTTCGATTAGGTCTAAACAACCATTAATTTTTCTTCTTTTAGTTCTTCCATACTTAAGCTAAGTTTTAAACCATTCCAATTCTTTTCCACATATACCATACTCCTCAAGTTTACATAATAAAATATCACGATTAACAGTTTCAAAAGCACGCCTTAAGTCTAAAAAAACTGCCACTATTACGTTGTTCTCATGTACTGAAATTTTCCAATTTGTGATAATTAAATTCAATAATGCCTCATAGCTATGCCCTTTTCTGAAGCCCGATTGATTTTCAGATGTTAGGCCTTTTCTTTTTCAAAATATTCTTCGAGCTGATTATATATAACTTTTTCAAAAAGTTTAGCTTCTGTTAAGATGGTATTCACTGGTCGGAATTCAATAGTTAACTGGTCGAACTGTTGTATTTTAAAAGTTTTTGAACATTTTTTTTGACAGTTAAATCTTTTCATTTGGTTTTAATTTTTTTCAGATATTAAAATTAAACTTTAGTAACTCAAAACGCTTCTATCATTAAAAAATTTTCCCTAATTGTTTTATTTTGATTATTTTTACCATACTGATGTTTTAATTATCTTTTACAGGACATTTTCTATAATTGTTTACATTCAAAATTTCATTAGATATTTAAAAAACAAAGAAAAAAAAAAATCTTTTTAATTAAAACTGGACACTTAGGACATACATACAGATGATTATTACCAAAATACAAATTAAATTATAAATTTACAAATTAACAAATGTAAAAATTTAAAAATAAACCACTTAATATTATAATTAACAAACAAAAAAAAAATAAAGTTGTGCAATTGAGTACTTAAAAACGTCTAATCCTTTTTATCTCATTTAATTGTCTATACTATGTTTTTTCCTTTTTTTTTAAATTTGAAACTTTTTTTTTCTCATCTCTTGTCCTTTACAACCATTTTTTTTTTTGCATGACATTTTTGAACTGGCTTAAAAAAATTTTCGTGAAAAACCATAAACGAGAACCATAAAAGAGTTATTCTTGCGTAACATAATCGTCCTGTGTGCTCACAAATAAAAAAACGTTACGAAATAACGAAACATTTGTTTTTTTTGCCTTTTTTTAAAAACAAAAAAAAAAAAAAAACAAAAAGGAAAACAAATCAAAAATATCCTTCGGGTTACAAGGATGAAAAAATAAAAGTCACTTACATTTTACGTTTTTTTTTTGTATTTGTATTTCGTTTTTGTTTTTTGTTTATGTTGTATTGATTTTGTTTTGTTTATTTTGTTATGTTTTTTTTTTTTTATTTTCGTCATTATTTTCCTTTTCGTCTTATTTTATTCAAATTACACTCTTGAGATTGATTTTTTTTTTTTTTTTCGTTTTATTTGTTTTTATATGATTTTCGTTTTTTTTTTGCTATTTAATGTATTATTGCAAGGATTAAATGAAAGGAAGAAATTTGAAGTTTACAAATATACAGAGAGAACGAAAAAAAAAAACAAAAAAAAAAACATGCATCCAAAGAGAAAAACAAATAATAAAGGAATATCATTCAGATGAAATGAATGAGAATGAGTTAAGAACGTTTTACTTTGTGTTTATTTTTTTTTTACCTCAAGGAAACATAAACTAAAAACTAACCGTTAAATGAGTTGCCCTTAAAAGAAAAATATTACAAAAAATAAAAAAACTTTACATGGACCTTGACTTTTTAAAATTTTAACCTTGACCAAAAACTATATCAGAAATATTTTAATTAAATTTTATTTAGAAAAATTTAATAAATTACCAAGGAAAAGGATATATTAAAGTTTAATTTTCAATTATAGTAATTTTAAGTTCTATTACTCTTAATCATCTTGCAGCCGAAGGCTTAATTGAATTGACTCTTAATAATTTTGCAGCCGAAGGTTTTGAAAATAATTTTCTGAAGAGATTTTTTAGTTTTCAGTTTATTAATGAGAAGTTCTTGAGTCAATTAGAATTTTTTTACTAAATCATCATGGAAAACAAAAAAAAATCTGAAATGTTGCTGCCTTTTGAGAAACTAAAAGTTGTTTTTTTTAAATAATGATAATGGGGGTTCTTAATTTCCTTCAATTGTTATTAATGTTATTTACTCTTAGGAGGAATAATGAATTGTTTGATACTATGGCAACAATTGAATGTGCAGATCAGCATAGAGCAAATGAATAAAAAGGATGTATAATAAAAAAAGGAAGGAAGGATAGAAGAAACGAATGAATTAATAGGAAAAAATATAAGGTATAGCAGCAACCATATGATAGAAACAATTAAAATTAACTATGACACAACTGATGAAGAAGAAAAATAGATTCAATACGGTTGCAAATTAAAATAATTCCTTAAAGTATAAAAATAATAACTTAATAATAAAAAAATGTGAAGGGAATTTATTGAAGCAATATGTCCCAAATGAAAGTAATAAGTAAGTTTGAATTAACCAATGATTACATTTTAAACTTCACTATTATATTTAAAGTAAAACATTATATTACAGAAATGTTAGTGATCGAATTGAACTCAAATAGATTAAAATCTTACATCAATAAAAAGGGGGAACTTTGAAATCAATGCCAAACAAACTAAAAGAATATTGGATCGATAGAACCAAACGATAGGTTCATAAATACATTTAAGTATAGCTAAACGAGGAAATTTAAAAATAAGAATTAGAAAACAAAATCGGGTACAATTGCTGAAAAGTCTTGATGCATGATCTTTCGTTTCCTTATAAACTAATTCGGTTTTATTCAATAATACGTTTTCCCTCAAAAAAAAAAACATTTAAAAACTCCGAACGAAAAAAAAAAAAAAAATAATAAGAAATAATTTTGTTGTATAATTTTCATTGTTTGAGTAATATGCTTGTTGCTGCATCATTCAATTTGCTTGTATATAATATATAGAGACACATGTAGATTATAAACATTTTAGTCAACTCTTACAATTGAACAATAAAAGAAAATAGAAAATTTATTTTTTTTAGCAAATAACTAAACATAAGAACAGAATTCTTTTAAAAACATTTACATGTGTGAATATCCTTTTAAAGCTAGATAACTCTTTTAATGCTATTAAACATTTTCTCATGCCTTTTTTCTTCAATTTTCATTCTATTTTCTTAGATTATTACAATTAGTTTTGGTTTTTCTTTAAATTTTTTTTTTCTTATTTTTTTTTTTGTTTTTTCTTTGTGTTGTGTTGTATTTTATATTTTATTTGTTTACTTGTTTCTTTTTTACTTTTTTTTTATGTATATATACTAAATATATACTATACAAATGAACATGTGATGTGTATATAAAACAGTTTTACTTCAGAAAAAAAAAAAAAAAACCAAAAAAAATTAAAAAGAAAAAAACAAATGGAAAAATCCTGCAAAAATTTATTATTATTTGCATGAACACTGAAATGAAATGAAAATGAAAGCCAAGGCAAAAACAAAATGCAAAAAAACCAAGAAACAAAAAAAAAAAAACAAAAAATAAAAATAAAAAAATGGAAAAACAGGACAAATAAAACGAAAAAAAAAAAATTATAGTAAAAACAAACAAATTACAAGGATATTATCGGCGTAGGCTTTCCACAAATATTTTATGATTGTGTATATTTATGTAAATAATAATGTAAATATATTATATATAGTTAATATATGAATACATATATGGATAAGTATGTAGGATATAATAAGTATGTATGTATATATGTATGCATATTAAAAATTACATATCTTAAATTATTACTTCTATACAAACATGGAATCAGTTTTCAGAACCAATTTATTGAAAAAAAAAAAAATTTGAAAATAAAATAAGAAGAAAATATAACATAAATAATACAAAATGAAAAGAAAATAAACCGGAATTGTCCTTCCTTTGACTTTTATGTACCTAAACTCAATATATAAGAATCCATATAAGGAATATTAATAGTGAATAACCATATTGGTATTTTACTTTTATAAAAATAATTATTTTAAACTAAAAAAAAAATATTGTGGAGCGCTAAGATTAAGATTTTGTCATTAACTAATAAAAGTAGGAACTTTCATAATTCATATTGACTTTACTGTTATCACTTCCAGTATTGTAAAGTATCACTTCCCGTATTAGTTTCTGTAATTACATGCGGTTATTCTTATCGATTAATCATCATCTTTGATTAAATTCAAGAAATTTGACCACCATTGACATTTAAACATATGTATTTAAATCCTTTAAAATAGTCGTGTTTACTCTACTAGTAAACATATGTATTTTTCCATGTTAACCATTACCCATATATAAGGGGCATATGTTGCCAATAGAAAATTTCAATTTATATTTTAATTATTAAGGAGGTGATATGAACCTAATGTTAGTTGGTTGTCTGTCGTCTCTCTTAATTTTCTCAGTAGTTTTAATTCGAAAATGTACACAACTGATAGCTAATCAATATATTGTTGATCCTTGTATTGTGTAAAGTTTTTATTGCAATTTGAAATGTGTTTGTCATTACCCGTTATCGAAAGAACATATTTTTATCATTTGATTTTTCTTTTTGAATGATTGTTTTTGTACGTTATTGATGAGACATTGAAACGTATTTTGACATTTTTGTTATTGTTTTTGACAGCAAAAAATTGACAAATTTGAGAAAATACACAAATTTCATAAAGTTTTATTTTTGAACTTAGAAAGGAAATAAAACGACCGACCGTATTCTATCAAAAATTTATAGATCATATATTTTTTCAATTCAAATACTTTTCTGATACAATGATTACGAGAAAGTTAAAAAAATAAAAAAATTAATAAAAAAAGACAATAAAGTATTGTTATATATAGCTAGTGTCCATTTAAAGTCCACCACAAAAACTGAACACTGAAAAAAAAAAAAAGTACATCAATGTCATATGAATTTGAATTGGGCTGACAACTTATAAAGAAATTGTGATATATAAGCATTAATTTCCAACTATGAATTGTTTGAAGGATGATACCACAAAAAAAAAAAAAATTAAATAAATATTTAAGGATTTTTTTGTTTTATGTACATTCATTTATTTGATTTTTCTTTACTAATAAAACTTTGCACAGTAAGTCATGTGAATAATGAACGTAAAAAATTAAAGTAAAATGCATGTCATTGGCAAAAAAAAAAAAAAAAAAAATTTTTTTTTTTCTGTAATGATTAAAAAAAAACCAATCATTAAATAAACATTACTTATATTAAAAAAAATATAAAATAATAAATCAATTTGATAATGAATTGTATATAAATTATGATGCTGTGAACACGAGTGAACAAATCATGAGTGAAAATTTTATACAGAAGGTTTTTTGTTTTTTCACTTTTTACTAACTGAACTGAACTTTAAAAATTATAAAATGTTGAGAATTTTTTTGTTATTCCCTAAAAGTAACATCTTTTTTTGATTTCCTTATGATTTCGTGGAATTCGGAAATTCATTGTCAAAATTAGTACTATGAGGCATGTGCGTCTTTGAATGTTACATGATACGACCTAGATAAAACATTTGGTCGATTTTAGCGAAATTTTCATTCTTATTTTTCTTATTGATGAATGCTGAATGTATAGGTGAGGTCATTATGAGTGCTTGTTTATAATCTTTATGCTTAACCACTCAATCACCAAGACTCAATATTCTCATTAGTTGTATGGTTTTTATTTCGATGTAATCTAATGCAATGCCAGTTCTAAGACAAAGTTTTTTTTTACCGTTTATATAACTTTAGCTTTGCAAAAAGATAATTCCCCACTTGATCTGATATAATTTAAATATTTTTTATTTTGTACTTTTGAAATTTTTTTTCATTGATATTTTTGATGAACCAATTCGTGTTTAACTTTCAAAGAAACTTTATTCGGTTTCTGAAAAAAAAAAAACAAAGTGAAATAAAATCTACTAGTGATATTTTCTGAACTATATAAAAATTCAGTGACTAACAAATACTGTTTTTTTTTTGTTTCTTTTCGACCTTTTAAAAATATGTCTTTTATAGAAACTGTGGATACTTAACAGCAATAATAAGGTAGATCATAAAAATGTATTATATATTATTTAATTTTGTTAAATGGTTATTGGTGGGTTTATATCGGAATTTCTAGTTTTTTTTTTTTATATTCTAGATTCTAGAACAACATAAATGTGTTCAATAAAAGAAAATTTCTAGTTAAATTTGTAGATTATCGAAGGCAGTAACAACAATTTACATATCTTCATACTTTCACAATTTTCTTTATTCCTATTTTACCCATCCCCAAACTAAACAGTTCATTGTTATCATAGGTTCTAATCAGATATTTAATTTAGAAAGTAGGTGGTGATCCTTTAATTTAAAAAGGATCATTTAATTGTGATGTTTAATTTAGAAAAGAGGTAAAAATATCAACACTATACTAAAGCGAATTCGCGTTTCATTATGGTATCATTGGTGTCTTTCAAGATTCTCACATATCCTCTCAAAAAAAAAAAAAAAGGATATACCAGCATCAATTTTTATCAAACGAGTACATCTAATTTCTAGTGTATAGATGAACAATCAGAAGAAGAAAATTTTTATATTTATTAGGTTTTTAATTTTGATTTTTTACCAAAATCTTAAAATTTAAATTTAGTCTTAAATTTTCTTTGAACACATTGGAAAACATTGAAAACTTTTTGAAATGAAAAAATTTAAATTGCAATATCTCGAAAAAAAAAAAAGAATTTCTTTTCCATCCAATACTCGATTACATCAAGTACTTGATTTGATTACAAAAAAAAAAATAAATATAAAATAAAATAAAAGAAAAGAAAGAAATTGAAAAAAAAAAAAAGAATATATTTGTTTATAAGTATATATATATATATATTTATTTAAGTTTCTGCTTTTCTGTTGATTTTTTCGAACGTATGAGTAAATGAATATAATATTTGATTTCCATCAAAACTTTCCACCACCATTGCATCCTTTTCCATTACTCCTTAATAATAATATAAAATAACTTTTGTTATGCTCGGTTTTTGGTAGTTGGTTTTTATTACGTTTTTTTTTTTTTTTCCATTGCGACAGAAGGTGGCATAAATGTTGATTGCTTTATATACTATATGTATATAAATACATATATAAATATGTATATATACGTACGTTTATTTCCTTATAGAGCAATAATTGGCAGCAAATTGATCCTTATTGTGAATTTAATATTATATAGCTAGATATTTATTTATTTATTATTATAAGTAATATCAATTACCAGTTTGGGATATGTGTGTCTAGTTCTGGTTCTGTGAAATATTGAGAAATTATAATAAAATAGATATAAAAATATTCATTTTTCTTTAGATATAACTCCAAGAAAAAAACATTTATTTTTTTTTATCCTTAAACCGAACAATAACTTCAGAATATGTATTGTAATTTTTAATATAAAAATAATAATGAAGATTAAGAAAAAAAAAAATCCTTAATCGGAAACTATATTCTTATATCATCAGTAATAAATAAATACCATAATGAATTCCTTTTGTTTTTTTTTGTTTTCCTTTTTTTTTGTGAAATATAGAAAAGCAATTTAAAAAAAAAAAATTTTCCTTATACCTATACAAAAGAAAATCGAATTAAGTTTTAGAAGAATGATAAAAGAAAACTGAAAAAAAAAAAAAATTTACCTTAAAAGAGATTTTAATATGAAATTGTGAAGCATTCCTTATTCATTAATCGTATTTCCTTGAATAAAGCAGTAATCTATGACAGACATTTTGATGTATGAGATAATCATTTACAGAATTTATCTCTTTCCTTTTTTAAATTCTACTACTTAGGTTAGTCGTAATAGTCGTATTTTTTGATATTTTAGGAAATGATATCAAAATTTTGGTTGTGCAATTTGTAATCTCTATAAGTCTATAACATATTATTGCTAATGCTAAAATATCTTTTTTCTAATTTCAAGGATCAAAGATTTAAAAATTTCAAAGCTCGAACTAAAATTTGAGTATCGAAGTTATGAAAGATTCTGCAAAATTTTTTCTTCACATAACGGTAGATACTAAATTGCAAAAAAATTGTATAATTTTGATATGGATTTATAAAGCTAAAAAAATGTTCTGTAATTTGACCTTTTTATATCCTACACATTAAGTATAGGGTATATTAACTTTGGTATAGTGTTTGTAACCACCAAAAGGAAGCGAGTTAGGTATAGACATGTATATATATTCTGAATCAGGATCACCGCCGGAGTCGATTTAGCGATGTCCTTCCGTCCGTTCATCCGCCCGTACGCACGATAACTCAAAAAATAATGATGCTATCTTGATGAAATTTATACTGTAGGTTAACAATGACTAAGGTAAGGCGGGGATTGTAAATGGGCGAAATCGGACCATGCGTTCGAGTACCTCCCATACAACTTCCAAAACCTAATACGCATATTTTCGAAATTAATAAAGATAGAAACTTAAAATTTGTACGAGGGTGTGTTTTTCTGAATCCCTGATATCCTCAAAATTTGAGAGGAATTGGAGTGGTCGTTCGGGTACCTCCCATATAACTCCCAAAACCGAACAAGCATATCTTCGAAATTAATAAACACAGAAACTTCAAATTTGGTACTAGGGTGTTGTTTCCTGAATCTCTGATTTGTCCAAAATTTAATATGAATTAGAATGGTTGTTCGGGTATCTGCCACACAACTCCTAAGACCAAACAAGCATATCTTCGAAATTAATAAATATATAAACTTGAAATTTGATATAAGAATGTTCTACCCTGTTGATGTCTCTAAAATTTGAGATGAATTGGGGTGGTGGTCCGCGTGTCTTCACACACTTCCCAAAACCTAACAATCATATTTTCGAATTTAATAAAGATAGAAACCTGAAATTTTGTACAAAGGTTGTAACAGCATTTATTTTTTTTAGCTTGTATTAAATACCTAACTAAAATAACTTATGGATTTTTAATTTAATTTGAATGTTTTAGGTGTAGGGTATAAATAAGTCGGTTGCATCGACTTACTGTTATTTTTATTTGTTTTTTTTTAAATGGACCTTTTTTAAAATATAATGAAAATTTGTTCTACAGCATTAATTTTTTAAGAGACTTGTTTATGGTTAAGATTCTTTTGTTCTATTCTAAACCGTGTACCATTGTTATAAACAGACGAAAGGTTAAGAGACTTGTTTATGGTTAAGATTCTATTGTTCTATTCTAAACTGTTTAGCATTGTTGTAAACAGACGAAGGGATGTACAGACGAACAGAGTGAAACTAATATACAATTTAACAACAATTTTTTCAAAAATGTGTTAAGAAATGAAAAAAATTATATCATAGCTATTTGGTGTTTTTTGTAATTTTATAACAAATTAAGGGAATATTCAAAATTATTATAAAAAGAATTTAATCACAATTCCATCTCAGCAAAAAAACTCTAGAATTTAAATTTCACTATTTATGTTTTTACATTTCGATAAAAAATAAAATTAAATAAAATTCTATTGACAAATTCAGAAATTTCAAAAATAAAAAATATAAAAAAATATAGAAAATATGCTGTAAAAATGACTATTTTCACTTATGGTCAAATCAAAAAAAAAAGCCAAAAATTCATGACACTCGAAAGTCACTTGAAATTGCAATTTCACTTTAAAATAGCCACTTCTGAAAGTTTTGACTATTTTTATTAAAATTATTTAACCACTTATTTTAGTGGAATCTGAAACATTTTGCAAAGTTGTAAATAAGTGTTTGGTCAAAATAATGAAATACTTGAACGAAAAGGAATATGAGAGACTTTTGATTTGCAGATCTGGTCAGACTTTCTGAAGTCACAGACAACATATCAGTTTATAACTTGATACGAGGCACACAGATTTATTATTAGATTATATTATGCTAATAATTCATAGTATTTGAGGGCACAAAACTGAAGGAAGTGTGGGTTATGCCTAAGTAATAGACCATTAGGTGTAGGTGACGGACAATACTCTTATAATGAACTAAATATAGTGTAATTTATTTATAAACGTAATTGAGGTTTAAATTTACATCCAGTGTGCATTTAAGAAAGAAAATTTGTATTTTGATATGTAAAAAAAGCAAAATTAAAGATACATTAAAAAATAAATCTGAAAATTTTCCAGTTTTCTTTTAACTAATCTATTGAAACACGTGTTCCAGTTAATTAGTATACTTTTAGAATTCCGTAAAGAATAGCATTTTTTTTTTTATAAATAAAAGATAAATAAAAATTTTGTAATTTTACTAGAGGCATTTTTTATAAACTAAAGATTTTTATAATAAACATTAGATTTTATGAAATGGGATGATTTTTGTATGACGGAATAAAATTTAATACACGTGGATTTCAAAGTTCTTATAATTTACAATAAATTAGAATTTTTAATTAGTTAGGTACATTTTGTTCAATATACAGTCTTCATCATCTATACAGTCTTCATCATTAGATATTTGGTTTTGTTTTTTTTTTTAACAGCAAAAATAAAAATAATTAAAACTTTTAGTAACTGTACATTTTAGGTAATGTCGATAGTTAAAATAAACAAGAAACTTTTTTTTTTTGACTTATTGGTTGGTTTTGAGTTACTGGTGTTTTGGACCACTTTGAAGTTCATTAAAGTTTGAAATTTTCGATAATACTATTAATATTGGCATTGCGAAAAAGCGTCTAAAATTAAAAAATTAAATAACATCTAAAAAAAATGCAAAATTTTCCTTAGATGTTATTTCATTTACTTTTAGATTCCATTTCATTTATATATTATTTCCTAAGTAAATAAAAGTAAATAATGAAATTTGTTTTTTTTTCACACAAATGTCTACAGGACCACATAAGTAAATGTTTTTACTTTCCACATAAATGTGACAAGGAAATTACACAACCTTGCCATTTCAAGCGCTGTTGTAAATGTCGTAAGGGGGCAATTATTCCACCAATTATTTCATACGCTTTCACCCACTAGCCCACCGAAGCGCCAAAAATAACGAAATAAAATATTATAAAAATAAATTTTAGATCTTAGTTCATTTCTCTAAAAATCTGTAAAATAAAGAAAAGAATCATTTTTATAATTTTTAAGAGAAGAACTTAATATAATTACTGATGAAATGCCAGTCTTTGTGTCGACAAAAAAAAACATTTTAAAAAAAAAAATTGTAGAATGTTAAATTCTTTGATGTTAATATATTTATGTAAAAAAACTCATTAGGAAAAGCTTTTAGAGTTGATTAAAAATCAGGGTTTGAATTATTTGTTTAGCGGGAGTGTGGGGAGGGCCCCTATATTTTAAATTCTCTAATATTTAAATAGGTATGTTCAAAATGATAAGTAAGGGTTTTGGAGTTGGTTAGAAAATCCACGTATACGCTTGCTGTTTTTTAAGAATTTTTTTATATTAGATGATATTTAGTATTTTGTGATTGGTATTTTGAGAGCAGATTTTGAACAACCTTTTCTTGTCCGTATTGCCGAGTCACCGTGAAAGATTATTTGCAAGTCTTTATATAAAATTATAATATTTCATTTTGTTTTTTGTTTTTAATTTAATTTGATTTTAATATTGTACTTATGTTATTTCGTTCATTATTAGATCTAATTTCACCAAAATTTTTTAGATATTTTTTGATTTCGAAATATGAATTAAAAAACAGGAAAATTTTAGATGTTATTTCATTTTTTATTTTTATACATTTTTGCTGTAGTTGCTATTTCGCAGTACCATTAATATGTAATTGTGTTAGATGGGAGGAAGGGAATTTTGACGAAAAGTACAAATTTTTAATCTTAAAACTGGATTTGAAAGCTTTAATAACAAGCTGAGGACGATTAGTGATATAGATGGAACTGTTAAAACGGAACAACGTATGTTGTAAAAACTGACAATACAGCAGCAGTAAACTAGTAATACACCAGCAGAAATATAAAAATTTCAAGTGATAGTCTAATTCTTTATGGCTCAATAAACCGACAAAAAAAAAATGAGCTGAACAAAAGAAGTACATATAAGTAAAGTTCTGAGTACATATGTTCGAAAGTTAGAAACATTTTCGATTCTTTGTTATTTACTCATTTCAAAATTTGTTTTAGTCTTAGAGATATAATACAGTTATTAAAAGGCAAAGATTTTTTTGTGTTACTGTTATTCGTAATGAATCATTATTTGAAGATTTATTTTAATTTTTGCTAAGTATTCAAATTTTTTTTTAAATTTTAGTTCAAAATTATTAAAAAAAAAGGATATTTACCATAGGTATTTATAATATATGCACCTATATGTGTTTAAACAAAAATGTTGAGGTAGATACACGTTTATTGTTAATTAAATCAAATAACATACTCTGAATAAATTAAAATTCAATAATTTTTTCTCTTTAAATCACTATTAAAAATTATTATTCGTATCTTATATTTTTTAGCAAAAAAATTAAATAATTTGCTTATTAGTTTTACTCTGTTCATCTGTTTGTTAACAAAGCTCAACACGATTTAAGATAGAATAATTCCAATTTAATCATCGATAGAATAACTTTTTTATGTAGCCGTACCCATTACAGAGCTACAGCTCCTCAAAGTTTAAAAGGACATATTTTCAAAGGTATACATATTGATTGTCCTTAATACTTTTTCAATCTAAAAACGCCAAATGACAGGAATTCTTTTAACTTTGTAAGTTTTTACCGTTATATGACAAAAAAAATTTTCAAAAGGTTTTTAGGATAAAACGCCTTAGAAATGTTATTTTACACCACTCCTTGGGTTAATAAATTGAAAATCTAAAAAATCTTGGGCTAGGGTTAATAAATTGAAAATCTACTATTTTCAAACACCTGTAAGTTACGAGTCTGTAAATTTTTTTCAAAAACTTTTATTTTATGTTTTTACATGTATTAACAATTCTACTTAATTATAAAGGGTTTTCTTTAAAACTGAAGAAAGCGTCTCTTAATTTTTTATAATTTTCTTACTCTATCTTTTCTTCTATTTAATATAAAACTCTAAGAAGACTTAGAAGTTTTTATGCAAGCCACAATTTAACAATAGTAACTAAACTGTTTTTATTCTCTTTTGAAAAATGTACGCTTTTCAAAATTTTTCGTTCACATTCTGCCTTGTTTTGTTATAATTTCGCTCCTAGAAGAAATTTAAAACAACGGCGTGAGATTTGCTTGGTATTTTTGTGTCAGATGCAAAAAATCAGATCCAAATTCTGCTTGGTATATTTTTAGGTGTACATTTAGAGTTTAATATTTCAACTTTTAAAACTTTAAATATGTATAAGTTATCTGAGTATTACTAATCTAAGTTACTTTTTTATTGAGTAAGTTTTATCGAAGAGATTTAGATTAAACGAAGAGATTAGATTAAATGTACACAATTAAAACAAAAGAACATCTTCTTTTAAAACATTCAAACAAAAGGATGCTTACAATTGTGATATTTGCACCTTGTTGTTCATAAGTGGTGGTCTGAAATTTATACATAATTGTTTTATAACTTCGTTGTTGCCAAGCTGTTCTTTCTTTTAAATCCTAAACTTTCACAACTGCAAAGTATGCAGGCAGTTTACAAATTAGAATAAGGACATAAAAACTTAAAAGAATAAATGGAATATGTACATATTCTTTATTTCATATTCACATAACAATTTCTCAAAATATTAAAATACAAAGTGTAAATTTTTTTTTATAGAAATAAATCGAGATGTTTTTTTTATATCATAATTGTAAATCATAATTTGAAATTTGTTTTAAAGACACTCTGTAGATTTTTTTTTCTTTGCTGCTAAATAATTTATTAATCCTCCACCAGAAAAAAATTCATATATAGATATGGGAATTCTGGAATTTTAATGTTAATATTTTTCTTATGGTTTCATTTTTTTTTTTTTTTTTTTTTTAAATATATTATAATTTACAATATAATCATCCTTTTAAAAAGCATATAAAGTGAAATGAAACACAAATAAAACTAAACATAAAAATATTATCATACATTGACTTTTTTTCATGTTCATGTTCTTTAAAGATGTTTTCTTCGGTTTTTATCTTAAGAAAAAAATATAAGTATGTAATTTTTGAAATAATTTTTTTTGATGGAATTTTTTTTTAAATGATAATTTCATGAACAAATTTTTGATAGATAAAACTGTCAGTCTGTCAGTTTCAATAAATTAAATATAAAATTGTAAAATCAAATGTAGAAAATTAGGATTACTTTTTTTTAACATGTAAAATTGAAATTTCGATCGAAATGACAATTAAATGATGTCTTTAAACTAAAAGTCTAGTTAAGGCTTAAAGAAAACATACCTTTTTGTTTTTATAGATATTTACTGCAATTTAGAGCTATATAATGTCTATATATCATGAAACTTTTCAAATCCTATTAATAATTAATATAAAAAAAACTTATATGTAACAACTTTTGAAAATCTGAAACGGATTTGAATGGAGTTACTGGGTATTTATTTACTTCTTGCCTGAAATAGTCATTAAGTAATGGAGTAATTTTTTAACTATATTTATTAGTTGATTATATGCTGAATATTTTTATTAAATTATATTATTACATTTATAATATTTAATATAGACATAAGGATATATTTTAATTGCAAAGGATTATAACTTATAGTTTTAAACACTTAATCATTAATAATTCATTTTTATTTATATTTATTGGTTACTATATTACAAAACACATCAGATATCTTAGACCGTATACTCCCTTCACTAGTTTATCATGATTTTAACCATTCTGGAAGCAAGATACGTCTTTTTAGAAAGAAATAAAATGAAAACACATATATTCTTGAAAATTGCATACTTTAAGGATTATCATTATTTTTTCTTAGTGATATGGTCTAAATTAAATTGAATAAAGAATTGGCTATGACATGGTTTGTAGATGGTTTGCTCACCGAAAAGAGCTTAAATAAAGTAAAGTTAACTTTAAAAATAAAATAGTAGTATAATAAGAAAAAAAAATAAAATAAATAAAAAATAATTTATAAATTAATTTAAAATTTTGAAATTTTCTGGGTTAGTTTTTTTTATATTTTCTTTTTTTTTGCTTTTTAAATTAAATATTTAAATATTTTATTATGCAATAATATTTTTACTTCTTTTTATTTGTTTTCTATAGGTATATAATTTTTTTTTTTTTTAATTTATAAATTTACAAAATGTTTTAATGTTTGTTATAAAAAGTTACTATTTCTTTAACTGTTATTTTATATGAACAAATATCCTTTTTGGCAAACTATTACGTATTGAAAGTTCGTTTTTTTTAAATTTATTTTTATTTTTAATGTTTACATTAAACTTATTTTGCCGATTTTAATTTTTCTTTTTTTTCATTTAGATTTTCTTTTGGATTAAAAACTTAAAAAATTTCGATCAATTTGAAAAATTGAAATGAAAAAAAAAAAAAAAAAATTTAAAAGTTTGAATTTACATAAAATAAATTTCGATAAGTATAATATTTTAAATAGCTCGAGGTGATAATAAAAGTTTCATCTCAAGTAAAAAAAAAAAAAGAATTATAAAAAAACTGTCTTAAAATATGAAATACTAAAAATGTTTACAACATTTTACTTCATGTTAAATCATCAAAAGTTTTACATAAAAGTTTATAAAATGCAATTCTATCATATATAAAATTCCATAAATTTCATTTATTCATAAAGATTTTCCTATTTTTCCTTCCCTTCTTCATAATAATAATAGTGAAACTTGCCTTTATTCAATAAAATTTTTGATGAAAATTAAGTTTTTGTTCCAAGGAGATTTAGGAGGAGGAGATTTAATAAGAATTATATTTTCTGGGATTTTAAACAATCTATACAAAAAAATTAACAATAGAATATAAAGAAAATGATAACAATTCAAAAAATTCAAAAAATCAATGAAGTAAACAAAATCCAAATAAATATAATATTTTCGAAAAGAATAAAAGAATCATAATATAGAAATGGTACCATCTTCTATTATATATTGCCGAAATATATTGTTACTAAGTCGTATCCTTATTAAAGAGTGGATTTTCTATATATATTCATTATAACAAAACTTTATTTTAAGAAAATAATATTACAAATTAGGAATTATAAATTTAAAATTAGGTATTATAGATCTAAATTGATTTGTTTAAAAATTCGAACGAACTTATATTCAGTCTGCTTCATACATCTTAAGATTCCATTCTTATCAGTGCATAATACATTCATAAAGAATAATACTTAGTACTTACGATATTTAATATTTATATCTCAATTTAATACTTAATTAAATAAGTAACTACATACATAAAAAAAAAAAATCCAGTTCCCGTAATATCACTGATAGTTAGATGGTAGTATCAGATTAATTTAAGAACCCCAATGTCAGTAATTAATATTTAAAGCAAATAAATATTTATCTTACTATTAGAAGAAAAAATGTTAACAAGCCAAACTTCTAATTTTCTTAGTCTTTTATCAAAACTAATACAGGGTGGGCCAACTTGGACTGAAGGATTTGAAATTGCTTATACTTTTTTTTATTTTTAAAGTTTTTTTATTTATTTTTTTTTTTTGCAGATAATAAAGAATTCTATAAAATTTTATAATATCATCATATTCAGTGCAAGAACGTGGAAAAATTGTTGAATTTTATTATATTTCCGAACAATATAAGCGATAAAGGGCATTTTCATTTAAATGGATATAACAATAACCAGGAGTACGAAGAATCCGAGAGTAGTGCATCAGCGACAATTGCACTCTTTCAGATGCACTGTTTTGTGTCGAATTATGGCTGATAGAATTATCGGTCCATATTTTTTCGAAAATGAAACTCAGCGTCCAGAAATCATCTCTGTGAAGGTATACTGGACTATGTTAGAAAATTTTTTACGTCCGATAGTTCTCAATAATAGTGACATATGGTTCCAACTCATACCGCGAGAGAGATAATCCTTCTCGATGACCGAATAATTTCAAAAAATGTTGATTCACCTCATTCCGCAGATTTGACTGCTCGTGATTTTTTTTGTGGGGTTTTTGAAGGAACGAGTTTACGTCAACAAACCACAAAATATTCGGGAAATAAAGCAGAATATTCGCATAAAAATATTCAAAAGCAGAATATTCGCACAGAATATACAAATATTTTATTCTATTCGCGCAACGTAATGGAAAATGTCTTAAAAAGAGCCAATAACTGCTAATAAGAAAATGGAAGCCATTTAAAACATCTCATTTTTCACACTTATTTTAAAAACAATTTAATAATTTGTACTTTCATTTAAAAAAGTCCAAGTTCGCCCACCCTGTAGATACAATTACAAATGTGTTGTTTGAATTTAATCAATATCTGCAATTTAAAATTTTAAAATCCAATATAGAAATAATAATTATTCATGCTATACAAAATATCACAGAAAATAATCTTAAGAATTAAATACAATACAAAAAGTCGGAATGGATTATTAAGAAAGTTTAGTAAATATTTCAGAAAACAAATTACAAGATATTAATAAAGTCTTTGAAATAAAAGATTACCAAGAAAAAGAGTAACATCTACAGCTGCCTTTCAAAATAACATTTTGGTAGATTGAAAAATGAATAGTTCTGAATTATAGATAGTGTTTACAACAAATGTTTAAAATGTCTTCAAATTAAACGAGTACAACCCAAATTCAAAACAGAAAATGGTATAAAAAGCATAATATGAATCTGTATTAAATCATTAAATGTACAGAATCTTATATCTTATAGCTTACAATCATTACTAAAATTTTTTTTTATAGTTTTAAATGCATATATTTACATTATTTAAAAAAAAAAAATGTTTGTTATATAATATTTTATTTCATTAAATAAAAATTGAAATAAAAAGGATAAAACTTTTAAATATATAAGTCTTCAATAAACATAAAAAAAAAAAAAAACTTCTTTCTTTGAGTATACATTTTTCAAAACTTTTACAACACTTTTTAAAAATTTCGACAAGTTTTAAGGACATTTTACTTGAATAATTTTTGCATTTTTTATACAATATAAAAAAAAAAAAAACAAAACAAAAAAAAAACGAAAAAAAAAAAGAAAAGATATAGGAAAAAAAAAATGAGTGAAAAATTAAAAAAAAAATGTACTCATATATGAATAACGGGCTGTGTAACAGAAAATATAAGAAAAATTGCTAAAAAATACTTTTTTTTGTAAATTTTTCTTATTTTCAATTGAATTGGGATTTAGTTTTTTTTTTTTTTTTCTGTGTAATATGAAAAACTGTTCGATAATTTTTTTTTTTTTACCATATGGGAATTCTCATTCAGTGCAAATCTTTTGGTTAAGCTTGTGTAATTATTTACTCATGACTTTTACAGATATTTAATTGTAATTTTAACTATTTAAAATTAAGTGACAAATTGAAAAGGGCTTTTCTAAGTTTCATTAAGTATTGATAAAAGAAATGAAAATTCTTTTTTGGAATAGTAAAATAGTAATGGCTATATGGAGTGACAAAAAAGGTTCATAAAGATTTAAGTATAAATTATAGAGAAACGCTTTAAATGGATAAATTATAGTAGGTTTAATATTTTCTTAAAAATTATTTACAACTCGAACATGAGAAAGTAACCATACAGAAATGAGAACCTGGAACCGATCTTTTTACACCACAATTAAAAAATTTAAATAGAAAATATTAAAAATGAACTAACTTAACTGTAACTTTACTCTAATTTAAGTTAGTACCCCTTAATCGGTTTAAGATCAATTAAGGTAATTAGATTTAAATGTTGTAAAGAGTAAGGTTTAAGATTTAAATTTTTACTAATTTGTATTTTTTTTCAAATAGCCTTAAGAGGTCACACCCTCGTTTATTTTCCATACAAAAAACGCATTTTTTCGGTACCATTTCCTGAGAAACTACTGGACCGATTTCTAAGAAATTTTGCACGCATGCTCTTACTGCCAAAAACAAAATTTTAAGCTGAAGAATTAGAAAAATATTGCTTGGTTTCAGAATTATGACATTTTTAATTCCCCCCCAAAAGATACAAAAATTCTCAGCTTTAAATATTGCTATTGAAACAACCTTGAAAACAAAAAAACAAAGCGTGTTGAGAGCTCTTATAGAAACGTGTACCGAAAGTTAAAAAGGTGCATTCTTCAGGAAAGTCAAAAAACTAAAAAGAAGTCGTTTTTGAACTAAAATTTTTTAACTAATTCTGCGTCTTACTATTTCTGCGTTCAAGTTCTTTGGTATCATAGCAACCTTACGTTGCAGTTCCCTTCGGCCCCTCCTCCGGCCTCTCTCCCGTTCACTCATTTGTTTATAAACTCCGACTAATTCTAATTAGAAAAATTTTGAATAAAATTTTATATATGCAAAATTGAGTACAATAGTTCTAACTTTCCTTACAGTTTTGAACCACTTCTACTACTCGAATAAACTTAAATTCAAAATTTTTATACGCAGAACTGAGTGTAGAATTAGAATCGGCAATAAAAAAAAATTGTTTTAATTTTTTTTATTTTCGAGGGAGTCACCCTTAGGGGGTAAAGGGGGTCACCCTTAAAGAAAATGTTTGCCATTAATTATTATAAAACAGAGACTTATATATACATTTAAAATAGTTTTAGAATAATTTTCGTTGAAAAAATAAACCATAATAATGCTCCAATGTATACGTTTTAGTAATTAAGAAAATCTGGAATTTTACAAAACCATAACATTTTTTAACTCATTAAAATTTTTAATTTGCACAATAATAATTTATTTCAGTCAACGTAATAAAAAAAAAATGAACTTTTTGACATTGATTAATGGTTTGTGTCTTAGAGTAGAAAAAAATAGTAGAAAATTATTATAAACTATAGATATGGACATCGGTAAAATAAATTAAAAAAAAACGTTTTTTTTTGAATTTAAAAATTCTATATAAATGTAGAAATATTAAAAAATAGTTTTCTTTTTTTAGCGGGTATTACAAATTCTTTTACTATATAAAAATAAAGGATATATGTGATAAAATTACAGTAGTTATTTTTGCATTTCCTATAGTAAAAAAAAAACTATTTTCGTGAAAGCTTTTGAATATAATCAATTCAAAAGAAAAATACATTTTTGAACGTGTAGTTGATCCTTTCTTTCTCCAACATTGAGAACTCAAACATAAAAAGTATTTTTTTCATTTACAATATAAAATAAAGTGTAAAATGTACATATGACTTAAATAAGGTTAATAAGTTACAATGTGACTTTCTGATATAGATCTATTGTGTATCTACTATTATACTACTAGTTCTAATGTCTCTTAGAAAGAAGAGATCTAATTGGCGTTTATTGTTGGCTAGATGTTGTTCCTAGCGTTTATTGTTAGCTATTATTGGGTAGATGTTCTTCCTAGAGGCACATACCGTCCTCGGAATAAAGCTCTACAGTTTTTGAGTATGTGATCTGGAGGCTCTGTTCTTCTTCTTCTGATGTTAAGGTAAGTCTAAGCTCTTTTGAAACATCTTAAGTTAATTTTAAATTTTTTAAAATACTCCCTACTCCTAGTTTTTGAAAAAATTTTAAATTTTTTTAAAGTATCGTAAGATTTTCTAAGAATTTTAAGTTAATCACTTTTTCTTAAATCAGTTAATCAGGTTTCCTAAATCTACCTTAAAAGTTTTTCGATATATTTAAATAAAATTAAATTCTCGAAACACCTGTAGAAACTTTTCCTGAATACTTTCACATGAACAACACCTCTCTTCGATGTGTTTTTATAATATTTAAATTTTTGTATAGAATTTTTTATAAGATATTTTGTCTTTTGGATAAAATTCCATTGAATCCCTTCTTTTTTTTGGATAATTTTTTAGAACGATTTTTTTTCTTGTAAGGATATTGCAATTCAATTTTTTTTTTGTTATTTTTACTTTTTTTTTACAATTCCTTACATTTTCTTTTTGTTTTTCTTGTTATTTTCTTGTTTTTTTCACGTTCCATGAAATTTATTTTATGTAATATAATAAATTGTATCACTTTCTAGTTATGTTACGTTAACGGTATATGATAAAATACAATTGCGGGCATACAATGACATCTAGTGAATTATTTTTCTTTTTAAAATGTTTTGTTATTGTTTTTTTTTTGTTATTTTTTTTTTCGGTTCTGTTACTTATTGTTTATGAGAAACAATTTGCTAGTGTCAGCAAAATCATGTTTTCTCATTGTTTTTAAAAGGAAATCTGGTTAGTTTAATGGTCTTGTATTAAAATACTAACACAAACAATCATACAAATACAATGAAATATGATTAAAATTCGTGTAGTTTATTTTAGTTAATGTATTTTTAATGTATTTTTTTTTGCTTTTAGATTTTAAACAACAGTGAAGTGTAAAATAAATTTTATGATTTTGAAGTTAATTAACAATTATGATTATAAAATTTTGTTGTAAGTTTGTTAAAGTTCAGTCACGTTTTAAAATTTAGCACCAAAAGGGTCTATTATGTTGCAATGTAGTATATTGTCATTTGAGAAGCATACAATTGAGAAACGAGTCAGATTCAGATTTTTTTTTGCGAGAGTAGGTTGGAATCATCGAAAGACACTATAGAGAAGTGAAAACGAGCACCACCTCCCTTTTTTGATCAAACAATAGGTTATACGACCTTTAGTACTCATGTACTTGAACAATATAATATGGATTGATCATTTTTTCCTATTATATGAATAAGAAAACCAAACGTTCAATAAATGCATTCAATACAGTTTAATATTTTCCATTTTCTTAAATCAATTTTGCATCTTGTAAGCTTTCTCAACAATATTTTGATGCTTGTAAAAGTATTTAGTTTTAAGTCAGTTTTTTTCATAGAAATGGTTATGTTTGTTGTAATGAAATTAATTATGAGAAAAATTATAATTATTAGGGTTTATTGAGATGGAAATGATTATGGTTCTTGCAGATAGAAAATTTAAGTTTCAATAATAATATAAATTCATACATGTATTAACGGCTTTCCTTATACGGGGCTATGAAACTACAACCCCTCAAATTTATTTTTATCTGTAGTTCTGCGTAATCTAAAGATTCCCAATCTAAAGATTTTAAACAAGAAGGCATTTTTTTTAGCTTTCTAAATCAATATCAAAATTGTGCAATTTTTTTTGACAATTTAGTATTTAACACTATAACGGCATAATGTGAAAACAAAAACTTTGCAAAATTTTGCATATTCCCATAATGCTTTGAAATAGAACCTTGCAGTTTTCAGAGAAGAAAGATATATTAGAATTTTTTTTGTAACACTCTCTGTTTAAGAGCTATTAGAGTATAAAAACTGACTATTTTGAAACACCTGTAACTTAAATAATAATATTTTTACACCTATCTGCAGATCTTCTTAACTGTGAGTATATATATTCTTTCCTTAAAATTAAAGAAAATATCTCTTGATTTTCACAATTTTTTCTTAGATATAAAATTCTAAGAAAAATTACATATTTTGGTGGACACAGGATGTCACAATATCCTTAGATATTTATATTCGCTTTTGGAAAATGTGAGCCTTTAAAAATTTTTGGTATTACGTTCTTGTCTTGTTATTTATTATCTTTTAAGGTGTATCGATTACTTTTTGAGGAATCAATTACAAACCACTATTGTAGCAATTTTTAAAAATTAAAAATAATTTAATTTAAATACTAGGAAAAAATGATTATATTTCTCTTTTGATGCTGAAATTACCCTTCTCATTTTAAATTAAGTATTCTGATTAAATGGTTGCTGAATTTTTAAGAAAGAAAACGTTATTCTAATATGGTTTTCATTTGAGCTTCCTTTGGAGCTAATAAAATTCTCGTGGACATTACTTGATAATATTAAGAACGAGTACGGTACATTTGGCAACTTTCATTTAGCAATTGGACATTTGATCAGTGGACATTTTGGAAAAAAAGACACTTTACAAAAAAACATTTGGCAAAATGGACACTTAACAAAAAGATATTTAGAAAAATGGTTAAAGTGCCATTTGCAAATAAGGGCAAGGCTACTTTAGTTTACGTAGACAATTAACGGTGATCGTTTTCATAAATAAAAGTTGCCAAATCTCCTAATATTAAGGGAATAATTTTTTCTACAAATTGTTTTCATATCAAAATTTATCAAAAATTAACTTTACGCTTTCAATTATTTTGTCACATGCAGCCAATGAAATCATAGAATTGAAAATTAAATTGTTGATTGTTAAAAGCTGAGAAATACATATACACTTGTAAAGTTGTTTAGCATCAAAGTTGATAAGTCTCCAAGCTGACAAACGTTCAGTTGTTAAAATTATTAAATGTCCTTTTGCTAATTTTCCAGTTTACTAAATGTCCTTTTGCTAATTGTTCTTTTTGCAATATGTCCTTTTATTAAAGTATCTTTTTTCCGAAATCTCGACTGAACAAAATGTCCAGTTTTCAAGTGAAAATTGCCAACTGACCGGTTCCCATTAAAAACATATATGGAAAAAATTAGAAAAAAGACTTTTTCATCATCATCATTTTTATTTCGTTCTTGTACATGTTTATTTTACACTCACTGTGTGACTTTAAAACATTCTGATTGTTAGATTAAAGTTTATTTTGGTGTTTTATGGATATTTAGTTCTATATATAATGGGATATTTAGTAATATTAGTTTTAAGTATGACGTGTTACGTTAACAGCATGTAACGCTACTAAATAGAATTGAGTTTGAAAAAAAAAACCAAAACACAACAAAGAATAATACAACAAAAAAAAAAACAAAAACCAAAAAGGAAGACAAATTTTCTAACAAAAATAAAATTTGAAAAGAAGAAAGGAGAAAAAAAAAATGAAAATATTCTGCAATACAACAGATATTGAAGTGTTTTATTCATAATATGTTTTTCTTTTTTATTTTCTTATCTTAAAAAAAGGATTTTATTGCCAATTTTTATAAAATTTATTTACAAAAAAAAAACAAAAGTGAGTTAAAAAAGTGATAAATAAAAAATTTGTGATTGAGAATGTTGATAGTAAACTTTAAAATAAGATTTAATGCTTAGTTTGTATTTTTATGTTATTTTTTATTTTTTTTTTATTTTTCTAATTTTTCTTTATATACACTAAAAGGGTGGTGTTATTTTATCCTTGCAAATTTATTTAAAAAAAAAAGAAAAATAAATAAATTTTTCAAATAATAATTTTTCATGGATTTATAGTGAAGTTTTGTAGTACTACTCTTTTATCATTTATTTTGAATTATATTACCTAGTTTCGAAATCGAATTTTTTTTTTTTTATTAATATTTTATCCGAAAAAAATATTTTTATATAAGGCACGTTTATATTATATAAATGTATGATTCCGGGAAATTATAATAAAAGGAAAATAATAATCAGTATTTAGATGGTAACTCTGGGTCGAATGCATAAAACTGAACTTAAACTCAAATTTTACTTTTTCAAACAAAAACTACGGTTGAATTCTCGTTTAAAAAATTGAGATATGAGTTCCAGCTCAATTTTATGCATTTTATCGTCTGTCTAAAACTCCAACTCTTTAAAGATTTCTGTAAAATACTTTTTCGTTTTGATTATTACACGTAATTCTAATCCAATTGTGTCTGTTACATTTCTGCTGCAATACTCTTGCAGCAGAAATTGACTCGCTTCTTGTTTAATTCTTTGAATTGGGTTTCGATCATAAGGTTTTGTACTTTCTTGAATTTTTTTTTTACCATTTTGTGCTATCGATTAAATTAAATTCAAATCATTTATAAATATAATTCTATAGCTGTTATATGTTCTAATTAGATTTACCACAGGTTTGAATATTTTTCTTAAAATTTTTCGCTCGAATATTGTAATATTATTAAAAGTATCCTAACTAAATCAAATCGTTATTCATATTAAAAATTTTATTTTAATAACATTTTGTACGACTTCCATTTTTTTTATTATTCACGGCTATTTAAGTCTTCATCATATGGAATTTTCAAATCACGGATTCTAATCGTTTTGATTTCTATCGGCTGCTTTAAGTAGAAATCTAAGTAGAATTTAAGTAGTTTTGTTATCGGCTGCTTTCTTTAACGAAATCTAAGAATTTACAACATATAAATACCAACTTTAAAATAAAAAAATAAGGATAGCTTTTATAAGAAGGGGTTCTGTAGTAGATTCTGTAAAAAAAAATTCCTTTAAATGCAAGTGTATCAAACTAATTTTTGAGGAAAAAACTGAGAAAAATGAATGAACGTATCACTTTATAGAATTAATTTTTGATGTATTATTATATACATATATATGTAGTATGTATGTATGTATGTACATCTATCTATATATTGACAAGTACGAGTGCCAACTGAGAATATTTCACTATATTTAATTTTTTTTGTTTTTATTTAATCATTATCCTTTCAAATCGAATTTTATGAAAAATATTGTAGATAATATTTAAGTCCTTGGAAAACTCAACAGAATCGTAAGAGAGGAAGAATTTAGAAAAAAAAACAATAAAAGTATAAAGTCAATTTATTTGATTTCCTTTTCTTATTTTTGTTATTTTTTTTTTTTTTTTTCAAATTTAAAACTCTACATTCTATGCTCGTGAAAATAATCGATTCAATTATTTAAAGTGCATATAATTTAAAATTAATATTCCATTGAATTCTATTGTGAATGAAATTCAACATTGAAAATTGTTAAAAAATGGAAAATAAGTTGACAAAAAAAAAAAATAAATGAGAAAAAGGATAGAAATATGAAAAAAAAAAAATTGTGTTTTGCGAAAAATGACAACTATTAATAAAGTAGTTTAGAAATTTTAAAATTTGAAATAGGTACTTGTTTTTAGCACATTCATTTTTTTGCACAAAATTTTGCCTATTAGTTTCACTTTGTCCGTCCGTCTCTCCGTTTGGTTACAAAACTTCTACACCGTTAAAGATAGAGAAAAATAATTTTAACCATGGGTAGGACTTATGATGTTGTTGATATTTTAACCATGGTTTGGTACAATTAATGTTTTTGAACAACTTTTTCATGTAACCCCCTCCATTACGGAGCTGCTGCCCCTCAAATTTTGAAAAAAGTCCCATCTTTAAATGAGTATATTTCATGATATGCTGAATATTTTTTCAATCTGAGAACGCCATTCGACACGAATGTAAATCATTGTAGAAATTATACATTTTTTTTAAAATTTAGTATTTAAATTTACCGTTATGTGGAAACCAAATTTTGCATGATTTTTCTACCTTTATAACTCCGGCACACTTTTATATAGGGACTTGAAATTTTGAGGGAAGAAAGAACTTTTAGAATTAGTATAAGTTTCCTCAGAACATTCTTTTAAATCAGTCCCTGTTCATGAGCTATTTGGGCTCAAAAATTTATAATTTGCTATTTTTAGAAAACTGTAACTTAGAGACCAATTAACAATTAAAGCTGCAGTGATATATTTTATTTTTACGCGTGTTAACGGTTTTGCTAAGTTATATAGGGTTCCGGACTTACAGCCCCTAAAATTTGAAAAAAAATCATATTTTCAAATATTTTCTTATATGAAATTTTCAAATTTTGGTGCAGAGTCACAATTCTAAACAGTTTGTATTATCTTTTGGAAATGTGCGCTTTTAAAAACCATTGGTTTATATTCTGCCTTGTTTTTTTTTTTTTTTGAATTAAAAATAAGAGATATTTAATGCTTTTTTCAAGTTGTTCGATATAGCACCTAGATTTTAAATATATATATGTATATATATATATATATATATTATATTCAATATAATATACATATCCATATAGTTATAAAAATTCGCTAAAAAAATCAATATATTGATTTAAAAAAAAAAAAAAATCTTAGGGGGTGGTTTCTTGGAATATTTTAATAAGAAGTTTAAATGAAAATTTAAGAAAGACGACATTCGATAAAATAAAGCTCAAGAAATAAGATTGGCTGGTTTATTAGAATGCCGGAAAAAATATAGTTGAAGCAAAACTTTAAAAATATTATTTAAAATGGTTCGAAAGACTTTTTCTTTAGAAAAACAATAAAAACAAATTCTTGAACAACGAGGAATGGCTTCTTCTTACTGGCTTGTTGTTGGTGTCGAATTTTGTCTTTACGGCAGTTACATATTTGAAAATGTTGTATATGCTGGAGATATAAGATATCCATCTTGGGTAATATATATAGGTAAAACATTTTGAAAATCAAGAAATTTCCCCTCAATTATAGGTACTCGTAAAATCGCATTTAAAAATGCTTAAGATATAATCAACACAATTTAATTTTTTTGTTATTTTAAACCCAATGATAAACAGTGGTTGAAAATGGATGGATGGTTCAAATATTTTTACTTTAACAATTGCACTTGAATTTTTCCTTTGTTCAACTCAAAGTTCGATACCTCTAACAATTGTTAGAGGCGATTAAAAACTGACCGTTAAAAAACCGTTAAAAACTGAGGCGATATTCAATCACCCTAAAATTAGATCATTGAAAGTAAAACACTACTAAATAATAATATACAGAAAGCTTATAAAAAAAAAAGAATCAAGTTAATCTGGCTTTATTACGGCAATTCCTGATGAGGATAAGACATAGATATTATAGAAAGTATTTTCTCTATACTTGAAAATAACATTTTTTATATTTTTTTTATTTTATTGCTCAAAATCCTCTTTTGATTTATTAATTAAATAATAATAATAAAAACGAAAATAATAATAAAAATAATAATAATAATAGTAATAACCATTTTAATAATAAAAAGCAATAACAATCGCAAAATCTTATCTTAAGAATCGCACAATATACAAATTGTATCTACAATTTAAAAAAGAAAAAATAAAGAAGAGTTAAAAATTTTGCATTTTCTTTTTGTTTGTTATTTATTTTTTTTTTTTTTTGTAATTTGAACAAAATATAAAAAAAAAAAACATGGAAAAATTATGTATATAAAATATCAAGATTATCCTTGAAGTAAAATGATGAAAATATAAAATTAAATTTTCATAAATTTAATGTTATTATAATCATAACAAAAGAGTTTCCTTTTTTTTTTTATTTTTGTTTTTGTTTTGTTTTTTTTTTTGTAATATTTTAAATCCTTGTTATGCTGACGTTTCCGTCGTTATTTTATATTTAAAAAGTTGGAATACTTATTGATGTAGAAAATACTTTTCAAAGCAACGGAAATATATTGTATTTATATCTTAAATTTAATTTAATAAAAGAAACTTGAAAATAATATAATATCAATATGATAAGCGGCGGGAAAATTTTTTATTATTTTATAATACGAAAATTTTCACAGTAAAACTATAAATGTATATGTGTATATATTATATAGAAGTTAATAATGAGATAAAATATAATAAAGTTTAAAGTTTATCGAACATTTTATTACAGAAAACTAGATATCTGATCTCTCTGACCTAATTCATTTAAATCTACAAAAACAATGAAGATATTTATGAAAACTAACGCGAAACCATACAGGGCCAGAAATTAAATACTTTAAAAAGCAAATGGTCATTCTTTAAGATTAAATGAAATAAATACAAATCTGTGTTGATATTTTAAAGGAAATTTCCTGGAACTTCATTTATACAATTAAAAAATTATAGGTGTAACTGGCACAGATTTAGGCTCATATACAAGAAAATTTACATTTATTAGTACTTGAGCCTTTTTTTGGTATTTGTGAACTTTAAATTCCCATTGTGAATTTCAATTGTATTTGTAATACTCATCGCTTCTTTGAGGCAAAAATAGTATGATATTTTAGAAAAAAAACTTCGAGTTTTATATGGGCTTTACTTTTCATAGTCCTAAATGCTTCATAAGAAAAAAACGACATACTTTTAGATCTAATTTGAGCACATGAGACTGAAATTAGTCGTTTAATTTAAGCTAAAGATATACAGCAGCATCATAAGAATTCATCACTTAGTATCATCGATGCAATTCTAATATCAGTGTAATCCTTAATCTAATTTTCAGTCTAAATTTTTAACCGCAGTCGATCTTTTCTGGAATTAAGGATCCCGTATTATGTTATATAATAAAACATTTTTTAATGCTCTGACTCTGCCATAAATTAATTTAACTTTTAATAAGAAAATAATCTATTGGATTAGCAGGACTAAAAGTTTTTGAAAAACTCAGAGTAAAATATTTTTAATTTGATAGTGTTAAAAAAAAAAAATACATACATACGTATAAAATTTCTGTATTGAATTTAAGGATTCAAATTGAAAAAGTTAAATTAAGTAAATGCTGGGATAAAAAGGAATTTAAAAAAAAACTTTAGAAAAAAAATATCCATTAAAAGTCTATTAAGAATTGGTGGAAGGTAGTTAAGAAAATATAAGTAAAGTACCATAAAGCTCAATTTTATTGTACTTTCGTAAAAAAAAAAAAAAAAAAAAAAACAGTTATTTAATGTTGAAGCATAATTACTGTTCAAGTTGTCGTAAATCTTATTTTTGTTTTCGTTTCGCAAATTTATATTCGATTTTATTTACTTGTAAACAAAACGAATAAAAATAGAGGCGAAAAGAAAGCAATATAGCAATAGAGAGAGAGAGAGCAAAACCAAAAGAAGAAAAAATATTCATTTTAATATTTATAGATATTCAATAATAAATGTACGTAAGGGTTATGTAGTGGTTTCGTTTTTTTTTTTTCTGAATTTTATTTTTATTTTACTGTAATGGCGAATTTATTATAATATTTTTTGTTTATTATTTAAGAAAGGGTATTATATATCTTATATAGTATAATATATAAGAACTTTACATTCAGTATAAGTAATAAGAAAGTTTACTATACAACATGTTTTTCATCTACATCCAGTGTATGGCGAAAAGATTTGACCACAATCTAATATATCACGGAAAGTTTAGAATCAGGATTAAGTTTTACTTAGAAAAACGTTAAATTTGAATTTGACATCCGATTTATAAATTTCGATTTTTCTTTTCTTTTAAAAGGTCTTCCTATTCATTTTTATTCAAGAATGCCAATCAGTTTTAAATCTGTTTTAGCATTGAATAACTTTTCGCTAACTATCCTTTCATGCTATTACTCGGCATTTGAATCAACAAAATCTACTTCAGAATCTTCTTCATATCTTTGTTTAATTCATTGGGCTCCATATTATGGGCACATTAGACGTAATATAGAAAATATCTGATGTATATCATATATATTAATACAAAGTCAAAATCTTAGGATATTCTAGAACATTTCGTATCCTAGAATTTTTTAAAATGTAATTCACTTTGTTTACTTAATATTTTATATTATGTATATAAGTATTGAATAATACATAGAGGTGTTTAAATGAAAATAAATTTAATAGAAAATTAAAAATTGAAAAAAAAAAATTAAAAAAAATGTAATAAAATTTATAATGTCATTTTCTTTCTTTGAAAGGAAAAAGGAATAATCAGTTGTGACAAACGGTCATGAGGAAGGCTTTAAAAAATAAGAAAATAATTTTTTAAGCAACAACTTGCAAAATTTTTAAGTAAAATGCAAAAACAAGAAAAAAAAAAAATAAATAAAATAATACTTAGAGGAGAAATAAATATATTTTACCAGATAAACAAACTTTAAAAGTATTTACAATATTAAGAGGTTTAAATAATTTAACTTATAGTAAAAAAGAAAAAGAAAAACTATGAAAAAAAAATATATTTCCATTTACTTAATAAATTTTTCTTAAATGCCAATTTTTTATACCCGTATGAACTATGTTCAAGGGTATAATAAATTTACCATTACGTTTCTGACACCTTAAATGAGTCGAGCTAGATATAGTGTCAAAGATATGGATCGGCTCATAATCGAATTCTGAGTCGATTAAGCCATGTACGTCCGTCCGCACGATAGCTCAAAAAATAAAGAAGCTAGGAGATTGAAATTTTTTTTACGTCATTTTTACAAACTTGTTAGTTTTGTTATTTAAATCCAGCATTTTCAGCTGCCGGGTTCGAGTAGCTGCCATACAACTTCTTTCTTTATATGGAAATAACTCAGTATCTATTCAAGCTAGGTATCTGCAATTTTGCAAGTGATGATCAAGTTTTATGGAAACAACTTCTGTAAAATTTAGTTGTGATGGTACAAGGTTCGGGTTGCTGCCATACAACTTCTCTTTTTAAATGAAAATAACTCAATGTCTAGGAATATGAAATTTAGTAAAGAGGTGTCGAGTTACATGCCAACAACTTTTGTAAAATTTGGTTGGTCTACAGCAGCCGGTACAGGTCTCCTGCACCTCTTGGAACTTAATGAAGCTAGGGGTCTCAAATCTTACATATAATGATCAAGTTTTATGGCCACAACTTCTGTAAAATTTGTTTGTGCTTGTGCAGTAGATTCGGGTAGCTGTCATACAACTCCACAATTTACATAAATGTATCTCTGTAGTTAACGTCGGTACTAAAACATCTAAAAGTTATTAAAAAATGGTCAAGTTTTATAGAAACAGGGTATATTACGTTCATATGGGTATTCCAGAGTTGACACAGTCTACTCTACAGCACTCTGCCTCGTTTTTTATATAAAATAAAATTTCACAGTTATTTTAATTCAAGTCAACCTATGCTTTAAAGGTTTTCTTTGGTCCGTACTGAGTATAACTAAACTTTGTTACTGACTGTCTCTTTCAATTTCTCAAAGGTTATACCTTTAAGCCGTATAGTTGTTTCAGGACTTATAAAATGTACATATAATAATCAAATTCACATTTTAATACTCTTTCCAAGCATAATTTTTGCAACTTTGGTAAGTGAAAACATCTTACGATATATTGCATTCAGCATTGAATTGGTCTGCAGAACCTTTGAACTGTTCTGTTCCTTATCCCCTACGAAAAACTAACCTAGCATAACTTGGCTACTTAAGTCCGAAGAAGAGATGACAGGATCATAAATGATTCTTCAAAAAGATGTTAGTAAAACTTTATTTTGCAGATTTGACAAAAATTTGATAAAATTTTGTGCGACAACAACACATTAGAGAGGTGAGAGGTGTGTTTTTGATTTTGTTTTACAGATAAAGGAAAATCTTAATCTAAACAATAAAAAAATTAATATGAATAAAATATTAAAATAGGATTTGCATAAATTGTTTTAATTGTTTTCGTTTTTTATTTTTTTTTTCTTAATTAAAAATTAGAGAATTATTATAAAAACCCCCAATGTTTGATTTTAATTTTAATTAGTAATTTGAAAGATTATTCTAATATCGTTTATGTTGCTTTTTATTAAGTAAATATTTATATAAAACTGATGTACATAAAATATTTTATGTATTTAATACTTATGTATATATATATATATTTAATCAATACATTATAACATAATGTATATTATAATATATAAATGTAAATTTAAAAATTTATCTTAAGATACATATTCTTTAATTTCAGGTATTATTAATAAGCCGTATTTCGATGATATAAGCCCAAGAAACATAACATGTTTAGTAGATGAGACAACAATTTTAAAATGCCGTGTTAAGAATAAAGGAAATCGAACGGTAAGAATAATACAATTTTCATTTTTTTTTTTTGTTTCTTATTGTTTTTTTTTCTTTATTTATTTTCCTTTTCATTTTAATTTTATTTTTTTATGATAATTTTTTCTTATATTTTTTTTTTTTTTTTTTTTTTGTTAAGCTTTACTTTATTTTTACCTTTGTTTACCTTTTTAAAACGTTTTAGATAAATTATTTTCTTTTTGTTTTTGTTTTATGCTCTTAAGGAAAAAAAAAATATGTAAATAAAAAAGAAATTTTTTTTTATTTTTTCAATGTACACAATATATATATGTATATGTATATATATATATATATATATATTATTGAAGATATATGTATGTTTGTGTTTATTTATTTATATTTTAACTTTAAGCTTTATAAAGTTTTTCTTACACTTTGTAATAATATATTGAATATATATATATATTAGATGTATATATATATATATATACATTTTTTTTTAAATAACTAAATAGTGTTAGCTTCGGATTATCAATTTTAAAATCCTAAAATACTTAAACTGTTTTATATTTATTTTCGTACTACTGAAACCTTTTTCAACATTATTATTCCCAACCTTTACCTAACTGGGTCTACTATGTACTAGATAAACTTGATTGGTTTTAGATACCCTAAATAGCTTTGAAGTATTTAGTATCTTAAGTATTTTTAACACATTAGTTTTTTGATGAGCTACTAAATTTCTTAGAACCTGACTTTTTTGATAATATATCTCTGAGAGTAAACAGAAGTTTCAAGTTAAAATAATGGTTATTTGGTTGTTTTACTTGGTATAATGATAATTCGTTAAATAATTAAAAACTGAGGTTTTTCGAAATCACTAGGGAATTTTTTATAAAGGTCAATAAATATTTTTTTTCAAAATTCATGGTAGTTACACACATTTTTTTGTTTTTAAAGAACTTCAATCCTCTCTAAAATTGTTTTAACTCGAGTGGTTTTTTATTTCAATTTTTTTTTTCCCACCTTTCAAACAAAACATTCACTAACTCATATACGTTTTTGCTTTATTAAAGTTTTTTTTCTACCTTGAGATTATTCCTAACTTCCTAAGTAAGTTTTGTTGATATATGATTTAAAAACAAGAGTTGGTTAACTCTAAACATAATAACTTTTGCTTATATGTTAATTTTCATGATTGAAAGAACCGTTAATGTTATGAGGTTGATTAATCCGTGGTTCTCAGAATCTTATTGTTTTTTGCTTTTTCTAATTTAAAAATAAGTTTCAAAAATATACTCAATATCTTCTCTGAAAATCCTGCTCTTCTTCTACGAAAGGTCCTTTATCTTTTTTCGAGGTGAATTCGAAAATTTTCTTGGCTGTAACTATTGACTTCTTGAATTCTTATTATGTTTTAATTTAGTTAAAGATATTAATTAAATTTTAGTATTAATTATAAATGAAAAATCAATTTTTTAATACATTTCAGAAAAAAAAATAAAAACAAAAAACAATTAAATAAATTTAGTTAAGATAAACACTAAGAACATCCTTTTCTCCTTAAAGTAATTGCGTTAGAATAAATTTAATAAAAATTTTATTTTTGTTTGTAGGTAGAATTAAAAAAAAAAAAAAAAAAAAATACAACAACTTTAGATAAATGAACCTGGAAAAGTTAGTAAATAAAAATGCAGAAAACACAAAAAAAAAAAAAAAATGTTTCAATAACTTTTTCTTCTCATTTTATCTTTTATCTCTATCTTTCTCTCTCTATCATTCTGTACATTTTTTAAAGTATACTTATACCTTAGTTAAGTTCAAAGTTTAAAATTTAAGTAACTTTTTTTGTTAAAATATTCAATTTAGTTTTAGATTTTGGCTAAATTTAATACCTATAAAAATTAAAAAAAAAAAACCAAAAAAGGAAAAAAATTAAAAAGAAAAGCAGTGATAGTACGGTAAAAAGAAGGAAACAATTACAATTTTTGTGTTAAATAATCGCACGAATAGGCAGGCATTTCCATTCAAAACATTTTACTTCTGTTTTTCGCTTTTTTTTTGTTTTCTTTTCTCTTTTTACCCAAAAAAAAAAAATGAAATAAATTACAAATTAGGATTTCATGACAAATTCTTATTCTTATTCCCTCTAACGTCCATTACCGCCAAAAAAAAAAAAAAAAAAATACGCTGTCACCATTTTAAAATTAATTTGCTCAATTTGTTTATGTCTCTTACAATAATTTTAAAAAATACAATAAACAAAACAAAAAAACACAAAAAAAAAAAAAATCGTTAGAAATTATTTTTATTTGATTTGAATATATAATGAGAAGATAGTAGATATTTCTTATTCTTATTTATCTTCAAGTACAACAATTTCAAAAAAACAAAAAAAAAAATAAATAAAATAAATTTATTATTTATTATGTATACATTTAAAAAAAAAAAAAACAAAAAAACAAAACAAAAAAAAAAAAAATAAAATTTCTTTATTAAAAATTGAAGTGAAGCTTTCTAAAACATCTCCATTTTGTTATTTTGAATGATATGGTATGATATAATATAATTTTTCTTTTCTTTTCCATTTTCCTGTTTTCCTGTTTTCTATCTTTTATTTTCATTTTTTAATTTGTGGTGACACAACTATTGTAATTTAACAAAAAAAAATAAAATAAAAAGAAAAAGAAAACACATTCTTTATTTTCTTTATTATATAATTTATACAGGCTGTTTTTCTTTTTGAGAACGTTAAAAGTTATTCTATATTTATTTAGAAAATTTCCAAGTATTGCAAAGTCTTAACTTGGTTATTATTGTTGGCAGGGAGATAAACAAATATCCTTACAAATAGACTCTCGGACCCGTTGTGTCAACTCAATGAGATGCCAATTTCTCAAAGCAAAATTAGTTAATCAAAACAATCAATGTTTCTAAACAATCGGATGTTGGTCCTCTGATAAAGCGCTCTTACTTCGGAGAGATTTTCTAATTAGTCCTCTCCCAAGATTCTTCTACTGTGGTACTCTAGAGTCAGGCATTAGCAAAGTACGTGTCGCTTATTTCACCTTAGAGTAAGTTAATCTTTATTGACTTTATATCCATACTACGTATGACTATGTAGTGAAGATTTGGCAAATTTATTTGCATTATCGTTTCATGTGAAGTTTCAATGAGCGAACATTCATTGTAGTTTTACGGCGTTGATTTGCTCCAACGTTAGATTTTTATTTGTGTAGGATTCCCTCCATTATTCTTATAATGAATTTGTAGTTTATAAAAAAAGAATAATTAGTTTCTCCTGAATTCCTCTCCGGTAGAGTTTATTGGCGGCGTGTTCTTCAGGGGTCGCCTCATTTTGTCGCACAGTCACACTAACATTTACTTCTGAAAAATTATATATATATAAAATATATATATAGACGTATTAAATTGATTAAAAGTATATTAATATTTTATCCTCTGACTAAAAAAAACAAAAAGCTTAGTTCCAAAAATTTTAGAAGGGGTTAAAGTTGAAACGAATTCAAAATAAATAATTTTCAGTAGGAAAAATAACAATACACAAGATAGATATTCGTGTATTAAATGAGTTATATAAAAATGTAAGGGGCGTTTTTATTTTATGTTTTTTTTTTACGAGGTTCGATCGAAAACTTTAAAAGTCACCTAAATTATCTGTATAAACTTCTAGATTTTAACTATAACCAATATACTTTCATTTAAAACTAAACTTCATAAAGGATGGAACCTATAATAAAAATGAAGATTGTATTAAAAGAAAAAATAGAAGAATGCTAATATTCTTCTTAATCTTTATTACCAAATACATACAAAAGAATAATTTTAAATCAAATATATGATGAAATATATAAGGACATACGATTCTATAAATGTGACGTGTGAATAACAAATAAATTTCTATGAACCATATGTTATGCGGTTACGCCATTGTAAGGGTGCTACATTGTAGTGCATTAATTTAATATACACTGCTTTTCAAAACTATAACCGTATTAAAAAAATTAGAAGTTTTTTAGTCAGAAAAATAAATGCATACCAATATCTTTGCTAACCATTTATTTTTCAATTATTTATTGTTTAAGAAATCTCCATGTGTATTTTTACAATTTGTAGCTTATTTAACAAGTAAACAAACTAAACAAATAGTAAAAAAGGTAGCTTTAAAGCTTTTTCAAAACAATAACCGCATGCATTAATTATAAATAAAATTAATATAATTTTCATATCAGATCATGTCAGTCGCATTCGTTATTTAATGTATTTTTGAATAAAATTTTTTTTTTTTAATTATGACACGTGGGTACATATCTTTCCAAGCTGAAGAAAGGTCAAATAATTGCGTTTTGTAGAGAAGGTGTCTCTTTTCGTGAGATTCCTCGAATATTGAGCAGATCAGATCGAGTAATTCGCAATTTTCTGAAAAATCCATCCGGTTTGAAAAAAAGTTGGAGGACATCCTACAATTCTTAGCAATAGAGATTCGTGTAGAATCGTCAAAAAAATATCTAACAGCACTATCAATCTTGCCGCAGTTAAACGGACATGCAACATAAATGCATCACAGCTCTCCAAATAATTGAAAAATAAATGTTTGGCAAATATATTAGTATGCATTTATTTTTCTGACTAAAAAAACTTCTACATTTTACATGTGGTTTAACATAGTTTTGAAAAGCAGTGTATTAATGAGATAAAATAATTTTTGATCGTATAACCACTAGGTTTTAATTTAATTTGTGTTTGATTTAAGAAAATTTACATGATTTAAATCGATTGAGAAGTTAAATATTTTTGTTATAATCCTTTTGAGCCATTCTGTTAGTTAATCAATGTTTTTATTTTTATAATTTTAGTGACTCCATTTGTTTCTAAAGTGTATATGTTTATAAACATTTTACAATATCATATACGCATACGGAAGTACGTATTTGGTACATGAATTTATACATGAAATTTTTATACCCGTATGAACTATGTTCAAGGGTATAATAAATTTGCCATTACGTTTGTGACACCTTAAAAGGAGTCGAGCTAGATATAGTGTCAAAGGTATGGATCGGCTCAGAATCGAATTCTGAGTCGATTAAGCCATGTACATCCGTCCGTCCGTCCGTCCGTCCGTCCGCACGATAACTCAAAAAATAAAGGAGCTAGGAGGCTGAAATTTTTTTTACGTCACTTTTGCAAAATTGTTAGTTTTGCTATTTAAATCCAACATTTTCGGTCGGCGGGTTCAAGTAGCTGCCATACAACTTCTATCTTTATATAGAAAGAACTCAGTATCTATTCAAGCTAGGTTTCTGAAATTTTGCAAATGATGATCAAGTTTTATGGAAACAACATCTGTAAAATTTGGTTGTGGTGGTGCGGCGGGTTCGGGTAGCTGCCATACAACTTCTCCGTTTAAATGAGAATAACTCAGTGTCTATTGAAGCTAGCAACCTGATATTTAGTAACAAGGTGTCGAGTTACAGGCCAACAACTTTTGTAAAATTTGGTTGGTCTAGAGCAGCCGGTTCAGGCTTCTTGCACCTCTTGGAACTTAATGAAGCTAGGCGCAATAGATTCAGGTAGCTGTTATACAACTCCACAATTTACATAAATATATCTCTGTAGTTCGGTACTAAAACATCTGAATGTTTTTAAAAGATGATCAAGTTTTATAGAAACAGGATATATTACGTTCATACGGGTATCCCAGAGTTGACACAGTCTACTCTACTGCACTCTTCCTCGTTTTTTTATGTTCTTTTATCAGACTTGTAAATTCTCTTACCACCAGCTTAATAAAAATTAATTTTTAAAATCTAACTATAAAATGAATTTCTTGGAAAATAAAATATCAAAAGTTTGTATTATTAAAAGGAAAAATCTTCTTTTGATTTGTCTTGAATTATGTTATGGGAGATTTAAATTGAATGTGTAGCACCCTGAAGCATTGCTTTTTCCTTTGTATTTTTATGTACATATGTATATATATATGTATATATAATTTATCAAGTAATAATTAAAATAAAAAAATATATAAATTTAAATTTGAGGATATGATAAAATTTTATACAAAAGATTTTGATTGCCATGCTTTTCTATACTAAATTTTTGTTTTGATTCTTTATGAACTTGAAAATTATTTTGATTAGTTATTTTTGCAAAAGTTTGTGAAAATATTCAAATAAATAAAGATTGAAAAATACTTTTGTATAATATGGATCCATTAAAATATGAATTTGTAATATAATGGGATCATAAAAAATTTTTTAAAACATTCATAGAACGCAATAAATGGCATTGTAGAAAAAAAGGCGTAGGTACAATAAAAATTTAATATTTCAAGGTAAATATTTTCATATTCTCAAAAGAATTTATTTGATTAACTTTTTTTTTTAGAAGGATATACAAGTATTATTAAACAATTTATAAAATCTTTTTCGATCATTAAAAATATTTAAAAATTAAAATCTGTAGAAATTTTTTTTTTTTACATGAGTTGAAAGTTAAATTTTGGATTTTATTTTCATTTCAAAAAAATTAGCAAAAAGTGAAAGAGAATTCAGAGTTGACTGTTTCAACTCTATAGGAATCCGACATAAAAATATATATATAGTACTTATTTGTTGTGATATTTCCAAAAATGAATTTTTAGAAAATTTATGATATTTAATTTATGATTTTAAACTTAACGTTGTTTTACAAAATTGCTAATTTCTAGCTCACTTAGACATTAGATCAAATGTGTAAAACTGACCTTAAACTGAAATATAACTTTTTCAAACAAAAACTATGAGTTATGGTATAGATTTTGTTTGAAAAAGTGAGATTAGAGTTGAAGCTCAGTTTTATGCATTCGGTCCAATGAGTAATCTTCATTAAAATAGAAGTAAATTACATGATAGCTATTCAAAACCGTTGGTTGAACTTAATCGAAAAAATTTCAGATTCTCTTAACATCATTAATTTGTGAGTTATTGTGCGTGCGGGTGGACGAAGATACATTGCTAAATAAACTCAAAATCCTTAGCAAATATATATGTTTTTCTTCTTATTTTATCTTATCTTTTTATCTTCCTATCTTATTAAATATATGTTTTCCCTCTTATAGCTTACTTAGACAAAGTATCGAATGTGTAAAACTGACATTGAACTTAAATCTAACTTTTTCAAACAAAAACTATAAGTACAAAATATAAAAAAATATATTATACTTATTTTGATAGTTTATTGTTACGTTAATATGAGTAGAACTCACTAAATTTTAGTGAGTTTAGCATACCCTATAGTTTATAGTTACAATTATTTTAAGTCGTATAGGGATACTTTTTGTAATTGTAGATGATCTAATAATACAATATGTCGTTAATAAATACAATTTTCTGTGATGTATTCTTTGCATTTTTATATTTTTTAATAGCTATTGAAGAAATGTGGTAGAATCTTCGTAAAAATCAGAATTTTACACAAATCATTAAAAACACATAAAAGGAATACACATTTTATATTCTCGTTTTTTTTTGGATATTTCTTTATTGTTTCGAATTTTAAATTCTAAACAAACCTGGAACATTTTGGAATAGTTTTTACTCAATTATTTAAAAAAAAGAAGGTAACCTAATAAAATTTGGCTTTTGTTTCGAAGTCCTCAAAAACTTCAAGATTTCAACGAATTGTTGTCAAAATTTTACAATTTTTTAATAATGCTAAAATAACTAAATTTAGATTTAAATCGAATACAATGAGCATTTAAAAAATATCCTGTAACATTTTTTTCAAACTTGAATGTTGTGAATATTTTCTCTAAACAGTTGAATGGCACAGTGATTCTCCTACCATTACGTAATCAATTTTAATAATAAGATTACATTCCCAAAATATTTCCCCATTTCTTATCCTTTATTTATAATATCCCTATTTTCCTAGTATACCTATTATATTACCTTTGTTCTTGTTCCAATATTTCTTTATCCGTGCCGCATTTATGAACCTAACTTAAATTTTTAAACAAGATAGTATGTAGAAGCAAAAATTTTTAAGAGCACACGTATTTAAAAAGAAAATAAAAGCCATTCTAGAAGTGTAGTTTTTATTTATTAGAATTTTATAAATTAATGTAAATTTTATGACTAAATAGCAACTCTATATAATTGGGGTTGAGTACGAAATTCCAAAAACAGAAATTCCATTTAAAAGAAAAAACAAAAAAAATTGAATATTTAACGCCATGTACTTTAAATTGTGGACGTTGCCGTCCCTAAAACTCTCCTCAACAAATTATTGAAACACTGATTTTATAACCAACTATAAAATCCCTCCCAATTCAGAATATCACATATACATATACACATATATTTTGTAAAAAGCGTCCAACTCTGATTTTAAAATCAATTTTAAAATTCCTCCTAATTCAGAATTTCGCATAACATAAATATAAACATTGTGAAAAAAGGGAATACCCTGATTTTTTAATCATCTATAAAATCTCTTGAAATTATTTTTTTTACATGAATATCATGTAATTATATAGAGTCTATATTCTATAGAATAGAATATTTCCTTATCAAATTTGTTTTGTGGATTTTGTTTTTTGAAATTTTGATTTGGGAAATCAGACACCATCCCTTTAATTGAGAAAAGTCATTAAACCATACAAAAAGATATTATAGATAGTTTTAATTCTTATGTCTTATTTACGATAAATCTGTCCTGTGTTTAAGTTAGAGGTAATCTAAAAATTAAAATTTTTATAATTTTTAACTCCCAATATTTCAATAAACATAGGGAAGTACAAACATTTTCCTAAGATAATTTATGCTTTTTCTCAAAGATCTTAAATTATAAGGAGTTTCGAGGATACGGAAAATTCAAAAATTTTTCATGAATTCGTTCTCAGAAAACGATAAGTTTAAATAGACGTTTCTAAATTAAAAACAAAATTAAGAAAACTTAAGTTTTAAATATGTGAAAATGATTATTTTTCATTGTTGAGGTACTGTAAATTTGCAATCGGTTGCCCTGCCTAAAAAAACTAATTCCATAATCACAACAATTTTTAAATGATTTCTATTACATGGCTTAAATTTGATTGCCCTAACTTAGGTGGTGTAGAAGTCTTGTAAATAAAAGGACATACAGATAAAGTGAAAATAATAAGGAAAATTTCAAAAAAAAAAAACAAATTTAAAAAATGTTCTAAAAGGATTCTAAAAAGAAGTTTTATTAAAAGCCGGCAGTTCTTTTAAATGAAACTAAACTTAATAGAAAAAAAAAAATATTATATGTACTTTTAAATTTATTAAATAAATAAATCAAAATTCAAAATTTATTAATATGAAATACGAAATAGGCAGTTAACATAATTACATAGGTATATACTAGATATTTTGTTTTTGGTTTTTAAATCACTTAAACAATCCCACTGTTATAATAACTTAATACATTACCATTCATTAATAATTTAATAATGGAAATTTGAATTAAAAATTAAATATTTTAAAATTTTACTCTTATTTCAAATTCAATTTTCTATTATTTATAATTTTTTATTTATATTTATTTAAAATTTCTATTCTTGTTACAATCACATATTTTTTTTTATTTTTTTTTTTAGTTCTTAATTTTTTTTTGCAAATGTATCTATAGTACTTATAAAAATAATAAAAAAAAAATTCATTATATTCAAAACAGGTGTCTTGGATAAGAAAACGTGATTTGCATATTTTAACAACAAATATATATACATATACAGGTGATCAAAGATTTTCAGTTTTACATACACCTGGTACTGAAGATTGGGATCTTAAAATTGAATATGCCCAGCCAAGGGATAGTGGGATTTATGAGTGTCAAGTAAATACAGAACCAAAAATAAATTTAGCTGTATCATTGGAAGTGTATACAGGTAAGAAATGTTTAAAATATAGTTTTGTTGTTTGGTTTTTTTTTTGTTTTCTATTTAATTTAATTTTTTTTTTTATGTTTAAATAAAAGAAAATGTAAAAAGACAAAAAATAAAAGAAAATTTAGATTTACCATTTCCTATTTTATTGTTTTTTATTAAATCAAAAAAAAAAAAAACAAAAATAAAACAAAAAATATTTTAATGACTTTTTAAAAAAACTGTGATTATTTTTTTGATTTTTGAAATATTATTTCTAAGAACACTATTGTTTTGCAGAATAAAATTGCCAACACGGATTAGATATATATATATATATAATATATTTTAACTATATATATATGCACTTATATTTAATAGTAAAATGATGACTTGAACAGAATAAAAATTTTATATACATACTCATTTCTTTCGTACAATATTATATTTAGTTCAAATAAAATCACTGATGGTTTCTATCTTTATTTAAAACCAGATCCAAGGTATTTAAACGTTCCTTTTTACCATCACAATCATTTTCAATTGTTAAATGATTGTCATTGAATTGATTGAAACATAATTATAGAGAAATCCATTGATTATTTTGTTTTTTCTTTTACGGAGGGTAAGGAATCATCGAAACACGCTTAAGAAGATCGGTACTAGCACAACACAATTCTATCAACGTATGGAATTTTAACCTTTAAACTCGACATCTGTTTTTGACCAAACAACAGAATTGGCAACATTTAGTAGTTTTATACTGTTTAAGCAAGGAAATATTGTTCTATGAAATATTGTGTGAAAAAAAAGTTTAAAGATTCTAGAATGTCCATTTCGATATTCGTAATAAAATACCTTTTCAAATTTTTTATAAAAATCTTCGCTTTACTTCGTCGCATTTAACTAAAAAGTTGTGTTCAAAACAAAAAAAAAAAAAACAAAAATCTTAGAATATCACAATTACAGTTTTAAGATAAATTTAAAAAATGACTTTCACGTCAGGTGGTCAGTACTGCATTATGTGTCAACTGTCGTTATGTTTCCCTTATATTTTATCTTCAGACATAAATATATAATTTCTCGATGACTATTGATTCGCTTATCCTGTAAATATTATTTACGACAAGATTATTGTCTAGTTTCTTCAAGTATTTTGGAATCCCATCATTTATTTTACGAGCAGTGACAGAAAGCCCGAGAAAATAAAGCCTGCGAGTTTTAATTCCAAAACTTTTGAAAATTCTTGAAGAAGCGCATAATCCAAATTTTGTATCCAACTCTAAAATATCTCCTAATTTAGTCAAATGAAATAAAGACTCGTAATAGTATATCCTTTGTGTTACTAGTCAGTCTGCTTTAGTTCGTTTTCAAAATGGATTTAACTCCCACGGTCCATGGGAGTTAAGGAATTAGACCTGTGGGCTTTAATTCTTTTTTGAAAAGGATTTAAAGCCCACGGGCCTTAATTCTAAAAGTTTTGGAATTAGCGGGCTTTCTGGCACTGCACCTTTATTTGAACTTACAATTAATTACAACGACGTCTTAAGATACAACCTTAAAAAAAAACAAAACTTAGAATTGAATAGAAAACGTCAAACTAAATTAATACACAATTAAAAGAAAATTAACAAAAAAAGCAAAACTTATCTGGAAATTAATACTGCAACGATTTATTTAAAAAACAAAATTCTACATAATTTATGTTTAAAAAAGTTTCAAATCAAATTTATAAATTTCTCCTAACCCCATATATTATATACTTTGCTACCAAATTAAAATTGCTAATGTGAATATTTAACAGACAATCAATCTAAAAATTAAATCCTTTTTTCTTTTATTCTTAAGATTTGCTTTTATACAGACTGCTACGAATGAAGGATAAAGTCTTAAAGTCTGGTAACAGGTAAAAGAGTGGGAAAAGTCGGGTTCTGAACCGTTTAAAAATATATTTCCCATATATCTAGAAATTATATTACTTATCTAGTCCTGTAATGTTCATATATTATAAGACTTCTATATATATCCGTTTTTATAACACCCTCAAAGTCCAACTTTGTGTTTAAATTAAAATATTATCAAAAAAAAAAAAGAAAAAAACAAATTGAGAAGAAAAAAAAAAAAATTGAATCGATTTATTTACAAAGAAAAAATAACAAAGGAAAAATTTTTACTATATGAAAATTTTATGTAAATTTTTCACTTTTAGTTTTGTTTTGACAATTTTATTTTATTTTATTTTTTTATTATTTGTCTTATGTTAAAACCTTTTTATTTGACAAAAAAAAAAAAAAAAACAAAACGAAACTTCTGCACATTTAGAAGAAAAAAAATATATGTAATACATATATACTTGTATATATGTCTGTAATTTATATTTATATTGGGACCAAAACTTTTTAAATTCCATCATTTCGAATAAATAAAATTTTGTGGTCTCGTTTGTAAAATAAATTTAAGTAAAACTTAAAAAAAAAAATACGAAATAGTTTTTTTTTATTTTTTTGTTTTTCATTTGCAATTAATCTAGGCCATAGAAACAAATATTTATAAAAGAGTAAAATCCTTTCCAAAAACTTAAGAGTTTTTGTTTTTTTTTCTTTTTATACGTGTGTATGTGTTTAAATTTTTCTTTCTTCAAAATAAATATTAAAATATACTATGTGAAAAATTTTTCTACTTTTTTTATTTATTCCTTTTTTCCAATTTTTATTTCTATTTCTATTTCACTCTTTCATTCTTTTTTTGATGTCTGTTTAACTAAATTACGATTTATTTTTGTCTCTTTTTTTAAATAAAATATTCAAAAAAAAAAAAAAAACAAAAAGAAAACCTAAAATAAAACCAAACATAATACAATAGAATCTATTTTAAAATTTAAAACCTTAAAGGATTTCAATTGTTAAAAAAAAAAAAAAAACGAAAGAACCTAATTTAAAAAAAACAAAAAAGGATGAACACAAATAAAAGGTATACCGAAACAAAATTTTTATTAGTGCCAATACACTAAAATACAAAATAAATGTGAAGGTGGTTGAGTTCAACTATGAAAGGTATTAAATATAAAGGACAACTGTTTTACTACTTTATTTGAGACAAGGGGCAAAAATAGTTCTGGAATCGATAAAAGTTCGTGAATCGAATCGATTACAGGTTTTTTTAGCCCAAATGTTACAATAAGAAAAAAATAAACGATATTTTCCTTATTTTTTGGAATAGGTATTAAGGTAGAATTCCCAAAATCTTTTCTAAACTGTCAAAATATCATGGCTAAATCTTAATACAATTCTAGTTTAGTTTTCTTGAGATTTCCGTTTTAGGAAGTTTATAGTTCTATGATTTAAAAAAAAAAAGAAAGTCCCGTACCTATTTCTTAAATATAGTCAATATTCGGTATAAAAATGAAATTTAATCTATAAAAATTATATTTACTTTACTTTTGGACTTTTGAACCATATTGATAGTTTCTTTAATGTAACAAAATAATTCAAGTGCTTCTTTCGGTTTCGAAAAGATATGCTTACAGGATGCATCTCATTCGAATAGCATCACAGATAATAGAGGTTCTATTACTCTTTAATAACCTTTTCAATGATTTGTTGTTCCTGTATAAAATTATCTATAATTTAAACCAATAAAATAAATAGGATGGGAAAAAAAAAAAAAAAATATTGTGGTATACTCCAGAAGACAAACAGCGATTTGTCATGTGTCCTTAAAACACTCTTTAAGTTTTATAGTGATGATATAGTATGTTACTATGTAAGGTATGTTACTTCAATTTGTTAAGTTGGTTCATATATGATTCTAATAAAAAATAATTATATTCAAATAATCCTGTCCTTTTCTAGTAGTTGAAAAGAACTTTCATGTTCAGATTCTCGCCTTTTATTTAAAAAAAAACACTAAGCTTTAACGTATTTAATTAAAAGCTTTTACAATAGGTTTTTTTTTTGTAATATTTTCCATTATTTTTAAATTAAAAGCAAAAACCAAAAACTGCATCAATTATTTTGTACATCAGTGTAAAATAAAATGAAAAAAAAATTAGATAGAATTTAAAAAGTAAATATTATCGTGTAAACTTTTTCAGGATTTATAAAGGCTAGATTATTATTATTATTCTTTTTTTAGTTCTTCCTTTTTTTTTAAGAATGGAGGTAATACTTAATTGTAGTTTTTAGGTTTTGGGTTGTTAACTATTTACTTTATTCTTGTGTTGTGATTTTTTTTTTGTATAGTGAAAATTTAAGTACAGTATGCGACAAAAAAAAAAAACAAAAAATTTAAGGTGTATACATGGATATTATGTTTTTGTTTAAAACTTTTTTATTTTTCGTTTTCTGTATTTTTTTTGCTTAAAAGTAAAATTATATTACGTTTATAAAAACTAAAAAAAACAAAAAAAAAAGGTTGGAAAGGAAATTAATTGAAAATGTTATTTCTGTTGTATTGTATTTTCTTTATTCGGTTTTACTTCCTTTAATATATTATCTAAATATCTATATGTATATATATATGTATACATGTATATATGAACTATACATATATAGTTTTTGCAAAATAAATAAATAAACTGATCCTTGATTCATATGAAATTTTATTTACATGGTATTTCATTTATTCTGTTTTGTATTAACACGGATTTTGGAGTTCCATACTCAATTTAATGTAATTAGGTTTTATTTTATTCGCTATACGTTTTGTTTTACACGATTTCAATTTACACGATGTTGTTTTTTAGTAAAATATATTAAATTGTGTAAATTGAATCGTGGAATGAGTGTGTATATATAAAAATAAATAAACAACAAAAAAAAAACAAAAATCCAAAGGACATGAAAAATTAATGAAACAAAGTTCTAGGAAATTTCAAAAAAAAAAAAAAAAAAAAGAAAATATTTAAACTAATTTTTCTTTTAAAATCCTTTGTATGTATTTAATGAGCAATTTTTTTTATTAATTTTGGTTTTTTCCTCTCTAATTTTTTTTTTTTTTTTTACTTTAATTTTATCTCTTTTATTTAACTTTTATTAATTACAGCAATACCAGAACCGGGCGGAGATGAGGATACACAACCACGTTTTTATGATGTAAAAGGTAAGAAAAGAATTCGTTTTTTTTCCCTCGTATTTTGTTAAATTTATTTTTTAATGTTTAATTATATAAAAAAAAAAAAAAGATTGTTTTAAAAATGTTAAGGATAAAATTCGAAGTTTAAACTAATAATTATGTAATAAAAATAAAAATAAAATTTCTTTACTTTATTTTTTTTTGCCGATTAAAAACTTTTTTTTAATATTGAAACTATTAGATATGTTTTGTATTGTAAATGTTTAAAAACTGTTTAAACATTTTTTTTTTAGAATTATGTACAAATTCTAGAGAAATAAAATAATTTATTGTTTCGTTAATCAGGTTGGAGGATTTATCATTCTGTTATGAAAAGGAAAAAATAAAAGACAGCCACAATCTTTTACCCCTGTCAATACCGAATCATTTCAGATCATCAGCTTAAAATAATAAAATCTATGGTATTTTAATTTTTATGCTGACATCGCGGATAGATAACCAGTTTCTTTCTAAGATTTAAGAGTATGTATCTACTAAACTCTAATATAATAAGAGTACGTCCTAAAAAAAAACGAAGATGTATTTAATCTATATTTCGAATATTTCTAATTATTTTATTCACATTTTGTTCACCTATTCTTGAAAATTCCTGTGCAATAGGTTTTTTTTTTGTTTTTAGTTTATTCCTGTGCCACATAAATGTAACCAGATGTTGCTGTTAATGCCGTAAGGTGGAACTATTCTTACGATGTGTATGGTGTTCGAATCTATACAACACATCCTTGGCGTTTTCATCATATTTTATACCACTGAAGCTCTGTAAGAGTTGCTTTTGTATGATAGGTTTTAATATAACGTTTGACTGAACTACAAACGAATTATAATCTAGTGGTTCAATAGAAGCGAACTAGACACGAAATGGTTTTTTTTTTGTAACTGATTACATCAAAGCTACAAAAAAATCTTAGTAATTATTAGTACGGCTATCTTATACCATAATTTGCGGAATTCCTTTTTTCTTCTCTTAAATTTCTTTCTAGTATTCCTATAAAAACGCAAAAGCTCGATTTTTGATTGATTGTAAATTTTTAATTCAAAAAATATGAAATTAATTTTTGCCGACAAAGTAGCGTTTTACAATTATACTAAATTTCAAAAATGGCTTAGGTATAATAAGGTGAATAATATAAGGCGATATAAGCCGAATTTTCGGAAGTTTATTTTATTAGAAATCTTAAATTTTCTTTTGTTACCGTAGCCTATCACATATTATGTATGTGTAGTCGCCCCAATCATATAAGTTTCTGGTCTGATCTTTATCAGAAAGATGATTAAATTTAAATTTTAATATATATTTAGTTTGAGTTTTAAAATTAAAAATTGAAACTTCTTAAAGGTTTTACTTTTTCGATTAAGAATACCGAAAATCTGTGGTGTAAAGGATAAATAATGTTAAGATTAATTTTAGTGCAGATCTAGTTGATATTTTTTTATAAAATTTTATTTAAAAATAAAATAATGACGAATTTATAAAGAATCAGTTAAAATCGTGGGCATCGCGAGCATCGCTTTGTTTCACATTTTTTGAATGAACTTTGATCTTAGACCTTAACATTTATGTACTATTTGTATACATTAAAAATATACAATATTTTTATTTATTTATAGCTTCTAACGATAATAATTTATAAAATTTTATTTTTAATATTTTCATACTAATTTTAAAACGGGTACATATGACAATTAACTTAAAATTTATTCGCAAAGAGAAATTTTATCTATAAAATCATAAAGTCAAAAAATACTTATTGCAAAATATCATTTATAAAAACGCCTATTTTCAAAATGTTTTTTTTAGCAAAAGAGGACGTTTACCAAGAATATCTTTAAGAAAAGATTAATGCATGAAATTTTCGAAATAATAGTAAAAATATGATTTTCGGAGCCTCGGTGGTCAAGTGGGTAAGAGCGTATACAATACGCTGTAAACACACCGAGGGAGTGTGGGTTCGACCCCACTCACGTCGTAAGAGTTATACTCTCTTACTACATTTACAGCCACGCCTGAACAGGAAAGGTTGTGTAATTTCGTTTCCACATTTATGTTGCAGAGAAATGCATTAAAAAAATAAAAAAGAAAAATTATGGTTTTCGAAATTTTTTGGAAAAATCAGATAAATTACCTTTTCAAATTCCTCGTAATGATCAAGAAGTGATGCTTGGCACAACTTAATATAATAAGATTACAAAATTTTAGAGAACTTGGAGATGGTGAAATTGGAAGCGTCCCATTAGCTAAAAAAACTATTTGTGATATAGTTTAGGTGTCGAAATTAAATTTGTGAAATAAGAAATTATGCCAAGTAGCGTTAGGTGATATGGTAGTTTAATATATAGAATTTGAGAACCGGTCTATTCCCGTTTTAAACATGGAAAGTTTATCGATATTTAAACATTTTTTTTTTAATTCAATATTGCGAAAAATAATTTTTTTTCTTTTTTTTTTTGTAATTCTTTTTTGTTACGATGTGAAAACATTATTAAAATTTATAAAACAAAGTTTAAGAAATTTATTAGATTTTAATTATGCGTTAATGTTATTAATTAATTTGGCGCAGGAAAACAACTGTACATGGTATTAACTCCACGTTTGTGAGAAAAAACTCTAGCAAATCAAGGTGTACTTAAGTTCCCTTCAGTAGTGGATTACGTAATACTACTTATACCACTTTTCAAACAGATATTTGAGAATTTTTAAAAAATAGCTAAGATCTTTTCTTTTTTTTTTAATGCATTTCTCTGCCACATAAATGTGGACAGGAAATTACACAGCCTTTCCTGTTAAGGCGTAGCTGTAAATGTCGTAAGAGAAAATCACTCTTACAAGGTGTGTCGGATTCGAACCCTCATTCGCTCGGTGTTTACAACGTATTTCATGCGCTCTTACCTACTAGGCCACCGAGGCCCCTCTAAGAATAAGTTGTACGAGATTTCAAAAATATAGAATCAGGAAGGATTTAAAATTGATTACAAATTCTCAGAATTATACAATTTGAATGCGAGATTTTGATTTAAAACCCTCTGTAAAATTAAGTTCTACAAATACATAATAAAATTTGAAATTAAGTGAGGATAAGATTAGGGAGTACACTTTTCCGGAATAGAGTGTAATGTCTGGAGTGGTGTAAATACACATGTACACTTAATGTCATATGAATTTTTTTTCCTAACCCATTAATTTTCTTAAATTTTGTGAAAAATTTCTTAAAAAAACAAAAGTTAATATTTTAATCACCAATACAAGTTAAGGTAAAGGTATAAAGAAAATGGTAATGAAAAACTTTTTTTGTTGTTGTTTTTAATAATAATACTTCAACTTGATCTTTGTTCATTTATTTTTGTTTATGTTTATTTTATTAAATTATTTATAGATTATCAACGTTTTGATTATCTCAACTAATTAAAGTTAAAAACATGTTGATTACAAGACAGAGGAAAAAAGAATTAAAATTGAAATTTTTCTTCGAAAAAGGAAGGAATTTTTAATTAAATTTAAACGGTGAAAAATTTAAAAATCAAAAAAGTTACAAGTTAAAAAGATTAAAAAAAAAAATTAAAAAAGTTACAAGTTAACATTACCGATAAATTGTTAAAATATGAGAACTGTTGTAACTAATTTGTAATACTAATGTAAGTTTTACGGAACTGTAAAAAACAAAAATAAAAAATGTAGTCTAATTTTGAAATCCAGCAGTAATTAATTGGCGAGTTGTAAAAATAACAAAAAGAAATATTGTTTAATTATTAATTGATCGAGTGATTCTTAATATTGCAATATAATTATGGATGTGGGTCAGGATTAATTATCAATTAAGTCTAATAATGAAAAACAATAACCTCACAATTGACGTATTGCTTAATTTATCCGTCTTTTATTCTTGAAACTTTTTGATGAGATTTTAATCAGATCAGAACATATTTAAATAATTAATACAACTGTATATAAAATTATTAATATTGGCGGCCATGGCTATTATATTTCTGATGATAATCAAGTGACAATCAAGTGATAATCAAGTGATGTATCTGTTTATGTTTTGGCTATCAAATATGATAGCCACTCTGTGTTCACTTTTCATTTATTCACTTTCAAATATTACATCATTTAAGTATATATAAATAAAAAGGACTTCAAGTGTTGAGTCTCCTACGATGTGTTACGTGTATTTAGTTTGGAAAAATTATTCCGCAAAATCATTATGAGTTCTTAAAATTTTGAAAAATTTTATATAATGTTGAAAATAAAATAAATCAAAGTAAAATGTATGTGGGCCTCATGGTAAACGTTGTAGGAATTGGCTCGACAATACAATGTGTTAATCAAATTCTGATCGAAGAACTCTTGAAATTTTGTCTTATTATATTTATAACTGTGGGAAAAAAATAATAATAATAATAAATATACAATGAAAGTAAAATATCATTACCAGTTATTATTCATGATTTACCATTACAGAAAGAAAATGAAGTGAATATATTAAAGTATACGATATTTACCTAAAAGTATGCAATATTGATTATATTTTTTAAAAGTAGTAGTCGTTCATCTAAATCGTAAAATTTAAATATATAACAATCAGATACAAATTTTTCATTTACAGTAACTCACTTCAGAAAAACAATCTAAACATCATTATTTAATAATTATAAAGATTTTAAACCTAATTTATGACTGATATATTGTTACACACAGTTGAACTTAAATTGATAATCTTTTAGTCTCCCCAGTTTAAACATTCCAGTTCGATCATATCCAATTAATAGTATTATAACCACATTGTATTTAGTTTTCACAATTGAAATTTGGATCAAATAAAATAATAATAATAATAATAAAAACAATGTAAAATCTTAAATTAAAGCAAAATATCGTCTAATTTAATAAAATAAATTTTAATTAAAAAGATATTAAAACATACATTAAAAGCAAAAACCAAAAAGTTTCTATAATCACAAAATATTTAAAATCTGTTTTTTGTTTTTTTTTTTTTTCTTATTTGTTTTAAACAATATTTGATTTAAAATTTATTATAATTTGACATTATTATGTATAAAAAAAAAGTAAATTTTAAGATGGATTCTAAAAATTTTACGATAATCTTTTTTAATTAAAATTACGAGAATATTCAGTAAATTATTTAATTACTTTTGCTTTTGGTTTTCTTTTTTCTCTCTCTTTCTCTCACTCTTTTGTTGTTAATTATACATATATATATATATATATATATATATACGATTGTTATTAATGTTTTATTGTTTGTTATTGTATTTAACGCTCTCTTTAATATTCACAATAATCCTTAAAAAAAAGAAAACATTAATTGCTGATAACGAGTTTATTTTAGAGGCTGTTTTTTCTTTTTTTTATATCGTAATTTTTTTTTTTTTTTTGCTTTTTTTCGTACTAATGATGTAATAATGTAAGAGTTTTTTTTTTTAAGTTTTCTGTTTCTTTCTTTTGTTTGTTTCTATTTTCTTACGATCTATTTTTGTACTCTTCAAGAATTCTTTTTTTTTTTGTGCTGTTTTCTTTACTTGTCTTATATTTAAATCTTATATATCACCTACCTTTATTTACCACATTTCCAAATTATGTGATGCAATACTATATAATACATAATACATAATATTATAATATTGTGTATTTTTTTTTCTTCTTTATTTTTTACTTTAAGGATATTATTTTCTTTCGTTTTCTTACTGATTCTTTTATTTAATTTTCTTTTCTTATTTTTTATCCTCTAATTAAAAATAATGAGAAAAACTTAAGAAAAAGCTTAAAAAAAATTTTTTTTTGGTGGTAAGTTTATCTCTTTTTTTTTTCTTTTTTATTTTTATTTTTTGGTTAAGAAAGATTATCATTGAACCAAACAACCATCTGCTTTCATTACTAACTATTATAATAAGAATTTTATTGCATTATATACAAATTTTTTTACAATTATAAACCACCTAACGGCGGCATACATGTACTAAATGTATATTGTATCATCTTGGGTTGTGGTTTTATTATTTCTACAATTTTGTCTCCAGTTTTTTTTTTAAATTTTAATTTTTTTGTTTGGAAAGGAAAATTCCAAACTGATATAGTAAAAAAGTAAAAAAATCAAAAACAAAGAAAAAAAACAGAAAACAAAAGTAAAAAGGAAAGAGTAAGGATAAAGAATAAAAAATTAAAAAAAAAAAAAAAGAATAATAAAAAAAAATAGATAGATATTAAAAGAGAAATTGAAGAATAAGATGTGATATAAAGAAAAATATTTAATCTTAGGCATAGATATGAAGAGGAACAACTTAGCCCTAAGATGGAAATTAATTAAAATTGTTTTTTTTGTTTCGTTTTGATACTGTAAAATATTTTATAGAACATTAGAATGGTTTATGTATGGTAAAATCTTACCTAGATTCAAATCATGATAGAAACTAAAATTTTATATTTTATTATTTATCCATATTTAGGCGATTTTTAATTCATGGTTCTTTTTGAATTTTATAAATGTAAATATTTTTGTTTTGTCAGATTTGCTTCCATTTTTATTTTGTTTTTAGGACTCCATTCTTATATTATTTACTTGACATCTCCTACTTTCTCCTACTTCTGTTAGTACAGAAAATGAAAAATTTTCCTTTTTCTGTAATTTATTCTTCGTTTTTTATTAATTTGAAATTAAGAAAATATTTTTGTCTTATTAATTCGAAATTCAATTAAAAACCATTTCTTATTCAATTGATATGATCTTAATTTTGAAATAAATCTTTTTCTAATACTCAAAATCTCTTACTTAATGTCGTATCGGATCTACATTTAATTAAAGAGCCCTGTTTTCCTTCATTCATTTAACTAAAGAACATTCTTCGTCCGTTAATTCGACATTCTAATGAAAGATTTGACTTTTCTAACAATTTATCGTATCTGATCTACATTTAATTACAGAGCCCTGTTTTCCTATTAGGTTTTCATTTAACTAAAGAACATTCTTCGTCCGTTAACTTTTTAATGAACGATTTGACTTTTCTAACAACTATCGTTCAACTGAAGATTTTTCTATTTTTAAAGTTTGGTAAGTCATTTGAAGAATTAATTTCTTAAGAACATTTCGCTAAATAAAATAGAAAAACTGTTCCTCTCCTATTGACTTACTGTCCAATAGCAGTACTCATTCTATTGATTCGGCCGACATCCATTTTAATAAATTTTCCTTTCGTATATTGAGTTGTTATTTAAACGAAGAATTTTTCTTTTACTATTGACTTGCAATTTATTTAAAGAACTGTTGGTGTTCTATTGACTGGCATTCCAATTGAAGACCTTACCTTTTCTATGAGTTCTACATTGAATGGAAGAACATTTCTCTCCTATTGATTTGCCTAAAACTTAACCCCTTACAACGTCTTATCAAAAAGACTAAATAATATAAGGGGAAATAATTACAAAATATATAAAAAAAGGGCATTTTATAAGTAAAATAAATAAGTATATAAATAACAACATTCAAAAATAAAAATAAATCTTAAAATCAGATAAATATGATGATTTTCTTAACAAAAAAAAGAAAAACAATACTAAAAAAAAATTATGTATAAAAGTGTAAAAAATATAAAATTAATTATTTTTATTGTAATTTGTTGTTTATTTTATTTTTTTTTTCTTTTTCTCGTCTTTTCCTATAGAAAAATGTTTTCTTTTTTAGTTAGAAATGAAAATTGTGCTTTTAATTGCTTCAAAATAATTATTACTATTTTATGTTATATATTACTTGTAATTAAATTAATTATTTGTTTTTGGAATCTTTTGTAATAAATTTGATTAAGAATAATAAAACAATTGATTTGTTCTGGCCTACTATAACCCATTTGAAGGTGCTTTTAATGAGAGTTTTCAAATGTATCTTAGTAATAATCGTAATTAATTTTGAAGACTTTAAAAGCCCTTATGTCAAACAGTTTACAAAGTAATATAAAAAGAAAATTTACAAGTTTTAAATTGCAAATTTAAAGGAAGCTACTATAAATGATGTATGTTAAGTTGTAAATTTTGCTTATTCATGGTTTTGTAATTGATACTGTTAAAGCAAGTAATGAAAAAGTTCAAAGATCTAAAGCGAGAGTAGGTACTAATGTGACTTTTATCCAAAATAAAGGTCATAAATCGGTGTTAAAAACTACACCAATAACTTCTTGTATCTTAGGTATAGTGCAGAGATGAAAGAGTTTGAACCTTGACTCATAAGATGGTAATGCTGTTGGATTTGACCAGAGCATACGACGTAAAGCAAATCTCAAAAATTTTGAGGCGTTGACTTACATATTCAATATGACATCTTACCAAGCAAGAATAGAAAGATTTTATACTACTATGAACCTCACATTTAACGATGTGTATAAACCATTAACGCACAATTTTAATTTTAAATTGAAGGCAAAATTCTAAGAGCATCGGTAGTTATAAAGATCTTTTTGGAGCTTTACAGAGTTCTTTATGCTATGGTAATTTTTAGCGATGTTATAATAATTCTAGCGATATTTCAAATATTTTTGCAAATTACTTGGAATGTCACGGATGATTGCCAAGTATTAGTATGATACCCTAAGGATATGCCCTAATCGTTTTTCGAAAATTCTGAGAACACAAAAAACTCTTAATAATAAATAAAATACTGAGAACATAATAGGAAGAATAATAAAAGAAGAAAGCCAAATGCAAACGCGAAATGGATTAAGTGAATAAAAATTTAAAATACTTATCAATTGATTTAGAATTTTTGAACATTCTCTAAAGAGTAACTAGACGGATACGTGTCATATGTTTGTACTACATTTGTCTGATGTAGTGTCATTTGACTGTAGTATTTGCAAGTTACCTGTATTATTGACTGTATTTGCCGGTATTTCATTTGATTTCATTTGTTTTTATTTGACTGTATGTAAAATAAATAATTAGAGGGGATTTTAGATTTAGTTATAAATGAAATCTAGTCAAATGTTAATATAGGCAAATGGAAATACAGACAAGTAACAATCAGTCAAATAAAATAGTGTCTTCTGATAGCAACCAGTGGTAACTACATATATACATTACAAACGAAAATTTATTTTAAATTATGAATTTGTATGTGCAATATATTGGATGAACAGAAAACACTGAAATTTCTATAGTATATTGTATACTTGTAAACCTTTAAAATATTATGGTTCTAAATTAAATAAAATTAAAAAAATATATATATATATTTGTAATAAAGTTAAGTAATTAAAAACATTTGGCAACAAAATAGATAAATTATGCTAAAAGTTATTATGATGTTTAAATACTTTTGTTATTGTAATTTTCTTCCTCCAATATTCTTCAAACTTAATGGCTGTTGTTGTTTTTTCTTTCTTTTTTTTTTATCTTAAGTAATAATTTTTTGAGTCACCTTTTTTTAATATTAAACATTTTGCCATAAAATAAGTTATAAAATATTAATTCTTGGTTAATAAAAAATTTATACCTTACAGAAAATATTAGTTGATTTTATGACAATTGTGAGTGTTTTGCTTTAAATACTATTGTTAAAAAAAAAGAAAAATTAGTGTATATCATTGAAATTTTCTTCAAATAAATAAATGAAATTCAAGGTTAACCTCTTTCGTTTCTTACGGTAATTTATGACATAATAAAAGAAATCATAAAAAAAAAAACAAATTTTCAGAGCTTCATATAAAAATAATTGACATTATATTAACGGTATATGATTTTTTGTAGCAAGAACTTTCATCCCGCCCGCTCAATTTCTTTGATTCAACATGAATCACCGACTAATAAGATTCTGTCATATTCATTTAAGAAAAGCATGAAATCCCTATTGTTTCGAGTTTTGTTATTACATTTTTGATCGAAAGCTATTAAAAATATAGATCGAATAAATCGAATTTTAAAATTTGTTTTGTTGATATCAAAGACCAGATTTGCCTTAAATTAAAAAAAAAATGTTGATAGTTAATAAAAAATTAATTTTGATTTATACCAAAAAATTTTATTAAAATGTTGGTAAGCACTTTATGAAATAAATTTTTTTTTTTCAGAACATACAAGATTTTTCCTTTTAACTTGAAAATTTTTTAAGCTGGAAAAGTCCTACAACTAAAAATGTACGAAAAAAAAGAAATATAGTTTGAGGTAAAAAAACTGTTATGCTAATACCGTTATTTTTTTCATAAAAAAGTTTTAAGTGATATTTTGTTAAAAATTATTGACTTTAACCCCTTAAAATTACGGCATCACAATTTTCGGCCTTTACGATAATATCTGTCAACACTGTAAGAAGTTGGCTTATTAACCTTGACCATTTTATGTCTATCTTATTTGGTTCCAACGTTCTTAATAAAAACTAAGTGAATAAAAACTAAAGTATAATTGAAAATCAGTTAAATCCTGCGATCACCTCTTAATCCTCTCTTCATTTGCTTCTCTTTTAAGTTTGAAAAAAATTAAATGAAAGTAATAATAATAATAACTTTGAAAGGAGTGAAAGTAGACCCTCCTTCGTCGTCCTACAATTTTTGTTTGCCACGACTTTTCCGATCATTCATTTTGTGGGGAGACCATTTTGAGAGTCGGACACCTTGTATAACGGCTACAAAATTTAACATTTAGAACTGGATAACCTATTATAGAACCATTACCTACTATGTCATAAATTTGTTTCTATCATATATATATTTAAAACAAATAATTAAACTCCTTAAAATTAATATATATTTATTTCGTTTTTAATAATATTTTATTATAATTTCATGCTTTTAGACAGTAGTATAGGTAAGTAATTAGTTTTTTTTTTTAATTTTTTTTATATACTTACGATTAAAAAATATTTTCTTTCTTTCTTTACTTATTATTATTATATGAAGCTGCTCGAGCAAAAATTCTTGGTTCAACTGAAGTATTTTTTAAACAAGACAGTACAATATCATTAGGATGTTCAGTTAATATACTTGCATCTTCGGTTTTATGGTATATACTTATATATATATAATATTTAATTTTTATTTAAATTTTGTTTTTAATTATAATTCTTTACATTATTCTTTTTTCCTTTTTTTTCGGTTTATAGATATCACAATAATGATATAATTGATTTTAATGCATTTCGTGGCGGTATGAGTTTAGAAACAGAAAAAGGTATTACAGAAACAACAAGTCGTTTAATAATTACAAAAGCATTAGTTCAAGATTCTGGTAATTATAGTTGTGCACCTACAATGGCAATCCCAGCATCTGTTTTAGTTCATGTCGTAAATAGTAAGTATACATTATATGTGTTTTATTAAATTTATTTTGTTTAAGTACGTCTAAAAATGATTGGATGGGAAAAAAATCATCCTTTTATTCCAAAATCAAACAGTACATTTAATTTTATCCTGTCATTTGATTGTAATGGGAAAAAAAGTTTTGATTTAGTTTATTAAAATTCAAGTTCATTGTAATCATAGATATTAAGTGTTCTGTTCTTCTTGAAAATTTCCTTCCATTTTAGAAGAAGACTTCCTTAAATTGGAAAACGTACCGAAATATTAAATTTATCCACCGAAATCTTAATCTTATTTGATAAAATCTTATTATTTCAATAACTTTCTTCTTCAATATTTTATTTCCTGAAGGCCCGTATTTTCAGTTTTTATTTTTCCAAAAGCTTGTATTTTAAAAATCTGTCTTTTTTTATCCAAAAATCTTAGTTTTTTTAAAAAGTTCCATAAGTACGTCTAAAATGATTGGATGGGAAAAAAATCATCCTTTTATTCCAAAATCAAACAGTACATTTAATTTTATCCTGTCATTTGATTGTAATGGGAAAGAAAGTTTAGATTTAGTTTATTAAAATTCAAGTTCATTGTAATCGTAGATATTAAATGTTCTGTTCTTCTTGAAAATTTCCTTCCATTTTAGAAGAAGACTTCCTTAAATTGGAAAACGTACCGAAATATTAAATTTATCCACCGAAATCTTAATCTTATTTGATAAAATCTTATTATTTCAATAACTTTCTTCTTCAATATTTTATTTCCTGAAGGCCTGTATTTTCAGTTTATATTTTTCCAAAAGCTTGTATTTTAAAAATCTGTCTTTTTTTATCCAAAAATCTTATTTTTCATTCGACAATCTTATAATATTCCCAAAAAAAAAAAAAAAAACTCTATTTTTCGCCAAAAAATTTATTTTTCCCCATAAATCTCTATTTATTACGGGGTTTCAAAAATTTTATTATCGGAATTTTAGCGCCCCAACAATTCTAAATGCTTGAAGGTTGAAATATGTATGTAACAACATAATAAAGGAGACATTTTTAAAGCGGATTAAACAACAAGGATAAAAAGCTTGTTCCGGAATATGTATATATTATCTATATTATGTATAATTGTATGCCCATACATATGTATGTAATTTAGGACAAAATATAATAACTTATAAGATTAAAAAAAACGGATTGTGATAAAGAGATTTCGATGTTGACCCCTTCGGTTCCTTTTGAAGAAATTCTAACAAGTTTTACTTGTAAAGAAGTAGAAGATTTTTATTTATATTTTTACCTCTAATAAATTTTATTACTGTGAAAATAAAATATTTATTCTTCGAAATAACAAAATATTGTAATGATTGTTTTTTTTTTTTTTTGTTTCAATTAATACAGGTGAAAATCCAGCAGAAATGCAAACTGGTAGCTCTAATTTATTATTAAATTGTAATATATTAATTTATTTAAATTGTTTGATTTTTCTAATAGTTTTGAGTAATTAAAAATTATTTTAATAATTAATATATTTATTCAAATAAAAAATAAAAAATTTAATTTAAAATATAAAAAAAAAAATCTATAATTTTTAAATATCTAATCAATAAGGAAAACAAAATATAAATAAAATTAAATAAAGATTTACTTTTAATAAAAGAAAAAAAAGAAAAATAATAAAATTAAAAAAGAAAAAAAAAACAACAAAAATTAATATAAGTAAATTACGAATATTTTAATTAAATAAATAAAAAAATAAATCCTATAAATATGTTATTAATAGAATTAATATAATCATATTTAATAGTTTTAAATAAATTATTGTAAATATCCAATTTAAATATTAATAAAAGTTTAAATTTAAAGAGAAAAATTTATATTTAAATTCAATTTTAGGGATTTTGATGTAAAAATTATTGTAATACAGGATAAGGAATTCCATACGTATACCATACAACAAAAAAAAAAAAAACCAAAAACAAAACCATAAAAAGTTAAATTTTTGTTTCGAAAACCATAAAAAATTATTTTAAATTAATAGAATAATTTTTGTACAGTTAAATGTAACCTAAATAAGAAAATTTCTTCTATATGGGCGGTGCTAATAAATTGTTCTTCATCTTTTTTTAGCTTATATACATACTTTACAGGCACTTTCTTTTCCAGGTGTGGCGGTAAATGTCGAAGGAGGGAATTATTCTTACGACATCTGTGGGATTCAAATACCCTCATTTCCTTGGTTTACAGATCTTATCCTATTATACGATCTTATCCTACCCAATAGGCCACGGACATCCCCTCCTAATAGTTCTTTTTTAAAAGTAGTAAAATACGTTTTTCAAACTCCACTTTACTCCACTTTATTTTACTTTATTAGTATTTTTTTTGTCGAAGTGTGTTCTCTTTTTATAATTAGCTTATTTTCATCAGTAGTGATTGTTTATTAATATAGAAATGCGAAAGAGGCTCTTAAAATAATTTTTCCCTTCTTAAGAAAGGTATTACAAATTTCAAAATAATTAAAAGATCCTGGCTCTAATGCATTCTAAGATATCAATAGCTTAAAGCATACTTATGCTAAGTTGTAAAGTTGAAATTATGTAGAGTAGCAATTTAGAAGTTTAATAGCTTGCCAAAAGTGGAATAAAGTTTTTTTTATTCTCTTTCTTTTCTATTATAATAAGTGTTACAGATTTTACGGTTAAATTTTTTTTCCACTTAGCATATTATTAATTTAAAAATGTGGCACTTAGCATAATTTTTAATTATTTTGCTGAACGTATATAAGAATTTTTGTAGCTTTAATAAGTAAAGTGAAGCTAAAAAATAAGTACTTACCCTAAAATGAAGACTAACGTTTTCACTTAACTCTCTATATCTTGAAAAGTACTTGTTGAATGCCTTTGATATTTACACTATGAAAAAAGATGACATTTAAAATAGCATATACCTATGGGATAATCAGAATTTAAGAAATATTGAATTTTACATGAGCATGTACCATAACCATACCATCGAAATAATATACAATCTCTTCAGATTATTATTTCATACACTTATGTACTCTAATCGCAAGAACTATATAGTGCTGAAATAGGAAATCAGTTTAAAATAATTTATGCAAAACTCATTAAAACAATTTTTTTTTTTTTTATTCATACAAATTTATTTATTTATTTATAAGCCCAATAATAAAGTTTAAGATTTTATCAGACCCTCCCTATTGGATTTAAAAAAGCCAAAAATATAATGAAAACATTTACATTTAAGAAATAATTTAGTTCTAAAAATGTAATTAAAATGAAAAATAACTCAGGTTGTAAAAATAATTTTAAAATAAAAACTGTTATGTAAAAATTTCAATCATAATTACAGGGTGTACTTTGTTATTCATAATTAAAAAATAATTTTTCCATTGTAAATAATCATTATAATCATCAGTTCTAATTTATTTTCTTCTTCTTTTGTTAATAAATTGTAAACTATATATGCATACACCCTGTACATGTTGAAGAACAAAAAAAAAAAAAAATCTAAAGATGAATTATAAATTCTAAATTAAGAAAATAATTTCGAAAGTTTATAAATAAATATATACTCTAAACTAAAATACCAAATACAAAAATAAAAAAATGAAAAAATTAACCCTGCAGCAACCAAGACACAAAATTTCATTCAATAGCTGATCAAAATTTTTAACAAGTATCTAAAAATAGTTAAATTTTAGTATCTATCAGTTAGTGACATGTAGTTAAATAAACTTTTTAAGTAACAGTACAATTTGATTTAAAGTGTAAAAGAGATAAACGGATTAAAAGCAATACTTATTAGGTAAAAATTACATTTGATAAGTCAGGGTTAAAATAACAAAAAAAAAAAAAATTATTATTTAAATACCTTAAAAAAAAAACAAACATATTAATAAATAATGAAGAAAATTTTAGAATTAATAAAAGTTAAATTATAAGAAATTATAGAAATGTTATTAATTGGAAAATTTAACAAAAAAATTTAATTAAAACTAATTAAATAATAAATATTATAAAATGTTTAAAAGTGAAAAAAACAAAAAATTTAAATAAAAAAATGAATAAAATAAAAAAAAAAAAAATTAAATGAATTATTAATTGTAATTTCAAAAGACACACGTAGAGTTCTATACTTGTAAAATAAGAAAAATAAAAAATAAAAATGTACTTGTAAAATAAGAAAAATAAAAAATAAAAATGTGATAATTGTAAAAACTAAATTGAATTTTTTATTTTATTTTAATAGTCAATAATTTTTTTTTGAATTTCAAGGATATAACGGTACAATTTATTTAACGACATATTGCATTTTACGTGGGTGCTCAATACAATGTTCTATCAAAAGTCATTTCACAAAACAAAAATTTCTCATTTGATAAGTAACTGTTTTAATTTTGCTGCAGAAGAGCCGCATTTCATTTTACGCGTCTTATCTATATTTTAAGGATACTTGAAGCTTCCATCTTTCCAAAAATATATGTTCTCCTTTAAAAACGAAAAGGACAGTTGAAAGTTTTTATTTTTATGTTTTTGTAAATAAACCTTTATATTTATTAATCTATTAGATAAATATATTAATAATATATGAAATGGATATTTTAGGAAAAATATTTTTGTTCAAGTGTCCATTTTACAAGGCGCACTTTTTTTTTGATGTGTCTTTCCCCACTAATTTCCGATACATATTTTATCTGTCAATGTAGAGGCGTCAAACAACAGAACATTTTATGTTTACTAGATGTTAATTTAAAATATTCTTCTAAGCATTGCATTAAAGTTACAGCAGAGCCACATAATTATGACACATAATCGGCTCTTTTTAAGTATACATATATATACAATTTTTCTTTAGGATTTTTTTTTATAACAAAAAAAAAAAACAAAATATCGAAATAAAAAGTATAATTTAAAAATAATTTTGGAACACTGTCATTTAAAATTACTTTAAAGGTTGACAAGCTTATACAATTTGAGTCTTTTTTGTGGTAAACCTATTAATTAGGCACTAAGATATTGAACACTAAAATTGTTCCTTACTATTATATTGTACTTAGTACTCAACCATTAGAGTTTTGTTTGTTTTAAATAGGTTCTATTAAAGGAAGATTGAAATCCGTAGAATATATTTTTTTCCTGATATGTATTGGAAGATGTAAGTTTTAAGAAATCAAAACGACTAAATTAATTAATTAGATGATTCAAATTTGATTTTTTTCGTTGTCCTGAAATAATTCCCTATGTAATACGACCGTACTGGCTTAAATTTTTTTTATTGTTGACAAAATAATGCCAAAATCAGAAAACAAATAAAGTCAAAAGGAAAGAAATTTGTTTTACTTAACGCTTCTGGGGAAAAAGTAATATATATCGCTATACAAATATTCAGAGCCAAACCGATTACCTGATCCGTAATTTTAAAAACTTTTGAAAAACAAGAAAGAAATTTTCTGAAATAACAGGAACAAAGAATATGTTCCGAAAAAAAAAGAAAAATAACATAATATTGGAAAAACGAAAATTTCTCCTTTGGAAAGAACACCAAACTATAAACAAAGCGCGATGACGTTTTTTTTAAATATTTTAATAATAAAATAAAGTCGTTTAGACCATATTTCTTGTGGAATTATTTCAGGTCACCTTTTTTCGTTCTTTTTCTAACGAAGAAATATTTTAAAATCACTTTTAACTCTAGACTTATCAATCCTTAATTTCTTAAAAAAAAACATTATAAGTATCATGCTTGTTTTATAATACAGTTATGTAATCTCTGCATATTTTTGCATCTAATTAACTTAATTGTCCTTTTTATTTTGCATTTGGACTACACATTAAAATTGTTACTGTTTAAAATTATAAAATTATAGCTACAAATAATCTCATATTAGTTAGAACCTAGTAAGTTAGTAACTTTTAATAAAATTCACAAATGATTAATAAAAGCCCTGAGACCTATTATTCTTTAATTGGCATATTTCAGATTGTTCAAATTAAAATTAATTGTAATGGCGATTTTTTATATTAACATAAAACGAGATAAAACCTTTATCTCGTTTATTATTAAATTTAAAATGTAATGGTAAATTAAAATGAATCATTAATATACAAAAATAATATAAATAATAACATGCAGGGAGCACTGCAGTTAATCTAAATCCATTTCTCAAAAAGACATTTGATGTAAACTCATTTGGCATAAAAAAATAGACTTTACGCTAAATCTAGTTAATATAAAAAGACATTAAGCAAAATTCTGTTTATACTAATGGAACACTTCAAATAAAATCTAGATAGCAAATGGAACATTTGGCATATAAATATTTTGTAAATGATATTTTTGTTGTCGGTAACGTAATAAGGTTGGTAGTCATAATTATAATGACAATCAACCGTGATCGGCGATAATGATGTTTATAATTCTGTATTTAAATTTGCAATTTAGGTATAGACTTAAGAAAGGTGAAGTTTAGAATTTTTAAGCGAAAATATAATAATTTTTTTTTTTTGATTTTTGTGGTTTCAATAATTTGTTTAACAGAAGTTTGGGATAGCCGCCAATATTTTGTAAAACAAAAAATTGGTTTGGAGGGATGTAAAGTTATTTACATAAAATACATGTTTACATACATGTTTACATGTATAACTGAAATGCAGTTAAATGACATACAGTTAAATAAGATACAGTTTTATGGTAGTAACCCCTGCAATTTGCATTGTGACATTTTATTGAGGTTATGAAATGATATAATGGAACTGTAAATTTTCATCCATGAGTTTTAAAATTTCAGCTGTCTTTATCATACATATAATAATTATAATCATTATCATCATCATCAATATGACCAACACAATCAAGCCTTCTAATAACAAAAATATCATCTACAAAAAATGTTTGTGTTGAATTTCCCATTTACTAGAAAAATTTATGTCAAATGTCTCATTTGCCAACAAGATGTCAATCCATTTGCGAACAAGTATCACGTTAGAATAAATGAAATTTTTCTTAAAGCTTTTTAAGAAATGGATTTATACTAACTATCATAGACTCAATAATATATAAAATATACTTATGTATATTAGTTGGGTTGTTGGGTACGAATTGCTCGTATCTCAAAATCTCGTTTTTGTTTTTTTTTTTATTATGAATGACAAAAATGTTGGGAAAAAAATGTCGAAAAAAATATTTTGAATGTAAAAAATGTTGAAAAAAAAAACTGTGGAAAAAAAAATGCTGTAAGAAAAATATGGACTTAAAATATTCTTCTTTTAAATTTTACTCCATAATAATTTAAACGTTGTAAACATGTATGCATATGAATAGTGATGTTTAAAAGAATGGGGGCTAGATTTTAAAAAACGAGATTTTGTGATACGAGCATTCGTAGCACTACCATATTAGTTTTTGTATATTTTTGCCAATTACTTTAACAATTTAATGGAAAATTCTGGGTTAGTATTTAAAATGATTCTAAATACGGTTATTATTCTAGGATTCCTTTTTTTTTTTTTATTGTTTAAAATTTATTGGAAAATTGAAAAAAAAAATTTTTTTATTTTTATTTTTTTTATTATAAATTCCAATTTTATTAAAAAGTTATATATATATACATTATACACGTATATATATGTACTTATATAGTATACGTATTATGTACATATTAATTTTGTAATAAATTTTTAATTATTATTTTATTATTATTCTAAATTTTTAAGACAACTAATTTTTAATCGGATTTGCATAAATTTTCCAATTTTCAATTAAAATCTGATAAATAGTTAAATAGGGATTCTATGGTACATAACTACATACATACAGATACAAAACATAATATTATAATTAATGTAAAGATATATAACTGTATAGTATATATCAAATATTTTTGTTATATTTTGAAAATTTTAATAATTATATTAGCGAATGAAAACCAAAATTTAAATTTGAATTTTATTTAAAATGTTTATTTTATGATTTTGTGGAATTTTTAAATTAATGAAATTGTACAGATCTATAATACTTATATAATATATGAATATTAAATATGAATGAATAAATTCAATCTACAATTTGTAAAGAATTTTTCTTTTCATTTCTATTTATATCTAAGGATTGAAATTTTATTCTAAAGATTTATACAAAAAAAAAAAAACAAAAACAAAAAAAACAAAATACAGGGAAGATAAATTTTTAGTTATATATATACGGTTTTATTTAAAAGAAATGATTCTAATATATGTATACATATATCTTAAATAAAATAAACCTTTTGAGGTATTGAGCTCTTTGTTCAATTAGCCGCTAATTATTCATACCACATATTTAAACAGCTGTACATTTGTTTTTCTTCAGAAAGCTAATACCACTTAAACCTTTATTTTGGATGGAAATTTCTCACTCATTCAATCCTTTTCAAATATTCTCTTTAAAATTTTTTAATTTTTTTACAACTTGTTAAAAATAAAAAATTTGCAATATCGTTTTTGGTTTTTGGCAAATAGCACCGGTATATATTTGTATCCTTTTACTCTATCGCTTCCTGTGACATTTAAACTATATGTTAATAATAATGAAAATTTTCATACACTATAAATTTCATGAAAAACTTAAAATTTTTCTTTCAATATACATAGATCTAAGTATGTACTAATTATATAATATAGTTTCGATAGTATAAAAATTATTTGAACCCCCAGTATGATTTGTTGACCCAAATCAAATTTATTTAAAATACTTTCTTTATACTTTTCTATAAAAATTTTTCGAATTTGTTCAAAAAGGATCAAAAAATATTTTCATTAAAAATTCTCTTTTTCTAAATGATAATGTGGATATTTGCTCTCTTAAATTATTATATATTTTCTGGGTCTAGTCAAATTAAATTTTAAATTTTTAAAAATTTAATAGTGAGACTATAAGAATCTTTTAACAACGAGCAAAAAAAAAAAAAAAACTAATAATAATAATCATAATAGCTTTTAAAAACCGATTCTAATTAAGAGGGTTAGTTTAACCAAAAAAAAAAAAGAAAAACAAAATGAAAATCACATATAATATAATGAAAAATGAAAAATTTAACCTTTGCCTCTTTACCATTCCAAAACAAAAATGACAGAAAAACTTTTTAAAGTAATTAATTTTCCAAATGACTTGTAATAAATTTTCTTAACAAAAATTTTTCCCAATAGACTAACACCTAAAATGTATGATTGTATGATTATATTATGTATATGTATATGTATATGTACATTATAACTTAAAAGAATTTTAAAGAACATGTATTAGAAGAGTTATATAAACAGTTTGTGTCTTTTCTTTTTTTTTTTTTTTTTTTACTGCTCAAATAAAATATTCATAAATCCTTAAGATACGTATATTCAAAAAAAAAATATAAAAACAAAATAAGTCTTAAAAAATAAAAAATCCTTTTTTTTTTCCTATTAATTTCTAAAGCTTAAGCTGAATTGAATAAATCCTTTTAGGATAAAAATTTCTTTTTAGAGAAATTTTCTAATAATTTTATAACAAAGAACAAAAATTATGAATTGATTTAAAAAAAAAATATTAAAGATTTTTTAGGGGTTAAAACCGAAAAGTGACCCAAAAAAATTTAGAATAAATAATTATCTATAGATATAATTTTTTGATGCGTTTTTTTTATTGTCAATTGTTTAGTTTAGAAAAAGTTATCAATATCGAAATTTCAAAAAATTGATTGTGGGTTTAGATTTATGTTGATTTATTAATATTCGGAGTTAAATTATAGGTTTACATTATTTTTAATAATTTAAAATATAAAATAACGGAGAAGAGTGTAGAGTAAACTATGAGAGCTCTATAGCAAAACTACAGGAACAGAAAATGTGCAATTTTCATAAAGCGAATCATCTTTTAGAAAATTTAAGATATCTTACTTAATTAAATAGGTACCTACTGATGAGATATACAGAAGTTTTTACAGAAGTTGTTGCCTTAAAATTTGTTAATCTTTTACATAAATACAGATATTCAGGTTAATTAGGCACTGAGTTATATTCATATAAGGATAGAAGTTGATGGAAATTACTCGAAGCAAACATTTTCATAAAAATGAAAATATAAAAATTGCACAAACCTACCTCCATTATTTTTTGAGTTATCATGCAGAAGGGTGGATTGATATACATATCGACTATATATCGACTAACAATTGGATCCAAGGCAAGAATATAAATACTTTGTCTATAAGTATATATTTTACTTCATACGGGTATAAGATTAATGACATAGTGATAATTGACATTAGCTCTTACAAGCTCTCCTATTTATTAATAGTTATTAATAGTTTCAAAGGCTATTTGTTTCTTTAGATTTTAACACCATATTTTTCCTCTGTTTAAAAAAAAACAGAGAGAGAGAAAAATATAGAGAGAGTGAAAGAGACAGAGGAAAAAGAAAGAGTTTTCCTCTGGTAAAATAAAAAAAATATTAGGTAAATTAATTTCTTATATGAGTTTAGTTAATAGTTATCTAAAAAAAATTAATCTGAATTAAATGAGTTTAAAAGTTTCATATTAAAAATCGGTCTAACCTATATTTGAAAAAACTTAAAAACTGGGACATGACTTTGGGTTCGATTTCCTTTGAAATTTTTGTAGTTAAGTTTGCTTAGTTCTGAATATAACTATTCTCTCTTTCTTTATATATATACATATATATATACCTTTAACAGAAAAAAACAAAATGGATCTTCAGGTAAGCTTAAGATTTATGTATTTAATGATGTACACTCGATTCTTAGAGGACGTACTTCGGAAGTTTAACCAATGTTTGTTTTTTACAATCTTTTTTTTTTTAATTTCAATTTTTGAATTTCGATTCAATTGCAACAGTAGCAGATAAATTAAAATTAGGTCAATTGAACTTGTATTGAGTTTTGTTTTTTTTTTACAAATATTTTGTTGTATTTTTTATTTTTCAGGTTTCAATTATTTATGGTTTTTTTTTCAGTCAAACATGAAAAAAAGAAAAAAATTTTTTTAGAAAAATTCTATTCAGTAAAATCATTTTTTGATCCTTGATTCCGCGTAAATTTTATGGAGCAATAAAATAGAATCAATTTGAATGAATCATTTATATACAAAAACAAGAACAAAAAAAAAAAAAAAATGAAAATATATACAAAAAAAAAAACAAGGATATGAAATAAATTATTTGTAAAAAAAAGCAATAGGTTACATTTGTAGGTAGTAAGATTTATCCAAATAAAAAATTTTATGGACTATTTTCATACAATCGAAATACCTTTATAAAATTTTAACATAAATTAAATTTTGATTTGAAAAATAAGTTGAAAAGAACAAAGTGATGGATGGTAAGTTCGTTTTTTTTTTTTTAGATTAAAAGCGTTTAAATTTTTTAATTAAAAGTAATACAAATGTGGAGAAATTAGTTCTAAATAAAATTAGTTCTAGCAGATAACTTGTAATACGCCATTTGCAATTGCTTTTTACAATCTTTCTGATTCTATTAACCATTTCGTGGGTCGAAAGGTTTCAATTGGAAATGTAGTATTTTATTTCTTGCTCTGGAGACTTTTAGGATGTCCTAATTTGATTTTCAACACTTTTTATTTTTTTTAATAGGTTTTTGACAAAAGTCTTTAACGTCCAGATAACAAAGAAAATTTATTATTGAATTTAAAAGAAAAAGTTAAGGAGCTGTTCTTATTTTTGAATGCGACGACTATACAGCGCAGAGCCAAAAGATTTCAAAAGAATTAAAATAGAGATACAGTATTATATAATTTCTGTTATATGTGTTGCATAATAAATTTTAATTGAAACTTATAATTCACATATAGAAATGTTTAAAAATGTAAAACAAAAAAAAAATGTATATTAATTTTAGGTTTGTCTTTTAGAAAGTTGAAACATTTCTGAATGTAATTAAATCTTCTTAAATTTAAAAGCAAACTATATTGATGCCAGTAACTTTAAAGTCAGCCAAAGCTGTGTGATTGATATTTCAAGATGATGTTAAAATTTAACAGCTTGACTTTATAAGGTTGTTTTTTGTAGAAAATCAATGGGTTTTCCTTCATTAGTGAATTTGCGCAGCTTTAAAAATTTGTTAGTACAAAAAGTAAAAAATAAATCAAAAATGAGAAATGAGAAACACAAATTGACTGTCTGCCTGTCTACCAGTCTGCAAAGTGTTTATATACAGTGTGTGTCGCGTTAACTTTCACATAGAGCAGGAAGTAATGGGGAGCATCACAACGAACAAAAAATTCTCTATGTGGGGGATCTATTCTGAACTCTTTTCGAGATAAGAGGGGTTTAAGATGTTTTAGAGACTTTTCATAAAAAAATCTATAACTTTTGATCGGCTTGCTATACTCGTACAGAGATTAGAGATAGAACGGTTAGAGATAGAAAAACGTTATTAGGTACTAATTATAGGGCTTGAAAAGCTATTTCGAAATATGCTATAAAAAGTATGCCCCCATCACCTCCTGCTCTATGTGAAAGTTAACGCAAGACACCCTGTATATATACTTACAATACAAATATTCTTATAAACGAATTATATAAAAACTGAAATCCTAGTTAGCAATTAGCGACATTTCCTATCCCATGTGATCGTAAAGATCTTCTAAATTTAAACAGTTGAAATCAATTAACTCAATTTTATTAAATAATAAAAAATAATTGTAAGTACGTAAAGAAAATTAAAAAAAAAAAATTAACAAAAAAAATTATTACAAAATATCATTTTAGTGTTGCATTGTTTTAAGTATCCATGAAATGAGACTCTTTTTTTTTTTGTGCAACACAACTTTGTTTTTTTTATAGCTTTTGATTCTTTATTGAGTATCGTTGATAAAACGTAAAATCAAAAATATAGAAAAAAAAACTTTTTCAAAAAAAAAAAATGTACTCATTTTAATTAAAATAAAAATAAAAAATTTTCCAATCCATTTTGGATCACAAAGAATTTTATTGAGAGCCCGTGAATTGGTATTTAAAATTGAATTTATGTAAATCTAAAAAAAAAAATTTTTTTTTTTTGTTAAAATTTTATTCAAGTAATTACTTACATGTTATATTAAAATTTTCTAAATAAAACAATTAAATTTTAGTTAAAAAAAATCTTCTTTTTTTTATAATTGTACATAAAACATAAAAAAAGTGCTAGCAATTGATTTGATATTCGATTAAGTTTTAAGTTTTTTTAATGTTTTTAAAAAAAAAAATTTAAAAAAAGAAAGCTAAAACTTAAATAATTTTTTTCATAGCAAAGCCATTTATTCAAACAAACATTTTTTTAATATGAATATAACTTTTCGTTTCCAATAGAGACATTGAAAAATTTAGTACTCAATATATTTTATAATTAAGAGAATGTTACTAAGGAAGGAACTAAAATTAATTCAAGCAATTCAAAACCTCTGCTAAAAAATTTCAAAGACCTGAATTTGTGATCGATGATACTAAACAAATAGAATTGATTTCCATTATCATTACATTTTATCTTTACGTTTTTTTAAATTTATTTTAACGAGGGAAGACGAGAAGCATCAAAAGCCACCTAGGGAACCGCACGAAGTTCCTTTAAGGTAGAGTTGTACTCTAACTAACTAAACCTTTACCACCACCCTTTTAAACCAAACTTTAGGATGGGACCTTTGATACAAAATGTATAGTTTGCTTTTAGGGATAAGGATGTAGGAAGGAGTTTTGGGAAAATCAGAATTGTACTCTGTTGTACTCTTTGTTTCGCACTAGAAAACTTTGAGTGGAGGCATTAATTGTTTAATTTCTTTAGAACAGATGCCTACTCCTACGAGGTACTATAAAATAAGATCAATGAACAAAATGTACGACACTGCTTTAGTGGAGTGAGCAATGGGATCATTAATGAGACGTAACACTAGGATCATTAATGAAACGAATAGCACGAATTTTGCACTTTATTGAGATATCCCAGCGCTGTTTGAGGAGCACCTGCCCAATAAATAGCACCAACTTTTTAAAAATCATTACAGAAATATTTGATTTAAATATGAAATTCGAGATTTTGTTATTTAAGATTTTTTATTTTTCCAAGATTTCGATGATTTTGCCCAGAAAAAATTTTTTGATATAAAAAGGTTTAAAAAATAAAAATAACAAGATTCTATCCATTATAAATAAAGTTTTTCGAGATTAAATCGTAATGATCCGCCATTTCTTTCTGTAATCAAATTTAAACCAATGTAGTAATAACGAGAACATAAAAAATGTGAATAAATTTTCAAAATAAATCAGGATATTGTACTGTGGAAAGAATCATTTCCGGTCTTCGGTTAAGTTTTAAATTTACTATCAAATTTTGTGTTTGAACCGTTTTTGGTTTTTTTCTTTTTGTGTAAGTTTTATAAAGTTTTGTTAGAATTATGTTATATATATAGAATATTTTACTTCCGGTTATTTCATTTAAAAGATTGAAGTGATTATTGAAAATAAGTAATACAAATTATTCATTAGGTCAAATTTATTATATAGTTAGTTCTATTCCTGCAAGTATATACAGCTCTTGAAGTGAATTTACAATTTGATGAATGGTCACTTTGCACTCACAATAAATCTTTAATTTTAACTGGGAATCGAATTAATATCAGAGTCCCAATGAAGATATCTAAGTATACAAATCTAATAAATATATTTTGAAGTTTCTTAAGTTTATTCTTCTATACCACATAAAATTTGGTCCAGTAAAACAAACGAAGCATATTCTAAAGCATATTGCAAATATATTCTCATCATATTCAATACTATCTATTCATATTAGGTGTGTTTTTAAATGCATTTTCGTAACAGACTAATAGAGCAAAATTTGTTAACTGCAATTTTTTAAAATATTAAAGATATTGAAATGTCTAAGAACAAAAGTACCCCAGATATTGCAATGCCCAAAAACTCAAAAGTATTAAAAATAGATTTATTATTATATCTGATAGGCGATAAGATAAAAGTTTCGGAGTCAAAAGTCCCCTAAAAATAAAATATAATTCTACATAAAATTATGTACTTATATATTCGTGCATGCGATATTCTATATTTCAACTTAAGAGAAATTTTAAAGTTGGTTACAAAATCAAGGTTGCCCCTTTTTTCAGAGTATTTATGTTTGATCTGGAAAAAGTGAATATACTCTGATTTCGCATCTAACTTTAAAATACTTCTTAGTTCCGTCTATGCGAGATTCTATATTAGGATGAATTTTAAAGTTGGTCACAAAATCAAAGTTTCCCTTTTTTTAGAGTATTTATTTATTTAATTTGGATAAAGTGAATACTCTGATTTTGTATCCAACTCATAAAATCTTATTCTGGAATATTCCTAATTTCGTATCCAACTGTAAAATCTTATTAAACAAATATTCAAATCAATAATTATACTTTTATAAATTTTGGGAAATAATTGATTGTTTTAATACTGAATTTAACACAAGGAATTTTTAGCCATTTTACAGGAATTAAAATTTTCTGGGAATTTTGACTTGTTTGTTGAGTAGGGACTTATGACTTCGGGACTTTTGTCATATTACCATCTTATATATAGTTATTTTGATATAAATATATTCTTAAAAAATGTTGCTTCTTTTTCAAGAAAATTCACCATAAAATATTTCGGCTTTAACGCCATTTTTTTTACCAAACCCTTCTGCAAAAAAGTAATAAAATTGCTTAAGAACATTCATAGCCAACCCGAAGCCAGACACGTCATTTTGGAAAACTTCAGCCAAACAACAAAGTAACTTTCTACAATTAGTGGCACAAACAACATGAGCTGAATAAAATTAAAATTAAAAAAAGAAATAATATTTAGCAAAACAAAAATAAGGTCGATTCGACTTTATTTCTTCTTCAAAGCGATAATTCAACCAAATTTAAAAAAAATTACGACCGAATTTTAAAAAAACTCGGATATCGACTTTATTAGCTCTTTAAAAATGCATTAAAGTCGATTCAGATGTTTTTTTCTTGGGGATTATTATTCTTATTATTGTTCTTATTATTTTCTTGGGGATTATTGTGAATTCTTATTATTTCAATACACCAATATAAATCATTATAATAAGTTAATTATTTCAACAAAATGATTATCTTTATAATTAATTAATTTTTGATTTAAGTAATTTTTTTTTGTATTTTACCAATTAATTAATAATATTTACTTTTAAAGAAATTCATGACAACCATAATATTATTATTATTATAATTAATAACATATTTATCTTTCTTAAGAATTCCATCTTAATATCATCTATATATATTTAATTAATTAATTTTTAATCAATTATTTTATTATTTACTTTCTATAATAAATTATATATACATACAATAATATAAAAATACCTTCAGTTAATGATTTTTAGCACATTTGCAAAGAAATTTAAAAAAAAACGTACTTATTAGTTTCACTTTATCCGTCCGTCCGTCTGTCTGTCGGTCTGTCTGTCTGTCTGTTTACAAAACTTCTACACTGTTAAAGATAGAGAAAAAAAATGTTAACCATGGGTAGGTCTCATAAAAAAAATAATTTTGTGGAACAACTATTTCATGTAGCCCCCATACATTACGGAGCTACAGCCCCTTAAACATTGAAAAAGTCCTATTTATCTCATGTTCTGCTTAAGATTTTTTCAATCTGAAGATGTCATTCGACAGGTATTTATTTTACCTTTGCAAATTAATATCAAAATTATACATTTTTTTTTAAATTTAGTATTTAAATTTACCGTTATGTGAAAACCAAATTTTGCATGATTTTTCAACCCTCATAACTCCGAAAGCCTTCCCTTTTAGATAGGAACTTGAAATTTTGAGAGCAGAAAGAAATTTTAGAATTAGTATAAGTTTGCTCAGGCATTTTTTTTGGACTACCCCCCGTTTATGAGCTATTAGGGGTCAAAAATTTAAAATTTTGCTATTTTTAAACACTTGTAACTTAAGAACCTGCACACATTTTACTTCGGTAAGATATAAAAATTAAAGCTCCAGTAATATATTTTTGTTATTATTATTACGTGAGTTATTATTACGTGAGTTAACTGTTTCTTTTAGTTGTATAGAGTTACAGAGTTACAGCCCCTCAAAATTGCAAAAAAGCTCCATTTTCAAATGTATATATCTCAGGTTCTCTGTAATAGTTTTACAATCAAAAACCGGTAGAAGATGGAAAATGTTGTTATCTCTGTAAAACAATATCAAAATTATGCAATATTTTGTAATTGACTATTTAAATTTACTGTTATGTGAAAACCACATTTTACATGAAATCACTTTTTTCATAACTCCGGCACGCTTTCAGATAGGGACTTGAAATTTTGAGGGCAGAAAGAACTTTTAGAATTAGTATAAGTTTGCTCAGAAAATTTTTCTAAGCAACCCCTTGTTTATGAGCTATTAGGGCTCAAAAATTGGAAATTTGCTATTTTTAGGCACCTATAACATAAGCACCTGTACAAATTTTTCTTCGGCAAGACATAAAAAAAGCCGGATTTATAGACCCTAAAAATTCGGGAAAAGTCCTATTTTAACATTTTTCTTACATGAAATTTTTAACTTTTGGTGCAAGTTACAATTCTACACAATTTCTATTGTTTTTTGGAAATGTGCGCTTTTAAAAACGTTTGGTTTACATTCTACCTTGTGTTATTTTTATTTTTGAATAATTTTGATAATAATTTAATTTTAATAATAGAATATAATTAATAATAATCAAAAAAAGGGACTGTTTTAAAGAAATTTAATTAAAAATTATTTAATAATAAATTATATGAAAATTAGTGAAAAAATTTAATAATCAGTTAATTATATAGTTATGAAACCTTTAAAAAATAACCTTTATAAATATGTATATACATATATGTATATATATATGTATGTACATATAATATTATCATATTACTATAAGATATTACTTTATTATTTCTATAAAAAGAAACAAAAAAAACAAAACACTTAAAATTATAACAAAACATAAAAACCAAACAAATATTAAAAAATTCTTTAAAATCCTTATAGGCACCATTTATTTAAAATGGTCTCTACTTATTAACAGACCAACATTAACATAATCAACAACAACAAAAAAAATTAACAAATTCTTTTTTTTTTGTGTTTTTTTTTTCTTGTTTTTATGGAAACAACAGTAATTTTTTTTTTCTTCTTCTTTTTATTTTGGTTTGTTTCTTTTATGTCTTATTTTAAATTTAAAAGGAAATGGTATGCATTAGTTCTTCAAAGTCACGGAAGGTGACAAAAAAATGATTCAGAAGTTACAAGTATTCTTGCTGAACAGATGTCTGCGCATTATAATATGTAAAATATTCTGGCCACGGAGAATCAAATCCAACCAAAATCTTTCCAAAAAAACAACAACTTATAGAGCTAGTTATCAGGAATAGAAAGTTTAGCTGGATAGAGCATCCGATAAGAAAAAACAACTTAATCGCCAAGGAAGCTCTCGATTGAAATCCTCAAGGCTAAAGAAAAGTGGAAATATCTAAAACTACATGAAGAAGAACAATAACAAAAGAAATGAAGAAACAGACAAAATTTGGATATAAATTAAGGCGTTAGCCGAAAACAGAGTTAGATACAGAGGTTTTATGGAAGCTTTATGCTTCCCAAAGTAGTAGAAAAGGGGGGGGGGGAGTTATTGATAGTTAAATATTTTAACATTTTTTTTTAATCAAATTTCATATTCTTTCGTTATCTGTTAAATTTCTGTTTTTTATTTTTTCTGTATAAAGGTTTTTTTTTTTTTTAGAATTATAATAAAGCAAAACTTTATAAAAGGTGACAGTCCTTTTCAGTTTGAAAGAACATACGATAAAGCAATTCCTTAACCAAGCAATAAATTAATTATATTACCAAAGAACATTTCACAACCTATCGTTGAGTCATAAAAGAGAGGTGGAGTTTAGTGGATATAATTTCTATACACTTATAGAAAATTCCTGTTCGTTCCATTCTTTTTTAGTGCCTTTCGATGACTACCATTTAGCCTCTCAAAAAAAAAAAATCATCAAATTTTATCTAAATGCTCTAAAATCAAACTAAGGAAAAGCAAATATTTATTAGCTTCATTATTTGTTAACAGAACAAGGAGAAATACAATTCAAAGAATCAGATATAGTATAAATCTCGAAATATTAAACCGTTATTGACGATAAAAGCATAGAATCGATATTATTGTCCTTTATTATTCGAGAATTTCTTTTAAAAAAAATTTTTAAATAATGTAAATACTAAAAGAAGTCAAAAAATTTGATAATACATACTACTTTCGGAAAATTCCACTTATCTTATGATTTAAAGATAATGTCCTTAACAATATATACAGTATTTTTTTGTGTTAGCAGTATAACAATACTTTCACATTTTAGACAATAATTTACTTTATATAGAGTTATTATATAGTAAAAAAATTAAAGAAAACTTTTATTTAGGGTTTTCCTTTTTTTTTTTCAAAGATTTCGAATTTTAAAGTAACCATCATTAATTAGATACAAATTAAAAGTTGTCTGAATTTTATAAGGGATTTAAAATAAAGACCAGCATGTTTTTAAAAATTATAGTTTTGTATTTTATTTTATTTATTTATTTTTGTTTTGATAAAGGTTTATATATTTATAAATTAAACGATGCCTGCATATTTATTTAAATAAACCATTTTTTAACAGTTCATTTGATAACAGTTAATAAACAGTTAATTAGTTTAAAAGTGGTCTTATTTTATGTCAAAGGATTTATTTTTCTTTAAATTTAATTTCTTATTAAATTTTTTTGTGGTTTAAAAATTAAAATTGTATCTATAATACGATCCATTTTTCAATACCAGCACAAGATATTTTAGTTATGTCCTTTTTAAGGAAACTTATAATACAATCATTTGTAAAAGTATTTTCATATTTATTTCTCAGATTTCAATGGATGTCTAATGGATTGATAATAAAAACGATATGATGAAGAGTAAAAGTAATAGATATAAGATAGTGATCGTTGTTTTGAGTAATCAAGGAGACCCCTAAAAACGCTATCGATAAATTGTCTATCTACTATATCTTTCTACTTTAAATCGCCTTTTAGACTAGGTGATATTAAGAAACCCAGGAAATTGAAGACAGCTGAACCTTTCGAACATGGTTATGAAGTTTACAGTCATTAACGAAAAAAATAAGAAATAATTTTTAGATAACGAAAAAAGCAGAATCCTTTATTTTTTGAATAGTAAAACTTTTTTTAATTTTCTTGAATTTATAACTTAGTTCTTAACTAAGTTTATTACATAACTAAAAAAATACTGATACCGATTAAAATGACTTTATAAAAGCGTTATAGTTAAGGTTTAAAACAAATTTCGAAATGATTTTTCTACTGAAATATCCTTTTTTTGCTAAAAGTTTTAATTTTCCAATTGTTTGTCTTTTCATTGCACAATTCACTTTCAAGTATTCTCAAAATATAAACTTTTATGGAAAAGATTCCTTTTTTTTTATCGGAGATAAAATACTTCTGGGTCATTTTTCTTTTAAAAAAAAAAAATTGACATATTGATTAGGTTTTATAGGATGGTATTAGTGACTTACTAATTTAATTTTTTTAATTTCCTGTGTAATCTAATTAAATTTGTAAGTTATCAGATCTTAGTTTTCCTTTTAAAATTCTATGTATCTATCCGGTTGATATTATAAGATTAGTGTTATTAAAATCATCCTGCACCACAGTTTTTTTTAGTTTTATATTGGTCCAATCAAAATCATCGTAGGCAAGCGATTTATAGAAACTAGGATTTATTATTTATACTTAGCAGCTTATATTAAAAATATTGCATTTGAAATTATCTGGAGATTTTCAATACGTTATCTACAATACAATTCTTTATAGAACCTTTGTATAGAAGTGTTCTTGGTTAAAACTTAGAATTATGAAAATAAAAAATTCTTTAGATCTTAAAGAGACAAAAAATGTCATATACTTAGTATAGTCACATAATATTGTTGCTATAGCAAAAATGATTTTTAAGACTTTTGACTTTATATTGCCATCTTGTGGGGTTCTTAATGCTATTATAAAAAAAATAAATAAATAAACAGTAAACAAAAAGCTTAATAACCAATTGACAATGAAAAATTTCTTAAGAAAACCACGAACAAATTAAAAATTAGTAAATTAATTTTATTTTATTTTCGAAAATTAATCAAAAAAAAAAACAACAAATTATTTTTTCTCTAATTTTTCATAGGAAATTTAAATACATTGAAATGTAGGTATGGAGTAGGCGGCAGGCGTAGGATCAATTGAAAAATTATTTATTTTTATTAAAGAAAAAAAAACCACATATTTTAAAATGAATAAACTTAAAAAAAAAAAAAAAAAAAACAATATTTAAAGCTCATAGCAACCTAAATAATAGTGAATACCTTTAACATAGAGAAGAATTCAACGATTTTTCATTTATACTTTGAAGGAAAAAGAATTTATTAATCTTCTTAATGGTTTTAAAATGAAAAATTTCGTTAAAAAAAAAAAAATTCTTTAACTTTACCATATAATTTGTTTTTTTTTTTTTTCTCAAAAGGCTACCAAACCATAAACACGCTAGATTCAACACAATAATAAGTAATATTGCTATTGTGATCCTATTATTCCTTCAGCAGCTCCACCTTTATCACAACTATATAGTACACATAATAATTAAATTTATATATTATATATACATATATATATAAATATATATGATGTATATATATAAGAATGCTATTTGTTAAAGAATTTAAATTCTGAATATTTCTTTTTTGAATTATATATTTATATTCCTTTGCTCTAATTTTCTTTTCTTTGTTACTTTTTTCCTCCTTATATCTCTTTTCCCCTTCCCCCTCATATTCACATTTTATTTATATTTTCTTTTTGGTTTTTCTACTTTAGATGTTGCATTGCTTTCTTTCTGTGTGCGTAATATATTCGTGATTATGGATAATATGGGCTGTTGTTTTTAAGGACTATCATGAAGGTGGTACCTTTATAATATAAAAAAAAAAAAAATTTATAATATCTGGTCAGAAAGGCTCAAGAAATTTATTTCTTTCAACATTCACTACTTTAAAGTTTACCTTAAAATTAAAAAAGGAAAAAATAAAAATTTTTTTTTTTTTGCATTGCAGGATAGGAAGTATAATACAAAATTATTTATTTTTATAGTTAATAATTCTTATATTTTTTCCACTAAGGTAAATTTTTCCTCCTTTCATGTTTTTTTTTAATTTCAATTTGTAAAACACAAAAAAAAACATACCTAGCTTCTACTGGTAAATAGTAACTGGTATTAGATAGATAATAAATATCAATTTAAAATTAATAAAAAAAAAAAGAAAAAAAAAGGATATTTTAACAAGATACCATACCGTTTTATTGAAAAACTTTAAAAATGAATCAGTTATACCTACTGTGAGCTTTTTTAACTTTAACTGGTTTTAACTATTTATTATTTTTTTTTTAGTACTCATATTTTATGGTATAACCAAGGGTCTATCACTATTCCAATATAGAATATTCTTTTTATCTTTTAAATGTTTTCATAAGTATTATAAAACTGAAATTTGGTTTAGTTATTAAACTTTCGAATTTTGATGAATTTTGATTTAGCGACCTTGTACTTATTGTTTCGCTTTTTTTAAAGATAATCGGTTGGTAACGTGTTTGTTATTCGATATCTCCATCAAGGTTTCCACCTTTGATTATGTACATTAGATATGGTTGGTTGGTTTAGATGGCTGGCCACCGCCACTCATGGCCACCGTGACTCCAATTAGCGCGTTAGCACCGTTTTGCTACCACTTCCGTGACCACAAGGCTTATAATAGGGCTATATTATGTTTTGGGTATATTTTCATATAATATACATTGGGTATATTTTCAGATAACTCAGTTCGGTCATTTCCAGTCTAAAATTAGCAAAATTTATGTTAATATATTTCTCTGTTTGATTTATTTGCTTTAATTTAATTTTAAAGTTCAACGTTAACATTTTTCTTCCGATGCCTATATCCACAGTTGGATGTCGGCGTGATTTTATGTTGAGGTGACGCTCATTCTATGTGTTGCTGTGTGAACCAAATATCCAATTATGCGTAAGCCAGTTCATTCGCAAGTATTTCTCAGCCATGATAGCGGTTTTTTTCTCCCACACCTCGTCTTTCTGTTATTCTACCTTCGACAATAAGCTGTAGTAATCTATATTTTATTCCTCGCATTATATGGCCAAAAAAAGCCTTTTTTTCGGTTTTCAATTATTAAAAGCAGTTTTCTTTCTTTATGCAGCGTACGTAGGACCTCTATATATTTCTAACGTGATCTGATCAATATATCTTTAACAAACGTCTATAAGCTAAAAACTTAAATGCTTCTAATTTGTTCATAACAGAGTTCATTGCAAGGTTTTATAAGGTTCAATTTCTTTTGGAAGCTCTTTGCAAATTCTAGCATAAAATTTAATTATTATTGTTTTAACAGAAATGTGCATATTTAGCACACGATGGATTATATCCCTATCACTAAAAAATGCACATATACATTGTACAGTAAATAAATTTTCCTGTGGCATTATTCGCCGACTATAGACTATAGTATCTAGGGTGTTAACATCAAATTGTTGTGGCAAAAAGTTTTATTTGTTAAAATTAACAAGAACATTGAGTTTTTAAAAGAAAAAGCCATACTGGTAGAGGAACATATAAAAAAAACAAAGTACAGTAGGTTGGGTATTCTTTGACCGTTTGAGGCCGTTTGAATTGAACAAAAATATGAAGTGCTTTAAGCTATTTAATTTAATAGGTATATAACATAAAATTTAATTATTTATAATGTTAACATGAAAAAAAAAACACAAAAGAAATTAAGTTATTAAATTAAATTTTAAATCATTTTTCAAGAAACCAGAAAACTTCAAATTATTTTTCGTCATAAAACACTTAAAAGCGTATTACACTCTAAAATTCATTAATAAAATCCGGGCTAATTTTTAATTTAATTGGATTTTTCTTTAAAGTTGAATATAAAAAGAAAAAAAAATAATTTTTAATTTTCTGGAATTTTATTTTACAGAAGCAAACACAAAAATTTTTTTTTTATTTCAAATTTATATTTTATTTTACATATAATTTTCTTTTTTTGTAGAAAACATTCACACATTTTGTTTTCCACTATATTATTACTTTTCATATGTGTAGAAACTTTTCCGCCATGTGTATAGGAACTTTCAGTATTTCTATGCCATTTTTGTTTTGTCAGAGGAAAACCAAAACAAAAACATAATTTTCTTCATTTAAAACATAACAACACAATTATTATTTGATGTAATTTTATGTTAATATACACACAATACATAATATATTATAAATAATATATAACATATTATGTAAATATGTGCACTTTAAATTGTTATTGTAATAATAATGAAAAAATATCCTTTAAATTTTTCCTTGCATGCATTTTGTTAAATAGTTAAAGCACATTTATTGCTCGCTATATTTAAATTATATATACGATTAAGTATATATGTATATATGTATATTTATATACGTAAATATGTATATGTATGACGAAAAATAATTTATGAAAATGATGTCAGTCTATAATAAGGTTTTCAAAATAGTACAAAACATTTGATTATAAGTTTATATTTCGAGATTAGACTGTAGTTTCAATTGAGATACTAAATTGGGTCATATCTTAAAAAATTGCACCCTTGTTTCTTTTTGAAATGTTTTAAATTGAGGTATTTATCAGAAAAACTATGTACTCATATAAGGATAAGTGTTCCTGTTTGACGGCAAAGGCCAAGTGAAGAGAATGTTTATTAGACGAATTGCTCTGTTTTGCACTTTATCAAGAAATCCTGACGCCGTTGTGGTGGTTTCCATCCAAATATGTGCATTGTACTCCATATTTGGTCTTATATATGTTTTGTAGATGTTGTATATATATGTTTTGTAGAAGAACACCAGAATTAAGATTGAAAATTAATCCGGCTGATTCTGTAGCTACCTTTTACTATTAGATACCCCAATTTATCTTATTTATTTCTAAGTTTAAAGTTTTTACCACTTGTACAAAATACTGTCACTTTGCGTTCAAAGTTTTCTTGGAATTTCATATATAAGAAAAATGTCTAAAATACAATGAAATCCTATATAATTAAAAAAAAAACCATTAATACATGTAATATTATAATATATGCTTTAAGTTTTCCATTTTATTTTAAATAAATTTGCACAGGTGTTTAAGTTACAGGTGTTCAAAAAAAGCAAAATTTCAGCTTTCGAGTTCTAATAGTTCTTAAATAGAGTAAGGTACAAAAAACATTTTTAAAGTAACTTATTTGTCATGCATTATCTGAAAGTTAATTAATCTGTTATTTATAAAAATTTTAAGATTCTAACTTAAAGAAATAATTTTATCTTCACATAACGGAATATTTAAATACTAAATTTAAAAAAAATTTATAATTTTGACATTTTTATGATTTATAAATCCTGTCGTTTTAAAATGAAAAAATATAAAGCAGAACCAGATATATTATCATATTATAATAGGACTTTTTCTAATTTTGAGGGACTTTAACTCCGAAACCATTTATAATTAAGAAAAGCTGGCAACACAATATGTAAAAATGTAATATAGGAACTTCAATTTTTTATGTCTTACCAACGAAAAATTTGTATAGGTGTCTAAAAAAAGCGAACTTTTTTTAGTCCAAATAGCCCTTAAACAGGTGGTGATAGAAAAAAATTTATTAACGCAACTTATGCTAATTCTGAAAGTTCTATTTATTCTATCAAAATTTCTAGTGTTTTTCTAAAAGCGTTTGCTTTTTCTAAAAGCGTTTTCTAAAAGCGTTTAATTGGCGATATACTTAAAGACGATTTTCGGATTGAAAATTTTAAAAAGCTATTTGTATTCAAACAAACTTAATATTAACTTTGTAATAAGTACTTCATTCTTTAAATTTCCATTTTATTATTTATTATTTATGATCTTCGTATTTTTGTACAACCCTTGCGTCTAAAATACGTTTAAAATAATTTTTATAAATCGGGGCTTTAGAATAATTGGAAAATGAAATTGAAAGGAAATTTCAGAGAATTTTACGTTTCGAAGGAAATTTACTCAAAATATTGTTTTTTACAATGCACCGATTCTAAAAAAGCGACACTGGATAAATCGCAAATCAGAACTGAATGCGTAATAATCAGTATTAAGTAATGACATTTTATCTAATTTCCAAACCAAATACTGACAGTATTGGCATTACACAGCAAATAAATTTGTGGAATACAATGCAAAAGTGAAACACACAGTATCCACGTCGAGTGTTTTTATCGAAAAATAAACCTAATGAATATTTTTGTCTCTAATCGATACCACCATGAAATAATAGGGCTTAATACTTTTTCTGAAGTTTATCCCTTTTATTTATAATTAAAAATTAAATATTTTAAAATTTTTAAAAATTAAAAACGTTGATTGTGTTATATTAATAAATGCAGTTCATAATACATTCCAAAAATAATGTTTTAGTTAATTTAATGGTAAGAAGCAAAAAAACAACAAACAAACAAAAATAATATTAAGAAAATATTGTGTTACATACATACATACATATGTATATAAAAATCAAAAATATAATTAAATTAAAATTCTTTATTATACAAACTGCAAAAAATTTGTTGTTTTCTTATTATTATAAAACTAAATCATGTTTTTATTCAAAAATCTTTTAAATTTTAAAATTTAATTAAATTTTTGGAAATATTCTTTTATAATTTATTTTTCTTCAAAAATAATCTTATATTTAAGCCCGCAAATTTTAATTTTATAATTATTTTGGTAATGTCGTTTTATTTATTTGTTACTGTAATTTAAGTTTTTCAGTGTCAAAAACAAAAATTTAAACTAAAATGAAGTTTTTGAAAATATACCCATTTCATTTAATTGATAGTATTATATTTTTATTTTTAAAAATTACAGAATTCACGAAATTCTGACAGAAATACATATACATATATAAAACAAAATGATTACCGTTATCTGCATAATCGGAGCATAATATGTCGGGTATTGTTTTATAGTTAAGTCATAATAAATGTAATTCGAGTGGTCGAAAATATAAAATAAAATTTTTTATTATAGTGGTTGTTTCACGATAAATTTTACACAGAGCGGGAGGTTAGAGAGATGGACAAATGTTTATTCCTAAAAGTTTTTGAGATAACGGTGATCAAAGATTTTTTTATGTATTTGTGTTTAAAAAGAATAATTATATCATTTTGCATACGTATACATATAATATAAGAAGCTAATTGTTGAAGCTGAAGAAGATTTTTTTAATACTTAATATTATTACTTTTCGTATGAAGCTCTTACCGATCGTTAACTTTCGAATGAAACTCTTACCGATCGTTAACTTTTGAATGAAACTCTTACCGATCGTTAACTTTCGTATGTAGCTCTTACCGTTCGTTAACTTTCGTATGAAGCTCTTCAAAATATTTCCTCCCAGTTGTATAGTAATAATTTCTTAAAATTGGATAATGGTGATAACTTTACGTTTTTTTTTCTTGAATAAAGGTGATTTTTTGATAAAAAGACTGGTATTAACCCTACAGAACTCGCGCAAGAGTTTTTTCATAAATATTTACGCTGGGTAATATTGACCCAAATTTTTGAAATTCATAAATGTGTGTTAATCAGAATAGATACGTTTTGTTTTTTTTACAAATTATAAAGTATTTATTTTAATTATATTTTATTAAATTTATTAACATGACAATTACTTATTGCTTCAGAAAATATTAAAACTCAGTTACAGGTAAAATGAGGAGTATATAAACTTCAGAAAAAAAAGTTATTGGTTTTTAAGATCCATTTGGGTGAAAAAGTACATGAAGTACGTATGAAGGCGAGTACTGAAGTATGTATACATTTTTCTTTTTTAAATTTATAATTTTGCAATAAGGATCACGAGTTGCTTTTTTGGAAATTTATATGAAAGTTAATAATATTAAATATATTAGCAAAATAAATCTTACATGGAAAAGGATATTGTATTGACTTTTTTTAAGATATAAACGAGCATGCTTGGAACACTGTTATCTCGAAAACTGCCATAATTGACATCCCCTACCCTAGAATTTTTTATTTAGTTTCAACATTCCTTTCATCTTCTTAAATATTCTTGGGACAGAAAGAAAAAAAGAAATTTTCATCCTTCTAAACAAGATAGCATTTATCAGCTTCCATATTTGATGCCAATTATTTTAAAATTATATCCATATTATGTAAAATAATATATCTGGTATGTTATAATATGTAAAAAGAAGAAAAATTGTAAAGTATACTAATTCAACTGTAAGGCATACTAGAATAGTTATCCTAGTAGGATATCCCAGCATGAACATAATATGATATTTCTATAAAATTTGTGTGAATTAATTTGTATGACAGTTGCTCGAAGCCGTTGTCCCGAACCTACCAAATTTTAAAGAAGTTATTTCCATAAAACAAATTGATCATCTTTTATAAATTGTCGGCAGGCTAACTTAATTAAATTCCAAGGTAAGCAAGCTACTTAAACCTGTTCCGCTAGAGCATCCAAATTTCAAAAAAGTACTATTCCAATAAAACTTTACAATTTTTTAGAAAATTTCAGATGGCAACTTTATCAAGTACCCAAGATATAAGGATATAAATTATGTTTATATAAAAAACGATATTGTATGGCAACTAACCGAGCTTGCTGCTCTACATGACTTCTTTTCACAAAATTTAAAATACATTGCTGCAACAGTAATAGACACTGAATTATTTATGAGCGCTCGCCTTCTTTAAGATGTCACAAACGTAATGCGAATTTTATTATTGGCTAAGAACTTTCTTTGTACAAATATAATAACTTCGTTAAAATAAATTATTATTTTTACTATTTAAATGACCGTAGCTGAATAATAATTAAATTGGGTATTCACACGAGCAGATTTTTATCGTAAATATTTAATTTTTTAAAAACAAAAAGGGAAGACTTTTTTTGAAACTGTTTCATTTTTGAATTTAATTGGCATAAAAATTTTAATTTTCTAACGAAATGTTGCTTCCGAATTTCCAAATTTTAAAAGATAATAAAAAAAAAGAAAATGGGAAAAATAAAACAAAAAAAATTTTAAAAAACTATTTATTGTATAAATTATTAAGTCATTAAGTTAAAAAAAAAAAACAATTTAGCTTTTAAATGAAATTAACAGAATAGAAATCGTAACACCCAATCAACCTAAAATATATTTAAAGATTCTTAACACATTTTTAATACCTACTTAAAATATAGTTGAAAGATTGTACAAAAAACAAAGAAAACAAAAAAAAAACCCACCGTAATAAAATATGGAAAAGGTAAATAAAATTAATTATTATGTATTAACTTTTCCCTATATGCATATATAAATATATATGTATACAAATAAATATATAATATGCATTTGATTTTAACATATAGTTAATATCTATTCTACATTTAGAGAAACTTTTTGCCATATACTTTAGGTAAAAACTTTTTTGAATAAATTATTAAATATCTTAATTATAAATTGTACTTATATAGCTTTGCTTTAATACTAACATTTTCTTAGGGAATTTAATGGAAAAACTTTAGGTACGAAATAAAACAAAAAAAAAAAACATATTTTTGCACTAAAATTTATTATTTTTCTACCAAATTCAAATAAATTTTTAACTTTAAGAAGTTTGAAAAAAAAAAAAATAAGTTTTATATAAAAAATTTATAATTTTGTTAATACCAGAATTATTTTATTTTTAAATAAAATATAATAACAAAGAAAATTACAGATTTAATTATTTTTTTTAAGGTCCATTCTGTTTTATTATCTATTCAACATGAATTTATGACATTTATTTATAAAACAACTTATTGCCAAATCAGCCCCTTGTTAAATTTAATTTAACGTCAATGGATATGTTTCTGAATAGTTTGAGGAAAATCAAAGTTGGGAGGTTTTCAGAATTTTATTCTGAAATAATATGGAAATTCCACTTTATAAAAACCTCATTGGTATACCTTTACCTTTACAAAACTTAATTTGACATCTTCACATCGTGTTTCTGAAAAGTTTGAGACAATTCGAATTTGGAAGCTTTTCAAAAGTTTATTCTAAAATAATGAAATAATTGGAATTTCAAGGTTGTGAAAAAGTATTAGTTGGGTAGTAGTACCCCATTTCAATAAAAATAAACTACATATGGTTGTCTTGCTTAGCAAAACGGAATTTAACAAGAAGGAATTTGTCAATTGAAGAAATCAAACCACGTGGTGGTGTTAGGTTAAATGACAATTTTGAGCAAATAAAAAATTAAAAATAAAATTCAGTTAAAATTCAATTGTGATTTTTAAAATATCTAACAGAAGAGATGCTTTTACAATATGGGAATTCTAATGTGATTTATTGGGAACTAATAATGATATAGGTAATTAATTAAAGAACTTCTTAAATGTTCATTCATTACCATAAAAAAAAATGGTTTGTTTAATTGTTCCCAAATACATTTTGAACTAAATCACTGAACATTTTTATAGGTTCGTAATAATAAGTTTGATTGTCGTATTCTTCTTTAATGTTTTCTTTTTTCACTTTCTTTATATCTGATTGCATTTTTATAAAAATATCATATGAATTAATGTCCTTATTTCTTATTTATATACGTATATCATAATTGTATTAATCCATTTTGTTTTCCTAAAGAGATGAAAATCTTCTAAAGACACCAAGAATAACTCCTTGGCAGTATCAGATTCTTACTGACTAAACCCACCTTCCCCTTTATTCAATATATTAGGATGAAACGCGTAACTGCTAAAGTATAATGGGTAAGGAGAAGGGAAAGGATATTAAAAGATAAGGATCCACAAATATTGATTTGGCAGTGGGACTGTAAGAAAAGAATGAAACCGCTTATTGCTTACTAGTGCTTTTTTGAAAGAAAGATAGCTTCAATGTAGCAGCTTTTATTATTATTATTATTATCTTTGTTAATTTTATGATTACTTCAATAAAGTTTTTTTTGCTGTTATAGAAAACTCAAGATAAATTCAAGAGTTTAGAACAGAGAACAGAAATTTTAAACTTTTCCCATTCTTTTTCAAAATTGTTTGTTAAGTTTTAATAAAATATTCATTTAACAACTTCAAAAACATCAGATTTTTATTAGACTATAGTCAATCTTATGTTTACAAAAATAAAAAGCTTGACATTTAAATTTTAAATTTAAAAAATTTAATTTCATTTAAATTAAAAAAAAAAAGAATAAATAATGAAAGAAATAAATGTTTCATTAAAATTTTCATTTATTTAATAATTTTCTTTTCTTAGGAAAAACATATTTAAATTTTCATTAAATTTTTAAGCATTTTATGTATTATGAGCCGGCTTTATTTTTAATTTTTTTTTTCTTTTTTGTCTTTTTAAACCTAAAAGAAAATTTTTGTAAGTTAGAAATTCTTTCTCGTCTATTTGTTTTCTTTTATTTCCCATTTTTTTTTTTTTTTTGTGGAAGAAAAATTGTTTTTAGATTTTCGTAAATCGTCTTTAAAAATAACAAAAAGAAAAAATAATTTTATTAAATAATAATAACAATTTATCTTATTCTACATATATATATATATATGTACATATATATATATATCTTTTTTTGCTAATAATGAAAATGGTGAAACATTAAACGCCATTTTTTGTTTTCTTTTTTTTTAAAAAAAAGGAAAAAACAAATAAAAAATAATGATGTACTGAATATTTGTTAAAATATCCCTGTAAAATTTGTTTACCTATTATTCTTGAAATTAATGTATATGTATGATTATAATTATAATATATATATACACTTGTATATATATAGGTTAAATTATTTCTATTCCTGAAAATTATTTTTGAATGTTTTAATTTTTAAACGCCTACAAATATGCAATATATAAAATAATTTAAAATAAGATTTATAGGAGGAGATAAAGGGTATTCGATGGCTTAGTGGTTAAACACGTGGTTTATTAATAGAAGGAGTGTGGATTTAAATTCTGCACCTATACAGATTCAGCAAATTATTTTAAGTTCAAGGAAAGCAACTGAAAAAGTACGAAACTGCCTTTCAACCAAATGTAAACCGTTTTAATTTTACATTTTTTTTTTGCCACTTCGATAGCATAGGATAAAATCCCGTGAAACTATAAATTTCAATTAGGCGTTGATTAATCGGCTGTAAATATTTTACAAGATTCTGTTACGGATATATTTTAATTTCTGTGCCATCTTATTATCTTATACAAGAATTATTTTATTTTTATTAATTACAAGGCTGTGTAATTTCCTGACCCCATTTACATGGCAGAGAAATGTGTTAAAAAAACAATAAATAATGTATAATGTAAAATAATGTAATATAAATTAATAATAGTGTTTAACTTAATCAAAAATTGATTCTTGATTAATACTATACAATGTCACGTTTTGCTCTTTAAGCTAGTTCATCAAACAATAATTTTAATGTGAGAGAGTTTCGACCTTTTACATACTTTTTAATAATAAACATTTGGCATGAATTCTTTTTCTGTAACTTATTTATAAATTTTTAATTTCAAATATTTAAATGATTTGATTATTTGATAGAAATCATTTTATAATGATTAAAATACAAAAAAAAAAAACAAAAAATGATGATGTAAAAGAATGAGCTAAAATCTAAGTGACTAGATCTTAAATAGAGAGTGCTTTCAAAACACTTTATTGAAGTAAATGGTTAGAGAAGGGTAAATTAAATTACCTTTTGTAAAATTATATCGTAACATAAAAAGATTATGATGATAATGATTCACGAAGAATTTAAATATACATATTTTTTACTTTTATTCCAAAAAGTTTTATTTCATCAATTTATTCTTATGAAAAATTTTGTTTATTACACATACATACATATATATTTACTATGTTTTATTCTCTTCAATTAATTTCCTTTTTCGTTCTGTTATTGTTCTTGATTTCCCCAAATAACTGTCCTTTTTTCTTAACTTCATTCATTTTGATAAGTGTTTGAAAGTAGTTGATAGGCAGGTTGACAGGTTATTTTTGTAGTTGTGTTGTTTTGTTTTTTCTTTAACCTAATTATTTTAACAATATTCTTAATTTTTTTAATTTTTTGTTTTTTTAAAAGGACTAAGACTATAATTTTTTGAATGTAAGAGTTGCAGTATAATAAGATTGCAACTTATTCACTATGCGTATTCACTGGTACCATTGAATTTCTGAAGGCTCCTTTAATTAAGTTTTACCTATGAATTCTCTAACAACTCATCAAATTGGATTTCTTAAATAAAATTCGTATGTTATTTCGGAAATAATTTATGATTACAGTTTCATACATAAGTAGTATAAAATTTGGAAAATTGGCCGACATTTTTTTATAGTAAAGTAAAGTTTTGTTTGTGGAATAATAAAATGGAAAATTGGGTATTAGTGGTATTAGTTTTAATACTATGTTTTGGGCCATTTGTAAAATACATAGATGCTATTTTACGGAAATTAGGTATCCCTACAATATTATTGGTTAAAATACCATTTATCTTATTAAGAGCTACGTTTTTCTTAATAAATCGAATTTTCTATTTATAAATGCCTAATTATGGTATACGAGTTGTTTTTTTTAATTCTCTAAAAATAATTGTTTTATTAAAAGAAATGTCTAAATATCTCACATTATCTGCCCAAGGTATCGAAATATTATTCAATATTACGTTGGTAAATGAAATAAGAGAAAGGTACATTTTATAAGTAAAATATATGGTGCTGTTATTTTGAATATGAATTGTAATTTTTCAAATTTTGAAAATATTGTGAACCGATATTTAATCCATTTTGCAAATTATTTGTAATATCAGCGCTGTAAACACACATTGTAAAGTACAAACATCGGATGTGGAATAATTTCAGCTTGATTTGTAGGTGACGTGATATAAGACCTTGCGAAATAAATCTACGGCGGTGTTATTTCCGATTTAATAAGAAATAGAACTCTGGCGTCTTATTTCTGATAGTAAATGAGAAATAAAGGAGTTATATATAGACGCCGGCGTCTTACTTCTATGAAAAATAAAGATGTTATTTCCGAAATGTTATTTCTTATTAAATGTGAATTAGCACATCTGAGGCTTTATTTCGTAGGGCCTTATTTCTCGTCACCAGATTTGTATACGTATTAGATGTTATTGCACTTATAAAAACCTTAAATTTTTTTGTCACAAACCAAGCTTTGTATCATTTTAATTAAATAAAAATTGGTTAGTTGATTAAAAATAAGACCATCATGCCGGATCTTAATAGCTCTTAAATCAAAAAAATTAAAGTTAATTTTAAGATACAGTTCCTAAATCAATAAAATTAATTGTATCAGAATACAAATTATATCCTATAGTCATCAGTATCACATATAACCATATTAATTATTTCTTTTGTTTTTTTTTCTTTGAAAAACTCCAGCAAATCCTTATGTTTTTAAGTAACTAAGTATATACATACTTATATTTATATATATATGTATGTAGATGTGTTTTTGAAAATATACAAGAAAATAACATTGACTACGTTAAAAAAATAAAATTAAAAATATAAAAAACAAGAAAAACATGTTATAATACACGCGTTTTATTTTAAAACTAAAGAAGTGAGAACTGATTTCAGACAAGCTAGAGTAGTAGTAGGTCAGTTGGAATAAACAAAAAGTTATTAAATTTATGTTTTTTATTTCTCTTTCTTATTGTTGTAGAATAAAAAAAAAAAAAACACAAAAATTGTTTTTAACAAGGGGCTATTTTTAATAAGAAATGGTATATGGATAAAACATTTTAACAGGATTTAACAGGATTTTTTTAAATTGCATTTTATATTGAGTAGAATTTTAATACATTAAAAGATTTATAAAATAAATGAGAATAACAATTTTTAAATTTTGTAATTAATGTATTTTTTAAAGATATATTTTCAAAATTTTGTTTAAATATGTTAATTTTTATTTCCTTTAATCCAGACGTCATTAAAAACAATTTATTTTTCACTTCTCAGCTTTAAATTTTTCTTTATAAAATTTTCTCATTAATTTTAATTGGAGTTGGGGTCTAATTCTAAATATAATGTTTTCATAGTTTGTTTGTGATAATTTAGAACCGTTATACTTGAGGGCACTTACTTTTTCTACATATAACTCTGAAATTTCCCGCATATTTTAAACATAAACGAATAAAAATTCTCAGATATTTTTAATGCATTTTTTATGTTTTTTATTCCATCAGTTTAAAACCAACAGCTGGAACTAAACGTATACTAGACTAAAATACTTAAAAATGTAACCATTTCACAATTTATTTCAAGAAAATTCTAAATTATATACTGTTACTTTTTCATATTATATAAAAGGATTTCTTTGAGGTTTTTCTTCTCATCATATTGAAAAAAATTGGATTGTCCATTAAAACCCTGAAAACTGATTAGCATTTTAAGCTTTAAAAGAATTTTTGCAAAAGTAAAAAAAGAAACAAAATATTTTTAAAAAAGTTGAAACACTTCAGAGCAGAAATTGTAAAAAGGAAAAATCAAAAAAAAAAAAAAAAAAATTGTTTTAATCGTGCTCAGGTATTTCATGTTTACCGGATTCTTAAACTTTAATAGAAGTTATGCTTACAACATAGAAACATATATTATAATGTATTATTATATAATTGTTATGTATATAAGTTTATTGTACTATAAATATACATGAAAATATTATCGAACCATAGAAAAATTTTAACTTTTAATTTTAAATTTCAATGATCCATACATTCTTCTTTGTTATTTTTTACTCATACTTTTTTTTTATCTTAAGATTTTTTTTTTTTTTTTTTATTCTTTTTTGTTCGTATTTTTACAATAATTATAAAAAATGTAGCAAATTTTAGAAATTTTGAAAGCGATTCAATATTAGGCCTTGAATAAAATTTTTAGGATATTTAACAAAAAATGAAAAACTTTATATTGAATATTGTAGAGAAAAGGGAAAATTCCTGAAATTCTATTTTAAATTTTATATTGAATTGTAAAATTTAAATTTGTTCAACAGATTACATAAAAACAGAAACAAATTATAGAACAATCAATATGAAATGGTTTTATTGTAAGGTACAAAAGAATACCGGTGCAGTGACAGAACGCCCGGGGAAATAAAGCTCGCGGGCTTTAATTCCAAAAGTTTTGCAAATTAAGCCGCGGGCATTAATTCCTTTTTGAATTGGAATTAAAGCCCATAATTAAAAGCAATTAATACCCCCACGGGTCTTAATCCCTTTTGAATTGGAATTAAGACTTACACTATTATTTGTTATTAAAAGAAAAGAATAATAGAATATGTAGAGCAAAAACATTAGGAAGGATTTTAGAGTTTTGCATAAAAATTAAGGTATCCCATTTTTCCAGAATATTTACTAATATGTGCGAGTTTCTGAATTGGGGGAGATTTTAGAGTTGGTTACAAAATCAGCGTCGTATGCTTTTTCCAAAATATGTATATAAGTATAATACCTCTATTGTCAGCGATTTTGGGAGGGATTTTAGAATTGAATTCAAAATCAGGTTTATACGCCATTTACAAAATATTTAGATATATGCGAGTTTTGAATTAGAAGGATTGTCTACATATTCTGGTTACCAACTCTAAAATTTCTCCTAATTCAGAAACTCCTATAATAATCCTGATTTTGAATACCATATAATCCTGATTTTGAATACAATTCTAAAGTTCCTCCCAAAATACCTGAGCTATCCTAACATTGAGACAAAAGTCCCATTGGACTTCTGACTTATTGAAATGAGTCAAAAGCTCCAATGGGGCTTTTGACCATGGGACTTTTGACATGTCATCAAATAAAATCCAGTCAAATGAAATACAAACTCATGATAGTAACAGTAACACAAAGGAGTAACACAAAGTTGTTACTCAATGGGTTTCAATTCTTTTTGGAAATGGACTTAAAGCCCAAGATCTAGTGGAATTACGAGCCTTGGGTTTTAATTCTTTTTTGAAATAGATTTAAAGCCCACGGGCGTTAATTCCAAAAGTTTTGGAATTAAAGCCCGCGGGGTTTATTTTCTTGGGCATTATGTCACTGCACCAAGAACACCAGATTCGAAATGTTCTAAGTCTTTTAAAAAACTCAACATATTTAATACGAAAATACTACAAAACTGGGAATATTATAATTTTCTTATTAAAACCATAATTAAATACGAAGAAATATACTTCTAAAAAATTTCTCCACGAATTTTATTGAATCGACTATTTTAATTTTAAAATCTAAATAGTGTTAAGAAAATCATATAGTGGCATTATTATGGCCTTCAATGGTGGCTTTTGTAGATGCCACGAATTAGTCACTTGACCCTATCCTTATCAGCTAACCAAAAAATTGTAACAAAATCAAAAACAATAAACAAAAATTAAAAATTTTTAGGTATAAAAAATTAAAATTTAATTTTACCATACTATTCTACTCGAAACATTGAAATAAAATAAGAATAAGGAAAAAAAAAAAAAATAGAAAGTATGAAAAGGAAATCAAAAAGAAAAATAAAGGAAAATAAAATAGGACTTAAAAAAAAGAAATTAAATTTAAAAAATAAAAGCAACGAAAATAAATTATAACTACTATAAAAAAAAACAACTTTGAAAACTATTTTAAAAACTATAAGATACTTAGTCTAGCTGTTTCTAAAAAAATTTAACTTCTAGAACTATATATAAACTGTGTTTATCATATCTTTTTTTTTTTTAATTAAGATTTAATTTAATTAAGATTCTATTTTTAATTAAGTAATGAAAAGTTTTCAGTTAAATTTCATAAAATTTTCCCATACATTATAGTATCTAGTAAAAATCTTAAATTTAAAAGTATTAAAGTTCGAATATAAAGTGTACAGTATGTTTTTTTAAAGATGGTGTTAAAAATTTCTGTGGAATATTGTTAATTCTATATTAAAAAAAAACAAGTCAAATTCAATCACTATAACTTTAAAAAATGGACAAGGCAATATTTTGGATCCTATCTGTTTTTTTTTTTTTTGTTAAGTATGCACTGTTGATTCATCCCGTTTTAGTTACATGTAATACCTGCCAAGTTCTTTTTTTTTAACAAATTTTGCATAAAGAATATCCAGCAAAAATAATGAAGTTGCGTGAGGGTTCTCATTAGGAATGAAGTCAACAAGGGATTTGAAAATATTGATACAAAATTCAAATTACTGTGGATATCTCTTCAAAAGCTTAGAACATAATATCATAATATCAGTTGATAGCCTAAGGGTCTGGTTTGGTGAAGAAGGTGTTAAAAGGTTAAAAGTGAATTTTTCAAATAGAAAAAGAAAAATTAATTCAAAAAAGTACATGATGCATACATACATTTATTAAAATCAAAATCATGAAATCGATAATAACTTCTTAATGGCTCTATCAAAAAATGAGTTCCTCACACAAAAGCTAATTTTTCTTTCTGCAAAATTTAAAGAAAAAATCGGAAACACTTATGAACAGAGAACCTAAAACCATATTTTGGAACTTAAATTAAATTTTGATCAGTTGTTCCTAGTTTTTATGGAGCAAAAAAAAAAAGAAACAAATTATATAATAAACAGTTATTTTTATGTATTATCAGAAACTTTCTTTTTTCTTTTAATAAAATTTAAACCTTATAAACTGAACATTGCCAAAAGAATTTAATTCTTAAAATTATATATGAATTGAGTGGGTTGGTATGTTTAGGGTAGTTATCATTACAAAAAACAATTTCAAAAAATATATAAAAAGTCTAAGATTTACTAATATTAAAGAGAGTTTATCGAAGGAACCAGAAGTCAAAGAAGGTAAATCGCTTATTTTGTGTTGGGAAATTTATAAAAAAAACGTAAGCAAAAAAAAAAAGAAGAAGGCTTTTCTTAGATTTTTTTGCTTATTTATATTTGATTCTATCTTATCTGATAAAAAAATTTTTTTCTTTTTTTTTCTATATAATATTTTGTTTTTTTACAGTTATAAAAATTCCTTAAGGATTTCTCTCATTTTATTGACGAAGTTAAAACATTTTGAATTTTATTTAATTTGAAAAGAACAAAAAAAAAGAAAAATTAAAAAGAGGGAAAACTTCAAAGATCATCATAAGGAAAATTGTTTTCCCTTTTATTATCTTTAATGTTTTTTTTTTTTTTATTATTTCAGTTAATCGTTGTTTCAACATGATTTCATTTTGTATCCTTAAATGCGTTGTTTTTTATGGTTCGTATTTTGTTGGTTTTATTTTTTAAATGATTATCTTATTTTTTTTTTGTTTTTTTTTTGTTTTGGAATGAAAACTTTCATCTTTTCTCTTTCTGAAATGTGTAAATCTTTTCAAAAAAAAACAAAACAAAAAAAAAATTGTAAAAAATGATATGGTGTTTGAGTAGATTATAAGGTGTATCTAAAATGTATTAGTTTTATTAATGTTTTCAATTTTGTATATTCAAAAGATCATTAGGAAATGATTAAAAAATCCGATTAGGAATTTTTTTTTATCACAATGAAACTAGATGAAAATTGAGAAGAAACAAAAAAAAAAACCAATGTAAAATATAAATTAAATAACATAATGTTCATTTCTTACCGGAGATTGAGAAAATACAAAAGAATATAATTTTGAAACTTAATAACACACTGTATGTTTACATCCTAAGTATCTTTTTTTTTTGTTTTTCTGCTTGATTTTTGTTTGTTTTGTTTTCTTTAAAATGAAAATCATGAAAAAAAATTTTATTTATTCTTCATAGAAATGAAAATTACAAAAATAAGAAATCATTAAGTGCAATCAAAAATTGTTTTATGCCTAATTTTCATTATAATTGAAAAATAAAATGTACTTAGTTTTATTTTTAAAAAAAAAAAAAATTAAAAATTAAATATTCCATTAAATTAAAAAAATACATTTTAAATTTGTAATAAAGAATTCGTAAATAATTAAAATCTCTCTAAAAATTAAATTAATTTATAATATTTTTCTTTAATATAATTTTCAGATTATGTTTTTATAAGAAATTGTTAAAAGTAAAAAATAAAATTCAGAAATAAATCTTTAATTTTATCTATCTAGATTGAAAAATATGCAGACTTAACTAATTTTAAAAGTTTGTTTCAAAATACAAAAGTTTTAGATCTTAATCAACAAATGCTAAAGAATAAATATGTCGAATATTCTGGCCGAAAAGAATGCTAAACCAGGAAATTATGCGTATTTACCAGTTAAAGCACCAATTTAAATATAAATTTAAAGAAGAACATGAAGATAGATAGATAAAATCAGAAGATCAGTTATATCCTCAGACATCCAACAATATCAGTGGCACGCTAGACGTTGTACAGAGCAGAGAAAACCCAACTAACAGAGGAAACATTGTCTAAGCAGAGAAAACGTGGGGAAATGTAATGCGACTTGGAGCAGAAGCTTTCCGGAGTGAGATGAAACGAAGTAGAAAAAATTTGTCCAGAAATTAAAAGAATACTGCAAAACAGAAAAAAATAAAGATGATGTATGGTAGCCCTATGTTATCTAAGCGAATAAAACAGGGAAAAAAAAATTTAATCAGAATTTAAAATTGTTTTTTTTTGTTAGTCCATTTCTCTGATGTGAACAGCAAATTACACAGACTTTTCTTTTCAACCCACACTGCCCCGGTCTTTACCATACGCTGTTACCCACTAGGTCACCGAGACCCCTAAATTAAAAATTTAATGTTGTATCTTTTTCTTAAAACAAATTTTTTAATTAGAATTGCAACGAAAAGCGGTATTAAATTCTGGATAGAGCACATTATTCTCAATTCATATTATGAAAGTTCGGTCGTTCTTAGGAAAATTATCAGATAGACACGAAAAAATTCTGGGTATAAGTATATGTGGTCTTAGATTTGTAAATGATTTGGAAGATATTTCATAAAAACTCAACATCTGATAATTGTAAGTAATCTTGATTATGATGTCAAATTTATCGATTTCCTAATACAATCCAATACAAAGGATCCAAAAGTTGTTATTAAGTTGTATTTTTCTAATACTGACCGTAGAATTTTAACAAAAAGGAGATAAACAGTTAGACTATCATTTTTGATTATTACATGGTAGGTATGTTGTCTATCAATTTGTATATTTTGTTTTTTTATTGTACATCTTATTTTAATTTGAAATTTTTGTAAATATATGTATAACTACTTCGAAATACGAATTTGTCTTGCTTGTTTTCATTAACGAAACTAATGAAATTGAAATTATAATTAAATTTTTACTTAAACCGCAAAGTTCATGCTTATAAAACAGACAATGACTCTCAATTCAATATCGTTTTATTTTATATTCACTAAAAGTTATTAAGACTTATGAGGTAAATAAATTATCCTGTGAATTATTGTCTTAAATTTCCATATCAACATTGTGCAAAAAAGCCTATATGAATAAGGTCTAATAGGCCAAATTGATTTGAGAAATAAGGCCTAATTCACGAAATTTCGTCCCCTCTTCAAAACTATTTTTTTTTTCATAAAAATGTTTAAATTTCACTTCGAAATAAGGTAAGTAAGGAGAAATTAAAAATTAAAATAAATTCAAAAAGGAATGAGGTAAATTAAGTGAGATTTTATGGTTGGTTTCAACATCACAGTTATACGCTTTTTCCAGAATATTTGTAAATATTCCGGAAAAAGCGGCAATCCTGATTTTGAAACAAAATTTAAAATCCATTGTGATTCACAATTCCACATATTCATTTATAATCATACTTTGGAAAAAAGAGATAATACAGATTTTGTAACCAACTCTAATAACGGAACAAAGTAATCAACTCTAATAACTGAACTGAAATAAGTTCTCCAAAATTATTAAATTAAAAGGTGAAATAAGTTTGAATGTTGACTTTAACCGAAATTATTTCATTTTTAACTTGTCGAACTTAATTCATTCCGAAAAGAAAAACTGACTGACTGACGTACAGAGTGAAATATGCCAAAAAATTAAAGAACACATTTTATTACTTAAATAAACTGAACTATGGGAATTAAATTATGAAAGAAAAATATTAAAAAATGTTTTTATTGGAATATTAAATTACAATTAAACTTTATTTCTATTATTTTAAAAAAATAATTAGATCTTATTGCAATAGGCTTTTTTGCACCCTGCCATCTATAATTATAATTTAGTAGTTTTCAGCCACACACTACGTATTATGAATTCCGTTTCAAGCTTTGAATATCAGTAACTACATATTTTTTACGATTTTTCTACTATAAAATCTATACATAATATTAATAATAAAAAACAAACAACACATTTCATATTTATATTACAGTAGTATGGTACCTACGATAGTCGGTAGTATGTAGTAACAAAACGTACACAACAAAACAGAATAACAAAAAAAAAACAAAATTATAAGAGACATTCTCACTTACTCTTTTTAAAATTGTGTATTCTTTTTTTCCTCTCGAGTCACGAGTCTCGACTCGACACGACTCGACCTCAACGGCTCAACTATTTTTTGGTTATATGTATATGTAATGTACTTAACTTATGCATGTGTAAAGAAAAAAATTAAAAAATTGATAAAAATCGTCATTTATCACAATATTTATTGAAATTTTAAATAATGATGAATGATATTAATCTGATATTAATAATCAATACGTATCTAAGTACTTACGTACTTTTGAATAACCAGCGGGCGAGTCTCTTTAAAATTCGAATATATAATTGTTTTGATTTTTTACTTTTCCATTAAATTGTTGCATTTATGTATGAATGTTTGTATATTATTTGAAGCGATTTTCTAATTGTATTCTTTTTTCAATTCAATTTCTTCTCATATACTTAAATTTGAGTATACAGCAGTTCTTATAAATAACCAAAATTAAATTTGAATAATTTTTTATTTTTAAATATTTTGTATGTCAATTTTATGTAGGGTTACCATTTGTACAATTATGGTAATATTTGTATGGTTTTCTCGCCCTCTGTACTATGTTACATTTATTTTCAACTCAATAAATAAATAGACATAGTAGTCCTCACTCACAATACCAAATAATCTAAATATACGTACACCAACTACAGGCTCTTTATACAATTTAATTCTATTTTGGCGTTATTTTAAAAATAATTTCAGTTAGTGTTTTGACGAATTTTGGTTTTGCTTTCTGAATTTTCACGGATTGTACTTTTTCCATAAATTCTATTTTTCTAAACTGCAACTGTCTATTATATGAATTGGGATTCAACATATTCAACATAATTTGACTACACATTAACAGGGGTCCCTAGTATATATATATCTATATAAATTTTTAACAGAATATTCTATTCTACATCTATGAGTCAATATTCTGAAAGTCACAAAGAAAAAAAATTAATATTAAAAAGGCCTACTTATAGAAATATTAATTTTTTTTCATTATCATTATTTCTATAATAGCTGTATTGTATGTATAGGTAAGGTATATATAATATTATATTATATATTTTTTTTATTTTCATTTCTTTTTTTTTTATTGAATTGTTGAAAATACCATTTGTATAATATATACTTAATTAAGATAATCTAACATATTTAAATATAGAACTAATTATATTGGTGAAATAAATAAATAAATAAATATATAAAATAAAAAATATTTTTATAAATATAATTTGACTTAAAATGAAATAAAAATGTACCTACTCATCTTTGAATTTTAATAAAGAATTTCAATAACCATTATTTTATATTGAATGTCTTAAATAGTATCCTAAAAATATGCAAAAAATATTGCAAAAAATATTGCAAAAAATTTTTATTGTAGGAAAAAATTTAATTTTTTTCTTTTTCTTTCATTTTACTATGATTACCACTAACTGTCACATAATATGTGACATGTTAATCCCACTACACACTAATATAACTTATATGTGTCACAAAGTATGTGAACAATAATTTATAACTTTTAGTTTTAGAAAATTTTTAAAAAGTCTTTTGATTTTTTTCTTTAGTTTTTTTTTTTTTTTTTGATAAATGACACAATGTATATAATGACACGTATTTGAGTCTTAATATTATTACAAACTATTCAGAAGATTAACGTGATATAACATATATATTTATACTAGTGAAGATTTTGTTAAATAAATTCTAATTGAATAGCAAAAAAAAATTTTTCTACAAAACATAGTGTTGAAGCATCAAATGATTTTGTTTCCTATGTGAAATAAGTACTAAGAAGTTAAAATTTGCCTTTACAAAAAGGTTTTCCAATTATGTGTTTTCTCTTTATTGATATTTGTTTTTATAAAGTGTTATGTGAAAAACTGGAAAACCAATGATTTTTTTTTGATGATTTGCAGGCTTTCTACATACGTAGAAAATGAAAATATTTATAATAAGTCGATGACAGAAGTAATAAAACATGTATTTAAAGACAGAAAGATGGAAAAAAATTTGCTAATACTATAGGCTAAGATTACAGGAATAAGGTACATTACATGTAAAACGTACATTAAAAAACAAAACTACAGTTTTTTAAATATCTTATTTGCTTAGAATATGATTTTTAATTGTCGATAGGAAATTTTACCAGATCAGTTTTTAAAGAAAATTAAGTATTTAAAAATATAGTTTTCAGCAGTAGAAAATTTATGAAGGCGAAATATGATTTTTGTGATAAATTAACCATTTTGATCAATATGAGGAAAGAATGAGGAATGAGGAAAGTATGTTTTAATGAAAATACTTCTTGCAATCCAATTTAATTTGTTTCTTAATATATTATTGTTTTAGGTATATTGGGAACTACTCTATCGATATTCATAATATACCAGCAAAATAACATGTATAGCTAAAAATGGTATTTTCAATTCTGAACTCGACTGATGAATTAATTCCTAAGAAACCAACAAATAATAAAGAAACAACTGTTGATATTATTATGCTTTATCATAATATTGTCATCCAATGTTTTAAATTAGATTCAAGCACTAACTTAAAATCGCAAACCGAAGAGTAAACAAAACAATAAGTGCTTTAAAGAAATAATATTCAAACCACACTACACTAACAGCCACTTTATGATCTGGAAGAATTAAATATATTCAAAGAGTTGGGGCATTTTTAAATGGCTTATTTACACAAAATCGGAACATTGCAGAAAAGTAATTCTATCTACTAAATAATTTTTACTTTATATAATTTACATTATTTTATACTTTGTTTTTATGATTTGCTTTTTACATAGTTCTTAATTAAATGACTGAATTAGTTTTGTTTTAAAGTTTATTTTTAATAAAATGAAATTTTTAATACTATAAAATGTACATTGTCTTATTTTATTTTGAAGTGTATTTAAGCTATTTTTTACCCAGAAAATAATCTTTAAATATTATATGGCGTAAAACAAAGTATTTCAAACAGAATTATAGGATCCAAACTGTAAATTATTTCGAGCTTTTCTTTTATCAAACATTAATAGGACTCAACTCAAATAGGAAGCAGTAATGGTTGAAATGACTACATTTATTGAATCCATATTATGAACATAATTCATAATTCAAGGCATAATAAATTTGCCTTTATATTTGTGAAACCTTAAATAAGCAAAGCTAGTTATAACCTCAAGTGTTTTGATTGGATCAGAATCGAATTCTCTGAAAATTGTGAAGGTACTTAATTCGTGAATTGTTTACGATAGATCCCTCCCTTTCATACAATTTATTTCATATTTCAACACATCCAATCGCCCACTTTCTTTTGGTAACACGCTAACGGATCCTGTATATTAAATACTTAAATATATATTTTTGTTTTCCAAAACCAAAAAAAAAAAGAAAAAAAATTTATGGATAAAATATAAATTTTATACAAGATTATCTTAAAAGAAAAAATAACACTAACCTTATTTTTTGTCCAAATAAACGAATGTAATCCACCTGTAATTAGATAAAAATATTACTTTTACTTTAACAATCTTACAAAATTATATGATTTAAATTTAAATCCTTATAGATATTTTGCTGTTTGGAATATAATTTTCTTTCATTTGCTGTAAAAGTATGCATCTAAGTATGTTTCAAATATTAATTTCTTTAATATTTCCTTCTAGTTAGATTTCTTTAACTAATCAATTTCAAATAATTCCTACTAATTTGATTTTTAATTCTATTGAGCTCAATTTTCTTTTAAGTCCTTTAAAATTTGATTTAACGACCCTAGCTTCTTTTCCACCTTCTGCAGCAGCTCTCCCTCGATTATAAAATTCAAATTTAATTTTTATTAAAAATATCTACTAACTTTAAAAAAATTGATCAGTTTTCTTAAATTGTTATGCCAATTTTAATATTTTAAACTTTGATGTAAAACCTGCTCTTTCTTGATCATGTATTATTTAGAATTGAAAACTTCTATAGACTAACAAATCTCGAGAGTAATTTTAAGACTAACTTAGTTAGCTCGGCTTTATAATGCAAATGTATGAAACGCTTTTACTAAATTATTACCAAAAATATAAAACAAAACTTTAACTTTAACTTTATCAATTTTACTTTTATTATCATTCAAAAATTATCTCATATTTTAACAGATGAATGACTATCAGAAAAAAAAAAAAAAACAAAATGGCAACATAAATATGAAGATAATAAAAATATTAAATTTATTTTTAGGTATTTTAATAAAAATTTTAATAAATAAAAAACAAAACAAACGCATTTCTTTTCATTTTATTTTTATTTACCGAAAAATAAAATTTAACACGAAATTATACACATTAATTTTTCTTTTGTCTATTCTTTTAATTAAATTTGATTTCAAACAAGGGTTTTTTTTTTCCTTTTTATTTTTCATTTGATTTCATTTTCCTAAAAAACAAAAATAAAACAAAATGAAAAATTTTTTTGAAAATTTCATCCCTAGGAATTTCATTATTTCCTATTAAAAATTAGAACACTTGTTAACACTTTTCTAATTTTGTAAAAGGAAAAATAAAGAAACAAAAACAACAGTAATTATATAAAAGAAAAGTGTACTGGGGAAAAGAAAATTCTCTTCTTTCGAACAATAAGCGCATAAATTTTTGAATTTAATAAGAAAAGAATAAATAGAAGAAAATAAAAGTAAAAAGAAAAAAAACAACAAAAACTTTTTCTTTATTCACATTTTGTTTTTGTTTTGTTTTATATTTTTTTTTTTCTTTTTTTTTTAATGTTTAAGGATATTTTAAGTGGCGTCGTTTTATGCCACTGGTATACTAACGGTACCCAGTTACTACTGACTACTTTTACTAAGGAAAATATTTTTAGTTTTTCATATCCAAACATCAAAAAAAAATTCCAAAAATTTAACATCAAAAAAGTAAAAAGAAAAAACAAAAAAAATAACTTAACTTTAAAGAAATCATCAGAGTAGAAAGATTGTAACAGAGGTGTAATTTAATAATAAAGATGATTAAAAAGAGTAAAAATTATAATCGTTATAAAAATTGACTGATTTTAGAATTTTCCTTCATTTTTAGTTATGGAAGACGTTGAGTGGCTGACAAATTGAAGTGGAAAGTTTATGTAATAAAAATTGTTAGAGCCATATTTAAGATACGGATGTATGTTGTGTTTTTAGAATAAATGATACAATTGAAAGACTTTAAAAAGTGCCTTTAAAAAAATTGGTTAAAATACTTTGCTTTGCCAAATTTTTTAAGAATCAGATGGATCAAATCAGTAAAAGTTTCAAGCTTTAGAAAACCATTAAAGAAATTGAAACTTAATGGCTTAATCTGAAGGTAAATAGTAACGTGTTATCAGATAATCAATGGAATCTAGGTCTTTAGTACACCTTCAAAAATGTAGGAATAGCAAGATAGGAAATATAATAAGAAAAAATAGCAAAAAACAACTTCCCTACATAGCTACATATTTAGCTATCGAAAAAATATTTTAATAAATCATAATATTAAACGATAAGAGGAAACGATTAACAAAAAAATAACTAATATCAGTTAAAAATAAATTAACATCAAAAATTTTAAAATTTGATGTATCCGATCTTAAACATCGGAAGCTTCAAAAGTATAAAAGAAATTTTTTAAAAGAAACGTACAGAAAGTACAATTATTTGTAATTTTTAAGGATTATACAAGCATAGGATCAAGATTTCATAATTATTTTAATAATTTTAAGGGGTCTCGGTGGCCTAGTGGGTAAGAGAGTATAAAATACGCTGTAAACACCGAGGGAGTGAGGAAGTATTCGAATCCCAAGCACGTCGTAAGAATTATTCCCTCTTACAACATTTATAGCCACGCCTGAACATGAAAGGCTGTGTAATTTCCTCTCCACATTTATGAGACAGAGAAATGCGTTAAAAGAAAAAAAAATAATTTTAATTTTCCAATGAAAAAATCTTCCAATACTTTTTAAACTTCAAATATAAGGCACGTGACCTAGAGATGATGTCATTTATTTAAATATGTTGTTTTTCTCTTTATTCATATAATTGAATTTGGCATCTAATCTAATTGTTACTGAACTTTACGTTACTGAACTAAATTTTAATTATGAAAAATTAACAAAATTTTCAATCTGTTTTTTTTTTTTTTTTTTTAAATTTCCTTAAGCTTAAAAACATTGCAAAAGTATTCTTTGCTTAATTCTCTTGAATATTCAGCATTTACTTAAATTTACATTAAATTAAAAATTAAAATTTTTAATCATTTTAATATTATTATGACTTCTTTTATAGATTTTCTATATCTTTTCCGAGCATAAAAATCAAAGAATCCCTTATGGACTATTTAAAACTTAACAAAAGATGTTTTTGTTTGAATTCAAAGCCATTACGTTTTTATCCTTCAAGTATGAGTAATTATACTATACAAATTTTTATTTTCAATTTATAAAGAAATTACAAAAGAAATGGACAATTTTAACTCTTAAACTAAAAAGTACATTCTTAATTTCTTATCAAAAACCTAAAATAAAAAGAAAATTAAATAAAATTTTTTTTTTTTCTTTTTATTATATTTTTAGGTTCGGTTCTTTCAAATTTTCTCTCTTGATTTTTCTTTCATTTTATATAATTTTCACAAATTAAACTGTAAATGAAATTAGACCCTGATTTTTTGAATGAAAAAAAAAAAAAATTAAAAAATAAAATGAAATTATTTTGGGGCTCAAATATATTTTTATTATTTTTATTATTTTTTTTTTTTGTAAAAGCTTATTTTTATCTATAGATATATTTTATGAACTGAACCACAATGACAATACTATATTAAGGATCAATTTATTGAAGAAGAAAGAATCAATTAAATTTTCTGGAAAACCCTTAAAATGACTATTTTCATTTTCATTTAATTCTTTACACTTTTTCATTAATTGTACATATATATATAAAAAATAAATATATATATTAATATAATGTTCAAGGTTTACTTGTTCTTTAATATTTATTCTAAAATATCTTAAATTTTTTTTTTTCCTTTATAAAAAAAAAATTAAGAAAACATTAAAGAAATAAAAAAAATTTCCTCAACCCTTTTGAAAACATATTAATTTAATTAATTGAAGGTCATCTCATAATTTTAAATTTATGATGCAATTTGTTAATTTTTGGTACATTTAACTCTTAATTTTGTTTTTTCTTTATTTTGATAAAATAGCCTTTCATTTGATTTTAAGAAAATCATTGAATCCATGATAAAGAATAAATTGTTACTATAGTGAAAATAAAAAGAAGTAGATTAAAATTCAAGAATACAAAGAGGTACCTAATAAGAAATTAAGGATGACAACTTCAATATTACTTTTAAAGATTCTAATCAAAAGATTCCAAAAAACATAAACAAACAAGTCTACAGTTCCTTCTTAATTCAGAAAATTTTTATTTATTTATCACTCTGTCCATCGTAATACGATTAACAGAATGACAGCTTGTTTCGAAGATAAAAGGGAGATTGAATGAAATTAAAAACGAGAGGCAAAATGCAAACTGAGCAAGAAGAAACAAATGAGAGCTAAAAGTCAAATTTCACATTTTGAAACAAAAACTGCGAGTTCTGGTGTAGATTTTGTTGGAAAAAGTTAAAATTGAGTTTAACCTCACTTTTATGCATTATGCATTTGTTGTTTATTAAGTATTAAACACAATTTCGATCATCGACGAAAAATTTGCGATTAAAAAATTAAAACATATAAATTCTTATGTATTTACTCAAAATTAAAACTGTATGTGTAACAAAAAATTCGACGCCACTAAGATTTAGATTAGATATTTTCTATTTTTTACGCTAATAGTCGGAATGGAACAAAACTTTAAAACGTCATTTTTTTTTAATAGTCAGTTTCAATTCAAATTTCTTTTTATTAAATAGAATAATTTTTTTTTTTTTTTTTTTGGTGGAAAATAAGTAAAGATGAAAGAAATTATAACTTATACAAATAATATAAAACTATTGTTGACATATTTGTAATATGACATATTTGCTTATGAACTATTTGTTTTTGAATATTGACATCAGTGGTGAACCAAGGAAATATCTGTTCAAATATGTAAGTACATAATATGTTAAAAACGATTAGGATGGATTTTAGAGTTGTATCAAGGGTACTTACTTACTTACATATATATATTTTTCCGAATTTATATATATATATATATATATATATGCATACGCGGGATTCTAATTATCGTATATCTTATGGTAGGTTACAAAATATACACTTTCAGGAAAAAGAGGAAACCCTCCCTGATTTTGAATCCAACTCTAAAAACCCATCTAATTCAGAATCTGGCATTTAGATACATATATAAAAATATTCTGGAAAAAGGGAACATTTAAACGCTGATTTCGAATCCAACTCTAAAATCTACCTAATTCAGAATGTCATATATTCATATGTATACAAATATTCTGCAAAAGTTGTATCACTCTGATTTTGAGTCCAACTTTAAAATCCCTTCTAATTCAGAATCTCACATATACATATTATATATAAATATACATATATATATTTTGGAAAAAGCGTATAAGTTTTGTATCGAATCTAAAATTTAGATTAATAATAGATATATAATCTAATTAGTTATATATCCAATCGTTTTTTATATTTTTTTTACATATGTATTTATTTGAACAGGAATTCCTTGATTTCGGTATTTTTGGTTTTCAGGATTTTTTCCACCAAATTTAAATTCGAGATTTTTTCGTTCGGTATTTCTTTTTTCAGCAAAGTGTCATGTGCTCGTAGACTTTACTTTAGTTAGCCGCTTATATGAACTTTACTTCAGTTAGTCGCTTAAATGGGCTTTAGTTCCATAAAACTTTTCGCTAAATAGCAAAGTTGCTATAAGTTCCATGGAAGTTTGTCTACCTTTTGTTGGAATTTATAGCTCAAATAAAATGGCCATAGGTTCAATTTTCTGAGTTTCAAGTAACAAATTGTGCATAGTCGTAAATAAAAATTAAATGTGTAATTCTTCGGAAATGTTCAAAACAGTTTCATGTGAAAGTTAAGTCACACTTTCAATTGCAGTCTGGGCGAAACATTATAATATGATGAGACAAATGTTAAAAAGGACACTAACTAAAACTAATAGTTACAAAACTGGACAAAATAAAAGTTAAATTTCGACTTTAGAATAAAAATAACTGACCTTAAGTAATGTAAAAATGATCAAAAACAGAAAAAAGAATTTTAATAAGAAAAGTTATAAGTCCAGTTTTATATTTTCTATAAAAGAAAATATCTTCAATACCTATTATTTTATTCCTTTAGTTAGCTAATCGATTTTATTTGAAAGTTAAAAAAGCCACTGTTTATTTGACAATTTTTTTACCCACTTAAATTAAGAATATTTTTTTTTTTTGGCAAATTTATAATTCCTTTATCGATGAGACAAATTCGATAGATTGTTTCTTTTTTTTTTTAACTATAAAATCCAAAGAATAAAAAAATCATTTTTTTCCACAAAACTTTACTTTAAAAAATTTACAAAAGGAAATTCTTTACAGGAATTCTGTACAGGAAGTCTGTAAGTTTACATTCTAGAATTGAAATGGAAGGAAAAGCATGGTCGAAAAGATAAAACTAAATAGTTAATAAAGAAAAAGTAATTTAAAAAAAAAAAAAAAAATTGAATCCATTTACTTTTAAAAAACTTTCTATTCTCTAACTAGTAATAACAAAACTATTTTCATCAGTTTTATTTTTACTTTTACTTATTACATTTCCTCCATCATCATGAACTTTGTCTTTATTCTATATCTCAAAAAACAAAAAAATTCCTGAATTTAGAAATCATATGCACCAATACATTAGTAAAAAAAACAAAAAAAAACAAAAAAAAATAAAAAAAACTTTGTTTTCCACAAGTTAAAAAGTATAGAAACCAAAACTATTTTAAAAAAGAATAAGAAATCTAGAAACGAAAAGAAGTCATGCAATACAGTCTAGTGATTTAAAAAAAAAAAAAAACGCCAACAACAATGCCTAAATACAGGTTCCATGAAGCGATTACAAAACGTACAAAATAAAAAAAATCAAGAAAATTTTCTTTTCGTCTTTTTCAAACAGATTTTTTTATGTCTAGTCTAGAGAGAGCTAATTCAAACCAAAGGATAAATGGTTAACGAATTTGAGAAAACGAAAAAAAAAAAACACAAAAATACAAATTCATTCGGTTTTCTTTTTTCCTTGTAAAATTTTATATATGCATATATATATATACACATATATATAATACAAAGTTATGTATATACCAAAATAAAAGTTTTCGAAAGTGACTTTCAATGAAGACATGAAATTTCAATTAAAAATTAGAGAATGTCAAAAAAAAAAGGTAAAAAAAAAAAAAAAGAAAAAAAAAAACATTGAACAGGTAGTGAAAAGTTGTGAAAAATGCTTCTTAACGAATATATTTAAAAAAATATGCAATTTAAATCTATTTTTGTTCAAAAATTTAGGTCAAACCCTTAACAGAACCAAAAATATATATATGTATATATATATTTGAAATTTTATTTTTATGATTTTTTTATTTTAAGTGCAGATTAGTAAAATTGTTTTTTTTTTTTAAATTTAATTGATTAAAAAATTCAAAAGAAAAAAAAGTAAAACACTGACTTTTTCATAACTTTTATTTTATAGTTTGCATCATATTTAAAAAATAATTTTTACTGAACAATAATGTGTATATACAATATTATACATATATATATATATATATATATATATATATTATATAAAAAAAAATTCACAAAATAAAATTTATGGAAAGGACACACATACTTAAACATATTATAAAGGTGTGAAGATGCAGAGGACGTCAAAATATTTAAAAGGTTTCTAGTAAGGAAAGCGAATCGATCATATAGGATCTACTTATTTCCTCAGTCCTAGTTGTAGTTGATTAGCTTTAAGTTTGAGTTAAAAAGTGTCTATAAAAAAAGCTGTCTTTCAAATTTTTGTTACATAGTGTTTGCATTTTGAAATAACAACGGCTGACTCTTAACCTAAATAAATTTTAATTTATAACGAGAAGAGTCTAGTAGAGTGGACAATTCTAGGATACCCGAATTAACGTAATAAACACTGTTTCCTTAAAATATTGATCATCTTGAAAAACTTGATCATATTTTTCAAAATATCAAACGTTTTAGTACAGATATTAAGTATACCGAGATATATTTATGTAACTTTTCGAGTTGTATGACAGCTGCCTGAACCTGTTGCACCAGCACAACCAAATTTTACAGAAATTAATGCCAAACAAACTTGATCAACATTTGTAAGATTTCAGACGCCTAGCTTCGTTAACTTGCAAGACATTCAAGAAGTATATGGGCTAAAGCAACCAAACTTCATAAAAGTTATTGCCATTAAAATGGATAATTTTTTTAGCTCCCTGAAGCGGCTGCTTTAGACCAACCAAATTATACAAAAGTTGTTGGTATGTAACTCAACACCTTTTTGCAAAATTTCAGTTACCTAGCTTCAATAAACACTGAGTTATTTCCATATAAAGAAAAAGTTGCATGGCAGCTAATCGAATCTGCTGGCCGAAAATTCTAGATTTAAATAGCAAAATGAACAATTTTGCAAAAGTGACATAAAATTAATTTCAAGCTGGTAGCTCCTTGATGTTTTGAGGTATCGTGTTGACGGACGGACAGACAGACGCAGATGGCTTAATCAACTCAGAATTCGATCGATCCGAAATTCTGAGTCGATCCATACCTTTGAGCCTATATCTACCTCAACTACTTTAAAGTGTCCCAAACTTAATGGAAAATTTAGTATACCCAACATATGTTCATACACGTATAAACATAACATCAAATCAAAAAATTATATTTTTTTATAGAAAAATAAATTTTAATAGCGATAAAATAACAAAAAAAAATCCTTTGAAAAATAATGGAAAATTTTTAACAAAATAAAAATAACTATAATTAAATAAATTTATTATTAGATGATTATCAGAATCATTCCTCCTAATAATAAATGAGGATGTCTATTTATAAAATTGCGGAGTTAAAAAGCAACTTAAAACATGAATACAAATTACATATCAAAAGAAGGAATTATTACATGGAAGCTAAAAATAATGGAAAAAAAATGTGTCTGTATTGATTCTTCTTTTTAGGCCGCTAACTTTCACTTACATATCATTATACAAATACCATCCTTATTTATTATTATAGTACAAAGATTAATGTTTTTAACCTAACTGTGCATCAAGAAAGACAAAATAACAATGGATTTTATAATTTTTTAAATAAGTTGAATTAAAGCGTGATAGTTCAGAAATTAGTTCTATTTTATTCAACTACATAACTTCATTATCTGCATCTATTACTGAATTGAGCTTGTGTTCAGACACTTGTGGAAAATAAAATCGTAAATCAACACGTTGCAGCAATTTTGCTTTACACTGTCCAAAATACGCATTTAGTTACCATAAAACATAAGTTCCTTGAATCTGGTCATACATACGTGGAATATTACTCAATGAATGCAGCAACCATTGAACATTACATAATATATAAAAGAACATAAAAGAACACAGATTGTTATCACTTATCACAGCACAACTTGTTGTTATTTTATTTTTAGTTATGATCGAAGAAATTTTAACCACAATTCTACGTGTAAACACAAGAAATGATCTGAAATGATCTGTCTAAATCACTTAGATTACACCGACGATGTATATATTTCCTAACAAATCTAACAATGAAATAAAGATTAAAGCGACAAATACAAAAATTATGCTTACATATCATTGTCACATCAAGGAACACCGTATAGCGTATAAAATGGAAGTCACTTCTGAATGCCACTTATAGCTGTGGTTAAAGAATCTAATAGAAGAAAAATAAGTGGTACCCCTAACTTTCTCAAAAAATTATAATGCAATAAGATAAAAATCAGCACGAATTTCATAATTATTTTAGCCCTTATTATAAGTTTTCAGTTTTCTGTGTTTTTGCAGTTTTTAGAGTTTAATAGGAATAGATTAATTTGCGAGAAGGAAGTTAATAGTTGACAAAAAACTGCAGCAGTTTAGTATCTTTTGAAAGTTATAGTTCTGGCATTTATTTTAAGGCTACAAAATGTATCACTGACAAAGTCATAAATCCTTTTAAGGAATCTCCACTCGAAAAACATAGGAACCATTCTTCTTTCAGAAACATTCTTTACTTTTTTGACAAGAATAGTATTTTACAGATTTAACCTTAAATATTCGTCCAAACAGTATTTGCAGGGCTATACTCATCATCACGATGCTAAAACTAAAATCATGCATTAATATATTTGCATATATTGATTTGCATATATTGAATCATAAAACACTTTCATTTTGTTATAACTTGGATCAGTATTAAAATCACACACATCCTTATTAAACCTACATTAACTCTTATTTAATTTTAGTAAGGATTGAAAAATCATAATAGTTTTCCGTGGACAGTAAGTTGATGATAACTTTTTGAAAATTAAAATTTGTAAAATTTTCTAATAATTTTAATTAAAATTTAGACTAATTTAAAGAGTTCCTTATTTTTTTGTGTTTTTTTGTTTGTTTAAAAACTTTCAATACATTTTTTTACTTTAATTTCTACAAAATATTTTGTTTAACATTCCCAACATTTTAAAAGTTTGTTTTTTGAGATCAAATTAGTTTTTTGTAATATTTTATCATGTTTTTAATATTTTGGTGGATTATTTTATTTTAAATTAACTTAGACCAACAATTCGAACAAACACAAAAATAAAAACATTATAATATTATCGTAAAAAGCTTTTTTTACCCGTATGAAAGTAATGTTCAAGGGTATAATAAATTTGCGATTTTACGTTTATGATACCTTAAGGTAGTCGAGCTAAATATAGACTCAAATGTATGAATCGGATAAGAATTGAAAAATTAAACCATAACTCAAAAAACATAGGAGCCGGGATTCTGAAATTTTTATCACGCCACTTTTATAATATTGTTAGTTTCAGTTTTTAAATTCAGCAAGTTCGATCGGTTGAAATCCAGCAAGTTCGGTTTCTAAAAAGATGTCAAATTGCATGCCAACAACTTCGGTAAAATTTGGTTGTGCTAGAGGAGCAGGTTCAGGTAAGTAGCATATCTTGGAAGTTAATTTAGCTGAACATCTGAAATTTTGTAAAACATGATCAAGTTTTATGAAAACAGCATTTATGTGTATGCATGCGGGTATCCTAGAGTTGACACAGTCTACGTTATACTCTTCTTCGTTTTTTCATAATAATATTTAAAATATTATGCTTACAACTGTGTTGTGCATCTATATATTTTCAAAAAAAAAAAAATGAAGCAAACTAATAATAAAACTAAAGTTAATTCTGTTTTATTTCCGGAACACAAAATATTAACAAAAACAAATTTTTAAATTAAAAAAAATTGTCTAAAAAAAGTTGAAAAGTCAAATTAGAATTGTCAGAATTCAAGAGCTAAAAATTATTACGAAACCTTTTGAGGTTTAAATTCCATTTTTTTTTTTAAATTGTTTAAATTAAAAAATAAATTTAATAAATTATTAATTTCATAAATCATTTTGTGCAGAAACAGAGTAGGTGGAGTAATCCTTTAGTTTTAAGGTGCTAAGGATTGGTAAAAAAAAGTAATTACTAAAAATAACTATATACTTAAGTATATCTAAACTATTTGGTTCTAGTTTTCAGAATAGGGCTTTCTTTAGTCTTCAAAAGATAATGATAATAATTTTTGTAAAGTTAAATATTAAAAATACATCAATACTAAAAACTAGCTTTGTCACCTGTCTTTAACTTGTCATTTGACGATTACTTCAGGATTGCACAAATAGTAAGTATACATATGTAAGAATAGTAGCAGCTATGTTTTGTGTTGTCATCCCCTTTTGCTGACAGCTTTTATAGCAAAGACATTGTACAATTTAGCGCAATTTAATACTATAAACTCTTTAAATTAAATTAAAACTCTTTAAAGTACTAAATACTTACATATTATCGTTAATCCGATAACTTCTTAATAGTTCTTATACTTAATAAATACATATTGTCCTATTTAAAAGATGACCAAGAGTGTTCTTGCTTCGGCAGAACATATATTAAAATTAGAACGATACAGAGAAGATTAGCATGGCCTCTGCGCAAGGATGACAAGCAAAATCATAAATCGTTCCATATTTTTATTAAAAAACAAATTACAGAACACATTGAAAGTATTAGACAGCAAGAATGGGACTGCTCAACCTCCTTTAGAAAGCAGATCTTCCCTAACATAAAAATAACAAAAATTATAGACAAAGGAAGCAGAGAAACCGGAATAAAGATGCCAAGGATTAGAATGGGGTGTTTCTTATACACACATAAACATATATTTACCAGAGAAAACCCTCCCAATTGCTGATTCTGTAACAACATTGCCACAATAAACCATATAATATTTGAATGTCCAGAAACCAATAGAATTTGGACAAATGAATCTACACACGTAAAAGAAACAATAACGGAGAACCGCAAAACCAGCATCAACAAAATAAGAAAACTCCTACAACACCATGAAATATGAAGACAACTATAAATTAAAAAACAAAGAAAAATACAAATAGATAGATAAATAAAAGCCATCAGCCATCGAAAAATAAATAGATCTAGATATACAGGTTAAGTTTATATATAGATTTAAGCTGGCCCACATGCCCTTTACGGCAACCGGCTCAAAAGAAATTAATAAATAAGTATTTAAACTTTTTATTAATAATAATAGATAAATAAAAGCTGACCAAGAATTTCTCATCCAGTAAAGCAAGAAATTGATGAAAAGAAGCAAAATATGGCAGACAGACTATAGCGTTAGATATTCAAATACATTTTTTTAAATTTTCTACTTGCATATCTTTAACATTTGGTTCATTTTTCAAATTTAAAATTAAATTTTTCAAAATTCGTAATAATTAAATTTTATTTCTAAAATGTGAAGACCAGACATAAATGTGAACAGAAAATTACACAGCCTTTCCTGTTTAGGCGTGGCTGTAAATGCCGTAAGGGGGAATAACTCTTACGACGTGTATGGGATTCGGATCCGTACTCCCTCGGTGTTTACAGCGTATTTTATTCGCTCTAACTCACTAGACCACCGAGGCCCTTAGAAGAATTTATAAAGTACTTAATAATATTGGTTTAGAATTTCACTATAGCGTTAGGCAAATTATCTATATATTAATGAATATTGGTTTGTGTATCCGATTTATCTTATCAACGATTTTAAAAATAAGAAATTTTAGAAAAATAAATAGAAAATAATTACGTGAAAATTGGGATTGACCGTGAAATAAGAGATATTAAAAAAAAAATAAGAAATTGATGAAAATATTTAAAAAAAATGTTTATTACGTTGCATTTTTGTAATTAAAATTGTTAAATTCGCTTTACCGGTTTTAAAATAGCTTTAAAAATATTTATATATAGGTATCTAAAGTTTTTATCTATAGTTACTTTTAGTAAAACAAAATTTTATTATTTAATTTACAAACTTTAAATATCGAATAAATATTTTAAAAGTAATATAAAGATAAAAAAAAAATTGTTTAGTTAAATTCATAAAAAAATATTCAATTTTATAATATTAAATAAAATTTTACTAAACAAAGGAAAGTTTGAGGAAAATTTTGATATTATGAATTTTTATAACCATTTTTTAGTTAACATTTTTGAGTGGAACTTGGAGGTTTTTTTTATTTTTTTTATGATTTCGTTTTTCGTTAGTTGGTTGCACGTTAATTAGTAGATATCTTCGTATAACAAAAGGCATGTATAAAATAAATAATAGTTATGAAGTTGAATTAACTATACGTACATACTAACTACATTTTTACACAGAGAGTTTTCCTAATTAACTACACTGTACCCCTGCGCATATATCCTTTTGAATAACTAATTATTTTTTATGAGACTTTTCTAGTTTCTAAGATATGGGGACTTAAATAAAATTTGAATAAATTTGAATCGAACTCCGTTTCTAGAACATGTATAAAAATTCTGTAAAATTTTTTTCCAAACATAAATCTCTGTCTAATAAATTAATTCATTTATTATTTTTCTTAATCTAAAGTTTGCTATCTCTAAATTTTGATTCGGTTCTGGATTTTTCTCCTTCTAGGTGTTTGCTTATCCCGAACTGGAGTCAACCGCCGGTTATGAAGCTGCGTCAAAGACCACCGCGACTTCGTGGGCGCGAATATTAAAATTCAGCTGCACCGATATAATAAGAAATAAGTTTATTTTGTTTTGAAAGTACCTAAATCAAAATGAAAATTGATGAATAAAAAGACAGTGTTATGTAATGGGCGAAAGCGTGTGAAATACGTTGTAAACATCAAGGCAGTGTGTATTCGAATCACACAGACGTCTTAAGAATAATTCCCCATTACGACACTTACAGCAACGCTTGGTAATCATCTCTTTGTTAAGGCATTCAAATAATATACAACTTAAGACAAATTTAATTGTAAAGTTTTCAAAACGCATCAGAAAAATAAATATTTTTATAATAATTAAATGGAAATTTCAATATAAAATGATATATTAATTAAAAATTATTGTACTTTCAAATTTCATTAATTTTTTAATAATTAATATTTTTTAAATAAATTAATTAGATATTTTTTTTTTAAACCAAATATTTATATGATATATAAAATAAAATGTATCAATGAATTTAATATTCGATTAAAAATGATTAAACTAATTAAGTATATTTAAAAATATTTATGGATTTTGTTTTTTTTTTTTTTGCATAATTATTTTTTAACGTGATCGATGATTTTAAATATTGGATAATTTCTAGGAAAAAATTGATAATACAATTATTTATTATTGTAAAACCTTTTTTTATTTTTATAAATCTTTTAGAATATTTATGTAAAAACCGTAGTTTTGGTCATTCACAAAAATCTAAAATGATTTAAATTACAGTAAGTATCTATAAAAAATTTTAAAGCCGGCGCGTTTTTTTTGCGGCAGCTGTGAGAAAAAAAAATCATGCGGAAATCGCGCGGAATCCGTATATATGCCCACACTGAAAATTTAAAAATTCGCATAGATGTCAAACAGAAAATAAAAAGTAAATTATTGTATTGTCAATAAATTTAAAAAAATTTTTTTTTTACATCTAGTGACCTGTATTTTTGTTTATAAAAAAAAAGTAATAATTTTTCTTTTTGGAAAAAATATTTAATTTACAATAAAATTTAAAATTATGTATTTGATTTAGGAAAATTTCTAAAACGAAAATAAATATTTCGTCCGAAAAAGTAAATCATCATCAATTATCAGCTAAAAAAGACATAATTTTTTTAAATTAGAGAACTACACAATGTTTATAACAAAATAATACAATTACAAAAAATATTTCGTATTTATTACCATTTTCATTTAAATCAATCCCAATTTCATGCCATATTTCATCTTTTTTTCTTATATTTTTATAATCTTTGTTTGAAAGATCGTATAATATGAACTAACTCGATTAATTTTTCCACTTTGTTCTCCATTTTACCTTTCGTTTATTTTTAAGAATAAAAATTTTTGACATTTGTTTGCAGAAATCACATAAAAAACGCTGTCAACCGCGTTTTTTTTTTGTGGAAAAAATTAGTATATAGAATTGCCGCACAAAAGAAAACGCTGTAAAATCGCGCGGAAATATTGTTGGTGTAGGCATATTCATAAGCCGCCATGTAATAATATTTTGCGGAAAAAAACAGCACCGCTGCCGCAATAAAAAAACGCGCCGGTCTGGCGAAGACTTAATGGATAGCAATTTTATTTTCATTCCCAGAAATAATTATAATTGTTACTTTTATAGTAAACCTGCTATATTGAACAGCAAAAGTATAAAATCAAACGATTATTTGTTTTTACTTACTAGTTTTATGAGCTGGCTCTATTTGTTTGCGCACTCTTCTTATATCAGCTCATACAAGAAGAGTCAGCTCCTACAAGTAGAGCCAACTCATAAAAGTAAAGTCCAGTTCATATTCCGTAAAATTTCATAATTTATTTGCATATTGATAGCTTTATTAAAGTCATTTTAATATCTTGACGATTTTTTTCACATAATTCTAGACGCTTTCAAATATTTACTTATTTTCTTTTGTATTGTCGATACTTCGGAGAAAATGTTAGAAAGATCTTTGATACCTTATCTGCTTCGTTAAAAGGAGGGCAATTACATTTTGTTATCTAGAACTTGTAATGCAATTAAATATCATTTTATTGTTGTAATATTTTATATTATACATTTTGACATTTCCCATACAATTATTTGCATATTTTATCATACAAGTATGTCAAGCTTCGACGACAAGTTTCTTAGTGTCAGTATCGGTGTATTATTATTTTACAATATTTATATATCCGAATGAATCTTAATCAAATTTTCACAATACGATGCTAAACAGGTTTGTTTTTTTTTCGATTTTATTCCTAGACTCAATAATTTCGGGCCTATGCAATCTTTATAAATCTGTATTTAAAGGTAAGCTAATAATTTTAACTTTGATTTATTTTATATTAAAATTAAAGCTGATGTTCTTATTGAAATACCTCTTTTATTATTTTTATTATACATAAAAATATCAAAATATTCATTGTAATTAATTAATAAATTATAATTCATTTAAAATTATTAAAGTCAATTAATTGCTTGAACGCATTAAATATCCAAGTAACATAAAATATTTAAGGTTGCAATCACGTATTTTAACTTATATTATTTATATATTTCAGTTAATTGATTTGCAGAACTTCTTATATATATATATATATGTATATATATATATATATATTAATATATATATATTAAACAGCAAAATAAAACAAAAATTATCGATAATGCAACAAAAATACAAAAAAAAATTAATTAAATTAGTAAAGCGTATAATAAATAATATTGTATGTGATGTAGATTCTATCTATCACAAATATAAATGAGTCTATGACAATTAACATAAAATAATTTCGCATAAAGCTAGTTAACAAAAAAAAACAAACCATTTTGAAAAACTCCTTTTGGTTTAACATTTTTTTTTCAAATAAATTTTTAATATATTATGTTGATATCTTCGTTATGGAGTAATGGGCATAGTCTTGGGTCATGACACATAATGTTGCTGAAGACTTGTAACGCTGATTTTCTAATAATATATATAAAATCCAGTTATAAAGTCCCTACCTAACTATTTTTTTTTTATATAGATATATGTTTTAACAACTAATTACTTAAAATTGTGGGGGAAAAAAACGCTGCTACACAAATTATTGAAAATCTGATTTTATGCTATAAGCAATTTTGTTTTTTAATCTTTAAAGAATAATGTCATTTTGTTCCTTCGGGAGGTGTAAATTTTCAAAAGGCAACAAGTTAAAACCTAGGTTATTTTAGTAGTGTGGGATTTTTATCCACTCCCTCTGTAACCAGTATAATGTGCTAATCACCCTAACTGCAAAGTGTAATGGCTGAGAAATAGGATGAGTAAAAGAAAGGGGATAAGGAAGAGGTAAATTGAACATAAATTGTAGGAGTGGGATCAAATGGAAATTTTAGCAGATGCAAGTTAATTGACTCCTTGAACTTCTGTAAATTGTTCCTCTTTGTATTAATGAAATTATTTGATATAAGTTCTTCTCTTATGGAGAAACTTAAACTTTTTGATAGGAAAAATACAGGAATATGTTTAGGCGAGGCACAAAAATCCGAAAGACAATATCTTCATTATACATCAGAAAAAAATGTAATTACAATAAAGTGCATATTCGAAGAACTGATAATTTTATCAGTTCTATTACAAGAAATTTCTGGAACAGAACTTGTGTTAAATTTCTGGAATGAACCCTTAAAGCAACGAGATAATAATTAGTTTACTGTAAATACTGCTTTGTACATTAAATATACTACGTCAAGAGAATTTAGTCCTCCAGAGGAGTACATCATTTTGAACCAACATAATTATAGACAAAATGTGAAAAACAAATTTCACTCTTCAACCACATTGACAGAAGGTTCACTGAAACCAGAATAACTACCAAAATGCTGGGTTCTATCAAATATAACACCACAAAAAATTAATGAATAAATATTTAATAAAGACAAAAAAAAAATATAGAAAGTAATTTGGGAGGGAGGGGCGCTTCAATAGTAGTTTAAAATATAGTCAGCTTGTGGTTTAATCAGTTTTAATGTAGGCTACGGAACAGCTCCATGAAATAATTCCGCAATCCAAAAATGAAATAATTCCTCAGAAATGTTTCGTCATTTTGTTTTGGAATGTTTTATTCATTTTGTAAGGATTTATTTCATCTCCACTTTATTATTTATTTTTTGCGCCATTATTTCCTTTTTGAATTATAAAAATATGATTTATTTCATTTATTTATTTTTTTTTTTCATATTTTTCTTATTTTTTTTTTATATTATTAAAATTAATTTAATAGTATGTGTACTTATATGTGAGATTCATACAATTCCAAATTTTATAACCAATTCTAAAATCTCTGCTTTAATTATTTAATTTTCCTATACATATTTCAATATCAATTCCTTTAAAATAATGGCGGCTGCTATACGCGTAAAATATTTACCGAACTGTCATTTTGAAAAAAATTACTTTAGGACAATTATTGGTGTGCTCTACAAATATGTATTCTTACATTACATTACATCAGTTAAAATAATTGTTATACCATACATTTTTTTTAACTACTTACTTACTTAACTATCATATTCTGGAAATTCTGTAATTCAATTTGTATTTCGTTAAATTAATTTTACCTTAGGGTCCAACACATTAAATATATATAAAAAAGTAATTTATCAAAAGCCACCACCATACGGAAAAGAAAGTAGAAAAAAAAAAAGAATGAGAGAAAGAATCCGAATATAAAAAATGTTGAAATGCAAAAAAAAAAAAAAAAAAAAGAAAAAAAAAACCTTAATAATGATTAATTTTCCAAATGATATTGAATAAAAGTAAATTTTACCTTATATTCCTATAGGAAAATTTTTTTTTTGAGGAACGTTTTTAGTATTTAAGATATCGATATAATTAATTTCGATTTTTTTTTTTTTTTCAATAATTATCAATCAATGATTAAATTAATTATGAATAATACAGTTAAATATATTTTGTACATACATATGTATGTACATACAAAATAAAACGTTTTATTTTAAGTACAATTTATTAATAAAATCTAATGCTTAAAACGAATATAAATTTATTTATTATTAATGTTAAAAAATAATTATTTTATTGTTAACAAAATTTCTATAAGTGTGGGATAATAAAAAAAAACTAATAAGTTATTCAGTTTAGCAAAATTAGAGTAGGGTAGGGTAGGATAGGGTTTTATACTGTTACAATTTTTTAATTTATTATACACCCTTTGATTAATGAATGCAATACGGTTTGTACTGTTATAATTATACAATTCATATCAGGTTCAAAAGCGACTAAAAATAGTAAATGGTAAGTTTTCAACCTAATTCACTTAAAATATCATCACGTATTTAGTTTTAAAACAGCTTCATTAAACAAATTTTTTTTTTACGAGGAAAACATTGGAAATCACTCAAAGGAACTGCATGAGATTCCTTCCGGTAGTGTTGGACTTTAACCAACGAAAACTACGTACTTTAAAATCAACTTTAGGATGCGTCATTTAATATATGCATAGTGATATGATTTGCAGTTTGTTTTGGGGAAAAGGACGAGGAAATTGGGGAATTGGGTTTGGGATAATTAGGATTATTAAAACTGTAATTCTTTTTGGGTTTTTCTTATTACGGGTTATACTCTTCTCAGATGCTTAAAATATCTACTAGTGATCACCATCTGACTTCATTTTGTGACAGTTATTTTTGCTTTCCTCTAATTAAAGTTAGCCTACATTTCATATTCTAATGCTCCTCTTCTAAAATCTAAATCAGAACTCCAAATCAGTACAATTGCTTATTGTATTTGATCAGTATATTTCGCATTTTTCTTATGATTCTTAGACATTTATTAATGACTAGACTTATGGAATTTCTACCTTTTATTTGTGACTAAGCAGGTTGTGACAGAACAAAACTAATTGAATATTGCTGTAGCCTTAATAGGTTCTAGAATAGGTTGAAGATCCTATTCTTATACCTAACGAATAACAAACAAAAAGCATTAGCATATAAAACAGAAAAGTTTTCTTATTCAATACGTGTTTGCATAATCACACACACTAATAAAACCCAAATTTGTTTAAGACCTGAAATGTCTCTTTAGTATAATCAGAACTCGTTTTTTAACCTTCTCAAGCGCAATGTTTTATAGAAGATATTTTTCTTTTGTAGTTTCCCTGACTAAATGGTTATTATAGTTATCCTGATATGTGTATTTGGTTTTATGTGTTTTTACAAATGGATTCAATGCACTATAGCTTTTGGACAGATTGCTATGGTTAATTAGAAGAAAAAACGAGGAAAAATGCAGTAGAGTAGACTGTGTCAGCTCTGGGATACCCGTCTGAACGTAATATATCCTGTTTCTATAAAACTTGGAAATCTTTTAAAAAATTTCAGATGTTTTAGTACCGACTTTAACTACAGAGTTATATTTATGTAAATTGTGGAGTTGTATGGCAGCTATCCGAACCTGTTGCACCAGCACAACCAAATTTTACAGAAGTTATTGCCCTAAAACTTTGTTATCTCTTGTAAGATTTCAGACGCTCAGCTTCAGAAAGTTGCAAAAACTGTAAGAAGCCTGAACCTACTGCCTTAGCCCAAATAAATTTTACAAAAGTGTTTGGCATGTAACTTGATATCTCTTTACTAAATTTCAGATTCCTATCTTCAGTATAGACACTGTGTTATTTTCATTTCAAAAGAGAAGTTGTATGGCAGCTACCCGAACCTGTCGTACCATCACAACCAAATTTTACAGAAGTTGTTGCTATAAAACTTGATCATCATTTGCAAAATTTCAGATACCTAGCTTCCATAGATACTGAGTTAAGTATTTCCATATAAAGGAAGAAGTTGTACGGCAGCTACTCGAACTCGGAGGTCGAAAATGCTGGATTTAATTAGCGCTGGATAAAATATTTAATATAATTGCAAATAATTTTACAAAAGTGAGGCAAAAAAAATTTCAGCCTTCTAGCTTTTTTATTTTTTCAGTATATACACTATATCTAGCTCGACTCCTTTAAGGTGTCACAAACGTAATGGCAAATTTATTATATCCTTGAACATAGTTCATACGGGTATACAGAATTTTTTTAAATAACGAACTACCAATATATTTAATTGTAAAATGAATTTTCATTATGAATCTTTTAAATATGAAAAAATAAAAAAATTTATAGAAATATTATTGGAAATTGCAAAATAATCGCAAATATTTCTATTTTAATCAATTAATAATTTTTAGATAAATGCATTTAAAAGTGGTTATTATATGTAATATTTAATATTAAATTTTTAATTACTTTAATTTGTTGCAGAAATGTTTTAATTGAAAATGAGAGATAATTTTAACCACTTAAAATTAATAAAATTATTTTTTCATATTTACCACAGAATTAAAAAAAGAAATTAAAAAAAAAAATAAAATAATTTCCCAGGATATTTTAGTCGCAATATTTTATATGTTGAAAAATATTCCCAAGATATTTTCCTCCTGGTATATAATTTCATATATTATTATTATTACGGATTGTTTTCAGATTATTCAATTTACTGGTTATAATAATTTATAGAAAAGTAAATTTTCATTTTCCAAAAGACGATTTTCCAGATTAACGTCAGTTTTTTAGAAATTTTAAAATAAACTTTTCAAATAAACTTTCAAATAAAATTTTGGGGCCTCGGTGGCCTAGTGGGTAAGAACGTATAAAATACGTTGTAAACACCGAGGGAGTGTGGGTTCGAATCCAGAGTTATTCCCCCTTACGACACTTACAGCCACGTCTGAACAGGAAAGGCTGTGTAATTTCCTGTCCACATTTATGTGGCAGAGAAATGCATTTAAAAAAAATAAAATAAAATAAAATAAAATAAAATTTGCCTAACTCTTTTTCAAAAAATTGAAGTTAGCTTATTTAAAGTACTTATTCTGAATATAGGTTTTTTCTTTAATATGTTAAACTATCTCTTAAAATGTAGGCCTAATAATAGGGTTTAAAAGTTTTTTTTTTGGCATTAAAAACATAAACTGTTAGATAAAGATTTAATTCAAAGATGTTTTTCTTTGTTGGTTTATATTCCAATAAGGAATAAGATTCCTTTACATTCTTTATGAAGGGTAGGCATTTACTAACTGACTTATTATTCATATTTGACCACGCTTCAGTTTCTTTAAACATTATTTTCACGTTATAATCTAGTCGATTTTAGCTTTTGTACATGATTATGAAACATAAATATTAGATTAGATTCTTATTTTTTTTAAAGTAAAAACGAGGAAGAGTGCAGTAGAGTAGAATGTGTCAACTCTGGGATACCCGTATGAACGTAATATATCCTGTTTCTATAAAACTTGATCATCTTTTAAAAACATTCAGAGTTTTAGTACCGAACCACAGAGATATATTTATGTAAATTGTGGAGTTGTATGATAGCTACCCGAATCTATTGCGCCTAGCTTCATTAAGTTCCAAGAAATGCAAAAAGCCTGAACCGGCTGCTTTAGACCATTCAAATTTTACAAAAGTTTTTGGCATGCAACTCGACACTTTTTCACTAAATTTCAGATAGCTAGCTTCAATAAACACTGAGTTATTTTCATTTAAAAAGAGAAGTTGTATGGCAACTATCCGAACCTGTCATATCATCACAACAAAATTTTACAGAAGTTGTTGCCATAAAACTCGATCATCATTTGCAAAATTTCAGATACCTAGATTGAATAGACACTGGGTTATTTCCATTTAAAGAAAGAAGTTGTATGGCAGCTACTCGAACCCGGCGGCCGAAAATGCTGGAGTTAAATAGCAAAACTAACAATTTTGCAACAGTGACGTAAAAAAAATTTCAGCCTCCTAGCTCCTTTATTTTTTGAGTTATCGTGCGGACGGACACTGAGTTCTTTTCATTTAAAAAGAGATTTTGTATGGCAGCTACCCGAACCCGTCGCACCACCACAACCAAATTTTGTAGAAGTTGTTGCCATAAAACTTGATCATCATTTGCAAAATTTCAGATACCTAGATTGAACAGACACTGGGTTATTTCTATTTAAAGAAAGAAGTTGTATGGCAGCTACTCGAACCCGGCGGCCGAAAATGCTGGAGTTAAATAGCAAAACTAACAATTTTGTAAAAGTGACGTAAAAAAAATTGCAGCCTCCTAACTCCTTTATTTTTTGAGTTATCGTGCGGACGGAAACTGAGTTCTTTCATTTAAAAAGAGATTTTGTATGGCAGCTACCCGAACCCGTCACACCACCACAACCAAATTTTGCAGAAGTTGTTGCCATAAAACTTGATCATCATTTGCAAAATTTCAGATACCTAGATTGAACAGACACTGGGTTATTTCTATTTAAAGAAAGAAGTTGTATGGCAGCTACCCGAACCCGGGGACAGAAAATGCTGGAGTTAAATAGCAGAACTAACAATTTTACAAAAGTGACGTAAAAAAATTTTCAGCCTCCTAGCTCCTCTATTTTTTGAGTTATCGTGCGGACGGACACTGAGTTCTTTTCATTTAAAAAGAGATTTTGTATGGCAGCTACCCGAACCCGTCGCACCAGCACAACCAAATTTTGTAGAAGTTGTTGCCATAAAACTTGATCATCATTTGCAAAATTTCAGATACCTAGATTGAACAGACACTGGGTTATTTCTATTTAAAGAAAGAAGTTGTATGGCAGCTACCCGAACCCGGGGACAGAAAATGCTGGAGTTAAATAGCAAAACTAACAATTTTACAAAAGTGACGTAAAAAAATTTTCAGCCTCCTAGCTCCACTATTTTTTGAGTTATCGTGCGGACGGACACTGAGTTCTTTTCATTTAAAAAGAGATTTTGTATGGCAGCTACCCGAACCCGTCGCACCAGCACAACCAAATTTTGTAGAAGTTGTTGCCATAAAACTTGATCATCATTTGCAAAATTTCAGATACCTAGATTGAACAGACACTGGGTTATTTCTATTTAAAGAAAGAAGTTGTATGGCAGCTACCCGAACCCGGGGACAGAAAATGCTGGAGTTAAATAGCAAAACTAACAATTTTACAAAAGTGACGTAAAAAAATTTTCAGCCTCCTAGCTCCTCTATTTTTTGAGTTATCGTGCGGACGGACACTGAGTTCTTTTCATTTAAAAAGAGATTTTGTATGGCAGCTACCCGAACCCGTCGCACCAGCACAACCAAATTTTGTAGAAGTTGTTGCCATAAAACTTGATCATCATTTGCAAAATTTCAGACGCCTAGCTTCATTAGGTTCCAAGAGGTGCAAGAAGTCTGAACCGGCTGCTCTAGACCAAACAAATTTTACAAAAGTTGTTGGCATATAACTCGACACTTCTTTACTAAATTTCAGATTCCTAGCTTCAATAAACACTGAGTTATTCTCATTTAACCGGATAAGTTGTATGGCAGCTACCCGAACCCGCCGCACCACCACAACCAAATTTTACAAAAGTTGTTGCCATAAAACTTGATCATCATTTGCAAAATTTCAGACGCCTAGCTTCATTAGGTTCCAAGAGGTGCAAGAAGTCTGAACCGGCTGCTCTAGACCAACCAAATTTTACAAAAGTTGTTGGCATGTAACTCGACACCTCTTTACTAAATTTCAGATTCCTAGCTTCAATAAACACTGAGTTATTCTCATTTAAACGGAGAAGTTGTATGGCAGCTACCCGAACCCGCTGCACCAGCACAACCAAATTTTACAGAAGTTGTTGCCATAAAACTTGATCATCATTTGCAAAATTTCATAAACCTAGCTTGAATAGATACTGAGTTATTTCTATATAAAGATAGAAGTTGTATGGCAGCTACTCGAACCCGCCGACCGAAAATGTTGAATTTAAATAGCAAAACTAACAATTTTGCAAAAGTGACGTAAAAAAAATTTCAGCCTCCTAGCTCCTTTATTTTTTGAGTTATCGTGCGGACGGACGGACGGACGTACATGGCTTAATCGACTCAGAATTCGATTCTGAGCCGATCCATACCTTTGACACTATATCTAGCTCGACTCCTTTAAGGTGTCACAAACGTAATGGCAAATTTATTATACCCTTGAACATAGTTCATACGGGTATAAAAACAATACAAGCTCCAATGTAAATGAAAGGTTTTTAAGGCGACACTTTCCAAAAGACAATAAAAAGAATTTTTTTAAGAATTTTATATGTAAGAAAAATTGTGAAAAATTATGAAACAGTTTCTTCAGTTTTAAGGAATATAATTAAGAAAATCTGTTAGCACTCATCTAAAAATGTTTGAGTTTTAATATTTACGTTTTACTCAGTGTTTACTATTAATATTTACGTTTTATTTAATATTTAAGTACTGAGGCACCGAGTTACAAATGTCTGACAAATAGAAAATTTTTAATTTTTCCACCTTCACAGCTCCTAAATAGGGCTATATAGGACTCCTATTTTGACAATCACACGTCCTAAATAGGACTGCTATTTTGACAATCACAGAGATATGAACGGAGATATTAAGAAAACAAAATCTTACCAAATATTGATTTATAGAATTAGACAAAATCCTGTCGTTTGGCATTTTTAGAATACAAATATATTTAAAGAAAAACCTAAGATAAGCACTTTTGAAAATAGGGGGATTTTGAGGGGCCTTGTAACCAGTGGGACTACATAAAAAAATTGTACTCTAACATTAATTTTTTTAATTTAAGAGACATACACCTGATTAAAACTTCATTGCTGTTGAAGTGTAAAAATATCGGTAAACATTGATGTAGAAGTGTTTTAAATAGACGCATAGACGAACGAATAGACGGAATGATTGACGGATTGACGGAATGATTGACGGATTGACGGAATGAAAAGACTGACAGAATGAAACCAATTGGCAAATTTTTCAAAAAAAAAATTTTGAAAAATATGCTAAAAACATTATGTTAACAAGTTTTTCATAAAATTTTCAAGTTCAATTCTTATGTTGTAGGGAATTTCCAAATTTTTGAAGGTAAAAAGTATATCTTTAGAATAATTAAATAAGTACCTACTGACTTCGGAAATAATTAAAAATTATTCTAAAAATTAGCATTTCCTTTGTCAAAAATCAGTTTTTTTTCTTTTATTTTTTCTTCATAAAAGATTTTGTTTTTTCCCAATAATAAAATTTCTCTGCAATATACTTATAAAATTGATTAAAATAAAATAAGAAACGACATTTCATCGTATGCTTCAGATTAATGGAAAATAATTTTTAGGTTTTAGTTTAATTAAAAAAGAAAATCAAATTGTTCAGTCCTTTGTTTAATTTTGATTGGCATTTATCACTTAAATTGTATCTTATCAATATTGTTAAGGATATTGTTTGTCAAATTAAGGAAATTCAAAAAAAAACAAAAATTGTCTCCTTTTAAGAAAACAAAAATAAATGGATCTATAAAAAAAAGAAGTCATGGAAAATTCAAGTAAAAAAATAATTACAAAATACAAAAAAAAAACAAAAATATTAATTTTTCTATAAATATCACTGTATAAGACCAGGTTTTAATTTGATGTCTGTAAATAACATGTAAAAAATGTTTTTTTTCAATTAGTTATACCCTATATACCAATCAATATACCCTTATCTGAAAAACATATCCTTAAATATAGAAAATATTATTGACCTATATCAATAATTACATGAGCTTTTACATTTATCCTTTTGTCCTTTTTTTTCAAATTTTTAAATTTTACTAAGGACAATTGGTTAGAAATTTTAATGTTCTAATCTAAGAATAAAATTTTTTTTTGTTTTAAATAATAATATAAAAATGGACTGTAATCAGATTTTCAATCAAAGATTTTCTTTTTAGTGCATTTCTCTGCCACATAAATGTGAAGAGGAAATTACACAGCCTTTTCTTTTTCAGGCGTGGCTGTAAATGTCTTAAGGGGGAATAACTCTTACGACGTGTGTGGGATTCAAACCCACACTCCCTCGGTGTTTACAGCGTATTTTGTACGCTCTTACCCACTAGGCCACCGAGACCCCAAATTTTAATTTTATTTGTTCTCTTTTAAAGTGTAGTTTTTAAAAAAATATTTTGACTACATGTACTTTATTTTAGGTATCTACTATCTTCGTTGTCAGATCTTTTACAAATTTTGTACAAGCATGTGCTTGGGTATAAATAAATAACATGACATTATTAAGAAAATCAAACAATCCATCAAAGTTTAATTTTACGCTTTATATTTTTTTTTATATCTCTTGAACTAATCTTATAGACTTATCCAACATTTTATGATTATCTGAAAAATAAAACAGAATGATTTAGTTTTATGCATCCAAACGGTTGATAATAGAACCCATCTTCTAGTGCAACTATTTGTCTTTTTTGATTTCCTGAATTATCTGTTGCAGTTGTATTGTATTCAGCTTTATCGCGAAACACCCTATAAATTATATTACTAAGGGATTCGAATTTCTTTTTATAGACAATATACGTTCAAAATGATTTTTTTGTAACCAATTACTTTTTTTTTAAAATGAAAAATCTACATATTACCTTTATTAAATATAACTAAAATTTCTGTTTCTGTTTTGAATCAATGACCATTAAGCGCAATGCAGAAAAAAAAAAGATTAATACAAACATAAATATAAACCATTTTATAGGATAATATTTTTCATTTTTTCCTATTTTCGTTTTTTTCTTTTTGGTTGTGTGCCTTTATTATTCAACCACCTTTCTTTCTATCCAGGCAAAACATTTCTTTTCTATTTTAATTTTCTTTTAAAAAATATAGCATTTCTATTTTTTTTTTCCTATTAAAAAATGCAGATTTATATTAAAAAAAGCTTAGATTGCACAAAAATTCAATTAAAATGTCATTGTATCATTAAATTCAACATATACACCATTTTTATGCAATCTGTAGCAGAAAAATTTTCTTTTTTCTTTTAAATTTTTAAAATACAATTTAAAAAACATAAGTATGAAGAGAAAAGGAAAGTGGAAAACTGTAATTACGTATTTTGGAATTTCTTTTTGTTTTTTTTTTTTTTTTTTTTGGAATTAAGATAATAACAATACAAAGCCAAAAAGGAAACTTTTATTTACTGTTACACAAATGTTAAATAGCGGTAGTCAAAGCTGTTCATAAAATATTAAAAATTTTCATTATGATGGTTAAATTTATGTGTACACTGTTCATCGCTTTACAAAAATAACTATTACAATGATTACTACAAATCCCTAATTTAGAAAATGCTTTGTATGGCTTGTTGCTCAGCCGACATTTAATTTTTTAAAATTTCAATTTAAAGCGACAGAACAGCATGTTGAATTGATGGCGCTAGCTTAAGGATAAACTAATGAAGATAATATATGCAGTTGCCATAAAATACTAAGTACTTAGTACTTTATATAAATTTCAGGGTTGTGATAGGACTACTCAACCTGAAATTTCATTTCATCAAACCAACCAAATTCACAGAAGTTGTTCCCACAAAACTTGATAATTTTTTACAAATGTTTAGCTTTTTTAAATAGTAAAATATGAAGATACAAATTTCGTAGTTATCCGAACTAATTAAACTCAACCAAATTTAGCAAAAGTGGTTGGCGTAAAACTTAACTTCTTTTGAAAAAGTTTTAAATATTCAATTTACATAGACGCACTGAATTATGCTGTTTAAAAAAGAAGCTCATATAAATATGAATTTTAGACCCCTAGATCCATTCATTCAATCATTAGACTGTGATTTTGAACTATTTTGACTCATAGAAAAAAGTATACTTCCGTTTGTCGAAAACTACTTCCTGTTTCCGTGTTTTATATTATATTTTTAAGCTGTGTGATAACCTTTACTCTCTTTAATCGAAGTTGCATTTTATTATTCTCCACAAAAGAAAAATTTGACACAAAATTTGTTTTTTGAACTCTAACTCGAACATTTTTTGTGCTATCATGTTTTTCATCTGCATCTATATAATAGTATACACTTATAAGATGCTTTTCCAATTATTTGAAGTTTCACAAAATTCGATAGAGATTTGATAGATATGCCAAATTTTAAATAATATGTCAAATAAATCCAAAAATATTTTAAAACATTGAAGAATTTTGAATTGAAAAAATCTTGAAGGTCAAAATTTAGAAATTTAAGGTTGAAAAGAAATATATATCTTTTGAGATTTTTCAAAAATAGATGCATTGCATTTTATAATTAGTTAGAGAATCAGGATTTGAATATTTTGTTAGGCGGTGCTTTGCGATCATTAACATCCACTATTTTAAATGGTTTTCTTTTCAAATATGGATGACGAAAAACTGATGAAGTACTTATATTTCGAAATATATGTCGGAGTGAAATAATTAGGAGAGATTTAGGTTTGTGGTTACAATTGGGGATGTACACACTGGTTTTTCCAGAATATGTCTATATATGTATATATATACAAGATTCTGAATTAAGTTGGATTTTATAGTTGGTTACAAAATCAGGATTGGACGCTTCTTCCAGAATATGTAGAAAATTGATTTAAGTTTTGATTTTTTCAAGATTTTGCCACAAATGAATTTTGGCTTTCATGATTTATTTTTTATGATTTTTCTTTTTTTTAATTCTTTTTTCAAAGACATCAGGGTTGACCCATTTTATTTATAATATCTATATTGCAATACAATTTTTAAGATTTTCATTAAAAGTTCAGAATCTTTTAATTTTTCATTAAAACTTTCTGTTACTTACATTTTGCATTTACAAAAAAAAAAAAGAAAAAAAAACATATCAAAACAACACAAAAATTGGATAACAATCCTTTTTTATTAAAAAATATCAAAAAAAAAAAAAAATTTTTTTTAATTCAGAAAGGATATCAAAAAATAATAATTTTTAAAGGATTTTCAAAAATATTTTTAAATTTAATTTTGACAATATTAATTCCGAATTCATTTATTTTTGATAGGCAGACACTTAAAATAAATTTGTTGATTACAATATTGTCAAAATGAACTCAGAAAAGTCTAATTCAAAAATTTTAAATACAATATTTCATGCATCATATGCTTTTTACCCCAAATGTTAAAATATTTATAAACATAACAGATTTCTAACAAAAATATGTCCATAAAGAAGATCAATGGCATAAAAGATTTTTTTTAAGGGATTTAATTGAAGAAAAAATATAATAATGAGTTATGTAATATTAAATTTAAAAAAAAAAATACCATAAAAATAGAAACGAATTTTGGGGTTTAGGTATATCCTTATTCTGATCCATGGCAAATCTCAGACATAAGCATTTTAGTTAAAAGTTTATTGATGACTGACTGCATCCGTAGTGTGATGTGAATAACGAGAAGATGAATAAGTTGAATAGATAAAAAATTTCTAGAGAACAAGACGAAAAAGTTTCTATTCCCTAGTGAGAAGTCAAATTGGTATTAGTTAGAGAAATTTCAAGTTAAGGATATGTAAAGAATATTTTGATTTGAGAATATTTTGAGAAAAAAAATTTTGACTAAACAAAAAATTGCCATTTATTTCATTGGATTAAAGTAATTCAACTGTATTCGTTCAGAAAACTTCAATAGCCTGTAAAAAAAAATAATATTTGTTAAATTTGAAGACTTTTGCTTATACAAGAACTTTTCTGCATTGGGAAAAAAATAAAAATTAAAATATAGAAGCAAACTACAGTATAAAAAAATTTAGGGTCGAAACGGAGTGATGCAAAATCAAAAGTTATTGGAAATTGTTAAACATGTTTTTGTAAAATTCAGATAACGTATTATGTGTCTCCGTGCATATGGAAAATGTATTTAGAATAAATAGGACCAGTAAATCATATTTTTTAAAAATAAAAATGTATAAGCATATTTTGTTATTTTATAATCTTATATTTTATATAAATATTAAAAATTATCATTTATGATCTTAATTTTAAAGCATATATCAACAAATTATTCCAACATTTTTATCCTATTTTTAAAAAAAAATTCCAATTACAAAAGAAATTTTGAATCATTTCTTTTCAAACAAATTCCCATTTTAAATAAGAAACAAGACAGAATGTGAAACCAAAGGTTTTGAAAGGCGCACATTTTCGAAAAAACAATAAAAACAGTTTAGAATAATATGATTTGCACCAAAATTCCTAATTTTTCTATACAATTACATAATAGATCTACACTTTTAACCTCAAGAATCACACCCTCATCTATTTGCACTCTTACGTGAACACCCTGTATAAGAAAACATTGTGAAAATTGAAAAAACTTTTTCTTCAATTTTAATAAAACCTTATATAAAATTATAAAAAGGTTTTAAAAAAAGTAAACATATAATGCTGGACCTTTAATTTTAATGTCTTTCTTACGAAAAATTCGTGCAAGTGTCCAAGTGTCCACGTTCCTATATTGAGAGAATTTCGATTTTGACCCTTAATAACATTTAAACAGAAATACAAAAAAAAAACTGATAAATGATAAATACATATATGAAGGAAGCCAGTCAAATTTCATATAACGGTAAATTTAAATACGAAGTTGCAAAGAATTGTATAATTTTCATCTTCAATTTAAAACATAAAAAAATACCGTGTCGTTTGGTGTTTTTAAATTGAATTTGTTTAATTTTTGCTTCCGTATACATTTGAACAAACACATACACATACATTTGAAAATACAGAGTTTTCCAAATTTTGAGTTGAACAGAGTTCCAAATTTGAGTGAGTGATTTGAGTGATTACAGAGTTGAAACTACAACCTCGTTTCATAATGAGTGCAAAAAGTTAACCCATGGTTAAAATTTCACCGTTTATGATAGGTGCAAAAATTTTGTAAAGAAACGGACAAACAGACTGAGTAATATATACTAACAAAAAAACATATTTTTTTTGTTTCAAAAATGCGCTAAAAGTAAAAAGAATTTAAATTAGAAGTATATCTTCATGATTATAAAAAGAAATGATTATGCAATTTCCATTAGGTATCAAAAAATTTCGGAGTATACCACTTCAATTTTCCAAAAAAATTCATTTTTGATTTATATTGGATACCAAAAGGTAGAGCTAAATCCTTTCACAGGTATACCAAGCAATTATTAAATTATCATGATTTATAACATTCGGACAAACCCTTTTTCCATAAAGAAATGAAAAAAAAAAAAAACACTAACCAAAAATAAATCCTCAAATCTATAAAAAAAATTAATCGGATCGGAAATAATTTCAAAAAATCAAAATGATTTTTAATAAATCCCCCTCTTCTTTTACTCTTTTTTCATTATATTCTGTATATACCTACAGATATTCAAATTGAAATCTTAGATTTTCCAACCAATCATTTTTGCATTATAAAAAATAAATGACTGTGGTGGACCAAAATTGGTATTCCTACAATTTTTTTGTTTTGTCATTTTTTGTTTTTTTTTTTACAAATTTCAACCAAAAATTGGTATTTAATTGATATTACCAAATTTTGAAGATATTCAAAATATTCCCCATGATATTTGTTATTCACAGAGTAGGTACTGTACGTACGCAAGGATAAAATAATATGGACTTGTTAACAAATTGAAGGGAAGTAAAAATTTTCAAAGGAAAACAAATTAATTAAAAAAATAAAAAGGTAAAAAAAAAATTCATTTCAAAATGAAGAATTTAAAAAGAGTGAAATAATTTGTTTTTTTTTTGGAATTCTTAAGGAAGACTTTATTTAAAAATTAATTTAAATTTATAAATTTTCATATGCAAAATTACAGAAGTGTGGAAATTGAACTTTAGTCTAATTTAAATAAAAAAAAAAAACAAAATATATCCGGATCCTCTTGAAAAAGGTGAATAATTAAAAATTTTACTAAAAAATTATCAGGAATTTTTAATAAATCTAAATTTATCTACAGATTACTTTTTTTTAATTAGTGATGAACTTGAAATTTTGGTATAACCAAGAGGAATAATTATCATTTCCAAAATGAAAACGAAGCCGAATTTATTCAATACGATCTTAACGTATATATACTTCAGTCTTATATAATAGAGCAAGAGTAATATTTTCATATGCAATATTCAAACGCGGTAATCCTACAAAATCCCTATTCTCAAAATCCAAAAGCCACAAAATCCAAACGTTTTTCATTTTCAGAAAAGCCATAAAATCCAAAAAGCATATAATCAAAACATAGCATAAGCCAAATACCACAGAATCCAAACATGACAAAATCTTAACTTACATAGATCCAAATATGAGACTGCATTTTAGGGGTGATAGCTCCCACTGAATGCTGTGTAATTGAAACATGTATGTATAATATATAAGCACCTTATAATACATTACAAAGTCATGGTTGATGCCTTTTACAGAATAATTTAAGTGAAATTTGGGAAAGTTTTTATAGTTCAGGGATCCAATAATTTGTTTTTTGAAGATTTGAGGGTGGCAGCCTCCACCATTTTATTTTCAAAAGCATTGTAGTTCAGATATGTATGGAAGAAAAAATGCATAGGAAGGATCTTAGAGTTTGTTACAAAATCAGGATTTGATTAATTTGTTTAGCGGCGGCTTCGGGGTGGCAGCCCTCCCTATTTTAAACGGTTTGTTGTTAAAATATGTATGTAAAAAAAATGATTTTACATCTATTTAATGTACATATTTAAATAAATACTATTTAATTTTATTTATTTAATTAATTCAATATTAAATATAAAATATTGTAGAAATATTATATTAAAAACGGCTACAAGTGCAGATTGTGATTTGGTTTTTGAGGTATTTGGATTGTGTGGGGTTTGGATTTTGTGGTATTTGAATTTTGTGTTTTGTATTTTGTTATGTTTGAATTTTGTAGCGGCACCTTCAATCGCGTACATATATGCTTCTTAGTTATTTTAGGTAGATATAGTATTATCCAGAGCTTGTATCTGTGTTATGATCAGAATCATTTAAATGGCAAAAAAATGTACTGTCGAATCTTATAATATTTTTGCCTTAGCTATTATTTCCGAAGTGAGGGTTTAAATTGTATTTTAATTGTAAATTAACTTAAAGAAAATTGGAATAAAGAATAACATAGGTGCTTCAGATTTTATCACGAAGAAGATGAATCTCCACCACATATATTCAAAAAGTACGGAGTTTTATTTCAATCAAGACATGTACACCTAAGAGCATACTGATTTACCAAAGATGAATTCGCAGTAATAAAGTTTCTACAGATTTTTAGTTTCTAAGTGGCGTTCTTAGTCGGTTGTGTTAAAGTTCAAAAAATCGCACTGTTACTTTAATAATACACTCTTTAAATCATCTATTCTATTATTTCTGAAGTATTTCAATTTAACCGATGTAAAATTTTAAAATTTTTATAGGAAAACAACAACTAGTCATTTTTCGCAGTACTTATTTTCTTCTTGCATTAATACATATTACTTATTAGTTGTAGTCAATTTTTATCTTAAGTTTTAATTTTATAGTATATGATAGATGAATATATGTATATTGTATACATGAATGTATGTATTACATACAAAAAAAAAATTTTATTTCCCGCAAAATAGGTTGAGGTCATTCCTCCAATATAAAAATTTCAATATTTTTGATTAATGATAAACAAACTCCTGAAGAGGAATTTAAAGGATATGCATTAAATTTTTTACTCGTTAAATTTAATATTTATTTTTAATTTTCTGGTTTTTTGTTTGTTTGTTTGTTTTTTATTTCTTTTTTTTTATTTTGACCCTGAAAATGGCTTTAAAATTATTTTAATTTATATATATGTATGTATGTAACTATATGGAATTGTATTTGAATAGTAGAAAAAAAGAATTTTATAAATATTTTTATGCATATACACTCAATACATATACTATATGTGTACATAAGTGAATGCATATGCAATGAACAAAATATGTACATATTTAAACAAAAATTATATAGAGTGAATATTTTGAATTCTTAAAATATATTTTGTGCATATCCTTGCAAAAAAATAAAAAATAAAATAAAATAAAAAAATACATATATATATATAAACCATTTTAATTAATATTACTTAAATATATATATTTGTATGAAAAATAGTGGGTAAAATTCATATAAAAAAAATGTTTAAAGTGATTTTAAGAACGATCCAATGACCACGTAATTATTTGGTTCAAGTGAATTCTTTAATGTTGCGTATTCATATTCAATATCATACATATTTACTGAAGCGTACTGTAAAAGGACCTTTTAAAATTGGATTTACAAATACGTTTATATAAATCTTCTTAAATTCTGATCTCTGAATTTTTGAAAAAAAATTATGATATTTTAATATCTGAAAAATAAAAAATAATTTTTGTAGAAAATCCCTTTTACTCAAACCTTGAAATCATTTTACATACAAATTAAAGTACTTATATTTGATCCTTGTTACAAACTGCCCAATATTTCTTTTGAAAATATAAATATTAGAATTTTTGCATGCTTAAAAGCATGGTAATGCTTGGGCATGGTAATGAATTAACCAAATGAATTATTGGTGGGGTTATCATATCATTTCTGGCCTCGAAAGATATGGTGTAATTGTTAAGATTATTAAGGATATGTAAGAAATATTTAACACCATCTGATCTTCTCCTAATAGACTAATATATAAAACGTATATTTGGTAAAAATTTAAATAAAACTCTCATACCATCACTGATTCGCTAACATTACTTACTCTTCAGTATATTCACAAGATACAAGGAAACTAAGTACCTGATATTATTAATGATTTTGAAATCACAAAAGATTTAATTAAATCACAATTAGATTTAAAGATTTAATGTGTTTAAATTATTACCGATATGTAGGTAGAACTTATTGTCACGAAAAAATAGCTCATTTATATAATTAGACAGTAGAGTCTTATAAAAACTAAAAGTACAAAATATAGGAACTGATTGTTAGTTCGAACCTCTAAAAATTTTGAAGCATACTAACATAATACATATTTCATGATTCGTATAAATTCGTATAGAAATTCAAGGAAGAATGCAGCTTACATATGAAGAAATTCTCATTTTATTTCACTCCCACAATTTAAAATTAAATTTCCATTCCATTCCATTTCTTTTCCTTTTTTTGAGCTACTGCTCTGTAGTAAGAGTGCCACAAATGTAATAACATTATTTTGGCTATTTTAGCGAGTTAAAATTCTACAATACAAAGGGAACTTACGTTTTTTTGATGTCTTTTGAAAATCTAAAACTTCTATATGGTAAAAATCAAAAAGAGGAAAATAATGTAAGCTTTAACTATTTTATGTGCTCAGAAGTACAATGTTAAAGTTGTTCAGTAAGATTTTCAGAAAATAAACTCAGTTTCGCCAAGTTTTTTTCAAAATATCACACTTGTCATATTTTTGTCATTTTTTATTTAGGTTCTTGCCAATTTTATTCTCAGCTTGCCAAAAAAAAAGGTTAAAATTAATAGATATTTCTCTAATAATGGAAGACGATAATAAAGATAATAAAGATGCCTTTTACTACATTTATATAATTTGGTTTAATTATGCCAAATGATGACTTACTGATTTTAAAACTAAAACTGAATAGCCTTTTTGATATTTTTTTGTTTTTTTTTTATATAAAAAGTATTTTAAAATAAAATCTTTATTAACAATACCACCAGCTATCCCAAATGTTTGATTTTTTTTGTATAATATATCCGGCATAAAGGGTAATTTTGTACATATGTATTCCGAAATAAAATTTAGAACAAAAAAAACAAACAAAATAATATTGTGTACTTTATACACACATGTATATATATATATATATATATAATAAAAATAATTTTCAAGCTGGTCAATCGGATCAAACATTATGTATTTGTTGTGGAAAACCATAACATATAACATTTTCCTTTTTTTATATTTTTATATTTTTTATTTTTTCCTTTTTAGCACATTTCCAAAAAAATTTTGAAAAAATGTGCTTATTAGTTTCATTTTTTTGTTTGTTTTTTAAATATATCAATATATTTATCATATTAATGTATATGTATATGTATTAAATATATACACATATTATGTACATTCATAAATACTCAATCAATTTCAAATTTGAATAGAAAATAAAGTAAAAGCTGGGTTGATTTACTTAAAACAACTTTTTAGATACATTTTAATATGATAAATTATTAAAATTAAACCCTTTTCTTTGTGAAATGGTATCCTTACTAGTACACAAACTAAAGGGATACAAATCCTTTAAAAGAAAAGAAATCTTCGAATATAAAATTTTGTTTATTTGTCCAGGCTTATAATTTATGTTTACAGAAAAACCAAAAAAAAAATTATCCATTTTTGATAGAATTGAAAAATAAAATATTGTTTTTTTCTTGTTTTTTTCGAAATTATAACAATGTCCTTTAGTCAGGACATTAGAATATTATAAAGTTGATTTGTAAATTTCTGCGAATATTTAAAAAAAAAAAACAAAAAAAAATCAATCAAAATTTTACTACTGTAACCTTTTAAACAATTTTTAAAATTTAGAAATAACATACTATAAATTTTATAACCTTTTCCTTTGACGTTGACCATTTTAGAACAACTAATCTAAAGGTTTCAATTTATATGATTTTTCAAATTATAATGAAAAACAAGAACAAAATAAGGGGTGTAAAGAAAAGAAGAAAGAGCTAAGTACCACAATTACAAAGTTAGAGAAGAAAATAAAGATGGGAAGACTGCACTCTACAGATTATCATAACAAAACGATTATTTTTATAGTCAGTGTGCAGCCATAAGAACATTTCAAGAAAAATTGATACTATGGATACTCAATACAGAGTCTTAGCGGAATTTAGTTCTTTGGACTTACATACCTCCAAAATGTGAAAAACAAAAAAAAAAAAAAAACAGAATAGTTTTTAGGTAATTCGGTTTACGTTTGTTTTATTTCTTTATATATACATATACTTGTATATGTTTTTGTGTTTATTAACATGGATCATGTTTTTCTTTATTTACTTATCTTAAAAAAACCCATGAAATTTCCATAAAATTTAAATATTTTTAAAAATATATTCTTAATATTTTATTTTTGTACATTACATTTTTACTTGAAATTTGGGCTCCATATTTGTAAATTTTTGATAGCATATAAGTAAATTGAGAATTATTTAATTTACCATTTTTTAAAAATCTGTGATCCTTGATCATATAATGCTTTTACACAGAAAATATTCTTCTTAGTAAAATAATCATAATAAGTTCTTGGACATCAATATAGGGAGTACTGCTTAGCAAAGTCATATAGAAAAGATAATAAAACATCTAAACTAAAAGTACTAAGAAAATTAATATCTAATTTGATATATCTTTTATCTAATCACGAAATAATTGCACCAGGATTTTCGAGATGAAAATATACTAAAAATATAGGTAAGCTGCAGTTAAAATAAATTTTTGAAGATTGTTGCTGTACTGCCGAACAATTTAAAATAAAGATTTCAGTTTTACATGTTGTAGAAAGGTAGGAAACTTCCGTATAAAGAAAGATTAAAAGCTTTTCAAATATATTAAATACTTCTTCTTTATTTAAATTTTGACAAAACAATAAATACTACTTCTAACAGTGAATTTCTGCAATCCCAATTGTATTAAAAATATTTTCAATTTCAATTCTACTTCAGATCTCATATAATAATACTTTGTCCTATTATTGGTCAGATCCTTCACATCATATTTTTCTCCTATTATTATAATATCCCATTTTTTTGTTTTTTTTTTTTTATCCTTAAAATTATCTTTATTTAGATCCTTTTCTTTTTTTTTTTTGCTCTTTAGTAATTTGTTTCAAATATGATGATGAAAAAGTATCAATATATAAATAAATAAAATTATCTTCACATCAATTTTATACAATATTCATACATTAAATATCAACTTAAAATCGAATTATTTTTTTATTTTTCTTTTTTTCCTATTTCTATCTCTTTCTTTCTCTCTTACTTTTTTCCTCATTTCAATTTAAGTATATTTAAAATTTGGTAAATCACACACATTTTTTAGCCCTAAAATCACATACATATTTTTTATTTAATTTTTTGTTTTTGTCAATTTTTAACCTTCAGCTATAAAAATTTAAATTCAATGAAAAATTAAAAATGAAAATAAAAAAAAAAGAAAAAAAATTTAACTTTTTAAAATATCATAAAAAAATCTCTCCATTTCAGCGTAAAAAAAATAACAAAAATAAAGAACGGAGAAAACCAAATGTAAATATGGATCCCATATCATTTTTTGTTTTTTTTTGTTTTTTTTGTTTTTTTTGAGAAACACAATCTTGTATGTAAGTACATATATGTTAATGTAAATATGAACATTCTTTTAAAGATAAGTATATACTGTTTTGTAGTACTGTATATACAGTTGTGAAAAATAAATTTGAAACGTTTTCATTATTTTTAAGTGAAAATTCAATGATTTTCAAGAATTTTATCAGCCCGTATTTCTTAAATTATATATTTTTCTGCTTTAAGAAATATTTGACTGTTTCAACAAAAAAAAAAAATTTTTTTTCAATTGATCTTATACTTCGCAGATGATTTTGATAAAATTTCATATAAGTATATAAGACTAATCGAAAATTTTAAACCAGAAGTTGTACATAGACAAGACAGCATTATGATTTACTAAGCTTACTGAAGAATCCAAGTAATGTTGTAGGACGAAAAACTCATAAAATTTTGTTTTTGAACGATGATCTAAAAATTAAGGATTGAAAATTAGAGGTTTACAAAATTTTTAAAATGATGCCAATAATGCTGTTTGTGTTGTTTAAACATACTTTTAATTTTTTTTTTCATTTTACTTTCGAGTCATAATTCATAATTATTATTTCAAATTGGGTGGTTTTTCTCATTTTATTTGGTGATAATTCTTGGGGCTTAATTACATTGAGCCCGACAATCTTTCAAGTTTTGTTTAAATTGAAAATTTTTGTTTTATTTTAATTTTTTATTTATATATTTGAAAAATAAATGGTCCTGTAAATTGTAAATAATTTATTATCCTTTTTATGAAAATTTTCAAAAAAATATTTAAAGTCTATGTAAACTTTATGTTAATCTTCTAAGCATAAATTTAATTGTAAACAGTCACTTTATTTGGCAACTGAGATATAATATACAGTAAACTGATCGTCATGTTCGAATGCTGTATTCCTAGAATGTCACAGGCTGATAATCAATAAAGCATACCTTTGGTTAGGACAGTTTTTATAGTGCAAGAAGTGTATAAGTTATATGAGGAAACAGGAATAAACAAACTAAGGAAACAGGAATATCATTGTAGTGAACGAAGCTACTTTCATTTGTAATGCTATTAATAATACGCATAAAAGGAACTTATCGACGGTCAGATTATACAAAAAAAAAAAATTTTAAAATATAATAAACTTGACCCGTTTTTGATTAGACCAAATAATTCGCTAATCGAAAATTTCCGTTAATTAATTTTGTAGTTAATTTTAAACACTAATTTCATAAATTTTATAATCACAAACTGAAACTTCTAAACTGAAAATGATTTAATTGATTTGAATCGAAAAAGTGAAATTTTATATTAAAGAATGTAAAGATTTATATCCGGAATAAAACAAAACATCTAGAAATTCTGATTTTATATATTAAGAATAATATCTGATAACTTCGACAATAGATCACTATAAAAAACAAAAAGAAGGATAAATGAATATGACTTTTTTCTTAAATGAACACCCATTGGGGTCCTCGGTCACCTAGTGAGTAAAAGCGTATGAAATATATTATAAACACCGAGAGAGTGTGAGTTCAAATCCCACACACTTCGTAAGAATAATAACTCTCTTACGACAGTTACAGTCACGCCCAAAAAGGAAAGGCTGTATAATTTCCTTGTCACATTTATGTGGCGGGGGAATACACTAAAACAAAAACAAAAAAACACCCATTTTCTTTTTCTAACTGTATTTAAACTTTATTCTGTTATTGTATTACTGTATGTACATATGTGTTTTTCATATTTCTTAATGTACAAAAAATAAAAAAAATAAAACTATCTATAAATATATTTATGTATTTAAAAATATTCACATATACGAGTACGTAACACTTTATTTTTTTTTTTTTCACTAATTTTTGATTTTTTCCCATCTAATGTATCGTACACGTTTATTTTTTTCTTATTTTTTTTTTTTTTTTTAATACGTGACCGTTCAAAATGAAAGCTAGTATGAGATTCATTCATTTCCCATTGAATACACTATATAATATACAACTGTTAAAAACGGATATTATCCAAGATTTTTATTTACGGCAAAAAAAGCAAAAGAAAAAAAAGAAAAACAAACATTATTTTCCATTTCAACCACTGCTCTTTTTTTTTTATTTTTTGTCTTCTTCCTTTATCGTTTCTTTCATAATGATCTGGTGTTGATGCTCAAGGACAACATATAACATTAAAAATAAAACAAACACTCTCACTACTCACTATACAACAAAAAACAAAAAAAAATAAAACAAAAAAAAAAAACAGAATGTCACATACATTTATACATGTTAATTTGAAATTACAAAAATACAAATAAAGATGGGAAAAAAAAAAAAAAAACAAAATAAATATCAGAACAGAATATTTTTTAAACATATCCTATATTCCTATGTAGACCTTTTTTATTTTTTTTCTTGTCCTTGTTTTGTCGTTAATAATATAGAGAATCGTTATATCCTTTTAAGAGGGAAAAAAATATATAGTAGAGTAACATATCAAAAAGATTCTTGTTTTAATTTTTTGTTGATTTTTTGCCCTTCTAAAATTACTGCCATATATTTTGAAGCCTAAAAAGATTCTAAATCTAAAAATTGTACCGTATATGAATAAAAGAGAAGAAAACCGGAAATATACCATTGGAACGAAAAAAACAGATTTTCTTTTTTTTTTTTTTATTTAATTTCTTTTATATTTTTTAGTTTGTTTTCTCTCTCTATCACTCACATCATAGATTGACAAAAAAATATACAGAAAAAAAAAAAAAAACAAATGAAACTTAAAGTGAGTAGATGATGTTTTGAATAAAAGGATATCCGTTTTGTCACAATAGTTTTATTTTTGTATATACGATTATGAAGTCTGTTAAGTGAAAACTTTTGTCCTTTTTTATCCATTTATTTTCTTACTTGATTCTTTTTGTTAAATTTTTTTTTTTCATTCTTTTTTCGGACAAAAATAAAAAAAAATAAAAAAACATAAAAAAAAAAAACAAAAAAAGGAAATTCGTTTATTATTTTATTATTTTTATGATTCCTTTTTTATTTAAGTTTTTTTTTTTCGTTTTTGTTTTCGTTTCTTTTTTGCATGATTTGATTGTCAAAGTTTTGTATTATTAAATGGTTTCTATCAGTGTGTTGGCACTTTTTAAACTACTAGGCAATTTTCTATTCATATTAAGTTGTTTTTATATTAAGTTTTTTATTCAGTTTTTGTTTGTTTTTTTTTTATTGTTATTTCTATTGTAGTTCATGGTATTTATTATTAGATTACATATTTTATTGATGAAATATTCACATTTTAGGCGAGTTTATATAATTTTTTTTTTGTTTTTATAGGAATATAATAGTTTGATCCTTTTTACATGACTTTTGTTTTATTATATTTAATTTATTTATTTCTTTATTTTGTAATAAATATATTTAATAATATAAAATAAAAATAAACCGATTTAAATAATATGTTTTGGTTTATTTTCATATTTTAATCATTAATAAGGCTATAACACTATGAGGTCATTAATTAGATTCCATAGTGAGTAATACTATAGCCTCGATTAACAGCCGTCACAATATAGGAGCTCTTTTTCTTTTTTTTTATAGATATTTTGTAGATAATGACATTTGCTGAGTTGAAATAAAATCACTGATGCCTCCTCTTAAACAATTCCAATGCGCCACAAGAGGGGCAGCAAATGCGCATTCCTACTATGTGGAATTACCTAAGTGGTGCTCTACTGGTTACAGCAATTCGTTTGTTGTTAGAACTGCAAAAATGTGGAATTTATTACCCTTCACCGTATTATCAAAATTTGGCGGTTTTGGTATTTGCCCAAATTTAAAAAGAATCTCATAAGATTTGTTTTGTTCTCCTCATTTGTTCTATCCCTATCTCATCCCATATAATCACAACTCTTTCGAGTACAAAAGATCATATTCCTAGTTTGTGGTTTTTGAATAAAAATTATCCTTGGTAAATGCTATAAATTATTAATTATACAGCGAAATAATATTTTAGATACAGTAATGAAAATTATCAGAAGGATATTTCTGCTGCCTGTACTTTCTACCACCTCGAACCTACCACCTATTCAGATAAGTATAATATATATTTGTATAAAAGTTGTGATTCTATGTTAAGTGTTTGTATTTTAGGTTGATTATAATAAATGTAGATGATGACGGTGTTCTTCAGAAGTATGTATATAGATATATAATATAATTTCAATGCTGAAAATTACAACTTTCTTTTTAAATGAATGCACCAGACGCAACAAATATTATTGTAATATGTTTAAAATTGTATATTTAAAGTTTAATTCACATTATTGATGCACTGAAGTGAATAGAATAAAGTGATGCTGTTAAATGTTTTAGTAATTTTCGCATATATACACTTTCAAAAGCTAGTACTTTAAAATATCCTAAATACATGTCATTAATGTCATACATATGTTAACTTTAAGCAGATTTATGCAGAAATGTAAATAATGAAAAAATATAATTGCAACATGTTTTGAGGGCTTCGAAAAAGTATTTGATAACATCTGGATTATTGAGTTGGAATTATATATCAATATCCTTTACATTTAGTCATCCTGATTAACATCATGTAACAACTTGTAAGATTGCATTAGATGTAACACTTTTAGGATATGGGAGACAAATAATCATTTTTCGAAAAATATAAATTATATAATTAGCTATAACAGAGAACCGTATATTCTTTAATTCATATATTAATAATATTTGTATTAGCGATTTACTGGATTTTCTAAATAAAAATTTTGAGTTTAATTACACTAGGTGTAGCAAATAACATTTGTGAGGATGATCTGAAAATTTATACATACAATTTAGGGGTACAATAAGTAATCACATTCGGAGTAGTGAAATAACTTACAATTCATTTATCAGTTGTATGAAAGTTTGTTCAATAAATTCTAAATTAGAAATTAGATAAATAAAAAAATTAACAATTAGATAATACCTAATATCAGTTTACCCCAAAGCGTCAAAATGAAATCCAAAATTACAAAAAAAAAAATTCAAAATCCAAAAATTTAAATTTCCAAAATATAAAAATTCTGAAATTACAAATTTAATTTTGGAATCTCTATCGATAACAAAACAAAAAGATTTTGAATCTGAATTAGGAGGGATTTTACAGTTGCATTCAAAATCAGGATTGCCGCTTTTTTCAGAATATTTATATATAAATATATGAGTATACCAGATTCTGAATCAGAAGGGATTTTGTAGTTGGTTTAAAATTTATGAACATTTTGTAATGCATTTTTCGGCCACTAGATGGCGGCGTCGATACTAATGGCATATATATTCGAAAACTTGGAGATATAAAGTACCGGTATATACTGACGTTATCTAAATCGAAGATCACCCCTCTGCGGAAATATATCCAAAAGTTTAAGTAAACATTTCTAACTTTGTTTTAATCTATTCAACGTCCACATTTGATTAGAAAATAATTTTCTAAATAATCAGAATACTTGTAAATGAATTATAGTATAAATCAAGGCAATTGGTTTCTCTCATTTCGTTTTCATCAAATCCGATAAAGTACAAACACAAATAATACAAGGATTTTTTTTGTGCATATTTCAATTAATTTGCCATTTCAAAATTTGTAAAATTTATAAAACAATATTCTTTTTTTTTCTAAATAAATTAAAACCCAAATCATTTTGACACATTCATACAAATATTTCCCACCTATAAAAGAAATGTAAAAGAAAAAATTTAATTTAAATAAATAACTAAAAGAAAAGGAGGTTTCATAAAAAAATGCATACCTAATAAAGATAAAAATATAACATCACAGGAATTAACTAAGAGCTGTACTAAAAAGAGGTACTCAGCATGGCTTCGTTATGCAATAACTCTAAAGCATCATTTATTTGTATCTGATATAATTTTAACAATACTTTTATTTTAATTTAATTAGTATAGGTTCTAATTAAATGTTCCAATTTTGTGATATATTTGTTCCAGAGTCCATAAATTTAATTTCAAATATTAAGGGGAAGATAAATTAAAATTAAAAGGACCTTTTTTAATTAATTTTAAAAGTCTTCTAAGACACTATTATATTATTTTTGAAAGTTAGAAAAATTTTCTATCAAAAAGCCTAATAAAACCTAATAAAATCTTTATATCCAACACGACGAACAAATTACTTTTGAAACTAAATTTATAATTCGCTTCCATGAAAAAAATCTCCAAAATGTGTATGGAACTTTGGTGACTTTTCATTTATTTTGTGAACTTTTATAAAAATTTTATTTTGGGGACTTTTGGCATTAAAAGTTTCACTTAAAATGTTGCCCATTCATGGCTTTTGGGAAAAGGTCCCCAAGAAATCTAAAATATTATTATGGAAAAAAGTTCGCAATGAAAAAATTTTTTCTAGGATTGGGTAGGAAACTCCTTTTCATAAGTTCATTCGGTATCCATTCTCATATTTTTTTTAAATATTACGTAAAAGGCGGATATCCTGATTTCGAATCCAACTCTAAAATTTTGTAAAAATTGCATCCTAACTAATAATTAAAAATACTTTTTTTTTTTAAGAAAGCTAAGTATTTTTATTACATATTTAAGTTTCGTATAAAATTTTGCCCAAAATCAAAAACGAAAAAAGTTACCAAAATTTGTCTGAAACTTTGGGGGCTTTTTTCGTTTATTTTGGAAACTTTTATAAAAATTATGTTTTGGGGACATTTTTAGTTGGGGACATTTTTCGCAGAACCATATATGTTTAAGGCAAAAGAAAAGCAAAAAAAAACTTATTACGACTTTAACATACGGTCCATTGAATTTTCTTCACATTTTACTTAAAAAGTAAATGTAAAACAAAATACAAAAAGAAAATTCCATGAAAATTAACTTTCCATAAAAAGAGTTTGTAAAAAAATAAAAACATAAAACATTTCAAATTGTATACGTATGTCATAGCTTATATAGGAAGACATAAACATTAAAATAGTTGGTTTTTCTAACATGAAAAGTGAAATAGGGTTCAGCAGTTTTTGTTTTTCTTTTTTTGCAGATGTGAACAAAAATAAGGGGAAATTAAAAAAAAACACACACACACACAGAATATTTTATTATTTTCTGGTTCATTTTTTTTTTCATTTGTGATTTTTTAATTAAATTCTGTGTAAATCAAAAAGCTCTAAAGTACAAAATATGTATATACTAACTAATACCTACCTATATTGAATTAAATTAGTTTTCTAAGGAATAGTGAGTGTTTAGAAAAACTATTTAATACTACATTAAGCTAAAACTGTTTAAAGTGTTTTACAATGATATTTATACAACAATCCTTTTAATCATGGTTCAAATCAAAATATTGGCCTGGGGCACCAATGAAATACCACTACAATTAGAAGTTCTAGTATTCCAGAAAAAATTCTAACTAATTTCCTAGGATATACTTGAGACAATATACCTTGATATATAACGTTTTGGATTCTTTCTGATAAATAAGAGTTAAGCCATGCAAGAAAAGAACCCGAGATACCAAAAGTTGTAAGTTTTTGTTTAGCAAAGTGTAGTGATCTACATGATCGAAGGCTTTTCTAAAATCAGTGAAAATTGCATTAACTTGATATCCTTTCTCCATTTTATTCCGGATTTCAGATGTGTATAACATAAGGTTCGTTGTAGTGGAACGACCTTTTCTGAAACCGTGTTATTGTTCGTTAAGTTTGGCATTTATTACAGGAGTAATTTTATCGACAATTTTTTCCAATAATTTTGGAAAGGTCAATAGGATGACTATTACCTCGATAGTTTTCTACTGATGATCTTTCACCTTTTTTGTAAATGGTAGTTAAATGAGAGGATTTCCACACATGTGGGATAACACCATTCGAAAGCGATCTGTTTAAAATAAAATGAAGAGGAATAACTATTAGATAATGAGCACAGTTATATAAGAAGAGTGGAGGGATTAGGAGATTCAGCACCCTTCTTTATGACAAGGCTCATAATAGCTTCAAAAATTTCATTTTCGGACAGATACACATCTGAGATTAACAAATTTGAGCTATTAAATAAAGAAGTAGCAGAGATATCGAATTATTCTTTTGGACGATAAACTTTTTGAAAACTGTCGAAAAAAAAAGTTACAAATTGTTTTTTGGAAAGAGGAAAACGTATTGTCCTTGGACATTGAATTACAGTAATCGAATATTTTTCGTTTTATGTTGACAAATTCGAAAAATTTTTTGGGATCACTAATTAATTTGTTGTCTATAATAATGACATAGTTTTCATAGGCTGCTTGAGCTTTCAGTTTGAATTTATTTGCAAGTGGCTTATACGTATTGAATAAGTTATCACATGGTGCTATTGTGTGTTAAGCCATGCAATTATCGCTTGGTGCTATTGTAATTTTTCTGTATATTTTATTGCGCTGGTTACGCATAGTCCTAAGTTCTCTATCTGACCATGGTTCCGTTATTTTGTTTTTCTTACGGATTTTAGGTACCAAAACATTTATAATTTCAAAAATTTTTAAACAAAAGATAGAGATTAGTGAGTTGATATCCTATTGTGCTAACAGTTCGTCCCAGTTTGTAGATGATAAAGCATTATTAATGCTTTGGTAGTCAGCATTATGGAAATCATATACAATTTAATTATTGTAAGTTTTTCCCGAGAGTAGGATGATAATAGAAAACTCAAAGATGATTGCGTTGTGATGATTAGTGTTAGTGTAAAGATTATCTGCATCATCAGCGAACTTTACCATTACTCTATCATATGCATTTGAAAATACAAGATCTAACCATTTATTATTGTTGTTGGGATAACTAATAATCTGTTGTATATCATTACCATGAAACTCGCTAATAAGACCGAAATCAATCTCGTCCTGAAACTTAATTGGTAATAACAAATCGTCAGAATTATCAACAACAAAAAAAAGAGTCGGGCGATTGAAATCGCCACAGACGAAAATAGAGTCTTGCTCATGCATATTTGAAATTATATTATGATTACACTATAAAATTCAGAATAAGAGAATTGTCAGAGTTCGGAGGGAACTAAACAATACCTAGCTATAAATTATTCGTACCTAAATTAATTTTATCTGGAAGGGTTTATTTTATTTATCGAGTTAGATAAAGAGATGAGATTTGCAAATTTCCTTGGAGTTCGAACGAAAAAACTGGTTACAGTTCTCACAAGATTGATTTAAATGATTATAGTAGTTACTGTAACACAAGTGACTACGATAAGCCTTAAGGTCCTCTTAGACCTCTTTTGTTTTGAAGACTATAGCTTTGTGGTATCTAAGGTAAAGATTATACAAATCTTTGAAGTTAGATGGTAGGCCCTCATTGTGAATAAGAACAGATAAATGAATTGTTGTTTTACCCTCTATAACACGATTATATGAATTGTTATGGAAATAAGTAGGAAAAGCCTTAACTAGTTAATTCTTGTTTTTGTTCGTTTTTTTTTTTTTAATAGAAATTGAAAGGATATTTTTAATATTGAAAAATGATTTCCATTCAAGGAAATGAAAACTAACAACAGAAAATACAATATTTTTAAAGAGGCTCATATGTGATTTGTACCTAATTTTCAACAAAACAACAATAAAAAAGAATACCAGCAACATTTTAAGGGGGAAAAAACCAATTTCAACTTCAATAAAACCAAAAATAGACTTTACATTTCAATTTTATTTAAAATAAATAAATAAATAAATAAATAAAAAAAAGAAAATCACCGAATCCCAAATGACAGGAAATTATTTTGAATATGTCCTTATGAATGAAAAAAAAAAAAACAAAATAATAAAAGAAATAACAAAAAACTCTACTGAGGTTTTTATAGTCTTCTCCTGAAAAAAAAAATAATTGTGTAACACAGCAATATAACCTGTCTTTCAAATGTTTCAATGTTTTCTTATTTTTTCACTATAACACTAGATGTTGTGTAGGGTAAGCTTCAGTGTCATTTAAAAAAAAAAATAAAGAGGCAAAAAAGACAAAACAAAAAGAAAAATAAAAATGAGAAATTTATTTTTAAAATCATCAAGTTTGTTTATAGGTAATATATGGTATATAAGTAGAATTTAATAACATGAATCTTATTTTTTTCTTCTTAACTTTATCAGCTATCTTTTTTTCTTTCCCTTATCACTTTTTGTTTCTTTTTCCCCTTGTATATAAGTATTTATATTATTTTTACTCACGATCTCTTATTACTTATAGCTCCCTTATTCGTATATGGTACATCTCTAAGGACACATACAAAAAAAAATATATAATATAAACATTTTTGAAAACAAACCATGCATAAAAAGTGAAAGGAAACCATAAATTTTGAGTAAGAAGGATATAACCATTTTCAATTTTTTTTTATCTTTTTTTCTTTTCTGTTTTACTTCAATTTTTTTTTTTTTTGTTTTTTTCACTTTAAAATTTATATTATAACGAGTTTTATTATGTTTTTTTTTTTTTTATTTTGTTTTAAAATTTATTTCTGTTTTTATTTTATTTTACGCAATTTTAAATGAATTTTTAAAAATAAACTTGTCAGTCTATTTTCTTCTGCGACATCAAGTAATTGTAAATGGTACTGTTTTCAAGGTAAAAGCAAAAAAAAAAATTAAATTAAAATCAGGACCTAAGTACCTGGCAAAAAAAAAAATGCCTTGATTTTGTCAACAACATTTATAAGAAATGAATCAATTATTTGAAAGCTTAAGAAAAAAATAATGGATATTTCAATTCGAAGAATTTTTTTAAGAGATAACTTAATTTTTAATTGATTGTATTAAAGATTTTCCTTAAGGATAGAAAATTTTTTTGAAAAACCTCGTAGAATCAGAAATTTTTGTTGTTAGGATAAAAATAAGATAATTCAAAAATTACCTAACATCTAATCAAATATAATAAATTAAGTAGGGAAAATTTTAAAAAGAAAATAAAAAGGGATAATTTTTTATGTTCTTTTTTTTGGTCAACATTATGTATATTGATTTTACTGATAACAAAAAAAAAAAATAAATAAATAAATAATAAAACATATTAATACATTAATTAAAATTTTCAAATTCTGTTTCAAACTTTCAAAATATGACACACGTTAATTAATTAAAAATTAAGAACACATTAAAGATGAAATGTTGTAAACGACATATTAACCTATTAATATTATTTATTTCTTTTCTCCCTCCTACGAGGAGCATAAGCTATATTGAATTAGTTATTTATTATTACCTAAACTTCAATTGCTGCAATTCTTAGTTTATCAAGCAAATATCTTTTAATATTATTTGTGCGCCATCTATTTTTAATTATATTTATATACTAATTACACATTATCAGAAAAATTTATTTTTTACCGACCGCATACATTAATGTATAAGGTAGGTATTGTTTTCATATTAAAAATTGGTACCCGAGATTTTGGCAAATATCCACTACTCCGGTGTGGAGAAGGCTGTACAATTTTCAAATCATGAAAAAAAATCATGTAGTAAATGTATGTATGTATGGATGTATGAATGAATGCACATACCTATATTTTTACGATTTCATTGCTTATTATTATTATTGAATAAAACAAAATGTTGTTAAATTATTAGAAGTTATTTTGCTTTGATATAAATTATTATGTAAAAAATCTATAAATTTTGATGGCATTGTACTTTTCGTGTAGTGGCGGTCGGTTCTGTGGTGGAGACAGCTGATTTTTTTTAATTAATCTATATAACCCACCCGAGATTTTAACTAAAAGTCTTTCGAATGAAAGGCCGGTGTTTTAACTATAACACCATTGGCTGGATGGATACTAATATTAGATACATAGTATATTATAGTATATAAAAGAATTTCAATATCGAAATTGTACTCTTTAATAATAAAAAAATAATAATTTTGGAATGCAGCACAAAAACGATAACTAAGTTACAAACACGCTATTGTAAAAAAAAAAATGGGTTCCACTATATTCTCAACCAAACTATACTTAAATTACCATCACTTTACTCAGAAAAAAAGTAACACAATCTTAGAGTATTGACTATACTATTCTATAAGTAAAAGCTAACAAAAAGTTCAGACCTAATGAAAGTCCAAGTATGGTATTATTAAAATTTGTTGGTATTCAATATAATGATCCTGTTACTAAGTAAGTAAACAATTTAATTTTTAAATAGTATTGTGACAATTATTATTGTTTTTCAATTCAAGATTTAAATCTATGAACTTATGAAGTTTATAAATTTATTTAATAGGCTTCATTTAGATAAATTGATTTCTATACTTATATCAAAATGTAAATCTACTGGTTTAAATCTACATAACAAAATTTATGTTATGCTAAAGGTTACTAATTATTATTAACTTGTTATGACTTAAAATCTCCCATCTAAAAGACTTGAATTTCTGGAAAACTTAAATTTCTGTATAGGATTCTCTTTGATGTCATTTGACTAGAAAATAGGAAGGACATAAATTTAAGTATTCTGTTTGATGTCATTTGAAATTTCTACCGATTCTCACAAGAAAATATCTTTTTTTTCTATTATCTCAGATTTAAAATATTTTTAATTAAATTAATATAAAAATATTTAATTTTTTTAGAAAATTTATATTATAGAAAATTTTTTTATAGAAATTATAAATATTATAAGTATGTATATATATATATTAAGTCTCTAACATTTAACGTTCAGATCTAAAGGTAATTCTTAAAACGGTTTCATTTTCGATTATTCATTATTCGCGTATTCATTTTTAAATTGACGAGTTGGAAATTATTCCAAAACAAAAAAAAAAAAAAATATTTCAACTTCATAAGATCTTGAGGTAAATGTCTATTTTTCTTTCATATATTTTCTTTTTTATTTTTTGTGTTTTTTTCTTCTAATAACTCCTTTGGTACAAGAAAGCAAAAAAAAATTGCCATTTTGGCTGAAAAAAAAAACGAAACGCTGAATTATCATGTAAAACAAGTCTTTATGGCAAAAAAAAAGAAAAAGAAAACTTATTTTTAAATGTTAAAAAAAAAATATTTAAATTTAAATATAAATTTAAAATAAAGATTTATATGATGAGAAAACTTTTTTTAAGGGTGCACAATAAATAAACTTACATGAAATGGGGAAAATTTTAAAATTTTCTTTTTTTTTTACTTTCTTTTTATGTAAACAATATGGGAATATTATGTGCGGTCTAATATAAAAACTCCTCATATTATTTATTCTAAAACTTTTAAACTTAAAAAAAAAAAGGAAGTTCAGAATTTAGAAAGCTTTGTGATAGTTTTGTTCTTTTTTATCAGAAAAGTTTCATTTTCTATTGTTTTACTTTACATCCTTAAGTTCTGTTTGAAACTTTGAACTGAAATGTAAATTGAACTTTTTCAACGATTAAGTGGCTAAAGGCAAAATGCTACAGGACCTTAATTAAAAATCTTTAAATTAAATTTCAATTATTTAGAAGTATCGATATATAAATTGAACCATTTAGACGGCGTATACTAGATTTAAACGTATTGAGATATTGAGATGTAAAATCGAAAATAAAAATTTTTTTTTTGGAAAATGATAAAAAAAATTCCGAGAAAATTTAATTTCTTTTTTTTTTTTTGTTAAATTTTCTAGTGTTTTGATTTATTTATGAAATTGATTTATTTATATATTTTTTTTATTTAGAATTTCTGAAGATTAATAGCTTCTATTTTTATTTATATGCATGTAATATGTAGCTGTTGTTAAATTTTTTATACAAATTTTTAAATATTTAAAATAGTACGCATGGCCCACATTCGAAAGGAAAAGGGCCCACCCTTTATAGGTATATTTATATACCCATTTAAAGTAATAAAAAAAAGTAATACGCAATTAAATTGGCTTCATTACGATTTTCTTTTTTTTTTTCGAAGAATAGATATACATATATATACTTAATAAATTAAATTAAAAATATTTCTTATATTTTATAGAAAAAAAAAAAATCTTAAAAATAGTCGAATTGACAAACTGAATTTTGCTAAAGTTTTTAAGAAATCTGTACTTTGCGCTACTATATCTAAAGGTCGCATTCTTAATCTAATTTTCTATAAGTAACGCAGTTTCTACATTTAGGTATGTACCATTCTAGACAAGATTTATGTTTTATAGCATATTATTTAATTTCATCTAAAACATTGGGGATTCCTAAATCTCTACGAAAATCACTATTATGCCCATATCAGAAAGAACTTACGATATTACATATATAAGATTTTATTCTGAAAAGTTTCTATTTTTCTTTTGAAGAAGCATAATGAAGGTGATACATTATTATAGTCTTATATGACCCAAATGGCTGGGACAAAATACTATAATTGTATTATGTGAAAATACTGGGTTTACCTAAAAACAATGGTAGAGTATTTTATTCTTAACGATAATAATATAAGGATGTAAAAAATTTTACTTTGTTATAATTTAATTAAACTTTCTGGGAAACCCGGAAATATTCGTTTTTCCAATAACAATTTTTTTTTGAAATTTTATTAAATTTTATTTTTATTATCACAGTAATTATGAATACAATCGACTTTTAAAAGCATGTTGAAGAAATTACTGTTACAAAAACGTACAAAAATATAAAATAAGAAATTAAATAGTATTTTATATATTGAGATGATTTTTTTATTTTCAGACGAAACTTTTATTGTGACCGCCCCAGATCTTTAAAATGTATGCTCATCAAAATTTACTTTATACCTATATAAATTAAAACTTTTTAATTTTTTCTTTTTAAATTTGTTTAAAAGTGAATGAACTTTTTTAAGTTTTTAAGCCGAAATAAAATCAAAATGAAAAAAAAAAAAAAAATTTTTAAATCAGTAAAATAAATTTAAAGTAAATATTAAAAAACTAAAAATTTACAAAACAAATTACAATATTTAATAGTATGCAAAAAGGATATTTGTTCATATAAAAAATCAGTTACATATAAATAGTAACTTCTTACAACAGACATTATACATAGTAAATATTTTGTTAAGTTTTAAATTAACAAAAAAAAAAAAACATTATATATCTATTAGAAATATTAAGATAAAAAAAATAGTGAAATTATTATTGCAAAAGAAATGTTACAATAACATATTAAATATTATTATTATAAATATTTGATTTTAAGAGCAACGAAAAACAGAAAAAAAAAACCAATATGAGAAAGTAAAAATAATTTACAATTCATTTTTATTTTAATATTATTTTTGTTATTTATGTATTATACTAAATATACTCTTTTATTAGCAATCCATCTAGAACATATCACAGCTTAACCGTTATACAATTTAACTTATATACATACCATAAGAAACTTTGATTAACAAAAATAATTTAGTGATCCTTAAAGTATGCAATTTTTTAAAGAATTTAATTGTTTTAAATTTATAAGTGATCGCATTTATTTTAAAAAGAAACACAGTGGCCGAGTGGTTATTAGCCGAGGGGATGGGAATTTAAAATCTGCACAGATCGCAGGTTTCATTAATTGAAAACAAATCACGCTAGCTAACCTCGTACCCAAATGAAGCAGATATAATCTATGCTCTTATAACCGTGTCGGCTGTCATCCATATTAAATGATACTTCCTTCTAATGAGTACAGTATTTTTACACTGAGATCTGAGGCATATTTTTTCGTTGGATAATTTGAATTTTTTGATAAACACTTTGTTAATTAACAAATATTTACAGATAGAATAAATTACAAAATAAAAAATGGTAATTCATCAATTACCAATTATGTATGTATATACTTACGTATAAAATTTCGCTCTATAAAAATTATATTAAATTGTAATAAAACAAATTATTTATAATGAAAACTTTTCAAAAATGATGTATAATTTTTAATTGGATTAATTAACAAAATATTAACACAATATCCAGTTTATCAAAATTCATATCTAAATATTCAAATGCAATAAATTAAACAAAAAATAAAATTGTATTATTGTATTATTTTTTTTTTTTGTAGTTATATTTTTTGAGTGTGTGTGTGTCTGTATTTAAATATTTCAGTATAATTTATTACAATATTATATCTGTAATTAAATATGTAACAATTACTCAAAAAATTAAATTATTGGGCATTTAAGTATTTAGTAAAAATTGACTTTTATCTTTTTTTGTTTATTGATTTATTACAAAAAATTGTTATGTAATGGCGTTCATTATTATGTTATGCAGTAGTTTTTTTCAAAAATAACATACATACTTAACCTAAAAATTTTTTTTTCTGTGATCTAAAATAAATAATTATTTAATACATTTAATTTTTATTTCAACTATTATTTCACAACACACACATACTAATACAGGTCAACAAAATGTACTTTATTTAATTTACCGTTATTTTATGGTTAAAATTAAAATGTTAATAACTATTGATTTCCAGAAGATAAGATAAAAGTAATTTTTTATATTAGTTAAGATTGTATAATGTAAATGTCTTTAAAATTCAAAATTGATTAGTTTGTTCAAAATTTAAAAGCCAGTGAACTTATTTTGAGCAGTTTTTACTTTTCAAGTACAATTGTTTATTGTTCGCTATTTTTAAATCTTCGAATTCTAAAATCAATATTAATTACTCCATAGTGTTAGTGTTATTGAAGATTATAAAACACAAATAATTATTAAGTTATTTGGCTGCCATCTATTATCTGATATAAGAATTATATTTTTTTAATTAAGTATAAAATTTTGTTTGTTTTATATTCACTATTATTTTTTAAGAATTAACTAAAAAAATGTTGATAAATTTATTATTAGAACTTAACTCTAAATTATCTTCTTTTTTTTTAGACCTTTACCTCAAAATCTTATATTGTTTTCTAACTATAGTAGAACACCCTATATATTTATTATAATATGGAATATAGGACCCACAAAACAGCTCTCACACAGCAGAAAAATTAAATAATAAAATATTTTCTAAAGACTGGTAATATGAGTTCGATAAGGAGGATAATTTATCAAAGTTTGTAGTACCTTATTACTATATTTTGAAGATAAGGGTATTTAAGATCTTCTATCAGAATTGTAAGGTTTTATTTAAAAGCCTTAAGAAGATATGAGAGGAAAAAATCATGTCAAGTTTTGCAAATTTTTGAATACTAAATTGGATAAAACTGTCATTCTATTTTCAAATGCGTATATAATCTGATATAAGCATTTGAAAATAGTACTTTTTTCTATTTAAAGAGTCGGTAGCTCCGTAATAGCTGGGCCTACAACATTAGTTATTTTAACATGTTCTACAGCATTAAATTTTTTTACACACTTATCCATAGTTAATATTTCATTTTTCCATCTTAAATGGAGTATAAGTTTTGTAAACTGACGAAAGGACAGACAGAGCAAAACTGATTGCAAATTTTTCTTTTGAAAAATTTTCAAAAAAGGTAAAGCGTTTCCTTCAAAAGTTTTGCAAAATAAATTTATATACTTTAAATAAAATTTCGGGATAAAGTGTGTTTTGCCACTTCAGTAGTTTAAAAAAGACCTTAAGACTCTAAGGTCTTAGGTCTCTTCTTTTTTCCTCTAGAAGAGCGCAAATGAACAAATTCGTTACAGATAATAAAAAAAAAATTTTTCACATAAAACATAAAATAACATTCTTAAATTGTATGTTTATGGCAATTTTTCTTCCGGCGATATGTTATGGAACTTAATTACCTATGAACTTATGCTTTAAATACATTTTCTTTAATTGTACAGTAAATTCTCAAAACAAATGTTCTGACACTTTTTAATAACAAATCTATATTATACATTTAATTAAAACAAAACAATACTTTCAAAAAAAGGATTTTCAATATTGAGAATAGTAAAGGTGTATAATTAGCAATGAAATAAGTGATAATTATATTTATTTGGAAAGAAAATTTGTATGAAAAATAAATGGAAGGTAAACAGGAATTGCTACTTACACTCAAACAATAATAGAATTTATAACAAGTCACTTTAAGAATTATAAAAAGCAATTATTGAATTAAAAAATAGAAAATTATATTAGTATAGCAATAATAAATAATAAAACAAAATTAAATGATTAAGAGTAATATTTCAACATAACCTTAAATATTATAATATTCTTTTTGAAGAAAACATTTTTAATTTTCATAAATAAAACATTTATTTTTTTTTTTCATTATTTTATGATTTTATAAATGAATCACCAAGAAAATTAAGTAATGCTTGATTTTTGTTTTACATATACCTCCAATTAAGATTGAAAAGATTACAAACACGGAAACAATTTTTTCTGACATAATTAAAAAAAATTGTAAAAAACAAAATTAATTAAATAATTAAGTATTTAAATAAAAAAAATCATTAAAAATGAAAAACAATGAAAAAGATTTAAATTTATAAAAATGTGAATATTTTTAAACCTATACATATCTGATGCTTTTGATCTTCGGTTTTAATTTCAGATTTTGACCTAAGATAACTTTCTATAACTGAAAGCCTAAGATAACTTTCTATAATTTGCAAAATTTTAAGCTAGATATGTATTACTTATAATCAATAACTAAAAAAAAGAAAATAATTTGCGCTAAAAAAACAACCTTTACACTAATACCGTTATTTATTTCATAACTAACTTTAAGTGATATTTTAAAAATAATATTTTGATTTTAAGCTCTGATAACTTCGAAATAAAGAGCATTAGGATAATATCTATTAATACTATAGAAAGTATATACTGGACCGGCTTAGTAAGCTTAGTAACGGTATAGTATTTTTATGTCTGTATATTATTTAGTTCCAATTTTATAGAATTAAAACTAAAACTGTAGTTAAAAATCAGTTAAATATACGATCCTCACTTTCCAAACAATTTTTTGTCTGTCTTGATATCCCTGATCACCCATTTCAAGGATGACTATTAAGAGACGAACAACCTGTATAAATGATACATTTAATATGGTGTAATAATGGGAAGTAAGTAAGTTAATTAAGCTTAATATGAAGTTATACAGTCATTTTCGTTTGTTGTTTGTCACCTTTCATAAAAGCCTAACACCTGAACTTGAAGTATGGATCATCCACTAAGTCATTTATTATTCTTATATGTCTATATAAGCTTTAGTTTCTGGTAGCCAAATCGTTAAATTGAATTCTGCACCTGCGGTCTAATTAATATATACTTATTCTATTAGAACTTGCCAAACTCGAATTCTTTTGAATTTTCTCCGAATTTTTGTGCTTTTTAGAACATTAATTGCTTACAATAATGAAACATGTCGGATTGTCTAATTGCGGTACTCTTAAAACTGAAAAAATAAACAGATGCTCGGCGTCGAAATTCATGAAAAGTGAAGAGGAGAAGGTGACCATCAATTAGAAGATCATCCGATTGCAAGTGTCACTGTTTACATTTTTAATATTTAATTATTATAATTTTATTTTTCATTTAATCCCATATTTTTGAAGAATAATTATAAAAAATTATAACAATAATGCATTTTTTAATAAATATATAACATTTACATTAAAATAAAATAATTTTTGATTGTTATCAAATGATAAAAAAAAATATTTTCCACAAATTAAAAATTGACTCTTGAATCTTATTTCGTTCTATGTTAGGTTTTTGCGTGTCTACGTATTAATTACACGTTTCTATTCTTTTAGGAGTTACCAGTTCTTTGTCTTCTAAAATTTTAACATCAAATCATTAGCAAAATTTTTTTAACCAATTCCTTTTTACTTTAACTCAGATGTCAAATCATATATTTTTGGATGTCACACTAAATTAATATTAATATTTTGGTTCAACATTTTTAACGAATTCCAATTGATTGCTGAACTTCAATATTAGAAATTCCATCAAATCTGAATTTTTTTAATATTCAAGCTTCCTTTACAGAGTTCTGTTCTAAATAATGAATCCATTTTGACTACTTAACATTTGAAGGGCCTCCTGTAGATAATGCCTTCAACTCGTAAAAAAATGATTAAAAATTAGAAAAAGCAAAGTGAAGAAAAAAATTGAAGAGAATCAATAATAGCCTAGTCATGTAAGTAAAATTGGGAAAAAGCAAAAGAAGATCAATGAAAATTAGCCTAGTTCTAAATTAACAAAAAATGTTTTATATTTTTAAAATAGGTAAAACCACTTCATTTTGCAGCTAGTGGAAAAAATAAATCGAAATTTATATTACTAAATTTTATCCAGAGACAAGTGAGTAAGAGCGTATAAAATATGCTGTAAACACTGAGGGAGTGTGATTTTGAATCCAACACACGTTGTATAATTTCTACTGGAAAGGAAATGTTATAAGGCTGTGTAATTTCCTTGTCACATTTAGAAGAATAAACTAAAAAAAAAAATGTTCACTATTCTTTGTCAGTCGAATATACATAAATTATAATAAACAATAAATTCTCTTTTATTTTTTCGTTTCTTTCACTCTCTTTCTCTCTTTTTATTCTCTCTTTGCTTCTTTTCAATTATCCTACTTTTGAGTTGTTACCGTTTATTTTAAAAGTAATTAAAAATTTATTAAATTAATTAAATTCTTTATTTTTTTAGTTTACTCTCCTGCCACATAAATGTGACAAAGAAATTACCCAGCCTTTCCTTTTGAGATGTGTAAATATTGTAAGAGGGAATTCCTTTCGGCGTGTGTGAGATTTTTATCCATACTTCCTTTGTGTTTCATACACTCTGGTACAAGGTCACTGAGACCATTATATTTAATAACTGAAATTTAAAATATAAAATTTTAAATTTTTAACTCATTTTTCATAGTTTACATTTGAATAATAATTACATTCCTTTATACATAAAGTGTAGATATACAAATGTTTACAACTCAAATAAAAATCAAATAAAATAAATTAATATTATTTTTTCATTTACTTTATTTTTATTTTTTTTTTGTTTTCATTTTTTATTATCACATAAAAAAAAAAAAATTTATTATAACATTTTAAGTATTTATGTATAATTATTATTACATTATTATGAAGTAAATAAAATTTAAAATAATAATAAAAAATAAAATAGATATTTATCAAAATAGTCTACACATAAATTAGTACTAAAACCAAAGAATCAGAAGAAAACAGGGTTAGAGGATCGGGTTGAAACCAACCAGAATAACATTTTGTAGAATATATGGTTAAGAAGAAAAACTTCATAAACAGAAGAAAGTAATAGAGGGAATAAAACTATTTAGAATGCTATAATGTGAAACCAGTCTTATTATATAAAGTAGAAATATCCGATCATCATACATTTAACTATACAGAAATTTATAATCCTTTCACGAAAATAAAATTGAGTAGACTGTTTTAATCATCTAAACATCAAACTAAAAATTATGGTCTCACAGACCAGAAGTAAAAGTCCTTTTTTCTGCATTATAAAAAGATGAAAATGAATGTGAAAATCACACATAATTAAAAAACCAGTCACATCTCAAGAAGAAAAGTAAAATTAGCGGAAGAAAATAAAGATTTAAAATATCTAAAATGAACTAAAGCTTAATAATGTTGAAAGACATTGAAAGTACTATGGAAACCTATATCGTAGAGCTGTCAAAAGTAACACTCAACACCTATCATAATATTTTCATTAAAATTAAATTATCCGGTAGTTTCTCAATCCAGTCGTAATTTGATTACATTAAGACTTTCACTTATCCACCCAATGGTGTATTAGTTAACACCACCGTCACGGCACCGAATCTTAGATTTACATATATATTAATAAAAAACAATATAGATATAAAATAGGAGGCGAAAAAAAAGGACTTTCGTTAAGTATAATCTAGAACTGAAAAAAGTCTGCAATACTTTAAAAACAAATAGTATAATTTCCTCAACATTCACAAATCTTATTTCTTCTTTCCTTTTCCTTAAAAAACCATAAAATAATCTTGCCTTGACATAAGAACCAATATTTTTTTTTTAATGTTTTAATGTGGTTTATTTTTAATTATTTTTATTCATTTTAATTTTATTTTTTTTCAAATTTTACTCTACTTCTAAATGTTTACTGGGTGTTCTTTTTTTATAATTTGACATTTTACGTTTTCGGATTTCATTTTCTATATAAAATTTTTAAGATTTTTTGGGATTACGAAGAAGGAACAACAAAAAAAACCATTTAAAGTAGTAATTAAATATTTGACTTTAATTTGGTTTCTTCACCCAAATTAACGATAATTATTTAAAAAAAAATTAAAAAATTAAAAAAATAAATATAAAAAACTCAAGAAAAACAATTCGAATTTATAAGGATCATAAAAAAAATTTGTTAAGTAAAATAAAGTTTAAAGGAATTTTTTTTAAATAAACTTTTTTTTTTTTTTTATTTTATTTTCGACTTAATATTCTAAATTTAAGAGTAAATAAAATTGCAATAATTTCGTAAAATAAATTAACAACACAAAAAAAAAAAAAAATTATATGAAATTGTACAATAAAGCCCTGAATTGAAAATGATATTGCCAACAGTTTTTATTCTTTTAACATTTTTTTTTTATATTGGCTGTAGTTCTTCTTCAGTTCCTAGTTTCGCCAATTTAACTCTAGTAATAAATTTTTTTCGTCCATTCCAACTTTATTCTCGACTGCATTATTATCTTTGCCGATGTTTTCTGAAAGGATTGAAAATGAAATGTGACTATAACAGATTAGTTTGTATTCGTACTATCTAGTATCTACACTTTATATATATACATATATATAAAAAAAAAAAATTTGTCTGTAATTTTGTCCCCGACTTCGAATATTATTTTAGTCATACATATTTTGAATTAGTAGAAAATTTTTCAAACAGTATTAGTAACAATTTCCTAAGACAATTTTCTATTTTTTGAAAATTTATACAAAATATTGTAGCAATATGCTTCAACTAAACTTTCAAATGTTAGGTATATTAATTCATTAGGATAAAAGAAGCTTGAAACTTTTGAATATCATCTACAACTAATTCTGCTCATGATGGTTGGTTTGTTGATATACGTGGTTGGTCCTGTCAGCCGTGACAAGATCACAATTAGCGCGTTAGTACCGTTTTGCTACAACTACCGTAACCACAAGGCTTATATTTAGGCTATATCGAATTTAATTTTAGATCCATTTCGCAGCATTCAGCAACCTTACCATTTCTGCAGGTTGATTAGTCGCTAGATCGCTAAGATCATTAAATTCATTGCTATCCAGATCTACTTTTCTGGCCCTAGCCACGTAAAGTGTATAATGCTCTTAATAATTTATAAATAATATGCTTTCTCCGGATTCCCCTATTCTCTTATTGAAACAGAAGCAGGTCAACGAAAAATTTCTGTCTTCTTAATTTTAATCGTAGCTTATTTATAATGTTATTTATTTTCTGTTTCATTCTGTACCATGATTTTTAACATGCATTTTAGCACAGAAATATCTAAAAGACATATTTTTGCCTAAAATGATTTTCTATGCTTCTTAATGGAAAGTCTAAATACTACACTGCTTTTAGTTAGACTAATATTATGTATACAACCATTTTACATTGAGTTTATAACATTTTGTTGAAATTGATTCAAAAAATTAAAATAAAAAGTTAAATTTAATTTCTAAAAATTTTAATTTGATTGAAACAAAAAACAGTTTAATTTAAAACTTTTGAATTTATATTACTGTTGTGATATGCATATATAAATAAATTTTATTAAACTAGAATCTGGCCATATCAACTAAAAACAGAACTAAATGGTTTTAAAGAAAAAAAAAAAAAATTATGTACATAGAAGTGAATTTAATACAAGATCCTTTTTCTTTTCTTTTTTTTTCTGCTTTAATTCATTTTTCCCACTGCAAAATGAAACGTTTTATTTTATTTATATTTAGACCCATTTTAATTAAAACGCTTTTTTAAGTTCATTTTTAATTGAAAAACAATTTTTGAAGTATTAAATGTCTTCTGAATATGAGTTTTTAAAACTTTGAAAATGAAATAATGTTTAAGAATAAAACAAAAATACAAAAATAAAAAAAAAAAAAAACAAAAAACAATTCAAAAGAAAAAAAAGAACAAAAAGAGGCATAAAAGAAAATCTCATTAAATAAAAGTGGATTAGATTTTGCATTAGGAAAAGAAAAGGCTTATAAAAGAAAAACACATTAAAAAAAAAAAAAGAAAAAAGAAAATTTAAGTAAATACATATATGTATCACAATTCTTTCAATTGATTTTATATTTTTAATATAAACAAAAGGAAAATTTTAATATATTTAAAAACAAAATAAAAAAAAGGATTAAATTATCACCATGTTGAAATAAAATTTTTTCCAAAGACATAATTGAGAAATTGCTAAATCCATTATACGAATTGAAAAATGTACTAATGTGGATCAAAAATTTAATTGTATATATATATATATATTTTTGGTAGTTGCTGAGAAACTGGCTAATTTTAGAGATCTATCTAAATCGTTATTACTGCCTATTGATAAGTTTATGTACTAATTTTGTAAGGATCTTGATACTTTGCTGCTCCATAATACTTAACATTCCTTTTAGTCCAGCAAATAGAATTATTTAAAAGGCATATTCTGCTTAAAAATTCCTTATATGCTTTTTAATTGAAAGTCAGTATATACAAACATTTTATAATAACTTTATAACATTCTCTTAAAATTGATTTTAAGAGTTGCTGCCCCTTTAAATATAGAAATTTAAAGGGTCTTGAGTTCAAACCCCGGTTAGGTCATATAAATAAAAAAATATGTAGTAATTTTATATCGTAATAATGTATATCGTATAACTAATAGTAATAATAATAATAATTAAAATATCTTTGATTAAATCATCCAGGAAGGTTTTATATACTAACGCACGTTGTAATCCACTAATTTTCCTGTCTCTGTAGTAAAAATAATAATAATATTAATAAGTGATAGTAATACCAATAATAAAAGCTGCTACAGTGAGAGTGAGGGCTGCCTTCAATAACTACCTACCTCATGTAGTAAGGTGTTATATACTACTGCATGTTGTAACTGTTGTAATATAGCCGTCACTGATAGCAAAATAGTAATAATAAGCGGATTCATTGTTCCCTTACAGTTCCAATCCCAATTCAATGTTTCCGCATCCTATTCCTATCCTTCCTATTCCAACTCCCTAGCCAATATACTGCGTTAGCAGGTAAGGGTTTCACATCATTATATTGGCTAAAGGGGGAGGTGGGTTTAGTCAGTAAGAATCTGACAATACCAAGGAAAAAATCTTGATATTTTTGGAAGATTCCCACCTCCCTTAGCAAAACAAAAAAAATATATCTTTTAAAATAATCCAAAAAAATTGATACCTTTGTAATAAGAACTATGTAAGTTTGTGATATCTCATCTTTTGAATTCCTTTCATTATACAACTTGTTATCTATAACACCTTGAAACCAAACATAAATAAAATTGTAGAGGTTGTTTTTAATAAAATATTGTATATATAATTCCCAGATCAGAAATTCTAGAGAAGAAAAAGAACTTTCTAAATCCAATTTTAGAAATTTAATCAGTTGGTTTAACCTTTCATTAGATTCTACCCAAATTAATTCATACTAAAGTTTTTGGCAAAAATCCCAGTAAGTTACTTAAAGTACGTTGTACTTAAATTACTTAAATTTTAAATACTACTAAATTTTAAATTACTTAAATATTGAGCATAATTAGTTTTCTGCTAGAAAAAAAATTACATTGATTTAAATTGAAGATTTAAGTTTAATATAAGTTAAAACCAGAATCATTTTAAATTTCATGTCGGTTGACGAATTTCTTGAATTAAACAGAATAATCGCTGTGGCGGCTGATGAAATCTGCTGTAAGAATAAATCATAACTAGAAAAATCAAAATAAAAATCTAATATTAAAATTAAAATCAGATAGAATTTCAAAAATTGTTAAGATTACTTAAATTATTGCAATAGAGATTTACTTTCAAAATTAATTTTTTTATGCCCTTCTTATAATTATGCTATTACCACAACCACACCTACGGGTCCCAACTACCTTACATTTGCTATCAGTTATAATAACGCGATTACTGTAGGCATAATTATCAAAGTAATTACTTTGTTTAAATTGACTGACAAATTAAAAATGTATACCTTCTGGCAATTCTCTACTACATTAAATAATATTAATAATTCAACGAAATCTGCGGCAACCATCACCCATTTATAACTCAAAACAATGATTTACAATGGTTTGAACTAGGGATATTTGGGGTAATGATTGCGGCAGTAACGAAATTATAACTAGGCCAATAATTTTAATTTTATAAGATTCACTAGTGACTGTATTGAATATTATTTGATTACTAATTAATTTTTCAAACTAGTCGTTATATTAGTGTCAAAAAAAAATTCGCAGCAGAAAAATTGTTCTGTCTTCTGTGCACATCCATTTTAATTCATGACTTGTGAAAAAAAATTCTGACAACCGCCGCGAAATAAAGAATGTTTCGAAATAGAGAATATAAAATCAATAACTGAATCTAATAAGTCAATTAACCTCTACAGTGCACATATATTGATATTTAACATTTTAAATTAATTATTATTTTCGTTTTTATACTAAAAAGCTGTAACAGTCGGCAAAATACTTAAATTGTAAAATTAAAAAAAAAAAAATTAATATTTGAATAATTTAATTATTTAAATTAAAGTCTTTTTATAAAATAATATTTTTAAAAACTTTATTTTTATGTCTAGTAATTTTACGAATTATAAAAATTTTTATAATGGTTAATTTTTTTTTAATAATAACTAAGAACTATATAATATTTATGAGAAATTAAAAATAAACTAAAATTTATGGAATAATAAATTATTTACTAAAAAAAAATTATTACAAAAATACTGAAAATTTTCTAATAAAAAATGTATATACAAAACACAATTTAGATTTTTTGACAAAGAAATAAAAAGGATATTTTAGATCAAAAATGTAATTAACTTATCATACCAGGTTTTAACTTATTCTGTAGTTAGTAAATAATGACAATGATTCGTAAACACATGGAATACCTTTATTGTATGCTTTGGAGAGGCTTAATTTTGTCGGGTACTGTACATATTCGGCTTATGACTGAGCAACAGACTAGACTAATTAAGATGATATTTTCATTTATCCACTATAGAAAAATAAAAATTGAATTGTAAGTTGGTGGGCAGAAATGAGCTCCAGAAATACACTTAAGCCAGTTTTGACCCGTTCTAATATCCTCAATCAGTTTTTCTCCTAATTAAATCATTGAGAGCTTATTACAAAAAGCTATAATTTGACTAAGACCATCTATGAAAAGAAAATTATGTCTTACTTAATTATTCAAATATAAAAACGAAATAAAAAATGTTTAAAGCTAAATATACTTTAATAACTAATTAAATTTTTTTTTTTTATAATCTAATTCTAAACGATTTATGCATTACATTTTCGATCAAGAATTTCATTTCATATAAAATTTCCATTATTTTATAAGGTTTTTTTTTTTCTGAAAATCATAACAAAAAAGTAAAATATAGGAAAATTTAACAGTTTAAACCAATTAACTATAATAAAATATAAGGAATACCATAATCAGTTATATATGTTAGTAAAAGTAATATTATATGTATACTTATATACAATAATGGTATGAAAAACTTCCAATATACTAATTTTGAAATATATTAAGTACATATTTTATGACACACTTTTATGAAAAACTCCCTTGTTCTAATAAAAAATCCTCTTTAACTCAAAAGTTTATACCAAAACACAACAAAAAAAAAAAAATCCAAAAATCTTTTCCAAACTTCTTTTATTTACTATAAGACGATATAAGTTATTTTATTTTTAAAAAAAATTTCAATCATTGTTTGCTATTTGTATTGTTATTTCAAAAATCCTGACAAGATTATCCAGATAATCTTATTCATAATCCAAAAAAAGTTTTGAAAAATTATTTACTTATACAGTGATAAAATATCGTGTTAAAGTCTAAAATCATATTAGAATAATTTAATTTTAAGATAACATTTAACATGTTACTTATATTATGATGTTAAAAAAATGTTTTTGTCTCTATTTTTTAGCTAATTATTTATTATTATAATATAAAAGGAAAAATTACAGGAAAAAAAGAGCATAGAATTAACAACAATATAACAATTTAATCAGATTATGTTTCAATTATCTAGAGATTATGAAAAATTGCCTACTTTTAGGTAAGTGACAGTTTTAATATAAAATACGACTTCAGGCAATAGTACCGCAAGAAATAATCCCCCAAAAACAAAAATTAAACAACACATAAAAAAATGGAGGATTTTGAAATACCAATAAAGTGAGATAACATGCAAATTAAAATAAAATAATTCCCAAACTTCTGTTAAAATGTTACCGATCTACAAAAAAATTTTAATAACATATTAATTAAGATATAACTACATTTGCCCAAACAAAAAAATTTCGAAAAAAAAATCAAAATTTCTCGAAATTTCAAAATTGCGAGTTCCAGAATTTTGAATTTGAAAATTTTGAGAAAATTTTAGAAAATAGGAGATATACATAATATGTATTTGGTTAAATATATGTATATGTGAGATTCTGAATTAGGATGGATTTTAGAGTTGGTTACAAAATCATAATGTTTCAATAATTTGTTTAATGACAGTTTAGGAACTGCAGCTACCACTATTTCAAATACTTTGATATTAGTCAATTGATGTTGAAATATGTGTATGTAAAAGAAAATTTAAAATGTTGAAATTTAATTTTATTTGGATGCTGTAGGTGCAAAGATAGGCAGTAGTTTTGGGGGCTTATTTCACTTGCAAAATTTATTTCATTTTAGGCGATTATTTCATAAGTAATAAGGTTTCAAATGGAAAATGAAATACAATCCTAAAATAATAAAATAATCCTATAATTTTTGGGCGATTATATCATTGTATTTTTTTAGATATGGGAAATTATTTCCCGAACAAATTTTTAAAGAGTTATTTAATTTTTTTTTTTTTTTGGTATTATTTCTTGCGACGTTATTTTCGAGAGTCTAAAATTTATTTTAATTATTTTGAATATCGTAATATATAATTTATCTTTTATTAGATATTATTATTAAAAAGTGTTCTTTTAACTACTCCAAGGACTTTATAAATAAAAAGAAAATATAATCAAAAAAATAGAAGAACGGGATCTGCGAAACCTTAAAATTAACACACCTAACTATAACAAGGCAGAAAAACAATTAAAATATTTTTTTTTTTTTATTCAATTACTAAATTTAAAAATAAAATGTTTATAATTTAATTGCAAATAACAATTTAAATAGAACAAATACATTAATTTAATGAAAAACTTTGTTTTTAAAGTAGAGATTAAATAATTGGCACATTTAGGACAATTTTTCGTCAACAAAAATTGTGACTACCTAGATTTCAGAGCATTATTACAATTGGCCCAAGATTTAAATTTCTTTTTCCAAAATTTAAGTGAACTCACTGACATGTATCTGCAAAGCTTTAGAAGCTTCTTCCATCAAAATAGTGTCATCGTCGAAATTTAACACAGATTCTCTTACATTCTGAAGGGAAGGGAAATGCACTATGGGCCTAGGGCGAGGCATAACTTCTCGGTGCACTATGGATTACTAGAAGGTGCTCTACGTATTACAGAAGGAAAATTCAGCCTTCATCCAATAAACAAAAATAAAAATAAAAGTATTAAAATAAAATGTACAGTCTTTTCTACAATAACAATACTGCTAGCTAATTTAAAAAGAACTTTTCTTATAATTAAATAATAAAATTTTTAACTTTTAACAATTATGTAATAAAATTTGAACTATAAAAATAAAAATTTAAAAAAAAAAAACTAATTTTTTATAGAAATAAAAATCACTTTAACAAACTTTATTATTTAATGTCTAACTCTTCCGTTCTCTTTAACAGAAATTATTTATTTTTTAAAATTTTCCCAACCTTTTTAAAATGAAAAAAAAATTTGTGTAATTTGGCATCCAGCCTAAAAATAAAAAAGAATATTTATTTTGTTTTTCATTCAATTAAATGACATGGTTTGGTGAACTCATCTCCCTATAATTACCAAAAAAAAAAAAAAAAAACACTTTAAACCAATTTATTTAATAAAATGTAATGCTAACTATAAAAATTTTTAAAGTATCTGTGAATAATTTACCTAATTTCATTTAAATTTATACTTAACTTATATTTATTTTGATATTTTGTATATTTTCAAAAAAAATTGGAAAATATATACTTACTAGTATAGTTCTGTCTGTCCGTCTCTTTTTAAAAATACTGCCCATTCATGCTTACGCGAATATTATGTTGGTAATAAAAAATCTTTTTGTACAAAATCTTTTCTTTCTGGGACCCGATTTGATAAGTATATAACTACAGACCTCTGAAGTACGATATATTCTTGTAACTCAAGTTACAGTTCTGATAAAAGATTCTCTATACTTTATAAACCAAAACAAACCGAAATTCGAAGAAGATAACTTTCAAAATAGAGAGCTTGGAGATGAGTGCGATCTTTTTAAATGGGTCTAGAAGGGATAGAGAAGACGTTAGATAGCGTTACTTGAGCAAATATCACAAGATTATATTTCATTTGACAATATTTCCTTTGAATGTATTTGATTTGACAGTAGGTCGAATGTAATAAATTGAGCTTTATCTTAGCTTTATCTGAGCTGAAATCTCACATTTTCAAATAAAAACTACGAGTTCAAAGTATAGATTTTGTTCAAAATAAATAAGATATGAGTTCAAATTCAGTTTAATGCATTCGGCCCATTATTTCATTTGTAATCAACCCTAAACTCCTTCCTAATTATATACTTTACACACAAATTTCAACAGCAAATGTATTCCGCCCGCAACCCCTGTTGAACATATATTAAAACCCTGATTTTTTAACATCCTGACTAATTAAATGTTTTACATTCATATTTCAACAAGAAGACATTTAAAAGAGAAAAGACTGTTAGCTGTCGCCCCCCAAACTCCTGTTAAACAAATGATTGAAATCCTGATTTTGTAACCAACTCTAACTATATGTTTTCCATAAAGTCAAATAAAATACAGTTAAATAAATGGTGGAGTGTCATAAAGCCATATATCACGAATATGGTTTTCATATGGTCATAAAGCCATAAATAAATTATTTTTATTAATAAATTATTTATAATTATATATAAATAATTTAATAATATTAATAATTATATATAAGCCATAAATAAATTATTTTATAAATTATTTTATTATTCTCTGATTCCAGTATAATTTTTTTTGTATTTGTTGTTTGACTGATGTTAAAAAATGTTTGCAAAAGCTTTGGTGCTGAAATATGTATGACAGAAAATATTTAGGAAAGATTTTAGATTTGGTTGCAAAATCAGGATATCAGCTTTTTGCAGAATAAACTTATATATGTAAAGATTCTGGAAAAAGAGACAACCCTGGTTTCGTAACCGACTATAAAATTCCTCCAAATAGATACATATATAGGCAAAACCCGGAGAAGGGCAACCTTTATTTTGTAATAATTTTTGTATCTCATTTTTACATAACAAAGAATTTGAAATCATGGATGTAAAAAAAAGAGGTTTCAGATTTCCATACGAAAAATATTAAATTATGACTGTGGAAAATAATAATAAATTTTGTTAAAATTTACACATTTTTATGAAAAACAAAAAGAAAAGACTGACGGCCTCGTTCGCCCACACGTCTTCGTTCAGAGGCAGCAGGTCGCAAACCTTCAAGAGAAGCGCGAAGGAAGTTGTGAAGGGAAGGGCTGGAGAAGGGTTAAGATTAGCTCGAAGAAAGACTCGCGATTGTCGCTACAAGGCTGATAGAAAATTGTTTAAAACCTTTTGAAAATATTGCATAATTTATGTGATATTGAGGGGAATTTTTATAGTTGGTTACAAAATCAGGGAATTTCCCCTTTTCTAAAATATTTATATATATGTATATGCAAGATTTTGACTAAAAATGATTTTAGAGTTGGTTAAAAATCAGGATATTTTCCTTTTTCCTCAATATTTAGAGATTAGGAGAGGGATTTTAGATTTGGTTACAAAATCATAATTTTCTCCTTTTTCAGAATATTTACATATATGTACTTGCGAGATTCTTAATTAGAAGGGATTTCAGTTGGATTCTAGAGTTTAATAGTTTTTCTTTTAAAGTATTTTTAATCGAATGAGACATAACACCATATGGCTTGATGACCCATTTGAATGGGTCATAAAGCCATATTATATTTAAAAAAATATGGCTTTATGACATATGACTTAATGACACCCCACCTAAATAAAATACGGTCAAATGATAATAGAAGCACCTTGCAATAAATACACCTTTCTAAAAACTGTTATATAGAAATCTTTTAAGCTTGATTAAAACTTTTATTTCTATAAAACGTAGACTACTAATATTGTAAGTACATAATATAACAAAATATAAGAAAATTATGACAAAATAAAAGCGTTATAAAAACAAAAAAAAAAAGTTAAAATAGTTTTTGCTTATACTTAACTTGTAAACTCTATATAACATATAATAAATTCTTTAAAATTTTAAGATCCAAGATTAAATTCTATTCTATGCAAAAGCAATAATTTTACAATTTATTTCAATTATAAAAAAGTTATCAAAAGTTTTAAATTCACAAAGAAAAAAATCATTAAACAAAAAAAAAAATAGAGAAAAACTAAAAAAAAATCAAATGAAAATGAAAAAAAAATAAAAAAAAATCAAATGAAAGGTACATACTTTACAATACAAGATACAAAAATCTATTAAATGAATTTTGGATTGGATTCAGATTTGATTTTTTGGTTTAACACAGAAAATGTGAATATTTGAAGGTAAAACAAAAAAAGCAAAAAAAAACTTTTTAATAGTCGTGTTACAGTTTTAACTTTTCTACGTCATCATCATCAAGATATTAAAATTAAACCATTGAACCAGAACTCCTCTCATTTTTTTCTCATTATTTTCCTTTAATAAACGAAAGAATTTATAACCTTGAAATATATATTTAACCTAAAAACCTACAAAATCAAAAAAAAAAAAAAAAAATTACCCACCTAACTTGGTCTTGGGATTGTAAAAAAAAATGAAAAACTTTTGAAATATAAACTTGTCAAAACTGTTTACAAAACTTTTTTTTTTTTCATTTTTATGCCCAATTTTAATCTATGTTTCTCAACCCTCTCAAGAAAATACAAAACAAAAAAAAAAAAAAAACAAATTAAATCCTTTTTTTCCACATTGTTAATATTTTGCACTGGTGTGAAATTTTCCTGATATTTTGTAAAAAAAACTTTCTTAAAGTAAAAAATTAAAAAAAATTTTGTTTTTACTTTGGGGGAGAAGGGAAAAAAAACAATAAAAATAGAAAATAATGGAAAAACCAATGATAAGTATCAAAAAACTGAATGAATTCGAAAAAGATTTAACATGGAAAAGAAAAAAAAAATTTTTTTTTGTTTCCACTTATTTGTTTTTTTTTTTTTGTGACATTATTTCCTAGTTTTTTTTTTTTTAGTAGATACACAGAATAGAAAAAAAAAAACTTTCATCAGAAGATTAAGTAAAGCTATATTGCTCCAGCTTGTCATTTTTAATTTCATTTGCATTGTATTCACTTGCTCTTTTGGGGCTTTACAATTTCGTTCCGTTTTTCTTTTTTTTTTTGTTGTTTTTATAAAATTTAAGCTTGTGTAGTGTTCTATTCTGATTTTCACACAACGGAAATTGGAAAAAATTTTTTGTAATACAGTATTAATTAAATCTTTTATCGTTTTACATACCTACCATAATATAAGATATCTAATTAGGACAGAAACATTTTTGCCGAATAGCTACATATATGTATATATAAATAAATATAAAATACTAGTCCTAGTCCAAAGTCCAAAAGAAACATACAAAAAAATTTTCGGAAAAATGTTTGTAGAATTAAAAACTTTTTTATTAACTTTTATATAGACTTAGATTTTAAACGGTTCTGATTCAACGGTTATATGATTTATTAGTTTAGTGAAACCAGGGCCCTATTCCAAAAACCACTTATCATTAACGGATAACCAAATAATAATTTTTTTAATAAGTTTTTGTTGTACCAAAATCATATATATTAAACCATATAAAATTTTGATTAGAAAATCACACTTACATATCAAAATAAAATTGATTATTTGATTATTTTATTAGTGATAAGTGCTTGGTGCAATAGAGCCCAGTTTCTTTAATTATATGCATGATCGGACTCCACGAAAAAACTTCACAAAAACAAAACGAAAATGGTGCCCAATTTTGGGAAGTGGAAATTTTTTCATATGCAAAAAGTTCCCAAAACATAATTTTTATGAAAATCCCCGAAATAAAAGAAAAAAGTATCCAATTTTGGCATTTACATATGCAAAAACTCTCCAACGTTTCATTCATTATTTTTGAGCAAAACTTTGTACAAATTTAAATAGATAATATAAATGCTTAGAAAAATAAAATTCTATCTAGTGGATAAAATATAAAATGCGCTGTAAACACCGAGGGAGTGTTAGTTCGAATCCTACACACTTCCTAAGAATAATTCCCCCTTACGACATTTACAGCTCCACCTGAAAAAGAAAAACATTCACATTTATGTTTCCCCTGTTTCCCCTAAACTTAAAAAGAGAAACCATGGTTTTTGGAAATTTATCAAAAAGTTGTAAAAGTTGAGATAAATGATATTGTGCTCAAAATTAACCTTGTTCTAAGAGACCTACAAATCTGGGTGATAAAGTTTAAGAAAAGAAATTTATTAGGCTTTTCGATTTGGTTTTATTTTATCTGATAGGATTCCAATTTTATAGATATGCAACTTAGTTAAATTATTTATTTATCCAAACATTTTTTGAAGTCGCCTATCTCCCAAAAAGATGACAGTGGGATTTATTCTCTAAAAGAATTTTTTGTTTGTTTTGAATTTCACAACAACCCTTAGTTCTATGGCAGATTATTGGCGAAACACCCTGTATATGCCATATTCTCAATTAGGAGAGATTTTTGAGTTGGATTCATAATCAGAATATTCCTGTCTTTTACGAAATATTTATATAATATATGAGAATGTATATAAATTATTTAAGAATATGTAAAGAGAAATTTTATATTAGAATTTTGTACTCAGCGCCAGAAAAATACTTTTGATTGGGGGCTTTATAATATTTTAGATTTTTTTGGAAACTTTTTTTATATTCAAAAATTTCCCAAAATAAAATTTTTATAAAAGTCCCCAACATAACTAAAAAAGATCCCAATTTTTGAAGATTATTTGATATAAAAAATGTTGCCAAAGTTTCATATAAATTTTGGGGATTTTTTTGGTTTTTGGTTTTGGGGACTTTTGCTATGGAGTAATGTGTTTAATACAACGTATCTAGCCTGTATACATTTTTGATAGAGTGTTTTACTATCAAAGTCTCTAATTTTTTTCTGATTTTCTAACTTTATCTTCAAATTTTACTTTCAAGATCCAAACAAAAACAATGACTATACTTATATCATACAATTTTTATATTTATTTACATACCATTATAACAAATAACAAATTATATCTATAGCTAAAATAAGGATATTTAAAAAAAAATGTTTAAAAAGAAGATTAACTACAAAATTTTGTGTTTTTTTTGCCTCCTTCTTTAAAATTTTGTTTTTGTTTTATGTCATTTTTTAATTTATTTGGGACGTGCCAACTAAGTATGTTTTAATAAAATTTTGTTTTATCTTACTTTATTTTTAAATATGACTTTGAAGGCCTAATTTTGTAACCTTGAATAAAATCCCTGCTAATCGAAAATATTCCACATATATATTATACATACATATTCTAGAAAAAATGTATAATCCTGATTTTGTAACCAATTATAAAACTTCTCCTAATCTAAAATATTACACATACATATATTGGAACATACATATTTTGGCAAAAGTGTATATATACTTAAACCTGATTTTTTAACCAACTACAAAATCCCTCTAATGGAGAATCTGCCATAGTTAATATACGCATATATATATACATTCTGAGAAACTTTACGTTCTCATTAGACATAACCGGCAATTTGATCGGCTATATTAACACATTAATTTGAAATCATTTTGTGTCTGCGCAAAAACATGCTGTCCTTATTGGACCTGCCCCATAGAAATAAGAAGATTTAGCACTATTTTTACGAATAATCTATAAAAAGGTTTTTAAAAGATGCGCTGTTGAGGTATGCATCTATTTATTAATTTTTATGTAATTAAAGAATTAATTTTGTAAACCTTATTTTAAATTCGGCTTTCATTTGTGCTAAGAGTCGAATATATAAAGAGGAAATAAGAGTGGAATTTAAAAAAGGATGACAGTTAAAGATAAAAATAATTAATTTAATTTTCATATTGATTTTTTTTTTTTTTAAGTTTTCAAGTATTTTTTAAACTTTTTATAGTATATTGAGTATAATTCATTGGTGGGGCCTCGGTGGCCTAGTGGGTAAGAGCGTATAAAATAAGTTGTAAGCAGCGAGGGAGTTTGGATTAGAATCCGACAGATGTCATAAGAGTTATTCCACCTTACAACATTTACAGCTGTGAAGGAAAGGCTGTGTAATGTCTTGTTCACATTTATATGGCAGAGAACTGCAAAAAAAAAACAAAAAAAAAAGTTCATTAGTTACCTATATAATATCCTACAGTTTTCCGTTATAAACGTTTACATTACATTATAATTTGTGAATATTTTAATGAAAAACTTGTTCTTGTTTTATATTTTGCGCTATTCATATTGCGCTATTCTGATAAGGAAATATCAGTGCATAAAGAAAGATGCTCTTTTTTTTATTTTAACTCTTTTTTGTTTTTAGGTCAATTACCAAATATATATATATATGCATAATATATATATTTTGGTATATATATATAGCAATTTTATTTTTTTTAATTATTGTATATACATATATATATGTATATAGAATTTGAATTTACGAGTAGTAAGTATCCAATTTTCTATACAAGAATATTTAATTAATTCTCATTTTTATTTTTCATTTTTTCTTTTCATTTTTTTGTTGTTAAAATTTAAGTGTTTTAAGCGTTTATTTAAAACAAGTAGAGCTTTAATTGTATATTACAATGTTAACAATGGGTTATTTTTTTACAATTATAACAATAGAAGGTAAAAAAAAATAAATAAAATAAACAAAGTTTATCATTAAATTTACTATAGTTAATAGATAATACAAAAAATATAATAGAAAGAAAAACTTCGCTTCTATGGATATAAAATTTTCATGAACTCATTTATTTTGTAACGTTTTATTAAATTTCTATGTTAACAACCAATTTCATATAAAATATATAGAAATTTACTTAAAAATTTTATACTGTAGAAAATTACCAATAAAAGGCATAAATTATGGTTTTTCATATATGAAATAAAAATTATATTAAGTTATGGTCTAAACAATTTAGTTTTTCTTTTTTTTTTCTAAATATTTTTTCAGTATTATTTGTGTTAAATAATTAAATTCTAATTTTTTCATCCTTGTATGCTTTCCGCAGTTGGATTTGACTCTCAAAATTTGTTTATAATGAAATTTTTTCCTGCATCAGGTTTAATTCTATTCCAAAACTCCAAGATGAACAGTTTGCCTTAGTCTATTTAAAATGCTTCATTAACTCTGAATTCTGATTTACTTTTTTGAGTTTTAACATAACCGAACCTTTTTAATTTTCTTTTAAATAATTTTTTGTTTTAAAGTAATTTTTGTCCTAAAATTGTCATGATTAAAACTTTGAAATTAAAATTGTCAAAGAATAAATTTAGTAATTGATTGCGTAAATTTAAAATCATAATATGATAACTATTAAAATGGGAGATTTTTTTTAAGCCTAATTCTTTAACGTTTAGACTGCAAAAAAACCGGATCAGTAATTTATATGTTGGAATAACGGTAGAGATTTTCTAGAAAAATGGGAATATATATAGATTATCATGTTAAACTTGTGATACGTATCATCAAAATTTGTCACCAAATTAAAGCTAGACATAAGAACATTTTAGTTCTATTGTGGCATAATAAGCCTTTTAAGAAAGTTTCTTGTATCTTTTTGCATCCAAAGAAAATTAAAGGTTCGATGGATCGAATCCCACTTAAATGAGGAATTTTAGTTTAACGTGATATGATTAATAACTAGGAGGGTTATTTATGTAGAACTACTTAAATTGAAATCGATATAACTTTATTTATTTTTTTTTTTAGTTTTTTTTTTTATGATTTTTATACTGTGAGTTATAAATGTAAATTAAAATTGTTTTTCAATATTTGGATCTGTATTTGTTTGTTGTAAGTATGTCTTTTTTATTATTTAAATTTAAATATAGTGTCATTCGAGCAAGTGCTTCTCGAACTACTGTTTTAGCCAACTGATAAATCGTTAGATGTTATAAAGTACTTATTTTAATTTTTATCATTTTAGTGTGTTGAGAACGGTGAATGTGTTGAGAACGGAGAATTTTTATTCATCTTTAAGAAAAAAACTAACACTTCTAAATTTTGGTACATATGTTTTTCTCCAAGTATTCTTTACTAGTCATTTTTAGGATTTTACAGTAGAGTTGATTGTTTTATAAGATTCTTTTGTTTTTTTGCCCTTTATATTTGAGATTTGGTACTAATATGTTTTCCTTAAATTATTGTATAATATCAACAAAAGATACATATGTTTTCATGTCTTACACGTCTTCCCATATGAAAATAATGTTGCTAGGATTCTTAACTTTTTACTATTTATTTTCGCTATTGATACCATACCATAACCATACCATGCAACCAGTTTTTTTATGTGACCATATCTGAAATTTTATCTACTAGGTAGGTATATATATCTCAATATCTATGCATAGTAAAAGATACTAAATAAATCATATAAGGATTATAAAATAAAATTTAGAAATATTATAAATACACCGCCAAAAGAAGTTAATTAAATTTTATGACAATGACCTATTGCAAAATGTGGGTGATCCAGCTTAACAGATTTGGATAGCTGTCATCACAGTGTTATTTATATTTCCTTATCTTGCTATTCCTTTCCTTATCTAAAAGATGATCTGATCAAGTTATATGATATTATATACAAAAACTGTTGTAAAATTTAGTTGGTTTGTTGCAACGAGTTCGAGTAGCTGTCATACAACTCTGAAATTTATATGTTTGTACTTAAATAAACCAAATATCTCAAATTTTGACTTAAAAACCATCTACAGTTGATATAGTGAACTATACGCTCTTCCTTGTTTTTTGTTTTAGCCTTATAAAATTGTCGTGCATTAGTGTTAGTAGAAACAGGACTAAATATAAATAAAAGTAATGGAAGAATAAGACACAATACGTAGACGAACCAACAAAAGGAAATTTTGATTTTTAAAAACAATTTTTAAAAATTAGCATTATTCTAGTTAGGTAGGTAATAAAAATTTCATTTTAATTTTTTTTATATAGGTATCTACTTCAAAAACAGTCAACTATCATCATTAAATTTCAGACACAAATTCTTTTGTGTCTCAAACCTAAGGCAATTCAAGAAAAAAGTAAACAAAATTGTATTAAACAAAAAAAAAACATAAAATAAATTCTATTCAACTTTCAAAAAAGAAAACAAAAAAAAAAAAAAATCACCATTAAAGTGGAAAATAGGGATAAAGAAATTAAAATTACAAAGAAAATGTAAAGAAAATCACAGATTAACAAGATAAAATATTACAAGAAGAAAATGATCCTTTTTAAGACTCAGGTCTATTTCTTCTAAGACTCGTTATTTTTTACTCTTCTGACGACACTTAACTATTCACAAAACCCGGAAATATTTTAGTTAAATGACAGTGTAATAATAACTTTAAGAAAAAAAAGAGGATATCTTATGTCCAATAAATTTATCTGAAAATAAAAATGAAAATAAATAAAATCTTATTCATAATGAATATTATCTGCACCATTTTTACTTGGGCTTTTTTTTTTCTCTTTCTCTTTCTAATTAGAAAAAAAATTAAATTGCTTTAAAGAAATTTTTTTTGAGGTTAGTTGAGAATTATCAAAAGATATTACATAAAAATGGATGTCTATAAATATATGGTTCTTGTAACCAAACACAACCATTTTCTTTGTTCAAACGACAAGTTAAAAAACAATTCATTCTGCACTGCATTTCTACTTTGAAGGCTTTATGACTAAAGAAATGAAAGATTAAAACTAAACAATTTTCGATTTAAAGAAGGTAAATGTATAATTTAATTAATAATTTTGGGAAAGCTTTAAATGTTATATACCTCTACGTCAATACTATATTCACAATATTGACATCACAAACGAATCTTCGAATTTTCATAAGTTGATTATTGTTGAGATTTTGACAATGCAACTGGATTAGGGTAAATGCATTCTTTATAATCAAATGCAAATAATTTTTCTATAAGATCTTTGAGAAGAAGTATCAGATTTTCACAACACAAAAACTTTGTACGTCTGAAAAACAAAAAACATATAAATATTAAAGCTGTAGTATTATATTTTAACATATGTTAAAGATTTTCTTATTCATATAGGAACTCTCCTTAAAACAGTCCTCTAGAATAGTTTAATACTAAACTAATTTTATTGTTCTTTTAAAAATGTGCGGTTCTGAAAACATAGATACTGTCTTGATTTTTCCTTTTTTTTTGATTTAAAGGTTTTGTTTTTATCAATTAAAATTTGATTTCGAGATTTGCACTAAGGTAACACGTCATACATGATAAGTTAGCATCATGTTTAATAGATCATTATTTAGAAAGTCAAAGGCAAAACATTTTCTCCTCATTAAATAATACAATTAAGTATTAAATAGTTTTTTTTTTACTAAGGGGGTGGGAATCTTCCAAAGTCACCAAGAATTCCCCTTTAGCCAATATAATGGGATGAAACCTCTACCTACTAACACAGTATATTAACTAGGGAATAGGGATAGGAAAGGTTAAAACAAGAATGCGGAAACATTGGATTGGAAGTGGAATTGTAAGGGAACAATGATATTATTACTACTTTGCTTTTTTGTTTATTATTATTACTATTTTGTAAACTAATGGCTATAGCTATCAACAGTTACAACATACGTTACAACAGGAGTGTATAACACCTTCCTGCATGGGATAATAATTGAAGGCAACCTTACTGTTACTGTAGCAACTATTATTATTGACATTGGACACTGAAATTACTTATTAATATTATTATTATTATTTATTAGATAGTCAGGGGCCATGATATGATGATTTACCAGCATATTATTTTTATCATGGAATCTCCCTTTGAAATATTATTGAGATAAATGAAATGCAAATGATAAAGAAAAATCCCTGATATTTGTTTTAAGTCACAAAAAAATCTTAAATTGAATGAAAAAAAAAAATGGAAAAATTATGTTCCATTTTTTTTATGTGCATCAAAAAAATATCATAGAATAGTAACTAATTAACATAATTTTAATTTTAATTGTTAAAACTTAAGTGAAAACACTGCAGTGAAAAAAGCAAAAAAAAATTAACATAAATTTCGAAAAATAATAAAAAAAAACAAATTTAATACAAAACATTCTGAATTTCCTATACTTATCCTGCTTAAATTATCTCTATTTTCATTACCGTTTTTTTAATTTTTTTTTTTCGATTTTTTTTTTTTTTGTTTTTTCTTTTTCGCTAACGTGTTCGTTTTTTATTTTTGTTTTTGTTTTTTCTTTTCAACAAAACATATTAAAGTGTATGAGTGTATGGCAATCAAAGACAAAAAGTCATTAACAAAGAACAAATAAACAAAATAAAATCTTTAATGTGTGTCAAAAAACAAAAGTTTATATATACATTTACTTATATTTAAGTTCATATATACACATACATATACATAACTATATAAAAGTATATATATATTCATACTGGAATAATTATCCTTATTGGATTATGTTTTATTGCGAAAGAATCATTCATATGTGAATATATGATTATGAATATATATATATATAGTTAAGTGTATTATTAAACGTATATACAATCACATATATATATATTCATATGTATATATACAGGTATATCTCCTTAGTTAAATAATAAAAAAAAACATATTAAAATTTAGATCAATTTCTATTACATAGCACATTTAATATGATATTCGAAAACTATATAATTTAACTGAGTTTAATTTGCTTCATGATGTGCAAAAGACAATAAATGACGCCTCTGGCTTTTGTTTAATAAATGTACACATATTCTTACACAAAATAGTACAAGATAAATCAATGAAAAATCAGTACAATGAAAGTGAAATCTATAATAATATTCACAAATGTCAGTGTTTAACACTTTGTAAGGATAAGCCGTAAGCAGTAAAATGTTTAACATTGACATTTTTTTTTTTCAAAATCATCAATTTCCTTGAAGAAAAATTTATGTACCACCATTTTTTTTTTTTTTATTAATGAAGAGTGAGTTAAGGTATTAGAAGTCACTATAATTTAAGTCCATAGTGTACCTTTAAACGTAGAAGAAATAAAAGTTATATAGAAAAGTTGAGGTTAACTTTTTTCAGATTTATATACCAAAATTTATGTTTATACATATAAATTATATTTATATGTTCTGACCAAAGAAGTTTTAAAAATTTCTTAAATTCACCTGTAAAAGTTCAAATAAATCTTGAAAAAAGGATATGCCAAAATAATTCAATCTTTTTTCTCGAAAGACTGTGATAGGTTCAGAGAAAGGGCTCAATGCGAGTTATAAATGGGGTGTTATGTTTTCTTTTTTTTCCCCAAGTATATTTTTTCAATTCTATTAGGGTTTTAACTTGTTACTCAAAACCTAACTCTAAGTTTTACAGCCTTTAAATTTTATTCGAATATCTCTATAACCATAATTTGATAATCTTGGAAACTTTTCAATATTCAATTGACTAGTTGTTGGTTAAATTTTAACTTTTTCCAATGTTAACTAAAAATCAATAAAACAAAGACACCTAGACTTCAACATTGTTGTCTCTGTAGTGAATTAGAGAGCAGAGTTAATATGTATTCGTTTTAATTTCTGTTCTCATTTTTCGATAGTGCTGGAACAAACTGGAAGAACTTTACGAAAGATTGATAAAAATCATTTCCTTCAGGAAACCAATTTAAGAATAACGAAAAAAAAGCGTCGTTCCTCAATTTTTACTGCCACAACTTTACTAATATAATAACGTCCATTGAAAAAGGATATAATATAGTGTCAAAATACGTACATACATATAAAAAAAATTAAATGTACTTGCATAATTACCAAATTATTAACGCTCATGTTAAAAATTAATTTAAACAAGAAAAAAAAAAACAGGTTTTCTGACACATTTTAATTTAAATTTTTTTTTTTTTTTTTCTGTTACCAAACTGAAAAAGTAGACAGTCAACCTAAATCCACTTTTCAAAAAACAAAAAATAAAAATGAAATAAAAAAAACTAGTATTTTGTTTTTACGGGAAATATGTTGCATTAAAAAAAAATAAAAAACAAATAAAATACTACTACTACACTTAAGAGTTCAAGGACGAAAATATGTTGAAAATAAACTCATAAAAATTTTTTCTCATTTTATGTAAAACCAGTACAAAATAAAAACAAAAACAAAAAAAAAAATTCAAAAGTATAAATAATACAAGCATAAAAAAAGTGTTATCCGTTCTCTTATTTTGTGTTAATTTTGTCCTTTTTTTTTATTTTATTTTTTATTGTACAACAACTACATTCAGCTACAATAGCCACAACATATAAAAATAAAAACAAAGAAAAAAAAAAGTGAAAAATAAAAACTAAATAAATAAATAATAAAATAAAATAAAAAATACAAGAGAAAAACTTTTTTTTTATTTCATTGTTAAGTATAAAAAAAGATAAATAAAATTTTGTGACATTTTTATACCTCCTTCGTTTTTATTTTTATCTATTTTTCCTTCATACCGTCATTCATACTATATTATAAATTTTCCTCAATTTTTTGTTTTTTTTTTGTTTGAAAAATTTCTATTTCTTTTTTGAATAACATAAAAACAAAAACAAAAATGTAAAACTTGTCCAAAAGATAATTAAGAATTATAAACATAAGAAAAAAAAAAATACACAATGATTTCAAAAACAAAAATAAAAACAACAAAAAAAAAACTTAGTAAAAGATAACATTAAAAATAGTAAAGAAATTCATTTAACCCTTAAATTACAATTCGAATCTAATTAACCTTTAATAACTGTTCTGCAATATAACTATCTCTGAACTGTGATACTGATGGTCAAATGCATAAAACTGAGCATGAAGTCAAATATCAACTTTTCGAACAAAATGTAGGAGTTCAAACATAGTTTTGTTTGAAAAAGTGAAATTTGAAGTTTGAGTGAAGCTAAGTTTTATGCATTTGGCCCACTATCTCAGTAAACTAAACTTATTTCAAAAGATATGGTTCCGAAAAATTGTACCTAGATAAACCTAAAACAGTGTGATTAATTAATTTAAATTGTATTTATTTAAAGCTCGCCAACGCAAAGAGGTTTTTTTTCGGGCTCTTCAAATTATTACAAAAAAGTTATTTATAAAATTCTTTAAACATTACCTTGTAAATGTGAAAAAAATTAAGCTTTTGCGAAATACCAAAATTAGATTTTGTGATAAATTTGTATGTATTTAATAAAATTTAAGATGTCTTTACTTTCTTCAAAATTATTTGTAGATAATTTATTTAACCCCTGTTTATTAAATTTTGGTCGAGCAGTTACAAAAAGCACGCGACACGCAGTTTTCAAAAATGTGTGTGACTCTTAATAAACTACCACAGAAATATGTGAGGGGATCTTACTTTTCAATAATGAATCTATGGGTAACCTATAACCTATATTTTTGTGTGACCTATATTTTAGATGAACGAGAAGAACCTTAATCGAAATTAAACAAATCTTATCACTATAAAATTGGCTAAGATCAGGGCCAGATTAAGACTTATAGATCCCCTAAGCATGACCTATATTTTAGATGAACGAGAAGAACCTTAATCGAAATTAAACAAATCTTATCACTATAAAATTGGCTAAGATCAGGGCCAGATTAAGACTTATAGATCCCCTAAGCACTTAAAAAAAGTGACACTGTTTCTCCTGTAGAATGTTCCTCACTGTTCCTCATTGCAGAATTTTTGTGGTGCTCCAATTATCATGATGACCGAAACAAGGGCTTAGTTTGCTTATAGTTTAATCCAGCACTGGCTAGGATGAATCAGGTTTAATCATATAACAACTTACCATTTTAATATTAAGAATTTACCTTAGGTTAGTTAAATTTAAATAATAAAAATTTTTTTACTCAAATTCTAACCTAGAGGCCAGACGAGACATACTAGTAAGATAGTGCACAACTACATGAACATTTTTGACAATACTATTACATTTTTTCAACTATCTTCTCCACTGTTTTGACATTTTTCTAGCTAGCAACTGATAGATAGTAATTTCGAGCAATTAAAAATGGCGAAAAATGGAAAACGTGTTCTCAACATACATGTCAAATAAATTTTTTGTTGGTTGTGTTTTATTTTTAATTTGTTATTTTGTTTGTGTCCATTTTAAACTTGAAATATTTTGAAAAAATATAAAATAAACTTGGAAAATTAAATATAAATAATAAGAAATAAAATACAAATACACTGTTCAACATATTTATAACAGATGAAATGTCTTGATAGTAAAAATGCCACATACGTCACACAGACAGTCATTTGACATTTCGTACTACACACTCGCAAAAAACGAGTAATAGTGTCTCGTCTGGCTAACGGGTAATACTCAGCAGGAAAAGAAAATCAAATTATTAGAAAATAAAGTTAAAAAAGAACAAGTTGAGGTTAATAAAACTTTTCAAATAAAATTTTATATCATATATAGGAAATATACTTTAATTGTAGGCAATCATAGAAGAAACATAAAAATAAACTAAAAATTAAAACAAATTTGAATTAAAGTCTATTTAACACTAAAAGAATAAAAATTAATTGAAAAAAATTATTTTATTTACTTGTCACTAATTTAAAGATAATAATCAGATCATTTGAATTAAAAATTAAATATTACAGAATTATTTTCAAAAATTTTTAACAACTGGATAACAAGCATTTTGAAAGTTAATATTCCTTACAGTATTCTATTTTAGGATTCGAAATTTTTTTTTAAATCTTAAGAATAAATTAAAAAATGACAAAGAAAATTTTAAAACATATTTGTGTATTAAGAATATGTTTTCCAGATTATTCTATCATAAAATGTCACATAAATTGTTATCAAAAGATAAATAGGATCTTATGACGCAGTGTCCTCTTAGTTGTACGTTAGTTACATTTATTTTAATGAAGAAATTAATAATTTCTCTGATTTAAAATTGCATTTTTTTTTACTTTAAAAGACAATATTTGAAAAGATTTAAGATTTTAAATAGGACAATACTTTAAATCGGTGTTTAACTTCTTGAATTTATAAGATTTATCTTAAAAATTTTACATTACGTTTTGCATTATAATTATAACGGTATAGAAGCGTGGAAGCGAGAATATTGAAAATATCATGGCTATTTCTATTGAGCAATAGTGAGGTTCTAAATAGAATAAATAGAGAGCGTGAGTTATTATTAACAATCAAGCGCAGTTTATAAACTATTAAATGCACAATCAAGCGCAGTTTAAAACAGTTTATAATGCACAATGATAAATATTATAAACGCAGCAGACGTGTTGGCAGAAAGCAAAATGCCGTGGCTGAGAAACATCAGACAATGGAGGGGCCTCTAAATGGTGCGAGAACCAATGTCCGCAGCACAGGATAGAGAGAGTTTGAGAAATGTGATCGCAAATATCCAGTAGTGGATACGCAGGTAAAGAAGAAAATCTTAAATATATAAATTCTTGAAACAATTTCAAATGAAAAATTTCAAAAAACAGATTTAAATCTAACGACACTTTTAAATAAAGTAAACTACATAAAAAATATTTTTTAAAATAGACTTTGAAGTTTTTAAGAACATTTTATTTCATTATTTCATTGGGAAATGTCCTAAAAGTATGCAATTTGATTTTTATTTACTTATTTAATTGCACCCACATCCGGCTGTTAAAAGAATTTAATGTATATTAAACCTTAACAATTAAAAACTGTTGTATACCTTGAATTAAATCACCGCAAACAATCTGATTTTGATACATATCGTATTTTAAACTTTTGCGATAAATTTTGAATGAATAAGAAAACAAGTAAAAGTAACAGTAAGTCGATGCAACCGACTTATTTATACCCTACACTTAAAAAATTCAAATTAAATAAAAAATCCATAAGTTATTTTAGTTAGGTATTTAATATAACTAAGCTAAAAAAATTAATGCTTTTACAATATTTGTACAAAATTTCAGATTTCTATCTTTATTAAATTCGAAAATATGCGTATTAGGTTTTGGGAGTTGTATGGGAGGTACTCGAACGCATGGTCCGATTTCGCCCATTTACAATCCCCGCCTTACCTTAGTCATTGTTAACCTACAGTATAAATTTCATCAAGATAGCATTATTATTTTTTGAGTTATCGAGCGTACGGACAGACGGACGGACGGACATCGCTAAATCGACTCAGGCGGTGATTCTGATTCAGAATATATATACATGTCTATACCTAACTCGCTTCCTTTTGGTGGTTACAAACACCATACCAAAGTTAATATACCCTATACTTAATGTGTAGGGTATAAAAAAAAACAAACCAAAGCAGAAAAAATTGGTGTGGAAAATTTAATTCTTTTTTATAATTAATTTTTAAAAACAAAAAAAAAAAACTTTAATAGATTTAAATGTCATTTTATATATGTATGCTATTTTTTTCTTCTTTATGGTACATATATTTTTAATTATGAATTTATTTCCACCCTGTTTTACAATTTCTGGAGAAATGTGACAAAATGTCGAAAAATCTAAACAATTTAAATTTTTTTTTCTTTGTAATTGCCTATAGAAAATAAATTTTCTCCTTAAGGTCCAATAAATATCTATAAATTCTTTTGTATTATATAAACTTGTTAAAAAATGTTAATGCAACACTTGAGAGTTTTACAAGTGGTAATTCTTTACAATAAGGAAACAGGTAATATAAAAGCTTTTATTCGATATAAGAACTCGAAAATGTAAAACTCAATACCAGAATTTAATCCCAACTGCCATCAATTGAAATGTTCATTTACTACCACTTGTAATTCTTTAACACGGATTATTATAAATTTTGATTCGTTTAAATTAAAACCTAATCTCACATAATCTTTTTTTCAACCCTATAATCCCATTCTCAATCAATCTGTTGAACTATTATTAAGTGTAAAGGATATTTTTTCCACTGGAGGACGTTATCTGTGCATAAAAACAAAGAAGGACTTTCTTCATATTTACGGTTAAAAAAATAAAAGTTTTAATATAAGTGCTGCTAGAATTGAACATTTCAAACAATGCTTCATCACGACACATTATCAACTCATTTATCTTGTTAAATTAAGAATTTGCTTTTTGTATATTCTGAAATTACTTAATTTTTTGTTTATCATCTATTTCGAATCTGTACAATTTCTTTGATATTTAAATAAACTGATTTAAATCTAACTAACTATATGCTTTTAAGTAAGGTAAGCAACATAAAAAAATTTTTTTTATAAATTATAATTTAAAAAAACTTTGAAATTTCTAAAAACATTTCATTATTCTCTATGGTTGTTATGAAATATCCTAAAAGTATGCAATTATAATTTTATTTATTTAATTCCGACATCCGGTTATTAAATTTCTAAAAACTTTGTAAGAAAAAAAAAAAACTAAAACAAAAAAACATTTTTTTAAATTTTATTTCTTGAAAATATTTCGAAATTATTTATCAAATATTTATTATTAAAATGCTTTATTCAGTTCAGGAGTTGTCAGTCGGTTTGTTTGATGATTCTTTCACAAAATATGTAATTATATACTTAATCTTTTTCGAACCCGTCGTTTTGTTTTTGAAGTTTTATTGTCAACAGAATAGTTGGTAGAATACATATAGTTAGTTTGAAGTTCTAAGCTTAGATCTAAAATTTTAAGAACTTACGTTTCTTAAGAATTTAAATTTTACAATTTATATTTAATTATGATATTATACAGAATCTAAAGTCTAAACACTAAAGCAAAATGTCAGGCAATTCGAGGATACCAGAAATTTACATGTTTAATGATGTAGTATGAAAAGTCAACTCGCCGAGAATTTTGCTATTTTGGGTAAAAGATTTGGGCTAAGATCAACCAATTTTATAATACTATAAGAATCCATTTTCTTTTTTTTTGGCAATAAAATCTGTTTTATTTACTAAAAAGCTTTTTTTAAATGTAAAAAGTTCATTTTATTTTAAAATTTTAATTAAAAAAAAAAATTGAAAATATATTTTATAAGCAACACAAGCAGCTATGAAAAATTTAACAGAAATTTCTTTTACATAATATATACATAAGTACTTTACATAAAAATATTTTGTACTCTATTATTTATTGCACTAGAATTTTCCATAAAAAAAAAATTTAAAAAGATTAAACTATAAATATTGAATAATTAAATAACTTAACTTTAAAAATATATGAGTAAAGGAAAATAAATCTTATATAAACACAAAAATTTATGATACATATACAAAATATTTTTTGGAAAAGCAAATGATAAAATCTTTACAGAATTTTAAAATTTTAATGGAAAATACAAATATTATAGCTATAGGTAATAATAGTTGTTCACCTCTTACTTATAAGGATCAAGGTTTATTTCAAAAGCGGATTTGGCTTGTACTATGCGCTTTTTAGAATCTTTAAACCTATAAATGATGACTTCATCTTTGAGAAAATTCATAAATAACTTCAATTAAATTTCGGAATATTTCATTTTTCAAAACAAAACAAAAGAACAAACATTATCAGAGGCGGGTCTTGCTAATGGGCAAGTTGAGCAACTTAACAAAACGCAAGCAAAACCGAAGCGATCGCAAACATATCTATAATTTCATATCTACAACTCATATGATATATTTTAATTTTTCTTTGTTACCACAAAATAAATAATTTAATTTATCATTCTTTGTTACCACAGAATAGTGTAATTCTTAGTGTAAGTATACTCGCATAAAATATCAATATACTTAATATATACTTAATATATTGATACTTTATGCGAGTATACTATATAGAGTATACACACATAAAAATGTATGACCAAAAAAATATTCATTCAAAATTAAAATAAAATTTTTTTTACATGTAATCAGTTTTTATGTATATCAAGTTGGGCAAATTTTATTTAGCCCAGCTTGGCTATAAAATTTCCATATAATTTTAAAAATGTGTTGGTTTTTTTAAGTAACAAGGTGGGCAGACTTCTTATGTTATGTTTTTTTATGTTTAGAAAAAAATTACTTTAAACCCATCTCTTGAATAATTCAACAAGAAGAAATTCTTTTTGATATTATATTTGAAAAATTATTAAATTAATTAATTAAATTAGAAATTTTTTGCGCGCTTATAGAGTGTAGCTGCAATTACTTTCACAACAGACTTTTATAAAAAGAAAAAAAGTCTATATGTTGCTTATATGTACATAAATATGTCACGTTTCGGATGTAGTACCTCAGAGTGAAGCGGAAACTTTCACATTTTTTTATAACACCTGGGCCAACTAGTTCACTCAACATTTAATACCAGAATGCGCCACTCAACATTTTATTAGTAGACTACTGCAGTTTAACATCATTCAAAATTTCAAATAAAATCAATATTATATAGGATGTCTTTTTTAAAGGAGGAAAACTTTAAGTTGAAATAAATTTTTGTATATGACTGACACATAATTTTATGACATTAATTTTTGAACATGATTTCGGGCATGTGGCTACCTAAACTGGCGCGTACATTGCATAATCTGGAGATCTAATTTTTACACACTCTTCGCAGTAAATCAGGCTGTATTTCAGCGATAACGCTACAAATGTTGGCTTCTCAATTTTTTCTGGTTTATCATCGTAGACATCCGACTTTACATGCTCCCAGAGAAAATAATCTAAAGGCGTTAAATCGCACGAACGAGGTGGCTAGTTAGCAGGTTCATTTCGTGAAATTAAACGTTCGTCAAATATTTCTTTCGGTAAATTAATTGTGTTGAGCGCTATGTGGCATGTGGCATCGTCCTGCTGAAACCAAATGTCGGCAGCATTAATGCCTTCCAATTGAGGCACGAAAAAGTTAATAATCATGTATCTGTAATGTTGTGACCATCATTTTTAAAGACATATGAAACATTGATTCCACCGGCCTATAGAACGCACCTAACGGTGACTTTTTCTGGATATAATAATATTTCATTAATGGCTTGTGGATTATTATAGCTCCAAATGCGCCAATTCTGTTTATTGACATAGCCATTCAACCAAAAGTGTGCTTCATCACTGAACAAAATTCTCAAGAGAGTTTCTCCAATTCAAAAATGTTTTTCAAAAATAAATTTCAATAATTTGTAAACGGTGCTCCGGCGTGAGTTTATTCATGATGAATTGCCAAACCAATCTAACCTAAAAAAATAAAATAATGTAAAATTAGTTGTCCTAGAAAATGTTGCCAAATTAAAGTTCCCTGTCTCTACAGAAAAACACCCTATATAATTTTAAAAATCAAAAAATTTCCATTTTTTTGTTTGAATTTTTAAAAATTTTATAAGTAAGTACATTTTATATTTAATAGATTATTGGATACTTATTTAGAATTTTATTTTTTATTTTTTAATGTACATATTATATCAATATGTTGATTTTTATTTTTATTTTTAATATTTAAAAGTGTTTAGAAAAAGCTTAAAACTGTAAAAATAAAATTACATCAAAATATATGTAACAATAATGATGTGAAATGAATAATTGAATATTCATAAAAAAAAATTAAATATTTTTCTATGGATTTGAACATTCACTTAAAAAGTTTCGCAACATTCAAAATTAAGAAATCATTCATAGAAATAAAAAAAATCAGTTGTCTCCACCACAGAACCGACCACAGAAACGATGGCACATTTAGTCTTGTCTATAGTTAATTATTGTAAAAAAAATATTCAAAATGTATTAGAAGAAAAGAAAAAAACAAGTCTAGAAAAATTTCGGGAGCGGTACGAAATTGTGATTTTTTTAATCTTATTTTTCAAAAACCTCTTTTTTCTTAAATCTTGGTTTCGTAAAAATCTAGCTGAATTTTTTTTTTATAGGCCTGAGTTTATACCCTATTGTGTTTAATGAAAGCAAAGGATGTTAAAATTTTAAAATTAGCGACAAGTGTTTTTGTATGTATGTATCTATAATATATGCATGAGAAATTTTGAAGTAGTAGGAATTGCATAGTTATGGTTACAAAATCGGAGTTATACGCTTTTCTAGAATATATAAGCGTACATATATGTATATAGCAGGTTTTAAATTAGAAGCGATTCAACAATTAATGATAAATCAATTAATTTCTTTTATTAAAAATAGTAAAATAATCACAATTAGTGTTTTAAAAAAAAATTTAAAATTATAATATGATAAATAAGCATATTATATAATAAGCACTATTTTAACTTAATTCCATGTTGTGCGCAATTCTTTTTAAAAAATCCAATTTAGATTTTCTTTTCTTTTCCGTACGTGGGAACTGAAATTTTTCAGAACCAGTAAAGGACCAAAAAGAAAAATGAGATTTAGGTTAAACAACTTTTCTTATTAAATTTTTAGGAAAAACACCCACGTATGACGTATAGTTTTTTTTCAAATCAATCAGCCATAATTTTGGCATCTTTATCCATCTCTTTATCCATGGCCACATTAAGCTCAGAATAATAATGAAAGATCCCGTCCGGTGGTATAAATGCCAAGGTCTTAATTATTCGAATTCTTAGGCTGAATACCTCATTTTCACCATATTTGACCGAAAAACCCTTTTTCTGTACTTGGCACCAAATAATTTGACCAAAATGAAAAACACAGCCTTTGCATTTGAATTCCGGAAAGTACAATGTAGCTGCAGCCTTTTCAAAATGTGTTATAATACGCCTCGGTTTCACTTCCAAATTTAACTCGTGTGACTAATTCGGGACAGTTTTGAAAAAAAAAAACGAGGAAGAATACAGTTGCCTTTGTCAACTCTTAGATACCCGTACGAACCGTTAGTATGTTCACAGCCTGTCACTTTGCTTACAATATTATTTTTCTATTATTTTAGTATTTTAAAATAATTTGGGTGAATTAATTAAATAAATTAATAGAAATAAAATAATTTCTAGAATTATGGGTTGTACATATATTCTAACTATATGTTTATACATTCTTCAAAAGCAGATTTTAACCTTCCACATAACGATTATCAATCCAAAACTTTTTCAAATATTCTATAGTACCATTTAATACTAAGCGGTAAATGTATATTAAATTTACTTATTACAAAATAGTAAATATAATTTTAAATATTATATTATATTATATTTAAATATTCCATTGACAGAATAATTTCTTATAAGTACAATAAAATACATATATGTATGTAAATACGGCACTATATAATATACATCTATACTCTTATCATTCATTCACTAGTGACATATACGATATGTAAATAAACATGATATTATATAAGTATGTATATATATGAATATCATATAAATAAAAATTCTTCAAGCAACCGTTATGTTGTTTATTTATTTACATTTTTTTGTACTACGCATTATGTCCTCAACAATTTCAAATTATCGAGTAAAACAAAATGCAAAAAATTCGTTAAAGAAATTTGTTAGAAAATTTGAAAAAATCAAGTAACACTTTCGTCAATTATAAAGTAACCCTATATTATTAATAAAAGTTGTTAACAGAAATAAGAGTATAATGTTGAAGCTTTAATTTTTGTGTATTACTTCAAAAAAATTTTAACAGGTGTTCAAGTTACAGGTGTTTAAAAATAGGAAATTTTCAGTTTTTGACCCCTTACAGCTCCTAAACGGGGAATGATACAAAAAAATGAAATGAATTTCTGAAATGACTCATACTTGTTTTCAAAGATCTAACTTCTGTAAAAATTTCAAATTTCCAAATTAAACCGTTTAGAAGATAGAAGGGTTAAAGGACTTTGCAAAATTTGAGTTTCACATAACGGTAAATTAAGACACCGTATGCCACAAATATATATTTACTGTATATATACTTTTAAAGCTAATGAAAGTAGTAATCGTTTGGCGTTTTCAAAATGAAGATATACCTTATAAAACTTGTGCTATAACAATTTAAATATATAGCTGTTTTGAACCTTTGGGGAGCTGTAGCTCCGTAACGGGTGGGGCTACAAAAAAAAGTTATTAAAAATAAAATTAATATTTTTGTGAGATCTATCAGCAGTTAAAATTTCATAGCTCTATTTCAAAAAAAATGTCGCGATCTAAAAGTTAGGTGTTCGAGAGCTACCCTAAGTTTTGGTCCAAACTCAACCAAAAAAAATAGGGAACCTACAAATTACTTCCAGAATATTTTGTGTAAATTTCAAGATTCTAGCTTTCTTAGTTTTTGAGTTAGCGTGCTGACGGACGGACGGACGGACGGGCGGACGGACATGGCTCAAAAGTCTTAGAATTTTTTTCTGATCCGATCCATACCTTTGAAGGTATATCTAGCTAGCTTATTTCGAGGTGTTACAAACGGAGGAGTAATTTTATTATACCCGATCCTATCGTACGGGTATAATGACTCATAACTATGCGATTTTACCTTTAGCTCTCATCAATCCAAACACTAATGGTATAATTTCAGTTCCAATTCTTCCATAAATTACAAAGATTTGTCTAAAAATTCATGGCACAACATTAAAAGTGCCTTTGATCAGCCAGCAATCAACATCACAAAAACGTTGCATACTGGTTTTTGCACCTAATTAAAATGAAGAATTCATCGATAAGTATGGAAATCTAATGTAAAAAGTGCGAATTACCTAATATTATATTTTTTCATCCACGCAAGTTTTCTCTGAAAGTATAAACATTTTACCTTTTACGAATATTTTAAGTATTCAGGTACATTAATTTCTTCAAATTTTGCAGTTTGTTTACTTATTCTTGTAATTTTCTGTTTTTGTGTCGTTTCATTAGATGAATACATACGGAAATCTGAATCACATGCAATAATACTAATTCGTAGAATTTGTGTCTGAGGTGCTTCGGTTTCGCATGCATATAATTAATACTAACACTTAAATTTTTAAAATGAGCGCCCAAATAAATTAAAAAATTAAATAAAATAAAAACAAGATTTTTTTGGTGCATTTCCCTGTCACATAAATGTAACAAGTAAATTACACAGAAAATTACCTTTCCTTTTCAGGCGTGGCTGTACATGTCGTAAGGGGGAATTATTTTTACGACGTGTGTGGGATTCGAACCCACTCTCCCTCGGTGTTTACAGCGTAGTTTATACGCTTTGAAAAACGAGATTAAAAAAAAGATTTCGTAAAACAAGATTAAAAAAAACTAAATTTTGAAAAACAAAATTTTAAAGAACAAGATTTTGTAGGTAACCTAAAAATTTCATATAAAAATGGGCAGAAAATATCATACAAATTGAATGGTAAAAGGAAGAAAGAATAGGCTTCGTTAATAAGGAGGAGAAAATAGGTTAATGAAGGAGGCTTCGTTAAGAATAAAATTCGTCAAAAAAATTACAAATAAAATTTAAAAATGTACTTATCTGTACACACAATATTTTAAATTTCTGCACATTTGCAGATATCACTAAAACGTACTAAAACTTATATACCAATTTCAGTAAAACGAGGTTGTAGGAAGTCTGATAGACTACCCATGAATAGTATTAACTGCCTCTTTATGGAGCATAATATCTACTACTTCTTTTCAAATTAATTTCGGAGATTTTTTTCATATTAGATTTAGGTATTCTAATATGAAATTTGGACTGTATGTACGAACACTAAATCATATGCAATGTTGTATCATCTAAAAAGTTTTCCAATCTTTTTAATGTAAGTATTTAAATGATTTTACAATTTAAATTGGCAGACCTCTGAGTCTCAGCGAAATATATTTGCGATGTTTAAAAGGATTTACTTTTAAAGAGCAAAATCTTTATTTTTATGGTATTTAATTTTAATTTATGTTTTCTCAATAGCAAGTAGGAAAAAAATATATTAAATTTTTATTGTTCCCTCTTAAACGGTATAGAAGTTTTATTAACAGACGGACGGACGGACAAACACAATAATACTAATAAAAAGGAAAGCATAAGTTTTAAATTTTTTCATCCATTCTTCTTTATAAACGCAAAATAAAATTTTATTTTGAAAATTTTTAATGCAAACTATGTTTAATTTTTAAACAACCATTTCTTTTTTTGTTTAAAAAGTTTTTATTTAATTGGTTTAAATCTTTCATAATTAGATTAACCAGTTTTTTTTTTTTTTTGTTAGAAAATATCTTTTTGCCAGCAAAACGAATAATTAGATACGTATTTGTTAAACTCTGTAAAAAAAACTATCTAATTAACAATTCTTTTCTGGGAATTGATGATGTTAAATATTTTTCTTTTTTATATCAAAGGATTAGATTTTTAATTGCTTTAGATTAGATTAATAGTTACTGTGTTTGCAATTGCCATATATTTATGATTCATCTAATTATATTGTTTGATTTTTAATTCAGAAATATCAAAATTAAGTTGTTGAAACTTTAACACAAAAGCTATACAACCAGTATGAAACGGTTTCATTATGTACACAATATCTAAATCATTAAAAAAAAATCTTGATTGGCATAAGGTTTTATCATATTCACAGTATTTTTATGAGTTTTAGAAATTTTTTTCTAAAAATTTTTTCTGGCGTCGTCGCAAAGGTCATAAAGTTTATTATAGTAATTATTGATAGGGACTTGAAATTTTGAGAGAAGAAAGAATTTTTAAAATTAGCATATATAGCTCAGCAAATTTTTTTAGAACACCCCCTGTTTATGAGCTATTAGGATTCAAAAATTGAAAATTTGGTATTTTTAAACACCTATAGGCACCTGTACAAATTTTTCTACGTCAAGACATAAAAATTAAAGCTCCGGCAATATATTGTTACGTACTTTAACGTTTTTTTTTAGTTATATAGGGTTCCAGAGTTACAGCCACTCAAAATTGCAAAAAAAAGTTCCATTTTCAGATGTATGATATGTTTCAGGCCCTGCGTAGTAATTTTACAATTTAAAACCGAATATTTTATTATCTCTATAAAACAATATCAAAATTATGCAATATCTTGTAATTTATTATTTAAATTTACCGTTATATGAAAACCACATTTTGCATGAAATTTCTTTTTTTCATAACTCCGGTACACCTTTAGATAGGAACTTGAAATTTTGAGACAAAAAAATTACTTTTAGAATTAGTATAAACTTCATTAGAACATTTTTTTGTACCACCCCGTGTTTAAGAGCTATTAGGGCTCAAAAATTGAAAATTTGCCATTTTTAGACACATGTAACTTAAGTACCTGCACAAATTTTTCTTCGACAAGACATAAAAATTAAAGCTCCAATAATATATTTTTGCGTGTGTTAACTGTTTTTCTTAGTTATATAGGATATCACACTTAAAGCTGCTCAACATTTTAAAACAGTCGAATTTTCACATTTTTTCTTATTATATTATGAAATTTTCAATACCAATGTTTTTTGTATATTTACACTTCATAGTCTATAATTTAAACAACAGCTTAATAAAAAGAACTAAAATGATAGGTGCTTACTTACTTGTCAAAATTATTTAATTTAATATTTATTTAGTTAATCTTAAGGACCAACCTTTTTGATTGTCTTTAATTTTTTTTTTTCTTTACAACAAACCAAAAAAAAAGGAAATAAATAAATTACATTACATAAATAAATTTTTTCACCATTAATTTAAATTATTTTTAAATTATTGTAAAGAATATATATATTTTTTTTTTCAATTCTATAGTGTGAAAATAACATGAAAATAAATCTTAAATAGATTAAATGGAATCAATTAAAAAGTATAATGGAAATTTTTTATTTTTTTAATTTAACTATTAATTTTTTTGCTTTTTTTTCATAAGATAAAATTTAATTCAATTATAAATTGTAGTATCTAGTTAATTTTAAATATTTCTTCTTTTTATTTTTGTTTTGTTTTGTTTTTTTTTGTTTTATTTCATATAAAATTTTACAGAAATTACATATAGAATATTAATGAATTTCTTACACAAAACAGCAAGAGCAACAAACCTCTCAGAGATTTATTTCATTTTAATTTAATTTAATTATCATTTTAGCTTTTCAACATCCTTTATTTTTCTTTATTTTCTTTTCTTTTTTTTTTATTAAATTTTTTTTTTTTTTTTTTTAATAAATAATTAAATCGTTGCGAAATATAGTTGAGGAAAACATCCGTAACACAAATTTAACTTTAAAAGATATTAGGGTTGGAAAGAAAATCTTTCATAGCTCCCTTATAACATACCATTATCAACAATCTGATTTGATCGATATCGACAGAATCGGTTTAAAAGATTAAAACATAAATTAAAGTACCAAAGAAAAGTAAGTGGAAATTAAACATTTTCTTTTTAAAATTTTTGATATTTGGTTTTGGTAAAATAAATTCTTTTTAAATATTTTTTTTTTTTGGTTTTTTCTCCTTTTCTACTGAAGAAGATTTCGTACGTATACATTCATAATCCTGAATCCTGAATAATCGTTTCGTACGTAATCCTGAATCCTGAAACAAACATTTCAGTAAAATAATTATGAAATAATTTAAGTATAGTCAAAAATAGACGTGATGAAACGATAAAAAAACGCAAGAAATGTCATACAGTTTTTTTCGCGAAGCATAAACGAATAACAAGTCAAAATGAAAGTAATGACGATAAAATCATACGCTTTTGTTTACTTACAAGTACTGTGCGGAATTTGGGTAATTTTACATCCAGTTTCCAGATGCAAAAATTATTTCGATTACATTTCGTGTACTCTTCGGTAATATTCTCCGGTCTTCGGTAATATTAACGAATATTTTGCATCCATTAATCATTATGTATGCATTATCATTATGTATGCACTTGAAAGTTGTATCTGAAAGTATGCCTAGTAGGCCAGTATACATATATATATTGTTTTGACATTTGATGAAAAAACTTTTTATTTACAAAATACAAAATGATTAAACTAAATTTTAGCTACTCTGGTTGCCTAAAAAAAAATTATTCCTTTGAAAAAGTGCACATAAAAGAATATAGAACATTTTAGGTTATTTAAACGTATTTAAATGTTATTTAAATGTAAACGTATTATTACACATTTCCCCCATTTATATGACATATAATTTTTCACGTAGTTTTTCTTTTTTTGACATTTTTACCGTCTATTTTGTTTATGTCCATATGCATGTAATGTTAGAGTTTTTACTTTACGTCTCGTTATGTTTTGTTACGTCCATTTTGGACTAGGCTTTACTTGTAAGCGTATAAATATTAAAACTAAATTTTAGTTACCCTGGTTGCCTAAAAAAAAATTAGTCCTTTGAAAAAGTACACATAAAAGAATATAGAACATTTTAGGTTATTTAAATGTAAACGTATTATTACACATTTCCCCTATTTATATGACATATAATTTTTGGCGCAGTTTTTCTTTTTTTGACATTTTTACCGTCTATTTTGGTTATGTCCATATACGCATGTAATGTTAGAGTTTTTACTTTACGTTTCGTTATGTTTGATTTCGTCCATTTTGGGCTAGGCTAATACAAGTTGATACAAAAGAATAGCAATGACCAAACTTTTACATTTTCAAAATTTTAAAAATTAAAGTGAGCCTTGACGACTGGTCTTAGATAACTTTAGAAAAAAAAAAAATTAAATAGGATACGAGTAGAAGTTTATAATTGTGTCAAGGGAACAATATAACCTACCCAATTAAGAGCATATCATAAAATACTGGATTTATATAAAAAAAAAAAAACAAATAAAAATATAAGGACTAAAGATATTCAAAAATGAGATTCAGTGAACAAAACACACTACATAATAAAATAAGTAGTTGTTTAATAAAATTGATTGCGGCAGTACATTATAAAACGCCATAAGTAACATTCTACGAAACATTTAAGCAATAAATATTATTATAATAAAATAAATTTTCGGAAGATTAGCCTACACGATTGCAAGGATAAAATAAATTATATATGTATGTACAGTGAAAAATTATGTTGTAAAATAAATTCTTATACTAATTTATATTTTTTTTTTTCCTTTTTTTTTTGTTTTTATATTTTCCATAAAAAATATTCAATTATTTTTTATTTCTTGTTCATAAAAAAAAAAAAACAAATAAATAAATAAGTAATATTCAAAAACAAAAGCACTGAATAACTAATATAAATGCATACAACTTTCGGAAAACTATAATATACCCATAATTAACCCAATTAAATAATTTGATATGAAGACAAAATAAAAAACAAAAAAAAAAAAATAGGCTAGTGAAAAAAACGTAAATGAATAGAAACTGAGAGGAAATTAAAAAAAAAAAAGGGAAAATAACAAACTATGGGAAGGGGACCTTCATATTTTTTGTTTTAATAAAATAAACTTAATAAAAGCTAGAACAAAATTGAAGAAATAAAACTGACGATTTAAAAAAAGAATATTTTATTTAAGATCACATTAAATAAATGGATAGTAGAAACCTCCTATTCAAGGTAACAGGATAATCAGAGAAAGGAAAAAAATAATCAGATCTATTGTACAGTGGATTAACATTTTATTAGATTCCTGGTATAGGGTCTTCTTCCCTATATACTAATGAAAATATTCACAAATATTGTAAATATTCCTTATAATGTAATAAGGATATAAGTACTTATGTTCTGAAAAAAAAATCAGAAAATTAATTCCCAGCATTATTTATATATATTTAACCTTTTAAAATTTTTATAATTTCAGTAAAAAAAAAATATTTTAAATTTTTAAAATTTAAAAATTTTGTAATTCATCAAAAACTTTTAAAATTCTATTTTTCAAATACATTTTCGGATATGGGGCCTCGGTGGTCCAGTGGGTAAGAGCATATAAAATACGCTGTAAACACCGAGGGAGTGTGTGGGTTCGAATCCCACACACGTCGTAAAAATTATTCCCCCTTGCGACATTTACAGCCACGCCTGAAAAGGAAAAGCTGTGTAATTTTTTATTCACATTTATGTGGCAGGGAAATGCACTAAAAAAATAACAAACAAAAAAGAAAATTTCCGGATATTTAGACCAAAACTTTTTTAATCTAAAATAAGTAAATCGATTTTTACAAATTTTGGTGAAAAATCCTTTTTGATTTTGTTTTTTTACGAGGAAAAGGAAAATTGTATGTTCTTGACTTAATTCTTCCTGACAGTAATAAACTTAAATTTTCCTTGACTTAAACAAACCAAAACTACAACCATTTAAACCAAATTTTTGGAAAATTTAATAGAAATGTACAGTTCAATTGATGAGATAAGGATGCAGGAAGGATTCTTGAGAAAAGGAGTATAGAAAAATTTAGTATTGTATATAGGATGGTTAAAAAAATTTGAAGGGAGGGTAGAAAAAGATTGATATTCTTCTTGAACAAAATAGCAGCTATTATTATTATTATTATTATTATAAAATTTATTTAGTTTATTTTTTTATATATAGTTAATATAAAAATTCAGTAAAATACAATACAATTAATGGATTTTCATATTTTGAATGCGATTTTACTAAAAAAATGCTCTGATGGCCTTGATTCTGTTGTAAATAATAATAATTATTAATTATACTAATACCAATGTCAATAGTAATTATTGCCACAGTGACAGTGGGCAGTTGGCTTCAATTATTATCTCATGCAGCAATGTGTTATATACTAGTATACGTTGCAACTGTTAAAGGCTATAGTTACTAGTTAAAAAATAGTAATAACAATAAAATCATTTTTCTCTTACAGTCCAACTCCCAATTCAATGTTTCAACATTCTGGTCCTGTCTTTTCTTATTTCTTAGCCAATGTACTGCGTTAGCAGGTAGGGGTTTCATCCCATTATATTGGCTAAAGGTTGAGGTGGGTTTAGTAAATTAGAATCTCCTCACACTACAAATTTCTTTGGTGGGAATTCTTGATGTCTTAGAAGATTCCCACCTTCCTTAGGAAAAAAAGAGTATTACATTGTTTTTATTTCGGTACATCATTTATGTAATAGTTAAAAAATTAAGCAAGCTAGAAATTATAAAGAAATTCCGTCAATTAGATTAGTTAGTTTTTTTCTTTTTTAAATAACTTAAAAAAGATACAACTGTTATACCCTTTAAAAAATATTAAGAGGATACCTTTCTGATAAATTTCTTTTTTTAAATTGCAATAAATAACATTTAATTAGTTTTTCGTTTATATGTATATAAAAATTCATTAAAATACGATACAATTAATGGATTTTCATATTCTAAATGCGGTACTAAAAAAAACAAGGTAGAATATAAAGCAACGGTTTTTAAAAGCCCACATTTCAAAAAGACAATACAAACTGTTTAGGATTGTGACTTCCACAAAAATTTAAAAATTGCATGTACGTAATAAGAAAAAAATGTGAAAATAGGACATTTTTGCAATTTTGAACCCCAGTCCGGAACCCCATATAACTAAGAAAAACCGTTAAAACACGTAAAAATATATTACTCGATTTATAATTTTTCTGTCTTTCCGAAAGAAAATTTGTACAGGTGCCAAAGGGGCCTAAAAATGCACATTTTAAATTTTTGAGCCCTAATAGCTCTTAAACAGGGGGTGGTACAAAAAAATTTTCTAAAGAAATTTATACTAATTCTAAAAGTTTTTCATTGTCTCAAAATTTTAGGTTCTTTTAGGCAAAATTTAATGCCGGAGTTATGAAAAAAGAAATTTCATGCAAAATGTGGCTTTCACAGAACGGTAAATTTAAATACTAAATTTTAAAAAAATGTACAATTTTGATATTAATTTAAAAAGGTAAAAAGAAAGACTTGTCGAATGACGTTTACAGATTGAAAATATGTTAGGCATAACATAGATATACGATATTAAAAATGGGGCTTTCTCAAAATTTGAGCGGCTGTAGCTCCGTAATGGATGGAGCTACATGAAAAAGTTGTTCCACAAAATTAATTTTTTTTATGACGCGTACCCATGATTAACATTTTTTTCTCTATCTTTAACGGTGTACAAGTTTTGTAAACAGACGGACGGACGGACGGACAGAGTGAAACTAATAAGCACATTCTTTCAACATTTTTGTGGAAATATGCTAAAAAATCATTTTTTCCAAGCAATGTTTCTAATGCAAAAATTCACAGAATTTTTATATTCTAATTGAAACATAAAAAATCAGCTATGTGTCTCCATCGCAGGACCAACCGCTATTATTCGAAAAGTATAAAGCCAAAATTCATAGCTTTTTTACATAATTATTTATATCAAAGCAAAATACATATGTAACTTCTAATAATTTAGCATCATTTTTTTTATTCAATGACAATAATAACCAATAAAATAGTAAAAATATATATGTACATTAATTCATACATCCATTTGTATGTACATGTGCTCCAAAAGCTTATCAATCCGAGATATTTACATCAAAATCTTAATTATGAAATTTCAAAAAAATTCACTCAGTTATTTAGGCTGTACACGTGCCTACAGACATACCCACACACACACACAGCCAGATATTACGCTAAAAAAAAGTTTGCAGCCTTCTACGCACCGAAGTAGTGCATATCTGCTAAAATCTCCCAAATTTTTTGTATGAATACAATACTTACCTTATACATAATTGTATGCGGTCGGTAAAAACGAATGAAAATTAAAACTAAATATTTCTCAAAAATAATTCCCTTAGAGATTAATAATCGCGACTTTACTTTTATTACATATTTGTAATAATTTTGTAATAAAATAAAAAAAAAAAAAGTTTTTTTTTTTTTAGATAGGTACTAAGTATTTATGTATTTTCCATAAGATACAATTTATCATCCATATTTTATAGAGAACTCCTGGTTTAAAAAAAAAACAATATTATAATCAATTTAATCATATCTATATGCACATACATATGTATATATGCAACATCTATTTTGAATATGCTTCCCTTATTTGTACATATATGTAATAAATTTAACCAATTCTATGCTCATAATATAGACAAATTTCATAATAATATGCGATATGTGCATAACAAAGATAAGAAAATTTTATTGCATAAAAAAAAAACCTAATGTTTATACTTTTATAATATTTATGCGATTAAAAAAAATATTCGCGTTCATGGAGAACTCGTAGATTCATTTTCATTTATATGATTGTTGTTTTCTTATATCTCGATCATACATTTAAATTTTTAGCCTTACAGGCTGCTATGTCCCTAATATATGTTTAATATATTATGTACAAATATTTAGTTTTGATTAATTTAAATTGTTTGATTAAATCGGAGTTAACTTTTTCTTATAGATATAGGTATATGCAGAACGAAAAATCCCTTTGAGGCTTTTGACTAGCTTCAATTTGTCTTTAAAATTGAAATACTTCTCGAATACTATGTACATTATTTTATAAGTTTATTTTGAACAGATAATTTTCTTTTAATTTGGATCCCAAAAATTGATGACTAATCGCATACAGAATTAGTCTGCAAATTTCATATTTTATAAAGGTTTTCTAAACAAAAGAAGAAAAACGTTCTAATTGTTTATAAAATTAGTTCCAAATTTCGTAATCTTACATTACAAGATACACTTATGATATAAATATTCCGGAATTTTTTTTTTTTGAAATACATATTTCAACAAATCACTTCAAATAGTGGAAGCTATCGCGCCCCAATCCCCCCTTAATCAATTATTTCAATTTTGATTTTGTGGCCTTACTCTAGTATCCATAAGTAGTTAAGCTTTTTTTGCGTTTAAAAACATTTTCTGTGCATAATCAGAGTAAAAAAACAGTAGGACTCCATGGAAATTTTGGCCGTGCACCATATTAGTAATCCTGCGAGCTTTCTTTCAATTTTTCGCCGAAGTTAAATTTGGTATGAAAAAATAAGAGGTCACCATTGTTTCCACTGTTCAATCTGTTTTTTTTATGATCTCTGTTAGTTAAAGTATAAGTATTTTGTATTTGTTTCTTTGTTTGCCATATAAATTACAAAGTAATAACGAAAACGAAATCTAAAACACATACACATTACACACATTCATACACAAAAAAAAAAAAAAAACTCTCTTTTGAATATTATCTTACTACTAGAAATAGGATTAATATAAAATATTTTAAAACCTCTATATATATATATATATATATAGATGTATGTATATATGTTTGCTATAAAATGTTAAATGAGATCCTTTTAATACCAATTTTTTTTTTTCCTACAGAAAATTTTTATTACTGTTTCCCCTTGTAAAATTTAATGAATTTAGCTTTGAGTTTATTTTTATCCTGGTAAAAACACCAAAATAAAACAACACAAAAAAGAAAAAACTTTTATAGTTTTTATTATATTGTATATTTTTTTTTTATTTCATTTTCAGGACCAATAAAAATTATTATTAAAAAAGAAAAATCTGTTTTATTTCAAAAAAAAAAAAAAAAATGTCAAGTTTTAGGAGTTCATTAAATCAAGCTTTAATTTATATATCATTTTTCTTTTTTTATAGTTTTTAATTTTGTTAATATTTAAGTAAACTAAAACTAAAATGAGAAAGAAACTTCTGTATAGCAAAATACTCGTAATTTCTGAAACAAATTTTTCTTATATTAAAAATATTTTGCTAAGAAATTTCAGATTTCATGTGAATTTCGTTACTTTATTTGTGAGTGGATTATGCAATTATTTTCTTTTTTTACTTCCTTAAACTTCTCAAATTTCTCTTTTTAAGCGTAATAAATCTTTAAAGTAATGAAAAGATCCTTTTAGTTTCAAGTTGTCTTCAACTGTAACAAAAAAAAATCAAAACAATGATAGACAATGGTGCCATTTATAGGTATAGAAAATTTTTTTTAGGGGGGCCTTGGTGGCCCAGTGGATAAGAGCGTATAAAATACCCTGTAAACACCGAAGCAGTGTGGGTTCCGAATCCCACACACGTCGTAAGAATTATTCCCCCTTACGACATTTACAGCCACGCCTGAACAAGAAAGGCTGTGTAATTTTCTGTTCACATTTATGTGGCAGAGAAATGTATTAAAAAAAATAAAAAAAAATTTTTTAGGATGATTTTATAACAAAACAAGCATATAAAAATAAAATTAAACTCACAGTACATGCAGTTTTATTTAATTTTGTCCACACCGGTTGACTAAATCCGAATCACAAAGAGAGATAGAGAAAAATACAAACTTTGTTAGGGATTAACTGGCCTAACTGATAGAACCTTATGACACTTTTATGTAATTATAAACGAGAAAGGTGATCAATGGTTTCATAGCGAAATTAAATGTACTTGCAACAGCAACGAACTGCGTATTTAAAGTAGTTATAGATAAAAACTAGTTTAAGACTAATAGACTTCTGATACGGACATACTACTTCATATAAAACGTAAAATTATTTTGGAACGTATTATCCAACAATGATATTAGAATTGAAATAGTAAAACGATTCAAAGAATTGGAATCGAAAAATAAAGAAAGAAGCTGAAAATAATGTTTTATTTTTGGGTTACACAGATAAACAGTTATAATCTTTTTCCTGAAGGTCCTCTTATGTTGAAACCTATCTAAATAATAGAGCAGTGGTTAAGTCGCTGACATTTCAATCGAAAGCATTTAGCTTCAATTGCCGATCTAGTCAATTCCAATATTACTAATTTAGATCATTGTACTGAATAAAGGAAAGAAAATTTAAACAACACCATTTAGTATTGTCACCCTATACCACCTCTTCCAAATATCCTATATAATAAAGGAAAAATAAATTAAATCAAAATTTTAATTTAAAATGAAGTAATTAAGTAAAAGAAAAATATTTTTTCATGTCATCCCGATTCTTGGATAACATCCTATTATTAATATATTTTTACAATACTTTAATACACTCTCTCTCATTAAAAATTCCCTTTGTAACAATTGTTTCTTATACTATTTGTGTATGTATGTAATTTTTTGTATATAAAAATAAAAAGATAACAAAGGAAAAAAAAAAATTCGTCAATTATTAAAAATAATGAGTTTCATTTTTCAATCATTTTTGATAATAATATTGATATCTTTTCTGGCTATTTTCTCATTTAATGAATATTAATTACATATTGTTTATTATTTGAAAGATACAAAAGCATATCCTCTATACAAACATATTATAAAAATATAATAATAGTTACTTCCTGTACGTTGTCATAACTCTTTCTTCTCGTCCCCCTCTTCATACTTTGCTTTTTATAAATTTTTGACATAAAAATAAAACGTAAAAAAAACAACAAGGCAGTATGTAAAATTAAAGATTTTTAAAGAAGGACATTTTCCAAAAGACAATAAAAACAATTTTAAATTGTGACTTCTATCGAAATTTTTTAATTTTCTTAGAATTTTATAAGAAAACGGACCCGGAAAGGAAAAGATATAATTTTTTTTTTTTAAGCTATTCTCTACCACATTAATGTGGACAGAAAATTACACCGCCTTTCCTGTTCAAGCGTGGCTGTAACTGTCGTAAGGGGAATAACTCTTACGACGTGTGTGGGATTCGAACCCACACTCCCTCGGTGTTTACAGCGTATTTTATATACTCTTACCCACTAGGCAACCGAGGTCCCTAAAGGTATAATTAAAAATAAAAAACACTGTTAACATATTAAAAAATATAATGTTCAAGTTTTAATTGTTATTCTTACTTTAAAAAAATTTGCACAGGTGAGATAAGTTATAGGCGTCTAAAAATACCGAACTTTCTATTTTTTACTCCTAGTAGTTCTTAAATAGGAAGGAGTAAAAAAAAAATTTGATTGCAATTTAGATAGCTTATGCTAATTCTAAAAGATTTTGTTTCTCTCAAAATGTTAAGACTCTTCCTTAAAAACGTGCCTGAGATAAGAAAAAAGTAAAATCTTATAAAATTTAATTTTCACATAACGGCAAATTTAAATATTAAACTTTAAAAAATAAATCAGATAATTTCGATATTGATTGATTATTGATAAAGCTAAAAAAAATGGTGTCGTTTGGCGGTTTTACTTGCTCAATTGTTGTCGTTTGCTCAGGTTCTGCTAAGCATTGAAAAAATGTTTAGCAGAACCTGAGATATTTAAACAGACATTTGAAAATAGGGCTTTTTCCAAGAATAGGGAATTCCAAAAATAGTCTTTGAGGGCTACAGTTTCATATCGCGTAAGGCTCCATAAAAGTATTTATTCCACAACATTAATTTTTTTACAATTTACAAAACCCCTATTAATGCTTAAAATTTCAGTGTTTTATCGAAAGCGGTTTAGAAATTTTGTAAACGGCTGGATGGAAAAATTCAAACTAATAAGAAAATTGTTTAAAAAATTTTTGAAAAATGTTCTAAAAATGGTAAATATATAATTTTATTAAGAGGAAAAAACAAATTAACAATTCAATGTTCATACTTAATTTATTACGTTAATAATAATTTTATATTAAAATAATAATTAGTAAAATATAAAATTCCTTAAATAATTCAAAGAAACTTAATTGGAAATTCAGTAAAATAACTTTATTAATTTTATTTCTAACGACAATAACAAAACAAAATATGGAAAAAACGTGTCAATTAAAATTTAATATTTTTTCCCACCAATTTTTATTATACTCAAGGGAGTTAAGTGTGAAAAATATTATCTTAAAGATATTTCATTCTATTTTTAGTACAATTTAACTACATTAAAAATTTTAAAAATGTTTACAATGTTTTTTGAAGACTCAAATTAAATAAGAAAATTTAACGTTAATTTTCTACTACTTATTTTACGTACCGTTGTCATCAATAGGGTTTTTTTCTCCTCAGAAGTAATAGTCACGATATTATAACTATATTTTTTTCATGTTTGATTTCGTTATCTAAATTGTAAGTAAGTATAACTTGCCTCTTATGTTTATTTTTATTTTTTAACTTTTACATTCTTTTGATCTTTAAGATTTAAAATTTGTATCTTTTAGATTTCAGTTATCAACAGGTTAATATGAAGTCGTTAAAATCAGCGACATATATACATTGTATCCATAAATATGAATTAGGTATTAGGTAATTTAAAAAGACAATACGTTCTATTATAATGATACTTTTTTTATCTTCTAAAATAGTCTCACTTTTTATTTAGAATCTTTAAATATTTGGATACATTTTATATTTTGATGTCATTTAATATCGATAAATACCCATACTGATACCCCTATATTGTATCAGTTTACAGCGCCTTATCTTAGTTTTAGAAATTTTTAATTCCACTCCGTACAGTTGAAATCTTAATTCTATTGACTATTTTTCTAAATTTTCCGATTTTTGCATATTTTCTTTAAAAAAATCAGATAAAATGATGATGAAACTTAAAACGTGATTTAACAAATTAATTAAACAAATTATATCTTACTTAATTTATGTCCTCTAAATATTCGTAGTTTCTATTTTGGGGAATATTAAACTTTCACAAAGTTTGTTTACCTAACCCGTCCGTCAAAGTTTGTTTACTTTCGTCCTGCTTCTTTTTAAAAATCGTTCCAAATCATTTTCCGAATCTACGAGTTGCATTTGAATGCTTACTTGAAAACTACATGTGTGAAGTTTAGAATACACAGTAAAACGAGAAAAAGTTTATGAAATAATAGTGTTTCTTATTTTTTAAATACAATTAATGTTTATTATAACACAAAATCAAAAAAAATGATCGTTTTAATGTCTCCTAATGACAGGTTATTATATATATTACACTGGAGCATGGATCTGTGTTAAAATACGTTTGTCTATTAGACTGACATTTAATAACTAAACTTACACCACAGATTCATGTTCGCTGTATAAATGATATTTGTGTGATAAAATTAATGAATGACATTTTATGACTCCACTTGGCTACTTGTGCTGGCACCAATGTTCATGTAAGCGCCACAATATTATTTATAGAGAAAACTGTGCACTGTGGTATGCTTTTTTTTTCCTACGGGAGGTGTAAATCTTCAATAATCACCAAGTATAACCTAGGCCCCTTTGATAGAGTGGAAATTTTACCTACTAAAACGACCTTCTCCCGCAGCTGATTGGCTAATCATCCTAATCATCCTAACTGCAAAGCAGAATAATAGCTGAGGAATAGGATGAGAACGCTTAAGAAAATATTTACTTATAGACAGTTTGTGTCGTTTGTTTCATTTGAGTGTAGACAAGGCAATATTTATAAAACTTCAATATTTAAACTTTTTGTCTATTTTTGTGTATACCAACACTATGTCAAAGTTGGTTATCTTCAAGCCAATAATAACTTGAATTTAATACAGAAATTTGAAAAATAACCAAATTCTTTTTGAATTATAAAATATAATTCAATTTTTTTTTTTTTTCTGTTTTAAACATATATCTTAAGAACCATTGTATGTACCTACCTTCGTTATTAAAATTTAAAAATAAAATGCAATAAAAACAAAAAGCAAAATAAAAAAATTGAAATTTTAATTAAAACTTATTAAAATTTACTGAACCATTTAAAAAAAAAAAATTATTATAATATAAGCAAATTAATAAAACTTTTTTCTTTTGAATATCATAATACTTACTAATACTTTAATTAATTATTTATTTATTATTAAATATTTCAAAAAGAAAATTAGTATTATTTTTAATAATTTCCATTTCTAAAATAAAAATTTATTTTTCAATTTTATATTTATGTAATTGTTTAATTAAATTATAAATATTTCATATTTTTGCAAAAAAAAAATATTATGAATACTTATTAATTACTAATGCCTTAAAAGAAGAAAAATTGAAATAAATAATTATTTATTCATAAACCAATATACATATTTTAATAAAAATTTAACAATATTTTTTTTTTTCAAAAACTACAACGAAAACCTACCACAAAAACTTAATATTAATTTTAAGAATCTGAGGATTTATTAATATTTCCTATTGGTGCGATCTGATGGTGAAAATAAAAAACATAAACATCAACAAATGCTAATTTTTCTTTATATTGGAAAATGTTTATACACTGCCTCTCATAATTAAAATATTGAAATGAATCTCGCTGTTTGTTTACTCTGGTATACTGGTACTGGGAATAATTAAACCGAAGGAACCTAAGATTCTAGTTAATTAGTTTTAAACAAACCAAATTTAAGTAGGTTTTGTACGTTGCTTTTATTTCTCGATTTCTTCGCTAGATAGGTAGGGGCTGCAGATGCACACTTAGACTTGTTTAAGAACATTATGATCCCATGGATCAGTATTTTAGTTACAAAACTACCTGCGATTAGTGACTGTATTAGCTATTTGTTCAGACCAATATTTACAGATTGTAGTAGGAACTCCGCGATTAATCTTTTCTTGGAGAATTTGATGGTTTGTGATGCTTCTAGCGAGTTTATCAGTTATGCAATTTCCAACGAAGTCACTGGGTCCAGATATCCAGACAACATGGATGTTGAAAACTTCACCTTGTTTATTTAAGGATAAGAAACAGTTACTGACAACCGCTGAGCTAATCAAGTAGAATTTCAAGGTTTTAATAGTAGCTTGACTATCCGTGAAGATGTAAACTATCCTAGTGGAGACCACGTTTCTTTACAGTATATTCACTGCCTTGTTTATGGTAATTATTTTTGCTTGAAAGACGCTGCAATTGTTCGGCAAGCAGAAAGCTACATTAATTTTTTTTCTTAGTACCATGGTTCCTATTTTTCGCTATAATTTTCTTGTTTTTTTCTCTGTTTTGTATTGATTTAAGACTCTCTTTTCGTATATTCACTTAAAGTAACAGCGTTAAGTTTGATATATACGAACTGTGCCTGTTTAATTTGCCCACTTTGATCCGTATTTATAATTTTACAGATTTATGTAAATTTTATGTTAATTTTCACAGAAATTTTATTTGCTTCCCTGGGTCATAGTCGATTCATATTTATCCTGTATGAATTATGTTCAACGGTATAATAAATTTGCCATTACGTTTGTTTGTGACACCTTAAAGGAGTCGAGCTATATATAGTGTCAAAGGTATGGATCGGCTCAGAATCGAATTCTTAGTCGATTAAGCCATGTGCCTCTGTCTATTTGTCCGTCCGCATGATAACTCAAAAAAATAAAGGAGCCTTTTGCAAAATTATTAGTCCAACAACTTCTGTAAAATTTGGTTATGGTGGTGCGACTGGTTCGGGTAGCTGCCATACAACTTATCTGTTTAAATGAAAATAACTCAGTGTCTATTGAAGCTAGGTATCTGAAATTGTGTGAAAAGGTGTCGAGTTACATGCCAACAATTTTTGTAAAATATTGTTGATTTAAAGTATCCGGTTCAAGCTTCTAGCATCTCTTGGAATTAAATAAAGGTAGGCGTCTGAAATCTACAAATAATGATCAAGTTTTTATCGCAACAACTTCTGTAAAATTTGGTTGTGGTGGTGCAATAGATTTTGGTAGCTGTCATACATTTCCACAATTTACATAAATATATCTCGGTAGTTTTAACGTCGGTACTAGAACATCTGAAATTTTTTAAAAGATGATCAAGTTACATAGAAATAGGATATATTACGTTCATACGAGTATCCCAGAGTTAACATAGTCAACTTTACTGCACTCTTCCTCGTTTTATTCTAAAATGATAAATTCAGTCAGAAATGCGTTCATTTTATTTAATTTAAACGTATAAAATAATGATTCAAAGTGAGTGACCTACAAACTCGTCTGACTCATCGATTCCTATTTATATCATAAACTATACAATTCCTACTGAAGTGCTTCTGTTTCAACTCAAAATTATATAAACTATTGAAATATATAAAGTTGTAAATTATAAAAGTTACCAAAGTGATCTAATTAAAAAAAAAAACAGAATTCCATATTTGTTCCCATTGTGTTTAAATTGATTTGAATACAAATTTAAAAATTTAAATATCAGTTTATTTTGAAAATACATAATTAATTAATCATGAATTGATTTAAAAATAAAAATAAAATCAATTATGTAAAATATTCACAAAATATTTAATTAATCATGAACAATCCTACAGTTGACTTGAAAATATTAATATTTTTCATGAAACTACAAAAAAAAATCAAAAAAAATAAAACAAAAAAGAAAATGTGTATAAATTATTAATTTTCAAAATGTTAATATGAATTAACACATTAATAAAATTGTATATTATATACTGGGTGTCTCCTATATGGTATTTATTTAAACTTTATAGCGCCTAAGTATATAGGTACACTTAAATTGAATGTGGACATCTTAATTGCCCCTTAAGTAATTCCATATATTTATAAAGCCAAATTTACAACATTTACCAAAGTCAAAACATTTTGAAGCGTTTTCGTAAATAAATCGGTACACTGAACGATCTGTCAAGTCAAAAAGAAAAATGTGTGTTAATTTGTAGTGTAGAGCGTAGAGGGTACAAATTGGTGACTGGAAATAATGCCACATTATCGATGTGGAAATAAAGCCGAAATTATTACCGTTTTAAAGTCAAATTTTATATTTATAACAAAAAATTACTGAAACTCTGTTCTCAAATTTTAACTTAAGTATGATAAAATCAAAATATATAAGTAAGTAATATATGAAGTGGGTATTATACAAAAGGTTGACATTTTTAATCTCGCTAAACAAATTATTGAAACTCGGACTCTGTAACCAACTATAAAATCTCTCCTGTACAACCGCGTTCATTGGAAGCTGGCCAGACCTTGAAGTAGGATCTTCGCTACGCAGTTGGCATACACGGCCTCTGATGTCAATAACTTTCAAGTTCATAGAAATTACATTAGGAATGTGAAAAAAAAAATTAAGGAACATATTTTCAATATACCCGACAAAAAAAAATTATGAAATTAGGAGGGATTTTAGAGTTAATTACAAAACCAGGGGTGCCCGTTTTTCCAGAGTTAAATAATTTAAAATCCTTGCTTATATTTTTTATATATATACATATTTCAAAAGATATTGCTCATACTCCACAGATGTCAATATATAAATAAAAAACAAAATATTTCAAAAACAAAAATAAGACTGCGCTTCGATTTCGTTTTCTTTTTTAAAGCGGTAATAAAGTCAAATTTTTATAATTCGCAATATCGACTTCACTTACAGATCACAAACTGTAGAGAATACTAATATTAGGAATATAACTTTAATAAAATGATATAGATCTTAACATTAGATTGGAGCCTCGATTGCCTAGTGGATAAAAGCGTATAAAATACCGATGGAGTGTGGATTCGAATGCCACACACGTCGTAAGAGTTATTCTCCCTTGCGACATTTACAGCTACGCTTGAAAAGAAAAGGCTGTGTATTTTCCTGTTCACATTTATGTGCCAGAAAAATGCACAAAAAAAATTAGATTTTGAATTGACAATAAATAAAAGTATGGAGCACATCTGCACCATCTCTTAACTGTTTAGCAGTTTGCCAAAAGAAAAAGAAGGAAATATCCGGTTTGTTTTAATAATTAATATTACTTATTTCTAGAAAATTAATTTAATTTGTGAATAAATTAATAAACTTTTAAATATTTTAAAGTTTTATTTTATTAACCGTTTCGTAGCAGAAAAAAAAAAAAAACAAAAAAAAAAGGATTAAGGTAAATTAAGATAATATTTACATAAAATCAAAACAAAAATTCAATTTTAACTCAAAATAAGATTAAAAAAAAAAAAATTAGCCATAAAAACAAACCTTAACACACCCTGTATTAATTACATTCAATATTATGTTAGTAAATATGCACTAAATGTGAATAACGTACGTACTTATACACAAATTTTTCATATTAAAAATTTAATTTTTTTTTTTTCAGGATATGGAATTATTAATTTTGACTTTTTTCATACTACCAAACTCAATTTACAAAACGAAAAAAAAAAAAAAAATAATTAAAAAAAAAATATTAAAGGCAAAAGAAAATATGAAAAATCAAATTGTTATTTTTTTTTTTTTTTTGTTTTTTTCAATAATTAGTTTAAGAAAAATTATTAAACAACACCAGTTGATCGAATATTTAGAATTCCTGTAACACATTGAACTAATTTATTAGTTATTTATAATCTGGATACATATATATATACATACTTATAATATATTTTAAATAATATATATGTAGGTATATTTAAATATAAGTACGTTGCTTCCACATACATAAATATAAAAAATCCACATATATACTGAGGTATAGGTATAGTTATGTGTATTAAACAAAAAAATATATATATATATATATTTGACAGGATCATAGATTAAATAGAAGTAGCTGGTGCGTAGGTTAGCTATATAATAATATATATAGATATATGATGGTGATTATTGAACTGAAAACTTATTAAATTTTTTACAGTTCATTAAAACTCAAAAGAAAGGATTAAATTGCTTTCATTTTTTTTTTGTTGTCATCGTTATTATTATTGTTGTTGTTGTTGTGCCGTTGTTTACAATAGTAAAGTAACATAAAATAAAAAAAAAAATTATTTTATTATTTCTTTTGTTTTTTTTTTTTTGTTCTTCGCATTGAATTATCATTTATAAAATTAAAGTGCGAAAAAAAAAAAAATTTATCAGCTATAAAAGAAAATTTATTTTAATGAAAAAAAATGAAAAGAAAAACAAAAAAGAAAGGAACAACAATAGAACAATATAAAAGTTAAATTATATGATTAATTTACATTAAAGCAAAAAAAAAATTAAGATACAAATATATATGTGTATATACAAGTATATGTATATAATATATTATATATTTACTATATAAAGTAAAAGGTGAATGAATAAAAGTAAATTTACAAAAGTTTTAATAATAAAAATTTAATAGTTTTTTGTTTTTTTTTTTTTTTTTAAATCTATTCAAAATACTTAAAACTGTTAAAAGAAATTAACGACTCTATAAAATTTAATAATAAAGTATTAAAAAAAGTTAATATATAATGAGATATAAAGATATTTAAATAAAAAGATAGATGAGCTTTCAATTTTATTGCTCATTTTCTTTTCCATTTTCATTTTCATTTTCATTTTCATTATTTTTTTTGTTTCTTTTAAGTGTAAAATAATATTTTTTTTTTACTTGTAAAAGGATACTTAAGTACACTTTACTTGCATAAGATAATAAAAAACTGAACTGGCCCTACATTGTTGTTGAGAGGACAATACACAGTATTTCGATTGTATAGAAAAAGAACAATGTATTATAAAAGCGAAACAAAGTTTCAGTTTATTTAGATATCATTTTAATTCTAATCTTTAACCCTCATGTTATTTTCAAAAAAAAAAAAAATTTTCCAGAAAAATTCTTGAATAGATGGAAACTGCAAAAATTTTATAAAAACAAATAATTTCACATAGTTAACAATTTAATTAAATTAAACTTATTATTTACATTTTACAAAAAAATGTTTTATCATTTGACTTTTGGGAATACCTGAAATAAAGCGCGAATGTAATAAAGTCAATTGGTTTAATTTCACTTTCCTAATTTATTTTTGAAATGTGCGAAAAATTGTATATTGTCTTTTTCGAAAACGTTATTATTGAAAAATTTCTAGTTTTTTTCAAATCCTCGTTTTTTTAATAATTTTTTTCAGAATAAGACAAAAAGCTTATAATCTAAGACACGTTTTATTTTTAAAACATTTGTACAGGTACCTAAGGTTCAACAGACCAAAAATAGCAAAATTCCAATTTTTGATGCTTAAAAGCTCTTAAAGAAAAAACATTTCTGAGGTAACTTATGCTACTTCCAAAACATCTTTGTTCTCTCAAAACTTCAAGACTCTATTTAAAAGCATTACGAAGCTATGAAGATAGTAAAATCATAAAAAATTACTGTTTTCATATAACGGTAAATTTAAATTGTAACAAAAATTGTATTATTTTAATACTGTTTTTTAAAATTTATCTAAAAAAATGTTTGTTCTTTGGCATTTTAAATGGAAAAAATATTAAGCAGAATCTGAGAAATTTTTAAATAAAAGATAAATAAATTTAAAGATTAAATTTTTTTATAAACCTATCTATGGTTAAAATTGAACTGTTCTACTTTAAATGTTGTAGAAGTTTTGTAAACCGATAGATGAATGAACAGATAGATGGATAGACGGGCAGATATAAAAATCAAATTTTTCAAATTTTTTTGAAAAATATGCTAAAAACTACTATAATATATATAAGTACATAAAAAATGGTACCGTTCGCTTTCATACTTCTACTTTCTATCCAGTTGGAAATACAATCAATATAAAAACGTCCACTTAGTAAAATACCCATTTTACCCAGTTGTATTTATTAGGACAACTCCTAATAAATAGGAGTATTCTACTAATAATAAATAGGAGTATTCTCCTAATAATAAATAGGAGAATACTCCTGGCCATTTTTTAACAATTTGTACATCTGTCAACTTTTCAGAGCCAAATTTCGGTATTTAAAGTGCTGTTAAAATATGCAAACAAAATCTAAAAACAGGGTTTCATTATTTTGTTTCCCAGGGGTTATTTATAAAGTAACTACGTATGAAAATAAGTAACTATATGTATGAAAATAAAATAATTAAGAAGAATTTTAGAGTAGGTTACAAAATTTGTGTTATACTCCTGAATAGGTATGTGTAAATATATACTCGAGATTTTCAATTAGAAGGAATTTAAATTAGTTGGTACTTGAGATTTTCAATTAGAAGGAATTTAAATTAGTTGGTTACAAAATTAGGCCGCCAATAAATTGACTAGTGAAGGTTGCGGGCAGTATAGCTTTTTCCTTTGCTTCTCTATTTGTTATTCAACTACAAATAGGAATGAAAGTGAAACGGGATGTTTAATAAATTAAATAAGATTATATTAGACAGACTTCCATACTTTTATATTTAATTCTACAATTAATTATTTTTTATTTTAAATACCTATTAAAAGATTTTCTTTTATTTATTTTTTAATTTTGTTTTTATTTAAATTTCAAAATTAGGAAATTTGGATTTATTATTTTATTCAGCCTTATTTCAGAGTCCTGATTCAATTAATTGTAGCACTGAAGTGCTATTATCTGCAAATTAGAAAATTATTTTCAATCATATGTTGTACTGTTTCTGTGCTTTAAATTCTGTTTAGTATGTGACAGTTATTCAATTTCTAATAGCTCTGAACAATATCATAACCTTCCAGAGTCGATCTTTTTCAAATCTTTCATTTAACTTTAAAGCATCACCAAGAATAATTTAAATTTATCATTACGTAAATATTATTATGTTTTCCAAGATATTCTTTAATACTTTGATGTCTCCAGTAAATGTTTCCTTTCTACTAAAATGTTGAGAGTTCCAACGCTATTAAATTGTTTTTTGTAACTTCTATTTCAATCTTATGAATTTTGTATCATCTAAAAAGAATAAAGTTTTTAGTTTTAAATTTATGTTTTCCAAAATATGCTGATCTTGGAAAAAAAAAACTTCTGAAATTTTACCAATTTCTGATAAATTAAGATCTTGATTTCCATACCACTAGCAATATATAAGATTTTTTGATAGTAAATCACTTTTTACTTAGTAGATAGGTAAATCATTATTTATTAAGTACCTTAAGTTAAAAAATTATTTTAACAAGACAAAAAAAAAGTACGAATTTTCCAGTGACCGACTAAAAACAAAACGAACAATAATAAAAAAAACAAATATAAAAAAAATTATGAAAAAAAATATTGCAACAGATTTTATCAGTATCAGTAAATTTTGTGGACAATTTATTTCATATCCTTGAAACAGATTTTTTTTTTAATTTTTTATTTTTCTTTATTACGTTCTACGGATTACGGAAAGTATTAGAATCGTGAAAAAAACCACTAAGAAATTTTGAGTTTTATTGTTTTCGACCGATTACCAATATTTAATTAGACGAACTATCTACACTTTCGTTTTTTCGACGAAACTCTAAAACTTTTGTGAACCATATATTTTAAACGCCTTGATAAATTAAATTCGACATAGTCATTTAGCTGCTGTAGTGGAGTTATCTTTAGTTACATCACGCAGGGAAGTGTTATATACTACTGCACGTTGTAATCCACTGATGATCCTAACTCTGTAGTAAAAACAATAATAATATTACTTAATAAGTAATACTAATACCAATAATAAAAAATATAATAATAAAAAATAATAAAAAATATAATAGCTACTACAGTGACAGTGAGTGTTGCTTTCAATAATAATCTCATGCAGTAAGGTGTTACATACTAGTGCACGTTGTAACTGTTGATGGCTATAGTTACTAGTTAACAAAATAGTAATAATAATAGGCGAATTCATTGTTCCCTTACAGTTCCAATCCCAATTCAATGTTTCCGCATTCTACTCTTTCTTATCCCTACTCTCTAGCTAATATACTGCATTAGCAGGTTAAGGTTTCACACCATTATATTGGGTAAAGGGGGAGGTTGGTTTTGCCAGTAAGAATCTGACACTGCCAAGGGAAATTCTTGGTGTCTTTGGAACATTCCCACCTTCCTTAGAAAAAACAAAAAAAATATTCATTTATCGTTGAAAATTTTAATCCAGCTAAATTTAAAAATCGAAAGCCGAATCCTCTCTCCCCGATGTTTATCACATACTGGGTGTTAGTGGTCATTAACCCTGGATATTGTGATCCATTACCACCTGTACTAAATCACCGATATTTAATACATTTGCCCAGTTTTTAATGTTGCGTAATCATGACCTTTTTTGTTTTCTACCTACACTCACCCTAGATTTTCCTTTATACCATGACTTGATATTTTTGATATCATATCGTTCTCGCCTAAAAGTATGCAATTTTTTTCATTTCATGTTTTCAAGAAGCTCTCGGTGTTAATAACTCTACGAAAGACTTCATCATTGGTGACATAATGTACCAATGGAAGTTTAAGTATTCTTCAATATAGCCATGTTGTATGAGCTGTTTTTAAGGTCTACAATTTTGAGCGACATAATAGTACAGACAACACATAACATAATTAAATTAAAAAATTTCCTAAAGTTATCAAAAAACGGAAATAATTTTTAACAAAGTACAATTTCTATCAATGTTAAAAAAATATATACGTATGTTATTTTCTTCTTACATGGAAATTAATATCAACATTAAATTCAATTAGAAAAATTTACTTTTAAAAATTACTAACAGAAAAATTTTAACCTTACAAAACTATAATTTTTCATAGTTTTTTTCAAAATAATTTTTAAATTTTATTACATTAAATATAAACTTTGATTTGTACTTAAGTACGAAATAATATACAAAAAAATCAACAGTAAAACATTCCCAATTAAATTTTTTTGTTTATTTTACTTTCAAGGAAACTTTTATAATTCCTTAATACATACAATTTTTTTTTTTTTTTTTATTAATGTATCTTCCACCCACTCAGTAATAAGTTTTTAAATTTTTTTTTTATTTTCCTTAACATTTGCACTTCGAACAGCCAATCTTTTTATTTTCAAAAATCCCCCAAAAAGAAAGATTTTCTCATATTTTTCATCACTCTCATTTTCCAAATAAAAAAGAATAGAAAAACAAAAAATATAAAAAACCAGCGAACATATCAACATTCATACTAAAGTAATTTTTCAGAATACTAAGTATGAAAATACAAAAAGGAACTCTCTTAGTTACATTAGAACAGAAGAACTAAACAAAAAAACAAAAAACAGTAAATTAACAAAAATAAAGCGGCAAAAAATAAAATTATTTATTTCGTTTTTTTCTTTTTTTGTTAAAAAAAAAAAAAAATTACTCTATAGCTTTCAAAAGATTAAATAATAAAAAAACATAACAAACAAATAAACAGACATTAAAAGAAAAACAAAAATAAATGTTTAAAAAAGTTTGAATATCTCAGTAAAAAAAAGAAAAAAAAAAGTGTATATATATAGAAGGGAATTAAAAGTTAAACAGAGAACAAAAAAGTTTAATGTTCACCAATTCACCAATAACAAAAAAAAAAAAAAAAACAGGAAAAACTTTTTGTTTTTTAAAAGTATTAAAAAGATTACTTCATTTCAACCGAATATTATTAGGATTTGCAACAGTATATAAAACATTTACACAAACACAGAAAAAAAAAAATATAATACACCAGCATTCAGAATTTTAAGGATTAACTTAACTATTTTTTACTTTTTTGTTTTTGTTTGTTTATTGTTGTTTTAATTCATTCATTCGCATAAAAATATGCCCATATGTTTGTATTAATATGCAAATTAAATATTAGTAACCAAAAAAAAAAAAAAAAAACAATAACAATAACAATAATAAAAAAAAAAACACTCTTTATAACTTATGGCTCCATTCTCTTCGTTTTTTTTACCAGATTTTTTAAAATTTTTTTTATTTTTTTTTTTTTTACAAAAAATTAAATAACGATTGAATGAATTTTAAATTATTTAATCCTAGTATATAGTTAATATACAAATGTAGAATAATTTATCGAGATTTTAGTTTATATCTGCTTATTATATGATACTGAAAAGAAAAATTAAATTACTTGCGTCCTCATGTTACAATAAAAGTGTGAAATTTTATTAATTTCAAAAATTATCAAATATATATATATTTGTCCATATGGTATTAAAGAGTGAATTCTAATAGAAGTTTTATTCAAAAAAATAGAAATTTTTGAGCTATGGCTATGTAAAAGAATCCATAGTTGCTGGATTATTAAATGGGTTGATAAAATTGTGAATGCAGATGTATTGAGAAAAATGGAAAAAACAATGGTAGAGATTGTAAAAGTGATACAACAAAGAAAGCTCATATTATAAGACATACGGCAAAGAATAAAAATATAGACTTGTACATCTCATTAAAGACAAAATACAAGGAAAAGGGGGTAAAGGATGCACAAGAATATCTTGATTGAAAAATTCCATAACATGCTTCAATATGTCAATAAAATCTTTATTCAGCGCAACAGTGAATAAAGCTATGATCGTCACCCATGCTATGACTAGCTTTCGATGACGGATATGATAATTAAAGAGGAAGAAAATTTATTTGTTTTCTGAGCCATTCATAGCAGACTGAGGGAATAATTGGTAATGCAGAAATTTCAGATTAAAAGAGCTCGATAAATATTATAGTAAGTAGTTATAAATTTAGTTAATTATAATCCTCTAAACTAATATGATGAAATAAATATGAATATGAAAATGACTACGATTTTTACTCTCCTCCTTCTCCTTCTCCTTCCCCTTCTTCTTCTTCTTCTTCTTCTTCTTCTTCTTCTTCTTCTTCTTCTTCTTCTCCTTCTCCTTCTCCTTCTCCTTCTCCTTCTCCTTCTCCTTCTCCTTCTCCTTCCCCTTCTCCTTCTCCTTCTCCTTCTCCTTCTCCTTCTCCTTCTCCTTCTCCTTCTCCTTCTCCTTCTCCTTCTCCTTCTCCTTCTCCTTCTCCTTCTCCTTCTCCTTCTCCTTCTCCTTCCCCTTCCCCTTCTCCTTCTCCTTCTCCAACTCCTTCTCCATCTCCTTCTACAACTCTAATTTGTTCGTATTATATATCAAACTAAATTTTGAATATAATTTTCCTTCTTGATCATTAAGAAAATAATATTTAAAAATTTCTTTACCAAATGTACTTCACTCCTTCTCTATGTATGTCCATATAACCGAAAAAAAAAATAAAAAAAAAACCAATAAAAAAGGAGATTTCTTTAAAACTACGTTTCAACTTCAGTTTTAAATCATATTACTTACCTCACTTATCACTGAGTGGGTGGATCATTTAGTTAAAAATTTAAAAAATGCTAATCTAAAAATTAATGATCTAAAAATATCGGATAATAATTTAAGCAAACAAATTATTTAAAAAATGGATAATAAGATAAAGTAAAATAAAAATAAATTTGAAAATGAATCAAATATTTAACTTCGATATTTCAAAATGTATAAAACACAAAATATAAATAAATTTCTAAATAAGAAAATCTTTTTAAATAAATTTAAATAAATGTTGTCTGCCTTCTCAAAATGTTAAAATAAAACCATTAATACTCATTTGAAGGCAAAAAAGATTTTCCGAACCTTTGGAAAACAATTTTATTATAAAAAAATTTTTTTGTTTTAAATAATACCATCAGTCATCACTACATATTGACTTGACGAGTCAATAGTAAAAACCATTTTACAGAATACTTTTATTATTTTTAGGAAAAAGTGTAAAAGTTTTAAAAAGTTTGAGGCAATCCAATGGTTTAACATCAGAATAAATTTGATGAACTTGAATTGAAAAAGATATTATTAAATATGAACCCTTTAACTGATAATAGACCGTTAATATATCCAACAATATCAAAATAATTTTTTTTTTTTTACATTCTTTTAAAAACTTAAGAGAAAATGTAAACATAAAAATTTTAAGCTTTCTATCCCTAAAACTCAATTTTATTAAAGAAAACACCAAAAAAATTTTATTTTATCTTTAAAAACCTTAAAATCTTTGAATTAAATATATGAATTTATAAAAAATTTCTTAAATGATATTTTTTGCTTATAATAAAAAAAAAAAAACTGCCATTACAATAATTCAAAAAAAAAAATATAAAATAAAAATTTAAATACCTAACTACCTACCAATCAACTTTCATACAGCATAATAAAATAAAATCTTTCGGAAATGATTTCCATTTTTTTTTTTTCTTTTTTTTTTTATTATCCTTGGAGAAAAATTTTTAACTCTTTTAATTATGATTTTATGGCAAATAAAATCCATAATAATGAAATTATTTATCCTTGTTATCTTAAGGATGTACTGGATTATATGTCATGTTTTTTTGTTTTTGTTTTGTTTTTCCTTTTAAAATCCATTAAATTGTCAGTGTTTTCTTTTAGGGATTTGAAGTAGAAGAGATTGAAAATAATATTACTTATGTTGGTTTTTTTTTTTTTTTTGTATTTTTTAAACAAATTTTTGTTTTTTTTTTTTTATATGAAATGATATTCAAGAGCATGTATGTGTGTGTGTGTTTGTATATTTAGTTTTATTTTTTGAGATCAAATTAAATAAAATGAGATGCATTTATCAGACAGAATCCGGTAATAATATTTAAACAGGATGTAATATTTATTAAAAAAAAAAATAAAAAATCTAAAGATCTTTTGGGGAAAATTTTATGTAAATTTTAACTTATCCAAAATTCAATTTTTCAAATTTGAAAGTAAAATTCAAAATTTATTTTATAATATGAAATATTTTCATATATAAATTTTGTTTATACCCAATCTTTGATTCTTTTTAAATTTTCATGTTCTACAGAAAACTGAACGTTAAATAGAGTTTATGTTACTTATTTTATTTGTTGAACTTTGTGATATCCATAGGACAGAGTTAGCCATTAATTTATCTAAGAATAACTTATTTTTAATATTAAGAGCAATTGAAAAGGTGGAAGTAAATTCGAGATTCGACTCCTTCAAAATTTTACCCATAGAAGTTTTCCCATAGGGGAAAAACCTTAATTCTTCGATGCATTAAAATAAATAAACCAATAAACACCTATTAAATAAGAATAATTAATGTAAATTTCTAAACATATGTAAAACGAATTTCGGAAGATTAGATATGCTTTTAATTCTATTGAAATTAATTCTTCTTTACCTAAAGGATAAACACAGTTATATAAGTGTCATTTGAATTCAATCTTATTCACCCTGTATTCACTTTTTATTAGCATTATGGCAATAAAGATTGTCATAAAAAGATAAAAATCTTTAAAAAGCTAATAAAAAAAAAAAGACAAAATGATAAAAAAAAAATATCTGTGTAAATACTAAAGCAAAAAATTGAAATGTAAGATATGGGTTATAAGATTCTCTTATCTTCTTTTGTTTCTAATGATGTATATTTGATGTAATTTAGATTTGAAGCCGATCCGAATTATTTTAATCTATGTCCACATAAGCTTGCCTGTGTATTATTGCAAACTATAGTTGTTTACATCTGCAATTATTTAAAAATGTGTTCAAATTTTAAAAATTAGATTTACAATTTCCAACATCATAAGTTGTTTTCATAAGTCTTTATTTCATCTTTTTTTATTTGTTTTGCTAAGAGAGATACCAATAATACCCTCTTGAGTTAATAAATCTAATGAAACCCTAAACTGAACAGGTAATATAAGCGACTAGGAAGTAAGGATAGGAAAAGATAGGTCAGGGATTGTGTGATTTTGAATTATGGTCTGGAGTTTAAAAAGAACAATAAATCTGCCTATTGTGTCTAAGTTAATAATCTGCCTAAACAGTGACGAAGCCAGTATAGTTACGATATGCTGTAGTAATTTACATTAATTTAAAATAATTTACTTTTTTGTTCCTTTTCTTTTTATTCCTAAATTTGTTCCTGGGGCCGGATTCTGCAACGGTGCAAACTTTTTTGGTACAAATGCAAAAATTTTTCATTCTCACCAACAGTTTGCATTTACATCATTTTTTCAATTCGGCAAGCGTGAATGAAAACTGAAATGCTGAATGAATTATAAACAGCGTTGACTATCATTTTAATGCAAAATATCAAATGAAAAAATATATAAAATGTGCACAAAACAATTTAATGTTATAAAATAACTATATAATTTTCCATTTTGTTTTATAAATAATAAAAATACTTGGTGAAAAAACTTTGCACCGTGCAAACTAAATGTCAAATTTTCTCATTTGTACTGTTGTGGAATCCGGTCCTGCTGTACTATAGAAACTTGAAGTACCTATATTATTTTTTTGTACACAAATTTTTCAATTTTTTTTTTTAAATTTATTCAACTCTTTTAATTTTGAACAATTTTTAGTATTGTAAAAGTGGAAACTTATAAGAGTGGAAACATTTTCATCAGTGTATTCTTCTCACGATAGTAAAAGATACTAAAACTTTAAATGATATCCATTAGTGTAAATTTCAAATTAAAGTTCAACAATTTCCGATTAAAAGATTTGAATTTGTAAACTTTCTTATTTGAAACTTTTATTTGATCAATTTGCTTGTAAGCCACTAGATTTTTCCACTTAAGCTTTCATAAATATTTTAACGTTTTTGTAAATCTGCTACAGTTTATATTTATATATTTTTAATTGTATATTTCTAAAGGTATATACATACTTACTTAGTTAGAATTTTGGTCATGAAAAAAAAAAATACATTTGAAAACCTAAAATAATAAATTTTCAAATAAAATTTCCTGAAAATTTTTTTGCTTTCATTTTTTATCAAATCACTAATGCTAAAATTTATAACTACATTTTATTATTATTTGTTTTCTTATTATTATTATAAACACACACACACACACCCACATATACATATATTTAAAACAAATATGTCATTATGTCAAAAATAATAAAATTTTTACATCTATACTTAAGTAACATCTCATTAATTTAAGGAAAAGTTTGAACTAAACCATAGCATTATCACGTTTTATTAATTTCTTAACATTTTTTTTAAATATTTTTTTAACATATACATGTATATAATATATATATATATATTGTTTTAATATACATATATTTTTTTTTCTTAATTTCTTATCTAATTCAATAATATTAATAAAAAAAAAAAAAGTAATAATAATAATAAAAATAAAAAGCAAAGTATTAAATTATATAATAAACGTCAAAAAAAAAAAGGATATTATGACAACAACGATAAAAATGTATGTGTAAAAATTTTATTATCTTGATTAAAACTTCATAACAATCATTTTGAATATTTTTTTTTTTTTTTTTGTAAGAATCGTTATATACCAATTTATAACCTTTAAATTATATGGTTCTTCATTATAAACAATTACTTAAGAAGATAAAACCGTTTTTTTTTTTTGTTTTTATTTTTAAATTTTTATTTTTAAACAATTTTTCCTTTAATTTTTTTTTAGATAACTACTTTAGAGAAAATTTCCCTTTTTTCGTTTTGATTGTATTTAAATTAAAAATGCAACTTAAAGAATTAAAAAAAAAAAAAAACAATTATAAAGATCATTATCATTAGGTTTAAATGATCATCATAATAATGTACGACATCTAATGTACGACATCTTTATCAAGAATCAAAGCATAAAAAGGATATTTTTTTTTTCAATTGAGTAGAATTTTAAAATTTTATATATTCTTAAGATAATTTGGAATTTTTATTACCATATTATAAAATATATTTTGTGACTTGTTGTAAATTTTAATCTATTCCATACCACCTTAAAATTTTTTCTTTAAGTCAATAATCAGTTTCCAAAATAAGTTAATTAGTAAAAAAAAAAAAAAACATTTTTGCATAGGTACTAAATATGATTTTAAACTTGTTTCTTTCTACCTTCATTGCTGTGATTCTTCTTTTTCAGTGATGATATTTAATATGATGACGAATATTTACTAGGGCCACATTTTCTGCCACTCTAAAAAAAATTGTCAACACTTCATGTTCAACAACAGTAATGTTCTGTAGACAGGGGAATTTTTTGTTTTTTTGGTCAGGTTTTCTCTTCTTCAAATTTTTTTTTTGTTAAATTAAGAGTAGGTTAAAAGCAATCTCCGATTAGAATAATTTCTATGTTTATTCGATGTTTTTCTAATTTGATATGCGGTTTTCTTTTGTTTCTATTTTCTTTTGTTTTCTAGATAATCATTAATTTCTTTTTAATTTTGTTTGGTTATTATATTTTTAGATGATATTGTTTTCAGATCTTCAAATCATATACCTAAGTAACTTTGGTTACAAATTTTTATCTATCAATTCTAATATAATTTCAATGTTATCAAGAGTAGCATATCATAATAGTATTTCCAATTATTTTTTATTTTTATCACCCATTACCTATCTATACTTGAATTTCCATTTTTTTATTTTCTTATTACTTTTTACCTTTTATTTACTTTTTTTTTTTATTAGTTATTATTGGCATAGTTTTATTTTTTGGTTAAACAAACAGTTCTTTAATTTATCAGAACCACAAAAAAAAAAAAAAAAATAAGAAAAAAAACAGAAATATAAAAAAAAATCTAATAAAACCTCCAAAAAGAAATAAATCCAATTAAATCGATTTGTTTAAAAGAAATGCAAAATTATTCAAATAATTTAACCTTAAACCTAGTAATTTCTAAATGTCCTTCATCAATAACAGTTGTATTATTCTTTAGTAAAATATTCAAATAAAAACGATATTGAAAAGCAATGATTCAAAAACTTTAACAAAAAAAAAAAAAAAATTGATTTACTATCAACTAATAACAATATTATTACTATATCCATTATTAATAGATCAAGACATTAATATTTATATTATATGAAATATTTTGAATTGGAACAAAAAAGAGAAAAATAAAACAAAAGGTTTAGGTTTTACTTACGTAAAAAAAAAAAAAAATAACAATAAAAAATTTTCCAACCAAAATTTTTTTTCCGTAACATTTCCATTTCATATCCTTATTACATGTAAGTCAGTAATATACTAATTTTGCCAATTCTTCAAAATAATATACTTAAAAGACAAAAAAAAAAGGATATTTTAAATAGGAAAATAAAAGAGAAAATAAATCCTTTTTTTTTTATGTAGTTTTGTAGCAATCAAAAATTAAAGAGAAAATAATTTTCTTGCTAAGAGTATTTTTGCCTGAAAAAATTTTTACAGTTTAATTTATATTTTATTTTTCAATTTTAATTTTCCAAAGGTTATTAGAATTATTTTAAAACTGTATTTTGGAATTTCTTGTTGTTAATTCTCTTTTGAAATTCTTTCTTTCATCTAAAAATAAACAGTAGAGTAGGGGAATAGTGAGATAAAATTTCTTCTTAATGAAAACATATGTAACCCCTAAAATTATGCAAAATTCATACATTTCCTTAATGCTTCACTTGAACTTGGTATTATTTTTTTCTTTTTTTGTTATTTGCAACTTTTTACTTAAGAAATTGAAAAAAGTAAATAAACAAAATGTGTGAATATAAAATAAAACTTGGATTTCTATAAACAATTTCTATAAAATTTGAAAATGAAATAAAATAAACACATTGTACCTATATAAAAAGTGTTTTTAATTTAATACATCAGTTCATTTCTTTTAAATCGATTTACATATTTGTATAAAATATATTTAGTATTAAGACAGTTCTCAAGTACTCAATTAAATTTTTTAATATTACTAATATCCAGTAACTTCCATATTTCTTCATTTCCTTTATTCCTGTTCCTTTATTTCTATTCTCCCAATCCTCAAATCAAACAGTACATTCAACATTGTATCATGGGTTCTTACCTAATCTTTGTTTTAAAAGGGAAATGACGTTTAGTTTGTTGTGATACAATACTGATATACAATACTTGAGATACAATAATTACCGCATTATTAATTCAAAGCTAATTTTTGTGCATTCAAAGTAAATAGATATTTCAAATTTTAATCCAAATGATTCCTACTAGGCAAAAAAAAACAAGGTGAAAAATAAATTAAACAGAAATTAACGTTTATTAGATCTAATAGAAATTTTACAAAAAAAAAAAAATGATAAAATATCTGCGAATAAAATCAATGAACCATCGTAGAATAGCTGATAATAGATTTTTATAAAAAGTATAGAAAGTTATCAATTAGCTCAGTTACTACTTGAATGCTTAATGATTAAATGATTAAATGATTGCTTGAATGATTAAAGCAGCTATAATAAAAGGTAATTTTTAAGAATTCAAAATCAAAAGAATACAAGCGAAGTGCTTAAAACTGATAAAATAACTACAAAAAAAAAAACTTCAAACTGTTCTGACATGACCACAAAAAGAACTCAATTTTCTAAAAAAAAAAAAAAACACCATTTGACTAAAATACATTTTTAAATATCTGACCGATGCTTTTTTATTTTTTATTTATTATATGTTTCAAAAATTTACAAGCCTATAATGACTAAATTTTAATATATAGTGGTCGGTTAACCGACCAATAGTGCAGTACGTAAGTTGCCAGTCTTTCAGGCGAATGGTCTCGGTTTTAAACTCCGGTCAGGTCAAAATAATATATAAATGGTAAAAACACAAAATAATAACTAAGAATTACAATTTAATACTTAGACCCTAATTTACATCTGAAAAGAATAAGTTGATTTATTTCCACATTACATTGTAGGAACATTTGAATTTGAAAATATAAGAAATAAAATTTTAGAAATTTTTTGTAATAAGAAAATATGTGAAAATAGAACTTTTCTGGAATTTTTTGGGGCTGTAAGTCTGGAACACTATATAACTAAGAAAAACCGTTAACATACGTAAAAATATATTACTGGAGCTTTAATTTTTATGTCTTGCCGAAGAAAAATTTGTACAGGTGCTTAAGTTACAGGTGTTTAAAAATAGCAAATTTTCAATTTTTGAGCCCTAATAGCTCATTAACAGGGAGTGGTTCAAAAAAATTTTCTGAGCTTATACTAATTCAAAAAGTTCTTTCTGCTCTCAAAATTTCCCTAATCCCTATTTGAAAGCGTTCCGGAGTTATGAAGATAGAAAAATAATACAAAAGTTGGTTTTCACATAACGGTAAATTTAAATACTAAATTTAAAAAAATTGTATAATTTTGATATTAATTGACAAAGATAAAAAAAATACCTGTCGAGTGACGTTCTCAGATTGAAAAAATCGTGGGCAGAACATGAGATATATGCATTTAAAAATAGGGCTTTTTCCAAGTTTGAGGGGCTGTAGCTCCGTAATGGATGGGACTATATGAAAAAGTTGTTCCACAAAATTATTTTTTTTATGAGACCTACCCATGGTTAAAATTTTTTTTCTCTATCCTTCTACGGTGTAGAAGTTTTGTAAACAGGCGGACGGACACAGTGAAACTAATAAGCACATTTTTTCAAAATTTTTTGTGAAATGTGCTAAAAATATTTAAATTTTTGATTTAAATTAAATTAAAAACGAGAAAATTTTTTTAAAAAATTTCTTTTCCTACTGAAAAGAAAAACTGACACATTTTTTTAGATATGTCACATTTTGACGATTTTGTTGTTTTTTAATTTTTTTTTTTTTTTTTTTGAATTTCATCTCAAATTTTAATTTTTGTTAATGTCAACTTATTTTCTCTATTTTTTTCATTTCCATTCATTTCTTATATGGTATAGTAATGATATGACATAACTAAAGCTTGAATTTAAATTAAAAAAAAAATACAATATACATGGATATAGGTGGAATATGTAATAACATATAGCATACAGAATATATGTAATTTAAAATTAACCCCCTTCTTAATAAACCTTAACATAAAACACATAATATAAAATAGTCATATTCATATATTAAATTAACTTCATACACATATCGGTACATATTATATAGGTTCATTCATTTAATTGAAACCTAGGTATAGGGTTGATATTAAGTTTACTAGTATAATAAACTTTGTAATAAAAAAAAAAAAACAAGAACAACCAGAACAAAAAAATAGTTACATTCATTCATAGAAAAATTTGGTATAAAAAAAAAAATAATTCTATCTCTCTCCATCTCTCCCTATAATAATTTCTTTTATGATAAGTTTAAGGTTATTTTAGGGTTTTTTTTTTGTTTTCTTTTTTCTTTAAGGCTTTTCACTTTTCACAAAGGATAATAAAAGTGACACATTGAATTGGATTATAAAAAAAAAGGGGGAAAATATATACACATATTTTAAAGTTATTTGATTTTTGTAGTGTGTTAAAATTCTTAACATAAAAAACAAAAAAAAAAAAAACTTTAACAAAAAAAAAGAACCAAAACCAAAAATCATAAAAAAATTTTAAATAAAATTATTTTTTAAATAGAAAATAGATATGTATGTATTTAAAATAATTTTAACAAAAACCTCAAAATGTTAGTTGTCAGTTTTTTTATTTTTTTTTTATGTTGACAGTCAATTGAAAATAAAACTAAAACTTTGATAGTTAGTTATACTGTATTTGATTATGTCTTAAATTATTTTTAATAAATTTTATATTGAAAATAAACCGAAAATGATTTTTCCTTTTGATTAAATCGTAAGATTAAAGAATAATTTAAATAAGAAGAATATTTATATAATTATTCTCCTATTTTTGACATATGCAACCCTATTATTTAAATTAAGGTTGCATATGTCAAAAATAGGAGAATAAGTCATATATATTATCCTAATATTTTACATTTTAAAAAAGCAATAGAGCAAGGTCGTCCTTTATACCTCCTGAATGTTTTGAAGGAATACCCTTGCTCTATCCCATAGTTAGAAATGCTACGAATAGCAATTTATTATATGACCCCTTGAATTTGACGAATGAACATACATGTATCATATAACAACATTAAAGAATTATCAAATTATAAAAACAAAATCTGGTGGTTATAAAAAAAATAAAAATATAATAAATTTTTCTTTTTTCATCTGTGTACTTATTTTAAAATGTGTTGTCCTGTATATTTAAGTTTATTTTTAAGTTTTTATATAATATATTAAAAAAACACAAAGTAAGGAATGGCTTATTTCACTCGCATTTTTAATCCAAAAAACTATAAATAAAATATATTAAAAAAATGCAAATTTATCACGAAATAAAATAATACAAATAATAGTAAAACAAGTAAATGTAACAGTAAGTCGATGCAACCGACTTGCTAATACCCTACAGCTGAATAATTTGAAGTAAATAAAAAATCCATAGGTTTTTGGCAGCTGCTTGAACTCGAATTTCTTGAACCTAAAAGAGGCATCCTTTAACGTCCTTGTACAAAATTTCAAGTTTCTATCTATATTAATTTCGAAGATATGCATGTTACCCCTTGGGAGGCGTTTGTCAGGTACCTGAATTTCCAAGTCAACAAATCCATCTCAGTGACTGTACTAAATTTAAAGGTTCTACTTTTGTTGGTTTTGGAGATATGCTCGTTTGCTCTTGTGCTCGTTCGGAAGTTTCCAAAATACCAACCCATGGTTCAAATTCTCTCAAATGTCAGTTTCCAATTTTACAAAAAAGAAAACATAACAGAACATCTTTGTACTAAAAATAAAGGTTCTACCTTTGTTGGTTATGGAGATATACTCGTTTGCTCTGGGGCTCTTTCGGAAGCTTCGGAGATCCGAACACATGAACCAAATTCTCTCAAATTTCAGAGACATAAATGAAATATGAAGGAACATAATTGTACCAAATTTAAAGGTTCTATCTTTGTTGGTTTTGGAGATAATCTCGTTTGCTCCGCAATCATTCGAAAGCTTCCAGAATCCGAACCCATGGACCGATTTTGTCCAGATTCGAACTTAACCTTCCTTTCATAATTAGTAACCTACTATATAAATTTCATCAAGATAGCTTTATTAATTTTTGAGTTATCGTCCGAACGAACAGACGAACGGACGGACGGAAATCGTTAAATCGACTCAGGAGGTGATCCTAATTCAGAATATATATACATATCCATATCTAACTCGATTGCTTTTGGTGGTTACAAACTCCATACCAAAGTTAATATACCCTAAACTTTAGGTGTAGGGTATAATAATACTAGGTTAAGCATCGAATTGTTTCTTTTTCAAAATCAAATGTTTAAATTAATATTACAAAAAAAAATAAAAATATTGTTAGTTTTAGACAATTGAATCGTTAAAAGTAATGCCGTTGTTGTTATATCAAATTCAAAATTTCTAAACATAAGCCATTTTTTACTCCACTTTCACCTCGTTCTGCTTTTTACAAGTAGTGCAACTTAAATTACAAATTTTCTACATTAAACTTAGACAGATTCTCAAATAAATGTAAATAAAAATGTTATGTGATTTAATAGAATTTTTGATAATTAAATTGAAAAATCATAAAAGAATTCCTATCATCAGTTATCGTTTAGTGTACAGTTATTTTAACATTTTCTAAATGTAGAATATAAGGGAATGCTGCCGTTTTTGGTGATCTGCCTATGTAGAAATCATTATATGTTAAAAGTGCTTCGTGGCATTATAAGTATTTTCAGAAATATATGCCTTTAATGACGTATCTGGGAATTTAAGAACGAAAAGGACGATTATAAAAAAAATATACATATTAAAAACGATTCATTACAGTCATTTCTTTCTTGTTATTGAAATATTAAAGCAAACAATTAAATACTAAAAAATACTAAGGAAAATCGAAAACATTATAATTTTGATATGTATCATATTTTTTCACGTTTCCAATACTTTTCTTCTATTACGTATAGTTACCAGAAAATAAAAAATACTTTTCAAAAATAATAATATTGAAAAATATATTTGATAGATAATTTTAAATTGTAAGACTTTTAAAATAATTTCAAAAAATAAGTAATAACCATTTACACGATATCAAAAAACTTTTAGAATTATGAAAAGCAAATAAAAATACGTTTTTTTTAATTATATTTGAGTTTTTTTTTTTAATTTTTAATTGAAATTCAGTTTTTTTTCCCCAAGGTTTTATATTTAAAACAGAAACATTGGGGGAAAAGGGTTTAAATATGTTTATTAAAGGGTTTTATTATATTGTTTATTTAAGGGTTTATCTATTCAAAAAAGATAGATTGATTTAGATACATAAGTATATAAGGTTTGATTTAAAAATTAAAAATAAACAAGACAAAAAATAAATTTTAATTTAATTAGGGCAAGAAGAACTACTATATAATTTCAGTTTTTTGGAATCTTAATCATTTATTGAACAAAATGATAAAATATTACAACTAAAGTGACAATATTATTTTCTAATCACAGAAGTCACTTTTTAAAAAAAAAAAAAAAAAACTTGCCTTAATTGAAACAGAAGAAACGAAATAAATATGATGAACTAAATTACAAAGAAAAAATAATAAAAACCTGCATTATGCAATGAAATAAGTATTAATATGGGAGGGGTATGTAAGACAGCATCAAAAATTTTTTCAGTAAGAAAATCTTGTTTTTATACCCTACACCTAAAGTTTAGGGTATATTAACTTTGGTATGGTGTTTGTAATCACCAAAAGGAAGCGAGTTAGATATGGACATGTATATATATTCTGAATCAGGATCACCTCCTGAGTCGATTTAGCGATGTCCGTCCGTCCTTCCGTCCGTCCATACGCACGATAACCCAAAAAATAATGATGCTATCTTGATGAAATTTATACTGTAGGTTAACAATGACTAAAGTAAGGCGGGAATTGCAAATGGGCGAAATCAGACCATGGATTCGGGTACCTCCCATACAACTCCCAAAACCGAACAAGCATATATTCGAAATTAATAAAGATAGAAACTTCAAATTTGATACGAGGGTGCTGTTTCCTGAATCCCTGATTTGCCTAAAACTTCAGATGAATTGGAGCGGTTGTTCGGGTACCTCCCATACAACTCCCAAAACCCGAACAAGCATATCTTCGAAATTAAGAAAGATAGAGACTGCAAATTTGATACTAGGATGTTGTTTCCTGAATCCTTGATTTTCCTAAAATATCAGATAAATTGGAATGGTTGTTCGGGTATCTGCCACACAACTCCCAAGACCAAACCAGCATATCTTCAAAATTAATAAATATAAAAACTTGAAATTTGATATAAAACTGTTCTACCCTGTTCTGATGATGTCTCTAAAATTTGAGATGAATTGGGGTGATGGACCACGTGCCTTCACACACTTCCCATGACCTAACAAGCACATTTTCGATTTTAATAAAGATAGAAACCTGAAATTTTGTACAAAGATTGTAAAAGCATTTATTTTTTTAGCTAATATTAAATACCTAACTAAAATAACTTATGGATTTTTAATTTAATTTGAATTTTTTAGGGTAGGGTATAAATAAGTCGGTTGCGTAGACTTACTGTTACTTTTACTTGATTTCTATTAATCTTGCAACATTAAAAACTTGCAATAACAAAATCTAGCGCAAAAAAATTTAACATTTACGAAAAATACACCACAAAATTTTGCGATAATAAAATTTTAAAAAGTTTTATCAATCGGGAAAACTGAAATGAAAATAATAATAAAAAATTCAACTATATGAAATGCTCTTCTTTTGAAATATACATGAGAAAAAAATAATTCCGAGGGATTTTAAAGTATAGGAGACAAAATCGGGGTTATACGCTTTTTCCAGAATATTTATATAGATGTGTATGTGAGATTCTGAATTAGCAAGGATTTTAGAGCTAGATTAAAAAACAGGGTTATACAGCTTTTCCAGAATATTTATATATATATGTACATATATGTGACCTTGTGCATTAGGAGCGATAAATAAAATTAAAAAAAGTTATTTTAAATCTACATTCGAGTATACTTTTATTTCAACATTTCTTTTTTCAACAGTTTTTTTCGATTCATTCTATTTTTCAAATTTTTTCCCTATTCGAAATTTTTTTTTCAAGTTTTTCAATATTTTTAATTCGACACTTTGTTTTGCAACAAATAGATCCGCACCCACATAATTTTCTACGTCGAATAAATTTGGCGCCCTAAAATTCTGGCGCCTGTTTCACTGTGCCATCTGAGCATGTGGAAGTGCCGGCCTTGGATGTGCGACAGAAACTAAAAAACCTAGCTCTATATTATTAAAATTTCTCTCCTGTTTATATATTATTGTTAAGAATAACAGGAAATTGATGTTAATAAATAATGTATTTTATAAATGATAACGGATTAATTAATTGTTTAGGCACAGTTGAAAATTGTATGCCATATATTATTTCATCGAAGAAAAATTGCGCCGAAATTTGCATGCAAGATTTTGTTTAATTTTCATGATAGAATTTGGTAATGCAAAATTTTGTAATGCGGGATTTTGTTATGCAAAATTTTGTAATGCGGGAATGTTGTAATGCAAGATTTTGTAATGCAGAATTTTGTTGTTGCAGATTTTCTAATGCAGGATTTTTTATGAAAGATTTTGTAATACAAGATTTTGTAGTGCAAGCTTCCATACCCAACCCTATTAAAATACTTAGTAGAGAAAGAAAAAAAAGAACACATATAAAAGTACCTTGTTAGTTAGTACCTTGTCGGCAGCACCGTAATTTTTTCTTACAATTTATAGTAACTTTTTTGTCTTGAAATTCATAGTAACTTAGTCCATAATCATTCATTAACCACCGAGGATAGCTTTAATATTTTCGTTATGTACACAAGAACAATTATCTTTACTACATGCACTTAACGAAAATACCAAAGCAACAAAGAAAATGAGAATTGAATTGTGATTTTTTTGGGTCTTGTCATCATCAACAACTTAACAAGAAAGATATGTATCACTTCAACATCACTCAAATAGCTCAACTGTTAGGTACTAAAAATAAACAGAATAAACTCAATGCAATAAAAATAATAAACAGGCCCACATCCCAAAGGAAAACGGTCTTTACTCGTTGACTATAACATTAAATATTATAGTCAAGTTTTTTTAAATAAATAATTAAAAAATATATATTAAATACTTATTTACTTAAATATAAACTTAATTTTTTTTGTTTTTAAATAATAAAATAATCTTAGTAAAAGAAAAAGATGTAAACAAAAATAATGTCCCAAGAAATAATACAGAATCGACTTTATTTCTGTTTCGATGCAGAATTATAGCCAAAATCGCGAATTTTGAGAATTCAAAACATTTCAACCGAAATCCCCCATATACCAGTGATGTCAATATCAAAAGAAAAAACGAAATATTTCGAAAACGGAAACAAGACCGATTCAATATAATTTCCTTTTCAAAACGGTAATAAGGTCAAATTCTTAAAATTCGCGATTTCGGTTTTAATTTCGCATCGAAACCGAAATAAAACCAATATGCCATTATTTCTTGGGGCATTATTTATGGTTACCGAGAAACAGGTCTTTCACGAGGATCACATAAATTTTTGAGAACTGATATTACTGTTCAAAGGAAATGATTGATTTATTGATTTAGTTAAAAAATAAAACGTAAATTTTACAGTAACATCGGCAAATAATGTATAACATATTAAGTTTATTGTACAACACTGCATTTACAAAATTATTAACTTCACTTCACATATAACACCGCACATTATTCCTAGTCGAAGTAAACACCGATTTCTTTTTTTAAAACTACATATTATGATATTTTATCAATTTTTTTTTTTTTTATCCAATATTCAATCTTAAAATTTACAAATCAAAATTTTATACGATTATAATAACTTAATCACATTACAATAATGATGATAATTTCTCATTTTCAGAAAAATGTAGAAAGGTTTTCCTTTTACTCTCTTTTGACGCGAAAAATAAATTAAATATTTGAAGTGGAAAATATTGAAAAAAAAAACGCCTCTTTAAATTTTTTACAAGAGACGAAATAAAATATAAACTAAAAGAAAAACAAAAAAAAAACCATTATCACTTAAAAATTATTCAAGAAGAACCCTCATACATATTTATTATATAAGTATGTATATATATGTATTAACTATAAGCACTTTCGTGTGTCACAAAAAATGGTGTCATTCGGTCAAAATTTTTAAATTTTTAAATCGGCACAAAATACATTTAAAATATCACATTATATAAAACAAAAAAAAAAAACATCCTTTTATGAAAATTATTATTACACACTACAACAATTATTAAGGATATTATTTTATAATATAAGTACCCATTTATTTGTTTTATACCCATGTAAAAGGATGTTTTTTACCCATGTAAAAGGATATTTTCTCTATTTTAAAACTTTTTTAAGAGAAATTATACCAAATATTCATGCTCTATTGAACTAATTTGAATAGAAAGAGAACAAAAAAAAAAAGAAAACAAAAATAGAGAAAAAAAAAGTATTCCAATATCCTAGTAAATTACATTTTATTAAAAGTAAAAATGTAGATTTAAAAAAAAAAATAAAATAAAATAAAATAAAAATAGGATTATAAAGAAAACTAGGACATTTCATTTTTAACATATTTTTTTTTTTTTTTAATATTAAATAATTTGCTTTAAGGTTTTAAGAAATATAAAGGATAATCAAATTATTAATATTTTTTAATAACTTTGAATTTGCTTTTTTTGTTTTTCTTTTTCTTTCTGTTTTATTTTTTTTTTTTTTTTGTTTTATGGTTTGTGTGCAACGCAATTTTTCATTTTTTTTCTTTGTTTTGTTTATTCTTTTTATTGCTTTGTTTTTAATACTTTTTTTTTTGTACTTCGTGTCACATATGATTTAAAAGTGTTTAATAAGACTTAATGATAATTACAAAAAATAAAAAAGAAAAAAATTGAAAAATATCATAAAAAAAGGATCAATAATTTTGTTTTAAATATCAGCACAATAAAATTTAATATGTGTATGTAATTTTGTTTACCGTTATCAGAATATCAGTAAAGGAAATATGGTGTTTTTTCTTTTTTTTTTTTTATTCTAATCCTGTCTAGACTTTACAATTAAAGTTGTGAAAGGTTTTAATAAAAAAAAAAATCAAAATGTATAGAATCTGATGTGTTGTATGAGGTTGCATTTGGTATTATTACAAAAGGACTATGGAAATGAAATGAAAAATGAAATGGAAAGTTTTTTACAAAGTAATATACATATGTATATTATATAACCTATGAACGAAAAATATCTGAAATATAGAAATATATTGTTTGGAATGTTGAAATTTAAGGTATTCATTCTGACGGTGTTTCAAACTTATAAATTAGTTGTGCATTTTTTTAAGGTATTTATAAGCAAATTAAATTAAACACTTTAAACTGCATTACCCCAAAAACCGAGGGAAATAAAACTCCCTTTCCTTTCAAGAACAGTTTTTTGTTCGTTTTTTTCCTTGAAATATATCCTATAAATATTCAAGACCGGAAGAGAATCACCGTGTATACACAATATTTTATTGCTAAAACTTTAATTTGTATATTATGATTTTTTGTACACTCTGCTGTTGTCTAAAATGAATTTTAAAATATGGATTTTTTTTTTGTTTTCTTTTTGATTTTCATGTTCATAAAATCGGTTTCTAATTTTAATTCTTTATTCTTTTATTTAATCGTTTTTGAGTCATTGATTATCAATTTATCCACTATTAATAATAAGTGTTTAAAATAAGCACTAAACAGCCTTAATATACACACAGTTTAAATTACAAATGGATGCACACAGTTTAAATGGACAAAAATTTTTTTGCAGTTATATGTTTAGTAAGTTTTAGTTTCAAATACTTTGTAAAGAATAAATCAAAACCTCAGCTAAAATTTCAAGGTAATAAAAATATTATATTTTTTCTATAAGTCGACAACAATTATTCGTATAAGTATATTACGCCAATCCAAAAAAAAAAAAAGGTATTATAAAAATGGGAATTTGAACAATTCGGCTATGTTACAAGAAGGCGACGAAATTAAAGTTTAATTTATCATATCAATAAGAAATTCAAGTAGAAAAAAAACTTTTCAATTACTTGACTAAGACCGCCTAAGTATTAAAATAAAAAATAAGATAGTGTAGAAAAAGGAACTTCCGTTAAGACTTAAGGACCTCTTTTTGAATTTTTCTTCCTGAACACCAGACAAAGAACAATGATTTTAGACTTGATCAATATTAAAATCAATTTTGCCTAAATTAAAAAGAAAAATTAATTCACGAAGATTCTAATATAATGTATAAGAACCAATGGAAAAATAAACGTTGGACAAACAAGAAAGAAATTGTTTTTAAAATTTAATTAAAAAACAAAAATTAACTAAATAGAAAAAAGGATAGTAATAAAATGAAAAAATCCTTTCAAAACAAAACTCTTTATAATTATAATTCTAAAATAATTACAATAGCTGCAATAATGATTGTAATAATTGATATTTTTTTATTTAAATACATAACATGAATTTTTTCCTTTTTTTCTTTATATACTTAATATTTTTATCCTTTTTTTTCTTCTTTAAAATAAATGGTCTTGCCTTTAAATAAAAGTTTTATAGTGTAATTAAAAAAAAAATCTAGTAATAAAAATGTAATACCAACTCAGTATGTTGATATTTAAAAATTAATTAAATAACTATTTGTTTGACAAAAAACAGAAACCTAAATTAAAATAAGTATTTTCAGACTATAATTTACTCTTCCTTTGTATAATTCATAAATCCTTTACAATTCTTTTAACAATTGATCGGTTTTTAAGAAAATGGGTTAAATATTATATGAAACATTTAATTTATATTTTTTTTATTTCCAATTTTACAAGCACGATCGGGCATCTCAGAAGTGTCACATATTAGACTTACTAAGCTTTAGATCCTTGAATCTAAAGTACTTAATATTATATTTACGAAGTACTTAATATTATTTTGGGTATACTTTACTTTAGGTACATTGTCCGATTGCCTTGAAGTTTTACATAGCGGTACCTAGTGATGTCACCTATATTTCTTAGAACATGACTTTTGGCGCAAAGGTCATTTAAAGATTAGACAGTTCCTATTTTTATATGAAAAATTGACTTATTTTATCATTCTACCCAAAAGCATTTTACCATAATTCAAAAACAAAAATGACCAGAGTAATCAATGAGGACTTCCTAGAAAGAGAAAAAAGAAAGTAAAAAATGTATTCACAAAAAAGGTACCGTTATATTAAATTTTAAAATGAAATATTACAAAAAGTCCATATTAAAAAAAATTTTTTTTTCGTACTCAAATGAGACAACATGTACTAATTTTAGGCTTGTTTATAGAACTAACATCATCATTTTAAGGACTGTTTATAGAACTAACTTTCGGGACTACAATAGTGCTTATAGATCTAACAATTTTTGAAATATTTTCCGTCATTTAAAGTATGTAAAGTATGTAATTGCATTTTTTATTAATATTGCTGTTTCAATTTCAAATTTCTAACCTCTGGTGGGAGTAATTTACCATACTTATTATAAACCGTTGGAAGAGACCTTTCTAACAGTGTAAAAACAATATAGGATGTCTTTGAAAATTTATAAAGTATAGTGCTTTATAGAAAGCCTAGAGAAATTTTTTTTTTATAGCAAAATGTTCCTTTTGAACTGCAGTATCTCAGAAACGGTAACATTGATTACGATGAAACAAGATATTTATTAAAGACAATAGTAGGCCCCATATTGTTGTAAAAAATTGGTTCCTGTATATTATCGTAGACGAAAATTTAACGGTTTAAGTAAAATACTACAAAATACTACCGTTATTTAAAATTGGAAGGCTATCGGACAATATACCTAAAGTAAAGTATATCCATTATTTTCAACAACAATTTATTTAATATATTATTATTATTTTATATACGATATACACTATTACGATATGAAATACTATTATTGGATATATGAGTTAACAATGTTCGAAATTTTCGATATAAACACTGTTGGCTTAACCACTACTACTTTCAAATCAAAACAGTAAATTGCACCCATTTTATACTAGGGCTCTATTGCACCAACCACTTATCAATCAGATAATCAAATAATTTTTTTTTGAAAATATTGCACTAAATATGGTTTTGATGCAACAAAAACGTATTAAAACGTATTGATTATTTGAATAATTGATTAGTGATTAGTGGTTTGTACACCAGGGCTCAGGTTTTTCAAGTAAAATGTTAAGTAAAAATATAAAGAAAGCAGTATATGTAATACCAGAAGATCAAGCGTTTTTAAAAGAGCACATTTTTGATGTGAATGATAATATAAAGCATTGTAAACATTGTTAAGTACTTACTATTTTTATATTAAAATTTGTTGTACTTACTTATGAAAAAAATTAAGAGACCTTTTTTAATATTTTAAGAAAACCATAAATATAATTAAGAAAAGCAGTTTATGTAAAAATATAATATTTATGTTTTAATTTTTAATTTTTTAATCCATAAAACAGTTAACTAATCTTTAAGCTTAAGTTAAGTTATGAGATCTACTTATCTATTTCTAAAACTTGATTGATTTATATTTTACCCATAGTTACATTAAAATCTATCGCTCCCTCTTAAACTGTGTAAAAGTTTCGATGAACAGACGATATGATACTAATAAAAAGAAATTTTAAAAAAATTTACAATTTGCTAAAAAAGAATTTGCTAAAAAGAAGCTAAGAAAGAAAGATATCATTTTTCTCATTCTATATTTTTTTACAATCCTTTAATGCGACTTCTTTATTTCAAAAAATGTCTCTTTCTAACTGATACGTTGTGATCTTTCTTTACCTAGGGCTTACTTCAGGGTCGAGAAATGTAGCTTCTTCTTTTTATTTATATTTTTTGTTTTATAACAATCATATCGAATTTTTGATAATTTCGTTTGGGGTTCTATTATCCAGGTTAGTTGTAACCCCCTTTAAACCACTTTCTTAATCTGACAACAAACAAAACCATTTTTTCAGAAAAACTATTTTTATTTTACTTAGCATCAAATATTTATGTATTAATTTTAATAATAATTATTCAATCGGTAACTATCACTGATTTTAAATTTTAAATGACATTCGATAAACTATCCGAAAAACTCAAATAAAAATATTTAAATGTAATTATTTAAAATTAATTTAAATAAAATTTTTGTATTTTGGTAGTTCTTTAACTCCTTAACACCTACACGGTTCATATATGTAATAAAACATTCTTTTTTACTTGTAATTAAGAATTAAAGTGCTATTCAAATAAAAAAAATATTGGGGTTGGTATTTTAACTAAAAATAATATCATCTCAATAGGATTCAATTGATTTAAATCAAAAAAAGAAAAAGTGACAAGTACCATAATGAAATTTATGAGCACTCAATTAAAAATGAATTGCAATTAAAAACGAAAAACAAAAAAAAAAAAAATATCCAGACATCAACCTTTCCACTTTTCTATTTTGTATATATGTAATATAATGAACTCCTTTCGTTCTGAACATTTAATTTACATTTTCTTATAATTTTTACATAAATATATCAATAAATTATGCATAAGGACTCCATTTATTTGTCTCTAAGGTAAAATTTATATAATTACGACTTTTTTCAATGACATATATTTATTGAAACTCTATCAATAATATATATACATATATATAGATATATATACTCGTATATATATGGTGTGTCTAATATTTTATTTGTAGACGACTTAAGCAATTAAAAGAATTTTTCTCGGAATTTATCGATCGATTAGTAATTAATAAATAGAAATAAAAATAAATCTCGCCATTTTCTCTTTAAATGTAATTATTATAAATACTTGAAATAGATGTTTTTATTTATCTTAAAATGAAGATTTTTTTTTCAATTAATAGAATAATTTAGTTCAGATTTTAAAGTTTCAGTAATTCATTTGTTTTCTTATGCCATTAATACTCACATTTTATTAAATTTTTTTTTTAATTCCTTGTAGAAATATAAAAGAGAAGTGTAAAAAAAATCAAAGTATTTAAAAACGAGGAAAAGTGCAGTAGAGTAGACAGTGTCACCTCTGGGATACCTGTATAAACGTTTTATATCCTGTTTCTATATAACTTGATCATCTTTTAAACAATTCCAGATGTTTTAGTACCGACGTTATAACTACCGAGATATATTTATGTAAATTGTTGAGTTGTATGACACCTATCCAAATCTATTGCAACAGCACAACCAAATTTCACAGAAGTTGTTGCCATAAAACTTAATCTTCAATTCTAAGATTACAGACGCTTAGCTCCATTAAGTTCCAAGAGGTGCAAGAAGCCTGAACCGACTGCTGTAGACCAACCAAATTTTACAAAAATTGTTGGCATGTAACTCGACACCTCTTCACTAAATTTCAGATATCTAGCTTCAATAGGCACTTAGTTATTTTCATTTAAACAGAGAAGTTGTATGGCAGCAACCCGAACTTATCGCACCAGCACAACCAAATTTTACACATGTTGTTCACCTGCAACTCAGTACGATTTTGCAAAATTTCAGATATCTAGCTTCAATAGATAGTAAGTTATTCCCATATAAAGAAATAACTGGTATGGCAGCTTCTCGAACCCGGCGGCCGAAAAAATTGGATTTAAATTGTGAAACTAACAATTTTGCAAAAGTGGCGTAAAAAAATGTCAGCTTCCTAGCTTCGTTATTTTTTTAGTTATGGTGCGTACGTACATGATCACGTACGTGCTTAATCAACTCAGAATTCGATTCTGAGCCGATCCATATCTTTGACACTATATCTAGCTCGACTCCTTTAAGGTGTCACAAACGTAATGGCAAATTTATTATACCTTTGAACATAATTCATACGGGTATAACAAGACAAGGTGCAAAATTATCTATTAGAGGGACATATTTTTAAAATGTTTTTGAGAATTACGATGAACACTGCTAAAATATAACACATATATATGTTAAAATATTATTTTGAAACTTTAATTTTTGTTTCGGTATGTAAGTATTGATAACGAAATTTTTGAACTTCAGGTGAACCCAAAATTTTTTACCCCGAATAGTTCTTAAATCGGAAGAAACCTGAAATAGTTTTCTGGGATAACTTATGTTTATATACAAAGTTTTTCTTTTTTTCTGATTAACCTTCTTCTTTATAAGATGCAGTCAAGTAATATATAAACAAACAAAGAAAATTATATAAAGTACCTTTTTTTATGTGGTCTATCAATCAATGGTTAAGCTTCAATTGTTGCATCTTAAAAGATGAAATTTTGTAAACAAAACAAAATTTTGGACAGATGGGCAGATTAAAACTATTAAGGAAATTTTTCAAAATAGTTATGTTCAAAAATGTGCTAAAAATTAAATATATATTTAAATATTCGCTATGTATGATTGAAAACATATTAAGTATAATATCATTAACTATTTCTGAAAGATTTAATTCTTCCCCTTAAATTATATGGCGCTATATAAATAACAATTTGAATTTGCAAAAAACCAAAGCAGTATTGAACCATAACTTTGCCCTAAATAACTTTCAATTTTTATACCAGTATGAACATAGTTGTATAATAAATTTGGCATTACATTTGTGACACCTAAAGAGAGCTAAGCTAGATGTAGACGTAAGTGTATGGATCGGATCAGAATTGAAATTTAAGTCGATTACGCCATGTATGTGTTTATTTTTCTCCGTCCTTTTGCACGATATTGATCAAACAACGGATAGACGGTCAGACGGATGGACAAAGTGAAACAAATAAGAAAAATTATTTTGAAAAATTGTTTTGAAAATTGAAAACTTAAAATTTGTTTGCATAGCATAGGAAACAAAATTAAATGATTCTGCCAATTTCCTAAGATGTCACTAACTACGATTTTTTATAAAAAAGAACTTATGGTATAATTGAACATTTTGAGCATTAATCTAAACCAAAAATTGTAATTAAACTCAATAACCTTTCCTGTGTAAATATAGAAGCTGTCAGATATTTAGAGTTACTTGTATTATTTGAAAACCAACTGTGTATGATTCAAATCTTTTAAACTTTTTTATCTATCATCTTAAAAATGCAGTAGAAATGCAGTTATTTGAGTAGAAAACGGCATTGATGTAATACGTCGATAAACTATAATATGAAAAAATATTACGTCACCTAAATATTTTCACCACTTGGCCACCAGCATCTAATACCTAAACCTGTTTTAGAAATATTTTGTTGGCTTGAATATTGCGAATGTGGTGCAATATTCTACTGAAAACCAATTTTTATATAACATTGAAAAGGTCTAAGCCGATTATATAAATCATCTTTTGGTAAAATTGAATTTTTCTGCCCAAACAGTACAATATGTAATAACAGCACTGTTTAAAAAGCTTATACAGAATTCATATCCGTTTAGCTTCTTTATAGTGTCTTTCTTCAGCAGTTTCCTCAAAATAAAGACTTTTAATAAGATAACTATTACAATACGATAATGTTGGGGGAATAAATTTCAGTAAAATTGGGATTATCAAATTGGAAATTTGTTGAAGCAAATAAAAATAAAATGTTACAAACTTGTAAGGAATTAAAGGGGTAAAAAACATATATATATATATATATATATATATCAGTTTTAACAAAATCTCTTAACGTCACTTTCAAAGCTCATATTTTTATCTCATCCTTTTTATACCCTTATGAACATAGTTCAATGGTATAATAAATTTGCCATTACGTTTGTGTGATCTTAAAAAAGCCGGTAACAAAGTATATAATATTCTAGCTAAGAAACAAATCCTGAATCGATTTAGTCATGTACACCCTTTCGTACGTCCGTTTGAAATTTTTACCATTTCATCTTTTTAAAATTATTAGTTTCGCTATTAAAATTGTGCAAGTTCGATTGATGGATTCTAGTAGCTGCCATACAACTTCTTTATTTATTTGAAAATTACTACTATGCCTATTTAAGCTATGTATCTGAAATTTGTAATAAGATGTCATGTTGCATGCCAAGAACTTCTGAAAAATTTGATTAGTCTAGAGTGGCAGATTAGAATAGGCTGCCATACAACTTAATTTTTTATGTAAGCATAATTATGCATACTTATACTTATATCTAGGTATTTAATAAAGCAATAAATTTTATGAAGTTTGATTGCTCTAACCCAAAAGTTTCAGGTAGCTTGCATATCTTGAAATTTAAACCCAAAAGGTTCTTGTAGCTTGCATATCTTACATAAGTTGAAAATTTCTGTGAAGTTTGATTGTTTTAGCACAGTAGATTATCTATCATAATCTCTTGACACTTAATTAAGCTAAACATTTGAAATTTTATAAAAGATGATCAAGTCAAATTTGGTTAATTTGAAATAACAGGTTCGAGTAGCTGTCATTTAACTCCAAAATTTTACATAAATACTTGGTGCTTTTAAGGCAAACATCTGAAATTTTTGGAAAAAAAGATCTGAGATTTAATGAAAACAGCAATATATGTGTTTATACGGGGATCCCAGACTTGGCACAGCCTACCTTATACTCTTCTTCGTTTTATATTAAAAATTATACGCAGATAGCATTTCAAATTGATTTTTTTTTTGCATTTTTTTTTTGCATGTTTAAAAATTTTAAGTTTTTTGGGAAATTCCAATGTTAAAAATTACTGTGATATATTCTATGTCCCATATTCTAAAATATCATAATCAAATAAAATAATCTACATTTTTCTTGTTATTTCAGTTATTGTTTTTTTTTTTTTTTGTAACATTAACGATAATTTTAGTGACCGCATTGTATAATAATTAAATAATAAATAACCTAAAGTGCTAACTAATTATATATGGTGGTATACTGTTTTTATACTAATTACAGTATAATACTAATTATAGTATATATACCTAATAATATAATAACTATGAAAACTATGAATTAAAAATTAAATTAAACAGTATAATAATTACTAGGTTTATAGTATCTGTAAACTATATACCAGTAATATAATAATAATTTGATTATCATTGTTTGTTATTTAAAAAAAAATATATATATATACTTAACTACAAAAATAAGGATAGATTTTTTTAAGATGTACATGATGTACATTTCAAAAACGAAAATGCAATGAACTTTCAAATTTTATGGAATATGATACGAAAATAATTAGAAAATTTATTTAGGCATATTAAGCATAAATGCATTTTAAAATTGCGACTATTTTTGATTAAAAATAATATACAGGGCGGTTCAAATGAGACCAACTGATGTGAAACACAAATAACTTTTTTATTTTCTAACATAATTTATTTTTTCTTTTTGCAGATTATAACTGAACTCTTGGAAATTTAAAATGAATACATACAGTACACAACAACGCATTAAAACTATCGAATTTTTCTATTCATATTTTCAGTGAAATTATCGCCGTTATTTTAACTCAAGATCAGCCCAAAACTTCCATGATTATAAATTTAGTCCGCCGTTTTGAGGAACTGGGTTCAGTTGCCGACCGTCCTGGAAGAGGTGCTCATCGAAATATTCACACTGAAGAGGTGCTCATCGAAATATTCACACTAAAGACAACGTTGAAGCTGTGGGGCAGAGTGTTGCAAATGAACCATCTGCTTCTGATGCCAAAAACGGTTTCCAGGGCTTCTTACCGAGCAATGATCGTGCTAGACTAACTCTAGACATGCTGCTTGAATTTTTTGGTGAACGCATAATTTCAAAAAATTCAAATTTCCCTTGGCCACCTCGCTTAACAGATTTACCTGCGACCGACTTTTTTTTATGGGGATATTTAAAAGATAAAGTTTATGTTAATAAATCAGAGACAATTGGACAGCTGAAGCAGAACATTCGAGGCGAAATACGGAGCCTGCAACCAGAAACATTACTTGATGTAATGGAAAATGCGCTAAAAAGAGCCAATGTCTGTATCGAGCAAAATTGTGGTCATTTGTCTGATGTCATATTTCACACATAGTCAAGTTAAATTTTCATGAAATGTATTTAATATATAAAAAAAAATTCATTAAAAAAAAACGATTATTATAAGTGTTATAATACGTGTTTTACGCCACTGGGTTTCATTTGGGCCACCCGTGATTAGTTTGACTTTTTGTATTAGAAAAATTATAGAAAAAGAGCTAAGCTATCTTTTTCAATTTTTAAGAAATCCTATTTAGTTAAATGGAGTTTACTACATATGTTATAATTATTGAGTTAAATTTTTTGTATTTATTGTCAAGAGCCAAATGTAGAAATACATACTTATTAAAATTACTTATTTCCACTTTTAAAATTTTTTCTTTTCTACTATCTTCCTTATAATTATTTAATATAATATAACAGAATATAAAAGTTCGTTCTGAGATAAGTTATGATTACTTTTTCTAAAATTACAAATTTGCGATATCTGAAATATACACAAAAGATTTCTCGAATTTTGTATAATGTTAGGTTTACATAACTGTAAATTTTATTTGACTAATAATGTAATGGTTAAGACACAAGTCATCCGTTGTCGAAAGATAACAAATTCAAACTAAGGTCAGATTATATAGAATATTAGTATAGTTTATATCTTAATATCGTAATAGTTAATATAATAATATCGTAATAGTTTATATTATAAATAATAATTAAGTAATATCGTAATATAAAATAAATAAAAAATTAATAATTCTTATATTAAGTAAAAGATGGTACACAAATATAATGCATAGCTATGTGTATGTGTTCCATAATTCTTGCACAATAGCTATAGAGCCGATTAATGAACTGCTCAGTGCAGATTAATGAACAGCGACTCAATGAATCCGCTATGGTCCTCATAGAAGTGGAAAGAAACAAACAATAACAGTAAATTTAAATAATCCAACTACAAAAAAAAAATTCTTTTAAATTTTATTTTACTTGAAATTTTCATATACAAAAATTAAGTACTATATAGAACTTGACTTAGTTATGATTACTATTTGAATTATGTTCTTCTTTCGACTTTAAAGCAACTATAGACTCCTAATGACTTTGTATTACCTCACGTTTTAATCATTTTATATATGAATATAGACAGAAACATCGATGAGCAAACAAAAAGACAGAGAAAAACCTAAAAACTGTAAAATTATTTTAAAATATTCTATTTTATATGTAGAATTTTTAGCATATTTCCAAAAAAAATTTGAAAAAATGTGCTTATTAGTTTCACTTTGTCAGTCTATCTGTTTACACAAAAACACCGTTGTAGAAACACCGTTAAAGATAGAGAAGAAAAATGTTATGGGTAGGTCTCATAAAAAAATTAATATTGTATAACAACTTTTTCATGTAGCTCCATCTGTTACGGAGCTGCAGCCCTCCAACTTTGAAAAAGCCCTATTTTTAAATGCGTATATCTCATGTTCTATTCAACATTTTTTCAATCGAAAAACACCATTCGAGAAGAATTTTTTTTACCTTTGTAAATTAATATCAAAATTATACAATTTTTTTTTAAATTTAGTATTTAAATTCACCGTTATGTGAAAACCAAATTTTGCATGATTTTTCTACTTTCATAACTCCAGCACGCTTTTAGATAAAGACTTGAAAATTTGAGGTAAGAAAGACCTTTTAGAATTAGTATAAGTTTCAGAAAATTTTTTTGGACTACCCCCTGTTTATAAGATATTAAGGCTCAAAATTTGAAAATTTGCTATTTTTAAAAACCTGTAACTTAAGCACCTGTACACATTTTTCTTCGGAAAAACATAAAAATTAAAGCTCCAGCAATATATTTTTACATCTGTTAAAGGTTTCTTTTAGTTATATAGGGTTCCAAAATTACAGTTCCACAAAATCGCAAAAAAAAGTCCTATTTTCAGATGTATATATATCTCAGGCTCTGAGTAGTAGTTTTACAATCTAAAAATGCAATCAGACCGAAAATTTTCTTACCTCAATAAAATAATATTAAAATTATGCAATATTTTGTAATTTACTATTTAAATTTACCGTTATTTGAAAACCGAATTTTGCATGATATTTCTTTTTTCATAACTCTGGCATACTTTTAGATAGGTATAAATTATATTTGAGATATATAAATTTTGAAGCAAGAAAAAATTTTTAGAATTAATATAAGTTTCCTAAGAACATTTTTTTGAACTGCCTGTTTATGAGCTTTTAGAGCTCAAAATTTGAAACTCGCTTTTTTTTTAGACACCTATAACTTAGGCACCTATACAAATTTTTCTTCGGAATGAAATTCTTATATGAAATTCTAAGAAAATTATCAAATTTTGGTGCAACTCACAATTCTTTAGTTTGCAACTATTATCTTTTGGAAATGTGCGCTTTTCAAAACCGTTAGTTTACATTCTGGGTTGTTTTTTTTTAAGATCACCATACCTTAACTTAAAATTTTTATTTTAAATACAAGCTAAGTAACAAATGTACTAAATTTTATATAAAAATTAATTTATAATTTTTAAAGCCATTTTGCATTATATGAATAAAAATAAAGCTTACAAAAATTCAATTTTAATATTTGGTTAAATTTTAGCCTCTTTTATAATTTTGTCACTTATTTTTAAATATTTCTTCGCATATATACGATATACTTAACTCTCGGTAAATTTCACATTAATAACCAATTCGTAAGATTCATCACTCGCCATAAAGAGATTTCATTGATGTCAATTCGATAAATTGATGAAGTTGATGAAGATGATAACATCTCATATGAATTAAATTTACTTCCAAAGACATCATGTACAAAATAACCGCTTAACATTTTTATTTGAGGTCACATCTGTCATGTCACATACTACCAAAATTAAAGCTTCTACTGGTAATATGGTACATATATAATACATTTTATTTAATAAAACATAGAAAAAATGAGACAACACCTTTTTTTTTTTTTGTTTAATTTTCTATCAATCTTATTTTCAGATTTATCTCAAAACATGGCCTGATGACAGTATCTATTAATTTTATTTCAATTTATTTTCTATTTTATCAATACAAATAATTGAAGAATAATTTTAACTAAAAATGTCATCTTGAATTAAATAAAATGCAAAAAAAAAACAAAATTGAAATAGATAGACATATCTATAAATTTCTTATCAGATATAATATCCAAACATTTTCATCCAAAATTTTGTTTTATCAAAAGAAAAAAAAAAACTTAACCCAAATGACCACAAAACTACTTTCACTTAAAATTTTAACCTTGTGGCAATCAAATTCAATAAAAAATCCTGTTTTATCAAAAACATAGTTATATGAATCTTTATTTTTTGAGAATGAAATGATATCTTTTAAATTTCTGATTTTAGAAAAACCAGCTCAGCACTAACCAGCAGGATACCAAAAAATAATATAATTGGAAATACCTCCAAAAAGTGACTTGATCCAATTAGAAGGAATAGATATACATATATGTTAGCATATTAAAAACATGGTGCAGCAATAACGATAGCTAGTATTAACAACTACCAAATATAAGTACTTAGCTAAGAAGTATAGAGATGTGAATTGAAAATGAATTGCTCAAATAGTGTCAATCAAGTGTAAGAAAATAAGGAAATATTGGCTTTAAAAAAAAAAAAAATAATAAATGGTTTAATGGAAAGTTCGGTATATTATCATGGGGAGAAAAAGACAATCTGTTGCAGCATCTATTTATACGAAGATAAAGTTTACGACGATGTCCACGATGAGAAAGATTTTTGTGAGATTTCACAATGAGCCATACTATGAAATTCATGTATAAAATCCCTACAAGCAAAAAAAAAATAAAAATGACTTAAAATCTTGTAAGTCCTGAATCTATAAAAATGGTTGGTATATTTATTAGACATTTACCTTCATTAGAATTTAGCTTACTAAACTAAAATCATAAATTTATTAAAACTCGAACTTAAAAAGCTTGAAGAATACTTCTAAAAAGATTTATAAAGCACTTTAGTCCTGTGCTTTCTTTAATTTGAAAAGTGCAACAATACTTGAATAAAAATGATTATTATCTACATACTCTTTAAATGCTTTAGAACCTCTATATTTTCCATGGATCAGATAAGATCGCAACCTAAACTTAAATAGATTATAGTTAAATAGATTAAAAATTAATTACATAATTAAGTATTTAGTTCTATCTTACCGTATACCGGCGTATATTCAATTTTCGAAACTAAATCCTTAATATTGAAAATAAATCCGAATTAAAATCAAAATGGGAATGTACTTTTTGTTCGACAAAAAAAAAAAAACAAAAAAAGATAAACACAAATGATTTTCTTATTTTCCAAATATTCAAAAGAAAGAGAAACAAAAAAACCTAAAACTAATACATTAGAGCTATTGAACATCATTTTTAGGTTTTTTTTTTAATCTTATTGTTGCTTTTTCTTTTATTTTCTATACTATTGTAAATAAGTTTTTTTTCACATTTGTAAAAAAATTCCACAAAATTTTCTATTTTATATTTTAGCATTGGTTTTTTTTCTCCTTTTTTTTTTTATTATACTTACTTAGTTATGTACATATACATACATACATATTTTATTTTTGTTAAAGCCTTAAATTGCGAAAGTTTTTTTTTGTCTTTTGTTTTTTTTTTTTTGGTTTTTTCATTTTTTGTCTATTTTTGTTTTCTATTTACTTTTATTATCCTTAGCTTTTTTTATTACAAAAAATTAAAGAACGTGAGCCGGTAATATTTGAACAAAATAAAAAACATAATAAAAATAACAAATAAATAACAAAAACAAAATTCGAGCGGAAAAAAAAACTAAATTTCATTGGTTCACATAGTTTTTAATCTAAAACATTTGAATCTAAAATCAATTACTTCTTAAAAATCGTATTTTGAAGTTTTATATACTCCATACGTATCAATGCTATAATAGTCAGCTGATTATGACAACTGTAAAGTTTCAATGGGATTTGACTTATTATCAATTACGATTATAAAGTCTACTTTTAGGATTTTTGAAACAGAATAGCAAGCCGACTTTACGCTTCACCGTAACAAATTTGTTTTTTTTTTTTTGTTTTATGTATGATTATGTATAAAAGATGAAAACTCAATGTTCGCTTTCTACGCTTTAAAAAGTTATACGCTTTTGACATTAAAGTTGAATATTAAGATTTATATGGAAGCTAACTAAATGAAAAAGGGTAAAACGTAAATGTAAAATGTAAGTTGTAGTCAACTTTAAATATTTTTGTGATTTTTACACATTTGACATTAAAAAAAAAAAAAATTGAAAAACATTACAAAAAAAAATATTGTTTTGACAATTCATTTTAATTGTTTTTACTATAAGATTGTTATTTTTGTTTAAGTTAAAATTATTAAAAAGTTTAAATTAAAGTTAATTTTTTTTGCTATTTTAACCTGTAATTAATTAATTTTCTCTTTGTTTACAATTTTAAATTGCTGTCAAAAGCGTTTCTAACGTTTTAAAGGTATTAAAAACGCAAAGTGCACAAACACCATAAAAAAAAAATAAAACTGTCAAAGTGAAACATGCATAGCTATATTGAGTTTTCAACTTAAAAATTGAGTTTCCCAAAATCCGTAAACCTGTCATCTTCAAACAGACGTAGCTGAATTCCTATTTTCAAGGTTATATTTAAACTCATATCTAAACTCATTGTTGCTAACCTCTTTGCATCACCTCATTAACAAAATAAAATGTTTTTTTTATAATTTTTAAAAATAAAATACTTCGTTATACTTAGGTATTCTATTATTGAAACTCTTTTCCCATTATAATCATCTGTGTAACTGCACCTGTGTTCGTATTTTATGTATTCTATATAACACATTCTTATTCAAATTATAATTCTTCAAAAAAAAAAAAACAAAAAAAAATACCAAGAACTTTAACATTAAATTTCAATAGACTAAAAGGTGTTTAAGGCAAAAAGTCCCCTGCCAAAAAAACAAAACTTATTATAAAATACAAAAGAAAAAAAATATGAAACAACAATGGTAACAATAACAATTCTGACCTTTTTTCCAAATATTTTTTTCCCCCCCAAAATGGTAAAAATTATATTAGTGTTTGTAAAGCACTAGAAATTTTTTTTTGTTTTTTGTTTGGTTTCTTTAATATTAAATTTATAAATACAAAAAAAGAAAAAAAAAAGTAAAGTTTTTCTGTCTTAAAATCAAAAATCAAAAACACAAAAACAAAAAAAAACTAAAAAGGATAAATAACAAAATAAATAAATTATTATCCTTATTATAAATGTTTGAAGAAAAGAATACAAGTGTATATATATACAGTGATATCCTAAAAATTTTCTTTATAAAATTTAACACTTATGGGATCGAATTGAAATTTGAATGGACAATTAATAAAATTTTTAAAAATATTTACATACAATTTTAAATTACTTTCAAAAATCTCAATCGTCTAAGATCACTGTCGAGTGCCGATTACGATCATCTATTAAGTAAATCCTTTGATAGCAATACTGATCATCGGTAATTATTCTTTATCCAACAAATTTTACGTTTTTTACACTTTTTGTAAATCAAAATGAAGATAAAGGTTTTACAGATTTTAAGATACAGTTTCCACTTAACTAAATATATTTGTTCAGTTGATTTGAATCAAATTTAACTTTAATTTCCTTTAAGTTTGCAGTTTTTTAGGGGTTTTTTTGCTAGTAAATGTTTGGTTTAAATTTTTTGAGTTAAAAACCAACTCAATAAATAAAATCCTTCCTAATTATTTTCTTCTCCATGCATAATTAGGCATTTCGAAACCTAAAAAATGTAGAACCTGCCGCCCCAAACCCACTCTAAACAATTGTTTTAAAGCCCGAAATTTTTAACCAACTCTAAAATCTCTTCTAACTATTTTTTAAAATACATTTTTAAGGATTAAAATAATAAACTTTATTTTAAAAAGAATTTAGAAGCCCAGAATTTTGTAACATAGACTCATTCAAACTATGGGTATACTATAGGTATACTATAGGTACACTTTAGGTATACTATACCTATTATATGTTGAAATAATTATAGATAGTAAATAACGAAAAATTTTTTTAGAACACTGTAAAATTTTAAAGACTTTTCATTTTATTTACCTATATAAAAAAAAATTTAAAAGGAAAATTTAAAATAAAATTTTACTTTAAATATTTTGTTTTAATCAAGATTAATCTAAAGAATCATATGATTTTTAGGACATTTCCAAAAAAAATTTTGAAAAAATGTTCCTATTAGTTTGACTCTGTCCGTCCGTCCCTCCGTCTGTTTTCAAAACTTCAACATCGTTAAAGATAGAAAAAAAAATTTTAACCATGGGTAGGTCTCATGAAAAAATTAATTTTGTGGAACAACTTTTTCATGTAGCCCCATCCCTCAGGAAACTACAGCCCCTCATACTTTTAAAAACCCCTATTTAATTATAGGTATATATATTTCATCTTCCGCTTAAAATTTTTTAAATCTGAAAACGCCATTCGACAGGAATTTTTTTTTTACCTTTGTAAATCAATATCAAAATTATATATAATTTTTAAATTTACTATTTAAATTTACCGTTATGTGAAAACCAAATTTTGCATGATATTTCTTTTTTCATAACTGCGGAACGCTTTGAGATAGGAACTTGAAATTTTGAGACAAGAAAGAACTTTTAGAATTAGTATAAATTTTCTCAGAACACCTATTAGGGCTCAAAAATTGAAAATATGCTATTTTTAGACACCTGTAGAAATTTTTTTCGGCAAGATATTAAAAATAAAAGCTCCAGTAATATATTTTTACGCGTATTAATGATTTTTGTTAGTTATGTAGGGTTCCGAATTTACAGCTCCCCAAAATTGCATAAAAGTCATACTTTCACATTTTTTCTTATATGAAATTTTCAAATTTTGGTGCAAGTCTCAATCCTAAACAGTTTGTATTTCCTTTTGGAAATGTGCGCTTTTAAAAACCGTTGGTTTACATTCTGCCTTGTTTGAATTTAAAATCAAATATTCTTAAGAACATTTTTTTTTTTTTGAAAAATGAATTTTCTAAATATTTATCTATTTATTATAAAAATAAACACTTTTATTTAAAAGTTAAGTATAATTTTAATTAATATAATTTTTTTGAAGCAAAATTTATATAAATTTTTAATCTGTTCTATATTAATAGAAAATTTATATTTATAAATATTTTTAATGGTGAAATATATTTCATTTTATTTGATTATAAGTATTTGAGAATCACCCATTTATCAAATTCTATTTTGTAAACTTTTTTCCGCCGAATACTAGGTAATTATTTATCAAATTTTTAAATATTGATAAACTTTTATTTTTCGAAAATTCTGAACGCAAAATAACTATAAGATTTAAACTAAAGAGACACTTATTTCGCAATCATGACCTAGCTTATAGGTAATAGATACTGGATTGGTAACGCAAACAGAGTTGAGTTAAAATATTAAATAAATAAATATATATAAATATTAAATATTTTAACTTTCATATATGGGCTAGCACGCCTTAAACTCAAGTTGCCTGGTTTAAATTTAAAAGCAAGTCTTACGTCTAATTGGCGATCCTATTATTTAGATAATCTTTACTCCTCTTAAAAGAAGTAAGTACACTGAAATATTAAAAGCATTACCTCCCTTTAAAAAATTCTAATATACGAAGAACGTGAAACCTCCCTAATTCAACAGTAGGGAGGCTTCAAGTGCTCATTTCTATACCTAGGTGGTTTAAAACTGACTTCCATAGAATGTCTTCCCGTCTGATAGATTTAACCTATTATATATATGTATATATACATAATTTGCTACTTTTGAAAAGGTTCGCACAGGTTCGCTGAAAGAATATGCACAGGTTCGCTTCCAATTTATCTTCCAACTTTCCCTTATTGTCGTATTTTCCTTCAACTCCTCTCCCCATTACCTAATTAACTTCATTAATTACCATTTTCTTCAATAACATTATATAAAGGAATCTTTTTCTAGAGTTTAAGTATGTAAGTGTGTAACAAAAAAAAGGAATCAATTTTTGGCATAAGAGATACTTTACAAAACAAAATTCTCTGAATTCTCAAAATACCTTTTTAGCTGAAATGTACATTTATGTACATAACTACATAAGCTGTATTTGTATATGTATATATTTATGTATCTACATAAATGCATATAAGCGCAAAAAGAAAAATATTATCCTAAGTAAATGTTTAGATATAGTTTTCCTATATAAACATATTTTTTTTTTGTTAAATTTACATTTGTGTTCTTTTGACTTTTCGAAATGACCCTTAGAGTTAAAAATATTTTTATAGAACGTTCCATTCCATTTTGTTTAATGGGTAGTTACTTATATTTTGTTAAACATATTTTTATGAAAACGAAATTTTAGGGAAAGTGTTTGCATTTTGGCTTGCTGTCCTACACCCAAATTTAGAATATCACAAACCTATTATAAATGAAGTTGAATCCACTTAACAAAAGTTTTAATATTATATAAAAACAAATGCAATCTTAGTGACCTTTCCTTTATTCTGTCTTTATACAAGAGACACACAAGCCTTATGACACAATAAGATTTAAGAAGAAGGACTAGAATAAAAAAAAAACAAATAAAACTGTTTGTTTACACTGGTTGCATTATTCAGTTGCAACTTTTTCTTTTTCTTTCCCACTTCCTTGCTTCTTCAAAAAAAAAAAAAATAATAAACGAAAAAAAACGACGAAAATGCGTAAAACATTTTCGAAGTTTTACGCATTTTCGTAATTTTTGTTACGCATTTCTTTATTAATTTTTGTTAACCAAAATTTAGAGGGGGCCTCGGTGGTCTAGTGGGTAAGAGCGTATAAAATACACTTTAAACACCGAGGGAGTGTGGGTTCGAATCCCACACACGTCGTAAGAGTTATTCCCCCTTATGACATTTACAGCCACGCCTGAACAGGAAAGGCTGTGTAATTTCCGGACCACCATGTGGCAGAGAAATGCATTAAAAAAAAAACTGCTTTAGCTGTTGCAAGTCACCAATTCATGTAAAGCAACATAAAAAATTTTATGAGGTCAAAAAAATAAGTTATAATATTAACGCACATATATAAAGATGCAACTGCAAAATATGACTATAATAATAATGTAAACGCGAGAGTTTTGCAGAACATTTTAAATACAAGAATGAATATACATCATTGCATGCAGAAATGTTAGCAAGTGCAAACAGGGCCAATGAGCTGCTTTAAATTTTTGTTCCTTTAGTGATGTTATACGAATAAACACTTAGTTCACAGTGATTTTAATGCATAATGAATTTCTATATATATCATAGGTTTGAAAATTGAAATTCACCAATTGAAAAAAAATAACCATAAAAAGTTCTCTAATCTCAAAAGATACCTCTTTATTCAATTCTCAAATAAGTGTATTTTATATTTGTCAGTAAATAACTAATCGTTTGTAAACCTTTGGTCCATAGCCTTTGGAATCTTTTGGATTTCCTAATTCCTCTTCTGTCAAAGCCGTTTCATTTATCTAAATACAATTCCTTTTTAAAGTTAATTATCTTACAATATTTTAAAGAATCTATCATCTATTGTTTCTATAGCTATTTTCCACTTCCCTTTAAATTTATTTTATTCTTCGGACTTTTTACTTTGGACTTTTACTTTAAAAGTAAAAAAAAATGCTTATATTATTAACTTTTGCAAGCTTGTATGCTTCATATGCAATAGGTTTTAACTATGAATGATGTGGATGGTGCTGTTAAAAATGTAAATTATATTAAATCCTTTAAGAAAAGCTAAAATAAAAAAACAATTCAAATAGGAAAAAAATGTTTTTATTTAATAGAAACCACAAATTTTAAAAATGCTGTAATTCCTGTATTAGATACTAATAAACCGATTAGAAAAAAGAAAATTATTCAAGAAAAGAAAGAAAAAGTAAAACAAATATCTTTTATAACCACAATCATTCAATATAAAATTATATATTATATACATATTAAGTATATACATATTATATTACATACTTATACTTATAAATCAATCAACATTTACATTCAGAAAAATGATCTATTGTTCCTTTTTCTTATAACTATCATATTAAATATCTAAAACGATCCAAGAAATCAATAAGTGTATTACAATCTATAGATACTTTAATATTTTAAATTTTGTGAATTATTAAACAATTCTACAAGATGTTCCACAATAAATAAAATCAATGTTAATATTCTAAATGAAATCAAATCCATCAAAAAGCTTGGTGAAAAAAGCGTATCTTTATTTAATTTGTTTTGCAGTTGCGTGTTACATAGGTTAAAAAGCCAAAATCTAAGAATATAACGTTATAACTTATTTGATGAAACATAAAACCATTTTCATAAATTATTTAATTTATTTGAATAAATCATAAAGCAATATGGTCTTATATGTCATTCGATTAATATTACTCTAAGCGAAAAATAGTATTTAAAAATCGTTTAAAGCATGTCCAGGCACAGTCCAGGCAAGTATGTCCAGGCACAGAAAATGCATAGAGAATAAAAATATGCTGGCAACGAATGGAAAGCATTGATGATAACATTCTGACTCTGTCTGGATAATATATATATCCGATATCGTATCTCAAAACGTATTTAGCCATGGAAAAAAATTGATGGCTAATAATTCTAATAATTATTAAATATGGCACATGACTTTTTTTTTATTGACTTTATTATTGGATCTTTAGCTATTCCATTGTTTTGTTTAATTTAACCTATTCCAAAGTAGAAATAATTTACAACTATTATGCTCAATACTCTGTATATACAAATTTTTTGTTTAAGAAAATTCTTTAAATTTTTCTTTTAAATTATCCATTTTTCAACAAAAAAAAAAAAATTGAAATAATAATATCATTTATTTCAGAGATTTTGTCCGAAAATGCACTTGAATTTATTAAAACCTTTACAACTTTTGAATCTCTAAGAATGGAATGAACGTGATAAAAATTTTCAAAAGAAAATATTTTTCAATATTTTAACCTCAAATTCATTTCCATTGATTTTTTTAAACAAACACTGCAGTTAAAAAACAATAAAAATTGCACAAAGCAATCAACTTAAAACCATTTCTTTTTTTTTTTTTTTGCATAAAACTTAATGTAATAAAACTATTGTTTTGTACAGGTTCATTCATGTAAGTTAGTCGAATTCTTAATTGGAAAATAACATTTTACCTAACATCGTCTTCTTTTTTTTGGTAAAAAGGATATTTACCAACTTTATACATTTGACATAATAGGACACTTCGCAAAAAACTATTTGATAAACATACTGGGTGATTCGCAAGTAAGTGCCTTGACATATACCACCCTGTAGGATATACCGTAAAGACAAATTTTTTGTATGATGTGGGCTAAGTTTTGGATCTAATAGAATAGATTTCGGGCTGTTTTTTTTGTTTTCATTAATATACACATAACTTTTGTTCCGAACAAGGTTTTGGCATTCTGAAAAAAGATTTTGATAGCATGAGAAAGTAGCAAAATGTATTAGTCTTAAATCTCTATATTTTTTGCCATAAAAAGTTTTAAAGTTAAAAATTTTAAATTTTTTAAATATTTTTTAGAAAAAAATGTCATTTTGACAGTCACTTAATTCAAAAGAAAATATTTAGGTGTTAAAATATTCTAATTCTCTTTTCAAGCTTTAATTTGACATATGATATGTTGAATTTACCGTTCAAGAGATAAGACGAAAAATAAACTACTTATATTTCAAGATATCATACTAAAAAATTGTTACTGAGACTGTACTGTAATTGTTAAAGTGAAGTGGTTTAATTTAAAAAAAAAGTTCACTCTTTTCTTAAAAGTATTTTGGTGAAGCGTAAAAATCTTTTTGTAAAGTGATATTTGGCTACTTATAAGTTTCTTTTTGTCAAATAGTATTAGGTGAAATGTTTTTTCTGAAAAATGAATTTAGACAAACTGACATGCTCCAATACTTTTTATTTAACTATGGTTAGATACCAACACAAAGATAAACAAAAAACTTGTACAGTACTACTTATGACAAAACAAATTAAAAATTTTTTTTTTTTTTTGTTTAAAAATGTAGTAGTAATCCAACCAAATAATATTTTGACTTTCTAATAAAAATGTATTAAAATTAAAAAAAAAAAAAAATTAAAAAAAAATTTTTAAATCTTAAATTCAAAATTTTTAGGCAATTTTCATACATAAATTCAAAATCAATAATTTCATAATATTTACGAAAAGGAGGCAAAAAAAATAAAAAAGAAGTAAAGCAACTAAAATCATAGAGCTTCTTCTTTTTTCAATATCAACTCTTAAATATTACGTTGATAATAATGGATCTAAATATCCATATATTAAGAAAAATTAAGTAACCAGTAATCAGAATTGAATTGAAATTTTCTTTAAATAGAAAACCAAACAAAGAAGAGAGAAAGAGATAGATAGATAAAGAAAAAAAAAAAAAAGATATTGATATAAAATGCCGAAAATAAAAGCTAATTATTCCGACTTTGACTTTACCGATAACCGAAAAATTAAAAAAAAAAAAACAAACCCCCCACCAGAAAAGAAATCAAGAAACTTTATACAAAAACTAATATCTGGCCGTTCTAATAAAAAACCAACAAAAGATACAAAAGATACAAAAGATACAAAAAAATCAAAAACCAAAAAAGTTAAAATTTTTAAAGTAAAAGAAGGAAAAGAAAAATCAAAAAAAGGTTCTCATGTTAAAGTAAGAAATATAAGAATGAAAATAAGACTTAACTAAGACATTTATACATATATATGTATATATATATCTATAATATAATATAATTTATTTATATTTACTTCAAAATGTATTAACATGATACAACATTACCAAAACATTAATAGCTTTATAACGAAAAGTTTTAAAATGATTTAAAATATTTATGATATTATTGATAACAAAATTAATCAAACCATAGTCCAATTATACAATAATTAATTACATATATATTCCGATTCTTTTTATATTATTTTACAAAATATGTTTCATTTATCAAAATTAGATATACAATATTCAATAGTTATTAAGTACAATAGAATTAAATTTGCAGATACTATCATTATTACAAATTATAATCAAACAAAATTAACTTCCAAGTTTCAATATTTAAAAAAAAAAAATAAATAAAATAAAAAAAAATTGAAATTTTTTGTAATTTTTTAATCCTACTGGGAAATCTCCTGTGCAATTGTATAATTGCAATACATGCGAAAACATTTACGTTATCGTACTGACTTCCTAAATAAACTCTCTAAAAGTTTAATTTTTACATCAGCGCCAGTAACAAAAAAAACATTTATCGAACGAGAAGAAATCATTTGGGGGGAGGGGGAGATTATTGGCTTTCAAAATTTGAATTAAAGCGGTATATTTTATTATTTAATTAATCCCTATATTCAAAATTTAAAAATCATTGGTGCTTATCGTGGTTACCGTACGGTGCGGTAAACGTGTTCGCAATAATTATTCACTTTACGGTTGCCTTCAATAATTCTCGTGAATAAATATAATTCGAAAAAAAATTGAAATTAAATGACAGTGTCAAAAAATTAATAAAATATTTTCATTTAAGTATAGTTTCAATTGACTTTTAAAAAATATAAGCAGTTTATTTACATTTTCATGTTTGAAAATACATTTGAATAAAAATTAATAATGGATAGTGTTGCAAACGCTTTGTGATGGATAGTGTTGCATACCTTAAATGAAAAAAAAAATATATAAATTTCTACAAATAAATTAAAACTACTTTTTAGCACATTTCTAAAAAAATTTTGAAAAAACGTGCTTATTAGTTTCACTATGTCTGTCCGTCTGTTTACAAAACATCTACACCGTTAAAGATAGAGCAAAAAATGTTTAACCATGTGTAGGTCTCATAAAAACATTAATTTTGTGCAACAACTTTTTCATGTAGAACCCAGCCATTATGGAGCTACAGCCCCTCAAACTTTGAAAAAGCCCTATTTTTAAATGCGTATATCTCATATTCTGCTACATTTTTTCAATCTGAAAACGTCATTCGACAAGTGCTTTTTTTAACTTTGTAGATTATTATCAAAATTATACACTCTTTTAAATTTAATATTTAAATTTACTGTTATGTGAAAACCGAATTTTGCATGATTTTTCTACCCTTATAACTCCGGAACGCTTTCAAATAGAGACTTAAAATTTTGAGGTGAGAAAGAACTTTTAGAATTAGTATAAGTTTGCTAAGAAATTTTTTTTGGCCCACCCCGTGTTTATGAGCTATCAGGGCTCAAAAATTGAAAATTCACTATTTTTAAACAGCTGTAACTTAGGTACCTGTACACATTTTACTTTGGTAGCTTCAGTAATATATTTTTACGTGTGTTGAAGGTTTCTTTTAGTTGTTTAGGGTTCCAAAGTTACAGCTCCTCAAAATTGCAAAAAAGCCCCAATTTCAGATGTATATATCTCAGGCACTCCGTAATAATTTTACAATAAAACCGCTAGAAAACCGAAAATTTTGTTATCTCCATAAAACAATATCAAAATTATGCAATATTTTGTAATTTACTATTTAAATTTACCGTTATGTGAAAACCATATTTTCCATGGCATTTCTTTTTTCATAACTCAGGTACACCTTTAGATAGGAACCTGAAATTTTGAGACAAGAAAGAACTTTTAGAATTAGTACAAGTTTCCTTAGAAAATCTTTTTGTACAAGTTAAAGAGGTATTAGGGATCAAAAATTGAAAATTTCCTATTTTTAGGCACCTGTAACTTAAGCACCTGTACAAATTTTTCTTTGACAAGACATAAAAATTAAAGCTCCAGTAATGTGTTTTCACGTGTGTTAGCGGTTTTTCTGAGTTGTATAGGGTTCCGGACTTACAGCTCCTCTAAATTCCAGAAAATATCTATTTTCACATTTTTTTTATTTATATGAAATTTTAAAATTTTTGTGCAAGTCACAATTCTAAACAGTTTGTATTGTCTTTTGGAAATGTGCGCTTTTAAAAACCGTTGGTTTACATTCTACGTTGTTTCCATTCTTTTAACTCTCTATTTGGTGGTCCTAAACCATTTAATTCTTTAGTTGTTCCTTCGCCAGAAATTAAAATAACACGTGGGGCTCTACTTGAATGTCCCCGAACAATATCAGCATTTTCATTCATTATTGTGACCAAGCTTTCAAATTTGGTTGTGATTTGTTAGTTTTTACTATAACATATGTAAATAAATAAAATAATTTTTAAACTTTAAACATTTTGGGAATAGTTACTTAGATTTTTTTTTATTTATACTTCACCTACCAACGCAAAATTTTTTTTTAAATTTAAATTTCCGGTTATGACTCACCATCGCAAATAAATTTCAACGTTTGACTTTTATTCTAAAAACTGTCGCCGTTTTTTTTTAATGATACATTTTGGAAAACGTTTGCATTTTTACGTCTTATGTTTGCAGTTTTTGTGAATTGCGTTAACCACGATATCAATTTTGTACGTTTGCCGTTTTTTTCACGACTATGGTAACCACGATAAGGCCCATTTACTTGAATTCGGCATTACTTGACCTAAAGAAAAAAAATATAAAACAAATCTAAACACACATGTAAAACAAAAAACAGAAAAGGAGCTAGGTACAACATTTCTTAAGTTAATTTTACTTATATTGAATTTTTCATGAGTTTTGAATGAAATGAAAAAAAAATCAGCGAATATTTTTTCGCTCGCGGCGAAAAGTTAAACCAAACCATATTTTCTATGAGAGAATTCACACATGCTAAGAAATTTAAAAGAATATAACACCAGACGATAGAATATGACACCAGATGACAATTATTAAAATATCTAAGCAAAATTTAAATTTAATTTTATGTCATATCAAAAATTTAGCTTTTACAAATCAAAATGTTAACTTAATATTTAACAAAATTTTCAAATCTTTTGCATTTAATTTTTTTTGCGTGAAAAAAATTTGGAAAATTTATTGTATTTAAAGTACAAAAAGGCCTTTCGAGCTTTAGTTCGGTTCGTGTCTCTGATAATGAAATTTACTAAATTTATTTCTAATTATCAGGGCAACCAAAAACATGCTCTAAAAAATCGATTTTAAGCGCTTATAATTTATGCTCTTAAAAACTGCAAATATGCACAGAAATTTTGCCCTTAAAAAGCTAAAAATATGCCCTCAAAAAACTAAAAATATGCCCTTTTAATTAAAATAAGGAATAAAGCTTACTTTTTTTGACGTTTATTTTTATAACCCATAAAAAAATAAAAGTATAAAATTGGTTTAGAAAAAAATTAGAAATTTGAAGAAAAAAACATTTTCATTTAATGAAACTTTATTTCCTTATTTATATTTTTATATTTTCGTACTTCATAATTTAAATTAAAAAGGAAGATTTATAATATAAAATATAATATACATAATATAATATAAAAAATATAGTTTTTGGAATTTAAAATAAAACATAACATTTCATCAGAACCTAAATCAAAATAAATAAATTAAGTTTTGCAGTTTCAGTTTTAGAACATTCTTAAAATACCAATTTCTTTAATAAAAAAAAAAATATTTTTAAGTTTGAGAAAAAAATATAGCAAAAAATTTAAATACTAAAATATTCTTTTTAAGGGATAATATGCTAAAATATGCAGTAACAAGCGAAATATGCAAAAATATGTCCTAACAAATAGGGCTTAAAATGTATAACTTTTCATGAAACGGATAAATACCCAGTCCATTTCTCAATAACACTTAAGAAAAAAAACAGGGTCGTGCATGCTTTTGGTTGTCCTGCTAATTATTAAATCGATATATAAAAATATCATCATTGCCAGTATACTTAATTTATATTAAGTGTGAGTGAAGTGTAAGTGGTTTATTATAGAAATAAATTATTTTTTTTTATATGTTGGCAAGGTCTCCCAAAGCACTTGTGTATAATATATATGATTACGTATTATAGTAACGAATTTCATTTTTTTTTTCATATACATAGTTGTAACCAGTTACTCAGACCCAAAATTTAATGATATAAGCATTGAAAGTTTAACTCTTCTATTTAACATAAGGGTCCTACTGTTACTTGCGCTAAGTGAAAGTCGCATGAAAAAATTTAATACTTTGAAAATCGAAAATCGGAGAGTGTCGAATGCGAAACTAAAATTTTGACACTGTACACTCTACAGTACTAGTTAAGCACCAGGTATCAAAATTTTAATTTCGCATTCGCAATCCTGTGATTACCCATTTTCAAAGAAATTCCGAATGCGATTTTCGTTTAGCGAAAGCAGTACTACGCGTTAAGGCAGAAGGCATTTATTTTTTAATCTTAATTTTTGTACCGAAACACCGGTAGCAAATAGTAAACCTTCTTCTGTTTTAATATTTCAGCACAAAATTAAAATTTCGATTAACTGCGACTAGCCGATGATCTATTGAAATGATTAATACCCCACTAATTAAATTCAACACCCTTTTACTTATAAATAAAAGTAGTCTGATCATTGAAAATGAATTATCAATGAATATTAATAAGAATACCTTTAATAGGATGGCTATATTTTATAAAATTTCGTATCTTCATCAACTAAAATTTGGGATATAGATTAAGGGCTTAAAAATTGCAATTTAGAAATTTAATTATTAATAGGCTAATAGCTAATGAATATTTGAAAAATTTTATTCTTTTGGAAAAATTTTTAACCATTGAAACTTTAAATTATATAAGACAAAATGTTTTAGAGTTAGATTTCAAATTTAAAATGACAGTCTAAACAATTTAAAAATAGATTTTTTTTTTAAACTGGTTGAAAATATTGTAAGCTTAATTCATCCTTTGTGACTGAAAGTAAAAGAATAAAATTATATTTTTGAATATATCAATCGTTCTTTGTCTAAATATTTTTTTTTTTTTCAACATCCCGTAAACAATAATGGAACATATCTAGAAAAAAAATATTATCCTAGGCAAAAAATTTCCAATTTATCTTTAAGAAACAACAAAAAAAAAATAAAGAAAAAAGAAGATTTATTTGATTTGTTAAACACGTTCATAAATTTCTAGAATTTTTAGAAATAACTGTATTTTGTCACGTTCAAAGGATTATATTATATATTATATTAATCACGACCAAACAATCATTTTGAAAAGTTAATCTTTAATTTTTATAATAACATTTAATCTCGATATAAACTTTTAACTTGTGAATAATAAGTATTTAGAATATTTTCCTTTACATATAAAGGGAAAAAGGATTTCTTTTTTTTTTTTTTACTGCATTTCCTTTGTACATATATATATATACATTTAAGTTGAATTGTTCATTTAGTAGAAAGTTAGATGATCATTACGTTTTTGTGCAATTGCCACCCAATTCTTATAATAACTCAATTTGTCTTTGATTTAAAAAATTCAGATAAAGAAGAGCGGTTAATCGTCTTTCTTAGCTTTTTTTGGAAAATACTCTTTCAATATGTTAAAGAAAATAATATTTTCAGCGCCAAACTAAAGCTTTATGGTTTTTTTAAATATCGGAAAAAGCTTACATTTATTTTTATAGTTTTTAACTAGTTTTTTAATTAAAGCACATTTTCCAAAAAAAAATTTCATATAAGTACTTAGTCATAAGAAATTTTTAAAACGGTAACAGAAAAGATAGCCATGAATCACATTTCCAAATGAATATGAAAATGGCTAAGGTAATAAAACTGTATATGAGAATATTTTGTAAAATATTTTAAAAAAATAACATTTTTTCTTCTTTAAAAGCACTCTGTATTAAAATTGTATTATTCTTTAAAAGCACCCTGTATTATATTTTAAAGTTTGAAATATATTATTTTAAAGAATGTATCAAGAGCTTTCTTTGCTTTCAACTGATACTCTTAATGGTTTTAGTATTTTAAGAGATATTCACAGTAATTAATTTCAATTTTATATCAACAATTTCATAAACCGATATTTAACCCTTTAATGTCTTCTGTTTACCATTTAATTACTATAACTTTAGAATTAAGACTCGCAGAAGTTCATTATTTTAAATTTGTTTTAGTAAATGAACTTCTTTGTGTAATATTTAGAATAGATCGCGTGTGGTAGCTAAGTATACGAAAAAACAAGGCAGAATGTAAACCAACGGTTTTTAAAAGCGCACATTTCCAAAATATAGTACAAACTGTTTAGAATTGTGACTTGCACCAAAATTTGAAAATTTCTTATAAGAAAAAATCTGAAAATATGACTTTTATGCAATTTTGGAGGGCTGTAAATCCGGAACCCTATATAACTAAGAAAAATCATTAATACACGTAAAAATATATTACTGGAGCTTTAATTTTTATATCTTGCCGAGGAAAAATTTCTATAGGTGCTTAAATTACAGGTGTCTAAAAATAGCATATTTTCAATTTTTGAGCCCTAATAGGTCACAGGGGGTGATCCAAAAAAATTTTCTTAGAAAACTTACACTAATTCTAAAAATTCTTTATTGCCTCAAAATTTTAAGCCCCTATCTAAAAGTGTAACGGAGTTATGAATGTAGAAAAATCATGCAAAATTTGTTTTTCACATAACGGTAAATTTAAATACTAAATTTAAAAAATATATATATAATTCTGATATTGATTTACAAAGGTAAAAAAAATTCCTGGCGAATGGCGTTTTCAGATTTAAAAAATTTTAAGCGGAAGATGAAATATACGTAATTAAAAATAAGGCTTTTTCAAAGTATGAGGGGCTGTAGTCCCCTGAGGGATGGGGTTGCATGAAAAAGTTGTTCCACAAAATTAATTTTTTCATGAGACCTACCCATGGTTAAAATTTTTTTTTCTATCTTTAACGATGTTGAAGTTTTGTAAACAGACGGACGGACGAACGGACACAGTGAAACTAATAGGAACATTTTTTCAAAAATTATTTTGGAAATGTGCTACAAAACGATAACAGTATTATATGTTTAAAAAATGAAAAAAAAAAACTTATGGAGATTCCTAGATATGACAAGAGGAGAATTATTCCTAGGATTAGGGCAATAAACTTTAAAAGTGTTAAACTGTTATGTCAAATTTCTTTTTTAATATTTTTTTAAAATTGAAAAATGGAATACCTAACAAATAAAATTATAAAAAAACAAAAAATCTACAAGTAACAAATTAAGTTTTGCAAAATAATCTTATTGGAAAAGTTTTAATTACTTAAATTTAAATATTGTTAAAATTTCTAGGTTATGTGATTAGATTAAAAATTTAATTTTTAAATGAAAATTTTAATTAAAAGATTTTATTATTATAAAAAGAACTAAATAAAAAATTACACTTTTTCGGTTATTTAGTATCTTAAGATAGATACAAAACAATTCTATTAAGTACTAATTGCACTAGTTTTGAATAAAAGTTTATTACTTAAACTTTTTATTTCCGTTTTCTAGACTTTTAAATTTCAAACTGCATAAACCAATTTTCAAATAATTATCCGGAATTTTTAACATTGAAATAAAATATTCTTTCGACATTTTCTCTTAAGAATTTCGAAATGAAAATATTTTTCAATTAATTATTACAGAAGATTTTATAACGGTTTAAATTTTATTTAATACCGATTTATTATCAGATGAAGGTAACTAATAAAAGAAAAGCTTAATCTCTTGAAAAACTTTGCTAAAAAAACTGGGTTCTAGTAATTTTCATCCTATAGCCAGAAAGTTATATATATATGTATAAATATAACTATAATAAGTGTAAATAATACTTACATACAATGTTTTTTTAATTAAGTAATTTTATTTTTAAAATTTTAAAAATCATTTCAAACAGTGACATATTATTCATCGCTAAAGTACTCTATCGTTTTTCTTCACTAAAGATTTTATATGGTTATAATTTCTGAAAAATTCAAGAACCATCTTAAAACTTTTACAAAAAAAAAAATCCTGATTGGAAGATCCTATGATATATCTGAATTGTTTTTTAAGCATTTTACATCTTGTTTTGTTTCCTGTATTCTACAACTATTTTTTTAAACTGCAGCTTCAAGCCTATCCATTTAACTGATTCTCGTCCTTTTGATTTAATCTTGTAAATTGTTTTCCCCAATTTTGACGACAACACAACCGATATAATTTGTATTATGGATGCTTCTCTCCTCCAAATATTTTTCATTTTCTTATACAAATAAGTAAATGTTAAGATTCAAAACCATAAGTTAATAAATTTTCAATTTAAAAAATTCTTATACAACTCAATTTTATTATTTAATCATTCTTATGAGTGTTTCGTACCACTCATATTTTCTATTTGCAATAATTTGAATGATTTTTGATTTAATCTAGATTCTTTTTTTTTCCACATAACTATTTTAAATCCTTGCATATCACACATTTAAAAAAAAAAACAACTAAATAAAATTTATAATAAAACCTGTAATCAGAAATGTAATTCTATTACTTTTGGTTTTCATATTGATATATATATATATATATATATATAGATATAAATACATAATTAAGTATATGTATTATATATATATTTTTATATCACAGGATATACGGAAGTTAAAATCAATTATCCTGCAAACGATAGAGAAAAAAAAATAAATTTGACTTTAAAATAACTTTAATTTTCCGAAGGTATATGTCAGACTCAACAATTTCAGTTTGTTTTTTTTTTGTTTTTTTTTTTCTTTCATTTTCTTTTTATTTTCTTTTTTATGTTTTCATGTTTGAAACAGAATCGACTAAAGGATCATCATTTGACAGTATAAGATTTAATTTGATTTAATTGAAACAGGAGGACAAACAACAGGATATATATATAACAGAAAAAAAAAACAAAAGGATATATATAATATTATAGATGTATATGTATATATATTTGGTATAAAAATAATTAAATGAAAACAAAAAAAAAAAAAATAAAAAAAAACATGATTTTTTCATTAAATTTTTGAAAATAAAAAATAAACAAAAAATTTTTTATGTTTTTTATGTAAACGTTTATAATTTCCAAAAGGATATAAGCTAATTTTTACTTTCAACTTTTTAGCACTTTTTTTTTTTTTTTCTTTGTTAAATTAGTTTAATTTTTATAAACGCCGGAAAATACAAGATTTTTATTAGAATAAAATTGATACAAAAATCGATTAATATTATCGCAGAAAACATATATGTTAGCTCATATGTTAACCAAAAATTTTTTTATAACTGTAAAGGTTTAATAACTAGGACGGCTATTACACGAAGAAAAAAACAGCAAAAAAGTGAATATTGAAAAAAAGAAAACTAAAAACTTCTATAAGTAACACAGATGATTTTAAAACAGTTTAAAAAACTTGTTAGTAGAAAAAATTTTTTAAATTTCAAAATAATGATCAAATTACCGGATAAAAATCAAATAGAAATATAGAACTAATCATTTAAATCGTACATTATAAACTGAAAAATATAATTTTTATAGGTAAAGCAAAAAAGGATATACTTTACTTTAGGTACATTACCCTATTGCCTTGAAATTTTACATAACGGTAACTAGTAATAACACCTATATTTCATAGAACATGACTCTTGGCGTAAAGTTCACTTAAAGGTCAAATTGATTATTTTGAAATTTTCCTAACATTTTGTATCTATTATTTTAATTAAACCGTTATATTTTCGTCTGCGATAGTATACAGAATCCAATTTTTTACAACATTGTAGGACCTACTATTGTCTTTAATAAACATCTTGTTTCATCTTAATCAGTGCTATTAATACTGCAGTTCAAACGGAAAATTTTTGTATGTAAAAAAATTTTCTCTAGACTTTCTAGAAACCACTATACTTTATAAATTTTCAAAAACACTCTATATTATTTTTAAACTGTTAGAAAGGTTTCTTCACACTTTTTCCAACGGTATATAATAAGTATCGTACGACTTGATAAAAATAAAAAATGCAATTTCAAACTTTACATGCTTACAAATAACGGAAAATATCTCAAAAATTGTTAGATCTATAAAAACCATTGTAGTGCCGAAACATAGGTATGTAAACAACCCTTAAGATGAAATTCTTAAAAATTAGTACAGGTTGTCTCATTTCAGTGCAGAGTGCTTAAAATAAACAAAAATATATTTTTTTAATATGCAATTTTTTCAATATTTCATTTTAAAATTAAATATAACGGTACTTTTTTGGCAACAAATTTTTTTCCCGTCTTCCTCTTTCTAGGAAATGTAAAAATATAATTAGTAAGGACTTTAAAGTTGCTTACAAAATCTGAAATATCCTCCTTTTCCAGATTATTTGCTTGGAGGGATCCAGGAGGAATTTCTTGGTTCAAGATTAGAATATTATTTTTTTCCAGAATATTTATCTATATGTATACATATACAAAATTCTGAATTACAAGACCTTTCTAGTGTAAAAATAGTATAGGGTGTCATTGAAAATTTATAAAGTTCTTATAGTGGTTTCTAGAAAGTCTAGAGAACATTTTTTTTATACCAAAATGGAACAAAATGTTTATTAAAGACAATAGTAGGTCCCACAATGTTGTAAAAAATTGGATCCTGTATACTATCGTAGACGAAAATATAACGGTTTAAGTAAAATACTATAAAATGTAGGAAAATTTCAAAATAATTAATTTGATCTTTAAATGACCTTTGCGCCAAGAGTCATGTTCTATGAAATATAGGTGCCATTACCAGGTACCGTTTTTTAAAATTGCAAGGCAATCTGATAATGTACCTAAAGTAAAGTATTCCCGTATTATATCGTATAAGTATATATCGTACGTATCTCCAATTTAAAATATACACTTATATGTAACACTCTTGTACTTATTTTTTTTAGTTTATTCCTCGCCACACAAATGTGACAAGGAAATATAACCATTTTTTCCTTTCCAGACGCGGCTATAAATGTTGTAAAGGGAAATTATTCTTATGTCGTGTCTGGGATTTGAATCCACACTTCCTCAATGTTTACAGCGTATTTTATATGCTCTTATCCATTAGGCCACCGAGGACCCTTTAGAGTTTAGAGCTTTTTGCAATTTAACTTTAGAGAAAAATAGTATTTGCTTTTTTTTTTGCACCAACTTTAATTATAACAAAAAATCTACTCATTAATCCCTCATTCAACCATTTTGTGAACTTAGACCACAAAAACCCTGCATAGATTTTAATAAAGAAATAAATTGAAATAAAGTTTAACATTTGAATCTTTAACTTGTGAAGCTCATGAAACGCTTTGAAACAGATCGGACAAAACATATTTTCCTAAATATTTAGTTTCTAATGTATACGAGTAGAACTCAGATAAAGTTAAATAAATTCTTAGAAAAGCTTAAAATTAATGGAATTTTTTTTTTTTTAAACTAATAACAAAAAATAAATTAAAATTTTTAAATAAAAAAAGAGGCATTACTAAGTCAACTAAAAAATTATTTGTAAAAAATGTTTAGCTCAAAAATGTTTTGCGGCTAAATATTACGCAACAAACAAGGCAAAAAAAAAAATACAAAACAATATTTAGTAAATATTATTTTGTTATTTTTATATATAACGTTCAAAAGATAACAAAAGGCTTTATGATATATGCAAACATTCATAATATGTTGATATTTCCCTTCAGCATTTTCTTTTAAATTTCACCTTTTTTTGTTCTTTTCCACCCACCCTATCAGAAATTTTTCTTTTTTTTCTTTTTGTATGCAGGCAAATCATCATTTTTGTTTTTAACAATTTTTTTCTTTCAACATTATTTTAGAGTTTGAAAGAAAATGTTTAGATTAAAATTTAAAATAAAATGTACAAATGTACATTGGGTTAACCCCATTATTTTTATACATATACGTAGTAAACCTACAAAAATTATTTTTAAATTAAATTTGTTTCGCAAATAGATTTTTTTTTGTTTTTTTAATTTTCCAATATGATAACATGATATTTTTAATTGAAAAAGTGGATGACTATGTTTCAATTTTTCAATAAAAGCAATTTTAAAATTTATACTATAGGCTATAGATAAGTAACTGAAGATAAATAAGGCAATTATTTTTAAATGCTATTTTAACACTAGTAAAACACGAGTTTGGGGCGTTAACTGTCACCATTTTAAATGACTTATTATTGAAAAGTGTATTTAATAGAAAAATTTATTAAGGGGGAATTTAAATACGATTACTAAATCAGGTTTTTAATCATAATTTGTTTACTGAGGGGTTTGGTTTAAATAGACCCAATTATACTTTGTTTTTGAAATATAACTATAATGAAATATTAGGAAGGACTTTACAGGTGCTTACAAAATCAGTTTTTAGTATACGCTTTTCTCAGAATCTGTGTAACTATAGTTATAGGTATATGTATGTGCCAGATTTTAAATTTATAGGGATTTTATAGCTGATTGCAAAACTAGGGTTTCGAGTTTTCATAATTTCTTAAGTGATTAGGTTTGGATCAGTAGCCTTTACTACCTTTACTATTTTGTTGAAAAATTGTCAAATGAGTTTATTATGAGATCTTATATTTCACAAACAAATAGATAAGTATTACGATTACATAGAAACTTTTATTTTTTTTTAGCTTTAACAAAAAAATATTAACACTGGATTTTAAATATCGGGATTTTTAAATGGCAGGATTTTGAAAATCGGAATTTTGTGTATAATCAAATTTATAATATGAGCTTTATTCAAATTTTTATATTAAAATACAAAAACTTTTAAAAGTGTTCTAGATAATTTCACACAAATAAATTATATAGGAAAAGTCAAACCACGTGAACTATAATTGAAAGACTTAAACTAATTAAAACAAGGCATAATGTAAACCAACGATTTTTGAAAGCGCACATTTCCAAAAGATAATAGAAACTGTTTAGAATTGTGACTTGTACCAAAATTTGAAAATTTCATATAAGAAAAATGTGAAATTTTTTTGCAATTTTGAGGGGCTGTAATAGCAAATTTTCAATTTTTGAACCCTAATAGTTCTTAAACAGGGGGTGGTACAAAAATTTTTTCTGAGGAAACTAATACTAATTTAAAAACTTCTTTCTTGTCTCAAAATTTCAAATTCCTATATAAAAGCGTGTCGGAGCCAGAAAAATTTCATTCATGCAAAATTTGGTTATCACATAACGGTAAATTTAAATACTAAATTGAAAAAAAACTTGTATAATGTTGATATTGATTTATAAAGGTAAAATCCTATCGAATGGTGTTTTCAGATTGAAAAAATGTTAAGTAGAATATGCGATAAGTATACGCATTTAAAAATAGGGGTTTTTCAATTTTTGAGGGGCTGCAGCTCCGTAATGGATGGGGCTACATGAAAAAGTTGTTCTACAAAAGATGGACGGACAGAGTCAAAGTAATAGATTATAACCTAATTAAATTTACCTAAATACTATGAAAAATATTTGATACATTAAATTCAAATTTGAAAGATATAAAATTGACCAAACTAAAAAAGCTGAACAAACATATCATAATAATATTTACTGATTTATAATCTGGTAAAAAGTGATCTTAAAATTATGACTAATTATCGATCAAATCTCATATATTCTCCAATATTTTTATATTTTTCGGACTAAGTATATAATATATCCTTTCATTCCTTAACCAAAAGCAAAAGCATTCCTTCGTAGAGATCCTTAACCAAAAGCATGGATCACTTCAATATTTAATATTTCACATTTCAATATTTAAGAATCTACTTATTACTAATCCAAAATTTATTTTAAAGATGACACTTTAGATGGCACTTTAAGATCTTCAAAATTTTTTATTTATTATAGTTACAATTTCCTTTGTAACATAATACCAAACGAAAAATTGAATTAATAATGCATTGTCACATACTTTTAAAATCTTTTAAATAACTACAAAAATAAATAAAAAAAGGGAAAAACAAAATTTTATAATATAAAAGATCTATAGATAAAAGTTTCAAAATTGATTTGAAATTGTTTTCAAATAACACAAAATCAATCAAAATGAAAGAAAATTAAGAAATTAAAAAGAAAATATCATTTAAATTGTTTTTTCTTTGTAATTCTACTTGCTTTTGTAACTTTCCTTTTTGTAACATTGTAATTGTTTTAAAAATATATTTTCTGTCATACAGATATTTTATTTTAATCACTCTCTTTATACTTTTCTAAAGTAACTTAATTTGATTGCTTTTGACATAAATCATATGATATACAACTTGTAAGTATATTTTAGTACTTATAAAGTTAAAAAAAAAAAAATTTTAAATTTTTCTCTAAAAGAAAATTTTTATACAGGTTTTTCGCAAAAAAAAAAAAAAAAAAATAGCCTTCGACTATGTTTGGAGCTAAGTAAAAAACAAAATATATAACAGAAAAATATGATGATATCCTTTTTAAACATCTTTAAAAAAAAAACAAAAATAAAATATTTTCATTCTCTTAAACATTACATATAAGTATTATACATATGTATGTTTAAACGAAATTGGAACATCTGAATTGGTATATAAGTTTCAACTAAAGATAATATGTAATATATGAATCTTTTTCCATAATAGTTATATACAGCCACGATAAATAAATTATGTAGCTCTCAATCAAACAAAAAAATTAACTAGCTAAAAACGTTTTTATTCCCTTTATTCGAAAGACATGAGTTTATTTTTTATAACGAAGATAAAAATATGTAGATTCTATTCAGGGTGCAATAAAGTCTTAAGACAAAATTATTAAATTAAATAAAAAGTGAAATAAGTTCAAATGTTCAAATATAAGTAATCGAAATTACATATTTCATATTTAACTTGACGAATTTATTTCATTATGAAGAATTTGAAATCATCGGGGGTAAAAAAATAATGTTTCCATACAAAAGTATTAAATTTTTAGCGTTCTCTGTGAAAAATAGTATTAACTTTTGAGAAAATTTTGACCTTTTTATGAAAAAAAAATAGTTTTGAAGGAATGGTCGCTGCTGCGGTAGCAGAGGAAGCAGTTTCCATTCCTTCAAGGAAAGCGTGAAAAGGGTGGATGAAAACTGCGGGGCTGACCAGAATATGAAATATTGTTTGGAATCTGTTAAAAATATTCGGATTTTTCAGTCGGTTACAAAATCAAGATTATACGCCTTCCTAATTCTTAATCCCATAAACATATATACAACTCTCCAAATTTTTTTTTTTTTAAATAAAAGGTTTAGGATTGGAACTAAAATCTGCTTATAGATTTCTTTCCAATTAGAATGAGACATAAAACCTAACGTTTAATTACACAAATTAGACCTTATTTCTCAATTCAATTATAGATCTTATTGCTATAGGCTTTATTTCACGCCGTCGGATTCTACATTTTCAAGAATTAAACTTCCAAAATTAACTTATAAGAAACCTAAAACAAAAACTAAAATATTTATATTTGATTTAAAACCCATTATTTAGGACACATACGTTTACAGAAGATTATTTTAAATAATCCTTACAATTCCGTACTTCTTTAACACTATGATTTTTTTTCTAAGTATAAATGTTCTTCTTCTATACTACATTTTCTTTTTTTTGGTATATATTAATATCATAAAATAAAATAAACAAATACTTAAATATCATTTTCAAAATATAACCATTTGTTTCTAATATTGATCCAATGGTTTATTTCAATGTCGATATTTGATCAATGGCGATCAAATGGTTTTAAGCTATTAGTGAAAATAATTTACAGAATCTATACATAAAAGTCCCTATATTTTTATGGTAAAAAAAATTACGTTATAATATTTTCTATAGTAAGAAAATTTATAGATTTTTGTGATTATTATAAATATAAAATCTCGATAAGTACCTAGAATTCCTCTTAATCTTACTTAATTAAAAATTTCTGTTAAAAATATTTTGAAATCTTTTTTGTTTTTCTAAGCCTTTCAAACTTTAAAGTTAAAACGTTATAGACGATTTAAAAGATAAATTACTTAACTTTTTAAAATTATATTTTTGAAAAAATGTAAGATTTTCATAAACAACAGCATCAACAATGTTTCGATAATTATTCGTACACTTAAATAATTTGCAAAAATTCGAGAAATCAAATTTCTGCTTTTCACTCTTTAACATATCTTTACCATTCCTTTTCCTACTCCTGAGCTACTTTACAAAGCATCATATTACAATGGCTACGAGGGGGATTAAGTTCAGTGATTAAAAATGAAAACTAAAAATGACCACTCTTTTTACGAAAAAAACTTCTTAACTGACGGCGCAAAAAAAAAGCAAATAACATTTAGGCAGATCATCATTCATTATTATCAGCATTGAAATAAGCATTTTCATTCTTCATTGATAGAATAAAACACCTTTGAGCACTTTTTAAAAGTTTTAATTTTTTTCAAGATTTTTATACTTTAAGTATTTCAGAATATATAAATTCTGAACAGTCATATTTTGTCATCAGCTGATTCTTCAATTCTATTCTTATTTCAAAATGACACCAATTCACCTTTTATTTCATTTCTATATGCGAATTTTTTGTTATAGATTTCTCTAATGTAAATCTATATATTATAATATGTACACTGTACAGGAATTCTTATCCCAAAAACTTTATTTAGATACTTAAGTAATTTAATTAAATAAACACTTATTAGCCTATACGAGTTTTTTTTGTTTTTTGTGTCTAACAAGATTCTCTCTTTATAAATACACAATTGTTACATTTGAATCACTTCTAGCTCTTTTTTTTCTCCAATTTCTATCCAATTAGGCCCATATTTCGAATTATTAATAAAAAAAATTGTTTGATAATTTAAAAAAAAAAAGATAGTTATATTCTAAAAAATATTAAAATGCTAAACCCATTTTATTATGCAGAGTTGCTTTGAAATGCCTATACAATGAAATGGGCTTTACGAAATCTATAAGTGTATAAAAATTGCATAGGAATATTAATTTGGAGAGCCTCGGTGATCTAGTGGGTATAAAATATGCTGTGAACACCGAGGGAGTGTGGGTTCGAATCCCACACACCACAGACATCATAAAAGTTATTCACCCTTTACGACATTTACTGCCACGCGTCTGAAGAGGAAAGGCTGTGTAGTTTCCTGTCCACATTTATGTGGCTGAGAAATGCATTAAAAAAAAAATATATATTAGTTAATTTGAAAGAAATTCATTACTGTTTAAGTCCTTAAATATTATTTAACTATCTTTTTAGTTTTTTTTTTTCTTCAACTGTACTTTACATATTATATACATTACATAAACATTTATAATAATATATATTTACTTATATACTTAGTTACCAAATGTTTTAGTTCATATCACGGGCATAAATTTTTCTAATATAAGAAATGGGAAAAAAAAAAAATACGTGCTTTTTGACACATTTCCGAATCATACACTAACGATATTTATCTCTAAGATTATTCATTTATTTTTATTTTTGTTTTTTTTTTTATTATTTTTTCTTATATACATATTTAACATAGTACATCTAATCATATATATGTATATATAAATTTGTATTTAAACGTGTGATTTTATATATGAAATTAAACTATACATATTGTGCATATACTATAAACTACGTATTAACGTAAGTATATATATATATATATATATATATATATGAATAAAAACTTATTATATATAAAATTATTTATAATATATTACTAACACTAGACCTTTATATATCTTTTAAAATAATAACAAAAAGAAAGAAAGAAAAAAAATCCTATAAACAACATGAAAAGTATCAAAATAATGATAAAAATAACGAGTAAAAAAATCATAAGAATATACAAACACATAAAATTAAGGATAACCATAAGAATATAGTTAAGGATTCATTATTACAATAAAAAAAAAAAAACAAAAAAAAAAACATTGTTATCAAAATCTTTGTTACAAGAAGATTTTCTAGTCTTTTTTTTTTTTTTGGTTTTGATTTTTCTTTTTATTTCTTATAACAAACTTTAATTTTCCGCTCTCTTGGAAAATTGCTATAAACGTTTATTTTCTATTATCTTAAGTTCAGTAAAAATGAAAAAAAAAAAACAAAGAATAACATTTTTCTTAAGTTCAAAGTCACTTGTATATATATATATATTTATTTAGACAGGAGTTATGTAAGAAAACAAAAAAAACAAAAAGCAAGTTACATATTTTCATTTTGTTGTCCAGATTTTCCTAAAAATGTTCACATTGGCAAAATAACATAAAAATTTCTATATTGTTATATTTTGTTTTCTTTTTCTTTTCTTTTGTCACTGCATCTCCTCTATAAATTCTATATTATAACTTTTGAAGTATACTCATGTAACCAATAAATTGTTGATAATTCAATAAATTTGAAATTAAAGATTTTCTAAAATTTTTTATATATATAATATATATAAGTATGTATATATATATATATGTATACCTAAGTATACTTCAAAATAATTTTTTATCAATCCTTATTATTGTTATATTATTTTTATGATTAATACGATTTGTGTTCAATTGGAAAATTTATGCAATAGTGACAAAATAAAGAATTCTTTAAAAGGCTAAAAAAAAACTATAATAATTAGGTCAGTCTGCGTACTCAAAAACTTTACAAAAAATGTAAAACTTTATAAATTTGTAGCCCGAAAACTGTCTGCGTACCTACTAAGAGTGACTATTTGTCTGACTAAATTTTTGATCACGTGACACATTTCGCCTATAAAATTTTTATAACGTTTTAGCCAGAAAAATTTTATCGGGCTTATTTAAAATTTATAAAGTTTTTAAACGTCAAAAAAATATATTTTAACAGAATGAATTTCATTCTTACATTGAGTAAAGTTTATGCGTTTTTGTTTATAACATGTATTTAATACAAACAAATAATGTCTTAAAAAAAATTTTTAATTTTAAGAAGTATAGATCAATTGAACGATTTCGTATACAATTATTTAAATATGTAAATTTATAATATATAAAATTTGAAATAATAATATAATAACAATAATAATATAATATAATAATGATACTTCATAAAACTTTGACAGTTTGACCTTTGTAACTTTGTAATATTTAAGTTAATTTTGCTCTCAAAATGGAACTCTACTCTGGCAATTTTGAAACGAGTAAGAAACGAAACGCACTTTAGATGTTTAATGTTTTATTATTTAATGTTTAACTTATTTCCATCTCACTACTACTACTTTTTGATTCTTACTATCACTTCTGAATCACTAGCAAGCATTTCCATTAAAATTAATTCTTTTTCCATTTTTAATAATAAATAATTTATTTAACACAATGAATTTAAAAAAAAAAATCTGAAAAAAAAAACTTCTACCTTATTGTTGTAAATTGTAATTTCAACTAAACATTATATGTCAATTGCAAGTGTGAAGTGTCAACTATTACATTTTTAGTCAGTTTTCTGTCTGCGTACTTTTTCTTACAAATGAAAATAAAATGAGAAAAACGTGAAATTTTACTCTTTTCTCTCAAAAAAATTTAGTGAGAAAAGTACGCAGACAAACCTATTGAAGAATTTAGTTCCGCCCGTTGTCTTTAATTCAATAAATCAAATCTAAGTATATAAATTCCATTAAAACAGTCAAATAAAACTTAAACCATATTAGAAATCGACTGATTTAAGAGTTTTTTTTTCTTTTTATTTCCTTACCATTTCTATAACGAGCGTAGATCATCCACTAAGTCCATCCACATCCATTACTTATATTTGACTAAGGGACCTTCCGAACCGTCACACTAGCACTTTCCGAAAATACTTGATTATTAGAATTATTCTATTATTATTTTATTATATATTATAGTAGGATATTAATTATAAGATATAAATATATATTTATTTTTTATATTTATATTTTATATATTATATTAATTATATATTATAAGAAAAATCTATATTATTTTATTTTTATTATCTAATCTATATGACCTGGCAGGGGTTTGAATCCGTGACCTTTCGAATTGGCTGGATAATTTAAAGATGGTAACAGTTAATTATAGTTTCACGAGTAACCCAATCCAATTTGCCACATGTAATTCCTGAAGTCTTGAATAAATAAGGTAGAATGTAAACCAACGGTTTTTTAAAAGGGCACATTTTCAAAAAACAATAGAAACTGTGTAGAATTGTAACTTGCATTGTGAATTTGAAAATTTAAAAAATAAAATTTAAGAAATTTTTTGTAATAAGAAAATATGTGAAAATAACACTTTTCTGGAATTTTGAGGGGCTGTAAGTCCGGAATCCTGTATAACTAAGAAAAACTGTTAACACACGTAAAAATATATTACTGGAGCTTTCATTTGAATGTGTTGCCGAAGTAAAATGTGTACAGGTTTCTAAGTTACAGGTGTTCAAAAATAGCTAATTTTCAATTTTTGAGCCCTAATAGCTCATAAACAGGGGGTGGTCCAAAAAAAATTTCTAAGCAAACTTACACTAATTCGTTCTTTCTTGCTTCAAAATTTGAAGCCTCTATCTAAAAGCGTGCGGGATTTATGAGAGTAGAAAAATCATGCAAAATTTGGTTTTAACATAACGGTAAATTTAAATACTAAATTTAAAAAAATTGTATAATTTTGATATTAATTTAAAATGTTAATAAAAATACCTGTCGCATGACGTTCTCAAATTGAAAAAATCTTAAGCAGAACATAAGATATAAGCATTTAAAAATGTGGTTTTTTCAAAGTTTGAGGGGCTGAAGCTCCGTAATGGATGGGGCTACATGAAAAAGTTGTTCCACAAAATTATTTTTTTTATGAGGCATACCCATGGTTAAATTAATTAATTTTTTTTCTCTATCTTTAACGGTGTAGAAGTTTTGTAAACAGACAAACGGACGGACAGAGCGAAACTAATAAGCACATTTTTTCCAAAATTTTTTGGAAATGTGCTAAAAAGCAGATTTTTGTGTATTCGTCCTGATTTGTGAACGAGAAAATTTAATTTTTCCGTTCATTTAACATTTTTAAAATTTAAATATAATTTTTTACCTTGTGATTCCATCAAGAGAAAACTATTCTCCGCAAGGTATTTTAAATTTTCTAATGATCGAAATTTAATTTTATAGTAAATCGAAAATTAGTCAGGATAAAATTTAACTAAATTCAATTTAAATAATTAAATAAATATATGATTCTCTAAAATAAATTAAGATTAAAAGTTCCTTAAAAATTTGGAAAACTTTAAAAATACAAAACAAAGATATTTTACACCACCAATCATAAAATTTAGTCGGTGAAGGCATTGATTATTGAGAAAAATTTTCCTCACAATTAACGCATAATAGTTACATGTATCCTTATTCTATCTATTAATCGTTTTACTAACGAATAACTTTATAATATGTACATACTAATATAAAAGAAAATTGAATATAACGCTAAAAGTCTGCAGTACAAAGTTTATATCCTATTAATCAGGATATGATTCTATTTGTTAATGTTATAAATAAACGAGAAAGAGTGTAGAATATACTGTGTCAACTCTAAGATACTTTATTAATCAAACATAAACATAAAATATGCTACTTTCACTTTTTAAGATAAATATTTTAAAAATTATAATTAAGTACTGAGATATACACATTTATGTAAATTTCGGAATTGTATAGCAGCTCTGAACCTGTGGCATTAGACTAATACTTAATTTTGCAGAAGTTATTGGCATAAAACTTAACTTCTTTTAAAAAAAAAAAAATTTAAATACACAGCTTATATAGACATTGTCTTACGCTTATATAAAAAAAGAAGGTGTATGACAGAGACTGTTATCCGAAACTGTGACTAACAAAGTTTTGTAGCGGCCGTTAGCATAAAACTTGTATTGACAAAATTTCAGATACGTATATAGATTAATTAGAAACTGTGTTATGCTCATGCAAAGAAAGAAGTTGTATGGCAGCTACACGAATCCATGTTGTTCAATTTAAATAGCAAAACTGAAATTTTTACAAAAATGAATTGGTAAAAATTTTAGAATACCACCTCCTTTATTTTTTGAGTTACTTAACGTGCGGACGTATAGATGTGCCTACATTATAGCTAAATCAACTCAGAATTGAATTATGAGCAAGAAAATATATATGACGTATATACTTTACTAACTTTGGCTCTGATTTCGATAGTTATTTCATAAAAATTAAAATGAAAAATTTCATTTTAATAATTTTTTGCGATTTCGATAGTCGGGGAAAATGAAATGGAATTTAAAATTAAAATGATTTATATATTTTTTTTAAAACGGGCAACCCTTTTTTATTTTGAGATTTTAGCTATACAAAGAAAAGAAAAGCTAAGTAAAAAATTAAATGCTCGTAAATTATTAAATAATATTGTCTGCATAACGAGAACAATAAATACTGACTTCCTAATAAATACCTCGTGTTATTTTGGAGAAGGCTCCGTATCTTGGGAGCAAGAAGTCGAACCAATATGATTTAAAAAACGTCGTTTCCAATTGAAAAAAACTTAAAAAATTAAAAAAGTTCCGAAAAGTGGCTCCTTAGTTTTCGGCTTCTGTTTTTTGGGGCTGGCTGAAAAGTTTGAAATTTTTTTTTTTTTCTTTATTTTATTTAATAAGCAAGAGCTGTGTTTTTTTTATCCGGGTCAGTATCAAGGTTTGATTTATAACACGTAAAAACAACAATAACATAATCCATATAAGGTAAGTGTAGGTATAGTGGCGAGTTGCTAGTATAGTGGCGAATCTGTTGTTTTTTGCAAATAATAAGGAAATAACAAATATTTTTAAATATTAAATTTTTCCAAATAAAAGTAAGAATATTATGCCATGCTTATAAAAAATATTTACGTTCTGTCATAATTTTTTTAATATAAAAAAAATAGTGAATGTTTTTGCGCGGTTTTCAAATCTAGTTCTTCGCATTGTTTTCTAAAGAAAAAAGTTAAGGTGAGTTACTTAAGTTTTTGTTTATTTATATATGTTTAAAAAAAAGTAATTTCATAAGAAATGAATGATTTGAAATTAAAAAAGTGTATTTTAGTTAATTAAAATATTAAAAATAGAGTTTTTGTTATTTTAAATATGATTTGTTGGTATCACCACTATATAAACACATAAATTACTTCATGTGGGTTTAGTGGCGATACTCGCCACTAAATATGAAATTTAGAGATTTAGAGAGAATTAATTAAATAATTGAAATATTTGAAAAAAAAACTAAACAAAATATACAGAAAATTAACTAATTTTACTAAAAATATTGAATGGACATACTATATTTTTAGAAAAAATACTCTAATTATAAAATTAAAGTCGGAACATTCAAGCAAGATATTATGTCCACAATATATACAAATCGTTTTGACATCAAAGAAATAATTTTTATAATTTTTCTTTATTTCAAAAACAGTAATTAAATTTAAAATAGTTAAATAAAACAATATTAATTTAACTGAAAAACTATTAATTTTTAAAAAAATATTATCCACATTTTAAATATTTATATATAAAATTATAAAATTATTGTATGTCCAGTAAAGAAACGTATCAAAATATCTCAGAAAAATAATAAAAAAAAATGAGAATAATTTGATTGCACTTAAAGTTCCTATTACTAAGTAAATGAATTCGATTTTTATTTTGTGTTTCCAACTTTCGTTTCAGTTAATTTATTTTGAATTTTTATATTAATCATATAAGTAATACATGTAGTAATACATAATAAATACATGAGTAATAATAAAAAATTATATAAAAATTAATTTTTCCATTTATTGAAGCTTTATTCTTTTTTGAAAATGTAATTTTTTTCATTATTTAAGTACTATTAAAAAAAACTTTTTATCGCCATTAAACCAGCATTTTTTATATGTCCACTAAACAAACAAATTTTTTTTTTGTATCGCCACTAAACCAGCATTGGACATTAACGTTTAAAAATTAAATTAAAACAAAACTATTTGAGAATTAATACAAAATAAAACAAAAATGTATTTAAAATATCTATATTTATTATTTAAAAAATTAAAAAATGGAAAAAAAAAAAATATCTCATATTTTATAGCTTATCAAAGTCTTCGTAAAAAATTATACTTTTAATTCACAAAATAATTGGTTTTCTTGCAAACTATGCTATCGCATGCATAGTCATAGATTGCTTATAAAAATGCATAAGTATATGCATACATAAATATAAATAAAATACTTCATAGTTTTTTTGCTAAATGCATTTTTACAAGCACTCATTTAACAATTTCAAAATGAGAAAATTTGACATTTTAAATTAGTATATCCATAAAAAACGATTATCAAAAACAGTTTCTTTTCATTTTTTATGACTATCAAAATCAAAAATTTTGTTTTTCATAAAATATGAAAGTGATATGACTATATCGAAATAAGGGACTTTATCAATCTCGTCTTTATCAATTAAAGGTGTAACAAACGTAATGACAAATTTATTATACTCTTGAACTATGTTCATATAGCTTTAAAACTTATACATGATAAATAACTAAAAAAAAAAAAATTTTTAAACAGAAATAAAGTGAAATCAATTTTCCAATTTTATCAAACATCATATAATGGTTTTATTTTTTCAGTTTTTTCAAAAAAAAAAAACTTCCTTTAAAAAACTTTTTAATGAATTTATGGATTATAATTTCCTTTTTGAAATTCTTTTGTTATTTAAATTTGTTGTTTACATAAATTTCATAAATTTTCAAACAAAAATAATGAATAACTTCATAACTATTGTTTAACAGCTAAACTATACAAAATATACAAATTACATACTATCAATTAAAAAATAAAATTCAAAAATACCAATTGAATTTGGTTTTTTTCTTTTTTTTTTTTTTTTTTTTTTTTTTGTCAAAAAGGAAAAATAACATTTTGTAGAGGAAACTTGTAAACAATTGAAAGAAAAAAATACAAAGCATATCAATATAATAAATAAAAAAAACTGATCACTAAATTTGAATTAAAATAAAGAAAATGAATTTATTGCAGTACGATTTTTATATTGTACATACATATATATGATATAGTATTAATTTATTATAGTACAAACATTTAATTTAAAAAGCAAAAATGAACTTTTTATGTTATATGTTTTTCATCCATTCATTCATATTTAAATTCTCCGACTTTAACTGTTAAACTCTTGAAATTTGTAATATTAAAAAAATCAAAAGGAAATTTGATCCTAAGTAAATTTATACGTACACGTACTGTAAGTTAAATAAGTTTGGGCTAGTTATGTAGATTTCGCCCAAAAATTAACAATTATTGTTGAATTTATCTTTTTAATTTTTTTGGTTATTTGATTTTTAACAGCTTTTTATTATAACTTACTATGGTGGATTGCATGTTGGAATCTAGAAAAACTAGAAAATCTAGAAATTTGCTTGACAAACTTTGGTTACATTTTTTTATAATTATTACACAGGAGATTAATTAGAACACAGGAGAAAATAATGAAATTTATGAAATTAAAAAATTAACTTTTGTATATATATTATACAAATAGATATATATACAATAAAATATGTATAATCACAGACCAAATAAACTATACATACAATCAATTTCATATAAAAATTTTTAGTTTTTTTTTTTGAGCCAAACTAAGCAGTTTATGGAGCGAGACCAAGTATTTTGGAATATTTAAATTACAAAAATAGAAAATACAAAAGAATGTTTTATAAATTTTTATTTTTGCTATATAAATATTTTAAAATACTTAGTCTTAGTCTGGCTCCAAAAAAATGTTCATGCTGGCTCCTTAAAAAAATTTAAAATTTTTATTTGAAATTGTTCGTCTGTGGTATAATTGAAAATTATAAATTCAAACGAATATGACTAAAAGACCAATAACTTAAATATTATCTACTGTTCTAAATAAGATACTTATATGGTTAATATCTTATTAAATTTCTTTTTGTTTTTTTTTTTTTGAAACATTATAAAATAAGGCTGAAAATATCAAAAAGAAAAAATAATCTCATTTTTCATTTTATATCGTTTATATTTTCTTATATATACATACATATGTATTATATACATACTTATACACATATGTGTAAAAATGGTAAGATCCTATTCAAAACAATCTAACATAAGAGCTTTAGTATGCATTTATAATATGAAATATTTTGACTCTAAGATTTGTAAAGACAATCATAAAAGGAAATATATATATCTAAGAATGAATAGGAGACATTTTAAGGTACTTAATACAAAATTTCAAAATTTTGAATATTGCAGATGGATTAAAATAATTAAATATACTTTAATACTTATTTAAAAAGAATGTTTGTATTAAAAAAAAAATCAACTCTTAAGGTGTTGGTTAGGAACATTTTTAAAAAAAAAATTCAAATCATTAAATCATAAACAAATCACTATTTAATCTAAATCATCATAAATAAATTTAAGCTATCACCAATGAATAATACATTTTGTTCGTTTTTTACTTTATTCGTTGTATGTAGTATGTATACATTCTAATAAAAACGTTAATTAAATTGCAGGTTTTACTATACATTTAGTCTATAGGTTGTAAGGTTATAGTGGTATATTTTTCTTTGCTTTTTCATATTGCTTGTATATTTATTTAGTGTGTGTTTGTTAGAATTCAACAAATGAAATTTTATACATACATATATACAAATTTAACTAAATTTAAATTATAACTTTGTATCGTTATAGGTACTAATCAATATTAATTTAATATTCAATAAACGTACAGATTATTTATATTGTTTAAGATATTTATTTCTTTTTTAATGCTTGAAAATTAAACAATGAAAATTCAACAATAACGTAGGTATGTATATTCATTTGTACTATTTTATTTCTAATTTTAAATTCTAATGTTTATCACACTCACACATAATCAATTCAATACCTTTATTGTGTTAGCAGCGAACCTATATGAATTATGGAATGCATTTTATAATTTATGTATAAATGTGTAATGCATAGGTATATCAAATGCCATAAAAGTATTTCTGAGTGTTTTTTTTTCAATTGTGGTAGCCAATATTTTTTTGTATTTTGTTCTTTCTAGTAGAAAAATAGTAGAAAAAAATTTACTCAGAAATAAATGTCTGTATAGTTAATATAGTCTGTAGGTATATAATAAATTGTATGAAACAATATTGGCAATCCTATTAAAACAATTTAAAGCTTTACGCAACAATAAAAAATGAAACTAGGTACAAACAAAATTTAAAATCAGAAAATATAAAAACAATTTTTTTTTATTTCATTTTTCAATTTTCTCTATTTGCATTTGGTAGATTCGCATCACAAGTCTCCACTCTCCACTCACCTCACCAATATTTTTTTTTTTTCATTATTTCATTTCTCTATTCTGAAAAACGAAACGCAGTCTACTTAACTTTGCTGTTTGCACTTTGCAGCAAAAAAAAAAAAAAATTACCGTTTGAAACAAGAAAAAAAAAAATTAAATGCTTCTATATACCTTCTACGTACCTACATACGTATTTTACTACAAACATACATACATACAAGCATACATGTTATTATACAATATAAAAAGAAGTTTTTATTTATGAATATTAAAAATGTATTTTTCAAAAAATATTTTTTTTTTACATTATGAATAAAACAATGTTTTATATTTTATGTATATTTTACACCTAATTTCCAATTCCATACATATTATGTAAGTTAACTTTAAACAACATATGTACATATGTATGATATGTATGTGTATGAATGTTCCATGCACCGCATAGATATTTTATTATTATGAATGTTATCTATATGTACTTACTATTTAGTGCAAACAATATTCGCTTCTAGGAATACATATGTAATAATGTATGTATGAATGTATTAAATTAAGTTTATTATTTAAGAATTTAGTTTAGTTAATTTTTAAATTTAAATGGTACATATTTATTTATTTTTTAAAATAAAAATTTAGACATATACATATGTTATATAATAAATTTAATAAATAAAATAAATATAATAATAAAATAATCACTTACCTACAATTTAACTTAGAAGAACAGCACCGAAGTATTATTACACACATACATACATATCTTGCGTATTAAAAAAAAAAAAAGGATTGCCATCAGATTTTAAAGTCCAATTTATAAAAATACATAGATTTTTGACAAAGCTATTAAACAAAACCATTTTAAACCTTTTTTTAAACACATACATACCTATACAGAAACAAATATAACACTTATTTTCTATTGACTTTTTTTTTTCTTTTAACTTTTCACTTAATTTTCTTTTTTAATTTGCTTTTATTTTTTTATTTATTTTTTTTTTATTTTAATTTAAAATTAAAGATTAAAAACCAACTAGGTATATATAAATACCAAATTGAATAAAATATTAAAAGAACTTAATATTACACAATATAATTTATAAACTAAAACACTTATTTATACAAATAAAATTGGTACCTATATACATATTAATGTATGTATGGATATAAATTTTCACAAAACATATATTGTCCGTCTAAATATAATCGCGACATTCGGTAATCCAAATTCCCATAATATATTGAACAAATATGGATGTAGCAATATATTAATTATGGCTTAATTAGATATTCCTTTGAAAATTATGTACCTACATATGACAAATATATTTAAATTTTAAATAATTTGATAAAAAATAAAAATATGTAGATAAGTATCTACTTACATATTTAAATTAAAAAAAAAATTTTACTTATTTTATTTTATAGAATAAATTTTTATAAGACATAATTTAAAAGGTAGCCATTTTGTTTTGAATTCACTTAGACGCCTAAAATTTTTTTTATTTTAAGCAAATATTTTTATAATTTAATTTAGTTTTATAGTTAGTTATTTATTAGTTTTTTAATACAACAAATATTTAAATATTTATATTTTATTATTTTTACTAATTAAGAAAAAAAATGTTCTATTAATCGATCGATAATTACATTATTTTCCTATTGACCATTACTATTTCACCGCCGACTACCGAGTACCGAGTTAGCTTCAGTTTAATACTAACAAACAGCTAACTGTTTTGCAGTTTTCTTATATTATCTGTTTTATTTTTTCCTTGTTTTATTTTCTATTAGTTTCACCCATCATCATTTTCCTGACTAAATCCTAAAATGGAGGAGGAACGACGTGCAAACATATGTATATGTCTGCATGTAATATATTTATGTACATATTTTTCTTATTCAAAAAAATAATTGTGTTTCATATTAATAGAAAAATAGATTTAAAATTTAAATATTTTAATATATGTACATCTAAATACATATAAGTAATTTAATAATAACACTAACAATTAATACTAATTTTATTTTTTACTATAAAAAAATTTTTTTTTTTTAAACGCTTAACATTTTTTTACCATTTTTACTTTCTTAGTTTCTTCAATTTTTTTTTTTTTTTAATTTTTCAATTTCCAAAGGAAACAGCGAAATGAACAAAGGCGCATACATATGCATTTTTGCAGAAAAACAAAAAGAATAGAACATCGCTAGAAAAGAACAAAATCGGATCCATAAAAAGCGCTTAACATTTTCTGGTAGAATTTTATTCTGTAATTTCTTGCATTTTTTTTTTTTTTTTTTTTCATTTTCTATTTCCATATAACGAAACAACGAAACAGTGAAACGCGCAAAGGCATTAATAATATAAATTACATAACGCATTTTTTGCAGCAAAATAAAAAAAATAGAACATCTCATATTCTTATCTAGTCAATAGTCATCTCTAATAAAAAAAAAACAAAAAAATCATAAAAAAAACTGATTTACATACTTTAAAAGGAAAAAACAAAAGAAGTACTAGCTAAGCAATACCATAGTCCATACTCCATAGTCCATAAATATGAAATATCAATCCTTTTAATTTATCATTTTGCAGTACTTTTATTTCATTCAATAAAGTACTAAAAAAAAATCCATAATATATACATACATACATATTATGCATTTATTAATGTTGTTCATTATTATTTTTATATATTAACTGTTTAGTAAGGTAAAGGTGCACAATCCACACTTCCTATCGGCCGTATATACTATATAGCATATAGTAAAGTTAACTCTAAACTTTTATTGTACTCTTTTTAAATTAAATACATACATTGTTGAAAACGGATAAGCGAACATCAACCAGGCAAATAAAACTTGTGCAGTTATGAGATATTTGCAATTATCGTATTTGCAAAAAAAGTAAGTGCACATACATTACTTACGTGTAAGTGCACATATTCGCATTTACGAGTAATGGCGTATATTTAGAAAATTTATAGATACACAAATATGTGTATGTACCTACCTACTGTGACTTGTTTGTGCGCTTCAAAAATATGTAAACACCTATTTTTTTTTTTTTGTTAATTCAATGTTTAATTGACTTCACCTTTTTCTTTTTGTACACTTAAAAAATTTATCAAGACTATTTAAATTGTGATGGAACTTTCTCAATTTAGGAAAAAAAAAGTACTTCAATAATAATTGCAAGATTTGCACTTATCCGTTACTAAATCAATAAGGGTATTCACGAGTTGGTGCAAAGTGGTCTTGCACAAGTGCAAAATTTTGCACCGTAGCATATTTCAATTTTTTGACAGTTAAAGTGCACAATTTGTTATTGTTTTCATGTATAAAAAAGTGCAAAATTTTGCAAGACTATGCAAGACCTAAACCCTATTGCATATTTGTGCAACACCATTGCAAAGTTTGTTTATATAGTTTTTGTAAGCGCTATATTAGATAAAAATTTAAAAAATGCCTAAAAAAATTGGAAAAAAAATTATTTCTGATTATTTATTAAGTCAAGCATATGAAGATAAACAAATATCTGAAATTTTTGGTAAGCATATTAAATTTTTATGTAAACACAACAAGCACATCAACGATATTTGACAGTTCAATAAAAATTCATGCTAGGGTTGTTCACGAATTGATGCAAATATGTGCTAGGGTGCAAAAAAAATTTGCAATTCTGTACAGTTATTAGAAATTTGCATTCCTAAGTTTTTTAGTTAACCAAACAAATTTGTTTGATGATTATTAAAAATGGCATGGAGGTAAGAAATAGATTGCACTTAGGTGATTTTTGAACTTATCCGTTTTGCAGTTATCATGTACATATGTATGTATGTAGATATTATGTATCTTAATGTGCTTTTCATATTCAATTTTTATAAAGAAATAACTCGTAATATTATTAAATTATTTTTATTACGAAATTTAATTTATTAGACATTTTTTTTTTCTGTTTAAATAAAATATTTAATCTTAAATTAGTTTTATTTACATATATAATGTACATATATATGTACGTACACAGATATATATCATTTTTTCGTAGTTTCTGAAATAAAATAAAAGTACCGCAAAATGAAAAATTATTAATATTGGATTAAAGATTAAAGATTCATATTATTTTGATATTTATGTGTTGTTTAGCTGGTATTTTTTTTTTGTTTATTTTGTTTTTTCTTAAATCAGTTTTGTTTATGGATTTTTTGCAGATTGTACTTTATTTTTTTTTTTCCTAGTGATGAGATGTTGTAATCTTTTTGCTTTGTAGCAAAAAATGCGTTATATCATAAAGAAACTATACTATAGTATAGTTTCTTTATGGTTATATTGTATGGCTTTTTGCTTTTTGTTGTTTTCTTGTTATATGGATTATGCAAATAGAAAATATACTTTAGATATACTTTTTTACTTTAGGTACATTGTTCACTTTAAGTACCATCTGTACACTTTAGGTACCACAAATGTAGGTGTTACGGTTCTTTAAGTAATTTTCTCCCATAAATTTTTAAAGGGCTTTTTGAAGTCCTTTGTGTCCTTATCGCTTAGTTAGATCCATATAGCGTTTCATCAGTTGATCTAAAGTATCTCTCAGAAAAAGTTTGAAAAAAATCGGAAAATGTACCTAAAGTAAAGTATACCCAAACAAAATCATTTATAAAATAAAAAGTAAAATTAGTATTTATTGTTACTGTTATTAAATTAATATGTACATGAATTTATATACATATATATGTACATACATATTTATTAATTTTTCTCAAATTAAAATAATTAAAATGGATTTTATGTACATATATAGTTATGTAGGTAGGAACTGGAATCTGGATATGTATTTAAATTAAAAATCTATTTTTGTATAACAATATGAAACACAATTATTTTTTTTTTGAATAAAAATCCCTTCCATGGACCATGATCCATACAAACATATACATCCATAAATACATGTCCATCTATACAAGATATATACATATGTACCCCCTTCTTTACCTATTTATTCGATTTGTGAACTTAGAATGGAAGGAAAATAATGATGAAACCAATTGAAAATAAAACAAGGAAAAAATAAAACAGAAAAAAATAATAAATCTGCAAAACAGTTCGCTGTTTGTTAGTAATTAAATTAGTATTAATCTATTAACGGAAGTTGGTCGTTGGGTGGTGTGGTGGAGTGGAGTTAATTAATGGTCAATTCAAAAATATACGATGGAATTACATAATGATCGAAAAATAAAATTTCCTTTTTTTTTTCTAAATAGTAAAATTTAAATATTTAAGTATTTGTTATTAAATGTTAAACTAATAAATAACTTTAAAACAAAATTAAATTATAAAAATATTTGCTTAAAATAGAAAAATTTTTTATGAGTAAAGTGAATTCAAAATGGCTACCTTTCAAATTATGTCCTAAAAACTTATTTTTTTTTTTAAATAAGTAAAGTTTTTTCTTGTTTTTACAAATTTTTATTTTTTTATCAAATTATTAAAAATTTAAATACATATGTACATACATATGTACATAGTTTTAAAAGTAATAATTGAGCTATATTTAATATAATATGTAATGCTATATTGAACTCTTTGGATTACCGAATGTCGCGATTAAATTTAGGCGGACAATGTATGTATTGGGAAAATTTATATAGCTATATGTACATAATGTACCTATATATTTTGTATAAATAAGTGCGTTAATTTATAATTATATTGTGTAATGTTTAGTTTTTTTAATATTCTATTTAATTTAGTATTTAGTTGGTTTTTAATCTTTAATTTTAAATTAAAATAATAGAAGTGTAAGGTTAAAAAAAAAAAAATTATTAAAAAAAATAAAAGCAGAGTAAAAAAGAAAATTAAGTGAAAAGTTAAAAGAAAAAAAAAATGCATGTATTAAAAATAGTGAAAATTAAAGTTTTTTTAAAAATAAATAAAAGTTAAAATATATGTATGTATGTATAGGTATATAAAAATAAAATTGTGTAAAATGTTTTTGTAAAAATAAAAATGTGTAATAGTTTCGTCAAAATAAATAGCTTGTTTTTTTAATAATTACATATTATGTAAATTAGACTATAAAATCTGATGGCAAGTGGCAACCCTATTTATAATACGCAAGATAAGTATGTTTTCTTAGGTACCTGTTCTTCCAAAATAAAATGTAGGTAAGTGGTTATTTTATTATTATTATATTTATTTCCTATTAAATTTATTACATAGATATATAAATTTTTAATCTAAAAAAATAAATAAATTGATACAACGATACAACTCAACTACAAACCAAAGACTTCGCCCACAAAAATCAAAATTTTTTGATATTTATCCAACCAATTTTCCAACCATCAAAATGATTTTATAACTTGCCCATACACGATACAACTTATCAATTCCGCGGACTTGTTCTAAAATCTGGTCCGCCGTGTATAGGCAGCATAAAATGTAAAACATTTGTTTTATTGAAAAAGTTAAAAAAAAAATTATTTTTTAAAACATTACATTTTTAATATTCACACATAGTTATAATATTGTACATACATATACATATGTATGTACATAAAAAATTTCTTAAAGTTTTGATTTTGTTGGGATGGGATTATAATAATATGTATGCTTGTATATGCGTAATAACCGATTAATTTTACCGATTTATTTTAACAATTTACCGATTAAGAGCAACAAACACGAAATGAATACCCACGCCAGGCTCAGGCCACTACCAAGATTTCTTTAGCAAAAAAAATTTTTTTTTAATTTTGATTTTCTTATTTTACCTTTCCTTTCTTTAGATGTTAGATCTAGATTAGATGCACATACATACATATGTATGTATGTAGTTAAGTGAGTCGGATATTTTAAATCAAAAATAATTTCACATTTACATTAAGTAAGTATTGTAGAGATTTTTATTGTATTTTTCAATAAGACTTAATCGATAAGGATTTTAGTTTATGAATTAAGATGCATTCACATTAAAAATATTATGTAATATGCTATATATGCACTTGTATTATGTACATATATATATATACTTAGATAGAATAATCAAATTTTATATACCTATATATGTAGGTAAATATGCATAATATTTAAATTAAAAAATAAAATTATATACCTACCTCCATAATATGTGAAATTTTTATTTATATTAGATTAAAGTTCTTTTTAAGTTTTTTTTTTTTTAAATTTTAGATACGCTCCCGAAACTGTTCTCTATTTTTTCCTTTCATTTTTGTTTCGTTTCTTAACCCTGTTTTATAATATAATAACTGCTTTACTACATTTAAATTATGGTATGCTAATTGCATTGCATTACAGTTTATAATATAGAAAATGATTTGATGAGGTATTAAAGAAATTTGTTCCAATATAAAATACCTAATTGAATGAAAAAAAACTAGGTAAGTATATTTATAAAATTTAACATTTAAAGAACAAGCATTAATTAACATTTAAATTTTTCAATTTCATATATGTAGGTTTGTATGTACAAAAATATTTTTTTTTTTTTTGGTTTTTCCTGTAAAATATGCAATTACAACAGCAAAATATTATAATGTTTGCGTTTCTTTTACACGAAAATAGCAGTTGAGAGTAGATGGGAGTAGTTGGTAAATAGAACGCTAACTTAACATAATCGTATTTACTCCTATATACTCTTTCTCAAAGATTGGTGTAGTCAGGAGTAGTTGAGAGTAGAAAAGAGTAGTTTACTCTGTAAAAGGAACGCAAACAATGAAATTAAGACCATTTCTTAAAGGTACGAAGATAAGTAAAATCGAGTGGGAACTGTGTATGTATATGGTCGTAAAATTTGAAAATACATTATAAATTATACTACACTACTACTATAAAAATGATATCATGTATGTTTTCATTGACATAAGTTATTACGATTTTAAAAGATTGAGTAAATTTTCTTGAAAATAGAAAAACTACAGAAGTTTTCTTTAGGTTAAAAAAATGTGCTATGTATGTTCTATATCACTATATCAGTCTTGTAACTTGTTATTATTAAAGAGTATATTAATTAAAAATGTATAACTTTTAAAAGTGGAGTTAATTACCTTGATTTTTGTAAAAATTTTTTCAATTTTTTTTATAATTATATAGTACTTATAAACATTTTATGTTTCTAATACTAGGAGATACTGATTTTTTAAACAATATGGTAGTATAATTTTTTAACGTTTTTTCATTAAAAAAATTTAAAATATGTATCGCTTGATGTTAAGTCTTTCAAGAATAAAGACCTTATTTAACAACTACATTCATGATGAAGAACTCCTTAATATACATGCTACAAATTAAAAAAAATAAAACAAATACAGTTTAAACGACCCATAAATTTTATGTTTGTTTATTTATTTATTTTTTTTTTTTTTTAAGAACAAGCAAGGTGAGTTTTTGGGTGTTTTTTTTTTTTTATTTTTATAAATTTAAGCTTTATTTTAACTTTTTGTTTAAAAAAAAAAAATTATATTTTTACATCACTATTCACTAAAACAAAACTCAAAAAAAAAAACTGTTTTATACTACGTATACGTATGCGTATATGAATATGGAGGGGGGAATGCGGAATTCTTTAAGGGGATTCTTTTGTTATTATTTAAATTTTTGTGTTAAATTTTGTGTTGTTTGCACAACAAACAAAGAAAAAAATAATAAAAACAGAAATAATAAATTATATGTCAGTTCTTAAGTACATACATACATATATACATAGTACATACATGCTTTTGTACTTTAAAGTCTAAAAGCATAAACTTCCAAAAACAAAAATTGAAGATTTAAAAAGAGCACAACAATATTTTGTTTCTTTTTTTTTATCTTTTAAAGGAAAAAAAATATATGTATATATAATTTTGTGGTAAAATTGTAAAAATTTAAGAATACAATATATACTTGTACATACATACATATTCATATATTAATTATTATAGGTAGGTATGTAAAATAAAATAAAAACTCGCAGTTATCCAAATTTCGATTTAGAATGATAGTTTAGATTTATATTTACCTACACTTTTAACACTTAGATTTTCATATACATATATTTACATACATATCCTAACCTTATATATTATAGGTACCTATAACCATTTAAATAAAGATGTCCACATAAGTAGTTCCCATGTAAATTATAATAAACAAAATAACATTTTTAGTGAAATACAAATGTAATTAAAACTTAAGAACTGAGAATAAATAAAATTTTATCATTATTGGATATTTAAATCTAATTTAGAACTTTAATTTTTGATTGATCTTTAGAAAATATACAAATAAATACATATGTATGTATGTATGTACATAGGTATTTTATTTTAACCTTTAAGATGATGACCCAATACTCGCGTCGCTTTCAGCGTCGCTTGGACATTTAAGTAGAATACATTTATTTAAATGGAACTTGACCAAATAGAAAAGCGACGCTACAGTAGAGCAACTTTCTACTTTTATTCGCGTTGACAATCATTTTTTTTGTTTTTTTTTTTTTATTTTATATTGGTTGTTGGTCATAAAGCGACACTAGAATTTGGTCTTTATTTTATTTAGAACGCGACACTAGAAGCCACGTGAGCATTGGGTCCTCACCTTTAATATTCAGCTTCAATTTATTTAAAAAAAAATCACATTATTTTTCTAGCTTTGATTCTAAAATAAACTACCTATCTACTTCCATTAAAACATAGATACATACATACATATGTATAAAGAAATGCATATGAAATTTATATGAACAGACAAATTCATATTAGTGTTTTATGTTATATTTAAGTTTGCAAAAATTGAATTAAAAATCTTAAATTGCTATTAAAATAAAATAATGATTAATTTAGTCATAATTTTTTTTTTGTTTGCAATATTCATTAAAATTAAATTTAACCCAGATTTTGTAAATCTCCGTAAATCGTAAATATAATATTTAGCTTAATTTTTAATGGACGTATGTATGTACATATCTACATATGTATTATGTATTTATCAAACCGCTAGTTAAATAACCGCTAAAAAATGTTCTAATTTTTTGTTGAAACGAAACAAACAAAAATAAAAACAAAATTCTGCAAAATAATTCTGCAAAATAGTTCTGCTGTATTAGACATTGTGGCGTCGTAACTAACAAATGCATATGTATTTTAATCGGTGTATTGTATATTGTAGGGTTAAAATGTTTTATAGGTATAAAACATATGCGCGAATGTACATATGTAAATTGTAAAGCATTTTAATTTTTAAATTTATAATTTAAGATTTTCAATATACCTACCTACATAATTAATGTTCAGTCAGTAAATTACTAATTAGTACTTATTAGTTATTAATTATAATAAAATTAAAAAAAATTCAATAATACTTATGTATGTATGTATTAAGTATGTATGTACTTAATTTTAAACAATAAAATGACGTTTTATTATGTACATATGTATGTGTGTACCTACATATTATGTGGTACGTTTTGGTAACATTTCCGAAGGGAATTGATATAAAAAATAATTTTATAATTAAATTTGTTAAGAAAATAATTAAAAAAAAGTGTAAAAATATTTAATTGTAGATATCAATAATAAATTTACAATTTAATTTTATATACATATGTATATGTCAAAATTATTACTTAACATTAATTTAATTATTATGTTATATTGTGTTTATTTTTTTTTTTATTTATTTATTGACTCTTTTATATTTATTTTTTACATAGGTAATAAATATAGTATTACATCTTTTTACTTTATATATGTATATACATATTTAGGTATACATACATATATATTTTTTTTTTCACATTTTTTACTTCAGCAAGGGAAAAAGCCAAGTGAAATACAATTGTTTGGCGTAATACAGTTTTCTCGAGCTTAATTTTGACTCATCTTCCAAGACTCATCAGTTTTTGGACTGACTCATCTGACAAATCATATGAAGGGCATTAACGATTCAGTTGTTAAACTACTCGTGATAGTAATCCATTCGGCGTAAAAAACTCTTTAATCTTTTCAAATATCAATTTACAATTATATAATAAAATACATAACATTACAATAATATAAAATTGACATTAAAAATGTTGAAGGTAAAATCACATAGCTGTCGTTCAGTAGCTCTGGTATATCCACCAAACACCATGTTGATATTAGGTGATAATAATAAGATCCTCATTTTTTAATGCATCTAATTAAAATTGACAAATATCCTAAAACAAATATACGCAATTAGTAAATTTATAAGAGAAATCGAAAAATTACAATCTAATTAAAAGAAGTGGATTTTATAGAACCACGCTAATTCTACTTAATTCGATGATTTATGTTACTAAATAACGGTTATTAGTTAATTAATTAAAATTAAAAATAAATTAAAATTAACATAAAATTATTAAATTTAATTTTTAAAAAAAAAAAAAAAATGTGTGAAAAGCTCATACAGGATTAAATCCCGTTAGAGTGTACAGGTAAATTTTTTTTGCATTAAAATTCTAAATTCGTAAGTATAAATGGATGATTTAACTAAATACTGCGCCATACTTAAATAATAAATTTAAATTTAGATATCATTATGCTCTTAGAGTTTCACTCAAATATTTATAGTAATTTAAATTTTGTACTTAATAGTACTTATTAAGTACTTATAGGTACTTTTAAAAGTAGTTATTAATACGTCGCCAATCGGATAGCTTATTTTCTTATAGTTTTAAAAGTTTTATTTTTTTTAATGATATTGTGGTGTACCTCTCTAAAATCATATTTGATATAATGTAGTAAAATATAACATAAAATAAAGAAGATATATATTGTAATTTATATTATTATATATATATTTTTAATATTAATATATATAGGTATATATATATTATAAATCTGCACATTTTTTATTGTTAAAAAAATATTTCTTATATTTTTCTTATTTAAATAATAAAAAATAAGAAAAATAAGTTAATCAAAGCAAAAAAAAAATATTATGAATATAATACAAAATATATGAATATATAATAGATAAATTTGTTTACAACATATAAACTGATAATTGAAGTTCTTGTCTTTCATTTTATTATCTTCTACAACAATTATAATCGCGTAATCAATGCCTTAGGGAAACTAGAACTAGAATCTAAACATAATGTCAAGTAATTAAATGGATGAATAATGTTAAAAGTTCGCTTCTAAGGTTTTTCTTCCAAAATTTTAAACATGGCTTTTTTTTCCGAAACTCTCTTGTTAAATATTGAAAACCTTTCTACATTTATTAAGTTTATTTTTAGTTTGTAAGTACATTTATTTTTATTTCATTTCTTTTCAAAAGAAAGTACTTCTTCAACCTTACAACAAGGATTACAAAAAGAACTTCTGCATATTATGCACGCTAATAAAATCTTTTCAAAATTTTAATTTTTTCAATACTTTGTTAAATCCATTTAGCAACCATATATTTTACTATATATATTTGCGTTGTGTCATGGCTTAATTTTGAATGCGAAATATTATTGTTCTAAAATTAAATTAACTCCTTACAGCAATCGTACAATATCTTATTTGTAACTCTGTTTCTTCACGATGAAACAAATAAATTGGTATACCAAACGATAGTAAAAGTCAAACTAAAAAAAACAGCTTTCTCCACCACAGTACCGACCGCCATTACACGAAAAATACCAATGCCAAAATTTATAGATTTTTTACATAATAATTTATATCAAAGCAAAATAACTTCTAATAATTTAACAACATTTTGTTTTATTCAATAACAAATAATAAACAATCAAATCTTAAAAATATATGTACATATGTATGTGCATTCATTAATTCATCCATTATTATGTAATGTACATGATTTTTTTTTTTAATTGAAAAATATTAGAAGTAAAAAATAATAAAAACTGTAAACAAATACAAAACAAACATATGATTAATATTGAATCTGCTAACAAAAATTTTACCGTTTTAATTTGATATCATCAACAAAAGGATAATATGCATAGATATAAATATGTATATAAATTTTTAGAGATATAAAAAAAAAATTTTCATATAAATTCATCTGGCGTATTATAATATTATGTATGAAATTTGAACTTAGAAAAAAACATTAAATAAAAGTTGAAGTTAGTCGGATCAAAAAATGTTCTATGGCAAAGTTGTTGCTCTTTACTTGTGTAACAATTTTTCTTAATAATTTTTCTCATAATATTTTTCTGTTACGAAATATTCGTAAAAAACTTAAAAATGACACTAGTAAACTACTACTTCCCGTTGTCAATCCGAGATATTTACGTCAAAACCTCAAATATGAAATTTCAAAAAATTCCGCTCAGTTCCGTACACGTGCCCACAATACACACACACACATACAGACATTATCAACATTTTTTTACAGCCTTCTACGCAACGGAGTAGTGCATTTTTGCCAAAATCTCGGGTACAAATTTTTAGTATGAAAACAATACCTACCTTATACATAATTGTATGGGGTCGGTAAAAAATGTTTTATAACTTATAAGCCTTAATATAATGAAAACTATTCCATAACAACAAAAACAAAAAAAAAAACTTTTCAAGTCAAAAAGAAATTTTATTTTTGGAATAAATTTAAAATAAATATATCAAAAATATATTTTGTTGGAAAAAAAGAAACCATTGAAAATTTATCGAAAAATTGACAAAAGAATATAAAACAGCATAAAATAACGTTCAAATATCCTTTAGGCGTCACATCCTTTTTTTTTTAATTTTTGTTTTCGTTTTATAATGTCAAAAGGGTCATAAATTATGAGTTATTCCATTCTTAAATATTTAAAAGCCAAAATATAAAATTGGAAAAATTAAACTATATGAGGTGAAAAATATGAGGTTTTGAAAATAAATGTAAAAAAAAGGTACCAAAAAAAAATAAAAAAAATAAATACAAATTATTCAACTTTATAAAGCGTGTTAAATAAAATTAACAGCAATGATGAATAGTTTTTTAAAGGTATTTGAAAAAGATAAAACCATATGGAGTATTTTTTTTTTTTATTTAAAGAACGATTAAATTTTGATGATGTTTTCATTTCTATCTTTTGAAAAGATTTATAAGAAAAAAAAAAAATGCTTTTATTTTCCGAAATTATAACTTTTGTTTATTATTTTTTGGAGTATCTTCAAAATTCTTTTCAAATATTAATCTAAAGTTGGTTTCAGCTGATTCATTTTGTTAATAAAATTATAACACATGGCTAATGTAAAAAATTAAAAATGTAAAAAATTAAGTATCTAAATATGATTTTATACGCACAGTAAATTGAAGCATTTGAACCCATTAAATATTGGTTCCAAATTTTAATGATTTTGATTTTCAAAGTTTATATATTTTGCATTTTTATTTTAGAAAACTTAATTTTTTAAGTCTTTGAAATATCTATCTGTCGCAAACTTTAAAATAAAAGGTAAAAAAAACGTTATCAGGGGCCTCGGTGGCCTAGTGAGTAAGAGCGTATAAAATACGCTGTAAACACCGAGGGAGTGTGGGTTCGAATCCCACACGCCTCGTAAGAATTATTTCCCCTTACGACATTTATAGCCACGCCTGAAAGGGAAAGACTGTGTAATTTCCTGTTCAAATTTATAGAGAAATGCAATAAAAATTATCCAATTTATCCAATTTATATGATTAATATATTATAGTATTGAATATGCGTCAGATGTATTACACTGTATTGTGACAATGTGTTTACATCTTAATGATCATATAAGGTACATATAAATACTAAATTTTTTTATTAGTAGGATCTAAAAATAAAAATTAAATGAATGTATAAAAAAAAGTTTTCATGGCTAAATTAAACTTTAATTTTGTTTGTTTTGTTTAAAAGTTTAAAAGTAACTGTCATATTTTATATTTAATATTAAATATAAGAAAATTTAAGTTTAAGTTTATACTATATAGTTAGTATATAGGGTGAGTTTGAGTTATATTTTTTGATTTATTTTTATTAAGATTAATTTCATTTTGATATTTTTAAATATCAGACGGAAAAATATGTTTAAATTTCTAATAAAAATATCAAACAAATTTCTAATAAAAAATTAAAGATCTATACATAATATTTTAGTGCAGGATAATAATTTAATATTATTTATTCTACATAGGGCATTATTTAATTTTATATACTTATTAGCCTCAATATAGCAAATATAAAGTTTTTGTTAAAAAAAAAATTATTAATAATGTAAATAAGGGATTTTACAAATTTACCTTATTAACCCCGCTTAAATTAAAAGATGCATGCATATATTTACCTTTCGAAACAATTTCGTATACTGTTTTTACAAAACTAATCAAAAATGATTTTTTTAATTTATAAATGCATTTAAATGCCAACCTTATAAAAATATTTAGCAAATGACTTAAAAACTCAATAAAATTTTTAAGAACTTTTCATGAAAGAGTTAATATTTTAGGTGATGATTGATGAGACTATACCTAGGAAAAAACAAGTAAATGTAACAGTAAGTCAATGCAACAGTAAGTCGATGCAACCGACTTATTTATATACCATACATTTAAAAAATTCAAATTAAATTAAAAATCCACAAGTTCTTTTAGTTAGGTATTTAATATAAGCTAAAGAAATAAATGCTTTTGCAACCTTTGTACAAAATTTCAGGTTTCTATCTTTATTAAATTCGAAGATATGCTTGTTGGGTCTTGGAAAGTGTGTGAAGGCACGGGGACCATCACCCCAATTCATCTCAAATTTTAGGGACATCATCAGAACTATAGAACACTCTTATATCAAATTGCAAGTTTTTATATTTATTAATTTCGAAGATATGCTTGTTCCGTTTTGGGAGTTGTGTAGGAGGTACCCGAACAACTGCTCCAATTCATCTCAAATTTTGGACAAATCAGGGATTCAGGAAACAACACCCTAGTACCAAATTTGAAGTTTCTATCTTTATTAATTTCGAAGATATGCGTATTCGGTTTTGGGAGTTGTATGGGAGGTACTCGAACCCATGGTCCGATTTCGCCCATTTGGAATTCCCGCCTTACTTTAGTCATTGTTAATCTACAGTATAAATTTCATCAAGCTTTTTAACATCATTATTTTTTGAGTTATCGTTCGTACGTACGGACGGACGGACATAGCCAAATCGACTCAGGAGGTGATCCTGATTCAGAATATATATATATGTCCATATCTAACTCGTTTTTGGTGGTTACAAACACCATACCAAAGTTAATATACCCTATACTTTAGGTGTCGGGTAATAAAAAGTTATATGGGAAGAAGGGGTCTATTTTCAGTTCTTTTTCAGACATTGGATCTTTTATGTTTTTTTATTTTATATTATTAATTACGTTATATAATTATTATTATAACTTTTAACTGATATGCTCTACAAGAACTAATTGAGTCTTGTTTGAACTGAGTATTTTTCAAGGTTTCATATGCTAAAGGATTTGTTATCCTCGAAAAATTATTTTTAAATTATAGCTAAAAAGAAACAGTATTTTATATTTAAAAAATTTTTTTTATTTTAAATAACCGATTTTCTTTCAAAATTCTTTGTATTAAAGTCAGATCTATCTATAGTCAGAAGGGGTTTAAATATCCTTTACCCATTTTTAAGAGAAATTATCATGTATTTAAAATAAATTATAATTATATTTTAGATGTAAAAGATGTAAGCTTAATAGGATGTATGGTTTTCAAATACTTAAATTTTTGTCGAAACTAAATTTAGGAATCAGATACATATTTAGTTTAATAGTTAGTAATTAATAATAATAGTTACATATTTACTTAAACTAAATCTGATTTGTTCGAAATTATTATATTTTTTTTTGACTGTTTTAATAAATTACTAAAATTTAAATTCGGCTAAGATCAAGTTACTTCTATAAATTTATCCTCACAACTGATAATAATTGATTTTAAAAATAAAATTATTTTAAAAATTTCAAGGTTAAAAAAAACAAAAACAAAAAGAGATTATTAAAACCTTACTTTCAGAATATTTTCTAAAAAATTAGTCATAATTAAGATTTTCAAATATTTAAACCCAAAATTTAATATTTTCATGAATATTTTACCCAGAATTAATTAAAAATATTCTACCACACTTTCCTCATATTTATTTCTAGTAAATTGATAAAAAAAAAATGTAAGGTGAAGATCAGAGGAGGGTTTATAAAATAAAAACGTATAATATAACAAAATGAATAATATTAACATAGTAATGAGTTAATGCAGAGTGCCCAAAATTAATCCAAAGTCATTTCTTAAAAACGATACTTGTCATAAAACTTTTTCGCATTACTTATATATTATTTGGCAAATACTTTTTTAACCGAAAAAAAAAAACTATTTGACAAAGTTCCATTTATACAATGGAAATATTTCGCATAAAAGACTAAAAGGGTAAAGATTTATGATATAAAATTTAACAAAAAATATGGTATAATTTACTTTTTATTTTATTTTTTATTGATGCTATATGAATATTCAATAAATTCGGGAATGCATCAGCATCACGCATCACAAAAGTATCAAGTTCTAAAATGTATCTACAAAAATATTACCGAAAGCATCAAGTTTTTCTTCGTAACACTACCGATTTTGATGCGCAGTTTTTGAGCAAACTTCGCATCATATTTGGTCGTATGCATAAAACTGAGCTTGAACTCAAAACTTACTTTTCCAAACAAAAATCAGAGTTAAAGCGCAATTTTTGTATGAAAAAGTGAGATTTGAGTTTAAGCTAATTTTTATGCATTCGACCCATTATTTTATAAAGTATCATAAGTATCGTTGCTTTTCTAACATGAGGCTTAATTGAATAGTATTATAATAATAAAAATGGTAGATGGGTAGCATTCGAAAATGTGTTCGAAATATGTCTTCGGGAAATTCTTCAATTATTTTAAAATAATTTTTTGCTTTGGATATAACTTTCATTTTTTTTTTCAATAAAAGAGCAAAAACAATATTTCTCTCTTTCTCTTTTTTTACAAAATTTTTAAATGGTAAAGGTGTATCATATTCTGATGGTTCGCTATTGTCCAAAAACATGTTTAAACCTTTATTAAACAAAATCTTATTCATCTTTTTAACTCTAATTAAAAACGAGGAAGAATACAGTTGCCTTTGTCAACTCTTAGATACCCGTACGAACCGTTAGTATGTTCACAGCCTGTCACTTTGCTTACAATATTATTTTTTTATTATTTTAGTATTTTAAAATAATTTGGGTGAATTTTATAATTTCTAGAACTATGGGTTGTACATATATTCAAACTATATGTTTATATGTACATTCTTCAAAAGCAGATTCTAACCTTCCACATAACGATTATCAATCCAAAACTTTTTCTAATATTCTATAGTACCATTTAATACTAAGCGGTAAATGTATATTAAATTTACTTAGTACAAAATAATAAATATAATTTTAAATATTATATTATATTATATTTAAATATTCCATTGACAGAATAATTTCTTATAAGTACAATAAAATACATATATGTATGTAAATACGGCGTTATATAATATACATCTATACTCTTATCATTCATTCATCAGTCACATATACGATATGTAAATAAACATGATATTATATAAGTATGTATATATATCAATATCATGTAAATAAAAATTCTTCAAGCAACCGTTATGTTGTTTATTTATTTACATTTTTTTGTACTACGCATTATATCTTTAACAATTTCAAATTATCGAGTAAAACAAAATGCAAAAAAATCGTTAAAGAAATTTGTTAGAAAATTTGAAAAAATCAAGTAACACTTTCGTCAATTATAAAGTAACCCTATATTATTAAAAAAAGTTGTTAACAGAAATAAGAGTATAATGTTGAAGCTTTAATTTTTGTGTATTACTTCAAAAAAATTTTAACAGGTGTTCAAGTTACAGGTGTTTAAAAATAGGAAATTTTCAGTTTTTGACCCCTTACAGCTCCTAAACGGGGGGTGATACAAAAAAAATTAATTATTAAAAAATTATTTTCAAAGATCTAACTTCTGTCAAAATTTCAAGTTTCCAACTTAAACCGTTTAGAAGATAGAAGGGTTAAAGGATTTTGCAAAATTTGAGTTTCGCATAACGGTAAATTAAGACACCTTATGCCACAAATATATATTTATTGTATATATATTTTTAAAGCTAATAACAGTAGTAATCGTTCGACGTTTTCAGAATGAAGATATACCTTATACAACTTGTGCTATAACAATTTAAATATAGAGCTTTTTTGAACCTTTGGGGAGCTGTAGCTCCGTAACGGGTGGGGCTACAAAAAAAAATTATTAAAAATAAAATTAATAATTTTGTGAGATCTATCAGCAGTTAAAATTTCATAGCTCTATTTCAAAAAAATGTGGGGATCTAAAAGTTAGGTGTTCGAGAGCTACCCTAAGTTTTGCTCCAAACTCAACCAAAAAAAATAGGGAACCTACAAATTACTCCCAGAATATTTTGTGTAAATTTCAAGATTCTAGCTTTCTTAGTTTTTGAGTTAGCGTGCTGACGGACGGACGGACGGACATGGCTCAAACGTCTTAGAATTTTTTTCTGATCCGATCCATACCTTTGAAGGTATATCTAGCTCGCTTATTTCGAGGTGTTACAAACGGAGGAGTAATTTTATTATACCCGATCCTATCCTACGGGTATAATTAAAATTAAAAATAAGCAAACGTCAAAGTGATCAGTTGTGAAAATATGAACGTTCTAAAATGTCATAATTGTATCAGCATTCAGCAACATTATTTCATCGCATCATGAATTTTGTAGTAATACAGTAGTGATACAGTATCAATATCACATCATTACTAAAAATAATGCATTTCCGAATTTACCCATATTGTTAACATACAAAATCTGGATTTTCGTAAGATTGTCCAATGAGAAGTTAAGGCGCGATAACCTCAACTATTTTAAGTGCCGTATTGTTAAATATATATATGTATATGTTAAACAAATAATAATTAAGTACAATCTTATAATTGTACTAAATTATTATTTGTTAATTTAGTACAAAATCAGGATTTTAATAATTCATCATAATTAGGACCAACATCACATCATTATTACTTTACATAGCCTGGGATATTAATATAATTTATGACAAATCTATGACAAAAAGATTAATGAAGAGAAGTATTTGCTTTTTACTAAAAGCCTTTTTTGATAACTGACTTTATCCCAAGTGTTATTTATGCGAACTATCATAAACGTTTTATTACAATATACTTAGAACCTAGTTATTGACCATTTACATATAGTACTTAAAAATATTTTATATATATATATATATATAAGTATATATAAGTAATTTTCAATAGTTAACTACTTGTTTATTTAATTGTATTTAATTTTATTTGATTATAATCATAATCATGATTTTAATAAATCCTTTTTATATTTTAATTTACAAATCTATTATATACTTATGAATATTATATTTAATTTTCATTGTTGTTTTTTTTTTCTCTACAGGCATTAAAGTACATATTTCATTTTTTTTTTCCATAAAATTATTCAAAATTTTTGGAAATCGTAATGAAAATACCTTAAAAAATTAAATGTCTTTATGAAGATTTAAAATTCATAAATATACAATTTATGCATATATATATATTATTATATATAGGTACTAAAAGATTTTTGCATTCTGATTTCTTAACTGATAATAAAGAATTTCAGATTTTATTATTTACATAATATATAATATTATGTAAATATATAAATTGTTCTTATATTGTATTATATTATACTACACATAGTGATTTTATATCTGAAAATCTTTATTGAAAGATTTAATAAAGATATTTTATTTCTTAAATTTTTTTAGTACATTTTTAGTACAAAAATCTTAAAAAAATTGCTTATTATTTCCACTATATTCGTCTGTTTACAAAATTTGCACGCCGTTTGAGATAAAGCAATAAACTTTTAATCATATATAGATTAGTATGTCTCATTAAAAAAATAAATGTTGGGGTATATAACTTTTTTATTTAGCGCCATCCATTGCATAGTTACAGCTCTTCTTACTTTGAAGAGGTCCAATGTTTAAATATATAACACAAATTATATTCGAATGCCGTTAGAAAATATTAAACGACATGAAATTTTTTAAACCCTATATATATATATATATATATCGCTTGTATGTATATACTTCATATAAGTATATGAATACAAAAGTAGGTTAATATTTTGTAATCCAACACATAAATTTATTGCTATAATCGTTTGGTTATGCAAAATTTTATGAAAAATTTTCGACTTCTTTTTATATTATAAAATCTTAAAGATATAAACTTATGAAAAAAGGGTAAGCGGTTCTTTTACAATATGCGTAAGTTATCTGAGAGAAAAGATGGTATTCCATCTTCCATATAAATAAAATGTTTTAGAATTGTTATGGTAGAAAAATTTTTATATACCATTTCTTTGTAACTTCGAACTTTATTATAGTCTTCAATTGATCGAAAAATAACCAAAGTGGTGATGCCTCTAAAGAAAATTATACAAAATTTTATATTTTTAAAGTAATGAAAGTAAGATGTGCAAGATAATCTATGTAAATTTTACAAAATAAATTTTTAGAATTACTCTAACTACCTTAGAATTACTAAAGTTGACTAATTCTTTTGTAAACTCAGTTTCTTAAGTGCATAAAATCCATATATATATCGGTTGCAGATTGTTTTTGCTCATCCTTTCTGTTATTTTATAATTTTTATACTTATCATGAATCGAATTCTATTGAATTTTTCTTTTCCATCTTTGCTGAAAGAAGTTTCCTTAATTTATAGCCTTTTATTTGTCGTAATCATTTGTAATGTTTTGCTAACAACTTGCTATAAATAACAGCCATTTTTTTTTGTATCAAACTATTGCTTAACTTTATTAAATTTAACCATGGTTAATTAAATGGCCCTTTAAGACACATTGATACAAATTTTTTAATTTTTGTTTTACCGTTTTATCTGAGTGAGATTTCTATTAAGACAACTGAAAAAATTTCGAACCTCTTCGCTTCACCACTGTCGAACCTCTTCTTCTTCACTCTAAAGAATTTAACAAAAAAAAATAATTACATATTTGACACCAAATATTTTTGTACTTTTCATTAATACTGAAAAAAGAAGACAAGAAAATAAAAAGCAAAATAATTTTTAAGAATATTCAAAATTTTAAATGAAAAAATCAACACTTTGGAAACTATAAAACTGTTATAAACCTTAATTGTATTTTTGATATGTTGTTTATAAAATCATTATGTCTTATTTCTTCTATTAAAATAATTTGTTAAAAAATATCTTATACTTAAAACGAAGGATGTAAATGTTTTATTCTATAAAGATTTAAAAAATCATCCTAGAAATATGCAATATTTTTTTAAATTAATTTGACTTTAATGGTCTAATGATTAAGCAGAACTGGGGCTTCGGTAGCCTAGTGGGTTCTATCCTTGCACAGGTCGTAAGTGTTTTTTCTTTACATACCTCCCTTACGACCAAATATAATGTAAATATATAGTATATATTATATAAACAAAATAAATAATATTAGTATATAATTTAATAATAGTATAAAAACCTATAATAGACTTGGTAACCGATGGGTTAATAATATTACATTCATGTATATAATATTAATATAAATAAATAAAATAAAGTGATTAAGCACGAGGAGTCTCGGTGGCCTAGTGGTTAAGCACATGGCTTACTAACCGAGAGAGTACGGGTTTAAATCCTGCACAGATAGCAAGTTTTATAAATTGATAACAAATCCACCTTGCTACCAAATATAGTGTAAATATATAATACGGTACAGTTATAATATAAACAAAATAAATAATATTGGTGTATAATTTAATAATAGTATTTGACCTATAATGACCTTAGGAGCCGCTGCTTTTGTAATATTGCATTATCTTATGTGATTTGTAATATAAATAAATAAATAAAAAAATCTATGATTATTTCTGTTTTAATTTGTTTATATTTATAATATTTTTCAAAGAATTATTGGTATTATTAATATACATATATATATATATATATATATAATATACATATACCTTAAATAAAGTTATTGTTATCCTTGAAACGACTAGAAATTTGACTTATACTTGTACATATTGACTTACTTGTATGTATTTAAAAAAAAAATGCTTTCAAAATTTTAAACAATACATAATTATATAAAATATTGAATAAAAATAATCATTATCCCTTTTATGTTGAAATATATGTTTTTAATAAGGAAAAAAAAAATAAAAAGTAAAACAAAAAGCAAAAGCAAAAGAAAATTAAGAAGAGAAAAAATAAATAAAAAACGAAAATAATATCTGAAAATTATCTTAAAACACATTCATCAATATTTCCTTAGAATTATTATGTTTTATTTTTTTTTTTTTGCATTAAAAATAACCGGGATAATAATATGTATTTACACAAAAAGCTTACCATATAACTATAAATAACAAAAAAAATAAAAACAGAAGGAAATAAAAAAAAAAAAATAAGAAAACGACACGTAAAGGTAAATGTGACTTTCATACTTAGTTATATTTTTTATAATATCAAAAATAAAAAAAGAAAGATTTTTTTTCTTTTTGTAATAAAATATCAAATTTTTTATTTCAATTTTTAAGCTCCTTTATTTTCTCAATTTTCATTCATTTGTTAACTTCTTATTTACTCTCTTATTCTTATTATTATTATAATTTTCTTTATTTTATTTTATTTATTATTATTAATTTTTTTTTGTCGGTGGTGGGTATGTCTTTCATTTCTTATATTAAAAAAAAAATATATATTATATTTTTTTATGTACAATTATTTAAAATATATTTTGAGAGATGTTTTACACTCCTTTTTTTACTTTCATTGTACATACCATATATACATTTGGGGTTTTTTTTTGCGGGGTTGTTTTTGGGTGTTTTTATTCCAAGAAATAATAAAACACTACAATAAATATAGGATAAATATTATATTTAATTTATGTTTATAATAATGAAAAAAAAAAAAAGGAAAATAAAACAAAAAATTGTATTTTAATATTTTGTTTATTTAAAACAGTGGCGAAGCGAAAATTGTAAAAAAAAATGCCTTTTTACAATTTATTATTCAATATTATCTTATTTAATTTTACTTACCCTAATATAAAACCTAAACTAATATATTTTTATCTATAACCTAAAATTTAAATCTTTCATTAATATTTTTATTCGAACAGTGTAAGTATTACTGAAATATTACTAAGTCATACAAGAAAAAAGTGGACCAGACCCTACAAAAGAATTTTTTTTTATAAAGAAAAATATATATTTTCATAATTCTAAATATATGATTCTTCTTTTAATAATAATTTTCACTGAAATCTTCTGCAGTTGACAATAAATATAAAAGGATAAAAGGATTTTATATTTTAAATTTTTTAAAAAGCTTTCTCCAATAAAACTAAATATTCCTATAAGTATGCAATAAATTTTGTAATTAATTAAAATAATTTCTTTTTTTTACGTTTGAGAAACGAAGGTGGCTAAGTGGTTAAGCACGTTACTTATTGCCCGAGGAGCGCCCGAGTGGTGTATTAACCGAAGGAGTGTGGGTTCGATCACTGAACAGGTCGTGAGTTATTTTTTCTTTATATACCCCCCTTACGACCAAATATAATGTAAATATATAGTATATAATATAAACAAAATAAATAATATTAGTATATAATTTAATAATAGTATAAAAACCTATAATGGCCTTGGTAGCCGATGGTTCAATAATATTGCATTACATTCATGTATATAATATTAATATAAATAAATAAATAAATATTTTTTATGTTTGAGAAACGAAAGTGGCTAAGTGGTTAAGCACGTTGCTTATTGCCCGAGGAACTGGGGATTCAAATATTAAATAAATAATCTAAGTTTCTTTAATTGAAAACAATTAATCCTTCTGGCTACCAAATATAGTGAAAATATATAATAGGTATATAACATAAACCAAATAGATTTTTAGTTTTATTTAAGAATAACTGTATAATATTGTTTGTAAATAAATAAAACACTAAAAAAAAAATAATAAGTAGATTACTGTACAACTAAGTTAATAATCATATTCGGCCTATAATGGTCTCATCTGATATGTGCTGGTATATTAATAAAAAAGAATGCGTTGATGCTATCCATCATCAAAAGGGCTTTTAATAGCGTATGAATAAAAGGTTTAATATATAAATTAATAAAACGAATGTTCCCAAACAATCTAATTAGATTAATATTAGCTATCCGACATCAAAAAGGCTTTTAATAGCGTATGAATAAAAGGTTTAATATATAAATTAATAAAACGAATGTTCCCAAACAATCTAATTAGATTAATATTAGCTATGATTATTAGAAATAGTTTCGTAATATCAAACACATCGAATGCGGTTAATTTATTCCAAATTAAGAGTGGTTTACAACAAGGCACTGTAAATTCACCAATATTATTTTCTCTGAACACAACAGATCTTCTAAATAGGCTCAATTATATATAAAGGGCGATAATTATATACTCTTATATACTCTCATTATATACTCTTCAGCAAATAATATAAAAAAGGTTCAAACTAATGTTCAACAAACATTCAACAAACAATAACGAGGAGTACATTAAAAATACTTTAAAAACGGGGTTCATTGCGCCCGAACATTTTATTTATCTGGAGTTTAAAGACTATATTCCAAACCATGAGCATGTCCCGCTATTACATCACTATAGTAGACAGGCTACATGTAAATGTATATATATAACCCTTAGAATATCGAGATTTATCTATTAAAATATGACATGTTTATTCCTGAAAAGGATAAACAATTATCAATAAACTATTGGTGGTTACAAAGTTCATAAAAGTACGAATAAAGTAATTTCAATATAATATGTTTAGGTTAAATTAGTTAGGGTTAGATTAAGTATAGTTCTAAATTAAATTTAAGCTAGTATAAGTTTTATTTTAACAAAAAAAGTTTAAAAAAATGTTTGGTGTTTATAAAAAATTTCCAAAATAATAAAAAAATTATAATAAAATGTTTGCTATAAAAATAACAAATAATATGGAGAGTATGTAACTAATATTATTTTAGAAAAATCTAAATAAATTAAATAACTGTTAAGGCTTAAGTTCTAATTAAATTAAGTAAATAATATTAGTTTTATAAAACTTTTTTTCTAATTGTAAACAGAATGAAACAAGAAAATAAGATAAAAGTTAACAAAAAACCTATAATGGTCTTAGCAGCCGATGATTCAATAATATTGTATTATCCTTTGTGATTTGCGGTACTCATATAAAGGAATAAATTTATATTTGAGTTATTTTGTTAATAATGATAATTTAAAAAAAAAAAAATCTAAAAAATAATTATTGATAGATGTATATAAAATTTGTATTTACTTACAGTGGCTGATACAAGATAAACCTAAAACTGATCTCAGCATCACTTCTCAGCATTTGACTTGTAATAATCAGATAGACAAACATTACGTAGTTTTTATACTCCTTTACACATATGTTATTATTTAATACTATAACTTAATATACTAACAACTAAATTTTGATTTACCTTTTTTTAGAATATTAAATAATTATTCATAATCTGACTTTTTTCTGATAATTATTTATAAAAATATATTAAATAATTTTAACACGAGGATACAAATACAGTTCAAATATTTTAACACGAAATCAAAGATAAGTTGAAATTCTTTTTTTAGAAAATTCTTTATAAGAAATTTGAATCGAGAAATTTTTTTGAGTCATCCATGATTTAAAAATTCATTACGTAACCATTTTTATAGCCGAGGCGGTCGACCCTGATATTGGGCATATTAAATTTACACAAAATTTACATGTGTATATATTGTTTATATATACATATTACGTGTTTATATATTTTTATATCAGGAACAAAAAAAAAAGAAAAATAAATTTATTTAAAACGAAATCGAATTATTTTAATGTTTGCGTAAACAAAACAAAAAAAAAATATACATTTTCTCTCCCTTAAAAAACAAAAAAATAAAATAAAGAATTACAATGTAATTCTACATTCCACAACCTTCATCAATCCTAATAATAATGTCTTTAAAATAAATATTCGTGGTTGTAAGAAATTTCCACAAAATATTTATTTTTCTGTTTTTTTTTCCTTAATTTTCGATTTTTTTTTTTTTTATTGTATAGAATCAAAAGAAAAAAATCAGTTCTACGTTTGTTTTTTTTCAATTGAAAGAAATAAAACAAGGACGAAGATAATTATTGACTTTTAAACTCAACTTTTGAATATTAAAAATAAAGATGGGCGTATATTATATTGTATGTTTTTAATTGAAATTGAATAAATATTCCGTAGGAAATTAAATTTTAAATGAACAAAATTTCAGCTCAATTATATCCAGTAAGGTTTGTAATTTTAACCAAATTAATTTCACCATGAGGAGCTAGTTTTAAGTAATTGTCATTTATCAATTCCATTAAACAGCATAGTTTTTAGCTTTGAAATTCTTCTGAGTTTCATACCCAAAGTCTTATAAATAATTATACAAATGATTCTATGATGATGAAAATAACCTTTTTAACTAGAGTAGCTGCAGAAACATAATATTTACTGTTTCGATAAAAATTATTACACAATTTCAGATATTCGATTTCATTAAGTATGTACATAAATTTATGAAAATTTCGGAGTTGTATGTCAGTTTCTCCAATTTGTTTTGTCAAACTAATGAAAAATTTTACAGAAGTTATTGCTAGAATTTCAGAACTCGGACGGATATAACTAAATTTACTGAGAATTAAATCCTGAGCAAACATATTATTCACTGTGGCATTATGTTGATATGGATATATAATCTTTCACTTTCACTTTGAAGTTAAAATATACTTTGTTTGCCAACTGAATTTTTATATATAAGTAATGGTAATACAATATATTAATTGATAAATCAGAAAATTACTTAAAAAATTTGAAAAAAATTCAACTTACTGCATAAAATGCATAAAATTAGGCGCAATATTACTTTATTGGTTTTTTTAGTTCTAGTATTTAACCACAATATCTTTAAAGAGATTATATTTTTTATCACATCAAAGATACATAATTCATTCACTAAGTCGATTATTTGATTAAGTTGCAGTTACTTTTTAATCATTATGTTGATTTAGTCTTTAATTAATCGGCAGTAGCTGATGTACAAGATTATAAACACATCATACAAAGTTTAAATAAAAATAAATAAAAAAAACAACAGTACTCTAGTTTTACTAGAAGAAAATGCAGATTTAAAGAAGACTTCCGAAAGAAGAATCAAGAGTCATATAGATAAAAACAAACCCTCAATCAAATATAAAAAATTAAGGACAAAAATATTACAAAAGTATCCTGTAATAAATAACCAATTCAATTTGTTTTTTCAGTATATAGAAATTCATTCGTGACATGAGTATTGCAAATGTGCAGCCAATCTTCCAACTTATATGTTCTATAAAATTGTAAATGATTACATTTTCATTTTACAAATGTCTAAATGTATTTTTATTCCTTAAAACGTATTTTTATTCCTTAGAGTCTTCCCATGCATAAACAGTACATTAGTATTAACGATTCCTAAAGTATTGTTTGGTAAAACAATGATGTGGTGATTAGTGAATTAAAGTTTTACATATTGATCATGCTCGTCCCCCTTCTCTTTAGTACCTTTAGAAGATTTTCACTTACCCTGGCAAAAAAAAAAAAAAATGTCTAATATTTGTAGTTTGAAGTATTTATTATTGTTAGGATATAATTGTATAAATGAATTTAATCATTAAAGAATAACTTTACTGTATTTATTTAAATCGAATAAAAAACGAAAATTATTTGAAAACAAAAACAATTCATTTTTCTTCTTTTTTTTCTTTTTAATAAAATTCATTTTTTACACAAAGTCAAAGTAAATATAAAAAATAACAAAATAAATAAATAAAAAAACAAAAAAAAAAAGGAATGAAAAATATCTTTATTTTCAGGATTTGTTTATTTTTTGTTTCCCTTCTAAAGAACCGTGTGAAAACAATATAAAATAATTTAAATCTTATTGAATTTATAATAATTGTTTTCAGATCAAGTATTGTATACATAATTAATGAGGTTAAAAATACCAAAAATATAGAAAATATCTTAAATAAAATAGAATAGAAAAATTTTGTATGAAAAATATATGCTTTACTTATATATAATATGAATTAAATTCAATCAACATCAACAAGTTAAATAAAAATACTTAATGCCTTAACTTAATACTATTTGACATTTTAAAAATTTTGCAATTTGATATTTTTTTTTTTATTATTTAATTTTCTTTGTTTTTAAAACCGTAAATTTTAATTTCCTATTTTTGTTTTTCCTTTTCTTTTGTTTTTGTTTTTTTTTTTTTTATCTATATATCGTATATCTTTGAATTGTTATGTATTTAAAATTCTTTTAGAGTCGAAATAATAGGTTTGATGCTTAAAAATCGAAATAGTAGGTTCGGTATTGAACTAATCCTTGCTATTTTCAATGACATTATGATACTTTGTACTCAAACACCTCAGCTTAAATTGAATTTGTTATGAAGAGTGATCGTAAAAAAATACATAAGTTAGGGTAAAATCAAAATCAGTAAAATAAACTTAAAGACTTTTCAGTTTTTGCTGTTGCTTATAATCTACCACCAATGGTATTTTCAATTTTTTTAGAGGGTTTCGGTAAAAGCAATTAATTAAAAAACCTTGATGATGTTTACCACTCGAAACTTAATTTTAAAATAAAATTTTCACTCATACATACTTACAACTGCTTTTAAAAATACAATTAGCATAGATATGCACGATAAACTTCAGCCACGTCGAACAATAATAAAAGGCCTAGCCATTGAAATATTTGTTTGAGTTAGTGAAATACATACAAAAACAAGATAGAATGTAAACAAACGGTTTTTAAAAGCGCACATTTCCAAAAGACAATACAAACTGTTTAGAATTGTGACTTGGACAAAAATTTGAAAATTTCAAGTAATAAGAAAAAACGTGAAAATTGGACTTTTCTGGCATTTTGAGGTACTGTAGGTCCGGAACTCTATGTAACTAAGAAAAACCGTCAACACACGTAAAAATATATTATTGAACCTTTAATTTACATGTCTTGTCGAAGAAAAATTTTTCCAGGTGCCTAAGTTACAGATGTCTAAAAATAGCAAATTTTCAATTTTTGAGGCATAATAACTCTTAATGGGTGCTACCAAAAAATTTTCTGAGAAAACTTATACTAATTCTAAAAGTTTTTTCTTGCTTCAAAATTGCAAGTCCTATCTCAAAGCGTGCCGGAGTTATGAAAAAAGAAATATCATGCAAAATTTAGTTTTAACATAACGGTGAATTTTAATAGTAAATTTCAAAATATTGCATAATTTTGATATTTTTTTATAGAGGCAAGAAAAATTTCCGGTCTTCTAGTGTTTTTAGATAGTAAAACTACTACGCAGAGCCTGAGATATATACATCTGCAAATAGAGCTTCTTTGCAATTTTGGAGAGCTGTAACTTTGGAACCCTATACAATTAAAAGAAACCATTAACACATATAAAAATATATTACTGGAGCTTTAATTTGTTTGTCTTGCCGAAGTAAAATGTGTACAGGTGCCTAAGTTACAGGTGTTTAAAAATATCAAATTTTTAATTTTTAAGACCGAATAGCTCATACACAAGGGTTGGTACAAAAAAATGTTCTGAGGAAACTTATTCTAAATTCTAAAAGTTCTTTCTTGCCTAAAAATTTCAAGCCCCTATCTAAAATCGTGCCGGATTTATGAAGGTAGAAAAATCATGCAAAATTTGATTTTCACATAACGGTAAATTTAAATACTAAATTTAAAAATATATATATAATTTTGAAAGCGATTTATAAAGGTAAAAAAAATTCTTGTCGAATGGCGTTTTCAGATTGAAAAAATGTTAAACGGAACATGAAATATGCGCGTTTAAAAATAGGGCTTTTTCAAAGTTTAAGGGCTGTAGTTCCCTGATCGATGGAGCTTTATGAAAAAGTTGTTCCACAAAATTAATTTTTTTATGAGACCTACCCATGGTTAAAAAATTTTTTTTTCTATCTTTAACGGTGTAGAAGTTTTGTAAACAGACGGACAGAGTGAAACTAATAAGCACATTTTTTGTGCTAAAAATGAGCGAATAGCTCAGAAAATAACATTTCTTTGAATTTTTTTTTCTATTGTTTTTACCTAAAAATATGATTTCCGAAAATGAATATGTATTAAATTTTCGTTATGAAATATATCGAGTTTTCATTTAAATTAAAGTTTACAATCTCTGCTACCATCTCACAAAATTTCAGCGTTCTACTCAAAAATATAATATAGTGAACATAATCCAAAAGCTTCTTATAAATTGTGCTGCAATTTTGTTAAATACATTTGAATTCAAATTAAGTTTTAATAATTTTAATTGAAATAGAAGTAAAAAAATATATATAAGTACATAAAAAACGAAAGTTTGAAATTTTTTCTTTATCTCTGCGTAAAAATATTAATTTTCTATTCATATTTTTTAATGATATTTTGATTATTTGAAAGTTAGCAGCAACAAATTCTGAATAAGCAATTTCTGTTTTTTTGGATATAGTGAATGAAAAAAAAATCATTGTATAATATTTTCTGAAAATTAAAAAATGGATTATTAGTATTTAAAAAATTTTAATTTGATATTCTTAAATAATTAATTCAAAATGCTTAGTATCTTATACTACTTTTTTTTTTTAAATAAAATAGTTAGAAAATGTTCAATTCCTGTTTGCGAATCCAATTATAGTGGTACTATTACGATATCTGTTCCAACTTTTTGATTTCTAAAAAAAAGGCTTTGAGAACATTTATAGATAAGTGCCTGATCAATATCAGATTGGTTACTGATGGTTGTATAGTTCCATATGTAAAATACTTTTTCGTTTCTCTTTAAATAACTCTCAAAAGCCTGCATTTAATACATTATTAAAAAAAAAAAAAGAGCATGGGATGATGATTTAATTTTAAAATTTGAAAATAATATTAAAACAATTGATAAAACAAGTAATGGAAAAAAACCAAGGGTTTTCAAAAAAGCACATTTGCAAATTGGAAAAAATTGATCTTTGTTTGATTTTTGTTTTAGTAAAAAAAATTGGGAAAAATCAAATCACACTTTCGTCAATTATACGGTAACACTATATTATTAAGAAAAATTATTAACAGGAACAAAAATATAATGTTGGAACTTTAATGTTTGTATATTACTTCAAAAAAAAATTGGACAGGTGTCCAAGTTACAGGTGTTTAAAAATAGATAATTTTCAGTTTTTGACCCATTACAGCTCCGTGGGGGGGGCGACACAAAAATATTTCCTGAAATAACTCATACTTATTTCCAAAGAACTAACTCCTCTTAAAATTTCAAGCTTCTAAGTTAAATCGTCAAAAGACCGTCAGAAGGTCAAATTTCTTAGTTGTAAATTAAAATTTCTTAGTATGTATGTGTGAACAGAAAAATTAAAGTTAATTTATCATTTTGTCGTGACGAAAAACCGTCGCGACGATCTTTTCTGATTAGTTAATCAAACGTCAAAAAATACCATCACGGAAAAACGGCGCATGAAGTAATCCAGCTTTACACTAACTATCTACTTAAACAATTTTTTTCATTTTTAAAAGAATTATGATGTTTAATGAATTCGATTTAAAAGACAATATCTAAAGAACTATAACTAATAAAATTATCTAAATATGTGCATATGTAGGTATGTATATAATATTTTAATTTATGGCATTTACCATTAAGAAATTATGGGCATACAAATACAAAATTTAATTCTTTTTTTTTAGAAGATAATTTACTAAGATTCTACTGAAAGATTTTGTAAGAATATTTTTTTTTTACTTTTTAAAGGAAGAAAAAAAATTTCTGAAATTTCATATGCTATATATATATATAGTATATATTTATTCTCATTTTTAAAACACACTTTTTTTAAAAACAAAAAAGTCGACCTAATTAAAATACTAAAAGCTCTTTTGAATATGAAAATGTTTAAGTAGAGGGTAACCAAATGAACAAACATACATATATGTATAAACTAATAGACACCAACAAATTAATACAAAAGAATGTTGATTTTTTTTGTACTTTACGAGATGGCAACAGCGTGTAGCAGATAGAAAAACAAATACTGACGAGTTAATATAAACATATTTAATTAACACTAACTTTTATATGTGGATTTACAATGGAACTTGAAACTGCAATAGTTTCCTCTAGCACAAGATACATTTTGGTTCTCTAAAAATATATCTATTACATTTCTTAAAATACCATTATATAACTCGAATCAAATCAAATTGTTTTTAAATTAAAGGGAATTATAACTTATATTACAAAATAAGACTTAACAGTAATTTTACTGCATTTTGGCGTTTTAACATAATGCAAAGAATTTAATTTAATTTTTTTTTCAATTACTTAATTAAGAAAATCTCAACATTTTCTGGTATCGCCCGTTTTATTAGAACAGAAGACAAAAATTTCGTAAGATAATTTTTAATAGATTTGCTACTTAGTATGATACACTAAATATAACAATACTAATATTAAAAAAAGGGTAAAAAAAAAAAACATTTAATTAAAACACTAAAAACCACTTTTCTTCTATTATCTAAAAAAAAAATCAAAAATCTGATTATTTTAAATGTAGATGTCCCACAGTTTGGCAGATTAATTACCTTTTTATTATACTTACCTTTCTTTTTGAATAAATTACCTTCTATTTCTCTTAAATCTCCGTTTTTTAAATATCTCATCTCATTCTTTTTTTTTTTTTTCGATCTTTTTTAAATTTTTACACTTAAAATTTTATTTAAATTTCACTTAAAACCTAGGAAATTAATTCTTTTATTTTTATTCTATACATACTTACAAAACTAACTGACTTTTATATAAATATAGTAGTTAACATTTTAATTTATAAAATTAAAAAATTGCACAAAAATATCGTTACATATTCGAAGACTTTAAGTTGTTAGTAAAAAAAAAAACAAAAAACTAAATAAAAAAGTGAAAAAACAAGAAAAAATATAAATAATAAAAAATAGAGAAGTGTGTCCTTAAAAAAATATTGTTACAAGTTATTTAATGCTATACAGCATATTCTTTTTGTTTTTTTTTCATTGTTTTATTTTTTTATTTTTGTGATGAAAATAAATTATATACATATACATGTAGTCCTTTTTTTACAGTTTTATCTACAATCATTTAAATAATTATTTTCTTTGAAATATCCCTTTGCAGAAAAAAAAAAAAGGATCTACACCTTTTTACATTACAATAAAAATATAATTAACTCTGTTTTTTATTTTTTTTTTTCTATTTGTAAAAGAAGAAATGCTAAAAAAAAATTGCATATGGAAGGTATATATAAGTTTAAAAATATTTTATTTTAATTATATAAAAAAAATTTCTTTAATTTATCCTTAACTCTTTAATTTAACTTTAACCTTAACCTTAAAATAGAATGTAAAGCTAAAGGTTTTATATGAAGATATACAATTTCCAAACGACAAAAATGACTCTTTTAGAATTGATTGTGATTTGGGCCAAAATTTGTTTATTTTGTTAGAATTTTATATATAAAAATAATATTGTGAAAAATGAATAGAAATTTTCTTCAATTTTTAAGAAAATCGTATATAATTAAAAAAAGTTTTTAGGACATACGCAATTTTAATGTTGAAGCATTAATTTTAGAGTTTTTCATTGAAAAAATTACAGTAAATGTACAGTAAATTTGTGAAAAATAGAAAATTTTTCAATTTTTCACAACGGGTGTTCAAAATTGAGGTATCATTTTAATTTTAATAAAAAAAGACTTTTTTTTTGAAATATTAAATATATTTTTATTTTAATTTATTACAAATAGGTTCCGGTTAATAATGAAAAATTATGTCGGCCAAGTGGCCCCCTCTACTACCTCGGCAGGCTTTCAATCTTTTACCAAAATTCTGAATCACGTTGTTCAATAAACTGTTCTCAATGGTTGAAATCTGCTCGATAATGTTGTTTTTAAGCTCTTGAATTGTTGTGGGATTATTGCTGTACACTTTCGATTCCACAAAATCCCACAAAAAAAAAATCCAACGGTGTCAAATCGCACGATCTTGGTGGCCACATCACTCCTCCTCTACGAGAAATAATGCGATCTTCGAACTTTTCCTTCAAAAGATACATTGTTTCTCTTGCTGTGTGGCAAGTGGTACCGTCCTGTTGAAACCACATATTCTCTACGTCCAAATCATCAATTTTCCGCCACAAAAAGCTTCGGATCATCTCCCTGTAGCGATTTCCATTGACCGTAATCGCATTTCCATTTGCGTTTTCAAAAAAATATGGTCCGATGATTTCTCCTGACCACAAGCCACACCAAACCGTAACTTTTTGTGGATGTACTGGTTGCTCTAAGATAACCCTTGGATTCTCTTTACCCCAAATGCGGCAATTCTGTTTATTGACGTAGCCATTGAGCTGGAAATGAGCTTCGTCGGTGAAGATTATTTTGTTAAAAAAATTCTCATTTTCTTCTTGTTTTTCGATTGCCCAAGAAACGAATTGCCGACGTAATGCATGGTCAGTTGGTTTTAATTCTTGCGTCAGCTGGATCTTATAAGCCTTTAAATGGAGATCACGGTGCAAAATGTTGAATAATGTGGATGGTTTGATGTTTAATTGCTGCGAACGATGACGAATGGAAGATTTTGGATCTTCTTCAACACTTCTGCTCACAGCTGCTACATTCTCGGTTGAACGGCCACTACGTTGATAAATGTTGCCTCTGTTATCAAGAACAGATCCAGTTTCTAGAAATTTGTCAACCATCAGCTTGATGGCACGATTTGTTGGAGCATTTTCTCTACCAAATTTTGTTCGAAATTTCCTAATTACATCTTGAAAACTTTTACCATTTTCAAAAAATGTTGTAATAACAAAAACACGTTGTTCCTTCGTGTAACGTTCCATATTAACTAACCGGAATGTATTTAGAATATACCTAAAGAAACCTCGTATAAAAATTCCAGGTAGAAAAAAAATGGCGGCAAAATCAAAATGATACCTCAATTTCGAACACCCTATAATAACTTTTAAACAGATGGTGAAAAATATATTGAATGTTTTATGTTGATTTTTCATGGAGACTGAAAAAAAAAATTTATTAGTTTCCAATTCCTAGAAAATTTTGGATTTAATAAATTGGCATAATAATAAAAAGTTCGAATTACAATCTAACAACATCTGATTACTCACATTTTTATTTTGGTTTTGAAATTCGATTTCGTGTATTTTACAAATTTAATGAAAATTTTTTAATTTTTAGGCGTTGTAAGATCTTTTCTAAAGGTGATGACCCAAAGCTCGCATCGCTTTGACGTTTAAGTAGAATACATTGATTGAAGTTGAACAAATAGAAAAGTGACGCTAGAAGTGTCGCACGAAGCGACACTAGAGTAGAGCAGCTTTCTACTTTTACTCGCGTTGACAATAAATTTTTTTTTATATTGGTTGTTAGCCATAAAGCGACGCTAGCATTTAGTCTTTATTTTATTCAGAACACGACGTAATTTTTTTTCTTTTTATTCTTAATGTTCGCTTGTTTTACTAAACGTATTGTTGTCAAGTTAACAAGTTCTAGTTTTTTTTTGTTAAAAGCACTATAAATTATTTATTTTAATTAAATTAAATGAGAATCTTAATGCTAAATACACACATTTAATTTATTACAAGTATTACTCTAATACTAGAAAACCCTCGTCCAGTTGCACAATTATACCATAGATGCATTTACGTTATTATACTAGCTAAAAAGCTTTCTAAAAGTTTGATTTTTTTATAACCTCGATAAATAGAAATTTTAAATCATTTGGAAAATTATTATTTGAAACGGAAATTTTAAATCATTTGGAAAATTATTATTTGAAACGGAAATTTGAAATCATTTGGAAAATTATTATATTTTAGCATTACGGCAATAATTAGAATCAGTCAGTCATTGTATGCATAACAATATGTAAATAAAAATAATTTTAAGTACCCTGTATCCTGGGTACTTAAAATTTCAAAATATATTTCTTCTACGTTAACGGTCATGAGTAAGATAATATCTTCTATGTAATTGATTAGTGATTCATTACTAGTTATTCATAATTAAAAAAATATTTCGTTGAGTTAGAAAATATTTAATTGATGCAATAGAAAAAAAATAAAACAAAATGGGGTTTTATAACTCACCATATGTGGGACATTAACCCATAAATTCCTGAATTATAATCCCATAATATTTTTTATACTCTCCCTCACACTCACACATAGTAAGTTATAACACCATTATTTTGGTATTTGTAGTTGTATCTCATCGGTAGTGAGTTATAACGCCACGAGTCATTTTGATGAGACAGTAACCCAATTAAAAAAAACCTAAATAAATTAAAAACTTTTATTTTATTGAAATTTTAATTTTCTGAATGTAAAAAAAAATAACAAAAACAATATAGAGGTACTTAATTACTTAATATTAAATAATTTTGAAACCAACTATAAAATTCCCCCTAATTAATTTTGTTATATATGCATATTTCAACATTAAAAAATTTTAAATAGTAGGGGTTGCCAAAAATAATTTTTTATCAGATATACATAATTTATTTATATGTATATCAAATATAATATCATAGACAAAAATTATATATACTTAAACTAAATATTTCTTTCACCGACTTACAGTGACCGTTATTTTTCATAGCTTTTTAATTAATTAGAAAATACTTTCCCGAAAAAATTATGAATATATTGTGAGAGAAGGCTTCTAAAAATTATATTTTCTATGTTGTGAATTCTATGTTCTATCAATTTTCGTAAAGTTTTCATTATGAAATATTTACCCAATTATGAGGAATTTTATATTAAAACAAAATTTTGAAATTTTTGTATATCATATTAAAAATCCAGCTTTCTAATTCAAATTTTTTCTTAATACATATTTTTCAAAAATAACTTTAAGTTTTTTGCGTTAAATTTTTGGGTGCCTTTTAACATTTGGTAAAAATATTGTGAGAGATGTTTTATATTTAGTGAAAACTGTTTTTATAGTAGAAAAATAGATAATTTAGTTGGTTTTCTTTTTTCGAATGATTGGTCTTTAATTTTCAAATCTTTCTGTTGAATTTTGATTCACAAAAATTGTTGACATTTTTAAATTTAAATATAAATATTTTTTGAAGCTTAATATAACAGATGAAGTAGGAATGATGGTACTTGAAGTTCATCTTTGACCGAAATTAAAAAAAAGGATTTAAAATTGTCCTACAATTTTTTCGTGCCAATATTAGGCTTTTAAGCACAAGACTAATTAATTGAAGGAGTGCGGTTTTAAATCTAATATAAGTAGCAAAGAGTAGGAAAATTAATTTACTTGTAAGGAAAATTAATGAACAAGTAATTGCATTATAATTGTGCAACCTATTTTTAGTTTTTTTTTTTACTTTTATTTAAATTTGCATGATCTAGAAAAAAGTTTACAAAACTAAATTAAATTCAAATTCTATCTGACCAATGGTGCAGTGCGTAAGCCATCGGTCTTTCAGGGGAAAGGTCTCGGGTTCAAACCCTGGTCAGGTCAAGAGTAATATACAAAATACAATAAAATAATGTAAACAAAATATTAAATATAATTATAATGGAATACTTGTACCGAGATGGCCCACATGCTAAAAGCAAAAGGGTCCTAAAAATATAGACAGATATTTATATCTGGACGATATAATATAAAAAAAAAAATTCAAATTCTATAGATTAAAATGTAAAAATATACTTTATTTTTTATTAATTTATCGTTTCCTAATTTCTAAATTTATAGCAACATTTCCTAATTGGGGTTCGTAATTTTCCTGAAAAAAAAAATCTTGAAAAAAAAATTCTGAAAAAGTTTTGAAAAAAAAAAAAAATCTTGAAATAAAATATTTAATTTAAGATTTTATTTAATGCCTTTTAAAAAAAAAAAGAAAAAATATTGTTTAAGAAAATATCAAATCAGGATATCCCCTTTTTCCGGGATATATGTATATCTATCTATATGCGAGATTCTGAATTAGGACGGATTTTAGTGTTGGATTCAAAATCAGGTTTATAAGCTTTTTCAGAATCTTTATATATATAATATGTATATGTGAGATTCTGAATTAAGAGGGGTTTTATAGTTGTATTGAATATCAACATTAATTTAAATTTTAAGATTTTTTTTTCAAGGTTTTTTTTGTTCCAGATTTTTTTTTTCAGGATATCGAGGATCCTTACCTGTTATTACTAAATCAAATTAATTTTTTAACTATCAATATTTTCTATATTTAAATATATCCTTTGATGGTGCATTATATGCATTTTCTTTTTACCGACCGCATACAATTATGTATAATGTAGATATTATTTTCATACTAAAAATTTGTACCCGAGATTTTGGCAAATATGCACTACTCCGATGTGGAGAAGGCTGTAAAAAAAAATGTTTAGCATGATGTATGTGTGTGTGTGTGGGTGCGTGTGCGTGTGTGTGGGTGTGTGTGTGTGTGTGTGGGTGCGTGTGTGTGCTTGTGTGAGTGCGTGTGTAAATATCTCGGATTGATAAGCTTTTGAAGCAAATCGGACAATCGCAATTGGTAGTTTACTAATGTACTTTTTAAGGTTTTTACGAATATTTCGTAACAGAAAAATTTTATGAGAAAAATTATTAAGAAACAGTTGTTACACAAGTAAAGAGCAACTTTGTCATACAACATTTTTTTATCCGACTAACTTTAATTTTTATTTAATTTTTTTTCTAAGTTCAAATTTCATACATAACACTTAATATGAATTTATATGAAATATTTTTAGTTTTTTTTTTTTTTTTATATCTCTAAAAATTTATATACATACTTATATCTATGCATATTATTTCTTTTGTTGATGACATCAAATTAAAACGGTAAAATTTTTGTTAGCTTTGTTAGTTAGTTAGTTTTGTTTTGTTTTGTTAGTTTTGTTAATTCAATATTAATCTTATGTTTGTTTTGTATTTGTTTGTAGTTTTTATTATTTTTTACTTCTAATATTTTTGAATGAAAAAAAAATCATGTACATTACATAATAATGTAAATGGTTGTATGAATGAATGCACATGTATTTTTACGATTTCATTGCTTATTATTGTTATTGAATAAAACAAAATGTTGTTAAATTATTAGAAGTTATTTTGCTTTGTATAAATTATTATGTAAAAAATCTATAAATTTTGGCATTGTACTTTTCGTGTAGTGGCGGTCGGTCCTGTGGTGGAAAAAGCTGATTTTTTTTATTGCATTTCTCTGCCATATAAATGTGGACAGGAAATTACACAGCCTTTCCTGTTCAGCCGTGGCTGTAAATCTCGTGAGGGGGAATAACTCTATTTACAGCGCTCTTACCCACTACGCCCCAGGATATAAATACATAATAGTATTCAATCTTTAATAGCCTTATAATATATAATTGTAATCTTTATTAGATGTTTTTGTAATATTATAATGTGATTTGTAATGTTAAAATAAATAAATAAAAAAAATATTTCTATTAATATTTATTATTAAATATTTTATTTTTAATATAAGTTGATTACAACCGTATTTTACATATGTACTTAGATTCACATTTGAACCTTAAATAAAGAACGACATCTATTAATATTTTATTTATGAAACTTATAAAAGCTTTTCGAATTTAAAATTCAGAATACCATACATTTTTTAAATTTTATTTTATTTAAAGCTTTATATAATTTTTTTTTTTTTGAAAACTTTGTTTTTTTTTTGAATTATCAAGGATTCTAGAATTTAAGGGATAAGTTGCATGATAATATTTCCTTAAAGCTTTAAACTAATTTTTTGATATAAAGTATTATATTTGAATTAAATTTAATTTAAAAAACTTTTAATAATTGTTTAATAGATGGCAGAAAAAGCACTACAAATAATATACTTAATACTTTGATTTTAAAGTATTAATTTTATTTATTTCAAAGAACTTTTTTTTTTTCAATTAGCTTTTGTAGTAACGGAAAAATCCTATTTGAAATTTCCGTTTGTTAAAGGTAAATCTGATGTTGATTATTTATTGAATTATTCACCTTATACTTATATCATACATAATATACTTTAACCGTAACTGCCAATATTTTTATATTTTTTGTCAATTTTTTTTTTAAACTTCCAGTAATTGTTTCTTTTTTTCTGCAAAGTTTTATTGCATTTTAATTCTACAGATCTTAAAAGTTAAATCAATCGTCATAAATTTGAAGATAATTCATTAGTAGATTCATTAACTTAGTACATGGTTAATTCATAAATAAAGTTAAATAATATAGTTATATTAGAAAATAAATATATAAATTAAAAAATATTTGTTTTTTTACTTACCTAAAATCTATTGGCTGAAAAAAAAAATTTTTTTGTTCTTACATTTTGGTAATGAAATTTACGCCTCTTAGCATCTACAATTTTTAAAAAGAAATTCAAAACAATTATTAAGTGTTATACGTGCTACTCGTAACACATCTTAAATTACAAGACTTTTACTAATGTAACCTTTTGTATACTAATTACTAATGGATAAAGAAAAGTTTTGTTTAAGGAATGCATTTTATTTTTTTTTTTATTTTTTACGAATATTATGAACGAAGTTGTTAATATTCAACTTGAATTTTTGTATAGTGCATATATATAACACTTGTCAACTTTAGAGAACAATTGGGATGAAAGTTTGTTCGCAATAATTGTATCATAAATGAATTATATCATATTGGAATTTGAACTAAAGATAAGTAATTGAAATTTTCCTTACCTTCCTCTTTGGAAGGATTCACATCAGTAGAGGTTGCCATTGCCATAGGATATTTAAAAACAGTGGACGTTTTTCTAGATATCTGATGGACACCAAGTAAAGAGAGCGTTAATGTGACACGTTATTAGATCATTTATTATAGATAGATCATTTATTAGATCAATATTGCTCTGTTTTACAGTTTATCAACAAATCTTATTAAACTTTTGAAGATTACCAGCGATTTAATTAACTCCATTGTACTACATCTTTAATTTTTAATTATTGCATTTAGTTTTTATAAATTGTAGATATCATTTATCTATAATTGTTGTTATTTATTGATCATAGAACAGCTAAATTTCAAAAACCAAATCAAAAAAAACAAAAAATTATAATAAATAAGAGTTATTAGATTTATTTAAATATATTTTAATTAAATAAAAAGTCAAAATTTTGTTTATTTTTGATTTTTAATATTTATTTTTACATTTACCATATTTTTTTTTCCTATTTGCTATAAAATAATAGTTTTAAATTATAATAATAATAATAATACAATAAAATATCAATATATTTATATATATATAAACATTAATTAATATTAATTAGCATTAATTAATATTAATTAGCATTAATTAATAATAATTATTTTATGATTTTAAAATAAATAAGATATAATTTCAATTTTGTATGATGTTGTGCGTTTAAAATCATATGTGATTTTTAAAATACTATTAATTTTTAATAATATGTAAATATATTAAATTAATGTTTTGTTACTAAATTTATTTTCTATAATATAAATTTTGTTTTTTTATTTTATTTTAATTTTAATTATTTATTTATATAAATTTTTAAAATTTTAATCTTGCAATCTTGCAAATTCTTAAAATTTTAATCAGAATATTTAAAAAATTAATATTGAATTTCTGCAGGAAGTGTGTAATGAAAAATAAAAATAGATACATACAACCATTTCTTAAAAAAATCATTACTTAAAAATTAAAATTTTTATTAATTATGTTAGCAATTAACATTACAACTGTATATATACAATTTAATTAAATATTATTATATTTGGCTAATTTTTTTTTAGCAGAATTTAATTACCTTAAAGAATAAAACGTTTTTTTTTTTATTATTATTTTTTATTAATTTATTTTTATTTTATTTTTTATTTTTATTTTTTATTTTATATAAATTTCAATTGTTTATTTTTTTCATAAATTTTATTTATTTTTTTTTACTAAAATTCTCTTTAATGGGGTTTATTTAATTTTAGAACTTTTAAGAGTTTTTATATTGTAGATTTTGTTTTAAATTTATTATAATATTTCTATTTTATAAATTAAAGTTAATATTTTTTTTATAAAAACTAATAATTTATAATTTTAATTACATATATAATATGTAAATTAAAATAATACATAATTCTTTCTTTTTAATTATAAAATTCTACAATGTAGTGATATTTTTTAATCAGTTTATATTGTTAATTATTATGCTTATCATTGAAAACGCATAAGCAATTGCAGCTGAAATAATTCAGATCCCCATTTATTCCCGACGTAATAATTTCACTATCATTGAAAACACAAGTCAAAAGCAGAGCGGTAAAAATTTTTTGACATTTAAATTTTTCAGAAAATTTTACCGCATATTTTATTTCTTATGTTGAGTATTAAGGAAATTTAAAATTCAGCTGTTCAAAAAAAAAAAAAATAACTGCATTTAACGGCCGTAGTTGACTACATATATTAATACTACATGACTACATACATATTAATACCTACCTATTTTTATATGATCTTACAAAACAATTACAATTTCGTATAAAACAGTTTTCTTATAGCGTTTTGATATTAATTAAATAAAAATAAAAAGCAATTCAAAGAGGATGACAAAAATATCATGTCTCTCTTAAATTATATGAATACGCAATAAAATTACTGCGGATAGCAAATGCCAAAATTTTCATATAAATTATAATCTGCGGTTGAAATGCGTTTTAAATGACACCTTAAAAAATTTACCGCAACGTTTTCAATTACAGTATTTAAGCAAACTCTTACATATTTCGCCGCAATCACATTTGCGTTTTTAATGGTAAGGTTATATATTTAGTTTTCAACTATAAAAAAAAAAAAACCTCGATTTCCGTCATTTTTGTAAATAAATAACTTATGATATACTTTTTTTTATTTAAGGAATCAATTGACGAAATAAAAAGTCTAACGCCTCCACTCAAAATGATCAAAATATAGAACTGCAAATATAGAATTTTGCAATCAAATATGAAACTATCTAACCTAATTGTTTCTTGTGGAAACAAATTGGCGCTATAAACTAACAACCAAGTCATTTCGACTAACCCCCACGATGAAAATGAAATAATCCGTAATATTTTTTCTAAAATTTAACTTGAACTTTTGTTAATTTTTTTGGGTGATATTAGTTCATTATATTTTTCGGGAAGTTTTTTATTTTTGAACATTAGTACATTTTAATTAGAGATTAGTTAATTTTTAGTATTTGGGGATTAATTCATATAAGATAAACCGTAAAAACTCAAAAACAACTTTTGGGAATTAGTTCAATTTATTGTGAACTAACAATTAATATTGGGGAATAGTTTAACTAAGACCCAAAAATACTGAAAATTAATTAATTTTTGTTTTTGAAGGTTAGCGACATGGGAGTTGGAGATTACTTCGTAGAACCAATTTTTATATACATTACTGATTAGTGATTACATAATATATTATAATAATTTGTATTAGTCAAAAAAAAAATTTTTTTTTTGTGTAAGTTTTCATTTTTATATTTTGTCTATCTAATTTTATTGTTTATAAATATTTTTTTTTTCATATTCTTTTCTTAATAATACATATTATTACACTTTATGCTTTTTTTTAGTTTGTTAAATTTAGCACTTATGCTCAATTCACTGCTTCAGTACATTTGTTCCGACCTATTTTTTAAAAGAGGTTTCTAACGCTAACGATTCATTGTTTCAGAACAGTCTGTTCCGAACAAAAAAAAATTAAAGAGGAAAATATATTATATCGCTCTTTCTGTTTTCTAATAAATTTTTTTTTTAAATGTGAGAAATGTCAAAAAAATTAAAAATGACAGCAAAAAAAAAAAAATAATTCTGAATTAAAAAGTTAAAGTTAAAACAACTTTTGTTCCAGAGCGATAGAAAAAATTATAACGTTTTTGAAAATTGAGAGAATTCAAATTACCATATAAAAAACATGCGTGCGCAGGAGTTCCGAACAAATGTACTGAAGCAGTGAATCCAGCATTTGTATATTTAAAAATCAATTAATTTAATATTTTAAATATAAAAAACTAAATTACTATAGATTCAAATAATTATGTAAAATAATACATAATATTACATTACAAAATAAAAAAAATATTATTATAGAGGCAGTTATATACATACATATGTACATAGTTATTAATATTTGTAAATGAATAACTTTTAGTTTTTTTTTTTTTTATATGTTAGTTATACCTATATATAATGTGTAATAGGTTATAAATTATATTATATATTCAAAATATTCTAATAATATTGTTATAATTTTATTTTTAATTTTTTTTTTTTTTATATTTTATCGTCCAGATATAAATATCTGTCGATATTTTTAGAACCCTTTTGCCTCTAACATCTCGGTACAAGTATTCAATTATAATTATATTTAATTTTTTGTTTTATTATTTTTTTAAAGACATATTTTGACAGAAAAAGGCATTTACAATCAATTCTGTTTTAAAATAAAAATTAAATATTATAAATTAAAGTAAAATATATTCATGTAATACTAAATAAGTTAAAGCGTTTATTAACTTACATAAAGAATTTGTCGAATCTTTGAAATGCATTTAAGTGCATTGTTTTACACTTTTTTAAATAAAAGTTATATAAGTTTTAAATACTATTTACGAGCATTTAAAAATTATTTGAAAAGAATTGAAAACAAAAAAATCTTTCTGAATATAACAATTATGCATTTGAAAGATTTAGTGCATATAAAATTTTGCCGAGGTTCCAATGTTCTATAAAAAACCAATTTGAAGAGCTAAATTTTTTAACTGTGTCGCGATGAAAACTGGTATTTTGGCACCATCCATCAGATCAGTTCAAAAAGAATAACTTTTACAAAAACTAAAATAAATTTTACCGGAAAATCGTTTAACCTTTTAAAATATGCTTCCAGAAACGGATTCAGAAAAAGCTATTCAATAGTTCTAAAAAATTAATTTAAAAATTATATTTTCTTTTATATGTACTAAAAGGTTGTTAATTTTATATATAGTTTTTTTTATTTTTCTGCTATTTTGAAATAAATATTTATTTTTGATTCTTCTAATTTTAAAGAATTTTTGAATTTGTTCAAATTTTTGTGTAAAATACTTAGGATTTAGGAAGAATGTCATACGTCCATTTTAACTATTACCGCCTCACATTTTTTTTAGCGTAATGGCTCAAAAAAAAATTTTGTTATTTGCTCAAATTTACATATTTTTTCAAAAATCAATATACTCAACGCTTGACAAATTTGTGACTATCGCGAATGCAAATAATGACCTTGAAACATTGGAAGAAATTGTGGCTAAATTAGCAGCCAAAGATGGTTTCAGTATTTTGGGAATAACTAGAAGCCAGTTCATTCGTAAAAGTATAAAAAAACAGGGATTTTCTTTACCACAGCAGCCGTCAGATGTCATGAATTTGGAGTATAAGTATTATTGCTTAATGAAAGACAAACTAGTTCTTAGAATTAAATCGCTAAAAGAACAGAATATGAAATTTAGTTTATCAATTGATGAATGGACCAGCTTTAAAAACCGACGATACATGAACGTTCACCTATACTTCGGAGCTTTGAATTCAGTCAATTTAGGATTAATCCCAATAACAGGAAGCTGTCCTGCTGAGAAAATTACAGAAATGGTGAATTCAAAATTGGAATCGTTTGGTATCAGTTTTTCCAAAGATATTGTAGCCACTACATCAGATGGGGCGAGCGTTATGGTAAAGTATGGAAAATTATCACCTGCTCATCTACAAATGTGCTACAATCACGCTATCCATTTGGCGATTATGTCCGCTTTATATGCAAATAAAACAACCAATAATGGGACCAGCGATGACGAAAATTCCAATTGTAACTAACTCAAATGAAGATGAACAGGAAGATATAATCAATCCCGATATAAACGATACAATTGAAAAGATTCGGAAAGTGGTTAAAATTTTCAGGAAATCACCGGTGAGAAATAGTGTATTGCAAAATCACGTTAAAGCCGCAGAGAAAAAGGAGCTAGCCCTTTTATTGGATTGTAAGACTAGGTGGAATACATTAGAGTCAATGGTAGAACGATTTCTTCGTATAATTGATCCTATAAAAAAGGCTTTAGAAGATCTTAATATGGCTTATCTTTTGATCAATGGTGATATTACTAACGCCAGAAATATTTTGGATGTTTTGAAACCTATCCGAATAGCAATAGAGGCATTAAGTCGTAATGATACTACCCTATTGACAGCGGAAGGAGTCCTAAAATTTCTTTTTCAAGCATTAGAAAAAAATCATTCGGTTTTAGCTTCAAAGTTGTTTTATGAATTAAAAGAGCGTATTGGAAAGAGACGGGATAAATCACTAGTGTATTTTTTGAAATTTTTACAGGACCCATCCTCTCTGGAAAATGTTGAAGATAAGTTTTTCAGCATGACTAGTAAAAATGAAATCACCAAATCAGCTAAAGACTTGATGGTAAGGCTTTTCCCCGCACCAACTGATGAATCACGTGGCAATGAAAATCTTGTTCTTGTGGTACGTGCAGAGAATTCAGAAATAATGGAAATCCAAGATTCAGAATTCGAACCGAATGATATGAACCAGCAAGATACTACTATTACTAATGAAGAAATTTTGAAAAAGCAGCTGGAAAATTTCATCCGTGAAAGCAACAAATGTTCTCAGATCTCAGATACAGACTTTAAAACATTGTCGAGAGAAATTGATATATTTTCTATCAATGGCCAACTTACTCCAAACTTAGCGTTATTGCAAGCAGCATTACAAACAGTGAAAACCGACTTCAACGCAAAACGAAAGGAATTTCTCAATTGCGGGAAATTTCGTTTCGAAGAAAAGAACAAGCCTCTCAGATCGATCAATTGATAGTCTTTGCTTTTTGAAGCATTATTTTTTGAATAAAAAGTAAATTATTTTTATATTAAAATTAAAAAAATTAATGTATATTAGACTTTTGCATGAATTATAATGAATTTCTTTTTTATATAAATTAAATTATAATGAATTCGTTTTGTTTTTTGTTCAAAATAAACATTGTTTTAATAAATAAATATAGTTAACAGTACAAATATTTGTATTAAATATTACATATCATAGTAATATATTCTCTGCTTTTTTAAACCTCATCTTTTGAATTAAAAGTCAATTATTTTTATAAATAAATCCAATTTTTAAAATCATTAAAATCAAGGCCACGTATCAATAATCAAAACTAACTTTTACAAAACCCTAGTCGCAAAAAAAATTTGAAATGTTAGAATTTTTTTTTTTGATCTAATAAATAATTAGAATATTTTATTTTATGAAAATAATTTTATTGTTAATACAAAATTTTTGTAAGATCAAATTTATTTTTTAGCAATTTTATTAACTTTTAATTTTATTAATTTTTAAATCTTTATATAAAAAAAAGGACGAGATCGTTTTTCTAAGTAAATAAAATTTTAAGATATTTTATAAATTTTTTTTTTTTTTAAATAAATATTAAATAAAGATTTTTTATTTTTGTTTTTAACAAATAAATACTTTAAATAGATCTTCTTTTATACAAATAAATTTTTAAATAAATTAATATTTTAAGATTTTTACTTTTAATAAATAAATTATTTTTTTTTTACAATAAGTATCTTAAGATTTTTCGTTTAATAAATAAAGATTTTAAGAAATAAATATTCTAAAATTTTTTTTTTTTTTAAATTTTCAAATAAATAAATATATAAAACATATTTCTAAACAAATAAATTTTAAAGGAATTTCAGATTTAGATCTGCATTTTTAAATAATAATCTTATTAATAGTCATTATAAAAGCTCTTAATAAATCTTAAATAGTAAGAAATTTGTAAGAGCTGGAACAAGCAAGGAACATATAATCTTTTTCTTTTTCCTTTTCTTATATCTCTGATACAGTTCTAATTAATTGCAGAAAGAGAGCACCTTCGTTCAAGATTTATAACTATTATTCTAATTATTTTACTATTTTAATAAATTTTTTTTTTTTTTTGATTTTTGTTCTAAAATTTTTTTTTTTTTTCTTTTTAAGTTTATTTTACAATTATTTTAAAATTTTCATCTATAATATTTTTAGCCATTAATTACATAATTAAATTAGTTTGATTTAGTCTAACGATCATTTATTGTGGTACTAGATAATTTATTGTTGCATAGAACTAATAAAATCAATAATAAGGTCTATAAAATTGATCTCTGGCAGATATTGGCGAAACCTCTATTAATTGAATAATAATATTTTGGATCTTCGACTTTGATTATAACCTTTGTCGTTTCTCTTCTTTCGAATAATTCTTCCTTTCAAATAATTAATAAAAATGAATCAACAAGGATCAGCTCCCTTTGTAATGTCATCCACCCCAGAAAATCTAAACCCCCGTCTAAGTTCAATAAGAGAAATGGGAATGGATGAAAATCTTAGCGATACGGTTAGGGAAATGATCCAATATGAAGCGAGGAAATTAGTAAGAGAAGGGTACTACCAGAGGTTGCAACAAGAAGAAGAAGCGGAAGACGAAGAGATCGAACAAGAAGTTTACATCAATGCAGACGACAATCTTGAAGGATTAGATAAAATTCCTTACATCGTAAAGGAGATCGAAACAGTCTCGGGAGAAGTGGGGAAATATGCGTCCTGGAGGAAAAATGTAGAACAAATTCTTAGAGTTTACAATGACCTTAAGGGCTCGTCACAATATTATGGAATCCTGAGAACTATCAGCAAATACGACACTAGAATCACACAACACCCCTTTGAATTGGGATAGAATAGTGAAATGCTTAGATCTGTATTATGCTGACAAAAGAAGCATGAGAACTTTAGAAAATCAGCTAACCACTATGGCTAACCACAAGGGAATAAATCAATCCCGGAATTTCATAAAGAAGTCCACATGCATCTCTCTTCAATGCTGGATAAAATAAACTCAATGGGATTAACAAGCGAGGTAGTAATTGCAATGTCAAAAATGTGTAGGGATAAGGCTCTAGACACCTTCATTAATAGACTAAAAGGAGCATTTTCGCTGATATTACTAGGTATGAAGGAACCTAACGATTTACCGGATGCTCTAGAGTGGGCCTTAAAATTGGATAATATAAATTTTAGAGTAAATAGCCGCCAACCGAACAAACAAAACAATGATACAAGGCAGCAAGTCGGTCAAAACTTAAATTTACCGACACAGTCTTTTAGAAATAGATTCAATCGATCAAACTTTGGTAAAAAAATCAGACGTATCAACAACCATCGTACAATTATCAAAGACCAAACGAGGCATAGAGATCTAATTTTCAGAACACGCATGAACAATCTACTATGAGATATCCAAACTACCAAAATAATCAACAACAATCCATCGTACCATATCAGGAAACAAAAGCCGAACCAATTTCGCAACACTCCCGTTATACAAATCATCCAAACCAGAATAATTTCAACAATAGAACAACAACAAACAATTCATAATAAATAAGAATTTTATTGATAGGATTAATAATATAAGTAAAATTACCAAACAAGTTTTAGATAATATTAAGTAAAATATTAAGTAAAATAATATTAAGTTAGGGTACGAATTTAATGACCAAGCTATTCAAAAATTACAATATAGGTTAAAATTTATCAAAGAAGAGATAGTTAATATAAAATACGTACATTGGGCTAAAGTAGGTATCATTAATTCAATCCTGCTCTCAAAATCAGAGATAGAAATAATAACGTCAATCTTTGACAAAGAAAATTTTCCATACTCGGATGCTGAAGAAGCATTAAATTTTTCTAACGAAAAGGTGATAACAAATAGTACTTGCTTGATCTATGTCGTCGAAATCCCTTTAACAAAATCTAATGTATTTAAAAGAACTATAATTAAACATGTAATACTTAATAATACTATAATCAAAATTAATTATGAACAAATATTATCTAGCGATAAAGAATTGTACGGGATTAATAAGATTTGTAAAAAAATAAATTCAATTATTATATGTAATAGAAATGAAATTATTGATATAGCAAATTCTACCTGCATCCCCAACATCATGGAAGGAAAAATATCGACATGCAACGTGACAAATGCTCATCACATGCCAAAAACAGAACTAATTGCTGAAACAGAACTAATTGATGGCGAACCAAAAAACATCCAAGGAACGTATCTAATTAAATTTCAAAATTCAACAATAGAAATTGACGACAGGATCTTTACATCCAAAGAAATCATAACAGCCAGAATACTACCAGCAGTTTTATAACCAAACTTATTAGAAAGGAGTTACAACAGCAGATATATCCTTAGAATTCTATATCCTTAGAATTCTTCAAAGATCTCCATATCAACAATACAAATGCCATCAAACTATTAAAAGAACAAAGTTTAATATCTCGGTTGTTGGGCACTTTTGGCGTCATACCGGGTATAACATCTATGGTGGTTCTGTGTGTGTTAATCACCATCAGTTACAGGAGAAGAAAAAACAAAGTCATAATCACTAACATACGAACCGAGCAAGGTGCTCCATCAGAAACAACAACAGATAACGAGCAAACAATAAAAACCACAGTACAGGATGCCACGAAATACGGGAATGGTAAAACTCAATCACATCGCACAAAATCAACCCAAATTCAGATCCAGGCAGTTCCCAAAAAAAATGTATACAATTCAACCTTTTACATAGAATGAGGACATCCGATATTTAAGAGGGGAAGAGTTAACAACTTTTAAGTTTTCTACTCAAATTTCAATTTAACAATTTTTAATTTTCGCAATTTTTTTATTCAATTAATTAACCTGTCGAATCATCAAATTACTCTGGGAAACCAGTTCAAAATTATTTCCCAACAATTAAATTCACGCGCAAATAACATGTGTCCAGGTCAGCAGAAATGCAGGTAGAACGTCTAAATTAATGTAAAATTTAATTTCTAAGATTGATTAGTTTTTGACTACCAAAAAGTAAAGTAATAAATAAATTGTATTAAAATCAAAATAATTTGGCTTATCATTTTTATAAAGTTTTTATTATTTTTTATTATTTTTTATTTTAAAATTTTTGGCAAACTTGCGAAAAATTAACTTATACACTATTTTTAATAAATTTTATTGCATACAAATTAAATTTGAAAATTTTAAATTTTATCTACTTGGAACAACAAAAATTATTACATTAATTGTAATTGAATTTACTATTTTAATAAAGTATATTTTATTACACTGTAATCATTTTTATTGAATAATACACACGTGAGTTGCGATAATTGCCAAATGACATTAATTTAAAATCTTAAATTTGAACGTAGTTTAATAATAAATCTTTTAAAATTATTGAAAAAATTTTATACAAAATTTACATCTCTAATATTCCAAAATAAATTTCTAATAATTTTTAAAAAATCAGCTGTATCGTCCACAGAACCGAACGATATTACACGAAAAGCATAATGCGAAATTTCATTTAAAGATTTTTTACATAATAATTTATATCAAAGCAAAATAACTTCTAATAATTTATGGAATTTTTATATACATATGTACATATGTAATGTATGTATATTATACACTTAAATTTTTTGAACAGCAGTAAGTGCATTTACGTTTTCGAATGCATACATAATTATATCAAAAATGGTATTTATTTAGTCATTAAACTTATTATTCTGTTTATTATTTCTATCTAGATTCTTCGAAGATATCGGTAAAAACATATACACATTTGCGTTGATGACGCAAAATTCAAATTTTACAGTTCAAAATTTCAAACCTCTATCTAAAAGCGTGCCGGAGTTATGAAAGTAGAAAAATCAAGCAAAATTTGGTTTTCACATAACGGTAAATTTAAATACTAAATTTAAAAAAATTGTATAATTTTGATATTAATTTACAAAGCTAAAAAGAGCTAATACCTGTCGAATGACGTTTTCAGATTGAAAAAATCTTAAGCAGAACATAAGATATATGCATTTAAAAATAGGGCTTTTTCTAAGTTTAAGGGGCTGTAGCTCCGTAATGGATGGGGCTACATAAAAAAGTTGTTCCACAAAATTATTGTTTTCATGACACCTACCCATGGTTAAAGTTTTTTTTCTCTATCTTTAACGGTGTAGAAGTTTTGTAAACAGACGGACGGACGGACGAACAGAGTGAAACTAATAAGCACATTTTTTTAAAATTTTTTTGGAAATGTGCTAAAAATACTTATCATGTAAAATATCCTTATGAAATGGTATATCTATTATAATTTTATTCGAAAATTTAAAATTTGAAATATTTATGTATAAATTTAATTTTTTAAAGAATATGTTTTAAGATATGTCGTTAAAACTATCATATATAACTTTTATAGCATCTCATTTTTTTTTTTGCATTTTTCGGTGGTGCGATTATTACTTAAATACGTATATAATTTGAACGATGCGACATAAATGTTATTTAAGCTTGTATTTCAACAGCGAAAATTACTGAAATAAATATTTATTTACTTTAAAATTTTTTACATAATAATTTTGTGTTTATTTTTTAAATAACTATTTTACATTTTTGAAAAGTGTAAAAGCATGATGGAGTGTAGGGAAGAAAAAGACTAATGGAATGCAGTACCTTTCAAAATATTAAGTTGTAATTGAAGTAATTATATGGTGTTGTAATTTTTATTAAAGTTTAGTTAAATTTATTACTTTTTGTAATTTCACCATTATATAATAATAATTTCACATATTATAATAATATTGATAATTGTTTACTATAAAGCAATATATTTTATTGCAAATAGTAATCAATTTTACATTGTATTTTGTAATAATTATTTACATGTAATCAAATATTTCATTACAATATAATAACTTATGAAGTAAAACCAACTATATTGCAATAGGCTGAGAATCGATTACAATTTCAATCAAATTAACTGCATTTTTAATAAATTTAATTAAACTTTTCTCTCCGTGTATGTTTAATAATTATTAAATAACAAGAAATGTTCTTTTGAATATTTGAACGTTTAGTCTCTTAAGTTTTTCAATAATATTACTTTTTTTTGAAAATTCTTATGCAACTTATAGTTACCAAATTAAAGGTCCGAATACAAACATTTTTTGGACGTAATAAAAACTAACGGTTTTTTAAATAATTAAGTTTGAACCTAAAAGTATTGACTTTTATTAACGATTGCTTGCAAAATAAAAAATAATTTAATTAACCACAATTTAATATTTAATAGGAACATTGATATTCACAATTATAATACCAGGAATAAATCGAATTTTTATTTATCTCTATTTAAAACAGACAAAGTAAAGCGAATCTGCCTATATAATTGTTTAAAGCTCTACAATGAGCTACCACAATCTATAAAACAAATAGATAACATAGTAGTGTTTAAAATAAAAGTGAAAGAATTATTGTAATACTTTGATGAATACATAAGGAACAGTAAGAATAGAATTTGTCAAATAGGAATTAACTAACTAGTTACTCATTTTAATTTTAAATTTTAATGTTAAATACAAATATAAATTGAATTGTGATATAAATTAATAGCTTAAGTTAAGGAATTATTTTGTTTTGTTTTTTTATTTTTTTATTTTCCCTTTTATTAATTTGTTAAATTTAATTTCTTTAATATTTTTCTTTTATTTATTTTGTATAATATATTAATACACTTTTAAGTTTAATTTAAGAATGTATAAACATATAGGTCATAAGACCAGATATGACCTATAACATATAGGTCATAAGACCAGATAGCGGTTAACGCTACGGTCATCTAATTCTTTATATGTAACAATATTTAAAAACCCAATAATTAGCAACATTTGAAAAACAAAAGCAACATTTTTTTACGAAAAAATTTATAAAAAAACTGATTTTAAAGCTGGCAACATTTGGTTTCAAAATTTCAAAAAAAAATACGGTATTCGTATACTTAAGATTTGTGGTGAAAAGTTATTTTTCCGAGCCGAGCTTGTTGAAGCGTTTTTAAAAAAGTTGGCAAATAAAATAAAGGAACTTGACTTGAAATTTCTGGATCAGTTCTATAATGCAGATGAAACTGGATTATATTGGAAATTACTACCTGATAAGACTTATGTATCATCGGAGGAAAAAAGTACTCCAGGACGAAAAATTCCTAAGTAACGTTTAACATTTTTAGCATGCACGAATGCTACAGGTCTTCATAAGATAAAACCTTTGGTAATCGGAAAAGCACAAAACCCACGATATTTTAAGAACTAAATTCTGGTAATTCGTTTGAAGATCCTTCCTGTAGCTGCCTTGATGAATCCAGCTCTTTTAATTCGAATGAATTCGGTTCGAATGAAGATTTGAATTTGATGGCGAAACTTGTTAGAAGAATTTGAACCATCTTTGAATAACTGTACGAGTAGAAATATGGAACGCACTTTCTTGTTTTTATTTTTCATTTTTTCATAAATACATTTTTGCACAATCAGCCTAATGAGTTCAACCTTTTTGATTTAAATAAAATAATATAGTAATTTGATAAAAAAACCTATGTTGAAATTGTGCCACACAATATTCGGTACGATGATTTCTTAATAAACATATTGTAATATGTAGGTTTGTTTTTGTAACGCGATACCAAATTTTGTTTCGAAAGATAATTTCGATTAAAAAATTATAATTAATGTCAGGATAAATAAATTTAATTTTTTGGTTTTAGAAAATAAGAATTCAATAAATATGCAACAAAACAACAAAATTCAACAAGTAGTTGAATTTGTATTATTTTATATTATGTTATATATATATTGTATTATGTTATATATTACAAGTAACAAACTCAAATTTGTTGTGAAAGATTTCCTTTAATTTAATTAGTTTTAAGATATTATTATAAATATGTTTGTGAAAAGAAAAGAAGGTTGAGTGTTAACAAAATAAGTTGAGTAAAAATAAATACATATTAATTTCTAAAAATTAAATTATTTTGTGTTTTTATTTAAATAATAACCAAAATACGTAACTGGCACAGTCGATAGGATCTAATTCAAAAGTGAATAGATCGAGTGTAATCGAATCGAAAATAAAATAATAAATTTAAAAATGAATTAAAAAAAAAATAATAATAATAAAATTTAATTTTAAATAATCAATTTAAATTTAAAAACTAAATTAATTAAACAGTACAACAAAATTAAATAATAAAGTTTTTTAATAAATAACAAATCTTTTTAAAAGACGTTTAACAAATAACAAGCATCTTTTTAAAAGACCTCATGTTTATACTATACCAGAGAAGAATAATAATAATAATAATAATAATAATAATAATAATAATAATAATAATAATAATAATAATAATAATAATAATAATAGTGATCTAAGTCACATTAACGGTATAGTATTAAATGTGGTAATTGATAGTGTGACAGTTTCTTCTCTGAGCCCAAATGATTTAATAAAAGGTGCTCAGAGATTTCGTCAGTTTAGAGGATGCGGCGAATATGTATAAGAGAGGTAGATACCTCATTTATAAGAGAGGTAGATGCACTACTACCTCTACCTCTATGATACAAATCAATCCATTAAAAAATATGTGAATGTAAGTGAATATTTTTATAAATTAAGAACGATATTATCTAAGTTATACGAAAAGTATGAATATGATTTAGCTAACGCTGTGGAGTTTAAACCAAAGTTAATGGTTAAGAATCAATAATTTTAAAAACTTTTATAAACAATATTGAGCCACATTTAGCTAGTTTAATTTTAAGTAGAAATATTGAAAAACTAAAAGAGGCATATAATTTCTTAGAAGGTTCTGGACAAAAAAAGATAAACCAAATTTTCAAAATAATAATTTTAACAAAACGAAAAATGTAAATCATAATAAAAATAAATACTATAATAATTCTAACTCAAATACTTCTTTTACTTATTTGGCAAATACTATGGATAATGGTGAAATTAAAACATACTTTTTATTTTTATCCTATGTGTTAAATATAATAAACAGTTTGAATAAAGAGTTCCAATCTGAAAATGTACGTCTACCCTATTTATATTCACAAATTGAAGTAACTTTTAAATTGGTTTTAAGTAATTTTATAGAAAAAAATATAAACATTTTTTAACATGTTTTAACAAAAACACAAACAAACATAAAATTTTTATTGGGGTTCATGCTCAAATGTATCTAGAGTATAGTAATATTTCTGAAGAACAAAAATGCAATATAAAGAAACATATTCTTGATTTTTACTTAGAACTCTTAAATGAAATGAAATTAAGGTTTGATTTTCAAAGCAATGATATGAAAAATTTAAGAATGTTGTCTATTATAACTCCACAAAAGTTTTTATCTGATTCAGAAACATCTATTTTATCGCTATTATTAAAATTTCCTCACTTGGCAGAGTGTGATTCAGAAGTTATAGTTAGACAATGGCAATTACTTCAACTTTCCCAACTTAATTTTAAAAGTGATACTGATATAAATGATTTTTGAGATAAGATTAGTTCAATGGAGTTGATGAATACTGTTTTAAAGAACTCACTACTTTTATTTTCAGTTTAATGTCATTACTTCACAGCTCAGCCGCTGCTGAATTGAAAATTTCAGACTTAAATTTAATTAAAACTAAACTAAGAAATAAATTAGAAATGCGTACAATAATAAATAATGTAATGTTGGCAAAAGAGTTAAACTCAAAACAAATCGATAAAAACAAATCGATTGTCAATGCGGTCGGACGTGTTTTTAATTGCGGAAAAATTAAAAAAAAAAAAGAAAAAAAGAAATAAGAATAAGAATAAAAAAAAAACAAAATTTTCTTTTGTTATTATTTGTTAACATTTAATACCGTTGTTCCTATAACATATAGGTATAACGTAAGATATGGCTGATTGTCGCAAATGCCGTTCGAAAATTAGAGGTGAAACGGGTATTAGATGTGACGGCGTGTGCGAGAAGATTTTTCATAGTGCGCCGAAGTGCTCGGGACTTGAACAGGCGGCAAATAATTTATTAGACGCTAACAAAAACATTAAATTTATTTGTGATGAATGTATTTTGTACATACAAAATGTAGACCTGGTTCTACAAAATATTGAATGTGCAGTAAAAAAAATAATGACTATTTGAGTGAATATAAACAAGAATTTGAGAGTGCACTAAAAAAAATGAATTAGAAACAATGCAATTACTGAAAGCTATTGAAGATACATTGAGCGTTTAGAAAGTATAAAAAGTGTACAACAAAAAGAACTAGATAAATTTTCTAAAATAAGTGAATTATTCAAAATGGAAAGTGAAAAACTTAATATAGCTATGAATAATACATTTTTAAAAAGCGATGAACTTTGTAATGAATTAAAACAAAGAAGTTCAAATTAAAATAAAATAAAATTAGTCAAAGTATGTCATTCTCTGATGTGGTCAAAAAAAATGCATATGCAAGCAATATTACATTACCGTCAATGAAAAAAGATTTGCCTTTAGTAATTAAATCTAAAAATAAACAAAAGTGTGATAAAACGAGACTTGATTTAAATAAGAAGGTTGATCCAAAAAATTTGAAAATAAAAAACATTGAGAATAGGAAAAATGGAGTGATTTTAGTTGAAGTGGAAAATAAGGAAGAAAGAGAAAAAATCAAATGTGCTTTGGAAAATAATTTAACGGATAGTTATGATATAAAAATTCCAGTGGATATTAAACCAAGAATTGAGATAATGCATATTAATACTAAATACACAGAAGTAATACTAAATACACAGAATTAATAAGTAAACTGAAAAATCAAAATCACTTTTTAGAGTTGAGTGAATTAAAAGTTTTAAGAATATATGATGTAAAGAAATTTGAAAATAAAATGTACAATGCTATAATAGAAATAGATAAAGAATCTTTTCCTAAAACAATATCAAGTGGAAAAGTATCTATTAGATGGCAAAGGTGTAAAGTTTTCGACGGCATTCGAATACTCCGTTGTTATAAATGCAAAGGATTTAATCACAAAATGCAGAATGTAAAAATGAGGAAACTTATCTAAATTGCCATCAAAAACATAAAAATAATAAGTGTAATAAAGAAAAAAATAATAAGTGCATTAACTGTATTAAATCGAATGAAAAACTTAAACTCGGACTTGATATAAATCATGATACTCTAAGTAGGGAGTGTCCGGTATATTTAAATAAATTAAATTTAATAAAACAAAAAATCGGTTATTAGCAATTAAAGAAAGATGTATGTGATAAGATTTATGAGACTATAAATATTATTCAAAGTGAAAATAAAACTCAAAACAGAATTTTTTCGTATGATAGTAATAAAAATGATTCTGTTGAAACTTGTAATAATGATAATTCTGTGAAAAACAGTATTAAAGAGAATAATACAAATAATACCAATAGTAAAAGTGATATAAATGTCAAAAACTTAGGTACTGAAAATGATAATTTTAATAACAATAATAAAAAGAAAATTAGCAATAATAATGATACTAGCAGTACAAACAACTTCAATAAAGATAAGAAAATTAAAATGATCATTAAAAAGAAGAATAGTAATATTTTTAATATTCTTCCAAAATTATAGTCAAGTAAAAACAATAATACTGAAAGCACTTGCAGTAAAAAACATATTGATAACAGCGATAATAAAATAAGCAATTACACTAAGGAGGATAAAAGGAGAAATAATAAAACCATCTATTGAGAATTAAAGCGGATCAAAATACTACTACAAAGGAAGAAAAAATAAACCCATCTAATGAGATTAAAGTGGATCAAAATACTGAACAAATTAAAAAAACAAGTTACATCAATCCGATGTTTCCACCTATCGTAAAATTAACACAAAAAGCTGTAGTAGAAGGTAACAGTATTTATATCCTCTCACGTCTAAGAGATCATAAAGTATATCACAATGTAAGGCTGTATTTAGCTTACCTGTAGGATCAAAATGATGTATGTGTTGATGGTATAACCCAAACAAATATTAAAGTTCTCATAAATCAGGAAGGACTGCCAACAAATTTAACAGAACTTCGGAAAATATACGAAAAATATCATGAAACTATAGAAATTACACAAAAAGAAGTTGCTAATGATCTAAAAGATTTTAGGAGATATATGGGTAATAAACATAGACAAGATTTACAAAGAATAAGACAGGTATGGTACGATTACATGACTAGCAAACCTTAATGATAATTAAACCATATAATCTAAACGTTAGTAGCGAACTGAAAATTATATATATCAACATATGCAGTATCAGAAATAAATTATCTGAACTAGAAGCAATGATCAAAGAAAAAAAAAAGGTTGATGTTGTAATCCTGAATGAAGTCTGGTTATATGAAAATGAAATTAAATACTACAATTTACCTAATTACACAGCTGTATACAATTGTCGAAATCAAAAGAGGGGGGGAGGAACCGCTATATTTATACATAACAGCATAGTATACAATGTAATAGTTAATACCTTCGTTAGATACCTTCTATAAAGCCCCAAACGAGAATGAGAATTTATTTATGGAATACATGGAAGAACAAATCAATCAATTAACAAACTTAATAATATTAGCAGATGTTAACATAAATTTTTTTGAAAATACTAAAACTACAATAAAGTATATGGACATGTTATCCAGCTCAGGTTATAACATTATAAACAAAACCCAAAGTACAAGAGATTCAATAAATACAAATACTTTGATTGACCATATAATCACAAACTGTAATGATAAAATAAGTATATCATATGAGTTACAAAACATAGACATACCTGACTATAAAATGACTATAGCTGGTATTGAATTAGTTAAACTAAAGAACAAACCGATGGAAAGAATAGTCAAAGAGAAAATAGATTATAATAGTATGAAGGAGATATTTAAATCTATAATAGAAGAACAGGTTATAGATAACGTACAACAATTAATAAATAATATACAGACAGCAAAGGAGCTCAGCACAATAAGTTATACTGTAAGAACTAGATGTAGTAATTGGATTAATCCAACCATAATGCACAATATGAAAATAAGAAGAAGGTTATATGATGCTTATCAAAAAGATAAAAATAATGAAGATAAAAAGTATAAATACCTCACTGCAAAGAAAAAGACTATACAATTAATAAAAAATGCAAAAAGAGTTTATTTGGAAACGAAAATCGAAGAAACTGGGAACAATTATAAAAAACTGTGGACAGTAATTAATAATACAATTAAGAATAGTAATAACAATAAAAATGAAGGAATAAAATGTCTACAAATGGAAAATGGTGAATTTGCGGAAACAGATAAAGACATAGCTGAAACATTTAACAAATTTTTTAATCAAATAGGCGAAAGTATAATAAGCAAAAACAAGTCATCCTTAACTAATGCTATACCAATAAGAAATGTTACCAATAATAGATCCATTTTCTTAGAACCTACTAATGAAATGGAAATTTATAATATAATAATGGGCTTGAATAAGAATGCAGCTTCAGGAATTGATAAAATTACCGTTAAGGACTTACAAGTACTTGCCGTGTTAATCAAAAAACCACTGGCATTATTAGTTAACAAAACCTTATTAATGGGAACTTTTCCAGATTGCCTGAAAGAAGCTATAAAAACCCCTATTTATAAAAGTGGGCTAAAAACTGATTGTGGTAACTATAGACCTATATCTATACTTAACTCGTTAAGCAAGATCTTTGAAAAGGTTATGAACATAAGAATAAGGGCTTTTATAAATAAAACCATTGGCTTCGATATTAATCAGTTTGGTTTTATTGAGAACAGCGGAACCGAATCAGCGATTAGTACTACACTTGATCAAATACAAGAAGGACTTGATGAGGGGAAGTATGTTGCGGCCATTTTTGTAGATTTATCAAAGGCATTAGATCTAGTAAACCATAAAAAACTAATAAATTTAATGGAGGACATGGGAATAAGAGGGGTGGCCAACAAATTGATCCAAAATTATTTAACAAATAGAACACAGTACACTCGAATTAACGGCACACTGAGTGACAAAATGTCTATAAAAATTGGTGTACCTCAGGGATCATTGTTAGGTCCACTGTTGTATCTCTTATACATAACAAATATTACAAATTGTAATTTCCTTTCAAAATATAATATTTATGCTAATGATACTAATTTTGTGGCTAAAGCTAATACACTTAGGGAATTGGATATAATATTGAATGAAGATATGAAAACGTACAGTAATTGGCTCAGGACGAATGAATTAATTATGAACTTCAAAAAAACAAATTACATAATGCTTAAACCCAGAAAAGGTAATCATGAGGAAATGACTGTAGAAGTTGATAACATACCCCTAAATATAGTAAACAATATAAAATATTTGGGAGTGATAATTGATGAAAATCTTAAATGGGAAAGTCATATAGCGGAAATTAAAAAAAAAGTCATTCCAATATCCTTGGCAATTAAAAGACTTGGAGGAGTATCGAAACTGGTCTATAATGGATACATCTTATCCAAGATAAGATACAACATTACGAGTTGGAGCCAGTGTTCTGTTTTCATATAAATCAAATAAGTACAATAATGAATAAAGCCTTAAAAACTTTATTCAAAATGAATATGAGATGCAGCACAAAAAAGGTATATAAAGATACAAAAGAACTGGATATTACTGGAGCAGCTTATTTATTTTGAAAAATGTAAATTTATACATAAACTATTAAACAAAAAATTTAAATCAAATTGGAAACTAAGTTTTATAGAAGAAGTCCATCACCATAACAAGAGAAATAAACTAAAATTAAACGTGCCGAAAGCTAGAACTACAGCAAAACAAAAAAGTCTCAAGAACAGTGCAATAAAGCTATACAACAAACTTCCGGAGTATATTCAAAATTGCAAGGATGACGCAAAATTTAAATGACTACTGAAGACACATATTCTAAATTTTAGATATTAGTTAACAAAACTAATCTCATTTAAACAAAAAAATATTAATAATATATCACAAAAAAAAAAATTTTTTTATATATATTTATGTTATTTAAAGATTCGATAGCATATTTTAATTCTAATTTTCCAAACCTACTTTAATTTAGTTAAGTAAATTAAGGTTAAAAAAAATAAAATAGAATTTGTTTATATTCTTAATTTCTCATACATAATTTTTTATTTAGATTGTAAAATTATCTGAAATTAATAAATTATTATTAAAGAAAAAAAAAAAAAAAAAAACCGGGAACCTCACTATGTAGTATTTTTGGGCAGCGGGTTACGATTTTTAAAATTTTTGAATTTAATCGTTTCGAGAAAATACATTTAATGCAAATTTAATCTGTAATAACATTTGTGATAACCATAATTATTTTCTGTTATGATTTTTAGGATTTTTTTTTATTACAAAATGGCTTTTCAAACGGTCAGAGATGAACAAGAAATTCTAAATTGGTTGTTGGCGGATGATGATTCATATTATGAAAACGAATAACTTTCTGAAGGAAATGATGAAGATTGTTTAGAAATTGAGGGAAATGTAAGTTCTGATGAAGATGCAGGTTTAGATATAGACCATGGTGGTGAAGGTCATCGGGACGAAACTATTGCACCCAGCAGTTCAACTATAATTCGTTTTACCCAAGCTATTCTCCGAGATAAAATAATAAACATGTTTGGTCAACTAAAAAACCAGAAACACGGGGACAGACCATTATTTGTAATATAATCCATACATTAAACTCGAAGACGAATTTATCATTTATCAACCAACGAACTTTTTGATTCGTCTTATTCTGGAAACAGATATGTTTCAGTATTTTTTGCAAAGATAAAAAATGTTTCTAGATGTTAGAAAAACAAAAAAAAAAACACCAATTTTACAAATAATTCAAATTTAATTATTTCTCAATTTTATTATAAGAAAACAGATTATTAATTATATCAACTTTCCTTTTTAACATTAATTACAAGTTTAATTATTTTTTTTTTTTTGTTATTAATTTTATTTCAACATTCTTAAACTAAAAAAAAAACTTAATTTTAATTTACAAAAGCTTTAAACTATATATATAAGAACATTAAAACTGAAATGACCATACCAAAGCTGTCGGGTCTAATAATTTCTAAGATCTTTATAAATAATCAAATTGAATTGGTATTAATTAATACATACAACTGTAATTATTAAAATATTTTTTATTTTTTTCTACTTCATTTTTACAAAAAGCGTTATAGTTTTTTTTTACATTAGGTTTTGAATTACAGTTTTTTTTTAAAGTTATTAGTTTGTTAGGTTTGTTATAAATTCTTTAATTTTAAATTTAAAAATATGTATATTATATAATGCTAACTCTACAGGTAGCTCATTAAAGGTTTTTAAGCATTTATACAAGCAATTTTTATTTTGATTACAAGTTCTGAAGAGACTTAAGTAAAAATTCGATTTGTTCCCGAATGCTTGTTTTTTGTTTTATTTATAATATTATTTTAATGAATGAACTACTTTTGTTATGTATTTAAGTTGTATTTGAAATGAATATTAAATTTTATATAATAAACCAATATTAAAATAAATAATTTTACAGTGAAATATAAAACTAAATAATTTATTTGAATACCCCGTAATAAAATATTACTATTTTATAATAGTGAAATACCGGTATTGGATTCCCTACATGGAACTACCACAATAATTAAAGCTAAAAATGACTGTGTCAACGTAATAAATAATGATACAGCATGATTTGCTTGGGCTATAGTTTCAACACTTTATTCAGTTGGCAAGAATCCTCATCGTGTTGCAAAATATGCGCATTATTCATCAACTTTGATAATATCACATTTCCAATGAAGGTTAGTCAAATACCACGATTTAAATCACAAAATGATGTTTCAATAAATGTATACATTCTACTAATTAAAAAGAATGGAAAATTAAGTCTTCAAGCAACATATTTGAGTAAAAACAAGAAAAATAGACTTGTAAACCATTTATTGTATCAAAACGAATATTATGATGAATAATGTTATGATGATGAATAATGTTAATAATAATCGAACTCTTCAATATCACTATGTATGGATAAAAAATCTATCAAGATTGCTATCTAATCAATTATCTAAATGCATTGGTGTAAAATATTTCTGTAAACGCTATCTTCACTATTTCATTAGTAAAGAAAAATTGGAGACATCATGCGGATTGTAAAAACATGAATAATTACAAAATAGATTTACCAATTAAAAATCAAAAGCATCTACAATTTAGAAATTATAGGAAATGTATGTGTCGAATTTAAAGAGGTGCCATATGTGTTTGTTGTAGATGATGAATTCACTTTAACAAACAATATGATGAAGCCTTATATAAAAAAAAAATTGACACAAACACAAAGACTTTTTATATAATATAAATATTCTAGCGTATAGCATCTGGTGTCTATATGCAAAAACAATGAATCTACAATTTTGTATTTTTTTGGTTGAATATTCCTAGTAACTAGTGTTGGGAATACCGGGATCCCGGTATTTGGAACAATATATAGTTGCCGAAATAACGGTATTGAAAAAGTCGAATACCGGTATTTCGGTATTCGAAATAATTTCACCATACGAAATAAATTCACCAATATAATGTGACATAATTTCACCAATATAATGTTTTTTATGGTTTTTTACTACAAAAAAATATTTGCATTATTATTTCTTAATGCGAAAATATCAGCAATCTAGTATTCTATGAAAAGTTTAAAGTTTAATTGTTTAAAAATATTCGCATTATTATTTCTTAATGCGAAAATATCAGCAATCTAGTATTCTATGAAAAGTTTAAAAGTTTAATTGTTCTTATAAATCGAAACAAAATTCATTGTATAAAATTAAATTGTGGTTATATGATATAGGTTATTTTTACGTACTATAATAGTTAAATTAAAATATTATTATATAAAATTCGAAACGGTAAGTAAATTATTTTCTTTTTAATCAGAATATGAATTATACATTTTTCGTGTTTCGAATTTTTAGAAAATTTGTACTTTACACCGATATGAATATTAAAGATTTTGAGGAGCATTCCAAAGCAAATGATAAAAATTCACCATGGTTTCATTTTCTAAAAGAAAAAGCAGGACAGTGTGCTAAATGCAAATTGTGTAAGAGAATAATAAAAACACATGGAGGTTCTACAAGCGGTCTTCATACCCATTTAAAAACAATTCATGAAATAGATTTATTGAGAAGAGGTGTAGGTAGCACCACTGTTTTAGATTCTTCAGAATTTGTACAGAAATCAAAACCTTCTGTAACTATAAACAACTTTTTCAAAAGTGATAAAATGGATGACTCATTGGCAGCTATTTTAGCTAGGATGACTGCGTGTGATGGTTTATCGTTCAACATTATCTGCACGTCATATGATATCAGAAAAGGCTTAACAGCCAGAGGCTTTTCTAACATACCAAAGGATCACAAAACAATTCAAAAAATGGTTTTGAATTACAGTCGAAATATACGAGATCAAGTAATTAAAGAATTATCGTGCAGAATTGCTAATGGTAACGGATTTTCTCTAACTTTCGATGAATGGACATCGGTAAGAAATAGACGTTACATAAATATTAATGTCCACTCTGACAAAGAATTTTGGAATCTAGGATTGATTCGTGCTTTTGGAACAATTCCAGCAGAAAAATGTGTTGAGCTTGTGAATGATAGGTTAGGTGATTTTGAGCTTTCGATGAAGAATATTGTAGGTATTACCACTGATGGCGCTGCAGTTATGACAAAGGTTGGCAGGTTAATTGAAGCACATCAGCAGCTATGTTTAGCGCATGGAATTCAGTTGGCTGTTATCAGCGTACTCTACAAAAAACCTATTAATGAGGCTAGTCTGCATAATGAAGAAGATGCCAACGTTACATCTGTTCCCACATCCAGATTTGAAAAAGAGCAGAATTCCACAGATGACGACGAATTAATTGATGAAGATTACGAAAATGAAAATGGTTTACTCATAATCTCCACTGAAAATGATGATGATAATTCTTCTTTTCTGGTACATCAGCATATGTTACCATTAATTAAAAAAGTTCGTAAAGTGGTCAAAATATTTCGAACTTCGCCTACAAAAAATGACAAAATCCTACAAAAATATATAAAAGAAGAGTTCGGGAAAGAATTGTCTTTGGTTTTAGACTCAAGAACACGATGGAATAGTTTGGTGTCTATGATAGAACGTTTCATCAAATTAAAAAATTGCATCAAAAAGAGTCTAATAGATTTAAAATCACCTATTTTGTTTTCAGATGCCGAGTTTGAAATGTTGTCGGATATCCTTTCAGTTTTACTTCCCATTAAGCTTACAGTTGAAGCAATCTGCCGACAGGATGCAACTTTGTTATCTGCAGATGCTGCTATTCAATTTATGATGAAATCAATAACTGACCATCCATGTTCATTAGGTTATGAATTGAAAGCAGCTTTAAAAGTACGTATTCTTGAAAGACGAACAGAAATTTCAAGTGTTTTGCAATATTTACATGATGCAAACTGCAATGAAAATCCAAGCGATGATGAAGCCGATAGAGATTATGAATTATTTCCGATCATTACCAAAGCTGCAATCGCAAAAGTTATTGTGCTACAGATACAACGTCTGGGTGTGGCCAATTTGCATTATGAAGCTGCACCTGTAGCAACAACATCTACTTCAGCCAACGTTTCAAATTCAGATACAAATATAATATTCAATGTCGATGATGATGAAGATGATCAAAGAAATGAAATATCTCTGACTTTACAAGAAAAGTTGGAGAAGGCAATATCAAAAAAAATTTGCACCAGATTACCTGAAAGTGGAATCGACCAAAACAAAAATGATCTCACACGCTCAATAAAAAAAGAAATGTCATTTTTTGAGACAAATGGTATAAGAGGCAAATACTTAACTTTATTATATAATTATTTACTAAATATTCAACCGACCAGTGTAGAATCGGAGAGAGCTTTTTCGGCAGCTGGCTTAATCTGCACCAGAATTCGGTCAAGGATGGGAGATAATTCGCTCAACAATCTATGTTTTCTGAGGTCTTATATCAACAACCAACTACAGAAAAAGTAGAACCTTACAATTTTATGACTTCTTCCTTTTCTTATAATTAATATATATAACTAAAACTAACATTCTACTGAATTTTGTTTTTCCATTTTTTATTCTTTAAATAAATAAATTTAGTTTTTTTTAATTGCCAAACCATTTTTTAATTAAATTATTTATTCATTCGTATTATTATAGGAAAAATAATAATACCGGTATTAATACCGGGATCCCGGGATTACAAATTTTCAATACCGAAATATCGGTATTGGATTTTTGGTCCGGTATTCCTAACCCTACTAGTAACTTAAATTTTTTTAAAGAACAATAGGCAAAAACAGCGAATCCTCTATCTTCTCAAAATATTGAGATAATAGAGTTCATGAATGTGCCATAATCTATTTTTGTTTTAAATCCATTAAGCAAAAAGTTAATTGTCACATACATCGTTTTTGCATATTGCTTAATCTACTTTTTGAAGTTTCAGTTTATAAAACATAAATAGACAAATCAATTTGAACAAGATGTAATTTGTTTATTATTTTAAAAGTACCTTACGGAATTCAATTTTGTTTTGCTTTTTTATAAGAATTTGTTGATTGGTCTTGAAGTAATCATTAGGTTTCATTTAATTAAAAAAAAATAATTTTATTAAAATTAAAATTAATTTTGCTCTTAATAAAAACATTTTAATTTTTAATAATTAGTTCATAAGATTTTTTTTGCACAAATTTATAATTTGTTGGATTTGATTAGTTAATAAAATTTTTTTATAACACATACTCTGGATGAGCTTAAGCTCTTTTAGATATAATGAATTGATAAATAGAAAAAATATTTATAGCATAAAAATACTTTAATTATTATGCTAGCTACAATATACTTAATTATTTTGAATAACTAACCTTTAGATGTTGACAATATTTCTAAAGTTATAGAAATGAAAAATACAGGTAATTTTTAGTTATTTCGGTCTATATTTTTGCAAATGTATTGAAATTAGGCTTGTTTTTTTTTTCATAAGCGGAGGAAACTGAAGCGGCACCAGGACCTCCAGTTGCGTTCATTTTCCGATAGCAGTACAGATAATTTTAGTGTTTCAACTAAATCTTATTGTCCCAGTAGAAATGTCTCAGAAACAACTAACAAAACCCGAAGAAAAAAAAATTTTATAAATGAGGTTGAACAAAAAATATAAAAAGTAAAAGAGCAAAGGGTGAAGCATATATTACGGCGACAAGTGTTTTGAAATTAGTAAGACCAATGTTACCATCGCCTTGCACTGAAAAACAGACTAACGTAAACTGCAATAATATTAAAGACCAACTTAGAAATACCATATATAAAGAATTTTGTTCTTTTCCTGATATAAACAAACAAAGACAGTTTATGAAGAATCATGTAGATAATGCAATTAAAAATCGTCCGTGCAGAAATCGAACTCAATCATAGTTAATTATTATTTTACTGTTGAAGCAGTAAAAATAAAAGTATGCCAAAACTTTTTTTTAGCTACTGTTAATATCACAGATGCTTTAATTAAGAAGCACTATTTTGAAAACCAGTCAACAAGAGCACCTTGAAAAAGACAAAAGGGAAAGCAAAGACCATTTAATGTATTATTGAAAAAAGAATTAGAGTACCTACTTAGAAAACCATATAAAATTATTCCCTGCTGTAGAATCGCATTATTGCAGAAAAACAACGGGCAAAAGATATTTGTACCCATCTCATAACATGAGAATAATGCATGAAATGTATGTATTTTGAAATTTGCAAAAAGAGCTAGTTAAAGTGAAAGCAGAAAGTTATTTGGAACATACAGAAAAAAAAAGCATTTTATTAGCTGCAAAACAATATTTTCCAAACGTTCAATATACCTTATGTCTTTTTCACTTTGGACAAATTTTATGGGTTTATATTAAAAAACAAAAGCTTAGTGCGAAATACCAAAATTTTGAACAATTTCGGGATTTCGAGCACCGGAATGTTTTAAAATTTCTGGGATTTCGACCCAGTACTTGTAGGAACCTTGAACAAAAGCGCTTTATAAAAGCGGAAAAACAAGTTGACAAAGCAAATTTAGATTCTTCTATTCCTACAGTTTGCTTTGATTTAGAAAATGTGCCACCACTTCCAAGGGGGTATGTTTCCTGTTTTTATTGTAAAAGAAAAATTATTAAATTTTAACCTGACAGCAACTTTAATTTTACCCCTTAAAAAGAATGTGACTTACTGTGCTTTATGGAGCGAAGCAATTATGAGACGTTCAAGAAATGATTTGGCAAGTACTCTTGTTAAAATTATTAAACGCATATTGATAGAGAATCCACAAGTTAAGGAAATTGTGCTCTGAAGAAATTCTTGCGCTCTGCAAAATCGAAATCAAATAATGTCCACAGTTTTGGTACAGTTACTTTATAATAACACGAATCTAAGAACAATTATTCACAAATACTCGGAACCAGCACATTCATTGGTCCAAAAGTAGATTGTGCCCATAGCGTTATTGAGCAAAATATATTGAAATACCAAGTCCGTTGACCTTATTAAGATTATTGTTGAACATATGCGAAAATGTGAATCTCAAGATTATACAATGCAACCAAATGATTTTAAACTTTATTCTCGAAAGTCTAGTGAATTTGTAGTCAAACATGTACCTTTTTTTAAATGCAAAATTATTAAATATAACCAAGAAAATCTCTCAAATATATCTTACAAAATATTCGCCAAAGATGCATCATTTAAAAAATATGGTAAAGGTCGCTTTACTAAAAGTACCGAATTTTTATTTGAACAACGTTTAATAACTGCGTCTTGAAAAGTAGTACCAAAAGAAAAACTAAATGATATTAAAGATTTGTTGCCTTTTTTTACTTTCCCGTAAGATGAAACTTATTATAAAACTTTACTTAAGATTTAAGACGAGAAATTTATTAATAGAATGAAAAAAACACTACTAAATTAATTAATGAACCATTTCTAATTTTTTTTCTGAATTAAATTTGATAAAAATGAAGAATTTTAATTATTAAAAATTATTCAAGAAAATGAAAATAATATTTTGTTGTTTATAGTAACTAAGAAACAATTAAGTTTTGTATGTTATCTTATAATATTCTTTTATGTTAAAAAATTTTGTTTTTTGTTATGATATTGTATGTCAAAAAGGATTTAATGACTAAATTAATCAATTATTATTATGTTGAAGTACCGAAAAGGTAGTGGTAGCAAAATGGTGCTAACGCGCTAATTGTGGTCTTGTAACGGCTAACAGAACCAGCCACGTATAACAACCAACCAACCTAAAAGACATTTATGTTTTATAATAAATAAATTAAAAATATACTTTTGTTTTAATTTTTCACTTTAAAGCTTTTTAAATAGTTCTGACTCTATAAAAGTTTTTAATGTCTTGTAAATAAATGTATACATAAAGTATATAAATAATAAGAAATTTTAATATACGACAAATTTTTAACTAAATTCGGTAAAAAACTATGTATGTATTGTAAAATTTTGTCATATGTATTAGAACATTTTAATCCTAAACGTTTTGTTAAATATACTATACTCAAAACTCAAAGTATCAAGAAAACATTAACGAAAGTTTAAAATATGCAAACCATACAACGAAAATACTCCGCGAATTTTAAAACATTTCCCTCTAGTTTTCGAAATATTTTACTTTAAACTTTGATTTTAATTTACTCAAAACGATAGTTTTTAACATACGCATTTTCATATATTAAGAATTAAACATCTAATACATATCTATGTACGTTTTTTAAAATAACGTACCCTAGATCTTTATTTTATTTTTAAATAAAAGTAAAAAAAAAAATTTCTTAATTTGATAAAAATAAATTAAAATTTTAGATACACATTGTATATTAATTAATATCTAACTATCAGAAATAAAAACTCTTGATATGAATCATAGATATCGAACGATCATTAAAAAATTCCTGTTCATATGTGATATTATGACATAATATCATGATATTATGTAATGTATGTATGTACGTATAAATTTTCGTACTTTTATACCCAGGGCCGTGCCTGGCCAGCGTTCATTGCGTGCGCAGCACGGAGGCGGCCAAATTAAAAGGCGGCTAAATCGACAAGGAAATTATTTAAGAAAAATGTTTAATGAATTTGTAAAAAAAAATTAGTTATGTAATTGAAATTTTATATAAAAATATAATATATGGAATTTTCTTAAAAAATTATTCAAATACTATTTGTATTAATTTCAGTTTCTTCTTCATATATTTCTTCTTATAATTATACTTCTTAAAAATAAAGCAAGTTAACTTTGCTTTTCTTTTTTTCCAAAATTATTTAAAATTTGTGTGTTAGAATATTAACATAGTAAGCCGTGATTGTTAAGTTAACGTGATTACTAAAGTAAGTTTCACTACCAAGATTCTTCAAACGTTTAAAAAAATTAAGACATTATTTTTGTTTTAAAAAAGTGGCTGAAAGTTTTAGTTAGACTACGAAAATAGTTGAAAAAGGTACAAAGATTTTTAATATATAGTGATAATTATATTTTTAAATATTTTCGTAGGTTTAAATGTCTGAAAGAAAAACGAAAAGATTGTCTGGAGCACAATATAAAAGAAAGCGAGAAGAAAAACAAAATGAATCTAAAAAAATGTTTGGTTCAATAACAAAGTTTTTAGCAAAATCAGCAGAATTAGAAAATTCTTCCAGTAGCCATTTAAATATTGAATCTTTTTCCATTGAAAATGTAAATGAAATATCTGCGAATAATGTAAGTGAAATATCTACGGAAAATGTAAATGAAATATCTGCGGAAAATGAGAATTAATATAGTAATAATGACGAAATGGAAAATAATTCTGTTACTGAGTTTTGCAATAACGCTGAAATTGATGAACCGTATACTTCAATGTGCTGGGAATTAAGTGATCCAGCTTGCTGGCCTTCAACACTCAGCAATAAAATACTGGATATATTAATCGAAAAAGGACCGATTCAAAATGTACAATTAATATATCCAAATAATGAAATGGGAAGATCATTTTCAAAGATTTATTTCTACAGAAAAATGTCTAATGGTGAAAAATTTAATCGTGAGTGGTTAATCTATTCGCCAAAAAATAATGCCATATTTTGCTTCTGTTGTAAAATATTTGGAAAACAAGAAATAAAACTAGTTAGTGAAGGCTTTAATGATTGGCAACATACTTCTGAAAACTTATCTCGCCACGAAAAAACATCGCTGCATATTGAAAATTGCACCAAATGGAAAAATTTGGAATTAAATTTAAAAAAAAAATGTACAATTGATAAGAATATGCAACGATACTATGACGCCGAGAAAAAACGATGGTATCAAATTGTCGAACGTATGATAGCTGTGGTACAATTTCTTGCAGGACAGGGTTTAGCTTTTAGAGGCGGTTCAAGCAAATTGTATGAAAAAAATAATGGAAATTTTTTAAAATCAATTGAAATGATAGGAAAATTTGATGATATAATGGCGAACCACATTAATCGTGTACAAAATTCAATCTCTTTAAAGAACCACATGCCACATTATATGGGAAACCGCTTCCAAAATGAAATAATTACTATCCTTGCAAACGAAATTAGAAAATATATTTTAACATCAATACAAGAGGCAAAATATTTTTCAGTCATTTTGGACTGTACGCCGGATGCTGGACATGTTGAGCAAATCACAATGGTTTTCAGGTATGTACATATTCAAAATGATGAAGTTGAAGTAAGAGAAAATTTCATTGGTTTTTCTCAAGCTGAAAAAAGTACTGGAGAATATTTTTATGACTTCTTAATACAAAAATTAAAGAATCTTGAATTAAATATTAACGATTTGCGTGGCCAGGGATACGATAATGGCTCCAATATGTTCGGAAAACATAATGGATTACAAAAAAGAATTTTGGACAATTATCCACGAGCTTTGTTTATGCCATGCAACGCGCATACATTAAACTTGGTCATTAATGATGCTGCTAAAGTTTCATTTGCAACAGTTGATTTTTTTAGTAATGTATCAGCAATATACAATTTTTTTTCTAGTTCTCCATTTAGATGGCAAATTTTAAAAAAAAATGTAAAATCTTTAACAGTACAGCAAGTTAGTGAAACTCGATGGGAAGCAAGAATAAAAGCTATTAGACCACTGCGAAATGAATTGGGTGAAATTTATGACAGCCTAATAGAAGTAGCTGAAAATAGTTCAACAGCAATATCTCGACATGAAGCTGAATGTTTGGCAATGAAAATCAAATCTTATAAATTTATTTGTTCAACAATAATATGGCATGAAATCTTGGGGAAAGTAGATATTATTAGTAAAATGATGCAGAAAGTTTCTTGGCAAATCAGTTCATGTGCTGAATCAATTAGTGAAGTTTTGAATTTTTTTAAAAATATCAGAAATGATGAAAGTTTCGAAAACTATTTGAAGCTTTCTGATGAACTGTGTGAAAAAGTTGAAACTGAACCAGAATTTCCTGCTGATGTTAGTATACGTCGCCGACGTCATCGTAAACAATTTGACTATGAAGGAGATGAAAATATTCAATTTAGTCCAAAAGAAAATTTCAAAATTATTTTTTTCTATATAATACTAGATACAACTATTTCATCGCTTACCGCTCGATTTCAATCTCTATCATATTTTGAACAAACTTTTGGATTTCTAATTAAATTTATTGATATGGAACATGAGGATATAAAAAAAAGTTGTTTTGATCTCCATAATAAATTTAAAGATGGTGATGAATCATATGATATTAGTGGTGAAGAATTGCTTTCTTTGAAAATTATTATAAAAGATAGAAAGCAACCCGAAGATTTACTAAAATATTTATATAAGCACAACTTGGCAAATTCTTTCCCAAATGTAGCTACGAGTTTAAAACTTTTGCTAACAATACCTGTATCTGTTGCATCTGGAGAGCGAAGTTTTTCGAAACTTAAAACAATAAAAAATTACTTGAGAAACATCAATGACGCAAGAACGCCTGAGCAATCTTCCAGTTATCGCGATTGAAAATGAAATTGCTGGTTCTTTAAATATTCATGAAGCGATTGAAGACTATGCTACGCAAAAATCGCGTAGAATTAATTTTTAATTTAATATATACATTATAATGTACATAATATTAATATAAATAAAAATTAAAAATGCGAACTTGATGCACAAATTTTATTTTCTAATTAAAAATACTTATTTTTCTATTTTTTATCTTGGAAGCGGCCAAAATACATTGGCACTTAGGCGGCCATATACTCAGGCACGGGCCTGACGCCAGGAAATACTACATATGGTGGAAACAGATCAATCAATAAAGGCATTACAAGAAAAAAGATTGAAGAGCATGTTGAAACTTTTAGACCAGTCATTTCACATTACAGGAGGGCACATGCACCAAATAAACGATATTTACCCACTGATGTTACAATTAAACTCATGTTTGATAATTTCGTAAAACAAAATCCGTCAATGACTTTATCTTATTACACATATAGGAGCGTTGTTGCAGATATGAACATTTCTTTTGTGAAATTGGGTCACGAGGAATGCTCAGTTTGTGAATCTTTCGAACTGCTTATTAAAAACAAAAATATCGATAAAGATAATTTACCTGAATCATGCGAAATTTGTCGAAACTGGAAAATTCATAATAACAAATATAAAACTGCTAGAATGAAATATCAAAATGACGCTGCGTTAAATGACAATAATTTAGCAGTGTTTTCTGCAGATCTCCAAAAGGTATACATATATTATTTTCGTATTAGTATTTTATTTTAAATTTTCCACAAACACTTTTTTGCATAGGTAATTATGCTACCTCGGTTAAATATGTTTAAGGAAGTCATATTTACCCACCGTATAATCGCATTTAACGAGTCATTTGTACCCGTTGGAAAAGCATCAAATTTTAAACCACATGCCGTAATATGGCATGATGGTATTTCTGGGCGACGAAAGGAAGATATAATTAGTACATTTCATCAATTTTTTAAAATTAATCGCGATTATAAAAGAATTATAATTTGGCTAGATAACTGTACTTCCCAAAATAAAAACTGGACGCTTTTTACCTTCTTTGTGTTCATTATAAACTCAACACAAGTATCCGCCGATTCTATAGAATTAAAATATTTCGAACCGGGTCATACGTTCATGAGTGCAGATTCATTTCACCATCAAGTGGAGTTAGCCCTTAAAAGAGCAAATAATGTTTACGATTTCAAGGATTTTAAAGATTGCCGAATTCAATTTTGGAGAGATTTACCCACATGTGATGAATCTATAACAAGTGATAATGACTCCGATTGAAATGTTTCTGTACTTATATTTTATTTTTACATTATATATATTTAAGTTTATTTTTATGACTACTTTTGTTTTCGATTAAATTTTGCTTTGTAAGTTATAATGAAATACTTTTTATGTTACAAAATATGTTGAATACAATATTAAAAATTATGTTTATTTTTGTTTTCAATTAAATTTAGCTTTGTTATAATGAAATACTTTTTATGTTATAAAATATGTTGAATACAATATTAAAAATTAAAAAAAAATCTTTTATATTATTGGTTTTTTTGTTACTCAAAAAAGACGTAACTGCAAGATAAAATGAATATATGTTAGTGCAAAATGACGTATCTGCCAAAAAACTATTTTAAATTATATATCGAAAAGAATCTATTAATTAACAAATATTTTGACAAGAAGAACAATTTATGTTGTTGATATGAAAAAAATTTGGAGAAAAACAAAAAACTTACAAGTAAAAACATAAAAATGCATTTAACTCAAAACTAGTTGCAGTGTAGATACGGCTACTTGACCATTATTATTGACCATTTGGCCTTAACAACAGGTGCTTGTTTTTTTTTCTATATTGTTTTTTTTTTTTGACCTAACTGTATTATATTAATTTATTATCAAATTGATTTATTTTATATATATTTTTTTTTTTTGTTAATAATTTTTTTTTTTTTTTTCAATGCACTTCTTTACACTTCAATAGTTGATGAAAGACTGTTAAATAAAGTTTTAATCAATAAGAATCATCTACATTTCATTATATTAGTTAATTTTAAACTTTCAGTAATTGAGTATTAATAATTAAAAAAAATTATGTTTAAAAAAAGTGAACTTTTACGGATAGGATATAAAGCTGAAGGATTTCCAAATGATTTTCACCTTTTTTTCCATGAACAGTACTGGGAAATTATTTCATTTGTGTTATCAGTTTTATGATTTACCAGATTTTATATTTGACTGTGGAGAAGAATTCAAAAACATTTGTTTCGAAACACCTCATGCAAATGTATATTGTTTTAAATGTTTTGAAGAAATTGAAAAAAACAAAACTAAAACATGGAAATGTACATTTATTGAATTTTATGTAGTAGCAGAATTTGGTAATAAACATGCTGCAGAAGATTTTATGGAAGATGATGAACCAGTTTGCATAATTTGTGGAGATATAAGTATTTTTTTTATTTATTTTATTTTATTGACCTTTCCAGGGGCATACAATGCCCGAGCAAAGTGATGGGTCCTTTTCCCGGCGGATGTGGGCCAACGACAAATTTTGCAATATTTCTTTACTTAATCTACTACATCATTTTATAATTCTTTCATTCTTGTTTTGTTCATTGTGGGGTGAACACGTAGAATAATTAACGCAAGTTATTTAATAAATTCTTTTAAATACTAATTAATATTTTTCAATCAAAATATTTTGTTTAAATCAGCAAAAAAAAAAAAAAAAAAAAAAAAAAAAAAAATTTAAAAGCGTATAAATTAAATTATTAAAATTCTAAAACGCAAGCTAAAACATTAAAAATATATATATAAGAAAATATTAAAAAGTAATAAGCAAAACCTTAATAAATTTAATTTAAAAAAAAAAAAATCTAAACTATAATAAACTATAATAAATCAAGTTAAATGGAGTGCAAAAAATGTGACAAAAAAATCGACAGATCACAAAAGAAAGTGGAATGTAACCAATGTAAAGCTTACTTTCACACAAAATGTGTATCAGTGGGAACAAGCAGTAACTTTACTTGTGAGCAGTGCAGTAGCAGTAGGAAATCATTTTCTATACTACCTCGTTTTCTGGAAAAAAGCTCTCCAAATACTGCAGCCCAATTTCCGTTTTCACCGCAAAATAATGAAGAGACAACAAAGATGGACAAAATTGTGGATATGTTTCAAAAAATTGAAAAAATACACGAGACATATGTTCAAAAAATTCTATCTCTGGAAGAAGAAAATTCAGTATTAAAAAAAAGAGTTTCTACCCTTGAAGACAAAATTGATAATATTGAGCAAAAAAGTTTAAATAAATCGTTGGATATAGTAAACGTTCCGGACTTACAAAATCCAAACCCAATTGAAAATGCCGTCAATATTCTAAAGAGCAGTTTAAACTCATCTGTAAAAATAGAAGATATAGAATTTTGCCAATCTTGGAAAGTAAAAAGGTCTGAAAACAATAAAAACAAAAATAACAACAACAATGCACCAGAAGATCTGAGCATTATGAGAATTAATTTCCATTCTAAGGAAGTCTTAAATGATATTATATTGAAAAAAAAGGAGTTAAAAAATAAAGTCACTTATAATGGTAAGAAAATTTTCATAAATTATAGTTTAACTACAAAAAATAGATTTATTTTTAAGAATGCAAAGGAACTTAAAGAAATTAAAAATATTAAGTTTGTCTGGATAAAAGATGGTAAAATTTTTATAAGAAAGAAAGAAGGGGATAATTATACAATTATTAGAAATATAAGTGATTTAGAAAAAATTTAGTGGAAATTTTATCCATATTTTATTAATAAATGAATCTAAATGATATTTCATCCCCTTCACCTCTTATGGAATCTAACCATCTCTTACCCAAACAGTTTATAATTCACCAAAATATTCGTAGCTTAAGGAAAAATTTCAATACGTTTCTTTCTTATTTGCAAACATTAGAAAATTTACCTATTATTATTGTTTTATCTGAAATCTGGATTTATAGTGGCGAAAAAGAAAATTACAATATAAATGGGTACTCATTATATTGTAATTGTAACGATACATACGCTTCGGGCGGTGTTGCGGTTTACACTAAAATAAATTTTCCAAATGTGTGTTCTGCTGTTTCTCTTAGTAGTTGCGACATTGTTAAAATTAAATGTTCATTTGAAAGTATGAGTTTTGCAGTATTCTGCTTATATAGATTTAATAATGTTAGTATAGAATTCTCAGACTTTTTAAATGATTTTGATGACTTAATAAGCAAAGAAAAATGTAAAAATCTTATTATAATTGGAGATCTCAATATTGATTTACTCAAAGTTAACAGTTTTAATGAAAGGTATTTATTGATGTTATCAGCACACGGCTTAACTTCTTTAATCAACTCTCCAACTCGTATTTCTGATTTTAGTAGCACTTGCATAGATCATTTATTTATAAGGCTTAGAAATGGATCAAATAAGTTAGAACCTACAATAGAAAACTTAAATTTGGGTCTAACAGACCATAATCTTATTTCTTTAACTTTAAATTCTTCTAAAACTTCCACTAAAACAAATGAAATTGTAAATAATAAGCAATTTATAAATTATTCAAGTCTTTCTGTAAGTTTACAAAATGAAAATTGGGAAATTGTGTATAATGAAAGTAATCCTTCTTTAGCTTATGATAAATTTATTGAAATATTAGGTAAACACATTTCAAATAACTCGTTAGTTTATAAAAATCCAGTTGTGAAAAAGAAGCTTAAGCCTTGGATGACAGATCAATTGTTAAACAAAATAAAATACAAAAACAAGATAGGTCTAAGAATTAAGAACGAGAAAACCAATTTGGATTTAAAAACCTACTTTAAAAATCTGTGTAGAGATATAAATGTAGAAATAAAAACCTTACGTGATAAGTACTATACATCTCAATTAAATTATTACAATGGGAACTCCACCATGCAATGGAATTTGATTAATAATATTCTAAATACTCAGGTTACTAATAATCATATAAATGAAATTGAAATTAATAATGTTAAAATCGTTAACCGAAAGCGAATTGCGAATGAATTTAACAATTATTTTGTTGAGTCAGCAAATAAAGCAAGCACAAATACATTACCTACATGTATTTGCAACTTTAACTCAAATAATTTTAATTACGATAATTTGCAAGTAAACAATTTTGGATATTTAGAAATTTCGCCTGAAGAATTATATGTTACAGTTTTAAGTTTAAACAATAAAAAATCGTGCACAATTGACGGTATCAGCAATATTTTATTAAAAAAAATTTCACACTTCATATGTCCGGTTTTAAGTTATATTTTTAATCTTTCAGTTTATAGTGGTGTTTTTCCATCTGCTTTAAAAAAAGCTGAAGTTATTCCACTTTTCAAAAAGGGCTGTAAAAATGATGTATCAAATTATAGACCAATATCTCTATTACCTTGTATCGGTAAACTATTTGAAAAATTGATTAAAAAAAGAATGTTAAGTTTTCTTAATAAAACAAACTTTTTTCACAATAATCAATATGGTTTTCTTGAGGGTAAATCTACCGAAGATGCTATTCTAAAACTTTGTACAGAATTATATTCTAGCTTAAATTCCAACAAATCTTCTACTGCTCTTTTTATCGATATAACTAAAGCTTTCGATATGATAGATCACAATGTTTTAAGTTCTAAACTTTATAATGCAGGTTTTAGAGGTTTTATATTAGATTTTTTAATGTCTTATTTAAAAGATAGGTCGCAAAAAGTTAAACTAGAAAATATTTTCAGTGAATGCAGAACTATTAATGTCGGTGTACCTCAAGGTTCTGTTTTAGGACCTTTGTTATTCCTAATTTATATTAATTCTTTATTTGCTCTATCATTTAAAGGAAATATTACTGGTTTTGCAGACGACTGCTCTCTTTCTTATAGCGAAAAAAACATAAATTGTCTAAAGGAAAGTCTAAACTCTGATTTAAATTTGCTGAGAAATTGGTTCATGGATCATAAACTTATCATAAGCAATAAAACAAAACTAGTAGTATTTAATTTAAAAAAACGTTGCTTTGAGCCTATAAAGCTTAAATTTCATGCAGCAAACTGTAAAAAGATAGTGTGTGAAAACTGCGCTGGCTCTTCAAATCAAATTCGTTGTTGTTCAGCAAATTGTTTTGAAATTGAAACTGTTGACAATTATAAATATTTAGGATTAATTATTGATAACAACCTAAACTGGAAGTTACATCTAAATCAGTTACATAAATACATGTTGCTTTGCATCCGAAAATTCTATCTACTAAAAAACTTTTGCTCTAAAACACTTTTACTAAAATTTTACTATGCTGTAGTGCATTCCAAGTTACAGTATGGCATTGCAAGTTGGGGTGGTACCTATTTTAATTCAATCGAACCAGTTTTTGTAGCGCAAAAATGTACAATTAGGATTATTTATTCTAAAAACAGGAGATTCAGTTGCTGGCCTTTATTTCAAGACTCAAATATACTTCCGGTACGCCACATATATGCCCATAAATGTCTGATCAAATTTTTTAAAATGGATAACTTTTTACAATTAAGAAACAATAATCAATATAACCTAAGAATTAATAAGTTAAATTTAGCTTGCATTCCTTTTGGCTCAAAAACTCACTATAAAAAATTTTTTGACAGCTTAGCTCCTAAATATTTTAACAAACTTCCAAATCATATAAAGGAAATAACAGTATTATCAAGATATTCAAAATTATGTAAATTATGGTTATTATCAATTAATTATCTTGATTTAGAAAATGTAAATTAAAATACCCTGAAAGTTCTCACCTATCTCTTACTTAGAAATATGTAGTGAGAGCTTTAAAGTATTTTAATTGCAATAGTTACAATTTTTAATAAATAAACAAACAAACAAATAAACTTTTTCTTCTTTTTTTATACTTAAAATAACATTTTTTTTTTTAAATTTACTTTAATTTTAGAGTTGCATGAAGTAGAGAAAAATAGTAAGCTCAATTGTAGGAATGAAATTTCAGTTGCTTTCGAAAAGAATTTTGTTAAATCTATATATATTCACGGAAAATCGGTAGTAGATATCAGACCAGATCTTAAAGCTGATGATGTTCTCTTCTACAGCACTTCTCTATATCGTTCTAAGTCCTGCTGTGAATTAATGGATTTACTTATTAATGTAAAGGATGCAAAAACTTCCCTATCTAATGTTTTAGACATTCCAGCTCAATGCAATGTATCAAAAAGCTATAACACTGTACCTTTTAACTATAGACAAGAATTTTCTTCATCAGAAATATCTGATTTTAAATGGATTGTTCTGCACGAAATTTATAACAAAATTAACCCTTCCCTGCTAAATATTCCAAAATTTATTATCGATATGCATATAAAAAGAATTACTGAAATCGAACCGACTTCGACTTTTAAAGAACGTATTGCAATGAAATACTTTAGCTGCGATTATAAAACTTTATTAAAAAATAATTTAACACAATTTATACTAAATTACATTTGCTGTTCTATGTATCCTTGTTGTAGTTGTACTATTAAATAATTACTAATTAATTATGATGTAAAATGCAAAATAAAATTTAATTAAACTGTAAAATTTTAAAACAATTTATTAATTGAAATTGTAAAAAAAAAAAAAAAAAAAAAAAAAATAAAAATAATAATTAGTTTCATACAAAATTTCAACCCCACATTAACAAGTTTATTTTTTTTAAATTTTTTTTTATAATTTAACGTATCAATTATACAACACTAGTGGTTTATCCACTACCGTATAAATAATATTTAAATTTTCTGTTTTCCTTTTATAAATTATATTTTGTAGTCGTAAGAATTAAACCTAGATTTAGAAGAAAATTGTAAAAATAATTTATAATGAAATGAAGATTTAAATAAAAATAAATAAAAAAATAAAAATAAATAATACAAAAGCACTAGGTTTAGAGCGTAAAAAACAAACATTGCCTTCATGGCCAAATTAAAACTAAAAAAAATAATTAAGTAGTATGGTAATGGTAAACAATTTCACAACAAAACCATACTAAAAGAAAATAAAAGAAAAAACTTGACTTAAGCTAGGTGAAAATAAGACTAATACTAAAAAATTCAAAAGTGTTAACATTAGTAAAATGCATGAACAAAGTTTTTTGATACTTAAGACTAGCGGATTAAAACAGCATGTAGACTGCTGGTACCAGCTGGACAAGATGGCCCTGTTTGGGTTTTGTATATCTGTATGTGTCTACTGATGTTTCTGCGGGTGTTTCCTGCTATAGGGCCTTGTATGGAATGGAGTGCCAAGTAAGTGCCTGGGTCAGCGTCCTCCGCGACTCCACTCCTGCTAACTCATGTTCATGAGTTCTGAAGTAGAGTGACCCAGGCTTCACTGCTTTCTAAGTTTGAGATGAGGACTATCAATTTCGGAGAAACCGGAGCTGCGTGCTGCCGCCCCGCATCTTCGTTTATGTCTGGTAGTGTAGCGTTGTGCGTATCTCCTGCTGGATGTGTGATATTTTGATCCTAACTGGTATATAGAATGCAGCCAGCACTTCTGGCGTTGAAGTCGCCCAAGATGATGTACTGGTCTCCCAGCTGCTTTCCCAGATTTTGTAACAGTTCCTTGGTGTTCTTTGTCCCGGATTTCCTGTGTATGTTGCATATAGTAGTCTTCCCCTTTATTGCCGGGAGCTCAACCTCCACCGCCATTGCTTTTAGTGTTGTCTTAACGGCTTTCCTGTTGAAACTTAGGTTTCGATGTATCAGGAAGCCTAACCCCCTCAGCTGTCCCTATCAGGGAGTACAAGGCAGGTGTACTGCTTCCATGTTTCTTCTGCTACTCCGTGGGTCCGGTGTGTTTCCTGGAGTGCCACCACTAAGGGCTTGTGTTCCCTTAGCAGTAACTCCAGAAAGCCTTTGTTCCCGTCGAACCCTGCGATGTTCCACTGAAGTATAACACATCTCCCTCTCTTACCTACCATTACATGTTGTTTTAATTGTTGTTCATATATTGTGTGCTGTATCTTGCTAATCGAAGTTAGTATCCATTTTGGCCAGGGCCGGATCCTCCAATGTAGCTCTAGATTTTCCTAGGTTGGTCTTGTTGGATTTGACTTGTTTGTTAGTGGATTCTTTCTTCATATAAATGCTAGGGTCAAATATTTGGGCTGGGTTAGAAGCTTCTCCTTTGTCACCTCTTGTTGGGTCCTTGGCGATTTTCTTTCCTGCCCCTGATGGATCGGCTGGATGTTCTTCTTCGGAAGTCTCCATGCACGAGTCGGTGATGGTGATGGGTCCTCTTTTAATCTGCTTGTATTGAGTAGTTTGTTTCCCACTTTTTGGTTTTTCTTCTCTATTTGGTATGGTATTTGGTACTAATGCGCTCTCTAAGAAGTTTTTGAGTTCTGGATCTTTTTCTATGTTTGTATTTATTTCTGTGAAATTAATGAGTGTATTGCTGCTATGTGCATCTGTTGATGTGATTGTGGTTTTAGGGATAGTTCCCGTGTTATTTTGCATTTTTTTGTTAATGGCCGCCGTAGGTGGTGTGAGTTCTAGAGTGTTATACTGCCGTCTTAATTCAAGTAGCCGTATCTACACTGCAACTAGTTTTGAGTTAAATGCATTTTTATGTTTTTACTTGTAAGTTTTTTGTTTTTCTCCAAATTTTTTTCATATCAACAACATAAATTGTTCTTCTTGTCAAAATATTTGTTAATTAATAGATTCTTTTCGATATATAATTTAAAATAGCTTTTTGGCAGATACGTCATTTTGCACTAACATATATTCATTTTATCTTGCAGTTACGTCTTTTTTGAGTAACAAAAAAACCAATAATATAAAAGATTTTTTTTTAATTTTTAATATTGTATTCAACATATTTTATAACATAAAAAGTATTTCATTATAACAAAGCTAAATTTAATTGAAAACAAAAATAAACATAATTTTTAATATTGTATTCAACATATTTTGTAACATAAAAAGTATTTCATTATAACTTACAAAGCAATTTTTTTTGGTTGGTATACCACGTGGTTTTTCTAATGGTTTCCCTGGTATTAATTTTATATTAAAAGAGGCTCGTAAAAATTCTAATTCAATAACTGAATTGTCAAAATTATTTGAATAGAATAAGCTTTTACTTCTTCTTTTAAATTGAATATGTACCATTTGGCTGATATAAGCTCGAGGAACATTTTTTTTTAATTTTAGTTGCGAAGAAAAGTCTTGCCATTTGTAAAAATCTGAGAAGTTCATTTCATATACAACCGTTTTTCCAGAATTAGCCTTTTGCACGCAATCTTTAAATATATATAAAATAAATCAATTTGATAATAAATAAATAAGGTCAAATTTTTTTTTGCCGGTGTGAATCTTCCGTATAACCATATCAAGCAAAATCTTGTTTTGCTATTTTTGCATTTCTGTGCAATTATATTGGAATTAAAAGTAATTAAGTCTTCTTATTTTTATTAGTAAAAAATAATCAAGACAACAACAAATAAATAACTTTTACTGTACTCTAACGACTTCTTAGCACGGACTTACTATTATTTTCAGGGAAAATAGTAAATAAGTCCGGTAGGAGAGAAGTCTCTCCAAAATTATGGGGGCTGCACCAAGGAGTCATAACCCCTATGGTAGCCTGAAGAATGATTGCGATGGAAACTTCGCAATGGTTCACACCGGCAAACGCAAAAAAGATGATAATGTATTTGCTTTATTTAATCAGCAATTTAAATTCCCGGATCTGCCACAAACTAAAAACTATATCAAAAAAAATGAACCAAAATTTATCACCATAAAAGCCTCAGACCCTAACAAGGTTATGAGAAATTATAACATAATAATTGTTGAGAAATTACTCGAACAAATAAGTAAGCAATACAAGGCTCAATACAACAGAGAAGGAAACCTGGTGTTAGAAGTTCCAAGTAAACAAATAGCGGAAAAATATACTAAAATATGCAAACTTGGAGATATAAACGTGAAAATAGATTACTTAAACCATTTAAACCAGAGTCAAGGTACAATATATTCAAGAGACCTTATTGATCTTACCGACAACGAAATTCTGACTGCTCTAAAGGCAAAAAATTCGAATATAGTAAGCATATATCGCTTCAAAAACAGAAAGACAGATGAAAACCCAAGTGAACAATACAACGGGAGGATAAACATCACCTTCGATACGACTGATCAAAGGAGGTCAAGATCTGCTTTCTGCTTTTAAAAGTAAGAAGATACTATTCGGCGCCCAACTTAATAAAAATATATTGATTGATGATGAAGTTTTTAAAGGAACTTCTGGTTTATACGAATTAATATTTAAGAAAAACCTATGAATTATACTGAAAATGAAGAAAATTATACTGAAAGAAAACTATATGAACATGATTACAACACTAGACTAAGTTCTAAAAAAACTGGTTCAAGTTATTCAAAATTTTTACATAATTCTGCACCTAGAACTCATTTAAATTATACAAATCAATCAAATCAGTATGTTTATTGGGATGATCCTAATGAGTTAGTTGATAGATTAAAGCTTTTAATTGCATCAGAAACAGCTGGTAACAATAATCATCAAAATGAAATTATATCTATAATTGAAGAATTGAGAGAAGCAAATATAATCCAATAATATTTTATACTAGCAATCAGTAAAAATCAAAAATGTCACTTGATAAGTTTGGACGTAGTACAGCTTCATCTGCTTCTAGAAAATCATATGTTAGAGGTCCTCCAGGTTTAGGTTTCAAACTAACTTCTGAAGAAAATTATGATTTAGAGAACAAAATTTTATCAAATTTTCAAGATCCAGTTAACGGAAATGATGCAGCAACACAAACATTTATGAATGAGCAAATTTTCTTTCATAAAGAACTATTACAAAACGAGATAAAAGAAATGTTTGATCATATAGAGACAACAGTGTCTATAGAACTTAAATTAGCAGAAGAAAAATTAAGAATATTAGAAGAAGCAATGCAGAGCGGTTTAGAAGACATCAACCTATCATCGACTTGTTCAACTCTTCTTGATTTTCTCCATATTCATTTCTTTTCATGGACAATGATTCAATATGTTGTGAAATTCTTTTATTCTTATCTTTTGGTAATACATATGAAATATATTTTTCAAACATTTCCCAATCATATTCTTGCGCAAATGGGCAATCGTCATTAAAATGATTAGATTTGCATTTTTTTATTTGATGAATTTCTTATTTTACCAATAATGGAAATATCGCCACCGTAAACTTCAATTTTTAGATGTTGCCAATCCAAATAAGATAAATCGAATTTATTATTTAATGACTCACCATTTCTAATTTTAAATAAACAAATCTTTTCCCCACCTTCTGGAATTATATATACCTCTAAAACATCATGAAATATTTTCCAATTAATTATTCTAATTGAAGCCCATTTCCACCCACAAATGCAATATTTATAACCATGTAAAATGTTATTAGCCCAAAACATTATGAACCTTTTACTTGTTAAACTTAACGTGTTATAACATTTTTAATCATAAAATTAACCTTTTATAGAATTTTGAAAATATATTATTATTAGAAAAAAACTACTTCGGGTAAGGGGAATAGAATTGGGATCGAACCTAAATATAATATATATTTATAAGCTTACCTATTACTTACCTCAAAAATTTATATCTACACCCTAACACTTTAACTAAAATGTAGAATACATAAATTAACCTTTTATACAATTTTGAATATTATATATAGATTATTATTAAAAAAAAAAAAATCTTCTCTGGGTAGAATAGAATAAAATTGGGGGATCGAACCTTACTAAGTGTCGTATACCTTACCTAATAGATTTCTATCTACATCCTAGCACTCCTACCCACAGAAGATTTAGTTAACTCTTGCTATTTTCATATTTTATTTCTAAATTAGCTGTTTAATTAGTTTTAACCAAACAATGGAGTTCGCAAGAACAATTTTTACCTTTAATAAATTTTTTCTTGAAAATAAAAATAAAAAACACTTTAGAAAGAAATATAGACGAGAAATGCAATATCATATCAAATTTATGAGGAAATACGCTGAGTCAACATTAATTCAATTTAATTCACTCAAAGAAGATCAAGATGATAAATGGACAGATTTATTTACTCAGAGTTCACTTGAATTTCCCAAGAGATGTCTATTACGATTAGCTAAAATTGTAAAGAAATTTCAAAAAAAAAATTATAAATATAGAAAACACTAAAAATAAATAAAAAAATTTGTAGGATGTATATAATTTCGTTTCTTATATTAACAAAAGGAATCCCCTGACGTCATTTCTGGTTTCTATTTATTTTTTTAGATATTTTAAAGTTTGTATGGGCATGCTAAATACAACATATAAATTTTTCTAATTCTGTTATTTTTGAACTATATTTTTTTCTTTTTTCATGATAAGAATTTTTTTGTTGTTTTTTCTTTCTTTATAATAACGAAAGAAAAATTGCATAATAATTAATACAGATAAGAAAAAAAATATTTTTTAAAATCTTATGTTTTTTGCCAACGGCTTTTAAAAAAAAAATTTTTATTCTAAGCCAACGAGCTGGAAACTGCTATGGCGATTGAGCAATAATCCGACAATATCAATAAAATTCTGGAAATTAATCTCGAATGTGAGATAGATGTTGCGGGTGATTTCAATGTCCATAACAAGGACTGGCTCCAATTTTCAAAGCGCAACACTTCGGAGGGCAAACAAGTTGAATTTTTTTCAACCAACTTTCTCAACTTGTTAAGAGCCCAACTTGAATTCCGGATCAAGTCAATCAAAACTAGCAGCTCTTTTACTTGTTGTTGACTACAAATTTGGAAAAACACAGTATTTCTGTTAGCTTTCCAGTTGGGGTTCCGATCATTGCCTTATTAAATCCAGTTTTCCAACAAACACATCGATAAATCGAAACTCAATTTCTGAAAAGTTAGTTTGGAACTACAATCGTGCTGACTGCATAGGCCTGAATAGGTTTTTGGGAAATTTTGATTGGTCGATGTGCTTTCGATACATGAACGTTGACTTTACTGCAGATGTCATTAGTAAAACAATTATGTTAGGAATGAAACTTGCTTGGTTTAATGGCATCTGCAGGAAAGCAATCGAGTCCAAGGAAAAGAATTTCAAAATGAATAAGGATAATGATTCAGATTCTTCATTCGGATTCTTAATTGTAAAACAAAATCTGTATCCCGAAACCGTATAAGACAATGAGATAAAAAATACTGCAAATTAAAGCTGACGATTCAAAGATAAGAAATATTGTAAAATTTTGAAACTTTTTCATGTAATATCCCTTTTTCCCGGTTTCAAATAGCGTAAATGTTGTTTTTTCTAAAAAAAATTGTTAAAATTTCAACATTTTTTAAATTTAGCTCGCAGTTTTGAAACTGTAAAATTGAATACTTGTACTTGTGTAAAAGAGGATTTCTTAAGCTTTCAAATACATTTTATAATAAATAATAAATAAACTTTCATAAGTAGTCTAGAAACACAATTAAGAGTAAAATTATGAAAATAAAAGATATTGAAATGTCATTTAAGACCCCATATCTTGGAAACTAGAAGAGGCCTAGCTTAGCTCCCATACACAAAATTTATCTACTCATAAGTATATGTTAAGTGGTATATAGCAGTGCACTTAACTAGGAAACACCCTGTATATAAATAAAAAAACTTATCTTTACATATTTTATAAACTTTAAATTTATAATATGGAAATTATATAAAAATAAAATTTTAATAATAAAAATGTCTGATTTGCCGATGTCCTCATACGATAATTATTTCTACACAGGGTTGACGAAATCTTTTTCTGAATATGCAATCTTTCTTATAAAAACATTTTTTATCACTATACAAAATATGATTTTTTTTGCTTCGCCAGAAAATAATTCATGCATGAAGAGGTTAATGTTTACCGTAACGATTTATTATACTGAAATTGAAAATATCAATTATGAAGATATAGATATTTTAACTAGGGCTTCTGATTTGTTATAATTTTTCAAAGTCGTTATAGAGGAAATGTTTTCAGAAAAGAATGTTACTATATCTGAAGTGATTTTAATTTTAAATGCATTGGAAAAAAAATGCAGAAATTTTTCAAATGCAGACTCTCATCCTCAAATTGTAAAAAACATGGCGTATAATCTTATGAAAAAATTAAATGAAAGGTTTCAAAATATTGAGGATAATAAAACTTTAGCTGAAATCGCACTTCTAGATCCACGTTTCAAAAAATATGGATTTAATAACAAATTGTCCTACCAATGTTGATAAATATATAATCAAGGTAAAAAAAGTATAATATGGAATTTGATCTTTCTAAATACGTAGAAATTCATAAAACTTTCTTTACAAATGTCCTTTTTGGACATTTGGAGTCAAATATTTCACTCTTACATGAAGCTTTTGAAAATAAGCTATTTAGTGTATTTGATACCGTGCATTCTTTTAAAAGTAAAATTGAACGCCAGCCATGTAGTATCTAAAATATCTACCTTGTATGCAAAAAAGGAAATGAGTAATCTTCCTAGTACTTGCGATAATAATGGAAAAAGTAAAAATATAATTTTTACTTATAGAACATGTTCTGACTATGTACAGTCAAAAAATCAATTAGGATCTCAGGATAGTACTACATTATTGTTTTATATTCCTGAAACTATATATTTAAGTGATGATATTTTTTATCATCATAATGAACATAATACGTGTCCTTATACACGTGTATTATTGCATCATATTCTTTTAGACTATATTATGAAACATTCTGATGTTTCATTTTATTACTTACACGTTCATCTAAATATAGTAAAAGATTATATATATTGGAATCATTTGTATATTTAGATATTACATGCAAAATTTGTATACCACATGCTGTTAAAGTTACTTTAAACTCAGCATATGTAGGGTTTGACCATTATATGTTAAAGTCATTAGATTATGACTTAAACACGTTATTTGATAGACCGCAGAGTCCATTGAAAGTTGGAATATTATGTAGTAAAGATGACATAGGACTTTTATATAATTGTGATGCTACTACATTAAATGCTGAAAAAGTTGAAGTATGTGAAAATATAGTCTTCAGTAGAATAGATTTAGTTATTATAAATAACTCAGCATCTACGATAAATGTTTATATGTTTTGGAGGGGCTGGGATTCAACATATCGGAAGCTATTTTCCCGAGATGATTTATTATCATTTATTAAGTCTCCGAGAAATGCACTTTTTAGTGATATGCGATGTATAGATAAAACCAACTTAATTCATATGAGATTCATATGTGGAATTTTCTTTATGAATACCAAAAAATAGTTGTATTATTACGCAGTTATGAATAGCTAGTATGTGAATGATTAAAATGCCTATTAGTGTTATTGGGTGAAATATCTCCAGTTTCTGCACCAGCCCAATGACACGCTTTTATAAATGTTAAAAAAAAATTATATCCAGGAGTCATTACTCCTGCGAAATACAGATCCATTAAAATGGCATGAAGATAAAACTATATATATCATAACCTTTATGAAATCGTAAAAAAAAAGACTATGTATACCTACCCCTTAGCCATCAGATTGAGAATTTTTCAAATTAAGCCATTTAATAAACGATAAGAGAAATAGATTGAGTGGCACTGAAATTGCTAAAATAATGTTCCTATAACATGTAAAAACTGTTATTTTCATTTTGATATTTTTTATGTATTGAATTTTTATTTAATTTTATTTTCTAAGATAAATTTAGAAGAAACTTTTGTTATTGTAATTTTAAAATGATCTAATTTCGTTATTTATGTAGTCACAATATTTAAATATTGATATTAACATTTTCATTTCATTTTATGTAACCTACAGGTTATCATACTATGTCATGAATTTTTTGTTTTATATTTTAATTTTGTTATTTAAATTACAAGATGAATGAATTTAAAATATAAATAAATAAACTGAAATATAAATTAATTCCAAAATTATTTTAATATAAGCATGTAACAAACGCTATAATTATAAACGACGAGACATTTTATAAAAATTTCTGTAAAGTAGTAAATGACAGCTTTAACAATAATAATAATAATAAAGTTAAAATTCTAAAATGCAAAAGTCTACTTAGAGACGTGACGAACGAGGACGAGATCACCGGGATTATAGAAAAACAACATTTTACAGACAATGAACTATAGGTCTAAAGGCAAGTCCTTTCCAAGAGTTCCTTAAGAACCAAAATATCGAAATTTATTTTGCCTCCAATAACAATCACACGTCTAATGCAGATATTGAACGTCTACAGAGAAAGAAATTGATTTTAAAAGTCTTTTAATTAAAATTAGATGACAATGAATTAGATGATTTTATTTAATATATTTAGCTCCAGTTTCACCACTTACTGATATACTTCTAGATAAACTATCTGGTAGATAAAAGCACTCGATAATATTGTTTCTGTTTCACAGTGAAACTTAATAAATTATCTGGCTGATAACTTTATCTCCTGGATAACGTAATCGTTATAAAATTGTCTATTTTTAGGATGAATTTGTACTAAAAATGATTAAAACATTTTTTTATTGTTCTGTTATTGTTTATGTTCATTCTCCTCCTGCGATTTCAAACTTCAATTTTAAGAAAATATACAAAATATAAATACAAAACTTCAAAATATATATACAAAAACTTAATTTTGCATTTCATAATGGAGAAGTTAAAAAAAGTGAAAGGGTAGTAAATTTCAGTCAAGAGGAGACGGAATAGCTCCTTAAACAGGTGAAGTTAAAGATAAATATTGTAGAAAATAATAAAATCAATTCCGTAATATGGCAGGAAAAAGAAAGCGCATGGAAAGTCATTGAATGTGCTCTTAATAGTGCCATTGGAGGCCAATTACGAGACTCCAAATATTTGAAAAATAAGTATGAGGCCATAAAGAGAGATACAAGAACAAAAATTGCCTGTCGTCGTGCGAGTTACGTTACCATATTCTGTAACATCTAAATATAAAAATGCCGACAACATAATATGCAATCCGACACCTCCAGACAAAATCGAAATGCATAATTATGAAATAAAGTCGATGAACGATCGAAGGTTAAACGATCCACATAAAATATTACTTTTTTAACAAAAGTGATATTTTATACGAAATAACAGTTTTTACTTTCATCAGCAAATTTAGCAATTCAGGTAGTTAATTAAACATTAATTAGCAATTACAAAGTCAGTTAATAAAAGTTAACAGTAGAGATTAGTTCTACTTTTTAGTTTAATAAAAGCTAAAATAAAGTTTTATTATAAAATAAAAATAATTTGTTTTTTTTAAATTAAGAAAAGAATTAAATCGTTTCTGGCGCAGTCGGTAGGATGTACTTCTAAAGAAAGACATCCAGCGAAATCGAATCGAATATATTATATAAAAAAAAAAAAAAATAATATAAATAAAAACAAGGATCAATTAAAGAAACATAGCAAAATTTTAAAAATTAATTTTGTGCAGAAACACCGATCCAAAATTTTTAAAAAACGTAATAAATTTTTCGATCAAAATCGAAATTTAAATTCTAATATGGCAACCATTGAACAATTAACCAACCAAGTTGCTTTACTTACACAACAACTAAATGAGCAGAACAGCAGACTCAACCAGGTTAATCGAACAGTATTCGAATTAACACCGGACCAAATTATCAGAAACTTTAATGAAATAACACCGTTTTCTGGTGAAAATTCCTACAAACTAAAATCATTTCTAAGTGCAGTTGAAGATGTGGAAGCTCTTTGTGGACAAAACAATGTCCAACTAAAGCAATATTGTTTGAAAAAAGTTATCAACAGTAAAATCATCGGAAAAGCCAGAAATGTCATCCTGGAAATACCTGAAGATAGCAGAAATTGGGACACTGTTGTCAACACTCTTTCAGTGAGATTCAGACCAAAAAAGACAATACATCAGCTCCTGTTCCAAGCCAAGGAATATAAGGTATTTAATCTTAAAGATCTATTTAATAAATTAAGTAACATTAAATCAGAAACTAGTGAAATTTGTGATTTTGATAACGAAGAAAGTTTTACTTATGAATCAATAGATAAAGAATTAGTTCAACTTTTAAAATTAAAATTAATTCCAATTATGCAATTACAAATAGATCAAAGTAAAACTTTATTCGAATTAGATAATATCTTTTGTCAACAAGAAATATATTTAAGTGATGAAGTAATAAAAAATGAATACAAATTAAATAAAAATAATAAGTCAGGAAATATTAATAAATTTGTTGTTGAAAAAAATAAAAAGGAAAATCCTAACTTTCAAAGAAAAAATCCTTCTTATAATAACTACCGTTCTAACAATAATTCACCAAATTCATTTAATAATCCAAACACGACAAGACCTAATTTTTCTAATAACAATCACCAAAATAACAGAACGACTGGACAATTTAGAAGACAGAATTTCTCAGAAAATAATAGATCAGGACAATATAAAAATTTTAATAATCGGACAGAACAACCAATGGAAGTAGACAATATTAACGAAGAAAATGACACGAACCAAGAGGTAAATTTTACAAATTAGCCTCGGAAAATAGATTACCAATTATTAAATTAACATTTGAAAAAATATCAATTAATTGTTTAATAGATACAGGGTCAGACACTAGTCTCATAAAACCTAATATATTACCATATAAAATATTAAATTTGCATAAGCCAATTACATATAATTCTTTAGGTGGACCAAAAAGTGTAACACACAAAGTTATTACACCTATCCCCAAAGAATTAATTAAAACAGGAACTTTAGAATGGAAAGTATTCCCTCTCAAGAGTGAAAAATATGATGCAATAATAGGCATTAATTTCTTAATAGCTTTTCAGTCAAAAGTCGACGTTGAGAATCAGTTTCTAGAAATTTTTTCCAAGTATAAAATTCCTTTTGAAAATATAAATTTTCCCAGTGAAATTGCTCAAGCAAATCACTTAGAACCAATCAATAACATAAAAGACGAAATCTTTAATAAAATAAATCAAGAACATTTGAACTCTGAAGAAAAATCCTATTTAAAAGATTTACTAAATAAAAATCAAGACTTATTTTTCGGTGAAGGTGACAATCTGACCTTTACACACGAAATAAAACATGAAATCAAGTTAAAACATGAAAATCCGATTTACAGTAAAATATACCGCTACCCACAAGTTCATGAAAAAGAAATAGAAAAGCAAATCCAGGACATGTTAAAACAAAGAATAATTAGAGAATCTAATTCATCCTACAATTCTCCACTTTGGATTGTACCAAAAAAATTGGACAATTCCAATATAAGAAAATGGAGAATAGTTATAGACTATAGGAAACTTAATGAAATTACAATTGACGATAAGTTTCCTATACCAAATATAGACAATATTCTTGACAAACTTGGACGTTCACAATACTTTACGACATTGGATTTAGCGAAAGGCTTTCACCAAATAATAGTGAATGAAAAAGACCAAAAGAAAACTGCCTTTTCGACACCTTTCGGGCATTACGAATACATTCGCATGCCTTTTGGCCTGAAAAATGCGCCATCTACTTTTCAGCGAATGATGAATTCTGTACTCCGAGAATACATCAATAAAATATGCGTAGTATACCTAGATGATATACTGATTTTCAGTACATCTATTCAAGAACATATAACCAATACAAATAAAATATTCAACAAACTAAGACAAGCTAATTTAAAAATTCAAATAGACAAATGTAACTTTTTCTGTAAAGAGACAGAATATTTAGGACATGTACTAACAAAAGACGGAATTAAACCCAATCCAAAGAAAATTAAGGACATAGTAGAATTGAAACTGCCAACTACCCAAAAGCAGATCAAATCATTCCTAGGAATTACTGGCTATTACAGGAAGTTCATAAAGGACTATGCCAAAATAGCCCAACCAATGACGAAGTACTTGAAAAAAGACACTCAAATAAACAAATTGGACTCTTCTTACATTAACGCTTTCGAACAATTAAAAACTCTTATAACTTCACATCCCATTCTTAAATACCCAGACTTTAACAAACCTTTTAAACTTAATACAGACGCTAGTAATTACGCAATAGGTGGAGTACTACTTCAAGACAACCATCCAATTTCATATGCGAGTAGAACCCTAAATAATCATGAGATTAAGTATAGCACTACAGAAAAAGAACTTTTAGCCGTTATATAGGCTATAAAATATTTCCGACCGTACATTTACGGCAAAGAATTTGAACTAAGAACAGATCACCAAGCTTTGAAATGGTTACATACCAAATATTTAGGTAAAGACTTAAATCCCAGGTTACAAAGATGGATTTTGTCTTTAGGGGAATATAACATAAAAATTGAATTTCTGAAAGGGAAAGAAAATAAAATCGCCGATTTTCTCAGTAGGATAAATACGGACGAACATGAAATAAATATATTGACCGAGACGTTCAATTTTAACGAAGGAAGAGAAATCATAAATACGCAACATGATGAAAACTCTTCTCAAAACAATGAAAATAATTCACTTCAACCAACAATTCATTCTCAGGAAGAAGAACAAAATGACCATATCCCTATTTTAGAAACAATAGTAAACCGTTTTAAAACCCAAATAATAATTACCTCTAATTTCACACAAGAATTTGAACAAATATTAGGAAATCGTAGAATCTATATTAACCCAGATTCAACTACAGCAAACTTAATCAATACTTTAAAAACCTATATATCAGGAAACAAAGTTGCAATATATACCCAAATATCTGATCATGATTTCAACGTTTTTCAACAAACCCTAATTAAAGAATTTCCTAACATTAAATTCGTAAAATGTACTTTCTTCGCTCAAGATATAAAAACCGAAGAAGAATTAATAAAAATAGTGTCTATCCATCATAAAGAACAAAAACATCCAGGAATCGTTGCTCTTTATGAATATTTAAAAACAAAAATATATAACAAACAACTCAAATTAGTAATAAATAAAATTACAAACAATTGTGATATATGTTGTCAAGGGAAATATGATCGTAACCCTATCAAACCCAAATTTAAAAAATCTGAAATACCTACAAATAAAAATCAAATTGTACATGTAGATACCTACACAAATAAAAGACAAACAAGACAAAACAAGGATCAATTAAAAAGACAAAACAAGGATCAATTAAAGAAACATAGCAAAATTTTAAAAATTAATTTTGTGCAGAAACACCGATCCAAAATTTTTAAAAAACGTAATAAATTTTTCGATCAAAATCGAAATTTAAATTCTAATATGGCAACCATTGAACAATTAACCAACCAAGTTGCTTTACTTACACAACAACTAAATGAGCAGAACAGCAGACTCAACCAGGTTAATCGAACAGTATTCGAATTAACACCGGACCAAATTATCAGAAACTTTAATGAAATAACACCGTTTTCTGGTGAAAATTCCTACAAACTAAAATCATTTCTAAGTGCAGTTGAAGATGTGGAAGCTCTTTGTGGACAAAACAATGTCCAACTAAAGCAATATTGTTTGAAAAAAGTTATCAACAGTAAAATCATCGGAAAAGCCAGAAATGTCATCCTGGAAATACCTGAAGATAGCAGAAATTGGGACACTGTTGTCAACACTCTTTCAGTGAGATTCAGACCAAAAAAGACAATACATCAGCTCCTGTTCCAAGCCAAGGAATATAAGGTATTTAATCTTAAAGATCTATTTAATAAATTAAGTAACATTAAATCAGAAACTAGTGAAATTTGTGATTTTGATAACGAAGAAAGTTTTACTTATGAATCAATAGATAAAGAATTAGTTCAACTTTTAAAATTAAAATTAATTCCAATTATGCAATTACAAATAGATCAAAGTAAAACTTTATTCGAATTAGATAATATCTTTTGTCAACAAGAAATATATTTAAGTGATGAAGTAATAAAAAATGAATACAAATTAAATAAAAATAATAAGTCAGGAAATATTAATAAATTTGTTGTTGAAAAAAATAAAAAGGAAAATCCTAACTTTCAAAGAAAAAATCCTTCTTATAATAACTACCGTTCTAACAATAATTCACCAAATTCATTTAATAATCCAAACACGACAAGACCTAATTTTTCTAATAACAATCACCAAAATAACAGAACGACTGGACAATTTAGAAGACAGAATTTCTCAGAAAATAATAGATCAGGACAATATAAAAATTTTAATAATCGGACAGAACAACCAATGGAAGTAGACAATATTAACGAAGAAAATGACACGAACCAAGAGGTAAATTTTACAAATTAGCCTCGGAAAATAGATTACCAATTATTAAATTAACATTTGAAAAAATATCAATTAATTGTTTAATAGATACAGGGTCAGACACTAGTCTCATAAAACCTAATATATTACCATATAAAATATTAAATTTGCATAAGCCAATTACATATAATTCTTTAGGTGGACCAAAAAGTGTAACACACAAAGTTATTACACCTATCCCCAAAGAATTAATTAAAACAGGAACTTTAGAATGGAAAGTATTCCCTCTCAAGAGTGAAAAATATGATGCAATAATAGGCATTAATTTCTTAATAGCTTTTCAGTCAAAAGTCGACGTTGAGAATCAGTTTCTAGAAATTTTTTCCAAGTATAAAATTCCTTTTGAAAATATAAATTTTCCCAGTGAAATTGCTCAAGCAAATCACTTAGAACCAATCAATAACATAAAAGACGAAATCTTTAATAAAATAAATCAAGAACATTTGAACTCTGAAGAAAAATCCTATTTAAAAGATTTACTAAATAAAAATCAAGACTTATTTTTCGGTGAAGGTGACAATCTGACCTTTACACACGAAATAAAACATGAAATCAAGTTAAAACATGAAAATCCGATTTACAGTAAAATATACCGCTACCCACAAGTTCATGAAAAAGAAATAGAAAAGCAAATCCAGGACATGTTAAAACAAAGAATAATTAGAGAATCTAATTCACCCTACAATTCTCCACTTTGGATTGTACCAAAAAAATTGGACAATTCCAATATAAGAAAATGGAGAATAGTTATAGACTATAGGAAACTTAATGAAATTACAATTGACGATAAGTTTCCTATACCAAATATAGACAATATTCTTGACAAACTTGGACGTTCACAATACTTTACGACATTGGATTTAGCGAAAGGCTTTCACCAAATAATAGTGAATGAAAAAGACCAAAAGAAAACTGCCTTTTCGACACCTTTCGGGCATTACGAATATATTCGCATGCCTTTTGGCCTGAAAAATGCGCCATCTACTTTTCAGCGAATGATGAATTCTGTACTCCGAGAATACATCAATAAAATATGCGTAGTATACCTAGATGATATACTGATTTTCAGTACATCTATTCAAGAACATATAACCAATACAAATAAAATATTCAACAAACTAAGACAAGCTAATTTAAAAATTCAAATAGACAAATGTAACTTTTTCTGTAAAGAGACAGAATATTTAGGACATGTACTAACAAAAGACGGAATTAAACCCAATCCAAAGAAAATTAAGGACATAGTAGAATTGAAACTGCCAACTACCCAAAAGCAGATCAAATCATTCCTAGGAATTACTGGCTATTACAGGAAGTTCATAAAGGACTATGCCAAAATAGCCCAACCAATGACGAAGTACTTGAAAAAAGACACTCAAATAAACAAATTGGACTCTTCTTACATTAACGCTTTCGAACAATTAAAAACTCTTATAACTTCACATCCCATTCTTAAATACCCAGACTTTAACAAACCTTTTAAACTTAATACAGACGCTAGTAATTACGCAATAGGTGGAGTACTACTTCAAGACAACCATCCAATTTCATATGCGAGTAGAACCCTAAATAATCATGAGATTAAGTATAGCACTACAGAAAAAGAACTTTTAGCCGTTATATGGGCTATAAAATATTTCCGACCGTACATTTACGGCAAAGAATTTGAACTAAGAACAGATCACCAAGCTTTGAAATGGTTACATACCAAATATTTAGGTAAAGACTTAAATCCCAGGTTACAAAGATGGATTTTGTCTTTAGGGGAATATAACATAAAAATTGAATTTCTGAAAGGGAAAGAAAATAAAATCGCCGATTTTCTCAGTAGGATAAATACGGACGAACATGAAATAAATATATTGACCGAGACGTTCAATTTTAACGAAGGAAGAGAAATCATAAATACGCAACATGATGAAAACTCTTCTCAAAACAATGAAAATAATTCACTTCAACCAACAATTCATTCTCAGGAAGAAGAACAAAATGACCATATCCCTATTTTAGAAACAATAGTAAACCGTTTTAAAACCCAAATAATAATTACCTCTAATTTCACACAAGAATTTGAACAAATATTAGGAAATCGTAGAATCTATATTAACCCAGATTCAACTACAGCAAACTTAATCAATACTTTAAAAACCTATATATCAGGAAACAAAGTTGCAATATATACCCAAATATCTGATCATGATTTCAACGTTTTTCAACAAACCCTAATTAAAGAATTTCCTAACATTAAATTCGTAAAATGTACTTTCTTCGCTCAAGATATAAAAACCGAAGAAGAATTAATAAAAATAGTGTCTATCCATCATAAAGAACAAAAACATCCAGGAATCGTTGCTCTTTATGAATATTTAAAAACAAAAATATATAACAAACAACTCAAATTAGTAATAAATAAAATTACAAACAATTGTGATATATGTTGTCAAGGGAAATATGATCGTAACCCTATCAAACCCAAATTTAAAAAATCTGAAATACCTACAAATAAAAATCAAATTGTACATGTAGATACCTACACAAATAAAAGACAAACATTTATAGTTTTTATTGATAAATTCACAAAATTTGCAACAGCTTATCCTTTAGAAAACAGAAAGCACGTAGAAATTATAGAAAAACTAAGAATTTATTTCAATCACAAAAAACCCAAAAAATTAATTGCGGATAATGAATTCAAATCTATTCATATAAAAGAATTCCTTAATAATGAAAATATAGAATTACACCTTGTCAAACCTAATAGTCATACTGGTAATTCAGACGTAGAAAGACTTAATAATACAATCACTGAAAAATTACGTATATTGAATTTAGAACAACCCTGTCCTATAAGAATTCAGCTCTTAGAAGCTATAAAGTCCTACAATAACCAATACCACAGTACAATAAAAACAACTCCTTCAAACGTTGAAAACAGTTTAATTTCAATAGAAACAATATACAATAACCTCATTAATTCCCAAAATAAAAGATTAAATAAACATAACAAAAACAGAGAAGACTACGAAGAACAAGAAAACAAGGCTATATAAAAAATTATAAATCACTAAGACAGAAAGATGAACCCAAATACAGAAAACACAACTTATCAAATATACACTGTACTAATATAAAACGACCTCTTAAATTTTCAGATAATAATGATAATATTTCTTACCCTGACAATGACACAAGTGACATCAACTCAATTACAAGTAGAGAAAATTGAATCTATAAATGGATATACTATTATACAAGAAGAAATTCTCATACCAAAAACTTTTAATTATTCTCTTCATATTATTGACTTAAAACAAATAGATAACGTTATAAATGAAATAATAAAAAGTACAACTTTACTACCAACAAACATGAGCTCCTCATTATTTAAAGACATTGAAAAATTACAAGACAAATTAACAACTTTAGAAAACGGACATCACTCAATACATAAACGAGGACTTTTTAATTTCATAGGAACAATTAACAAATGGATAACTGGAACTATGGATGACGACGACAGAGAAACAATTAACCAACATTTCGAAACCGTTGACAATAACAACCATAACGTCATAACAACAATAAATAAACAAATACAAATAAATGACAATTTTAATACATCCATAAATAAATTACTTAATGTTATTAAAGAAGACAGACAGTTAACTCAAGAATTTCTAAAAGAAGTAACTAACCAAAATCAACTTAAAATTACGGTATTCGACATTAAATTAAATATTCAAGAGATAGACAGAATTATAAACGAACTACAAGACAATATAATACTTTCGAATATTAATATAATTCATCCATCGCTTTTAACTCATGAAGAAAGAATATCCAATTACACAAGCTTTAGAATATCGCGGTGAATATTACGAATATGATTTAAACAAAGCACTTCATCAGTTAAATGACCTGAAACATTGCATTACTCAGCAAAATTGCAAAAATATAAAAAGTTGTTCAACAGAAATTTATAATATAGATGATAGTAGTTTATTAATTCAATTAGCAAAAAATGTAACATTAGTTTCTAATTGTGACGAAAGAAAATTTCAATTGAATGGAAATTATTTTATAAAATTTTACAATTGTATTATAATTGTAAAATTTAATCTAGATAATAAGACATATTATAATAATATCAAAGAAATAAAAAATAAATATGTAATTCCTAATTTAGACTATAAGTCTGAAAATAATTCTTTAACTTTAAGTGACATTGTAATTAAAACAACAAAAAATATAGAAGAAATTGAAGAACTAAGGTTCCATAAAAAATTTGTTTATTCAGGAATTACTTTAGTTATAATAATAAACTTAATATTAATAATTATTGTAAGTATTCTATTATATTGTAAAATGAAAGTAAAAACCATTAAAACGATTCAGGAGAATCTTAATTTTAACGAAGGAAGAGTTACGTTACCATATTCTGTAACATCTAAATATAAAAATGCCGACAACATAATATGCAATCCGACACCTCCAGACAAAATCGAAATGCATAATTATGAAATAAAGTCGATGAACGATCGAAGGTTAAACGATCCACATAAAATATTACTTTTTTAACAAAAGTGATATTTTATACGAAATAACAGTTTTTACTTTCATCAGCAAATTTAGCAATTCAGGTAGTTAATTAAACATTAATTAGCAATTACAAAGTCAGTTAATAAAAGTTAACAGTAGAGATTAGTTCTACTTTTTAGTTTAATAAAAGCTAAAATAAAGTTTTATTATAAAATAAAAATAATTTGTTTTTTTTAAATTAAGAAAAGAATTAAATCGTTTCTTGCGCAGCGTTATAAAACTGGTGGCACAAATTATGCGTCTCTATTAACGCCAACCGCAGTGAAAGTTAAGGAGATGATATTACTTCGGATAATAATAGAATAGATATGATTTTAAGTTTTAATTCGAAATAACAGAAAATAGTGAGGCCAACATTATTAATTTAAATGAAGAGATAGTGAAGCAGGGTTAGCATAAATTTTTTCATCTTACACTTGTTTCTTAATAGTTTTTCAACAGTTTTTTTCTTTTTTATATGATGTAATAATTGAAATTCTAGGTTCAATAAATTATATCAACGATATGATAATTCAAATTCCTGATCCATCAAATCAAGATGTTCAAAAGAAAATTAAAAGGGTTGAAAATGTTTCCAAAAACTGGCAAGGATCGAGCCCAAATCTATTAAAATCAAAGAAACATCCCGCCTTGTGTAAACTTTACCTAATGTCTTTGTCCGTTTATTGATTTAACAGTGTTTTTTTTACAGGTAGTGAAAATAAGAAGACAAATTTTGAGAAATTAACAGTGGTAAAATTAGAAGTTACTTTCCTTGAAAAATGTTTAGTAAAAAAAAAATTAGAAATTAAAGCTAAAAAACGATTTGGAACAGAAATGGCAAATGTTTGAATTGGAGATGAAACACAAAAAAAACAAATATATAAGTTGCAAAAAGAACATTTATTATTAAAATATCAAAATTTGGAAAATAAAACTGATTAATTGGAAAAATTCTAAAGATTGAAAACATTATTATAAATATTTTATAATAAACTTGAAAAATAATCAAAAATTAAATAGTTTCTCAAATTATTTTCTCTCTGATTTATTCCTACATCATTAGCATTGATCTCATCATCTTCTTGTAAAATGGACAAACGTAAGTTGGTAACCTATAATGTAAGTATTTTGATATGGACAAAGTTCATGGCGATTGTTACATATGGAATGAAACAATTGCCAAGCGAGGGGCTAATGAAATAGCCAGCTGTTTACATAAATATATAATTAATAATTTATTCAAAAACCAATAAAATAAAATAAATAATTAGATATTCAAAAAAATATATTTCAGGGGCGCCAGAAGAATGGGGGCGTATGTTAATATAATAAATAAATATTTTTTGTTTAAAAATATGTTTTGTATTAAAAATAATCGAAATAAAAATCAAAATTGTAAGTTTTTTTTTCTTTTTTTTTGCAAATTTTTTTATGTTCTGTTCTTATTTCATAAAAATTGTTACAGCGAATTTTTATTACAACGTTGCTTTCATTGCTTATTAGGTATTTTTCCATCCCTAGTGTCGATTATCGATATATAATTATTAAAAGTTTTTCTATCCCTGCGAAACGTCGTCGTGAAAAAATATATATATATTTGTATATGGAAATGGAACATAAAGTTTATTTATAGGAAAACTAAAAGTAATTTTTTTATTATAATTTAATTTTTTAAATGAGTTACTTAATATAATTTTTATAGAAACAATCTAATTATTAGCAAATATGGAAAAAAAATTATCTGGATGTGCTCGAAGAAAATTAAATGCAGAAAAAGAATTGCGAAGAAAAAGTCTATTAGCGAAAACACAAAGTTTAAAATCTTTTTTTAATTTTGTAAGTGAAAATAATGCTAATAAGTCAGAGACGATTACTACAACGACTGATGCGCAGCTAATATTAGAAAATAAAGATAGTAATTTAATTACAGTAGTTGAGGAGCAGCAGATAGTAGAAAGTCATAGCGAGGAAAGAAATGAGGAAATAGAAAATAGTTTGGAAGCCTAAAAATTACCTTTAGAAGAAAATAACCGAAATATAGGCTACAAAGATCCCGCAAAGTGGGGTTCTATGAATTTCGAGGGAAAAAAGAGAATCCTTAATGAATTACGAAATTTAGATATTAACCAATTAGATTTTTCTGTTTCTAAAGTGACATACAAAAATCAAAACCGATATGCGACTAGAAATTTGTTTTATTGAAAGTTAGTAAACGGTGAAGAAATAAAAAGAATTTGGATACTATTCTCTAATTCTACAGAAAAATTTTATTGTATGTATTGCATGCAAGCTTTTTGGAAGTATATCAAATAATTTCACAACGGGATTCAACGATTGGAGTCATCCAAATTTAATTTCAGACACGAAAATTCGGTCATTCATAAAGAAAATACTCGTATTTTTGTTAATCAGTTTAATGACTTAAGCAATATTACTGATAATTTCATGATAAAAAATATAAAATTTGGAAAAATATTTTAACAAGACTTCTTGAAATTATAAAATTTTTAAGTTCAAGAGGGCTTAGCTTCCGAGGAAAAAATCAGATTTTGGGCCATAAATGCAATGGTAACTATTTAGGTGCAATAGAACTTTTAGCCAGATTTGATCCTTTACTACAACAACATATAAGTGACTATGGCAATAAAGGAAAAGGATCTGTTTCTTATTTGTCATCCAACATTTGTGACGAATTTATTGAAATTTTAGGAAATTATGTCTGAGCCAAAATAATTGCAGAAATAAAAGCAGCCAAATATTTTTCACTTATTCTAGGCTCTACGCCGGATGTTGCACATATAGACCAATTGACAGTAATTTTTAGATTTGTCAAAACGGATGGAATTGTTGTAGAAAGCTTTTTAATGTTTTTAGATAATATTGGGCAGAAAAGTGTAAAAATGGAAGAATTTATTTTAAAAGTATTTGCTGATATGGAAACTAATTTGCAGAATTGTAGAGGACAATCTTACGATAATGCCGCCAATATGTCGGAGAATTATTGTGGACTTCAAGCTCGCATCAAAGCCAAAAACGAGCTTGCAGTTTATGTACCATGTGCAGCTCATTCTTTAAATTTAACTGGCGAATATGCAGTAGATTGTTGCTTAGAAGCGACAAAACTTTTTATGTTGGTACAAAATATCTATACATTTTTTTCAGCATTCACTTCTAGATGGGAGGTATTGAAAAAAGAAATAGGTCCAAGTGGTCTTGTTCCAAAACAAATATGTGCACTCGGTGGTCTGCTAGAGCAGACGCTGTGACAGCTCTTAAAAAAAGGCTATAATTCTTTTAAAAATGGCTTAGAAATTATTTTTGAGGATGCTCAAGAAAAACCTGTTGTAAAAATTAAAGCTCAAGCACTACAAAATCAACTAAATCTCTTAGAGACTGGTATAATGTTATCGTTTTGGTATGACATTTTAAATACATTAAATAAAGCTAGCAAAACTCTTCAAAGCGTATCAATAACATTGAAATATACAGTTCTTTGTGTTCGTATTTACAAAGTAAAGGAATTTGGAATCATTTGAGGTTTATAAAAAAAAACGGAATAGAATTATCTGGATGTCAGGATTATAAAACGAACAGAAAACATAAAAGAAATAGACGGTTGGATAATAGCACTGCTCCGGAAACTTTGTTTGACAGTGATTCTGATTTTCGTATAAATTCGTACTATCTTATTATAGATAGACTTTTCTCAGAAATAACTAAAAGGAAATATGCATACCACGAAATTTATACAAAATTTGGATTTATATTTAATCTCAAAAATCTGTCTAATAATGAAATTATTGAAAAAGCTGACAAATTGTGCAAAGTATACAGAAATGATATAGATAACAGTTTTATTGAAGAATGTTTATATTTTAAAATATTGATATTACTATTAAAAATGAAAAAGCAAAATCTGATAAAATTTCAAAGTCTGAAATTTTATTGAAAACTATATTAAGTTAAGAAATGGAATCCACTTTTCCTAATATTGAAGTTATTTCGAGAATATTTCTAAGTATTACATTAACTAACTGTACTGGCGAAAGAACTTTTTCATGTTTAAAGAGATTAAAATATTATTTACGCTCCTCGATTCTGCAAAAAAAAATAAATAATTTGAGTTTATTAGCTATTGAGTCGGACCTATTTGAGAGCACCGACTTTGATGAGGTTATAGATGCTTTTGCTAGATCTAAATCTAGAAAAAAAAATTAAATTCATTATTATTTATTAAGTTTTGTTTTTTACTAAAAAAATTAGTATATATATTAACTTTATTAATTGGTTTGATTTTATTTAATATTTTAATTTATGTTATCAAAGAACTGAATTATTTTTATGTTTATTATTTTGTTTTTATTATATTTTTATTTCTTATTTCTTTATTTATCTATATAATATTAACATTTATTTTTTTATTGAATTAATTTTTTGTTTTAAAATAAATGAATTTGTTTTTTAGTTAATTTAATTGATTTTTATAAAATTGAGTATGATTTTTATTTTTGCAAATAAAAGATCTAAACGTTTTTTTTTTAGGGCGCCTTGTAATTCTTAGCACAGGGGCTCCAAATTTCATAAGATGGCACTGTGTATGACAACAAAACATTATAGAAACATGATACGGTCATTGCATTATAAATAGAACTATAATTTGATGAGTGTGAAAACACTTTCATTGTGTTTTTACATTCAATATGCAAAAGAATATGCTCGCAAATTTATTACATATATTATTGAGGCGGTGAGAAGCAAAGTGGTCCAGTCCACAAATTTCCTATTTTGATATTATTGCATAAAAGATTGAGAAAAACTGTAAATTAACCAAAAAAAATTTTATCCTAGCATTTCTCCTGATAATAACAAGGATATAAACGAAAAATTCACTTTTCCTTTACTTCTAAAATTATTATGGTTAAAGTAAAAATGGTCCAAACAACGGTTTGTGTTTTAGACCACCTTTCCATTCACTACATTCTAATTTCGCGTTGTTTGAACTTTTAAGTGTCTTATGGAGTAAAAAAATAAAATAAGAAGATATGGTGTGAATATACAAAAATTTTAATTACAATTGAAATTTATTTATTTTAAAATTTGTTTTCATACAAAAGTCATTAAATTTTGTAATTACATTTACATGGACGTGTAAACGTTGAGTTATAAAAATTATTAACTGATATCTAAATGCAGCCTTAAACTTTATTTTTGCTCAGTTTTGTCCGTTAAAATTTGGTTTTGATTCATGAATGTATTTAAATTGGTTTGAATTTATTTTTAACAAATTGTAATGCGTTTATATATTAAGAATTTTTTTTTTCTGTTTAAAATGTGCATTTTTAGTGAAGAATTTGATTAGAACACATCGTAGTGAAAATTTAATAATTGTGTTTTAATTTTAAACGGCAAGCCAATTTTATACAAAATGTTTGACTCAGAAGGTAAGTGATTATAACACTATGTTTATTTTTGAATTTTAATTAATTTAATTTTATAATACAATATGAAAATATAATTTTTATAGATGAAATTTCTTCGGCTGAACCATTTCCACCATCGATTTCATCGTATGTTCCTTCAGAATCAGAATGTAAATGCTATTAATACTATTTTTGTTTTTATATTACTATTTCGATTTTTTTTTTTTTAAGAGTTTGTTTAGTTTACTAACATTTGATTAATTGACTAATCGAAATAACTGTTAATTTATTTAATTTATTAGGTTTTAAAAATCATAACGAAAAGCTGGCAAAATAATTTAAAGATTTTTTTGTAACATAATTTTTCTAAAGACGTGATCATAGCAAATTTAAACATTTAATTTTTTAATAAATTTTAGGCGATTCATCTGATACGCTAATAAGAGAACATGAAATAGATCTAGATGCGGATAAGTTAATAAGAGAACACGTAATAGATGCAGATACTACAGTGAATACTGAAGCCACTGTATCTTCCCGCAAAAGATTGAAACGCCCTGAAAAGTGGAAACGAAATATAAGAAAGGAAGCATGAAATTCTGGAAAATCCTACACAACTAAAAAAGGGAAAACAATTTAAAAATTTTATGAACTGGGAAATTTTAATCTTCAAACGTCATATATTTGTGAACGAGTAAGAGTAAAACCGAAGGCACGGACTTATACAAAAAGTTGTAATAGTGTTAGAAACAATAACCGTTTTTAATGAGCATGGTTTTAAAATACAGGTGTGCAAAATTTTTTTTTTAAATCTTTAGCTGTTTCAAATGGAAGACTTTCAAGAGCTGTCAAAGGAGTAGAAAAAGGTAGTCCTCCTTATAAAAACAAAAGAGGAAAAGGTACACCAGCTAATAAAACTCCAGTGGAAAAAATTGATGAAGTAAAAAATTTTCCTCTCTCTCTATCCCCCTCCTCTATTTATTGGAAAAATCTTCCCAATCCTCTTACAAAAAGCACACTGCCAAAAGGCAGGCTGGCTGCAAATGGTGAAGTTTTTTTTTACATATGTATATACATTTTTTTATAAATTGTTAAGATATTGTATTATAATCAGTTTCTTACGATTTTCGTTATTTTTATCTATCTAACTGTAACTCTATTTATTGTTATAGAAATGTCTTCAAGGGTATGGAATAAGACAAAGTTGTCAGAAGAGGAAATAGAAAATATTATGGAATCTTTTTACGATCTTGATTCTGAAACAAAAAGCGTTTCGAGCTGCTTCGATTATGATGGCATAAAAGATCCAGACTATCATTTGTCAATTGAAAATGAGGAGAAAGTCGATGAGTATATCGAAACAACACAAAAATCTGGTTATTCTATCAGTAGCGCTATCAATATGTGCTTGAATCTAAATGATATTTCATCGTGTGTGGCTGATGTTCAGCTGCCTGCTAATGAACCATCTTTTAAACGAATAGAAGTGATAGATCCAAAAGAAATATTATTTGAAGCTCCATCATCTGATGCTATTAACTAGTCAAACTTGAAAAATCGATGTGTCAAACGACCACGTTCACTATTACCAGAAGAAGAAAAGTAATTCCGATAATAATCCCAAATAACGGTGGATGCAACTTCGCTCGACATCAAATCAAATGAGTTTAATATATTACTTGGCAAAAAAATATTTGCACCTTCATCGTAATGAAATTGTATTTCAAGGTGACTCGAGATTATCTGCAAGTTTCAATGAATTAAAGACACCATTCCAATGCTTCACTAAAAAGCTAAAAAAACAGTATGTCGAAATACTCATTTACATGGCTGTTTACAGACATCCAAACCTTGAAGAATACCGGGGTGAAAATTCGTTCGAAGCTATTAAAACAGCAATGACATCAAAACCTTTTTACCAAATTCGTAAGCATATAAGATTTAACGATTTTTCGAATATGAAAAATCGTAAAGATGCAGAACATGATCCACAATTGAAATTCATAAAAAACTGTATAACTGTATAAAGCGGGTATAATTATGTGATTCAACCGGATATTATATCGTTTTGATATTTAGTGTGTTAATGGATTCCGATTTAAAAACCTCAGATGGTATTATAAGCTTTAAAGTTCTCATAGAATTATAGAAAATTCAAATAAATTGAAAAACTAAGATGTGTACCAAATTAACTAGATAACATATTAATCCGCATACTTTTGAAAAAATTAAGAGTTAAATCAGCAACACAAAAATTTAGTAGAACAGTGAGTGCCGCTAATAGAACAATAATTGCAACGTCTGGTTTTAAAAAAGTTACTAAAGAAGTTGCAAAAATTTTGTGTTAGTGTTTGATAAACTTTTTGATTGTCTCAACAGTGCATCATTATATTCTGATCATAAATATCGATCTGATATTAAACTAAATAGCTTGTAGTTTGAATTTTTAAAATATTGTAAGATTGACTAAAAAGAAAAAATGTATTCTAGAGGGAATGAAAATATTTATATTAATAGGGATATACACATTTTTTCATATTGTATACTTTTACAATAATAATTCTTGTACCTATAGTTGCGTTATGAAAACAACTAAAATTGATTGATAAAAAATCGAAGTAGAATTGAAGTTTTTTCTTTTTTTAAGTCGAAAAACTTATATGAAGAAATACATACATATATACAAATGTACCTACATCAATTGACATACAAACAAAAAAAAAGAAAAAGAAAAACTAAAATAAAAATAAACTAAAATACGATCAAGTTGATTTTACGAAATTAAAAAAACTGTCTAAGTTTTTTCTTCCATGTGAATACTCTATGTATATAGTTACTTTATGGTTAAATGCAGTTTTATGTTTAGTTTATAATTTACAAACATTTACATTAGCTTGTACAAACTTCTAAATTATAAATGCATTAACATAACAATTTCATATGACATAATACAAGCACATAAAAGCACAAAAGGCCGTAAAGTTTACGAAATTTTTTGAATGACAACATAGATCCAGTTTCTTTTTTCTTTTTACGTACCAATGTTGTCTAGAGAGTCGTCAATCTAAATTATTTCGACTCAAAATAAATATTTTCATTTTTTAAAAGCTGCTTTACTTACAAGTGTAAACCTTTGAAACATTTCATCAAGTTGTATTTAATAAATTTTATATTAACTTCCATGTAAATAGAAACTCTAAATAGTAATTTACACTTAAAATTTAAAAATTTTGATTTTCATATTTTTACTTTTAATATAAAATTTTATTTTAACATATATTAATTATTATTATTATTAGGTATTATTATTAATTATTAATATAAATATTTGTCCAGAAAAATCATCTGTAACAAACGCATTCAATTTAAAGTGTTGTGTTGGATGTGTTCTATTATAGAAAAAAAATAAAATATACATAGCTATAATGTATACAGATAGATATAATTTTTAATTGGAAATATTTTTATTTTTTAAAATTAGGATACATTACAAAAGGGTAAAGAGAAAGAAAAAAATAATAAAAAAACAAAAAAAATTATTTTTCATTCATTAATTTCTTCGAATTGATTTTTTTTTTTTTTTATTAAAATTATTTGACATACATACATACCCATATACACATAAATACAAAAAAAAATGTTTTTAATCATTTTAAAATGTCATTTTATAGATTTAAATAAAGAAAGCCAAACAAATATTTTATTATAGAAAGCAGGAATATTTTATAATTGTTTATGAATTGTAATGGTAATTTTTAATTTGTTTCGAATTTTTTATTTTGTTAAAAAGAAATTTTTTTTTTAATTTTATTATAATCTTTTATATATCCCATGGACTTCTATATATGCCATGGCACTTCTGTACTTTCAAGTGAGTCAAAAGTCCCAATTTTCCTTTTGTAATGATAATATTTTGTTTTTCTCTCCTTGCCACTGCTATAAGGAGCATTGGGCATCCACTAAGTCATTTATTTATTCATATTTGACTAAGTTTCAGTTTCTGGAATCATTAGTTTCACTAAGTCGTTGATTACTCGACTGTACAAGACTATTGTACAAGACTATGAGACGTTTCTTTTATTTCTACGCCATCTATTATCTTATACAAGAATATTATAGTTTATTATTATTTTATTATATAGCTATTAACAATATGATATTAAATTATAATTTATAGAACATATATATGTACTTATTTTAATTTAATTATATTCTACTAATTATATATTATAAGAAAAATGTCTAATATTTTATATATATGACCCAGCCGGGGTTTAAATCCGAGACCTTAGGTATGAAAGGCCGGTGTCTTAACAACTACACCATTCGCTGGATAATGATAATAATTAATAATGTAATAATATCGTTTAGAGAAATTTTATAAGACGGTTGCAAAATCAGATTTGCCCCTTTTTCCAGAATAGGTATACATATATGTATGTCTGAAAATCTGAATTAGGAGGGAATTTGAAGTAATTCAAAAATACCAATGGAGCTTCTGACACGTCACCATCAAAGTATAGTTATCGGAAGTAGTTTTACTTTTTACTAAAACTATGCATTTTTCACACAGCAAAAAAGTCTATTTTCAAGAGTAGGTGCAATATATTTTTCTATTTTCCATATCCCAAATGAGTAGTAGGTACCCAAATGAATTTACTGCATTATTTGGCAAAGTACAAATTATATATTATTCCGAAATTGCAAAAACAAATACCTATGTATATAAAAATAAAATCTACCATAATTAACTCCGCCAACCTATGACGAGCCAAAGGCTAGTTATAGTATAATTGTTCGTAATATATACAGGTAAATAGACATATTTTCTTTTTAACAGCTTTTTATTAACTTGGTTGGGTAAAGGATGGAATCTTAGAAGCCATTTTAAACACACTTCCCGTTGAGCTAGAGACTTGAAATTTTGTTCATTAGATCAGATCCCGATGACAATTTTAAAATAATAATATCGAAAAACATTAGAGAAATTAGGTTAATTTCAAAATTAAATTTTCATACAAAGATATAGCAGAATTTTTAACAGAATTATTACAGAACGAAAATAAAACATTTTATCAAATTTACTAAACTCACCAATACCCAATACGTATTCGTAATACATAAATGTTTTCTTTTTTTCTATAAAACATTATTGTTTTTTATGTAGCCCATTGCGTACATATACATAGGTACATACTTCAAAATAGTAATATATGTGCTTCGAAAATATTTTTGGTTTGAAAGCGATGAATTTGAAAGATATGAATGTGTAAACAAATTAATGTGCCGCACTTGAGAACACAGTGTAAAATTTAATATGCATTTACTTAAAATTTAGTAAGCAAGTGTTAAATTTAAGTTTTTTTTTCATCAAATCAATTGATTTTTAGTATACATTTTTATTTATAAAAGCAATGAGTTTATTTATAATATTTATATAGATATGTGTTTTTCCTTTCTTAATTATAATTAAAATAGGGCTTTTCTTTCGAAACTTTTAACATATTAAAATCGCATATTATGGCCCTAACATTGATATCTAAATTGGGAGCTGCCTTTAAATTAAGGTCTATTAGGGAATGATGATCTGCACCACTAATGTCTTTTTCTGAAGTATAAAAACTAAGAATATATTTCCAATTATGTAAAAATATTAAACAACAAAAAGAATATATTAGAAATAAGAAAATCCAGTCTTTTTTAAAAATAGTAAATAACAACAATATTTTTCTTTTCAATAACAATAATTATGAATTAATCATAAAATATATGTTGTGTACATACATACATATATATCTACATCGTCTAGAAAAAGGAAAATAATTTTTTTTTAATTCAAAAACATTAGCATTTAGAAGTAATCAATTTAATATATTCTCAATTACATGCTTTTAAAACCAAATTTTTTTTACTACATATGTAGGTACAAACATGTAGAAAAATGGTATGCATATTTTTATGTGTGCTGTATTATTAAAAATCTGCTAAGACAGTAACACCAAATTCACAAATTCCCAACTATTATTATTTAGTTGATTTATCGATTTATAATTTTTAATATGTAGGCAACAGCTATATTTATATGAATGGACGCTTAACATAAACGAACAAAAAAAAAATTCAGAATGTTCTATAGCTAATAATTTCTATTTTTGAAATAGACTGTATGCATAATTTTAATATTAAAAAAAAAAAATAGTTCTTAGCTTACCTAAATAACAGAAAAAAAAGTAAAATGTAATACTGGAAGAAAAATAAAAACGAATAGAAAAAAAAGAGAACAAAAAATGTTGCTTTGATTGTTTTTAAATATTTTTAAAGGCTATTTCTTATGTATATGTGCAGATCTGATATTTACCCACATAACAGATAGAAAAAAAGAACTATTAAAATGTTATGATTTTAAAAGAAAGAAACATACGTTTGATATTGCCGTACAACAGTAGAAAAAAAAAAATTTTAAAATGTTATGTTATGAAAAGAAAGAAAAAACAAGGCAGTGTATGAATCAAAGTTTTTAAACGGACGCATTTTAAGTGGAAATAAAGAACATTATAAAATTACAATAATTTTATTTAAAGCCTTCCCCAAACCGGCGCGTTTTTTTTTGCGGCAGCGGTGCGTTTTTTTTCCGCAAAATATTATTACATGGCGGCTTATGAATATGCCCAAACCAACACGATTGCGGCACGTTTTTACAGCGTTTTTTTTGCGGCAAATATACATAAGAATTTTTTCCGCAAAAAAAACGCGGCTGGCAGCGATTTTTATGCGGTTTCCGCATATAAATGTCAAATATTTTTATTTTTAAAAATAAACAAAAGGACAAAATGGAGAACAAAATGGAAAAATTAATCGAGCTAGTTAAAAAATATCCCATATTATACGATCTATCAAACAAAGATTATAAAAATATAAGAAAAAAAGATCAAATATGGGATGAAATAGGGATTGAATTAAATGAAAATGGTAAGAAATAAGAAATATTTTTTGCAATTGTATTATTTTATAAACTATTGTGTAATTGTGTAATTTAAAAAATTCTGTTATTTTTAGCTGATGATTTACGAAAAAAATGGAAAAATTTAAGGGATTCCTATGCTAAACATATAAGGAATCAAAAAATTAAATCTGGTCAAGCAGCCAGTTTTAAAAATAAATGGATATGGGCAGACCAAATGGAATTTTTTAAACCTTTTTTTAAATTTGCGAAAACCAGTTCCAATGTCGCAAATCTGGATATAACCTATTGTGATTTAACTAATAGCAATAGCGAGAATAGGGATGAAAGTAGTTTGGAATTAGATACCACATCACCACCTATTGCTGAATCTTGTAAGATTATTTATTTATTTGTAAATATGTTCAAATAATAAGAGTTTGTGTTGTCATTTATATAGCTTTATTGAATAATCAAACAGAAGAGTTACAATTTGTTTTTGAGACACCATCATCTTCTAAAACACCCGTAACAATTCAAGCCTGTGACAAGTCTGCTATAAATCAACCATCTGCATTTGTTCCTGGAAAAAAAGCCAAGAAGAGTCGTCCACCATCACCATCTTCAAATATAGGCAGAGTAATTAATTATTTAGAAGAAAAAAAAAAAAACAAGGAAGATGAAATTGATTGCCTTATGTTGGCCCATGCAAAAACCATAAAAAAATTTTCAAAAAAAAGGCAGATTATTACCAAAATGAAAATAGCAGAATTAATTATGCAGCAAGAGCTATTAAATTTGGAAGAAAGCACCCGTGATAGCACATCATATGCAAGTGATATATGCTCATCTGAAATATCTATTTTATCTGAGACACCAAATTTTTCTCAATGCTTTAGTTTAGATAATTTTAAAAATTAATAATAAGTTTACATTTTACCTTTTTTTATTGTTCTCGATAATTACAAATATATATAATTCATTTTATTCTTCTTATAATTCATTATAACAACTTAAAAAAAATAAAAAATATAATATAAATGAAATTTTTTACTTTTACTGGATTTTGTATTACTAGATTGTATACTAATGTCTTGAAAATAAATGACTCAATTGAAGTAATTGACAAATTTGTCTCTAGTTTCAAATGCTATATTTGTTGCTCGTCTTGGATCATTCGTGATATTGGTAAAAGCTCCCAGTTCTGACTCTGGTGGATCTAGATATTCAAAAAAATTATCATCACTTTTTTTTGTTCGTAAAAAATTGTGTAAGACACATGCTGTTTTTATAATTAAAATTGTTGTTGTTGTTTTGGTTTCTATGGGTCTATAGAAATGGCTATTGTTGGTTTTATAAAATATTCGCCATTTTTGAGCCAATATTCCAAATGCATTTTCGACAACTCTTCTTGCAGCACAAAGTCTTTCATTATAATTTTTTTTTGTTGGATCATTTCTTGATTGACGATAAGCAAATGGTCTCATTAAATATGGTTTTAGTCCAAAAGCTTCATCTCCAATTACAACGTGTGGACATCGTTCATTTTGTCCAGGCAAATTTTTAGATTCAGGAACATTCATCATATTTGCTTCAAATTTTCTTCCCATATTGGATTCTTCGAAAATACCGCCATCACTATTTTTGCCATACCCACCAATATCTACACATATAAATTTGTAATCTGGACCAACAATAGCCATGAGCACCATAGAAAATTTATGCAAGTAGCACCAATAATTCGATCCAGTATTATCTGGACACTTGATAGACACGTGTTTACCATCAATACTTCCAATACAATTTGGAAAACGCCATAAATTCATGTACCAGAAGATTCTTTCCAAATTTCCATTGTTGGTTCTGGTAGATAAATACTTTGCAGTTTATTGCAAATAGCTTCACAAACTTCTACAACAATTGCACTAACTGTTGAAAAACCAACACGAAAACTATGTCCAATTATGTAGAAACTATCACCAGTAGCAAGAAATCTGTAAAATTATACATATAAAATTTGTAAAAATTGTTTTCATAAACATATTATGTTACAATTTCTCACCTTAATGTAATAACAAGTCTTTCCTTAGATGAAATAGCTTCCCGATAATTTGTATCTACTTTTCGAATATCGCTGTCTATTAAGCTTAAAATTTCATCGAAACACTTACTTGTCATTCTAAAATATATATAAAAACGTTTTTCATCGTTTCGAAGTTGTGGCATCAATGTATGATATTCTCCATACTTTAACCGATCTAGGTTAATATCATGCACCCACTTTCTTTTTCTCCTTAAAAAAAATATACATATTATATATGAGGAGGTAAGTTTCAAAAACAAAAATAATTATTTTCACATTTACCTATTTTCTTCGTCTTCTAGTAAGGCAAATAACAAAAGTGCTTCTTCTTCATCTGACGACATAATTATTTTGTTATTTTGTTTAGATAAAATCAAAAGTATTATTTTTTTTGTAAACAAACACAGGTCACTCGATGTAAACAAGATTTTTTTTTTAAATTTATTGACAATACAATAATTTTTTATTTTCTGTTTGACATCTATTACGAATTTTTAAATTTTCAGTGTGGGCACATATGCGGATTCCGCGCGATTTCCGCAACCGCAACCGCAACCGCGCCGCTGCCGCAAAACAAAACGCGTCGGTCTGGGGAAGGCTTAAATTTTGAATTTAGCTATGCAACGTTTTCTTAATTTTTTAAAAATTTTGCCGCATTATGATATAATGCAAGACTGAGAAATTCAGCTCATAATATAGATACATATGTATACGAGTATGAATGAATATATGGCTATTTATGTATGTAGTTATAGATTTATTATTTTTTAATATGTAGGCAACAGTTATATTTATATAAATGGACGGTAAACATAAACGAACAAAAAAAAATTTTATGTATGCATATGAATGGACAATAAATATAAACGAACAAAAAAAAATTCAGAATGTTCTATAGGTTATAATTTATTTTTTTTAAATAGAATGCATGTATAAATTAAACATTTAAAAAAAAAAAAAAAGAAATACTTAGCGTACCTAAATAACAGAAAACAAAAGAAAAGGAAAATGTAATACTGGAAGAAAAATAAAAACTAATAGAAAAAAAAGAGAACACAAAATGTTACTTTGATTGTTTTTAAATATTTTTAAAGTCTATTTCTTATGTATATATTGTGCACATCTGATATTTACCCACATAACAGATAGAAAAAAAGAACTATTAAAATGTTATGATTTTAAAAGAAAGAAACATACGTTTGATATTTCCGTACATAACAGATAAAAAAAAAATATTAAAATGTTATGTTATGAAAAGAAAGAAAAAAACAAGGCAGTGTATGAATCAAAGTTTTTAAAGGGTCGCATTTTTAAGTGGAAATAAAGAACATTATAAAATTGCAATAACAATTTTATTTAAATTTTTAATTTTGCTATGCAATGTTTCCTTAATTTTTTAAAAATCTTGCCACAATAGATAATATAATATAACAATTAGAAGTTCAGATCATTATATAGTACCCATACTACTATAATATGTATATGAATGAATATATCAATATATATGTGTGTAATTATAGATTCATTATTTTTTAATACCAACAATTATATTTATATGAATGGATGGTAAACATAAACGAAAAAAAAAAAAATTCAGAATGTTCTATAGCTAATAATTTATATTTTTTAAATTGACTGTATGCATAAATTTAACATTAAAAAAAAAAATAAGTTCTTAGCGTACCTAAATAACAGAAAAAAAAAAGTAAAATGTAATACTGGAAGAAAAATAAAAACGAATAGAAGAGAAGAGAACAAAAAAATGTTACTTTGATTGTTTTTAAATATTTTTAAAGTCTATTTCTTATATATATGTGCACATCTGATATTTACACACATAACAGATAGAAAAAAAGAAATATTAAAATGTCATGCTCTAAAAGAAAGAAAAAACAAGGCAGTATATAAATCAAAGTTTTCAATGGGTCAAATTTTTAAATGGAAATAGAGAATATTATAAAATTGCAATATTTTTATTTAAATTTTGAATTTAGCTATGAAACGTTTTCTTAATTTTTTAAAAATTTTGCCACAATAAATTAATAATAAAAAAATTCAATATATTCTATATTATAACAGGTAATAATATAATTATAGACTGTAAGGGCAACTGTAAAAATTCAAAATTAAACAAGGAAAAAAAAAATATCAATTTAATATTTATATTTGTCGTTACTAAAAAGAATAAAATAAAATAAATAAAAAAAATTTTTAAAAAAACTGCTTTTTTGAACTAAAAAGTAGAAAATAAATTTTTAATAGCAAATTTTTCTATAATTTTCTAAACTATATTGTTACAATCGAGATAAGTTTATAGTAATGCTTTTGTTGCCTCCAGCTTTTATATTAATTTCACAGGCTTTAAAACTTATATATACTTATATTTATATATATATTTGACATATTGAAATAAACTTTTTCAAAAAAATATATTATTATTATGTTTTTGTGAATTGATTTAGAGTTAAGAATAAATGAAAAAGAAAAAAAATGTATAATGGTTTAAAAAGATATTTTATGTAAATAAGAAAAAGGCGTCCTGTGCTAGAAAAAAAGTATTCTGTAGTGAAAAAGGCACCCTTTAATGATTTAGAGAAACTTTTAATAAAATAATGATTTAATATTTTTATATCATTTAAATGTTGACTTAAATAATGTTATTTACAAAATAATTTTTTAAATCGACAATTTTCTTTTATTGATTTGTTTAAAAATTATTTTAAACCATTAATGAATTAGTAAAAATATACAAATTTATTAATTGGTTTAAATAATAAATTGTTTAGATCAACAATAAAATTTTCTATCACTTAAAGAAATATTTCGATGATTCAACTAAATCGTTAAATAAAATAACAAATACCTCATCTTTTAAAATCAGTGAATTAAATTTTATATGAATTAACTATAATTATATTATGCTGAATGGTTAAAAATCAAATTTTGACCAAATACATCAATGGTCAAAATCAAATTAATTGATTTCAATTGATTTTCAACTCGTTTTTTTCAGTGTATGTGAAGCGCAAAAATAAATCAGGCGACAAAGTTGATGTTCCATGCCCTATGCGTTTAGTTTTTATATACCATTTACACTTCAATAAAATCTTTTTCAAAACCAAACAAAACCTTTTCAAAACCAAACAAATCTTTTTCAAAATCAAGCAAATCTTTTTCAAAACCAAACAAATCTTTTTCAAAACCATACAAAACTCTTTCAAAATCAACAAAAACTTTTTCAATTTCAATAACAACCATACAAAATGCAAAATAAAAAATGCAGCGAATGGAAATTAAAAAATTTTTTTTTTTTGAAAAATAAAGTTGAATTTACAAAATTGTTTGACCTGTTTTTGTTTACTTAAATTAGATAATATACAAGTATATAGATAATAAATTTATATTATCTTATATTTTTTCAAAAGCAAAATAATTATTAGTGGCGCATCATTTTACAAGTTGAAGGTATATAATGTAATTTCATACTTTTTACAATTACACTTTTTTTCTTTTTTGTTAAAGATGAACTCCAATATCAAAAATATTATTAACAGAAAAAAATTAGATTCTTTGAAAAAATTTCTAAATAAGATGAATGTAACTGACTTTTCAAAAGTACCAGACCATATTGTAAAAGCTTGTTTTGGAATGACAAGCTATAAATCAAGGGAATACCCTTATTTCGAATCTAACTCCAAAATGTGTGCTAATTATTTTGATAAAGAGAGTTTGTAAATCTTCGTACTCGTCACTGATGTCAAAATATATATAAAACCATTTGAAAAATAATGAATAAAAATTATGTAATTATTTACATTTTGTTTTTACTGGTTATATACATTGTTGTTGTTGCTTTTCATATTTTGGTTCCTCATTAAGAAATTGATATGATAAAAAATAATGAATGTAAACATAATAAAGAACATAATAAAATTAAATTATTGTTTGATTTTACAACAGTTTATTGCAAGTTTGTAAGTTATGTAAGTTTATTTAATAAAATTAAAATATTCCATTTTATAAAAATAAATTACATTCAAATACAAAATAAATCCATTAATTACATAAAAAATAAATAAAAATTATTCAAAAAACTCATTATGGAACCATTAAGCTATATCATAATAGAACCATCAACAATAAACAATAATCGCCGAAAAAATATATCTCTCGCCCAAAAAGAAATTTTAATCCAGCAAGTATGCGAGGAAGTAGCAAATGCTACAAAAGTAGCAAATATTAATATCAATTCTGCTAAAACAATTTTAGCAGCATACAAAAAAAAATGATTGTGTGTTGTTAAATAAACCTCGTGGTGGTGAGACGGGAAAAAAAGAAACAGAAGACGTGTTAGAGAAAATTGAAAATTTGGTTGAATCTCACGCTGGCATAACTCTGAAAGAAATAAAAATGAAACTGGCGGCAAATAGCGTTAATTTAAGCTTGCAGAGCATTCAAAATGGGCTAAAAAAGATTCAAATAACCTTAAAACTAGCAAGATACGAAGTTGAGAGGATGAACAGCTTCGGGGGGGTGCAACAGTTCCAGAATTTAAAATTATGGACATAATTCCATTTGAAATGGAAATAAGTCCATAAAAAAATTATGGCTTTATTTCCCTTTTATATTTGGTATTAAGGCCAGAATTGATTGAGCATTAAAGCCATAATTTTTTTTTTCTTTGAAAATATTATCCAATTACTTCGCTTTACTTAATTAATATAGACTTAAATAAAATCATTGATTTTGTAACCGACTATACATAAATATTCTGGAAAAAGCGAATACTCTGATTTTGAATTCAACTCTAAAATCTCTCCTAATTCAGAATATTATCGCATATACATACATACATATATATATACATATATTGTGTAAGGTTTTAATTCAGATGCCTTCGAGTTCTGACTAGCCCACCGCAAACAAAACGATCGACGGCGGGTCCGGCGCGCGCAATACGCGGAAGCGCCAGGGACGCGTTCGTTTTGCGCCGCGTCCCTCCTCTCCCCTCCCGCCTTTTAGTTGATTATTTAGAATAAGCATAAATTAATAGATATATATTAAAAATCAGAGTTTTTCCGCTTTTTTCAGAATATTTATATATATATATATATATATATATATATATTTATAGTCGGTTACAAAATCATCATTGATTTTATTTACAGTCTATGATCTGTCTTTAATTCCTTGAACTTTAATTCACTTCAATTAGGTACTGTTAAAAAAAAAATATATCATATTATAAAAATAATACAGAAAAAACAAAAACAAATATTAGGTACTCTATTAACAGGTAATAAATATTTTATCACACAGAAACTTGTTTTTAATAATTTGTTGTCTGATTTTTTTATTGTTGTTTTCTTTTTTGTTCTTTTCTTACAATGTTAGTTGAAGTTTTGCTGCCGACATGAATTAATTAAAGTTAAAATACAAAATAAAAAAATGAGTGAAGTTGCTATAGACCATAGCGAAAAATATGATATTTTTAATGTTCAGTATTTCAAAGGTTTACGCGAAAATTCTAAAGTGCTTTATGTTTTGGAAGAAAAACAATTGTACTTATATAAATATACATATAAATCGTCTCAAAATTATAGTTGCTACATAAAAACTGCAAAAGTAGTGTTATCATAGATTTTGAAAATGCTATGTTATGTAGAAAATTAAAAAAAAATATTAAACATAATCATCCAAATCAGGAAGAAACAATGAAAAAAATGCGCCTTGTAAATAACATAAAACAATCATGCAAAAATCTTAACCTCAAACGCAATAGCGTGCGGGAAGCATTTAATCTTGAATGCCAAAAGGATTTAGCTAGGTCGAACCTAGTTCAATATGGAAAAATGAGACGTAATTTGTTTAATATTAAAAATCAATCACTACCAAAATTGCCTACAACATATCAAGAGATTATAGATACTTCTTCACAAGAAACTATTCAAAAAAATTATGGTATGTCGAAGTATAATCCAAACGAAGAATTTTACAAAATTTCAATTAATGAAAGTGAGTTTTCCTATACTATATTCATGTCGCCTACCATATCTGATGCCATTGTTAGCAAAATGAGTAGTAATTGCCCAAGACATTATGTAATGGATGGAATGCCCGGCCGGATTTAAACAACTTTTAATTATATATATTTCACATGCTGAACACGTAAGTATCACAATTACTATTAAAATAATATATTTGTAAAGATGTATTTTTGACATGCCACGGTTATAAACAATATATCGATTTTTACTTTTAGATTTTTCCATTCATTTTTATTTTAATCAATCGCAAAACTGCAGTGTCATATACTCATCTTTTTCAATTTATAAATTCAAATTTGTTTAAGTTCGAAGCAACATCTTTCACAACAGATTTTGAATTAGGTATGCGAAAGGCGTTACATACTATATTTCCTGATGTAAAAACCAAAACATGTTGGTTTCATTATTACCAGGCACTGCGTAGAAAGGCTTCAAAAATTCCTAACTTTTTGAAAACTTGCAATGAGAGCATTTAGAAAGATTTTGGTCCTGCCACTGTTGAAACATGATGATATATTAAAAGCTTACGAAATTATTAAAACAGAAGTAAATAATAATATTATTTTCTTGAATATTTTTGACGCTTTCTTTAAATATTTTGACCAGCAATGGATTTTTAAGGTATGTTATAAATTCAGTATTACGCCTTATGATAATGAAACTTTCAGTAATGATTGTTTATGGATTTAATTATTTTATTTCTGTTTGATAATAGTGATTATAAAGATAAACAATTAATTTCATGAAATTAAATTATACTTTCTCTATACTTATAGGAAACTGCTATATAAACGGTTATATCCGTGTACAATGAAACAATGAGAACCGCGCTTGTCGCTGCCGAATCATATAATAGCATTTTAAGTTCAAATCTAGCAAAAAATGGAAATTCCTTTAATTTTTTAAACTGCTTGTTGGAAGAAGATGTCAGAAAAACTACTGAGTTTTATAGTTCTTTAGATGGAACCCTTGAGATGGAACCCTTGTCCACCCAAAACGAAAATCAAGCGTAAAGATAACTTAATTACCACAGTAACTACCAAATATTATAGTAATAAAATTACTCTTAATGATTGGTTAAACCAGCTAACCAATAGAACTAACGAAATTTTCGATTAAATATTATTTGCGCCGAGAGTAATGATTTTGACGATAACAATAATAAAGTACAAAATGACGCTTTATCCCCAACATCATTAACAATATCCGATAGTACCAACCCGTTGATCACTTGTGTAATATGCTATGAAAATTTGCGACGCATACTACTCCAACCATGCAATCATTTTAAAGTTTGCTTACAATACTTTGAATCTATAAGCGAAAATGCTAAAAAAAAAGAAATTCGCCGATTTTATGCCCAGTCTGCATGCAAATTGTAGTTAATTATATTGAAGTTTTTGATTAATTACGTATGTATTATATATATTAAATTATGTTAGCATTTAGCAATAATGTAAATTATTAATTCATTTTGTTAAAATTTTTCAATATATTGTAGCGAAATATATGGTCTTATTTCATATATGGCCTTAATTCACAATGTAAAAGAGAAATAAGGCCTTAATTCCATTTCAAATGGAATTAAATCCATAATTTTAAATTCTGGACTTAATACCTATGGAACTGTTACACCTCCCCCAACAGCTTCTCAACAATACAGCAAAGGAAAACTTATGCTATAGAATTTAGCCAGACTTGTCCAGAAAATAGGAAGCTTTGCAGTTTTATTGACGAGTGCGGTTTTAATTTGCATTTGCGGAGGAGTCAAGCACGTTCAAAAAAGGGTACCCGAGCAAATGTAGAGATTCCGACTGTTAGAGGAAGAAATGTGACGTTAATAGGCGCAGTAAATACACAGGGAATCGTACACTGCAAAATAATTAGTGATTCCACATGTAATTCGGACAAATTTTGCATATTTTTACGAGAATTAATTGAAAAGCTCGAAATCCGCAATAATATGTGTGGAGCATGGTTTATAATGGACAATGCAAAGATTCACAAAACGCGCCAGGTTAAAGACCTGTGTAATGCTACACCCTTTTTTTTTAAATTTTTGCCGCCATATTCACCGATGCTTAATCCGATAGAAAATGTTTTTTCGAAAGTCAAAGCTCATGTAAAGAGCAGCCTTGCAACCATGAATTGTACCAATTCAGTGGTTCTTAAAACAATATTAGAGCAAAGTTGGTTAACAAAGTTGTTACCAACAGCAGTGTCAGATTTGCCACTTTGCCACAAAAGATTTGTTTGGTTTTGAAAAGGATTTGTTTGGTTTTGAAAAAGATTTTATTGAAGTGTAAATGGTATAACAAATATATGGGGGGTATTGACCTGTCGAATTAAATGGTGTCATTATATGACATAGATAAACGTTCAAATAAGTGGTGACAAGTTGCTTCAAACTATGATTACTTGATTATTTCAACCGTTAATCATTACAGACGTGTTCATTTTCGTTACTAAATTTAATCAATTAATTTAAACTAATAATTAGTCACTTTATAGTCAATTCGCTACTTTGGAAATTTATATACTTTTTAGTCAATTCGCTATTTTTTTTCTTTGTTCACAATTTAAAAAATAAAAAAATTTTATATTGTTAATCAGAACTACAGTTTTAAATTACGCTATAATAATTAGAATAATCGGGTTGTAAATATAACTCAACATTACTTTTGTTTTTCGATTTAAAAAAAAAATAAAATAATAATAACAAAAATTACAACAAATATGAATTTTAAATGATTAACTGAACAGCGATGGATAACTTTTCAAAGAGGTTAATATGCTTTTGAAACAGGAAACTCCATGGAGCATGTATCGGAGCATCAAGAGTACAATTCAATCAATCGCTCAATGATTTTTTCGTGTAGAACAACTGCCAAAATTTTCACGTTCTTCTTAGGACGATGTATGATAATATCGACAACCGAATATCCGCCCTAAGTAAAGAAAAAGACTTTATGGCACTTAAATTACATGTAGTGATTCAACTCAATAATGAAAATTTATTGGAGACCTCGAAGAACATAGACAACCTCTCAAATAAAATATGTATCAGTACAAACATAAATAATTCGTTATAGTGTTTTAGCAGTCCCTCGTTTTGACGATAAAACTACAAGAAGTGAAAGACGCAAAGAAGATAAGCCGTGTCCTATTCGTGATGTATGGGAAACCGTAAACAAAAATCTAGGAAAGTATTACATGCCTTCAGAAAATTTAACGATAGATGAGCAATTGATGCCTTACAGAGTCCGATGTTAATTTATTCAGTATATGCCAAGTAAGCCAGATAAGTGTGGTACAATAATTTTGTGGATTTGCGATTCTAAAACTGCATATCCAGTTATGAGCATACCATACGCGGGCAAGGAAGGTAATACTAAAGCTGTTGGTTTAGCGCGAAATGTTGTTGAACGTTTATGTACACCATTTCTGGAACCAATAGAAATATCACTATGGATAACTATTTTACAAGTGTTGAATTTGTAATTAAAGTCTGAATAATACGTCTCCTGAACCAAACAGGTTTTCTACAAGTGTACAAAAGGTGAAGCCCACAAAATCCGTAGAGAAAGACAAAACAAAAACCAAACACAACAAATCTATGTCTATCACTACCATCAACAAACCCGAAACCACAGAATCAAGCGATAAAATACCAGTAAAATCGAAAACACAACCAGAAACAGCAAAAAGACCAACAAAAAACAAAAACAACAAAAATTCGATGAGGAGCAACTATTATTATTAATATCTCAAGTTTTTAAAGTATACAACACACAGATAAATAACCAACAAAACAAAAAATCAACAATAAACAAAAAAGAGATAAAAATATCAAGAAACCAGAGTGCAGAAACAAAAGCAAACAAAAACAAACAGGAGGATATGGAGGTGGAAATTTTCCAATTTGAGATCGCTGAAGAGGAAGAGCAAAATAAATGAACACCAAAAAACGTGAAAGCGAGTACAACAAACGCCATGGAAGTAGCAGAAGATGTAATTCAAACTTTAGCCAGAAGTGGAGTAATCCCAAAAAGCGGGACGTAAAGTAACAGTAAAAACAACAAAAGTAACAATAATAGTATTAACATAACGATAATAATAATAAATTGATATTAATATAAATAACAGTATTGAAAATAATAACAACAATAAGAATAAGAATATAATAAAAACAATAAGAATTGGACAAGTAGGCACTCTAAATTCGGAGTAGTAATCTAAGTAACGAAATAAATTATACCATAAAAATATATATACAAAATATATATAGTACAAAATTGTAATAATCTAGAACCAACATGGCCCACATCCGAGAGGAAAAGGGCTATAAATTTTATTTCTAATATTTATATTGTATTAATAAAAAACTTTCTAAATCTAAATCTACATTATCATTAAATAAAATTTCTTGTCTGTAATAATTTGCTTAAATTATTTAAATTAATGTTAAAAAATTTTGGATAATTATTAAATATATTTGATACTTAAAACAATTGATTGAAATACAAATAAATAAAATTAATATTTAATTTGAAGAGTGAACATTCCGAATAATATACTGTTTGTGAATACGATATATGCAGTTTAAATAAGTTTAAAGAAGGTAAAACTAGGACTCACCTGTCAGTTCTCATTCACAATGAGGGCATGCCATCTAATTATAAATATTTATATGATCTTTATCTCAGATATAATAAAAATATAGGCTTCTCTGTTAAAGAGGTCGAAGAGGATCTTAAGGCTTATCGTAGTCATTGCAATAGCAACTACTACAATCATTTGAATCAATCACGTGAGAGTTATAACAAGTTTTTTGGTCCAAACTCTAAGTAATTAACATAATTAACTCAAACTTTCAACAACATAAACAAGATTAAAATGTTTTACCATAATTGTAGTAGTATGAGAGGCAAGCTCAAGAAGCTTTTTGTTGATGCCAAGTCGTGTAATTTCAGTGTATTAGTTATAACTGAAACATGGTTCAGCGATTCGTTTACAAACGAGGAAATTCTTGATGGTAATTGGTCCATATTTATCGAAAAATAATTTAAAAGGAGAAACTTTAAGACCGTTGTTATTAAAATATATTAAAGAATTAACACAAATCGGTTTCAAAATTGTTGCAACAGTTTGTGATCAATGCAGTACCAATCGACATTCTTATGAGTTGCTTGGTGTAAATAAGATGGAACCATTTTTTTATGATTTGAGTGGAAATAAAATTTTTGCTTTGTTTGATATGCCGCATCTTGTAAAATCGATTAGAAATTGGTTTATAAAAAGTGATTTTGAAAATTGCAATAATGAAATTATTAACTGTGATATTATCAAGAAAATTGTTGCTCAAGATGAAAAACGTTCATCAAAAATTTTGCCGAAACTTGGAAATACTCATATAAATCCCAACACATTCCAAAAAATGTCAGTTAAATTAGCATTTCAATTATTTAGTCATAGTACATATGCAGCTATAAAAGCAACAGATAACACTGATCCTAATTTTTTTCATTTAATGAGAAATAAAGTAAATCCAACTGCTGACTTTGTTTTAAAACTTAATTATTTAATTGATTCTTTAAATTCTTCAACTTTTAATACCAAAAATACATACAAACAACCATTAAAAATTCTCCTTTTTTGTTCTTAGAGGACATTTTAAACTATCTTAAAAAATTAAAAACTAAAAGCAATAAAAATTATTTTTGCATTGATGGATTAGTTCAAACTATTACAGCTACAATTTCATTATCCAAGGATCAAATAGATAACGAAAATATTAAGTTTTTGATGACACGAAGATTAAATCAAGATCCATCAGAAAATATGTTTTCACATATTAGATCTGCTGGTGGTTATTGCAGAAATCCATCTGCACAGCAAATTGGAAATATTTTTGCGAAGATGACTTGCGTTAAATTTATTTACAACGACAATACATCCTCAAATTGTGAAACAGATCACGATAGTTACTTAGACATTGATGTTAATGTTTTGGCTGATGAAAATGATGAAAATTTAGAAAATTGCGAAGCAAAGATTGATGAAGATTTTATTGTTGAAAATTGTGCAAAAGAAATAGAAAAGGAAAATAATTTAGCAACAACTTCAAATGTCCAACAAGAAGAATCAGTAAATAACTTTGAAGAGTTGGCAATCAGATATTTTTCTGGATTTTGCACAAAAAAAGTGGCAAATTGTCATAGATGTACATTTTTGCTATTAAAAAATAATCAAATAAAAACGTCACATACTGAAAATTTAATAATCGCTAAAAATTATAATATCTATACGAATGATTTTGGAAGCCTATTAGCTCCGACTGATGAATATTTTTCAGAATCTTTTAAATGGTTTAAAATTTTTGAGGAATTTTTTTATAAAAATTTCCATATTTTCAATTTAAAAAAAACAATTGTGCAATTATGCGTTGACAGTTCTAAGGATTTCATAAACAAATTTGAAGAAGATCATAAAGACCACGCATTAACCGTTTTAAATCAATTTATTATTGTCCTAATTAAATTTAGTTGTAAAAGAAAAATTGAAAAAAAGGAAAATAATACTACTAATAATGCCAAACAAATAAAACATAATAATAAAAGTAATAAAAATGTTCAAAAATTATTATTATTATAAATTATGTATGTATGTTATTTGTACTGTATTGTAAAATTATTTACAATGTATTACATTGTAACTAATTTAGTAATAAGTTTATAAAAATTTGTACCTATATAGTAAATTTTTTCAAAGATTATGTACATAGTTGTAAGTCTAAACTGCATAAAACTGTAAATATTATATTTAATAAAGTGGATTAGGCCTCTTGAGGAAACCACAGAAAAAAAACGCGCCTATTTCTTTACCTCAAAGGTGGTGTGGAAAAAAAGAAAATAACTTCTTATAAATAAGTAAAACAAATAAAATCAGAGAAAAATAATATAATTAATCATTAAATAATATAAAAAATCATCTTTGGTAAATAGTAGTAAAAAAATAAAACAAAATTACTTGAAAATATGAAACATTATTAAATTACATTTTACTTTTTAAATTTTTACTAATAAAAAATTGAGTCAATTAAAATAACGAACTCAATTCTTTTTAAACCCATAAATTCCTATATAAAAAAAGATTATTTTTAATTTTACAAAACAAACAATTTTTTAACATAAAATTTGTCTGTCGTGTACCGATTTAAAAAAAATCTCATAAGCATGACCATAGAATTATATTTTCATAGAGATAAAAACTTTGAAAAAATTGACTTCACAAAAAATTTTCGTATATTTTAAACATTTGATGTATAGTAATAGTATGTGTCTATTTTTTTATTAACTAAAATCAGCTCTAAAAAAATAAAGAAAAAGCAACAAAACAACAATGCTTATTCTTATATTTGCATTTTGCACTATTGTACTTTTCTATTTCATTTCTAATTCTAAATTCTAATATTTATACAAACAACGATACAACCATACATACATATCGTTTTAGGCACGAGTTACGTAATCATCAAATCAATTAACTATTAACATATAATATAATATATAAGTAATATGATACTAACCTTTTTATTTTACCTGTGTTAAATTAAATGCATTTACCTTTGTAAACCCAGACGCAACGTCAGCTAAATTATTTTATTGGGAAACAATTAATAATTACTTTCCCACATTTTATTAAATTAATTAAATGGTGTAATAGCTGACATTGCATCCTTTTTAATATATATAGATCAGAATTTATTATAATAGGACATTACTTTACGTATTACTTTACGTTTTGTACTTTAGAATCAATAACTAAATAAATATTAAATTAATAATTAAAAGATTTGTTTTTTTACATACATTAAATAAACTAAACTTATTATTTGGCAGTCGGTAGGATAGGTGCAAAGTCCTGTCCTAGTGTTATTAAAAAGTTTTAAAGCGACGGTTTATCGCGAAAATAATTTTATAAAAAATTCGAAGGTTTATCGAACATTAAAATAAAATTAAATAAACTTTAATTAATAATAAAAGTGTGTGCTATTGTGTTGTGTGATCCAGGAAAAATCAAGGGAATATTGGTACTAATCCAGATCAGCAGTCAACAAATAACATATACAACTAGGACGAACTTTTGAGATTCCAACCTCTTGAGCACCTAGAAGATGAAAATAGTTATAGTACTGTAAGTGAACAAATCTTTATTATTGTTATTATCAAGAAATTTTTTCCCATTTAATATATCCTTTTATATATCCCTAAAAATTAATTAAAATTTTTTGTGTTCAATATATATATTTTATTTTGGTATTAAATTTTATTGTCAAAAACAAACTTGGTTAATGCCTAATAAAAATTCCCCAAATAAAATTAAAAAAGGACCTTATCCAAGAATAGAAAATTTAAGAAATATAATTAGGAATTTTTCAAGCGTACATAACCTTGAACCAATCGTTGAAAATAATTTGTTAAATTCTCCCGAACATTTGTGTGAGATAGATTATTCAGTAAACGATACGTCCGGTAACAGTTCAATTTCCTTATTTAATATGGCCAACGAACAAAATGGTAATCCTGTTAGCAATGGCACTGCACGTGCTATAACATCTACTGATATATTCAATAATCTAAGAATACCAGATGCCATCAAAGATTTACCACAATTTGATGGTAATCCTAGGTTGTTGTATGATTTTCTAGATAATGTTAAGGAAATTTTAACTCTAATTTCGGTTACTAGTGGCACAAGTTATGGCCAACTACTAGTTAGAGCCATAAGATATAAAATTGTCGGTCCAGCTAATGAAATCTTAAATATGTACGGGACTCCACTTATTTGGGATAATATAAAAGAAAATCTAATACTTCATTACGCGGACAAAAGGAACGAGACCTCCTTAATTAAAGATTTACATAAGTTAAAACAAAACAATAAAACTGTCGAGCAATTTTATAGTGAGGTTATAGAGTTATTTGCAAGTATGACGAACCACATAAATATTCATGAAAGGAATCAAAATGTTATCAATGCAAAGAAATCTCTTTACGAGGAAATGATGTTAAATACATTCCTTTCGGGTTTTAAATGTTATCAATGCAAAGAAATCTCTTTACGAGGAAATGAGCTTAAATACATTCCTTTCGGGTTTAAAAGAACCCCTAGGCTCAACAATTAGAGCAATGCAACCAACTTCATTAGCAGAAGCATTCTCTTATTGCATGAAAGAACATAATATATCATACTCTAATTTCGAACCAAATAAAAATTTATACCAACAAAATAGACCGAATAGAAACGACAATTTTTCTCGTAACAAACCAAATAACTTTAAACGTTCACAACAACAGCCATTCCAAAGACAATACCGAACTAATAGTCAATTTAGACAAAATCAAAATAACAACCAATTTGGACAAAATCAAAATAATAATAACCAATTTAGACAAAATCAAAATAATAATAATCAAAATCAAAATAATAATAACCAATTTAGAAGTAATTATCAACCAAGACAATTTCAGTCAAATTTCCAACCTAAACCTGAGCCAATGGATGTTGCTACAGGTAGTACTGTCCAAATGAGACAGAATTATTCTAATAGAAATAATTATAATAGACTACAGAACAATAGAGAATTATATAATGTTACAGAAACTCAACCTTATAGACAAAATCTTGATAACTTTTACGACTACCAAAACAATAATCAAAATCATGATAATTTCAATGAAAATTTTCCTCAAAAAGCCTCTCAGAAACAATCGGATACATAGATATCAATAAACACGGTTCTAATCTACCTTATATTAATATTTCTTCTCCTTTTGGAAGACCACTTAAATTTTTAATTGATACAGGGTCTTCGTCTTCTTTTATAAATCCAGAATTCATACATCCCAACGATTCAAGACAAATCAAACCAATAATAATTAATACAATTTTAAATAAACATCAATTAAAAAAGAAGTTATTTTACCAAATTTTTATGAATTCAAAAAACCTGGTTACTTAAGATTTTTAATCTTTAAATTTCATAATTATTTCGATGGGTTACTAGGATTAGACTCACTCTATTCTCTTGGAATTTTAGTAGATCTTAATAAAAAAATATTAATATTAAAAAATGGTGTAATGATACCTTTAAGTTTTAAACCAAATTATATGTCTGAAAAATACGTTATACCACCTAATTCAAAATATATTGTTAAAATACCTGTAGACATTGAAAATGGAGACATATTTATTGAAAGAACAAATATCAAACCAAATTTAGAAATATCTGAAGGAGTATATTATACCAATAATTGGTATAGTTCTGTTGAAATAATAAATAAATCAAATAATGAACAAATTCTCTTTCTTGAACAACCACTTAAAGTTAAAAATCTTGCTAGAAATGACTATGTAGAATTTAATAATTTTAATATAACATATGATGAAATTACTGAATCAAATAAATCTAAAATAAATGAACTTCTAAGAATTAATCATTTAAACCAAGAAGAGAGTAAAGCCTTAATAAAACTATGCAAAGAATATGAAGAGATATTCTTTACAAATAATAATAAATTATCATTCACAAATGAAATAAAACATGAGATAAAGACTTCCGATGAAATTCCTATCTATACAAAGTCGTATAGATACCCTTACATACATAAAGAAGAAGTTAGGAAGCAAATTAACGATATGCTTGATCAACAAATAATACGACCAAGTTTTTCTCCATGGAGCTCACCAGTGTGGATTGTTCCTAAGAAATTAGATGCATCTGGCCAACAAAAATGGAGACTGGTCATAGATTACAGGAAGCTTAACGAAAAAACAATTAGCGACCGTTATCGTCTACCAAATATTACAGAGATCCTGGACAAACTAGGTAAATGTATGTACTTCACAACGTTAGATCTTGCCAGTGGTTTTCACCAAATAGAGATGGCTAAGAGTGACATTCCAAAAACAGCATTTACAGTCGAAGGAGGGCACTTTGAATATGTACGAATGCCTTTCGGGTTAAAAAACGTACCCGCCACCTTTCAGAGAGTGATGGACAACGTACTTAAGGAATTGCAAGGATCTATTTGCTTAGTCTACTTAGATGACATAATAGTGTATTCAACCTCGTTACAGGAACATATCGAAAATTTAAGAAAAGTCTTTCAACGTTTAAAAGAAGCCAATTTAAAGATACAACCAGATAAATCAGAATTCTTGTGTAAAGAAGTAGCTTTTCTTGGAGATATTGTAACAACCGAAGGAGTTAAACCTAACCCTGAAAAAACTAGGGCTATAAGGGAATTTCCAATACCCAAAACTCAAAAAGAAATAAAATCTTTCTTAGGTCTTTTAGGTTATTATAGAAAATTTATAAATAATTTTGCAAAACTTACTAAACCATTAACCGAATGTTTAAAAAAGGGAAAACAAATAATTTTAGATGAACGATATGTAAAAACTTTTAAATTGTGTAAAGACATATTAACTAATGATCAGTTGTTACAATATCCAGACTTTAATAAACCTTTTGTTTTAACTACTGACGCCAGTAACTACGCAATAGGCGCCGTTCTCTCTCAAGGCCCAATAGGGAGTGATAAACCCATTTGCTATGCTAGTAGAACACTTACAGATTCTGAAATAAATTATTCTATTATAGAAAAAGAATTGTTAGCTATAGTTTGGGCTACCAAATATTTTAGGCCTTATCTTTTCGGGAGAAAGTTTAAAATCGTTACTGATCATAAACCACTTACCTGGATAATGAGTTTAAAAGACCCTAACTCAAGATTAGTTCGATGGCGGTTAAAACTTGAAGAATACGACTACGAAATTGTATATAAAAGAGGGACTCAAAATCAAAACGCAGATGCCCTAAGTAGGATAAAAATTGAAAATTTACCACCAAAAATTACAGAAATAAATATTAACGAAAATAATACTGATGCTGCAACTATCCACTTAGCACCAGAAAATATGGGTGATGGTATATATATCTCAGAAAGACCTCTTAATGAATTTTCTCTTCAATTAATTTTTGAAAAAACTAATGAAACACCTTGTACTAATTTAGAAATGCTTTTCAAAAATAAACAAAGAAGAACAATTAAAATGCATAATTATTCAGAACAAAGTATGATAGAACTATTTAAAAAATTTATATCACCAAATAAATTAAATGCGATATATACAAAAGATGATGATATATTTAAAACAATTCAAGAAGTTTTTAGTAAACATTTTTCTCAATCTAAAATATTTAAATTAATACGATGTGTAGAATTACTTGAGGACGTCAAAGAGAATGACGAACAAGATAAAATAATTAAAGACTATCATGAAAACAATAACCATAGAGGTATTAACGAAACCTTTCTCCATCTTAAAAGAAATTACTATTTTCCTTTTATGAAAACAAAAATTAACAAACTTATTAACTATTGTGATGTCTGTCAAACTCTTAAATACAACCGATCTCCACCAAAAGTAAAACTTACTGTTTCTGAAATTCCACAAAAACCTCTTGACATTGTGCATATAGACATATATTGTATTAACAATCAACAAATTCTAACTGTCATAGACAAATTCTCTAAATTCGCTTCTGCCTTTACTTTACCTATAAGAAATAGTTTACTCATAATCAAATCACTTAAAACTTATATCAGTTCATATGGTACACCCAGAAAAATCGTTTCAGATCCAGGAACGGAATTTACTGCTATAATATTTAAAGATTTTTGCAAACAATATGGCATTGATCACCATGTAACTTCTTTTAGCAATAGCAATAGCAACTCCCCCGTGGAACGTTTTCATTCGACACTTACTGAAATATATAGAATTATTTATACAAAACAAAAATCTAAAGACCATGATGAAATTCTATCTTACCTTAATAACTTATAATAATGCTATCCACTCCGCTACAAAATTAACTCCTTTTGAAGTATTTTATGGTAGAACTTATAAATTTAACAATAATTCTCAACATAGAAACGTTCACGAATATTTAGAAAATTTACAAGAATTTCAAAATCAAATATTTCCTGAAATAAAAGATAGATTAGAAAACCAAATAAATGAAAATATAGAAAAACGTAACCAAAATAGAAACGAACCAAAAGACTTTAACGAAGGTACAATTATATTTAGAAAAGAAAACAAACGTAACAAATTAACTCCTAGATTTAAGAAAGAAATAGTAAAGAAAAACCAACACGTAACACTTCTTACCCATAAAAATAAATTGCACAAATCTAAAATTAAAAAACCTAAATCTAAATTTCAGCCTAATCCCGCTGGTAATAGCCCAGAAAATGGAGATAAATGACCTTTCAAATAATAATGGAATCTTACCTCTACATCTTGGAACTGCTAAATTAATTCAAAAAACTAAGAATTTTATTCATATCATAAATCTTAATAACTATAAAATAAATATTGAAAATATAGAAAATTCCTTATTACAATTAGAAAATACTGACGATTTCAAAGACTCTACTAAAATACTTAATCTCAAATTAAATGAATTAAAATTAAAATTTCAATCATTAATGCCCACAATAAGATATAAACGAGACCTTATTAATGGATTAGGCTCAATTATAAAACAAATTAGTGGTAATATGGATGCTGAAGATGCCGCATATCTAAATAAAGAAATTGAAACAATTAAATCAAATGAAAATATCCTTTTAAATAATATTAACGAAAATTCTCAGTTAAATGACAAAATGATTCAAAGATTTGAAACCATAACAAATCACATAAATGATCAACAGGAAAATCTAACAAAAATTCTAAATTATACTATAGACCAAATTCAAAATAGCATTAGAAAACAGAAATACGGTTCAAAGTTATACAATTTTTAAACGAAATTCATTTTAACATAGATTTATTATATAATCATTTAAATAACATCGGCGAAGCCATTATTTTAGCTAAACTTAATATAATTACAAAACATATATTAAATTCAGACGAACTCAACCAAATATATACAATTTTTAAATCTCAAAATATTACTATTAAATCCAATATACACATTTATGAACTTCTAGAACTTCAGGCATAGTATAACAATACAAACATAATTTTTAATATTAAAATTCCTATAATTGAACACAAAAACTACTCCTTTTTCCACATTTTAACACTTCCCATTAACCAAAATGAAACTATCCAATCCAAACCATATGTTATTCTTGATGATAATAATGTAAAGTTTTATGACAGTATTTGCCCAAAAATAGAAGGTTATTACTACTGCAAAGCAACATATCAAGAAATAAATCATCAATCAAAATGTATAGCAGATCTAATAAATAACAAACCAACACATTGTGAAACAGAAGAACTTCAAACAACTATGCAAATTTTTCAACCAGAACCAAACTACATATTATTAATAAATGTTCCAGAAACCAATATATCCACTACATGTAACCCAGCTATCCAACAAGTAAAAGGTACCAAAATTCTTCATTTTGAAAACTGTAAGATCGTAATAAATGATATAATATATACTACAACAAGTCAAGTTTACTGGGATGAAATCACAATACATCAAACTACATTCAATGATGTTCCTACAATCACATTTCAAACCAATAGCACAACACAACTTCAAAAATTGGGAAAATACCAATTCATTAATAAAAAACCAAACAACTTACCAATGAACTACAAAGAATATTACAACTTTAACATACTACAATTTTCATACATAATAATCGCAATAGTCACAATCATCAGCATAATTTGCATAATAATACTCCGGATTTTATTCTATAAAAGATTCCGTACAACTATATTTCCAGTGTCCGCTCCTGCCAATGAAACTTCAGCAGTTCAGTTTATTTGGCCATCGCTTCAACTAAAGGGGGACGAGTTACGTAATCATCAAATCAATTAACTATTAACATATAATATAATATATAAGTAATATGATACTAACCTTTTTATTTTACCTGTGTTAAATTAAATGCATTTACCTTTGTAAACCCAGCCGCAACGTCAGCTAAATTATTTTATTGGGAAACAATTAATAATTACTTTCCCACATTTTATTAAATTAATTAAATGGTGTAATAGCTGACATTGCATCCTTTTTAATATATATAGATCAGAATTTATTATAATAGGACATTAAGTTTTGTACTTTAGAATCAATAACTAAATAAATATTAAATTAATAATTAAAAGATTTGTTTTTTTACATACATTAAATAAACTAAACTTATTTCACGCGACAAAAAATTTCCGGCACGATAAGAAATTAAAAAAATTATGTAAAAAAAAAATTTATTTTAAAAAAATTTCTGCTTTTAAAAAAAAATATGGACCCAAAATTTTCATCAACGGTTGAAAAAGAACTAATTTCTCAACGATTAAAGATAGCTGAAAATCAATCGAATTTATTATCAATATTTGTAAAACCTGACAGCAATGTTACGGAAGCTAGTTTTGAAATATCTTATTTGATTGCTAAGCAATCTAAACCATTTTCTGATGGAGAGTTTATAAAAACCGTTATGCTAAAATCGGCCGAAAGTTTGTTTCAAGATTTTAATAATAAAGAAAAGATTATTCAAAGAATTCGGGAATTCCAGCTCAGCAGAAATACTGTTAAAGATAGAATTTTAAAAATAAGTGCGAATATTTCTGACCATCTTTACAACGATGTTAATACCTGTGATTACATTTCAATTTGCCTCGATGAATCAACTGATATTAAATCGTCTGCCCGATTAGCTATTATTGCACGTTATCCGAAAGATAATGAAATGCATGAGGAACTTTTAAAATTAGCAAATATACCGGAAAGAACAAGAGGTAGTGATATTTGTGAAGTTGTAGTCAATGAACTGAACAAACTTAAAATAAATATTAAAAAAATTATTTCTGTAACGACAGATGGAGCTCCTAATATAACTGCACCAGAGATAGGTTTTGTTAATTAAACCTAGTAGGTCATCCAATAATAGGTTTTCATTGCATTATTCAACAGCAAGTTCTTTGTGCAAAATTCGGAACTAGCGATTTCAAAGAAATATCAGAAAAAGTTAATAAAATCATAATTTTATAGTTGCACGCGACATGCATAAAAGGCAATTTAAAAAACTTTTAAATGATATGGATTGCGAATACGATACTCTCTTAATGTGTAATAGTGACGTTGGCTAAACCGAGCGACATCCTTAGAACGATTTGTGAATTGCTTGGAAGAAATTCGACTTTTCTTACAATAATTTGACAGAGATCGTTTTAAAGAATTGTATGATACAGAATGGTTAGCAAAATTAATGTTTTTTACCGACATAACATTACATTTAAATGTTCTTAATAAAAAATTGCAAGGACGAGAAAAAACAATTGAAGTTATGTATGGATTGATAAAGGGGTTTGAAATTAAATTAGATATTTTTGCTAGGGATATCGCATCTGGAAAACTAAATAATTTTCCGAAACTTAAAACTTGGACGAATCTACAATTTTCGGAAAAACTAATTGGAATTTTAATTATGAATTTTCTAAAGTTCTTGAATCTATTAAAGTACAATTTTCAAATCGATTTAAAGATTTTAAAAGAATTGCTAGGCTGTTGAAAATTGTAAATTATCCGGACTTATTCGATATACAGGATTTCGATGACAACCTTATTAACTGGATGAATTTAGAAAATTTAGAAATGCAGACAGTAGATTTGCAATCTAATCCTATTTGGACACAAAAATTTGTGAATATGCGAAAAAATATCGAAGAATTGGAATATCATCGATTGTCACAAGATGAAGAGTCAGAATGTCGCATTGAAAACTTAATATTAGAAGTGTGGAATAGTATGCCAGAGGCATTTTTTTCTATAAAAATATTAGCAATCGCAATGTTAACCATTTTCTCTTCCACTTATTCCTGTGAAAGTCTTTTTTCTGTACTTTACTTTCAAAGACGAGAAACAGATTAACAGAGGAAGACTCAGCAACTTGTATTACCGTACAATCGACAACATACCATCCCGATATTAAAAACCTTGCAAATAATATGAAATAAAAAACTTCTAACAAAATTTAAGAATTTTTTATTAAAATTATTATTAAACTTTATAATTTTTTTTATATACTATATTTTTTTATATTGAATAAAAATTATCACATGAACTTAGATATTTCTGTTTTCTTGATTATTTATAATCAATAAAAAAATGTATATATAGGTACATATAACAAATAAAAGGTAAGCTGGCACGACAAAAAAAATTGCAATTAAATTTTGTTAATTTTGGCACTTTGATAAAATCCTATTTGCCATCCCTGGTCTACAAATTAAAATTGGTATAAATTGACAGAAAAAAAAATAAAAATACAAAAATGGTATAAATTAGAAATAAAAAATATCAACAGTATACTCATAACTCAATACATGTAATATCATCAATATATAGCTTGAAAAGTAAAGGTCCTAAAATTGAACCTTGCGGTACTCCCCTTGTTATCATTTCCTCTTGACTAAAACTGTTGTTTATTCGTACTATCTGTTTACGATTTTGCAGGTATGATTTAAAGAAGTTTAACTGGTTGATCGTAAAATTTAATTTCGACAGTTTCAAGAGTAGGATATCGTGGTCAACACAGTCAAATGCTTTTTTAATATCAAGGAAAACGCAACTAACAAATTTACCATTATCGGTGTTTTTAGAGATAAAGTCGTTTAAAAAAAGACAGGCGGCTGTTGTGTTGGATTTTTCCTCGAAGCCGAACTGATTTTCACTTAATATTGGATTATTAATCAAAAAAGAATTTAGCCTATTTTTAATGATTTTTTCAAAAATTTTAGAGATGGCAGGTAGGACAGAAATCGGACGATAATTAGAACAAACAGTGGCTAACCCGTTCTTAAATATTGGTGTTACAATAGCTAACTTTAGACAATTAGGATAAACATTTGATTGGAGGGCATTATTAATATATTTAACCAAAATGGGCGTTAAGCGTTCTGAGAATTTTTTTATAAATTTGGTCGAAATATTATCGTATCCTGTAGCAGCTCCCGAGTTCGTTGATTGTATAATTTTGGATACTTCTTCAGCATGCGTGGGAGATAGATCAAAATTATGATAAACATTCCGACTAAAATGGCTCATATAATTTAAATCAATGTTATTTAACGGAATATTAATTTCCTTTGTTATGTTTGAAAAATAAACATTAAAGACAGTAGCAATATCAACTTCGCTTTCCAGGATCTTGGAGTTGTAATGTATAACCTTAATTGATTGTTTTGAATTTGAACAGTTTGAATTAAAAATTATTTGTTTATAGGAATCCCATAATTTCTTAATATTAGTAGAATTATTTGTGATTTCATCCGAATAATACTTTTTTTTTGCCTCGATTATTAATGTTTTGGCACTATGCCTATATTTTTTGTATAACGAGTTAACATGAAGATCGTCCGGATATCTTCTTTTATATTTAAGAAACGAGTCTCGAATTTTCATAACGTTTAAGATTTCTTGGGTAATCCAATTCTTCTTTTTTTTACTATTATGTATGGGAACGTTTTGAGTGTTTGATTTAATTATGTCTTTTAATTTATCAACGAAGCCATCAAGATTTTCCTGGGAATGAAGATTATTCCAAAAATTATCCTTAGATATATTTTCATAATTTAGTATGGTTTTATATGAATTTTGTCTGAATATTGTGGGATTCCGGTCGATGTTTATGTAGAACATTTGGTGGTCAGAGAGGCACGTGTCTAAAATATAAAAGCAATATTTTCTATCAAGGATATCGCTGATGAAATGATCAATAATAGTTCTTGAAGTTCTACCAAACCTAGTAGCAAATTCTTCTGAGATCCTATTACAGACAAGGAAGCCATTACTTAATATGGTGTCTTTATATAAGTTTATTTCCGCATTTTCAATATTTAGTAAATTTAAGTTCATGTCCCCGAGAATTAAAGTTTTTTTATATCGCAATGTAATATCATCTATTTTACTAATGAAGGAGTCAACAAGTGTTTCGTGTGCTCTATAGATCCCAAAAATATTTTTTTTTTGTTTTGATAATTTTATTCCTAAAATATTGTTTTTTTGAAACTCCTCACTATGTATTTGATAACTATCGATATCATCTTTTACAAAAATAGCTACACCTCCAAAAGATTTATCTCTATTGGCAAAGTAAACATTATAGCCTTCTATATTATAGAAGTTATTTTCCATAGAATGTATCCAAATTTCGGTAAGTACAATAATGTGGATATCAATGTTAAAATTACTAATTACAGATTCAAGATCATACAGTTTCTTTCTTAGACTTTGAATATTTAAATATACTATATTAAATTTATTTCCATATTTGGATTTCACTTGATTAAAATCCAAGTGATTGAAATGATCTATTCTCAATAGGTCTTTAATATTTACGATATTGTCAGTCATAATCAATGAAGATTAATATGAAAAACGAAATTTAGTTAGTACACAAATCTTTATAATGTAATTGAAACTGCTATAATTATTATTAAATAGATCAAAATTGAATTGTAGAATGTTAGCCACCGATTTTAATGTGGAATGAATAGATTTAGCCAGTACACAACCACTTGTAATCAAGAAACCAGGAATATATTTTTTAAAATTTAATGGAAATTTTGAAATTTTTAAATTTAAACATAAAGATATGTTCGAAGTATTATAATAATAATAAAAAAGATTTATTGTTTCATGTATAAATTGTATTTGAAAGTTTAGCAAACTTGTATTTATCATTAAGAATGTTTGTATAATATATTTACGTATCATACGAAATTTTTTTCCAATTCCTAACATTAAGAAAATTAATTTACCGCAGACACAAACCTTAAAGTACTTCGAATTAAAATAACTTCGAAAATAATGATTTAGATTAATCTCATTAAAAAGGTATATCAGCTGTTCAAATATTGATAAAGTACTAAGAACTTGATTATATATTTTAACATAATTTGCTTTATATATTTCGAAAGTCGGATCATTACAACATTTTTTCAACTGTTCGCATATTGATGAATTAAAACTATTATATATTTCGAAACATTTATGTATTTTGAAGTAAATAATCAAATAAGTATCATGTGCTTTCCATAAGATCACAAATAAATAATTAGTAATAACTAGAAGAAAAAGTTTTATCGAATAGTGATAAGAGTGAATTATATAAGGTGCAATGTGTTCCGTGAAAGAAACTTGAAAATTTGAAAATTTTGTAAAAACATAAAATAAAAATTTTGGTTTAATTATAAAAATAGGAAGTATTATATTAAAAATATTTGAAAATAAAGTGTAAATAGAAAATAATACTAAGTAACCTAGCAGATAAGTTATTATATATTGTGTTTTTCTTTCAATATTAATTATATTATAATTGTGTAGATAAATTTTGAAATTTACATAAGCAGCCATATTTACATTTTTTTACATAAAATGTTAAATTGATTGTCATTATATGTATGTACATATCTGTACAAATATCATATTTCAATTTTTTTGTTAAAATAAAAATGTTATTGTAGTTTAAATAAAAATTAATGATAACAATAATAATAATAATAAATTAACTTTTTTTATGATTTAAGTTATTATAAATTTAGTTTTAAGTCATTGTTTTGTTTAATTTTAATTATAAGCATTAATTTAAGAATTTTTTTTGTAATGACCTTGTTTTGGTTTTGTTTAATAAAATAAAATAAAATAAAAATAAATTGTTAACATATTTTATTGATTAACATTATAAAAAACTAATATAGTAACATAATTGAAAACAGTCTAATAATAAAAATATTCATTATTATTTTTCTTATAAATTAATAACAGTAGTTTAAAAACTTGCTAGTAAGTTAGAATATTACGCGAGTTACATATTCATTCAACCTTGATTAATCAAACCTAAATTTAATTCATTCAACTTTTATGAATGAATTAATCAATAAAGGAAATGCAATTCAGCATTTCCGTTAATTCACTTTTATTAATTAAGTTTGAACAAATTAATAAAAAAAAAAAAAATAAAAAACACTGGATTAGCATTTCGCAATTTTAATAATAAGTAATAACAATAATGTTTTTTTTGTAATATTAAGAAATGCTTATCTTGACATTAAGTTATTTTGTAATTTTTAATATAAGTAAAAATTAGGAAAAATAAAAAGTTAGTCTTAAGAACACAACTAAATGATTAAGTCGTTTTATTTTCGTTCTAAAGAACGCGAAAAACATAACTGGCGCAGTCCGAAAAAGGAATTTTATCTAAAGATAAAATTAAAATAAAAAAAAAATAAAAACAATAAATAAATAAAATGTTTAATAATAAATTTAAAATAAATCATGTATACCACAATACTTTAAATTACACTTTTAATATAACAATAGTAATAGTACTAGTATTGCTCATAATAATTTTAATTTTTTATGTATTGTACAAAAATAAACAGCCAATAATCAATATTGTAAATAAAACTTCAGAAGATACAAATTTTCAAGATATATTAAAAAGATATACTAATTAACTTTAAGTCATTTTATATTATTAAATTCAGAATAATAATAAAAGAAAAAAACAAAAAACCAAATTTTTTTTGTATTGTACAAAAACCAAATTTTGTATTGTTAATGTAGGTTAGTTATTAGTTTAAGGTTAACTGTCTAATGTTACACTATTTTTACTTTAATTTATAAAAAAAAAAAAAAAAAAAAAAAAAGAAAGGAAAACAAGAAAAAAAAATTGTTTTATTTTTTTTTTGTTAAACTGTTTATGCAAAAAAATTGCAATTTATATGTACAGATAGATGTTCAAATATTACGAACTATATACATAATAAAGTCTAAAGATTGTAAACTGATATAAAAAAAAAAAAAATAAAAAAAAAAAAAAAACAAATTTTTTGTTTTGGACATAATATATAGTTTGCTACATGTACTTTAACAATTAAAATTTTCAATCTATGTATACTTTTCATAACTATTTCAAAACAAATATTTTTTTTTTTGTATAATTGTAAATTTATATATGTAATTCAAACTCAGGAGTTTTAAAACTTAGGGAAGGAGAAGTTACATATTCATTCAATATTGATTAATCAAACCTAAATTTAATTCATTCAACTTTTATGAATGAATTAATCAGTAAAGGAAATGCAATTCAGCATTTCCGTTAATTCACTTTTATTAATTAAGTTTGAACAAATTAATAAAAAAAAAAAATAAAAAACACTGGATTAGCATTTCGCAATTTTAATAATAAGTAAGAACAATAATGTTTTTTTTGTAATATTAAGAAATGCTTATCTTAACATTAAGTTATTTTGTAATTTTTAATATAAGTAAAAATTAGGAAAAATAAAAAGTTAGTCTTAAGAACACAACTAAATGATTAAGTCGTTTTATTTTCGTTCTAAAGAACGCGAAAAACATAATTCGCGCGTGTTCGGAACGATTAATTAGTAATTGAATATACACATCAGAAACACATGGAGAAAATGATAAAGGAACAGCTTGCCGATAAATCCATCATCGAAATGATGATAAAGGATTTCTTAGCCGAAACCAGTGATACTAAAACCAACGAATGTTTCACCGAGCTGCTGAGAGATATCCAACAACAGTGGGCAGAGATTAAGGCAGGTCTTGGGAAAATGCTGGTAGCATCCTACTCCGAAAAAGGATTTGAAGAGGATAAGTATTCGTATTTTGAAATATATTCTCTCACATGAAACAAAATTATTATAAAAATCACGGCTTAATAGAAAGTATGATGAAAGAAACATTTCCCTAAATGACCGAAAATAATTGCGAGCAAACATCGATCTCAATACGAGAGCCTCCTACAGCTATTCATCTTCCCAAAATAATTTTAGAAAGGTTTAACACGGGGATTACAGAAAATGGCCGTCCTTTCATGATCTGTTTCGGACACTAGTTCATTAAAATTCTAGTTTAGCGCCAGTACAGAGACTACATACATACATATTTACATACATATTTACATACATATTCAAAAATGCATATTGCTGGCGAGCCAGAAAATCTATTAAGACAATTTCAAATCACCGATTCTAATTACCAAAGTGCTTGGCAATTATTAAAGGATAGGTATAATAACAAACGAATTTTGGTAGGGACCCATTTACGGGTTTTTTTTTTGGCCAGCCTTTTCAGTCGCAAGAGTCTGCACATGAAATCAAAAATTTGCTAGATACGACTACAGAGTGTTTCAAGCACTTGTAAACTTAAACATTCCGATTATCAATTGGGATATAATCATAATTTACACAAAGGTTCAGAGGTTACCAGCTGAGACGCGTCAACTATGGGAACAAGAAATCAGCAAAACTAGAGAATTAGCATATTGCGAAATGTTAAAGACCTTTTTAGAATCACGATTTCGTACACTCGAGGCATTAATCCAAAAAATATCCAACCAAAATTTTGAAAATAACAATTTTCGACCAATCAAGAATAATGCTAAGTCTTCACACAACACATTTCATCTAGCCATGCAACCATGTTGTGTCATGTGCACTGGCCAGCATAAGAAAGTGTGAAAGATTTACAAAACAAAATCAAATAAAACGACGAGAAATAGTCAACTCAAAGGGATTATGTCTTAACTGTTTGGGTTCAGGGCACTTATTAGTCAACTGTCCAAGCACTAATACTTGTTCATATTGCAAAAAACGTCAGCATACATTTCTTCATAGAGAAAACCAAATTGGAATAGCAATCAATCAAAAAATATTAACCAAAAAGCTGCAATTATTAGTGTGTATTTTTTTTTTGTGCATTTGCTATCTTGTGATGTGTGGTAACAAGCAACAGGCATCAGTATCCTCCTCGGAGTCTATTATTTTATAGTTAATGTTTGATTGATTGATGTTGAATAAAAATCGTTTCTTTACGCACAAAATATTGCCCCGAAAGCCTATTTTTCTATTAAAGCACTTGAAAAATCATATACATTTTAGATTTTCTGATTTTGACAAGCTTACAATACAAGCAAAATCAACTTTTTTACAAATCCTTTCTCTAGTTCTGTTGAGGATGTTCCTGCTAATATGCAAATTGAATTAATTGAACTTCAAAATAATGGAATATTGAAAAATATTTATTATGAAAACTTAAATGATGTATCGAATTTTTATAAACAGTTATCGGATTTAGAATTTCCAAATTTAAAAAAAAATGCCTTGTAAACACTTGTAATTTTTGGAAGTACATACGTACTTATGTGAATCTACATTCTCCAAAATGTAGATCTACATCTTTAAAAATAGATATCGTAATCAGGTTACAGATAAGTAAGAAGCCATTTTACGAATTTCTGAAACTAATTTGGAATGAAATTTTGAAATACTATGTATTTATTCTTTATTCAAACATTATGATTAAAAACAAAATCAACATTTGTTTAAGTTATAATATTTTATATTTTTTCAAAATATTTTAGTAATATTTTTAAAAAAGTTTGGCCCACAGACCACAACGCAAAAGGAATCTGGAATTTTGGCCCAAGTGTCAAAAAGGTTGGACACCCCTGACCTAAAGATTAAAGCATGTACAAGGTATAGTCGGAGGAGATGCGGGATCCAGTTTTTCGAATATATCTCCAGCACCAACAAAACGTCGGAGAATCTCTGAGCAATATGTAAATATACCGAACAAGCGTCGCAGGTGCCATATGAGTCCATACTCGACGAAAAAGATGCAAAAACAGTATTGTAATATCTGAAAAAAAAGTGTATGTAATGAGCATTCGACATCAATCCGTGAATGTTTAAATGTATGAATAAATAAATTATTTAAATAATATCTATGAATTAAAAAAGAATATGTTATTCTAATTTCTGTTCGAATGAATTTCTCAAAATAAAATTAATTAATTATTTTTAATCATCAAAAAACTAATATATACTGACACTTTCAGTATAGAGACTGCAAAGCTCTTCCTAAGCAGCTATTTTATAAAATATTTTAAGAGCTTTAAGGTTAAGCAGAGAATTTTACGAAAAGAAACTAGTGGAGATCGAAAGTTGGCAGGAAATAAATTAAAATTACAAAGAGTAATAACGTTTATTAACCAATTCAAAGATGATCTCACTATTATAGATCATCAACTGTTTCGCGACTATATTTATCAGCTACACTGAGAGAAAAATGTAAATGTAATTTTAACATTGAACAATGTAAATTATTGCAAATGTAAATTTTTATTTGAAATTTTTATTTTACTTTTTTTGTAGTTAAAATATTAACATTCAATGTTAATTTCACATCTCCGTTTTAAAAGAACCAACATACATGTAAATTTTACAATTCGTACATTTATTTTAACATTGTTTTAAATATTTTGTTACTTTATCTCTAATTCACATTTAATTGATTATTGATTGATGTATGTTTTTACATTGCAAAAATGTATTGAAATGTAAAAACAAAAGTAAAATATTTTTGAAAATACATTGAAAAAATTTTAATGTAGCATGTATTTGGATATGATTATACAATGCATTACATTTGACTTTACTCTTTTTATTTTTACAATATCGCGTTTAACCATTTTTAATTGTAAAATGTAATATGAAAAATGTTAATTTTACAATGCTAGAATGTAATTATACTATTGTACATATTTCATAGTAAAATAATTACTTTAGTGTGGGTATACGTTGTAAAACTAACATTGCTCGTAATTTCTATGCATTTTTTATCGTTTTTTTTAAATAAAATTTACATGTAATACGGATTTCATGGTGATCTATCGGTTTTTTTTGGTGAGAAGTGAATAAAATAATAATAATTATAATAATAAAAATAAAAAGGTAAAGTTATAGTTTTAAAAGTAAATTTTAATAAAAAAATATATAATTTAATAATATATACATAAATATAAATACATAATTTAGTAATAACTTACTAAAAAGAATTGGATACCCTGATATTTCACTTATACCCTTTTAATAAAATTAAATATAAATACATACCTTTTTTAGTTTTATAAATGGCAGAAAACGAAAATAATAATATTGTTGTAGTGAATAGTGTTGACGGCATTAATTTACAAATTCAAGATATAGAAGATTTTGATGTCGATCTATTTAATTTACTAATTGAATGGAAATTGGAATTTTTATATTCAGTTTTAAAAGGTAAATATTAAAAACTAAATTTATATAATATATGTATGTATGAATGTATATGTATGTACATGTTCACCTACTATTTTATTAATTTGAAACTTAGGACAAAAGATTTCGTATGGAAATTTAAAATATTTATCTAGGGACGATATTAAAGAAGCAATAAAAAATATTGGACCTAGAGCTCAATTTCGTGAAAAGCTTTTTGAGTGGAAAAAAATAAATGTAAGTTGTCTACACAATAAGTTTTTCTTCACTATCTTTTTTCAAATTTTTTCATTTCATTTTTTATATTCCAATACCTACTTACATGCATTTTTTTGTGGATTTTAGTTTGGAATTGATGAGACAGTATCGGGTGATTCAAAAGTAATATCGTGGATCAAGTCCCTTGAATCAAATAAATCAACACAGTCCCCAGCATCTACTTCTGTATCTTCATTTAATTCAAATGTAAGTTAATAAATAAATTATAAATTATATAAATTAAATATTATTATACTGAAAAACATAATAGTAGGTAAAGGAAAATTAGTTAAAAATTTTAATATGAAAATATGAGACTGTGTAATTTTTGTGGTATTTTGTGGTATAATGTTTTGGTGGTATTTTTCTTATAAAAAAAAAATAAAATAAAAATATTAACAATTTCTTTTATTTATTTTTTTTAAAGTACAATATAATATACATAGAGTGGTCTGTTTAAGAGGAGTGATAATTCAGACTAAGATTTTAATTAAAGATTTTATTAAATAAATCGGTGATTAATTTTATAATTCTTTAGTTTCAGGAAATACGAGAACTATTGTAAAAATCAAGTAAAGGGCAGTCCATTATAAGTTTTTACGAGAAAAATTCATATCTTCATGAATTTCACCGAAAAGAATTAATTACAATCATTTTAGAAGATATAAATTATAAAGGAGTCAATTTAAAGCCCTATAATTTTTCAATTTTAGTGGCAGAAATAATTAAGATTTTTCCAAATGAATGTCAAGTAGGTTTTTTTTATATTTTCGATTTTCAAAATATAAGAAAAACATATATACCTATATCTGTTAACAAAATTATTACAGATATAATAGCTATTTTTCATTCGGTTTAAGGTTTAGGTCGGTGTTTAAATATATTGTGAAAACAACAACAAAAAAGTATTTGAGTTCTGTGCTATTTTGTTTTTAAATTCATAATTTATATATCGAAAACTTCAACTGGATGAAAAGAAAAAATCTAATGTCTAATTTTGAAATTTCAATAAAAATTGACATAATGTTATTACAGACATAAAATTACTCAGATATCTTAATAAAATTACTTAGACAATTCATAAATTTAAACTTCTATTAAAATTATCACATGTGGTTGTTTTATTTTATAAGAAATAAAAAGGAGTACAAAAATTATTTAAGATAACTGCACTTTGCAGATTTGCCTAATGATTACTTAATATGATTTGCTAGATCAATATTATACATATTCAATATTTTTCTAATTTTAGGAATATTATTTTACACCTAGACAAGGAAAACGAAATCCTGGAGGTAAATTGTATGACAAATATATAAATACCAGAAGAAAGTTAAGAAAAATTGAGACTTTTGAAGAAAGAGAAAAGGCTTTATGTGATAACGAATTAGAAGTGGATGAAAGTATTTCATTAGGATTAAAAGTAATATTGAGCAGAGACTGTAGCGATTGGAATGATGTAAAAGATAAATGGCAAAAAACATTTGTACTACGACAAAAGGAAATATTAATGAATATAAGTACAAATTCTGAGTTTCTGAAAGCTTGGCCAAAATATAAGGATTGCAGAGCTTGTGAATTAGTAAGTGCCTAATTTCTATACTATTTTTATTTTATTTTGTATAATTATTTATTAGTGAATAAATTTCATTTAGTCATTTTAATATATGTAAGTACATAAATTGTATTTTCAGATTGAAATTGATTTTAAATTATTATATGATGGAAAAGAAAATAGTTTGTTTAGCAAATGGGATATTTTCAAAACTAAAATCTCAAGTTATTATGAAAGGGAATTGAAAGGATCAAATAGAGAGCTTTTCTCAGAATCAAAAATATTAAAAAACTTAGGTATAAATTATAATGAAAATTAGTATTATTCTGCAGTTTTATTGTAAAATTTTTATTATTATTTTCTATTTAAAGATGCTGTTGACTTTATTTTGCTCAGATTACTTAATTCCATAATTCCTCCAACTGCAAGATTTGAACAAAAAGGAAGCGAAAAAACAAAAAAACGGGTAACAATTTTAGATGCCGAGGAAAGCTTTATTCTTCACTTAACGACAATTAGCGACTATGAAAAACGGATTGAAGAATTAGTATTAAAATATTACAGTTTAGGTATATCTATTCAACCATTTATTATTGCCGTAGGCATAGAAGTATTTCAAATCAATAATTTTTATGTATATTTTGATAAAACTTTATATAAATGCGATTCAATTTTAAAGTGTGTTGATATATGTTTCAAAATTTTTCAAACACTATCTCTTGAATATCCAAAAGCATGTCATGGTCCTTGGCAATTTATCCAAAATTATTTTTTTGAAATACTGACGAAATATGATATAAATATTGCTACAGTAGCTACTTTAATTAATAGTCTTAAAAACATATAAATTTTAGTTGATCAGTTTTAAACAAATAAAATTTTTATATTAAAAGACTAATACTTATATAAATTAAAACTTTATTTCAAGTTTTATTGAAAATGTAAAAATTAATATGTAAAATTTAAATTTTAAAACAGTTATTTAAATTATTAAAACAGTTATTTAATTTAGTTATTTTTAAGAACAATTTTCATTTAGTTATTTTTAAGCAACATTGAATTTTTTCAGTACAATTTTCAATACCATAATAAGGGTTTCAGATTTCAATTTACTTATTTACTATAATTAATACTTATATACTAACTAATTATTTCAACTTATACATAATATTATATTATACTAATTAATAATGTTTAGTTGCCACTTATGTTTCAAATGTTTTCGTTTATCAAAGGAATTAATATTTCATTTAAAATATTTTCATTTCATGAATTCTAATATAAAATGCATACAAAATAATTGTTATCAGTTATTTTCAAATTTAAAAATTTTTCGTGCTCATTTAGATTCAGTTCATAAATTGGAGAGATGTGTCCCACCTAATATCACTGTAAATCATGAGTCAGGGCCGGTAAATTCCTTGCCCATAGATTCTTCGTCGACATCGCTTGTGAGTTGCTTGGAAGATGAAACAAACAGTACACCCAGCACTGTTGATATGTTAAAAAAGAAACTCCTTAATTTTTCATTAGATTTATATACAGAAAAATCATTACCTCGAAATAAAGTTATTGGTATTCAAAATTCAATAAAGAATGTTTTTTCTTCTTTATTAGACTTATTAGAGCCTCTTTTAACTTCTATTGAAAATGCTAGTAATGTTGAAAATATCTTAGAATTTTGTCGAAATCATTTTAAAGAAATACAATCGGAATATTTATTTTTAAAATCTCTCCAAATTCATAATTTATATAAACCTGCCGAAGTATACGTAATTAATAATACAATATCTCAAAGAATATTAGACGGTAATCCCACTTTAACGGAGTGTACTTCAACTCTGCACTTAATGTCTTTGCGATTTCAATTTGAAGCTTTTTTTTCTCTTCCAAATGTATTAAATTTAACTTTAGATAATATTAAATATTTTCAGGAACACGAAAATATAAATAATTTTGTATGTGGTGAAATTTTTAAAGAAAAATTAAACGAGTTGCCGTACACTTACGTTATCCCATACTTTTTGTATTTTGATGAGTATGAGATTAACAATCCATTAGGAACTCATACCGATTCTGTTTGTGCGTGTTACTACTCTTTTCCAAATATTCCACAACATCTCTTGTCTAATTTAGATTTTAATTTTGTCGGTGGTTATATACAACGCAAAAATCTGAAAGCAATAGGTTTCGGAAATTCATTTTATCATCTTGTACAGGAATTGAAATTTTTAGAAGAGACTGGTATAAATATTAAAACCCCAGATGGTGAATTTAATGTTCATTTCGTCTTAGGTTTAGTTATAGGAGATAATTTAGGATTAAATACAGCTTTGGGATATGTTCAATCATTTAACTCGAAACGATTTTGCCGTAATTGTATGAAGGAAAAAAGTAAAATGAAAAGAGATGTTAATGAAGATCCCGAATTTTTAAGGAATCAAAGTAATTATGAGAATAATTTATTGACGGCCAACCCAAATGAAACTGGAATTAAAGAAAACTCCATTTTTAATGAACTACCAAGTTATCATGTTACTGAAAATTTTTCTTTCGATATCATGCACGATATATTTGAGGGAGTTGCTCAATATGACATATGCAAAATTTTACTTTCGATTATAGAAGATAAAATAGTTCCTCTTCATGTCATTAACGGTAGAAGATCACTTTTTCAGTACGGTGCAACTGAAGTTGGAAATTTGTCTAGAGATATTGATTTACTTAGATTAAAAAATTGCAATCTAAAAATGTCTGCAAGGGAAATGTGGACATTTTTACATTTTTGTCCTTTGATCTTAGGTGATTTGATTCCGCTTGGTTATCTGCCTTGGAAGCTTTTATGTCTACTCTGTGAAATAACCGATTTAGTTTTAAAAACGAGGTTTGATTCTAATTTACTTGAGAAATTACAACAAATTATAGAAAAACATCATAATCTCTATATACAATTATATGGAGATTTAAAACCAAAACATCACTTCCTTTTGCATTACCCTACAGCGATTAAAAAATGTGAACCATTGAAATATACCTGGTGCATGAGATTCGAAGCTAAGCACAAAGAATCCAAAATTTATTGCCACAATATTTCATCAAGAATTAATATTCCTTATACTTTGTGTTTGAAGGAAAGTTTAAAATTTTCTAAATTTTTGTGTAAAAATGAAAATGGCTTTAATGCAGATGAGGTTTATAAAAACTATAAAGATGATAATTTTATTAATTTAGTAGAAAATGAAAAAGTAGACAATGATAGTAATTTTATTAATTTTTCATCTGTTAGAGTGGTTGAATCTCTAGAATTCAAGGGAAATGTTTATAAAGCTAATATTTATTTATCAATTGTAGAGAAAGATTTAATTCAAATTTTTAAAATTAAAAAAATATTTGTATGCACTCGCGTCAAACAAACTTTTACTATTTGTAGTAAACTAATAGTTAAAACTTTTGATAGACATTTTCAATAATTTCAAATTGAAGGTATAAGTAAAACTGTAAATATAAAAAAATTATCGGATTTTACAAGTCCGCCTATGCATATATATCAAATTAATAATGGAAAAACATATGTGAGAAATAAAACTTTATAAAAATAACATAATGTACTTAATTGAAGTAGCTTCTATCATTAGATTTAATATTAAAAACATGTACAAATTAAAATATGTTTATATAAAATAAAATCGTAAAATAAAGTTATTTTATTATTTATTATTCATGAAATTTATTTTTTTCCTAAAATATATAAATTAAAAGAAAATTTCGAATAGCGTCCTTAACACAATAATTTTGAGTTTGGATATAAGCCTTTTTAACGTCAGGGGCATTCAAAATAACAAATTTCCGCTGCATAAATATAGTGTGTCGATGTTAATCTAAACATTAAAATAGGTAGAATGAAATTGCAACATTGTTATATTATGTTGTTACAAACGTAAATTTATCAATTTTTCTTGATAAAAACAACATTTATTTAAACATAATTTAACCTTTAAAATTTGTAAAATTGAATTGCACTCTTGTTATATTATGTTGTTTTAGAAGTAATTTACTTTTTGTTTTTGTAGAATAAATACTGTAACAATGTAAATTTAAAAACAAAAATTTGTCAAAATTACATTTTTAATTGACTAATATAAATTTACATTGTGCGGTAATAAATTTACAAAAAACGTTAACAAAGCCAAATCAAGTTGGAAAATTGTAAAAATGACATGGCTTCTTAATATTGTACATTGAAATTTCTCTGCGTGTACGTTGAGTATTAGAAAAATGTACAAAGAAAAGAATATCAGAAGGAAGCTGCTGAGAATATTCAAGTAGAAGAAAGCTTTTTTCGGAATATTTTCAATACGAAATATAATATAGGATTCGGAACACCAAGGACAGATGTATGTTCAACCTGTCTCTTGAACAAAAATATGATTAAAATGAAAAGCAACCGAGAAAAAAAAAAATGATTTGATAGTAAAACAAAGAATTCATTCACTAAGGTGAAAAGCGTTTTACGCTTTACTCAAAGAAGAAAGGTTTGATCTTTTAAAACAGTCCTTCGACTGTCAAAAAAATCAGATCGAATTAATCTGACTACTTCTACATACATAATTTTGGAATAGTACAAGGTTCATCAAAATCACCACTAAAAGGCAATTGCTTTTTATATTGTTGGACTGTAAACATTAGACCGAAGGGATCTAATGAAATATGCTCTGCTTTATATCCCAAATTAAACTCCATTAACTTTAGTAATCAAAATATTTCTACTATTGGGCTAGTTGCAATGTGCAGTAAGTGGTTATCAGAGGCGGAGCAAAATATTAAAAATATGCAAATTGTATTTCCCGTAGTTGGGCATTCCTTCACACCGCCTGATCGAGTGTTTGGCTTAATTGAAAAGTAAATTAAAAAAAATTAAACAATTATAAAACCTGCGGAATACATAAATATTTTTAAAAAAATTGGTATTGTTTTTCAATTGGGTAGTGATAAATGTCCCGTGTTTGGCTGAAAGTCAGAGGCAGAAAAATATTTAAGCCCTGTTTCAGCAGTTGGCATTTTAAAATAAGTTTGTGCAAAAGGAATTTGTTCAAAAGAACAATCCAAAACTCTATTCAAATCCGGAGTGAGCCACATTATAGGACAGGTATGAATAATTAAGCAGCTATATATTTTGAAAAAGGAAAGAAAATTCAAAATTTTTCACTAAGTATACTTCCAACTGGTGTTGTACTTGACCAATTAAAAATTAAAGATTGAAAAACTACTGTCAAAACATTATGGATCAAATTGGGCACAAAATAATTTACACGATTTAGAATTTTACAAAAATAAATAGTAGAACCGAGTTTTCCAACGTTTTACCTCCGTGAAGACGAGGATGAAGATATGTGTGAAATTCAAAAAGAAACTTCGAAATATAGACAAAGTATTTCGAAGTTTCTTTTTGAATTCTTTTTTTGTAATTTTCATTTCTTTATTAATTTTGTATTTTTATATTAAATTTTGAGTTTTTAACGAAAAAATTTTTAAAATGTGTTTAAGCTTATTAAATGAATATTATAAAGCATAATTTTGAAAAATCTTTTATTTTTGATCCTTTAAAAGACAAATACAAAAATATAAAACTACGTCATATTGTACAGCAATTTCACCTATTTTAAAATTGGCAGTTGCATTAAGATTTTTTTCTGAAGGCAGCTACCAAAAAGCAGTTGAAAATGAGTTTATTATTGGTAGGGCACAGTCAACGGTTCCGCTAGTTTTGACAGACACCATAAATTTACTTGAGGAACATATAATATGTTCTATTTGGATTATATCGAAAATGAGTGACTATAAAAAAGAAGAGGCAAAATATTTTTTTTTTAGAAAAAAGTGGATTTCCAGAAATAATAGCATGTGTTGATGGTACCCACATCAGAATTTTTATACCTTTATCTAAATCGAAAAGGTTATTACAGCCTACATGTAATGGTTGCAAATATTTCATTCTTTTAATTTTTGGTTTCTTGATGTTTGATATATTTTAGCTTTGTGATCATAAGATCATGATTCGGTATGTTGATGCTAGCTATACTGGATCCAATCATGATTCTTTCGTTTGGAATCAGAGCGAATTAAAAATAAATTTAAGTACAAATTATTTAAATGGAGAGTCTAGAACTTGGATAATTAGTAATTATTATAAAATAATTATATATTAAAAATTATGACGTATTTTAGGTGATTTAGGTTATTCATTAGAGCCTTATAATACATATTCATCTTAATATGCAAGTACCTCCCATATTTTTTATGGAGGAACGAAGTTCGCACACCACAAAAATTATATATAAAATTAAAAATTATAAAATTTATAAAACCAACCAAAATCAAAATGGAAAAACCAACTGTCGAAAAGAAAATTTACAGAGTTAAGCCAGAAAATCAAAAGGATCCCAACGCTAAAAACGTTGCCCCCTCTTAAGTAAAATCTCGACCGTTTCCACAGAGTTTAAATAAACCTACCAAGTTGCATGACACTTCAACCGTAGTCGTGTCAACTTCTGTCCAAATGAAAATTTAATATTTTCAAATGGACTAAGCGTAGATGAGATAAATCAACATGTCAAGTGAACCGTCATTAATAGAGATATCTAGACTAATCTATAACGAGTTATTGACGGATAACGCTAATCTCAACAAGGTACTCCTATCCATCTAAATTAAAACTCAGTTTAATCAAGAAGATGTACCGATAAATGAAAGAGATAAAATTAAGCAAAATGAAATAATGAAAACCGATAAAGAAAATCTGAAAATGAGAAAATTCATTCAAACATTAAAAGTGAGAACGTTAATTCAAAAGGAAAAGGTCGACCAAAATATTTAAAAACTGGTGATGGAGGCAGATCTAGGAAAATATATTCCAATAAAGAAACATTGTCAGCTGAAGATGCTTCAACACCTATGAAAATATGACGGAATCTATAGTTAATTATTTAAGCGAACCTGGGTGGGAAAATGCAATTAAGCATGAATTACAGTCTCATGACAAAAATAAAACTTCGACTATAGTAGATAAACCCATCGATGTAAAAACTGTTGGATGGAGATAGGTTTTTGCTGGAAAACAAGACCATTTAACAAATACAACCAACAAAAAGTCATTCCTTGTAGCAAAAGGATATTCACAAGTAATGGACATACATTTTTCAGAAACATATGCATCTGTTGCTAAAATCAAATCATTAAGAACTCTTATAGCAGTAAAATTCAAATTAAGAATTTACCAATTTGACATTGTAACAGCATATCTTAACGCAAATTTAGAAGATACCATTTATATGGAAATACTAAAATATTTCAAAAGGTTTTAGAAATACGGAAATAGGTAAAAATAAAGTATTAAAATTAAATCGTGCCATTTATGGTCTAAATCAAAGTGGTAAGGCGTGGAACACAGAACTAAATAATAAATTAATTAATTTTGGTTTTAATCGATTCAAATGCGAACCATCTTCATATAAGAAAAATTATAATAATAAAATACTTTTCGTTTTAGTTTATCTTGATGACCCAATTGTGACATGTGAAGATGAAAAATTATTTGAACATTTTTAGAACACATTTAGAAAATAAATTTAAATTAAAATATATGGATTTAGCTACACTTTTTAGGAATTGAAATACATCAAAAATCAAACAGCGCTATAACAATCACACAAGAAAAATTTATTGAAAAATTATTGCAAAAATTCAACATGAAAGAATGTAAACCAGTAAGAACTCCCATGGATTACAATTGTAAATTTTCTAAAGCAATGTGACCGAAAAATCAACAAGAATTTGAAGAGGTCAAAGATATTACATATCAGGAATTAATCGGGTCATTACCTTATATGTCAATCATACGTCAAAGCCAAGTATATCCCACATAGTAAATCTTCTAAGTCAATACAACTCTAATTTTGGTTAAACTACCCTGAATTGCAACCAAAAGAGTTTTATGATACCTAAAAGCCACTAAAAACTACTGCTTAAATTATTCTGCTGTAAATAAAAATTTAATAGATTTTACAGATGTTGATTGGGGATCCAATATAGATGATCGCCGTTCATATACTGGGTATATTTTTAAATTTTCTGGCGCCCCAATATCGTGGGAAAGCAAAAAACAACGCACAGTGGCATTATCAAGTACAGAAGCAGAATACTTGGCTTTGACTGAAGCCGCGAAGGAAGTTATTTTCATAAAAAACTTACTACATGAGCTGGATTTTAAAACAAATGAACCAATAACCATTTTTAATGATAACCAAAGTGCCCAGCATATTTCAACAAATAATATCATAAATAACAGAAACAAACACATAGATATCAGACATCACTTCATACGGGGCATCATTTTAAATCAAGAAATTAAAATCAAATATTTACAAACATCAGAAATGCCGGCTGATATCCTGCCAAGGGTTTAACATTCTCAAAGTTTTTGAAAAACATTCAAAATATTGGCATTACTACAAAAATATCAAATAACGTTGCGAGGAGGGATTGTTAAATAAACAACATCGTTTTTATAATTAAATATATATTATATGTAAATATAAATCTATTACAATTATATTACTAGTTCATATATTGTTGTATTACACACTTATGTAAATTGTAAACCTATATATACATGTAATGTAACATTTTTTCCTTCTTCTTAAATAAACCTGTTTATAATTAACAGATAGGCTAAGATACTTTTTAATTACAATAAAAGAGTCAAGTTGGTTTTTAAAACAATTTTTTTTTTTTTTTCAAAATATTACATAGATATAAAATTATAAATTATAAAATATGAAAATACAAAGCCTTAACATATATTACATAGATTTAAAATTAATAAAATAAGAAATAACGCATTCTCTTAAGAGTAATTTTCCAAAATGAAATGTATCGATATTTTTCAACTTTTTTTGTAGATTGCATATAAGATTTAAATAAAAAAATAAAAAAAAAAATAACTTTCCAAACTTAAAATTTTTATTTTCCTTTTCCAATTCAGTATATGAAAATACTAATTTCGCTTTAGTAAATAATTTTATTATACAACAAAACATTCGTCGTTTAAGGAAAAACTTCGATATTTTTCTTTAACATCTAGAAACTCTAGATAATCTTCCTACAATTATATTTCTTTCTGAAATTTGGATTTATACAGATGGGTTTAGCTATAATCAACTATAACTATGAATTACAAGGTAACAGTTTCATTTCCAATTGTAATAACTATTATGCATCAGATGGAATATCGGTTGACATAAAGAATTTCCTTAAATTCTACTGATATAAAAATAAAATGTTCAATTAAGTTTTGCCTTACAATGTCCAGTTCTAACTACGATGGTGTACGTACACAAATACACATTTCTTTTTTGAAGAAAAATTAATTATAAATAAGCAAGTATTTTGTTTAGATGAATTAATAAACTAGTTTCGGTTTAATAATCCGGAGGTTAATTAAAATATTAATTAAATAAAAAAATATTTGGAACGATATAATTATTAAAAAAAATTCTTTAAACAAAGACTATAAGGTTTTATTTAATTAATTTTTTTCTTTAACCCTTCTATTATTTTAGGGTCATTTCCCGTACGACCCAAAATGACTTAAAAGATGAAAAAATGCTTGAACTTTAAAATACTTTCTGCTCAGTGTATAAATTTTAGAAAATTTAATAAAAATACTCTTAAGTTGTTTACAACTTTTCCCTGCGTTTTGTATACACATATTTTTGGGTCATCGGATGATCCAATTTGAACTTTTATATTGGCGGTTATTAATATTTGAAATTAAAGATTTAAGTAGGCTTTAGTTTTTATATTACTTTGAAATATTATGTAAATGTCATTATTTTTCTTGTCTTCTTTAAATTACTGATTTAGTAATATCTTTAGTAACATTTGGAAAACTGATTACAATTTATAAGTGAAATAAATTTACTAGTGATTTGAAAAATAATAAAAATGTCTGCTACTTCTATTACTAGCAAGGTAAGTTTACCTATTTTTACTTTCATAGTTAAATAAAATTATAATATAACCATATGATACAACACAGAATATTCAGAGTGTGAGAACGATATAGTAGAAGTTTTAAATGATTTTGATGACGAAGCTAGTGATCAAGACGATATAAATTTTGAGCTAGAAGTTCTAGAAGAAGATTATGACGAATCAGAAAATGATACTGATTTAGAAAATCTTGGGGACGGCTTAAAAATTGCTCAAGATAACCAACATTATCTAAGCAAAGATGAAAAAGTTACATGGTACACAATTCCATCTACTAATTCTTTATCTCGCGCTTCTCGTGAAAATGTTATTGAAGGCAGAGTCGGTGTAACAACCTACGCTACTCAGAAGATTTCATAGCTGAAAGACAGTTTTAATTTGTGCATTACTGAGCCAATGAAAAAAGATGTTATTCGCTTTTCTAATATTGAAGGAAAAAGAATATTAAAAAATGATTTTACGGAAATTGATGATATCGAGTTTGACGGTTATTTGTGTATTTTGATTCTGATTGTTAAGTTTTTTTCATAAAATATATTGATTATAAAAAAAATACCAACAGTTATTATATTATTTTGGCTGCAGGTGTTTATCGTTCATGTGGCGAAAGCATTCTAAATCTTTGGAATGAAGATCATGGTCGCCAATTTTTAGAGCTGTAATGTCTCTTACTCGGTTTGTTCAAATTTCATGCATTCTCGCGAAGGAAAATATTGCAGTTGATGAACAACTAATAACTTTTAGAGCCAGATGTCCATTTAAAGTTTACATGCCGAGTAAACCTGAAAAATATGGGATAAAAGTTTGGTGGCAGCTGATTCTGAAAATGATCTTTGTTTGAATTACCAAGTTTATCTTGGGAAAGATTCGAAAGATGCACCTGTTGAAAAAAGCTAGGGTGAAAGAGTAGTTTTTGATATGGTATCCCAATTTGTGCCAGAAAACTCAAAACGTAAAACACATTTTTTACGCTGTCGATATTGCTACAAGCAAGAAAAAAGAAGGTCTACTTCAAACAGATGCAAAACTTCTTTTGATAAACCTCATTTTGCCATTGGCTGTTTCGAGGTATACCATAACAATTCATAAAAGCTAACAAAATGTGATATGAAATTTTTCAATAATTTTTTTTATAAGACTTTTTATGTTATAAAACGAATTAAATTTTTTTATTTTTACAATTCGTATTATTTAAGTTTAAGTTTCAATATTTAACTGTTTTATTGAATTTTTGTTTCAAAGACTGAAATTTTAATGTAAATAAAATATGAATATTTCTTATATTTTTTGGTTTATATTTTAAGTATTTAAGCTATACTTAAACCATATGACAACTATAATAAAACAATTAGCCTCACGTGTGGCAAAAGATCTTTCAAGTTCTTTAGAAGGAAATAACTATAGAGTCTATTTAGACAACTTTTTTTCTTCGTCTAACTTACTCTTAGATTTACATCAAGATGAAATTTATGCATCTGGTACGAAGGGAACACCAAAATATTTTGCAAAGAAATTAAAATCTTAAGGTGAAAATGATTGGAGAATGGCTGACAATTCAGCTTGCTTCCAGTGGATGAACAATCGACTTGTATACGTCATTAGCAATTTCCACAATCCAGAGGAAATGGCAAAAGTGAATCGTAGGCAAGCTAACGGTTCTATCATACAAATTGAATATCCTGTACTAGTTAAAGATTACTCAAAAAATATGGGATTCGTAGATAAAACGGACATGAAAACTTGTTATTAAATTGATAGAAAGAGCAAAAAATGGTGGCGTCGTATATTCTAGCATTTTCTAGATGTCAGTGTTGTCAATGCATATTGTACAAGCACGGAAATACTGATATAGGAAAAGTTCCTCCCTTAAAGAATTTCGACTTTCGGTAATAAGTGGATTAGTTGGAGCAAATGGCAGCACGACTTCATCAAACAACCACCATTCTCGATCCACTGTGCCACTCGAAATCCCCCGTGACAAAAATTATCACCTGCCAAATCATTCAAAACCACTTCAAGAAGATGCTGCCTCTGTAGCATAAAAGCCAATCCCGTACGAACTAATTGGATTTGTTCTACTTGTAATGTACCCTTATGTATAAAAAAAAAAAACATCATAATGGTTTTGAAGAATATCATGCTATGTAATCCCAGTGGTATGAATAATCCATTACCACAAAAAATTAAATATCTCTTTAAACACAACAACAATAAACAAAGTGTTAAATGAAGATTTCTTCTGAAGGGTTAAATGAATGAATTTCGCTCGGGAAAAAAGTTAGTTTAATAAATTTCAGTCAAACACAATTAGAAGATTTTGTTAATACAAATGAAGAATTAATGACACACAAGCACTGCTTTAGATGAGTACAAGCACTTGTCATTTAAAAGAAAAAATTTTCTGAAGATACAAATGCGGCTAGTGTTAATAACGAAAATAAAGAAAAATTTCCTTTTTTATAATTAATAGAAGCTGTTGAATATCTAAATCTAGTAATAGAAATATGATAAGGATATGCCCAGATTTCAAGCAACATCTGTAACAGTTTGGAACTGTGTATTACAATATAAGAAAATATGCAATGAGCAAAATGTATTTGAAAAACGAATGGAACATTTTTTTGCTAAAGTTTAAAAAGAAAAAATTAACTTAAAGTTTCATACATAATTTCTATAAATTACAATGGAAATGTAGTGTATGTATTGTGTGCACAAATTTCATTTAAAAAATATTGTACATATCTACGTATGCATATAATTTCATAAAGAAACACATAAATATGTGGTTATTTTTTCTTTAATTTTCTTTCAAAATAAAATATTACATTCTAAGCAGTATTTCGTATAACGGCAAATAATTTCGATCCCAAAATTATCGTTTTAAGAGAACTAACTGTATATTCAATCTTCCCCTGAAAGAAATTTAAAATTTCCATACGATAAAATATTTAACGACTTGTAAGAGCAGCAAAAACTAAACTGTATTGACCGACCGTTTTTATTTTTATTTTCACTTACTATTGTGAAATTTCGTGTTTTTAAGATTTCGACTCCAATACGTCTTAAATGTTAAAGTTTTTGAATTTCAGAGTGCGGTGAAATAAAGCCTAAAAAGAAATTTTACTTCAAAAAGGATTGAACACCCGTGCCGTTATATTTCGAACGTAATTTACTTTTTGTTATCTCAGCATTATACATATAAGACACTCTCCGATATGAATGACCGGTTATATTAATGTAAACAATTCTTTGTTAATTCACAATGTGAAATATTACTTATTGGTAAATGACGATAGTTTTTTTGATACGATTTATTAATACGATACAAATATAAACATAATCCATGAGAAAATGTTGTAAAACTAGTAATTATAATTAATATTATATATATTAATTTATAATTAATATTATTATTATTTATAATAATAATATTAATTATAAATTAATATTATTTTGATTTAAATAATATAAAAAATAAAATTATTTTTGTTTTCTGCTACTCAATTAATATTTTAGTAGCATGAAACGAATAGAAAATCTGAAAATGTAATCACGAAAAATAATTAAAAAAATTGAAATAAGACAAAAACATATCTGTTAGTTACTTATCAAAAATTATAACTTCTAATTGCAGTTTGAATGAAAACATTTTATTCAGTTTTTTCAGAATAACAATTTTAATAAAATTCTTTTGGCCCATAAACGTTATCAAAAATCTGATGACTAACGAACTTGAATGGATCGATTAAAATAGCTATTACAAATTAATTTCAATATAGAAACTACATACTCATCTAAAACAATTATAACTTATCAAATAATAAAATAATGGACAGTTAGACATATAAACTATTCCCTGAATACAATATTTCATATGTCTTATTTACAATTTCATATTTCACATTATTAGCTTATAATAAATCAATTCACATCATATTTCAATTCATTAATTCATTTATATTTTTGTTTTGTTTTGTTATTGAAATATGATTCTATTTAACACAGGTATAACATACTAAAATCAATTATGATTCACTAACGTTATGCATATAGTGATTTTATAAATAAATATGTATAATGCTGAGATAACAAAAAGTAAATTACGTTCGAAATATAACGGCACGGGTGTTCAATACTTTTTGAAGTAAAATTTCTTTTTAGGCTTTATTTCACCGCACTCTGAAATTCAAAAACTTTAACATTTAAGACGTATTGGAGTCGAAATCTCGAAAACACGAAATTTCACAATAGTAAGTGAAAATAAAAATAAAAACGGTCGGTCAATACAGTTTAGTTTTTGCTGCTCTTACAGCAAACAGTTCAATTTGTTTTCTTTTTTTTTTCAAGAATTAAATAATGCATTTGTACATTCTCTATTAGGTAAGAAAGTATAAATGATAAATAGATATAACATGTGCAATGTACAGTGATCTCTAAAATTAATTGATATCTTTTGACCGAAGCGTACGATTTAGAATTTAGGACACTTATAAAGAATATAAGAACAATGCAAAATAATATTTTTGATCAGTTAGTATCAAACAGTCAGAGCTAGCTGTTAAGCAGTTTAAGTTAAGTTGTGTCTGTTGTGTCAAATTATAAAATTGTAACAAAATTAAATTAAATTATAATAAAATTTGTAAATTTTGTGTTTTAATAAAGAAAAAAAAAAGGAACTAGTTTTTATACATAACAATATTACATACCGACAAAATTCTATAAAATATAGAATAAAAATTTGGTGAATCTGAGAATTTTCACGATACACAAAATATACATGTAGTTTTACTTGTCAATATTATTCAAAAAAAAATATAAAAAATTAAATAAAATATATAAAAAATTTTAAAATTATTAGATATAATATATAATATAATAAAAAAAAAATTCAAATACTAATAGGAATATATTCATTTTTAATTTTAAATAGCAGGAAATTGTAACTATTTATATATTATTTGGAATTATTTTAAAATTTTAAATGTAAATTGAGAAAATATCAGTATGTATGTATTTATATAATTTATAACAAATTCTTTTTATTTAAATTAAAACTGAATTGTGTAAATTTGCGATTATTATTTTATAATATATATTTAATTACGATTATATTTTTTTTTTTTGTTTTCTAATAATTAATTTTTTTTTTTTTTTTTTTTTCTATTTGATTTTAATTTAAAATTTTATTTATCTCTAATTGAAACAAAAACTATTCAACGAATGTTTTAGTTTTGAATTTATGTAATTTTTTTTCTTTTTTCGAGATTCTTTTTTATTTTCATAAATTATTTAAAATTTAAAAATAAGATATTAAAGTAAGAAATTTTTATTATCAAATCAAATTAATTATTTTAATTTCTATTAAAATATCAGATTTTTTATTTTCAAATACATATTACCGATTTATTAAAAAAAAGTTTTTTTTTTGTTTTTTGTTAAGAAAAAACAAAAATCTGTACTGACTTTTATGAATTCTGTTTTTTTAATATATATATTTATTTATTTTAGTTTTTTTTTTTAGTTAATATTAATTGATCTTAAATATTATTTTTTTTTTTTTTATTTAATACTAATTTCTTTCTCAAAAAATATAAACATCATTATCACTTTCCTAATTAAATTTTCGTAAGTTTATGTTTAAGGAGAAAATATATACAATTGAAATTAATACTTGGAATAAAATTAAAAAAAAATCGTTCAATTGATTCTTGTTTACTTTTTATCATCATTTTCAAATCATCAATTAAATATGATTCAAAAAATTGAATTTTAATTAAATGTGATTCAAAAACATTAAAAAATTGTCATTTACACAATTATTGATTTCAAATTAAATAGAATTAAAAAATTTAGGTAGAATAATTACCTTTTTTTATTGTAATAATTATATTTTTTTTTTTGTTTTTTGTAATATAGTTTACAAAAGGCGAAGAAGGAGCATAACGGGTCGCAGGGCGTAAGTGTAAGGGCAGCCAGATGCCCCTTGAGAAACAATAATAACAATATAGGCCCCTATTATCATTGTTTTTATCATTCACATTTTTATGAATGTATCATTCACTTTTAATGTTACCATTAAGAAATGAACTGTAAAAAATAGTTGCCATTGTATACTGCATTTTATTTCGGTGTTGTGAATCGAGAAAAGTTAATGATATATCTGTTTATCATTCACTTATTTTTTATTTCATGAAAGGTACTACTTGTTTCAGTTGATTTCAAAAAATATCAAAGAATTTTTAATATTTTAAATAAAAGTAATAAAAAATAAGTTTAATTTTAAATAAAAGTGATCAAAAATAAGTTTAAAATAAAAATTATAATAGAAGGATATTTTTAAATAAGAATTAAAAATGAATATGGATTTTTATTTTACTGCAAGTAGCAGTTAGTGATGAGGAAAATCGTTAAAGAAATAATATTATACGGTAAATCTGGTATTTATTGCTAATTTTCCTCCTGAAAATATATTTGTAGTAAAAACTTTTTTATTAAATCAACTATGTAATTTATTGTATCTTACATTTTTCATTAAAATTTTGCAACAACACAACAGACTAAAACAACGTATAAATAAACATAGAAAATAAAAAAACCTACTTGACAACTAAAATGACAGTTCATTCATTCACAATAAATGTTCATTCATTTAATGATATTCATAACACCGAATATAATTCATTTAATGATATTCATAACACCGTTTCTATCATTCATTTTTACTTTCATTCACTTTATAGTGATAATGGTAACAGGGGCCATAGTTTAAATTTGGCTGGGCCTATCATTCATTTTTACTTTCATTCACTTTATAGTGATAATGGTAACAGAGGCCATAGTTTAAATTTGGCTGGGCCTGATAAAATTGAAAAGGGATCTAATTGAAAAGGGATAAAATTGAAAAGGGACCTAATTGACCTTTTAAATTAAATAAATAAATAAAAAAAATTATATTTTTTGATTTGTGTTAATAAAATTATTTAAATTAAAGTGTTGAATTATGAAAAAGAAAGTAAACTTACGAAATAGGAAATTTGGCATAAAGAATTTTTTTTTTTTTTGATGAAAAATCTTAAAATCTTGAAAACATTAAAGAGTTATACATATTTTTAACTTTCAATTTATTTGGCTTTGAAAGAAAAAAATTTTTTTTTTCTATTTTCTTGATTATATAAAAAAGATTACCTAAATATTATTTCGATTATCGAATGATTACAGTTCAGAAAAGTCAATAAGAAAATTTTTTTTTTTTTTTATCAATTACGAATTTAATTTAATTTAATTAAAAGATCGGATTGCGTTAATTTAGTGTAGTAAATACGAAATAAGTAAATAGCTTTATACGAGAATGTAGGCAAATTTTATGACACATTTTAATTTTAATTATTATGTTGTATTTCTTTGATATATATATATTTTAATTTTTTTTTTTTTTCTTTGTTACTTTTATAATTAATTAAAATTATTTTAAAGCTTTTTAGTTACGTCACCGATTTTTCTATTTTTAAATTTTTAAAACTATTATCAAATTTATATTTAATTTTAAATATTTTGAATATATAATATATTATATAAACCTCTTTTTTTTCTATTTTTTTTTTTTTTTTTTTTAATTAATAATTTTCCTTATTAACATTTATTTTAAATATATTAACTATATATGTATATGTACCAATATATTTTTTTTACATAAATATTTATACATATACTTTTTTTTTTTTTTCTTTTTAAATTCTAAAATTAAATGTAAACATAATAAAATATTTTTTTTTTTTAAACTATATTTTATATACATATAAGATGTATATATTATTTTAAATATATAAATATATATATATATATATATATATATATATATTAATTTTCTAATTAAATGAATTAATTTTGATTACCATTACTATTGTTACGAGTTGAACCTACAGGATCAATAAATACAAAATAATTGTAATATCATAGATGTTCGTTATGTTTTAAAACTTCATCATTTAATGAATGTTCTTGTACGTAATCTTTTGGAAAGTACCCAACCTAAAATACGGAAAGACAAACAAAATTCATAAATAAATAAAAATGATAAATAAATAAGTTTGATCGACTTCGACAATATGCACAAATTGTATTACATGGATAAAAAAAAAAGTTGTAAAAAAATATTACAACTTTATCTTAAAAAGGTAAATATAAAACTATGCTTATAATTAAATTAAAGTATGTATGTTTAAATTAAATCCCAGCAATTTATTTTTAATTTATTTTGTTAGGTAAAATCATATCAGAGAAATTATTTTCCGATGTGATAATTGAATTGTTCAAATTACAAAAAAAGGAAATGTGCTTGAAGGTTATGCAATATACAACCTTCCCCAATTTTATTTATTTAAATTTTTTTTTTCTTTAGATTTTTTTTATAAATTAATTCATTTTTTTGTGAATTGTCGAGATACGAATAATTTCATTAATAAAATTTTCTTTGTAATACCGTATCTCCAATTTTTCCACGCCACCATCCTTTACTATCTCCATCTTTTCCAATAACTAAAACTTGACAACCTTCTTTTAATTGTAATTGATTTGAGCCTCTTGGTTCAAAATCATATTTTGCAGTTGCTAAAACTTCTTTATATGGCCATTGTAATGACTGATTTAAACTTAAATAAGAAAAAATTAATTTAATGACGATCACATTTCACATGCGTAAAAAAAAAAAAAAACAAAATGTTCACTAGAATTATTATTTAGCCATTTAGCAAAAAAAAAAAAAAAAAAAAATTATTAAAAATGAATAAATTCAGCTTTTGTTTTACTTATAATCAATTTTGAACAAGTTTAAACAAATAAAAATTTGTAAAACAAATTAAATAATAAACAAATTTAATTATAATTTATATATTAAATCATACCCAGCAAAATTTTCTCCTAAATCATTTCTTTCGTAATAAGATACTAATTCAACAATTGTTCTAAAATGTCTACGTGATGACAAACAATATATTATTGTATCACCATCTTGTTTTTGATTAATTTTCATATGTTTAATAACATGATCATCTGTTTTTAAACTAAGTGCATACATTGTTTCATTTGGATTAAGTGCTCCTTGTGGTCGAACTCTCAATAAATATGTTCCAACTTTACAATTTTCTAATCGACTGGCAGCTGTATCACGATCCATTGGACCAGCAAACCTAAAATAAAAAAAATTAAAAAAAAAATTAAAACATAATTATTTGATAAAACAAACATTTTTATATTTCATACCAATTATATTCTGATAATTGACGATCACAAACTGGTGGTGGTAAACTAACAGGATTTTGTTTACATCGACCTGTCGATGATATACATCCTTTATGTACAGCTATTTCACATACTCTACATCTATAACCCTGATGAATACGTCCTTTTAAAAATTTTGAACAATGTCGACATATAACTGGCGCATCAAATGTTGTTATATCAAATTTATGATTTGTACTTCGACATCCTGGTGGATCTAAATTATCCCTAAAAATAAAAATTTCAAAAAATTAATAATATTGAATCGTCCTTATTTAATTGGTATTTTTCAATTTACATGGCTTCATTAAGTGCTTTACACCATTTATTTCTTTCTTGTTCTGATTTTAAATATAATGTATATGCAGTCTTTTTTGATTTATGAGCCAATAATAATTGACATTTAAAACGTGCATCACGACCTAATGTTTTACGTGTATGAGCAAATTCAACACGATAATCAGATAAATTTAATGCATCACGAAATGTATATTGTGTTTCACCAGTTTTTGTACTTAAAACTTTTACCAAAATTATTAATTTTTCAAATATAAATGCATAACGATGTTTTGTTTTTTGATCATCATGTGCTTTTATTTGAAATTCACCATCTAATTTTAAATGACCATATTCGGTTAGATCATTTCCATGAGGTAATTGTAAATCTACTATACTATCTTTTACTTTTTGTATAATAGCTAAATGCTCTGAATCACGTTTAACTTCATTAATATATTGTGCTACATCTACCATTGCTTCTTTGGCTCTTTCTAAACCTCTAAAATCATCATGAACCTATTTAAAAAAAAAATAATATTAAATTAAATTATAAATTAATTATATATTAATAAATTAATAATCAGATATATAAAATCCTAAAATAAAATAAATTATTAAAAAATTAAATAAATTTACCGGTGATGTTTCCTTAACTAATTTATCTAATAATAAATGATATTTGAGAATTCTTTGCATTGGCACTGATAAAATATCTCTTAATTGTAATTTTCCAACATTATATTCTTTTTCACATTGCTACACCAAATGAAAACGAAATTTAAATTTTAAATTAAAATAAAAATATAAAATAAATAAATTACCAAAACTAATTGCTCAAAATTAGCATTACTTTTACATATATCATATAAACTATCAATTGCATTTGTAACATTTGAACAATATTCACCATATATTAAAAATGGTTCACGAAATTCTAAAAATACTTGACTAAGTTTAAGTTTTGTATTTGGTAATATAGCTTCACGTAATTTTTCCAAAAACTTTGTATGAATTGCTGATAATTCCTAAAAATAAATATATAAATTTTAATTAAATTTGATTTTATAAAAACACTTTTAAGATAATAAATTTATTTGGAATAGAGAAACAAATCTTAAAAAACTGAATTTTAAATTTAAAAAATTTCTATATTTCCTATTTTTCAAACTTACACAAAACTTAAGCTTTAGAAAATAGATTATAAATAAGGGTAATACAATATTTAATATAATTTCATTTTCAAGAACTGAGATTGATAAATACATTTGATATAATAATTTTATATCAAAGTAAAAATAAAAACTAACCAAAAAATCGTAGCTTTTCGATTACAAGACAATCCGACTAAAACCCAATTCAACTAGATAAATTTTTAAATTTTAAATATTAATAACATAAAATTATACATAAATACTCTAGAAATAGAGAATACCCTGATTTTGCAACCAACACTTAAGTCCACTCTAGTTATTTTTTTTTCATATACCTACCTAGACCTATCTATTGTTTTGGTTGAATTTTTTCAGTTGAATTGAGTTTTAGTCAAATTGTTTTTAATATAACTTTTCTAATCTTAATAAAAAATTCAAAATATAAAAACTATATTTATCTTAGATAAATAACATCATGTCTACAGATAAAGTTTTAGCAATATCTGTAAATAAATATAAAAAGAGAAAATAATCTTATTACTAAATTTAGAAAAATTAAATTTTTAAAAGACTGACCAAGGAATATTATATATCTACTCATTATAAAAAATCTACGTTCGTATGCAAATTGCATGTAAAAGATATTAAAACACCAGTTAAAAAATTATGTGATTACTACTAAGGTGAACCAATAATCTTCAGACAATGCTAAATAAATACACAAATGTTTTTTTTTATATAATTATTTATATAAATTTCCTATATAATGCTTATATTATAGGAAAACTAAATTTATTACAAATAAATATTATATAATAAACCCTTTTTAACTCTTTTTTTTTATTAAATTTAATTATACACTTATTTTTCAATTTATAAATAAAATACTTACAGGAATTCTTGGGTAAATCATTTTTATTTCTTCTTTTGATAACACTTTTTCCATTGGTTGCATAAATTTTTCTTGCAATGCTATTAATACATCCAAATAATTAGACTCTGTATCAACTAGTTCACGAATAACATAATCTCTTTGCTCAAAACTTGTACTTGAAGATGTTAACTAAAACATTTTTTTTTTTGTAAAAAGAAAGGAATTTAATTAATTTCTATTTTTATTTTTTTTTTTTTAATTACTAAAAAAAAAGTATAAGTACATTCTTATAAAAAAAAACATTCTTTTAATTTAATAATTAACAAATAAATATCATGCAAAATATAGTTACGTATACTAACTTTTTATTTAAAATTTGAAAATACATATTTATGATTTTGAATTTAATAATTTATTGTTTTCTATTAATATTAATTTTTATACCTGATGTCTACTGGCTCTTTGTATTGCACATAAATCTTGATACACTTCTTCTTCTTTTGTATCAAGATCTTCAACATGTCCATTAACATGACTATGTTCAGAAGTTCTATATTTTTTTTTTTGCCGCCAATTTGGTTTTTTTTTTTATAATTTTTTTTGTTTGTTTTTTTTTTTTGAATTGAATTTGGACCATTATTTAATTAAATCACATTTTTATAGGAAACACAAAAACGAAAAACATAAATATGGAAGAAAAAATAAAAAATAAAAAAATTAATAATGCATGCTAAAATATAAATAATACATAGGTATGTATGTATGTAGATAAATAAATATAAATTTCTTAATATGCCAATATGGATGATGTATAAACATGCAACATATTTTAATTTAAATATATATAAAAAAAACAATGATTTATGTACATATATTATTTATCAGATATTACTTAAAATATGTATTAACTTTTACACCATTTAAATATTTGAATTTAATTCGAATTGCAACAATTTTGAGTAAAATGTAATTTACCTATTCAAAACTAAATTAGGTACATATGTATGTATGTATGTAAGTACCTACCAAACAGACTTTTTAAATTTAAGAATATTATTCCAATCCAACAAATTGGTATCGTAAATTTCAGAGTATTATCAAAAATGTCTCATAATTTAGATTTTTCTTTTCAAAGTTTACGAGGTTTTCTTTATTATTTGATTTAATGCTTTAAAATTCAAAATTCAATATATTCAATATATGTACATACTTTCAAAATTGAAATTTTTTACCGAATACCGTTTAATATGCGTTTACCGATTCCCGAATAACAAAATACCGACGCAGGAAACTGTCCAAAGAAAACATTTATAATATCTAATGATTTCTTTGATAATATCTAATGATTTCATTTCACATTCACCAACGTTGTTCACCACAGATTACAGAACAGAATAGAAACAAACAAAATACAATTTGCAAAAAAAATCATAATATAATAAAAAACAATGAATTCATATAGGCACAATATTTTAGCCAAGTCCAACAACATTTTTAAGTTCCTGCAACATGTCGCTTATTGAAGAAACAAAATATTAAATTTTGTTTACATTTTCGCTGATATGAATATAAATATAAACACAAAGTTATTTTCGTTTTCTTTTATTTATAAAGACAAATATTACTTTAAACCACGTGGATATGAATACGTGATATGTAAAATGTGAATTTATATTGTATATAATCTAAATCTACATGTTTTGTATTATGATTTTCTTCTATTATTTTTGTATCATCGCATTCCTCGTTCATCCCTAATCTATCTATACTTCCAATACAACACAACAAAACACATGTAACATCATATAAATATTCAAAATATATTGCTCTCTTTTTTATTATATATATTCAAAATATATTGCTCTCTCAAGTTTCAATTTAATATTCAATGTGTTTCCACTTTCCAGTGACATTTTAATGGAAATGTCAAATTTAATTTTGTTGATAAATATGTAGTGTTGTCATTAGTAGCGGAATTCCGCTCAAGTAACAGCAGATTTAAATTGAATGCAACAATTATATCAGAATTTCATGATTTCGTTGAATTTCACGTTTTTGTTGAATTTCATGAAATTGTAATTTATAAACATGAAATTTTTGTTAATAATTAGAGCTTTTTTCTAAATTTTAATATTTTTGCAGTGGACAAATTATTATAAAAAATGTTCGATACTCTTTAATGTTTTAGTGAACTATTTTTTGGTTTTTTTCTAAATAATATGCTGTACTTAAATAGTTAAAATCGAATCCATCTGATTGAAAATAATGGAAACTACCATCATTTTAAAATGATACAAAATATGAAATTACTTTATAAAACGCACCTTTATAAAATGATGAACCCTTTTGTTTTTTTTTTTTTGTGAATAGAATAGAAATATTTCTTCATTTTTATTTTTATGTTTTTGTTTAAAATGAAATACACTTTTTTACAAATTATAATTTGAGTGTATCTTTTTGTTAAATCAATGTAGTAGATAGACAATTTTTGGGTGTGGTTTTGAGTAGCAGAAAATAGTTTGAGTAATGGCTTGTAGCTATGAAGAGGATAACAACACTACATCAGTGTTGCAACAGAGGCAGTTTTTCCTGGTTTTTCCAGTTTTTTTGTTAAACAATAATTTTCCATATTTTTCGTAAAAAAAAAACAGTATTTATTTTAAAGTTGGTTTTTTTTTTTTAAATTGCTTTTGAACAATTCAAAATATTATAAATATTGTATTACAAAAAATTTTATATTTTGAAATTTGTAATAATATAAAGAAATCGTATGTTCCATCCCAAAATAAACTAAAATATTTTGAACATTGATAAATGTCATATGTCAGTATTAATGCTACTAATTAGAAAAACAACTACCAGTCTTTTTACTGAAACAAAATAAGATTTGTAGTGTTAGTTTTTTTTTGGAGCCAGATTAAATATTTTAGCATATTTAAATTACAAAAATAGAAAATGCAAAAAAATATGTTATAGATTTCTATTTTTGCTATTTAATATTCTAAAATACTTAGTCTGGCTTCTAAAATTACTTAAAATTTTTATAGGAAACTAATCGTCTGTATAATTATTTAAATCATCTTATATTGAATTAAAGTTATGTTATTTTTTGAATTTAAATTATATATGTTTTGGATGTTATTTATATTATTAGTAATAATAATAAATGTAATAAATACATTTATTTTATTAATAATTATTAAAATTTATTATATAATATTATAAAATATTAATAAATATTAAAAACAGTTTTTTAATCTAAAAAGAGTATAAACTTTCAAATCCAGTTCTTAGTTTGGCAACACTGCACTGTATATGTATATAAGGAAAATTGTATGGACACATTCAGCTATTCAGCTATTTATTATCACTTTATTATTATGAAACATATGACGATTTGTCAAAAGAAATTCAATGCTTTATAGAATTTTGTATGATGATAAATGTCATTTTCATTTTGTATTTTCAAATGTCTTTTGTATTCAGTTTGATATTTTTGAGTATTTTAATCTCTTCGCAAGGTTCTTTTAATTTAGTAATTTTAAATAAGTATAAATTAGAAATTTAAAATAAATTAGCTACGAATACAGATTTTAATTTTTATTTAAAATTAAACAAGATAAATAACAAAACAAATTTTTGAAGTTTAATAATCTCTAATAGGATTAAATTTCCTCCAAGATGGAAATGCATTCTTATGCTAAAACGAGAACTAATAAAAAATGTAAGTAATTTAATTTAGAAAACATATTTAAATAGTGATTTATTTTCTTCATATAAATAAACATTTTTATGAAGCATAATTATAGCACTATGCATGTGCAAATGTGAACATTCATTGTTTATTTAATTTTCTCACATATTTTTTGATGTTTTTAGATAACCTCGTTTTATCTATAATAATACATACATGTACACATTTGAAACTTTATATTAATTTTACTTTTTATTATTTGAAAATTAAATAATATGGACAATAATAATATTGAATCATAATTGTATTGTTTGAAGGAAATTCATTTAAAAAAAAAATCCTTTTAATAAATCACTGTTTGAATAACAAAAATGAAATATCTAACTAGCTTTTTTTATATAATTAAAATATTTTAGGGACAATTGAACACAAACGAAAACTGGTCGATAACCGAATAACATTGGACGTTTTATTTAACAAAAAAGCTTTTAATTTAGTTGATTCTTGGAAGTAAGATTTCAATTTTATTAAATTATTGATATTTTTAATGTAATATTAATTAAAATAAAAAAAAAAACAAATCAAGTTTTTCAACCAATATATATTTTTTTAATTATTTCAGAAAATTAACTAAAGTATCTGATATGGAATCTTTTGATGTGTTATTTGTTAGAAAACAATGGACAAATATTTTAACTAAATACAAAGTAAAATTTTATTTAAAAATTTTTGTTTTAAAAATCATTATTTAATTTCGATTTTTAGAATCTTGTTCAACGCCATGCAATTAATAATTATATTGATAATGAAACATTAGATCTTTTAACAGCTGAATGGGAATTTTTTGATAAAATTCATCGTTGGATTAAAGTAAAAGAAAAAATTCAAAAAGATTATAAAAGTATTATACTTGAAGAAATTGAAAATGAAACTTTAAATCAATCAATACATGGAGGAGGTAGTGAAACTATAAATACAAATAATTCAAGACAAAATATATTAAAACAAAAACAACAATTAAATCAAAAAGATTCATCAGAAGATGAAGAACCAATGGTTGTATTAAATGTTGCTTTACCTTCATCTTTACCTAATACAATTTCAAATAATAATGAACCATTAATTCAATCATCAATTAAAAAAAATATTCAAATAAATGATGAACCAGCTAATAACATTATTTTAACAAAATCACCACCATTATCTGGTACTAATTTACAGCAACAACAACAATTAACAAATAAATTAACAAAATTATCATCAATAGAAGCTGGTCCATCATCATCTTTAAAAACCAAAGAAAATTCTAAAATACAAAAACGTAAATCATCATCAGTAGAATTATCATCTAGAAAACATTTATTAAATAAAACAAAACGAAAACATCGTAAACTCGAAAAAAAATTAAAACATTTAAAACGTAGTTATTCTAGTCAAAAATTATCAACAAAACGATTAGCTAAAAAATTAAATGATTTTTGTGAGATATTTGCCAAAGTAATTAAAGAAGAATATCCTAATATAAATGTATCAAATTTAATAGATGATGATTCAGGCGATACCAGTAGTTATGATAGTACTGATACTGATTAATATAAAAAATGAATACAAAGAAAAATACAAAAAAAAAAAATCCTTTTGGATACTTCAAAAAAACATAGTTTTTGTTGTTGTTTGTTTTTTTTTTTTTTTTTTGTATGTTTTTTTCACAAAGAAATGTAAGAAAAAAGATTACAAATTTTAAATAAAGAAATTATGATTGTAAGTCATATAATTTTAAATTTCAGGACAAATTATAAATAAAATTTAATGTATTGTTGTACATACATAGTTTTTTTTTTATTTAATTAATTTTTAGTTTATTCAAAAGGCCCATAAAGTATGAGATTTATAAATTTGTTAAAGAATTGAATAGAATATATAATTTATTCACATTTTTTATAATAAAATTATAAATATTTTTCTACAAAACGTACAAATTTAATTTTTATAATCTGTAGAATATAAAGTAAAACAAAAGTAATTTAATTGAATTTGATATTTTTATTAATTTTAGATACAGCAGGTTTAAAAATTAAAATTAAATTTTAGCTTACTACACATTACTTCTTACTACAAGTTTTTTAATAGATTTTGTACAAATGTGTTTTTTTTTCTAAATAAAACAGATGTCAAGACGAAGCTTAAACAAAAGAAAAAAATTTTGTAGTAAATTTTACCAAAATATATATCTATAAACATTTAAAAATTACTTGTAGTTGGAATTCTGCTTTAGAACCAAATATGAAACAAGTAACTACAAAACATTTGATGTAACAAAAAACAAAAAAAAAAGTAAAAGTCTTCAATTACACGATTAAATAATAAATTATTTGTTTAACGTTATTTAAAGAAAACTCGAATCAATGTTAACCCAACCTTTATAATTACTGTTACGGACAAAATAAGAAAAAGTAGCAACAGCAAAAATATTTTAACTCTACCCAGTAAATTTCTTATATATATTTTAATTTCTTGTTTTAGGGGCCTCGGTAGTCTATTGGGTAAGAGCCTATAAAATACGCTGTAAACATCGAGGAAGTGTGAGTTCCAATCCCACACACGTCGTAATAGTTATTTTATTCCCCCTTCTACTGAACAGGAAAGACTGTTATTTCCTGTCCACATTTATGTAGCAGAGAAATGCATTTAAGAAAAAAAAGAAAAAACTTGTTTATTTTTTTTGTTCTATTTTCAATTTTTCTTTTCTTTTTTAAAAGTATAATATATAAATAATTATAAATAAGTAAGAGTGTAATATTTATATGGGAGTGATTCTTGGTAAAAAAAATCAAAAGGATTGAAGAGTTTTGAATTAAATATGACCACGTGATTAATTAAACAATGTACAAACAATATAAGTATATATAAGTAGTAAGTACATACATTAATAATTTATAACAAAAGAAACATGTATTTGGATAAAAAATATTTTTTCTTACTTTTAGTTAAACCAACCTTGGAGGACCACAATTTTCCAAGAAATGAAAAAAAAAAAACATTTTTATTTTCTTCACTTTAAAAAAATATCCTTTCTCTCTTTTATTTTCTACTTAAATCTTATTCATTTCAAAATAATTGTTTTTTTTCTTAGTCTTCCTGTACAATTTATGTTGGTTTGTTTATTTTGAAAAAGTTTTTCTATTTATTTTATATTTTTATTTTTTCTCAACACAAATTCAATTGTATTTTTCTCAGATACAAATAGAAGACGTATTTGTAAAAAAGTATATTACAAAAAAAAAAAAAAGAAACAGCAATAACCTACAATAAGTTAATTTATTACAGGATGACAACAATATGAATAAGTTTTTACTATTTATGGAGAAATTGAAAAAAAGGACAATGAAAAAGATTGTTTTTATTATTTTGAAATTAAATTTTTATACATAAAAGAATGAATAAAATGTAAAATTAAAGGTCATATTTTATCATTCGTGAAAATAATAATTCTTTTTTTATTTTGCAATGAAAATAGACTGAAAATCCATGGACAATTCATAAAAATCATTATATTAGATGATATTATTTTGCATTTTAAAATTTCATCTTTCAAAATTTAATGTTTTGTAACAGTAAAATCCCTCTCATTCATTCATTTAAATTTTTTTATATATGTATGTAAACGTATTCTAGAAAAAGCGTATACATATACTTAATCCTGATTTTTTTTTTTAGTAATCAACTATAATACTCCTTCTAATTATTTTTTGTTATATAGATCTGTATATTTAAACAATAAAACATTTAAAATAGTGAAAACTGTCCAAAACTTTCGTTAATAAAATTATTGAAATCCTGATTTTGTCGTCTAACGTAAAGTTTCTTTTACTGTATTCGCTAAAAATAAATATTTTTTCTTTGTATAGTATTTGAAAATTCGTGATAAGATAACTATAGATAAATATAGAAGATTTTGGCTACCAAATAACATTTAATATATTTATCAGTTTCTTATATTGTTAGTAGTAGTTGTAGTATTTAGATAAAGAATTGTACGTGTGAATTATAAAGAGAAAAAAAAAACTCAAGAGAAATTTTAATAATTGTCTGTTTTTAATTGAAATTTTTATCAAAAAACAAATAAATTTAGGGAGCGGGCCTGTTCCCATTTCACCTAATGCTATTTGGCGTAATTTATTATTTCATAAATTTCATTTTAGCAAAATTACCACATTGCAAATAGTTTATTTATCAAATAGGACACTTTGCAACTAACACTTTTCACAACAATCCACTTAACAAATAACAACTTAAAGTAACAATTATTTTAATTCGTTATTAATGAATTATAAAAAATAAATTTTTTCCAATTTTTCTTGTTGTTATTTCGGATAAAAATAAAACACCAGTATTTCCCCCAACTTTTTGGTGTTGCTTCGAACTAGATCAAAAAGATATTCTACATAAAGAAAATTATGTAGAATGTGACATCACAGAATACATGCAATTATTGATGGAGAACATGTCGAATTTTACAGAATTATGGACGTGTTAAAAAAAAAAAATTATAGATTTGTAAAGACAGAAATAAAGAAGTTTGAGATTGGTGGTGAAGCTGCCGTAAAAAAGAAAAAGTATTTTTTAAAAGAAAATTAAAAAAAATTTTTTTTTTTTTTAGTGCATTTCTCTGCCACATAAATGTGAACAGGAAATTACAGTCTTTTCTTTTCAGGCGTGGCTGTAAAAGGGGAAATAACTCTTACGATGTGTGTGGGATTCGAACCCACACTCTATCGGTGTTTACAGTGTATTATATACTCTTGTCCACTAGGCCAGCGAGGCCCCGTAAAAGAATTTTATCAAAAAAAGTTGATTATAAGGAAGTTAAATTACTACTTTTAATAGCCGATTATTTAAATTTAAAATAAAACCACTAATATTTATGTACATTATATATTATGTATCCATATATATTTGTATATGTATATATTATATATATTTGTGTATATAAAGTTAAAAAAAAAATGATTTAAAAAATTATTTTCATGAATTATGTAATTTTATAGATTTAATTTACATATTTCGAAGAAGATATGTGGAAAACATATATTTGAGCAAAAATTTTCCTAAATTCCAAATACAATTTGCAAAACCTATCTTTGCCAAATATCTTTTTGCGAAGTGTCTCATTATGATAAACAACCATTTGTAAAATGGTCAAATATGTCAAATAAAAAGTTGCGAAATGCCCCTTTTGTCAAAAAATATTAGGCAAATTGGCATTTTACAATTTAACATTCGGCTAACTGTATACAAACCATAAATTTACAGACTTTTTTCGTTTTTATTCTATTTTGTTATTTAAACATGTATATAAGGATTTTTATAAAATAATAAAAATAAGTTTACATTTTTTTTGATTAATTTATTTAAATTAAGGATGAATTAGAATTAGGATGAATTTAGAATTTTCAGAATTTTAGTAAATAAATTTTCCAATAGAGTAGTTTTCATATAAAAGAAATCATTTATAGTTTTAGAAAAAATCACCTCTATTTAAATATTGTATTATATGAAACTTTAGTAAGTTAACCGTTCATGATATTTTCCAATAACAGAATTTTTAGATTAGAAAATTGAGAAAATTATTGTGTTGTCACACTAAAAAAAAAAAAAACAAATAAGTACATACATATTTTATTTATATATAAATACATATTGTATATGTATATGCAATTTGAAAAAAACTGAACGCAGCCAATGATCCGAAAAAAGTCCTAAAACACATCTATACATCATAATAAAAATGAAATTGTGTAATGGTTTACTAAAAACAAGCAAAAACAAAAATTACAATAGCACAACAAATAAAACGGTTTATTTAAAAGTTGACTGGAACAGATTGTCTATTAAATATGATACTAAAAATAAATTTTTTGTTTTTTTTTTGAACGTAAAATATATAAAAAACATATATAATTTTTGAGACTTTCAGAAAAAGAAATAAATATAAGACAAATATTAAAATTTCCGGTTTCCTAAAAAAAAAAAATTTATTTCCTGCGTTTTTCTGTCAATAAATCAAAACATAAAATTTAATACATACTAATACATTATTTCGTACAGCTACAGGTATGTACATTTAACATTACTTATCTAATTCAATTTATCTCATTTTATTTTGTATTAGTTTATTTTTGACAATTCAGATGAATTTTTAACGGACAGAAGATGTCAAAAATTATAAACAAATTTTTTGAGCTCCAAAGACTGACATATATAACAAAAGGATTGTTATAAGGAAAGGATCGTTTAATTTTTTTCTCAACTAAAATTAGACTTTACAGTTACGTTATGACAGTATTGTCAAAAATAGCGTTTCGAAATGCAGAATTGAGTTAATAGAATTAACTTTTTTAATTTCACTTGACAGTAGAGTTAACGAATATTACAAATCTTATGAAATGTCATGACTGTTCGAATTTTAATATTAAATAATAATATGAAATAATTATAAAAAAAATCGTCTCAATCGATTCGATAAAATACTGTTTGAATTATAATTTTCTCTAGAATGTTTGTTTATGTTTTTGACAGTTTAAATTCATATTTAACTCTATTCGTATTTGTTTCGAAACGGTATAGTATAGTTATGTGCACTTAGTAGCATATTTCTTTAACGAAAATGAACTATCAGCAATAAACCCTTTACAAATCTATAAAATTTCTTAGAAGCAGTAAGGCTGACAAAAGTGTTATAAGTCATAACACATAGTAATAGGGGGAGCACAATAGATTAACATTAAAATGTGATAGTGTTACTTATACACCATAGGTAATCTAATATCTAATATTTAAATTGCGGGATATAAGTGTATTTGAAAAACTTTAAATATCCTTTTTTAACTTATTAATAAATTTATAACTAAAAGAAAAAAATGCAGTAAAACAAAATGAAAGTAATTTTGTTAGCTTTAAATGTAAATGTAAATTTATTTATTTATTTTTTTTATTTAAGAATCAATTATTCTTAATTTTTCTAGTTAAATACTCATCTATAAGATTTAACTTTTAATGTAAAAGTAACGTGTACAATATTAGTAAATAATATTAATATTTCATTTTATATATTTTATATACTCGGTGTCCCATACAAGAACTCTAATCGATTTGTATAGTAAATTACAAGCTTTAATGTTTGTGTACTCGTGATTATCATATGTTCTTTTTCAATTACAAAGTTATGACGGCTTCAAATAGTTTAAAAAAAAAATTGTGTTTCAAATTAAATTTTCTTTTTAAACATTCTGAATTTGGTGTATTTTTTTTATAACATATAAGCTTGTAATTTACTCTAAAAAAATGCTTTTTGTTGCATCTATCTCAAGCAAGACATTCAAACGTTCTAGATTTTTTTATGCAGAATAGGCTCCTTCCATAAAGTTTTTTATCAGTTTTTATCTTACCTACCTGTTCCAGAACAGAAAGGGTTCTTGGGACATCCTGTATAATTAATTCTATATATAATATATGGCGTAGTATATAAAATATGATAATTAAAATTATTTTACTATCATAAAAAAATACATATATATGTATGTACATATATAAATTACATGATATTTATAATTATTATATTTAATGTCCAAGAACAAACCGTTTAATACCATAATCTTTAGTAAAGAAGAGAAAAATATTAAAATTATGTTTTTATTGTATTTAATTGAATAAAAAAAAAAAACTTTTCATAAGATAATTGTTTATTTTTCTATTAAAATCCTGATTAATAGGTACAAAGAAAAAACATGAGTTGAAGAAACTGAATATCCAAAGCAAATGACGATTTTTTAGTTGGTTTTAGTTGGATAAAAAAAAACACACGCACACATACAAAATCTTTAACTTTAACAAAAGAAAATCTGTTGCGTAGGATAATAAATCAGAATAAATGAAAAAAAAAAAAAATTTGTAAAATCAAGACCAAAACCTTTATGATCTGTCAAATTTCAACACTAGAATCAGAATCTGAAAACGAAAAAAACCAAAACATATAAAAACTCAAGATTTGAATAATATTGATGCTCAAAAAAAAAAAATATGTATATAAACTTTGACAATATTTTAAGAAGATCCAAATCAAGATTTTAATAAATTCTTAAATTTAACCTCTGTTACGTCATCGTACAACAAATATAAATGGAATTAAAATAAAACTAAAAGAGAGGATAACGTTTGGTATCATAATATGATCGAGTTATCAAATGTTGTTGGATATAAAATTATTTTGATTGAGGTTTGGTATTTCAACTCAAAGTCTTTTATTTTTTAATTTTTAATATAAAAGTTTTTGAGTTTCAAGTATTTGTCAGAAATTCTTCAGGTAAAGTTGAATTCTTGGAGATTTTGCCATTTACGGTGATCCCTCAAAGTACGAAACCAGTATATGTAAAAGGTATTTTGTGATTTCATCTTTTCAAAAAAACAAATCTTTAAAGGCGACCACTAATATCCTTATATAAAAACGAATCCTGATTTATATCCTGAAGGAACAAAACACGCCATTAAGAATACATATATATTTATGAAAATATGAAGTCACCAAGTACTGTTTACATAAACTTGTTTCGTCCTTTCAGGAGTTACCGTAAACTCTGCAGAAGAGCCCAATTCTTTATACTTACTACAGATTATACAGAGTTCAATAAAATTGAACAAGGACGAAAAAAATTCTAATTAATTTTCGTCTTTACAATTTTTTATTAATGAATTGGTTAATTTGTAAAAAAAAATCCATTCAAATAATTCATACTATTTAACCATTTTCACAATATGAAGACATTATTGTAAAAACTTTTAATAATTTTAATTGTATTTTTAAAAATTAATTTTTTTTTTTTAAATATTTTGACAAAAAGAGAAAAAAAAAACATTTAAAAAAAATGTAAACCATGCACAGTTAAAAATATGGAGGTATAAAAAAAAATAACATATTAATTAAATTATTTTAAATATGTATAAATATTTAAAAATATAAAATAAGAAAAACTATAGTAAATCGATATTATATGATCTCAAAAGAAAATACAATTGTATTTTTACCTTTTTTTTTTTTTTTGTATGTACTTTAGAATCAATAAAAATAAACGATAGATACGTGTTTAATACCAATCAAGTCACTTCAAATCAAAAAAAAAACAACTACAAAAAAAGCAAGAACAAAACATCAAAAAACAGTAATATAAAAAGTTTTTTCTACTATACTTTATTACTTCCAGACAATAATTTCGCACACAAAAAATTAAAGAAAAACCATATAACAAAATAATATATGTAATACAATAAATTTTTGAAGAGCTTCACAAAATAAAAAATAAATAAAAGAATGATCAAAATTTTAATAGGGGAGTATTTTTAGCTATACTTTAAAAAAAAAAAACTGAATAACAATAACAATATAAAACAAGAAAAACTAACGCAGCTACCATTTTCAAATTTAAAAATAAAAACAAAAACAAAAAATAAAAACACAAAAAAAAAAAATCAAAATAGTATAGCAGCAAATTTTTTATTGAATTTTATCTTAAACACGAACCATATATAAAATTAACAGGGTGATTTTTTTTTTTCCGCTTTACTTGTTAAGTACCTATAACAGTTAGCTGTAGAAAGAAAGATGAATTTTAAAATACCCCCAAAATTATAATGAATTAAAAGGAAAAATTTAAGATTCAAAAATGAAGATTTACGTTATAGTAAATCTTTTTTACAGCACAGCATCAAAAAATTAAATTATCATTTTAATAGATTTAAAAAAAACTTTTTTTTTATAGAAACAGTATATACCGTATATTAATCCATATCATATTTAGACTTGTGATGATACATACATCAAAAGTTATCAATAAAATTAAAGCTCAAACTATAGTTTTTTTTGTACTTGTTTTGGCTCACAATAAAACATTGTTATATAGATTTTTGTGTCCGAATAAAATTAAAAGTTTCATACCTCGAATTTCAATTTAATGACAAATTTTAATGATACGTATCACAATTCTAACATGATATTAGTATAAGTTTTGCATTGAATCAGATTGCAAGTAAAATAAAATTTGTGACATTTGTTTATAGAATTAGAGTCGCATGCGAAGCGTTACAGTAAAAAAAAACCATAATATTTAAGTTTTACTTCTTCTTTTATAGCTTTATTTAAAGTCTTGTCGTAATTAATTTTTCACATAAGTTAAAGTTTCAAGAATAGATTTTTTTTTCTTTTAAAATTGAAAAATTGCGAATAAGTGAGAAAATTCCAAACTTACTCTTTTTTTTTTTTTGAAAGATTTAAAAAATTTTAAGCGTTTTGAGAAAAAGAAATGTACTAAAAATAAAGCAGTAATGTACTACAAAACCTAGTATAAAAAAAAAACAAACCTTTAAGGAGGAAAAATATACCTTCCATTATAAGGTAAAGTCCCTCTGAATTAAAAAAAAAAAATTGAGGAAAATAATTTTTCTTTCCTTCAAGATCATTAAATTTTCTAAATGAAAATCATGACCCACAGTACTTTACTATGTATTAATAAGACACCTTGTATAACATTTTATTACAAATAACAACGCATCATTTAATTCCACTACTAAAGCAAAATAAAAAAGAAAACAAAAAAAAGAAAACGAAAACAGAAATCACAAGACAAAAAATCAACCAAAAACAAAAACAACAAAACGTAAAAAAGAAATTTCAAGTAATATATATATAATAATAACCTCAGGTAAATTTGATGAAAACGTGACATAACATAAATCCTCATAAATACGTTTCTCTTCTTCAAAATCAATATCATTTAAATAATCTGATGTATCCGAATGTGACATAATACCCCATTGTGCTGCTGCTGCAGCTAAACTATTATTATTATCAATAAATTGTTGTTGTTCTTTTGTTATTTTTATATTTCTTGAATCAAATGAACATTTATTAATTGTATCTGTTGATAATTGTTTTTTTGTTAATAATTTTGTTGTTGTTGCTATTGATGCTGTTGTTGGTAATGATTTTGTTGATGATGATGTAGATGATGATATTTTTTTTTTTATTGATGTTGATAATTCACAATTTTTATCAATTTCAGTTGTTAATAAATTTAATTTTGATGTTGTTGTTGCTGCTGCTGCTGTTGTTGATGTTGTTGTTGTTGCTACTGTTGTTGTTGTTGTTGTTATTGTCATTGTTATTGAATTTTTTAATAATTTTTTTATTATTGATTTCGTTGAATTATTACCATTTGATTCTGAATTATAATTTAAATTTTCATGTCCATTTATTGTTACCATTGATAATACTAATGATGAATCAGATTTATCATTATCATTATCAATTTCATTATCATCAACATCACATATTATTATATCACTATTTTCATCATCTAATGATTGATTATTTAAATTATTTTTATTTATTTTATGATGATTATTATCTTTTTTTAATTCAATATTATTATGATGATGATGATCATCATCATCATCATTATTATCATTAATATTTTCATTTAAATTTCTTTTATTATTTTCAATTTCCTGTTCTTTTTCATTTTCATCTTCATCTTCTTCCTCTTCCTCTTCCTCTTCAACACTACTAGTTGAATCATTATTAATTGTTGTTGATTTATTAATTTGTTTGTCACTCTGATCATCACTTTTTTTTTTTTTTTTTTTAAATAAAAAACAATATTCAAAAAAAGTGGTTTTTTAAAATCAATATATTTATATATGTATTTTATTTATATTAGAAGTGTATATGTATATGGTTTTGTTTTATTAATTGTTTTTAATTGAATGATGAAAAATTAATTGTTACAATTGAATTTTATTTTGTTTTTTTATATAATATATTTTGTTATAAAGTGGGAAGTCATTTAAAAAGGGACAAAAAACAAAAAAAGGAAAAGAAAAACAATTTTATTATACATATACTTACTAGAATATAATAGAAACTATATTTAATTTATTTGATAAATATTCAAATTATTGATAATTAATTAATTTCGATTGATACACAACGCAAAAAAAAAAAATTAAATATACATATTTAGAAATGAACTCAGCGCAACATATCTGATGCAAAAGGACCACGCTGAAAAAATAGGCAGAATTGATTGTGTAGTTATGTAGAAGTTGTGGGTAGGAGGGAGAGACTTTATTAAACGAATTTTGTCAATACCTAATGCTGGAATCACAAAGGTGAAGGAACTTGGGAAAGCTCTACTGGGAAGACTTCTTCAGAGTTAGGACGCTTGATTAGAGGACCATCGGTCAATTCTTTAGGATTATTGACTGGCTTCATGCGCCGCTGTGACAAATGAGCTTCTCATTCAGTTGAAGTGCACATACATATATTTAGTTAAATATCAAAATCTAATATTGCGATCATTGCATTTATTAAAAACAATATATAACATAATAAGCATAGTATAGAGTTATTAACAATTTCTTAAGTAATTTAGATCAACTTAATTCTTAAACCAGATTAATTTTGATATTATGTCATCATGATATTATACAACAATTTGTTGTTTTTTCGTCTTCAAAAGAATTTAATTAAATTTGCAGTTCAAAAGGTAGAACGAGGCTCGATATATGTATACATTATATTTTCAGCCTTAATTTGGAAACAATTATTGTATAAGTAATAGATGCATTTAAATTTAGTGATAGTCGTTTTTGTGATTTTAGCGTTGAAATTGTTTATAACATTAGACAAGCGTTTAACTTTCAAAATGCACTATAATAAAATCATTAATAAAGAGAATGCGATGTTTGGATTTGTAAAACGCGCTTTTCTTTCGAATTTAATGATCCATATACATATATACTAAAATCTTTATATTTCCTGTTTGATGTGAGCTCATTTTGAATGTGCAAGTTAAATTTGATCTCCATTTTATGATATTCACAGTTAATAGCAATAGCAATAATTCATAAAAGATTTTCGAATTTGTACATTATTTGTTTGATTTTCATTTGTACTGATCGAATACTGTTCTACCTTATGAGTCTACGCATTTTTTTTTTAAATTTCCGGAAAATATATGTTATTTTGATTTTGATGATTTTTTAAGAAAAACTATACTTTTTAAGTATTTTTCCTTACAATTAAAAACACTTACTACTTGTTAGGATTTGAATCCACATTCTTTCGGTAAATTAACTAAGTATTTAATCATTTATGCCTGTCTTGTCATTCCGTTTTTTTTAAAATTTTTTTTTAATAAATTTTTTTTTTTTACCTTTTAATCACCTTTTATGTTAGTTTTTTGCTATAATTAATTTTTATAAGGTATATATTTTAAGTGTTAAGTACATATTTTCTTTTGTATATTGATAAAATTTAGGTGTTAAAAACAAAATTATTTCTGTGCTTTGTAATAAAAGCTACTTAAACAACCCTAGCCTACTTAATCTAACTTCTATCATCTATAATTATTGAGTTTTCTCTATTAATATTGCCCGGACTGTATTCTATAGCTTTACATGTAGCCCGTCTATTATAGTCATATAAAGAGGGACATCAGTATGGCTTTGAATATAGCCATTTTTATCTAAACAGATAAAATGCTCAGGGGCTATAAAGCCTGTGAGCAGAGTATTTTCAATGTACTTCTCATTGCGATAGAATATATGAGATATTAAACCATATTCAGGAGTCTTAATATATCTAGCTCTATCATAGGGATTTCTAATTAACTTTATCAAAAAATTGTCTATTCTAATGTCCTGTCATTTATTTATTTATTTATTTATATTAATATTACATACATTAATGTAGTGCAATATTATTGAACCTGTCATTCCTTTTCACCAAAGTCCATACATAATTCTTTAAATATAATTGCATACTTTTAGGATAAGTTTATAATCAAAATGATATAAGTAATATAATCAAAATGTAATATAATTTTGTGAATGAGACCGAACACCTCAATGGGAAATGGAAATTAATTTTTTTGTTGAAAAGTTTGAAATAATGTATGTATGTACTAAGAAAAATTATGATTGCACCACTTGTGTTAAATGTATACAAAGTTGATCATCCCTATATACACTTTTACTTTAATATTTTTTATTTTTATTATTTCCTTTCCCTTTCCCGAAATTGTATCTAATACAATATTATTTTATTCTGAAGTTTTTACTTTAATTTTCATTCAGGATAGGTTATAATAATAAATTACAAAAAAAAAAAAACGAAAACCAAATGAAAACGATATGGTTAATTTTATTTTATAAGGACTTTTGTATCCCTTACGTATATTTCAAAACAAAAAAAATAGAAAATCTAGAAAGAAAAAAACAATGAATAAATCAGAAAATCACATAAAATATTCATGACAATTGTTGTTCAAACAACATAATAAGCTGTCAGAATATTCACTCATCATACTGTTATGGTAATTGAGATTTATTTTTATATATTACAAAATTATATATAATACCATATATATGTATATATATGTATATAACAATGATTACCATTACTTTACCAACAATTTATAATAAATTTTTGATTTGATTATTATTTTAGCTTAAAGAAAACAATAAATAAAATAAAACTTTCTTTTATATATGTATATATATATATTTTGATTGACTGATTGATTGATTAATGAATGGATAGATTGTTTGATTTTTTATGGAGATGCTAGATAAAAATCAAAATAAAGAAAAACTTTTCTATAAGGATAATCGGATAAAAAAGATACATTTAATTGCTCTTTTAGATCCTTTTTTTTTTATCCTGTTTTTGCTTTTTAATATTTTTGTGTGTTTTTAGATCATTAAATGATTATGAATACATTATGTTGCCTTAAAATAAGGGTTAAAGTAAATATTTATTTTTAAAAGAAAATTTATAAGAATTATAAAATTTTGTTTGATTTTGTGGTTAAAAATTCTTTTAAAAATTTTCAGTCAAAATATTTGAATTTATTATTAATAAAGGAATTAAAAGTAAAAACTTTTTAAAACAATTCATTTTTTTCTTTGTTTTCATCGATATGATTGGAGTTTAATTTTAGAAATAAAAATTTTGAATAAAATGATACAATAGCGTATGCGTATTGATACAAATGTGCATTGTAATTGATTCAATTGTTGAAAAAAAAAATGATCATATCTTCGACTTTTATCTAGTTTTGAATTAGATAGATAGTAATAGATATATATATACATTTTTAAGAATCACTATAATTTAAAAGTTAATAGGATTAACCTAATTTCTAAGATCTAGATTTTATTATTCGTTGGTCAATTGTCAAATCTTCTATATCGCGAAATATCCTTTTACTATTTATGTTTCACTAATCCTTCACTAATCCAAATATACAATTTAACAGTTTCGCCTTATACAATTTAACAGTGAACTGATAAAATTTTTTGCCTAAGAAAACAGATTTTTTTCACTAATCTTCATTTTTTACCATTCACTTATCTGTAGTCCTTTCACTTAAAACCTAATACTTCATCGGTTCAGTAGGTTATTTGCGACGATACTAATAAAAAAAATTCATGAACCGACATTTTTTTAAAGATTAATGAATTTATTTAAGATTAATTTAAGTTTTCGAAGGGACTTTAGTGGTCTAGTAAGTAAGCGTATATAAAATACGCTGCAAACACCGCCGCACACGTCGTCAGAATAATTCCCCCTTACAACATTTACATTAACAATATCAGGAAAGAAAACGCTGTGTTGTAAAAAAATCTGTTTGAAATATTTTACTGTATTCTTCAGTATAGATTGCAGGATATTCGAACCAACTTGGAATATATTATAAAGACAGATCACATAATTTTCTAACCTTTTTTTATATTAATATAAATAAATTGAAATTCGAAGTTATAATTTTAACTCTTCGGAGCATAACATATATGATATATCTGAGCAGGAATTGTATTAACAATAGACGCGGTTAGAATATTTTTACAATAAATTCTAAATAACTTTTAGCGATTTTATAGGCTGTACTCATTATTCATTATATTTTTAAACTCTTTGTTTTTATAGATATATTTTAGATAACGATACTAATGAAATAAAATCACTCATGCCTCAAAAAATTACAACATAACACAAGAGAGAGACTATATCTATACTGTGAAAATCCGTACGTTGTTTAAAACTTGTTATGAGAACTGCTAAAATGAGAAACATGCTCCCATCAAATATGTTACCCTCTATTGCCAATTTTTCATTTTATAATTTGCACAGTTAATAAAACCTTTTTAAAGTTCATATTTCATTTATCTTCCCATTCTTTCTTTTTACCATATTTTGCTCCCTAACTTCTTCCCACCATTTAGTTTATGGCGTATAAGATGTCCTTTTTAGGCGTATAAGATGTCGTAAGGGGGAATTATTCTTACGACGTGTGTGGGATTCGAACCCACACTCTCTTAAAGTTTTAGAGCGTATTTTATACCCTCTTACCCACTAGACCACCGAATCCCCCTACACTAATAATGTACAAAAGAATCCTTTTCTACAGTTTAAGTTAAAATTTAAACAAAGAACCATTAAATGAAATAATATTAATATCTAAAATTCTATTTATAAAAATTTTTGTTTATTTTTGTTCCTTTAACATATATTTTGAAGGAAATAATATAAGGAAAGAGTTGTATTTGTAAGAAAATAATATAAGTAAAGAGCCAACATTTAAAACAATTAATTATCATATAGGGTTTAGTTTTGTTTGTAATTTTGTAGAACACCTTTTTTTTTCTCTTTGGCTAGCATTAAAAATTACAATAAGAAAAAATTGTTTGCAGGCAATAAATAAATAAATAAAAATTAATTTTGCCAGTTTTTTCATTTTTCTTTTTTTTTGTTATATAAATCGGCAACTTTTAATGTATTTAAATTAACTAAAAAATTAGCAGTTTATTAAAATTGTTACTATGAAGTGACACTTCCTTATAAATTACAATATCTGCATTATTTAAAGTAAAAGTATATTCATTTTTCTGGCATTTGTATCGCAGAGTGCTACTGATCATTGATTTCTTCAATTTTAAAATTAAAAATTGGAACTGGTAAATATTATATGATTTTTATGCAGCCAACACTTCTACTTTATAAGAAAAAGATGCGTTGAATGGCATAAACATACCATTTAAACTAATTAATATTTTCGGTATTGGGAATTTTTTTTTAATACTTAAATATAATATTTAAAAATAATTTATATGGTCTTAATTTATATGAATGTATATTTTTATTTTTCTACGAGTCAAAATTGAAGAAAAAAGAAGATTTTCTTTATTTACGATTAGAATTTTTATTTCCAATTTTTATTTTTAAAAAAAATCTTAAATTTGTATAATTATTTGATTCCTGCGATTCTTTAAAACAAACTACCTAAATATTAAATTTTCAATTGTCTATCATTTTTCTTTTTTTTTAGTTATTTATTTATTTATTTTAATATTACAAATCATATTAGATAATGCAAAATTACTAAACGATCGGCTACTAAAAGTCATTCATTATAGATTGAATACTTTTATTAATTAATACAGTAATATTATTTATTTTGTTTATGTTATGTATTAATATATTTAAAGGTAAGACAGATTTTTTAAGAAAAATTAATATTTTCAATAATTTTTCTTCCAATTATTTATTTATTTTCATAATATTATACAATAAATCTTATTGTGAGTGCTTTATTTATTTATTTATTTATATTAATATTACATACATTAATGTAGTGCAATATTATTGAACCATCGGCTACTAAGGCCATTATAGGTTTTTATACTATTATTAAATTATATACTAATATTATTTATTTTGTTTATATTATATACTATATATTTACATTATATTAGGTCGTAAGGGGGGTATGTAAAGAAAAAAACTTACGACCTGTGCAGGGATCGAACCCACACTCCTTCGGTTAATACGCCACACGCCTACCTACTAGGCTACCAAAGCCCCGTGAGTGCTTTAAAAAAAAACTTAAATTTCTTAAATTGAATTGCATACTTTTAGGATAATATTTATTGTTTTAATTAAAAAAAATTGCTCTACATTATTTTTATATAGTATTTATTATGTAATTAATTTTTAATTTATATTTTTGTATAAAAAAAAAAATAAAATAAATAAATTTTCACTCTCAATACACTCAATTCTACATAATTGTATAGATTACTGTACGTCATATATTTACATTGAAAATAATACATCCTTGTATTTTTAATAAAATTTTTATTAATTTTCTTTGTCTTTCTCACAATAACTTATACAACAATTAATTTGTAATTTAATCATCATAATTTTTTTTCTTTTGTATTTATTATTGTATAAATTACTTATTAAAAAAAAAAATTATTACATAAAATGTGGTTCTATTAAATTTAATTCCTTGACATAAAAAAATATAAAAAATAAAACAAAAATGTTTGCCCATAAATATTTTTCTTATTATTATTTTTTTTTTTTTATTGTAATTGAAACAATAATCGATCCACAAAACAAAATTATTAATTTTAATAATTTATTTTTTTTATAAATTCCTGTTGATTTAGTCATTTTTTTTTTATATTAAAATAATGCTTGAAATTTGTAGTTTTATTCCATTTTTTTTTTTTTTTTTTTTTTATATTTCGTTAAGTATTTATTAATAAAAAAAATAATATCAAGTTGCAAATAAAATTAAAAAAAAAATAATTGAAAAGGAAACGGAAAATATTATGTAATTGTTTTCCAAGAAAATTAATAACAGTTGGATACCAAAAGAAAAAAAAGAAATTGAATACTTTTGTAATAATAATAATTTATATGTAATAAAAGATGTAAACAGAAAAAAAAAAATTATTTTATGTTTTTCTTTTCTTTTTCAATTTGTAATCCTGCTGAGGACTTGTGAGCTTCCTCAGAGACAGAAAAAAAAAAAAAACAGAAAATATATCCAAAAAAAATAATAGTAAGAAAAAAATTGTTGATATATTATTGTTTTCGTTTTTTGTTCATTTTCATTGATGATTTTTGGGAATAAATGAAATGTTACCTGAAAATAAAAAACCAATAATAACGCCCAATGTCATCACTTTTTACATTTATATTTTTTTTTTTTTCTATTTGTTAAGTAAACTTGTAGGCGAAATTATTACATAAAAACTATGTTAATTTCATTTTTTTAAGAACCGAAATCTAACAAAAAATGCTTTAACCTTTGTATTCAATTTTTTTTTTTAATTTTTGTTTTTTGTTAAATTTTTGCCTTTTATTTTTACAGCCCGCAAAATTAATCTTATTGTTAAAAATTTAATGGAATACAGGTAATTTGAAGGGCGAAAAAAAAATATCTTAAAGATATTGTTTCCACTTTTTTTTTGTTTTTGCTTTTAAAATTTTTAATTTATCATTTGACTTTTTTTTTGTTTTACAATGAACTTATAGTAAACATTGTATTGGGTTGTACTTTACATTGTATTATTTCATTCAACTTTCTCAAACTTTATTTTAATTTTCACTTAAAATAAATCATACTTTAAATTTTTCAATTTAAAAAAAAAAACAAAAAAAAAACAAGGATATATTAAATGCAATAAAAGGAATAGAAAATATATGTATCTTTTCTTTTGATAATATTATTTTCGATTATTAGAATTCGATTTGTCATGAAATCGACATAAAATGTGCATATATACATAAAATGTGTTTGGTTTTTCAATAGAAAAAAAAAAAAAAAAAAAAACAAAAAGGAAAATAATATAGATTTAAAATATTGTGTGGAAACCTAGCTCTTATAATTTTTAATCTTCCTGTTTTTTATATTTAATTTTATTTCTTTTTTTTTTTTTTGTTTTCTTTTTTCATTTTGATTTTTGAGCTTTTCTATTGTTCCCATATTTTTCTTCTAGTATTATGTATTTAAAAAAATCTGGGAAATTTGTTAATTCGGGCAATCTTTATTTGGAAAACTGTACTTATAATATTCAAACCAAAAATATAAATGAGCAACTAAAGAAATTGAAAAAAATTATCGTGATTCAAATCAAATGAAGACAACAGAGATTTTTAATGGTGAAAGTTATAATTAAAATTTAATAATTTTGAACGAAATTTAAATGACGATGAAAAAATTTGAAAAAAAAAAACCTAGAAAATTGAACAACATTTTATTGGAACGGTTTGTTTTATTTGATATCTTAAATAATAACCATAGGTTTCACCGTATGAAAAAACTTGCGCCCAACAAAAAAATATAAACATATATATGATAGGACATAAACAAATTATAGGAAGCCAATTGTTTATTTTTTTTTTTTTGTTTTTTATAAGAGCATTATGTTTTCATTTATTCTTTGAAAAAACTTAAAAATTTAACAAAGAAAAAAAAAAAAAAAAGGAACATGTAAAATATTTAGAAAAATGTCCTTTTTACTTATTTTTCTTCTTTAAATTTCCATGGGTTTTTTCATCAAAAACATTTTAAGATTTACTAATTTCATAGAAAAATCTCTTATAATGTTTTCGTTATTTTAAAATTAAACTAAAAAACAAAACCTAAAAATATTTTTTATAAAAAGCTATTAAAATATGATCATTAAAAAATTTTTTTTTTATTAAATAATAAAAACGTGACATAAAATATTTAGTAGTATTAAAAATTTTTGTTTTGCTTTTCTTTTAAATATTATGTTTGAAAGATTGATTGATTATAATTTAATTATATTAAATATGATTTACTTATGGAATTTTCCGACAAAAAAATTTTCCATAATATATTTCCGTATTGGTTTTATTTCTTCAGTTTTTTGAATCTTTACAATATTAACTAATAATTACTTTAGAAATATGAGATATTTTTATATATATAGATCATAAGGTATTTTTTTTTTTGATTTGTCCTAGAATCACGTAAACATATACAATACTATAATACTATAAATTCAATTTGGATTGGTAATCATCACTAAACAAAAAAATAACTTTGAAATTCAGGAAATATATTATTTAATTTTTAATTAAAATCTTAAATATCATATTACATATGTCAATATATATTAAAGGAAATGAAAATTTAAAACAAACTTTTATATTAATTCAATTAACCAATTAACCAACAAAATAACCAATAATAGAATTACTACAAATGTCGATTAATATTGAGAATTTAATTAAATTTAAATTGGTTGTATTAATAAAGTTAAAAATAAAAAAAACACAATAAATTTTAAACATTTCAGAGTTCATTTTAACCAATTATTTTATTTTAATTATATATCATTTATCAAATAAAAAACAAAAGTAAGCATTGCCTAAATAAAAATTACTTAAACTGTTCTTCTCTAGAAAACATGGTAGAATACGAAAGTAAAAATACTTTGTTATAAAACTTTTTATCTGTCAAATTTTAACATATGTATATCTATACAATTTGGTATAATTTTAGTTCTTCTTCGATTAATAAATTAAGAAAATTTGAGCACAAATCCTAAAAAACTTGTAAAAATTATAATAGAAAGAATTCTATAGAATATTTTTTGCATTTCTATTCAAACAATTAAATAAAAAAATGGTAAAACGAACATAATTAGAATTTAAAAATATATAAAATAAAATAATATATATATATATAAATATAAAACACTATCTAAAGAAAAGGATTTTTTCCTCCTGATACTTTCATATATTTTACTCCTGATACTTTCATAGACAAATATAAATGGAAAATTCTATAAAAAATTACCCAAAAGCCGAAAATTTAAAAATGATTTGTATAATATCTTATAAGGTTTTCTAAGAATCTATAATATTAGATAACGTGAGTATTAGTTCTTCATCTGCTTTCCTTTTTTCCTTTTTAAATTATGTTTTTAAAATTGATTCAAATTAATTCAAATTTTTGAGACACAACAAATTTTTTTATTGAAATGCCAGATTGTCCCGATGACAAACGCTTTATACTTTCTTGTAATTTTGACAAATTGTAATAAAAATCCTATAATAAGATTCTAGTTCATGTTTTATCAATGAGCATATATGCAACGTACAAAATGTAAAATTTTCTTTTTTTTCTATTGTAAAGAAATTGGCAGAAAAACGTATATAAAAATGCAAATTATAAAACTAATAAAAGTGTACGTATTAAGGATAGCCAGGCTAAATTGATAAAAAAAAAAATTTTAAATATTTTTAAATGTCCCTATGACTAAACACATATTATGTGAAGTAACAATTTCATTTCAAAGACGTATTCTCTAGGAAAAAAAAAAATATTAAATTGAATTGATAAATAAAGTATATGTAGGAGGAAAATCTAGCAAAATTTAAATTTAAGATATATAAGTTAAATATTAGTTGTTTAAGCTAATTTTTTTATAAAATATAAGATAAAAATTTTTTTTACGTTCCTTTTTAATTTTTCCAATAATTGCATTAACACTTATTCCAATAAATCAATTGCAATCATTCATTTTATAAACTATAAAATTTTGTCCATAACATTTTTAAAAAAATAAAGTTAAAAATAAATCAAAATTAATATAGTTCAGCACATACTAAAATAACTGTGAGATATTGATTAGATATTTGATCTTTGATGTAGACTTATAATCAAATATATTAGAATTAATTTTTAAGTTTTGTTTTGAATTTTTGTAAATTATATAAAGGACCCAACACATAAAAAAAAAATACAAAATGTATTTATTTATTTAGCTTTCTAATATTTTATAGAAAGTTAAAGTAATGTTAGTATTATCCTAGGCTACTAGGACCATTAACGGATGCGCAAAAAAAAATACATTTACTTGAAAAAGTTACTTGATAATTAAACATATTTCAAAAATATTTAAATATGTGATGTGTGTAACTAAATATACCAGCAACCAAAATTTGAGGCCTACTAAAAGGAATATTCATAAAAAGAAAAATTGAAAAATAGTTTGCCTACTTTTAGGGATGCAAATCTTTTCTCTATACTATAGGAATCTTTTTTCTGTTTTTAAAACATATCTAGCGAAAATCATTCAATTTATTTTTAATTTTTAGTTAATAATAAAATCATTAAATTTTTATTTTCTTTGAAAATTTTCTAAAATCGAATTTGGTCATAAAATAAAACTTAAGCAATCCAAAAAAAAAACAAATAATCTATCCCAACCCTAACTAATCCATTCTAATTATTTTCTTTATTTTCTCGTGTTAAACGGGTAAAAAATATTATTGAAAAATTTTTCATTTTCATTTCATTCAGTTAATTTTCATTATAAGTATCTTCGAACCATCACAATTTCCTATTAACTTTATTTTTATTCCTATCCGATATATGTATATACGTCGTTTGAATGGAATCAATACAAAATGTACTCAATACTCTATACTCTCATCAATACAAAATGTTCTAACGTAATTAAACCAATTTTTAATGAAGTTTTCGTTGTAGTCATATATTGATTTTTAATGGTAATTTAATTCACTAGCAGTGATCTAATTAAATCATAAATACTAAAAATGTTCAATCATATCATATCAGATTCTAATGAAAAATCAATTTGTTGTATTTTTAAATATTTGTATAAAAAATTTTAGGTTTTTTTTTTTTTTTTACTTGAACAAAATGATAAAAAATAAACTTTATAAAATTTTAACATGAATATTTTTTCATAAATACACATAATTACATACATACATAATTTTAAAAGGATTACATTTAAATTGAACAATATTTTTGTTTTGGATAGGCTTATTATAGAGATTGTTGGAAAAGGATAAATAATTATTGTATAGAATACAAAAATATTAAAAATTAAAAATAAAATTAGAATATTCAAATGAATTCACAAATGTAAAAATTTCAAATAAATTGAAAAGTCAAAAAAAAAAAAAAATGTATATTATTTTTTGGTAAATTTCTTTTGTTAAGAAGTATATTGATTGGAGGGAACTTATTATGTATTATGAATATTAACTTTTTAGGAAATATAAAGTTAAATGTATTAACAATGAATATATTTCAACTATACAATTACAAGATAAATTTAAATAATACATAATTAATCATAATTAATTTGAAAAAAAAAAAATCAATTAACTATAAACGTTAAACTTTTTTTTTTTTTTTAAAGCCTCAAAAAATAAAAACAATTTTATAAAATTAATTTCCCTAAAGATGTTTTTTTTTTGTGTTTTTGTTTTCATTCCTTACAGCTATTTTACATTTTTGTAAACAAAAACAAATAACTTATATTAAAAAATATACAAATTTAAAAATTAAAATAACATAAAACTGATGGATTCCACCAATTTAATTTAAAAAATTCAAAGACAGTCGAAACCTGTTATAACAACCTCAAACATGCAAACATATTTTGTGATTTTATATCCGTGAATTTTCAAAAAATTCAAAATTAAAGTTTTTTTTTAAAAAATTTCTTTTAAATTCCACCTTTTCTGTCTCACCCTTTTCTAAAAATAAATAAGTAGAATTATTTTACTCATTTATTCAAAAATTTCTACGCTAAAATATGATTACATACCAACAAGTAGTGTTTACATAAAACTGCGTGGTTAGGTTATTTTACATAAAGTAAAAAATAAAAATTAAGAGATTTTTCGTTCATTAACACTACTGAAATTTTGGGATAATTATAAGATTGTGTTTTTATTCTCTTCAAAAGCCTTTATTGTTGTCATCATTACATTATATTAGATTATTTTATAATTTTAAATTTGATTTTGAAAAAAAATTCTATTTCATAAAATTCAAAGCAAACAAACTTTGATAGAAAAAACTTTTCATTTTGAATTTTATACAAAAAATACAATTGATGTTTTTAGACATAAAAAGAAACATACATTTTAAAAAAAAAAAAAAATCCAGTCAATTATATATGGATTTTATTGTTAGAGAAAGTTTTTATGACTGTAAAAAATGAAATTACATGGTAAAATTTTTTTATTTGAGTATGATTCTAAAAACCAGTTGTGACATTTTAAACCATGTGACTTTAACAAGTTTTCTTTTAATATAAAAAATTAAAACAAAAAACTATTGATTAAAAATTTAATGTTATAAAATGTTTTATTACTTTACACCTTGTGACTATATACGGAATCGACTGTATTAAAAAAATAAGAACTCAAAATTAATTTAATATGGATAAATAATTAAATATTTATAAATAAACAAAAAAAAAAAAGATGGTTTATTTGTGTATGTAAAAAGTAAGAAAAAACTTAATATCATTTAATTTTTAATAGCTATGTTTTTACTATTCACGTGTAATATATAAAAACATTTTAAATATACATCTCATAAACAAAATTGATTAGGTTTTCTTGAGAAAAAAGAAACAAAAACAAAAAAAAAAAACATAACCCTGATCAAATAATTTTTAATTTATAAAGTAAATATTTTTAATACTTTTGAAATCAGGTAATTTTAAATGAATTTTGACCTATTTTTCAACTTTATTTTTATTTCATCACGATTTCTAATAAATAAACAGATAAAATAAATTCCAAAAATAAATAATAGATATAAGTATATATATGTATATATATAATTTTATAAGTATATACATATATAAATATGGTGTTACAAATGACAAAATTGTATATGGTTATTATAATAATGGTAGTTTAATATAGATGTCGTATTATAGGTGTCAGTGTGCCACATAATAACACTCGAGTTAAATAGAACTTTTGAGTTATATATATGATTCCTAAAAGTTATATCTACCATTTTTACTTTAACACATGTTTCAAAATCTCGCATTTTAAAATTTCGCGTCTTAAAATATCCTGTCTCAAAATCTAGTGTTCAAAATATCGGATTTTAAAACCAAATAATTATTTTTATTAATTAAATAGGTTTGGTGGTTCAAATAATACAATTAAAAAAAAATAATATAAAATATATAATATTGAAAAATTGAGTATGTAATCATTTTTTAAGAAGCAATAATTTTTCCATTTCTACTTTTTGGTGATATTTTCTAGGAAAAGAGAGCAAACCTGATTTTGAATAAAACTAGAAAATTGCTTATTTATAATCTTACATATACAAATATATAAGTATTCTGGAAAAAACGATAATCCTTCTTTTGAAATCAACTCTAAAATCCCTCCTAATTCAGAATTTCGCGTATATAATAGAAATATTTTGGAAAATGCAAATACCCTGATTTTGAATACAACTCTAAAATCCCCCTAATTATCTGTTTACATTCATATTTAAAAATAAACTTAAAATAGTTGGGGATTCTCGTCCCCCACTATTTAATAAATAAAAAAACTGTCAAATTTTTTTTTAGCATAGAAGTTTGCCTTTTTTTTTTTGATATTTTATATTTACATTTTTTTGACTATGCGACATTTTTTTATTCAACTTCTTTTTTTAAAGAAAATACTGACTCCGAATAATTCTTGTATTTTTTCAATTTCTACTCGAGAGTTTTTTTTAAAAATAATAATGACACACGAGATTTAAAAACGCCAAATTAAAAAAAAACGTAATTTATAAAAGCACGAGATTTTAATTCGCGAGATTTCGATGCGCTCCCAAACAAACAAACGCAAATGAATTTCTATCCTATATTGAGAGAGTAAAAAAAGATACGAAATCCCTATAAGTATGCATTTTCTATTTAAATTCCATTTCCTCTTGTAGGCGAAGATTTCGGTGACCAAATAGTTAAATATGTGGCTTAAATCCAATACAGCCAACAGACAGCAAGTTTTGTTAATTTAAATCAAATTTTTCATACTACCAAATAGTGTAAATATATAATATATGTTTTATAAAACATAAAAAATATTACTGTATAAATGAATAATGGTGAATCATAAAAGTTTAACCTAAAATGGCCTTTAGTAGCCGATGGTTAAGTAATATTGCATTATCTTATATAATATTAATATAAATAAATGTTTATATTTTTAACAAAACACTAAAAAATATATATTTAGGCAAAAAATATTTATCAAAGGATTTTAAGCAATGAATAATGGATTTTATATGTTTTACATTTTATCGTCAGGAGACAAAATATATTTTTATGTATATTCAAACATAATTTATATCTAAGACCTAAAAATGGTAGGTAAATGTCAAAATAGGAAAAAATAAATAAACAGTTAATTCATAAATATTCAGAAAAGATGTATAATTTCTTATTTTTTTTTTTTATATACATTAAATACAATTTTTCATTTGAATTTCGAAGAAATAAAACTAGCAAAAATAGAAATAAAACATAAATATGTATATACATCTAATTCTAATTTCAATTCAAATTCGTAAAAATAAAAAAAAATTTTTATTTGGAATCAGTTTTTTTTTTTTTACCAATACATAGAAAAACAAAATATAAAAGAATCATTGTAAAAGTATAAGTCTTTAAGGATCAATGTTCTTTAACAACATTTATTTATAATTTTTATCTCTTTTAATTTTCTTTTTTTTTTTTTGATTTTCTACTGATTTCAGGGATTTCAATGGAAAATATATTTTTCATTTTATTCTGTGTTTTATTTAGTATTATTTTAATATCTATAGGTATAATGTTTTTGTTTTTTTCTTTTTTATTTTCTATAAAGTATCCCATATTACTTTGACATAATATTATGTAGTGTAATAAATATATACTGTATCGGATAGAACTAAACCTTTAAATAAACGTTTACATAAAATATATAAAAAATTGCAGAGTTAATATGAAAAGAAATTTTCTTAAGAAAAATGAATTTAAATTTAGAACAACTTACAAAGTATGTACATACATAATGTATTGAAATGTTATATTAAATATTGTAAATAAAAAAATCTAGTTTGTTATAGGTGTGATATTTTATCATGTTTTAATTCTATTTATTCTGGCTGTATAGAACAAAATAGGTTTAATGATTAAAAATTTTCACATTATTGAATATGGTATTAAAATTTTTAAAGAAAAATTATCATTTAAGGATTTACGATACGATACGATACGATAGTAATGTGAAAAGAAACATGAATTTTTCTCCAGGAAAACAATAAAATACATATGTATGTACATGTTAGACAGCTCTTTATAAATAGTTTAAAAATCAGAGATATGATAAATTTTATTATGCAATACAAAGTAAATAATAATTGCATCTTTATCATTCTAGAATTATCTATCTTTAAATATAAACTGACCAGAGATTTGTTCACTTTCTAGGAAGTTTCAAAAGCTAACATAACTTATAAAAAAAAAAAACAAAACGCAAAAGAGAATATAACAAAAAAAAAAACCTTTCGACAAGATATTTTTTATATAAATCTTAAAGTACATTTTTTGTATTCATAATTTATTAAAATACTTTTCTTACTTTTAACCCTTTTTTATTTAGTTTTTTCTCTCTCGAAAGGTGTAGACTTTTCCAACTCAAACAATTTTAGAATTACATGTTTTGTTTTTTTTTCTTAATTTTCTTTCGTTTCTATATATTATGTACTTATATTTTGGTTATATTAAATTACAAAAATATAATCAGACAAAAATTAAGAAAAAAGTTTAAATTTAAAATGGAAAAGAGAAATATGTGAAATCATTATACATTTCATTCCACATGATAGAAAAAATAAATAAAATAAAACAATTGTTATATCAAGTAAAATTACAAGAAAATCAAAAATAATTTAAAAAAAAAAAATACTCTATAAATGTATAGGGTAAAGACAACAATAATTGACCAGAAAAATCTTTTTAGTTTTTTGTTTTTATTTACAATATTATAAACCCTTAACGTTAAAATAATCCTTTAAAATTTTTGTGGAGAAAAAATTCAAAAACAGGATTTAAATTCTTTTCTTTTTTCATTCCACTCCTCCAAAAGAAGTATAAAAGGGCGCATCCACAGTGGTTATTATTTATACTAGGCTAAAATTTAATTTTTTAAATTATTATTTTTAATAATAATCATTTGGATACTAGGCTGTAGCTATTCTATAAGATTCTATAAGAAGATTATGATATCTTAAGGTTGGTGCTTTAATGTCAACACAATTTGTGACAGTTTTTATATATAAGTACATAATAATAATTATTTAACATTTTAGTATAAAGCAGTTTCTTTTTAATAATTTTATAGTGTTGAATATATTTTTTTTTTCTTTTCTCTCTAGTATCATAACTATTCTTTAAAGTTGTGTCAACAAAAGTTATACTCGATTGTCGAGCATATACTTCAATACTCGGTTAATACTTATACTCGATTAGTTTTATTTTACAATATAGATGCTAAAACTTTTTAATTCAAGTTTTTTCGATAGATGTACTATAATAGGTTGTCAATAATTGTTCATATGACCCAATATTACTATATTTGTAATACTTGCTATAATATATAAAAAATATCGTAAATTTCATATTGCAAAATAAAAGTTAAATAAATTTAATATCTGTTCAAAAAACAGAGTCAATAATTGTACCTGTTACGTTATTTAAGAAAAGTGAAGAGAGAAAAAAAAAACAAAAAACAAAATAAAATTAAACAAATAAAAAAATGAGCTAATCTAGTTAATGTTCGTCTTGTTGCGTGGTGTGTAATTTTTATAAAGTACTAATAGAAAAAAACAAAAAGGAATGAAAAATTAAAAAAAAAAAAAATTATTTTATTTTTTATTCCTTTGTTCTCTTTGTTTTATATATACAGAACTGTACTCGTATATACAGGACTATATATTTAAAAAAAGAAATCCCTAGAAAATATAAGGACTAAAATTACTCGCTATCATAATAGTAAGAATAAATAATGATAAACTAAGAAGAATGAAATAAAAATGTAATTTTATATAAATATATATATATATAATTTTTATGTATTTATACATATATACATAATATATGCATATATAATACATATGTATATATTTTTAAAATTATACTATATGTATATTTAAATAAATGTTAACATAATGTAAAAATAAATATACTTACGTTGAGTGTAAATCCCTATAAATGGCCTCGTCTGAATGACTTCTTTCGTTTTGTGACAGCTGGGCATGAAAACCTCTACAATTGAAAAAAAATAAATAAATACTTAAGTAAGGTATATTATAAATAATTGTTAAACATTTTTGGTAATAAAAACAAGAGAAAAACAAAAAAAAAAATAAATGATTCTTTAAATATGCTCAAATTGGTCCTGTTTTTCCTTTTTTGCCAATGATAATAAAAAGTTATACAAAATCAGTTTTAACAATAATAATGGGTAGGTAAGTTTCAGAAATTATATTAAAATGAAAATGAAAATAGAAATAAAAACAATTTAATTTCTTGCTATTTTCGAATTTTTCATCAAAAAAAAATATATAAGCTACGTTACATGGAAATGTTTTGGGAGTATGTAAGTAAGATTTTCTTTTTATTTAGTGAAGAATGACAAGTTTTCAATTTCGACTGTAATTTAAAAAACATATATACATATATATAAATATAGGAACAAGGTTTTAATTTAATAACTGATCTTTTATGTTCTTTTTATGTTCTAAAGTATTTTCAAAAATAAATTGATTTGTTAAGAAAAGCTATTTGTATTGTAGAAAATAATTTCAAAGCAAATTAGATTGCGAAATCGAAAAAAAAAAAAATTAAAATTATGCAGTTCAAAAATCCTTAAAAATATAAATATATTATGAAAAAAAAAACCGAAACTGACCGATATAATAGCATATAAAGTTAATATAATAGCATATAAAAAAAAAATTAGTAAAAGATTTAATTAAACAGAACTTAATTGTTTTAACATTCCAAAATCAACTATCTTGACCCTTCCTAACATAAAAAGCTTCCATTTTCAATGAAAAAAGATTTTAAGGCGATTAAAAGGAAGCTTAAATATTTTTTAATTCCTTAATATTAAAATGATAAATATTCAAATTTAAAAAAAAACAAGGTAGAGTGTAAACCAACGGTTTTTAAAAGCGCACATTTCCAAAAGACAATACAAACTGTTTGGAATTGTGACTTGCACAAAAATTTGAAAATTTCATGTAATAAGAAAAAACGTGAAAATAGGACTTTTCTCGAAGTTTGAGGGGCTCTAAGTCCGGAACGCTATATAACTAACTAAAAATAAAAATTTTTACAGGTGCCTAAGTTACAGGTGTCTGAAAATAGCAAATTTTCAAAATTTGAGGCGTAATAACTCTTAAACAAATATTGCAAATCATGCAAAATTTGATTTTCACATAACGGTAAATTTATATACTATATTAAAAAATAAAATGGAATAATTTTTATATTGATTTATAAAGGTAAAAAAAATTCCTGTCGAAATGTTAACCGAAACATGAAATATACGCATTTAAAAATAGGGCTTTTTCAAAGTTTGAGGGGCTGTAGCTCCCTGATGGATGAGGCTACATGAAAAAGTTGTTCCACAAAATTAATTTTTTTATGAGACCTACCCATCGTTTTTTTTTCTCTATCTTTAACGGTGTAGAAGTTTTGTAAACAGACGGACGAACGGACGGACAAAGTAAAAGTAATAGGCATTTTTTTTCAAAATTTTTTTGGAAATGTGCTAAAAACGAATTAATAGTTTAAAAATATTTCAATGTCCAAGAAAAAATGGATAATATTGCATAGTGTACCGGATAGATCATTAAAAAATCATATTGAGAAGGTAGATCTATGATAAAGGTAAGGTTCAGAAAGTTTAATTTTAATAAAACTGAATTATAATAAGTTGTTAACACAGAAGGCAATTCTATTTTATATAAGTGTGTGCAGTTACTAACTTTTGCTGGTGACAATTGGATATCAAAATTGCGTCGAACTATTATGGAGACTTTGATCACAGATTGAAGAAGAAGCACAGAATTTGGGTGTTTGTATGAATGAGAGCGAAACAAAATACTTGTTGTAGATAAATAAAGCAGCGATAAAGTACCAAATTGATAAAAACATTCACTGTCGGCAATTGCAATTTCGGGGTAGTTAAGAAGTTCATCTATTTCGAAACAAATATCAACAATAACTACTAACAACATCGCCGTAGAAGTATAAGATGACGAATAAACTTTATAAAATGATTCGTCACATTTATAGTCCCACGGTCAATCGAAGGGTTTTGAAGGAAAATAATTAACGCCGAACTCTAAGAACGGCGTACAATGACGTGAATATAGTAAAAAAAAAAAATTAAGCTCAGGCGATTTCACTGAGTAGACCACTTAGAGCGTATGGACCAAAATTCACCTGCAAAAGTATCTTTGAATCTTGTTAGTTATATGTTATGTAAAACGTTCAGGACGGCCTAACCTTTGTTTAGAATGATGAAACATCGGCGGAAATCACAAAACTGCAGATCTGCTACTAGAAGGAAACTGATTGAATTGATAAATTTCTTGTTTTAATCGTTCGTGTTAAATTTTAAATTTATCTATCAAAGTTATTTTAACAGTTTGCTTTGAATATTATAATAACAAGAAATAATTTTTTAACATTTTCATTTTTAAGTAAATCTCAATAAAAAAAAAAAGGCAACTTATAAAAAAAACCAAAAAAAAGATGTTTTGAAATTCAATTAAATTGTCATATGTTAATTATGTATATCTTTTTTCTTCCGAGTTCGTACAAAATGTAAATAGATTCATTGACTTATTATACTTTTAATTAGTAAAAATAAATGGTTACATTATTGGAGATACACTATGTGGTTAAAAATAATCTAATATAATTATTTGAGAATTAATTAAATTATATCTACTGTATAAGCTTTTACTGAAAAAAAAACCAAAAGATTATTTGCAACAAAAAAATAAGTATTTTTACTAACAAATATATACGTATATACAAAAGAATATTTTAATAAATAATTTAATTTTTTTTACTGAAATTTAATTATTTTTACTGACAAAATAAAAAAAAAAATTTTTTTTGTTTACCGAATAAATGTTGATCTTTATGGTGCCAATTTAGAATTTAACGCTGACCGTAAAAATACAAACTATGAAAAATATCTTATATTTTCTTATTTTTTTTTTTATATGATTTAAAAAAAAAAACTTAATAATTTTAGGTTTTTTTTTTCTTTTTTGAATAAATCTCTTTTTAACAAAATGTAAATTTAAGTATAAAAAAAAAATTTATTCAAAAAAGTAAAAATAAAAAATAAAAGAAAAAACTTAGGGATAAAATTATTTATTTACAGGATTATTTTTTTGAAAATAACAATTTCTTTTTTTATTCTTCATTTTCTTTTATTACCTTACCTATATATACCTTTTTGTTTTGTTTCGACTTTTTTTCTTTAAGAATTTACAAAAGAGAAGAATTGGTATAAAAAAATAAAAAAAAAACTAAATTATGACAAATTTACTGTAATATTATTAGGTGGTGATGTATTTCTATAAATAAAGTTGACATTATGATGACAAAAATTATTTTCAACTAATTTTTCTTAATAATCTCATGAAATTTTAAAAATTGAGTAAAAAATCTGTAAATGTAAAATGATTAAAAAATACAGATTGTTGTTGTTTGGAGTATAAATAGCATAATAAGAATATAAGATGAATAGTAAAACTTTTTATTCTATAAATTATTATTCTAATGTTATATTGTCTAATTTAAAATTTAAATCAAATTAATTATGGTTAAAGTTAAAGGAATTAGTGAATTTAATATGCTCTTTTTTGATTTAAAATATCTTAAAAAAAAAAAAATATTTGTATTTTTATTATAATTTTGTACAACCTTAATTTAAAACAAAATTTTGAAATAGATAAATAATATTACTTAAACGTTAATCTGTACAACGATTTTAAACTGCATATTATAGTAAATTTAATAAACCTGTAGAACATATTAACTTTTTTTTTTAACTTTAACGACTACATTCATTGAAACTTTAATCTGACCCGATTTCCTCTTCTGTATATATTTAATTTAAATCTGAATAAATTAAAAAAAGACAAGTAAAAGTAACAGTAAGTCGATACAACCCACTTATTTATACCGTACACCTAAAAAATTCAAATTAAATTAAAAATCCATAAGTTATTTTAGTTAGGTATTTAATATAAGCTAAAAAAATAAATGCTTTTACAACCTTATCAAATTTGCAGTCTCTATCTCTATTGATTTCGAAGATATGCTTGTTCGGTTTTTGAGAGTTGTATGGGAGGTACCCGAACAATCCCTCCAATTCATCTCAAGTTTTAGGCAAATCAGGGATTCAGGAAACAGCACCCTCGTATCAAATTTGAAGTTTCTATCTTTATTAATTTCGAATATATGCTTGTTCGGTTTTGGAAGTTGTGCGGGAGGTACCCGAACAACCACTCCAATTCATCTCAAATTTTAGGGATATCAGGGATTCAGGAAAACACACCCTCGCACAAAATTTTAAGTTTCTATCTTTATTAATTTCGAAGATATGCGTATTCGGTTTTGGGAGTTGTATGGGAGGTACCCGAACCTATGGTACGATTTCGCCTATTTGCAATCCCCGCCTTACTTTAGTCATTGTTAACCTACAGTATAAATTTCTTCAAGATAGCATCATTATTTTTTGAGTTATCGTGCGTACGGACGGACGGACATCGCTAAATCGACTCAGGAGGTGATCCTGATTCAGAATATATATACATGTCCATATCTAACTCGCTTCCTTTTGGTGCTTACAAACACCATACCAAAGTTAATATATTGATTTATGATTTATTAAAATTAGCTTTAAAGTTTCAAAAATTTGAGAACAAGTTTATAAAAATTAAGATTTAATTAACTTCTTTATATAATACATTAAAAATTAAAATTTACATTTAATTTAACAGCAAAAATAAATGATGTATTTTGTTTCCCCCTAATTTTTTTTTTTTATAAATTTTTTTCACTTAGTTAAATTCTTTTTTGTTTTTTTTTATACTAAACTCAAATATAACAATAACAACAACAGGTGGTTTTGTATTTTGTATCAATGAAAATTAATATAAATCCTTATTTTTTTTATTAGCGTTCAAAATTAACTAAACCAGAAAATAAAGAAAGAATAATTTAATCGGTTGATCTATTTCTTAAATTTCTGCTTCATTAACATAACAATAAAAGAAATTCTTTGAAAAAACAAAAAAAAAAAAAAATAATACTGTTATTTAAATAAATATATGTATATGTGAAAACACATACATGTATATATATATAATAACTTTTTAAAAAAAAATTTTTCGAATCATTATAAAGATTATTTATAAATCCTAAAAAGATGCAATTTTTTTTTTTAAATTGAATTTTCACATATTGTGCATAGATTAATTAGGGTATATGGGGGCCTTTGTTATTCAGTTATTAAGCACATGGGATATTAACTGAGGAAGTGCACTCGTGCACAGCAATGGTAATATGCATTTGTCATTGCAAGGAAAATAAATGAAAAAATAAAATAAATCCTTTTACATTCTGCCGTTTCTGTTATTTTTGTCATATTCTGTCTGTACTATTCAAATTGAAAATTCATTTTGTGAGTTATATAGAATAAATAAAAATATTTATTTTACATTATATAATATTTAATCAAAAAAATATATTAATACTTTTCTATTATTAAAGTAATTGAATCAGCTTGTAAACTAGATAATAATATTTCATATTTACTGGAAATCAAAACTGAACTTTTAAATTTGAGAGGTTTACACTATAACTTACTATAAAGAAAAAGCAGAATAATTGACTGACGGTTTGTTTTAAATTACAGAAAATAAAATAATAATATAAAATCCGGTTAGAATAAAAGAAAAAGAAAACATTCAATTTATTCTTAACCATATTAAGAGGGGAAGTGTAGAAAATTATGTTTTAAAGAATATTTTCAACCTTTTTTTTTTCTTTTTCTTTTTTTTTGTAATGGAAACACAATTGAAAATTAGGTAATGTAAAAAGGGTGATAAAATTTACTGGCACTGCTGTAAATATTAAAATAGTATATACATAGTGATATATACATTTATATACCATATTGTATATTTTATGACGGATACGGAAATTGAATTATCCAAAATCATAAGGTAAGGATATCTTAATAGATAGATAAATATACAGACAAGAAATTTATTCTATGTATAATTTTATAATATTAAATAAATTTATGCAAATGTTATGAATTTACTTTCAAATTTATATATTTAATATACTTAAACAAAAATTGTTATAAACCTTTAACTATAAAATAATCAACATAAGTTATATATTATTAAGGAGTAGTTAAACATTTTTAACATTTAACATTACCTATGTTGTGAGTATATTAAATATATATGAACAAATTATCGAAATTTATTGAAATTATATTTATTTGTTATAGGTTGATTAGTGGTACGTTTTCATTCTTGCTCTCTAGAAATTTATCAAGAGAGCCCAATTATCACAGACAAGGTGCCGATATGATATTATTCCCTCGTATTTTTGATTGTCAACTATTTTTAATAATCAGCTCGTATAGTTAAGACCAGATCAGAAATAAAATTAATTTTCCAATTTTACTTTCGGGTAACTGGTTTGTGTATGACAAAGAAGGAAATCCCCAGATTTTCTGTCTGAGAAAAATAGGACCGAACATTCACAGAGAAGTTAAGAGCGGCAAGAGCAAACGAATTGATGGAGAGTCTCTTCCATCCCTTCACCTTTGTAGGTTTTAAACTATTATGTGTTGTAAGTAATATCCATTCTGGCTGAATGAGTTCGTATATACCAGTAATCCGGAAATAACGCTATTGATAGGTTATAGATCAATGTTGAAATATATTACAATAATTCTTTTCAATCTTAAATATAACAAAATATTAATATAATATAACAATTTATAATATTACCATTAATTATTTATTTTAATATTATAAAATGAGCCTTTTATATTTAAAAATTAATTGAATTTAATTTTTAAATCTACATTGTGTGCATATAAACTTTAAGATTCGTTTATAATAGTAATCAATTCTAGAAAAATAAAGCACAAGAAGTTACAATTTGACATAGAAATTTCTATTTCCTACGGATTATGTAAAATTCAGATACTAGACTTCGAAATGAATCATTCAATACCCTGGGTAGCAGTGAAACCTTTCAAAATTTGCAAATATGTCGTTGTATTTATTCTATAGTATATTTTAAAATAGTCTACAGTTTTTCTGAAGTATGTATAATTTGAGTTATTTAACATTGGTGGTTTTTTGTTGATTAAAGTTAAATAAAATTACATACGTAGTTGGATGTAATCCGAAAAGTTAAAAAGGAGCCATTACAGTTTTAATAGGTGATATTTTTTCTTTTATTTTTATTATTATTAATTCATTTTTCAAGTAACATATTGTAATTTCGATTATAATATAAAAATCAAAACGGAAAAAATATATGTTTTAAAAGATTTTTTTGTTTTATGTTTATAAAAGCACTCTAAAATTAGGGACAATAAATTCTCTTGAATCTGCAAAAAAAAGGGCACGTTTTAATTGTAAAGTACATTTTCTTATTAACACCTAATAAAACAATAAAAATAAAAAACAATAAAAATAAAATGAAACAAAATACAAACGAAACGATTAATACGAAAAAATAACAAGAGTCTACATAAAAGAAAACAAGAAAAATCCTTCTTAAAATAATTAAAACACTTAAGATTTTTCTTCTTTTTTTTTTTTTCTACTCTTGTTTTTCTTTTTATTTCTCTTTCTTACTTTTATCTTTTATTTTCTAATTTCTATTTTCCATTCTTTATTTTCTGGACATTTTGCTTTGTGTTAAAATTTTAATTTTTCCCCCTAAGATAACAACAAGGAAGGATTCAGTGAATGTTTTAAGGATATTTTATTAAACGTTTTCTTCTTGTATTAAAAAAAAAAAAAAACAGCAAATTCTATTAATCTAAATTATATTTATTGCCTTCATTTTAAAAAACAATTTATAAATTAGCTTTTATTTAAGAAAATAGCCATAAAATTATTAATGAAAAGAAAAAATAATATTAAACCATTGAAAGTGGTTATTTTGTTTTAGAATGAATTAATCTAATATACCAAATAAGTTTTAAAACTCCCGTTCTGCTTAATACAGTAACTGCTTTCTTAAAAATTTTCTTCAATGTATAATAATAACATCTTAAATCATTAAAACTTAAAGATTAGAACATTTGTAGGTATTATGTATTGGATATTAAAAATTTAAATAGAATTCCATTTGATTCTAAACAGCACAAAAAAGGATTTAAATGTGTAATATACTCACTTCTAGGTAATTTTTTTTCTTTAATTTTCCAGTCCCCAAAAATTATGCAATTTATGGTAATTAATTTTAAATTATATAATCTTATGTCAAAAATGGTTTTTTCAAAAAAATTTTTGACAAATTAAAAAAAAATTTATTATAAATACATAAGTACTTATAAAATTTATATTTTTAAACAATAACACATTATTTTTCCTTAAAAAATTAATGATAAAAGACATTAAAAAGTTGAAATGCTGAAAAATAAAATGAATTTGGCACATTTCCAAAAAATTTTATTAAAAATTTGCTTAGAAATTTAACAAAACAAATTCAAAAATAAGGTCAATGTTGAACTTTTAAATTAATTATAAGGCTTCCAAAAAAAAATGTTAACAATATAAGATATATATATATAACACCATAGAATTTACCATTTTTAACGAGCTTTCATTTTTTTTTTATTATCTCTGTATCAAAGACAGAAGTCTATAGATTGTAAATAACAATAAAATCGAAGTTATGTGGAACTAATAGGAATCCTCTAGGGTTGAGTACGAGATCCCATTTCTCAAATTTCCAATCACGAAATCCCAAACACAAAAGCACGAAATCCCAAACACAAATCGAAATAAATAAGTATTATAGTTGTAAAGAAAAATAAGCCTAATCTCTATATAGAAGGTAATCAAAAAGTTGTCAACAAATAAATTTTACCTGTAAATAAACTAAACTAAAAATCAAAATTTAATCACAAACTAATTTTTAAAAACAACAATATAAATTAAACTGTTTTATAAAATATATTGGGTGACATATTATATAAATATTTTGGAAAAAGCATATAACCCCTGCTTTTGAATCCAACTCTTAAATTCCTCCTAATTCAGTATATCGCAATATCGCATAAATACAAATATTCTGTAAAAGACGAATAATCCTAATTTTAAATCCACCTCTAAAACCCTTCTGATTCAAAATCTTCCACATACATTTAATTTAATACAAGAAAATGTTTTATTTATTATTAAAAAAATATTAATTCTATTTTATTTTAAAAATTGGAGAATTCAGTTCTAGTTGGGATTGTCAATTTAAAATTTTACATTGAAAATTTCTAATTTTGGGATTTGAGATTTCGAGACCTGTACCGTTCTGTACGAATCTATGCGAACTTATAAGATATTAAAAATTATTTTTCATTTAAAAAAAATTTGATAAAAACTAAGATATTACAACAAGGAAGAATGTAAACAAACGGGTTTTAAAGGTGCACATTTCTAAAAGGCAATACAAACTGTTTAGAATTGTGATTTGCACCAAAATTTGAAAATTTTCTTAGAATTTCATATATGTAATAAGAAAAAATGCGAAAAATAAAGAGACACTTTCATTAATTTTAATGTGTGTCTACATAGTTAAGAAAAACCATTAACACATGTAAAATTTTAAAGTTGAAGACTTTTATTTTGAAAAGATTTGCACAGGTGTTTAAATATAGGAACATTTTAATTTTTGAGTCCTAATAATCCTTAAACAGGAGGTGATACAAAAACATTTTCTGAGGAAATTTATACTAATTCTAAAAGTTCTTTTTTATCTCAAAATCCCTATCTTTTTTATCTCAAAATCCCTATTAGCTTGCCAGAGTTATGAAGGAAGAAAAATCATGTAAAATTTGGTTTTCACATAACGGTAAATTTAAATACTAAAATTTAAAAAAAATTATATAATTTTGATATTGATTTATAAAGGTAAAAAAAGACTTATCGAATGACGCTTTTAAATTAAGTTAAGCAGCACCTTAATGACGTTAAGCAGAACCTGAGATATACATTATAACAATAGGATTTTTTCAAACTTTGAGAGGCTGTAGCTCCATAATGGATGCCGCTATAAGTTGTTCTACAACATTAATTTTTTGATGAGACCTACCCGAGAGGTTAAAATTTCATTTCTCTACATAACCACATATTTAAGAACTACATAAGCTTATATCCGAAGAATATTTATAAATTGAACTCAGGTTATCTTTAATTAAAAAGGAAAATAATTAAAATAAAATATTATTTAAGATATAATATATAAAAATCATTTTCTGAAATGTTCTCTTGTAAATCAATTAAGGACGAATACAACAATACTATGTAATTTTCGTAAAAATAAAGTTTCTTTTTAAAGTTTTGTAAATTAAATGTTAAAAAAAAAAAAAAAATTGCTAAGAATCTGCACTTTTTCTTTTTTTCTTTTTAAATGCCATAATAACGAAAAAGTTAAACCAAAAAAAAAAACAAGTTTAGAATTCTGAGGTAAAAATTTTATTTTGGCAGCCATTCAAGGTAAAGACCTTGATCTAAAATGTTATTTTAAAATTGTATGTATAAGTTTTAAAATAGTATAAAATTTCTCCAATGTCCTTAATATAATGGACAAAGAAAAGTTCCAAAACTATTTTATGTTATAGATATAGACCATAGTAGAAACTGTCGTCAGAAATGTCATTATTACTTTAAAAAATTTTTAAATTAGTGATTTAAAATTATATTTTTATTTATTTCAATTTTTTTTTATTTTACTTAAAAAAATTTTTTAAGACAGGAAAATAAAAATGTCTATAAAAATTTTTTTTTTTAAAGTTATTTTCCACCATAAAAAATTTTTTGTTCGTTTCTTAAATGTAAAAAATTTAAAAATTTAAGAATTTAAGAAATCTGTAACTGTTAAGTATAAGTAAACTTTGAATTACAAAAAATAAAAACATAAAAATACGATCCTTAAAATTTTATTTCTTTTTTTAAATTTTGTTTTTATTTTTTATTTTATACAATTTCAATTGGATGTTATTCAATTCAATTATTATGCAAATTTAATTTACCGTCTAAAATCTCACGTAATACTCCTATAACACAAAACAAAAAAAAAAAATATCAGATAAATTTAAATAGACAACACTGTAGACAATAATTTTGTATTGATGTTTCAGATTTTTTAATTCAATAAAATAAAAATTATTCAGGACATTAAGAAAAGAACATAAAAGTAGGGAATTAAGGACTAACAAAAAAAAAAAGAACAATGTATATAATAAAATATCTTAACAGTTATTATATCATTATAGAAACAGAATACAGGACATTGAAATACAATTCAAACCAAACAAAAATGTACATATATATATATATATGTAGATACATATTATAATATACAAGATGTTCTACAATAGGTCAAAACTGTTATTTTCATGACAAGCAATTAAAGTTCTAAAAGGATCTTTGATTATTAAAATAATTTTTCATCTATTGACAAAATGATAAAATTAAATTTTTAAAATTAAATTTTTTCTTAAAAATAAAAGGAAAACAATTCGTACAATCATACGAACAACAAAAATTAGTCAAAATTTTTATTAAATATAAAACCTATAGAGAACGGAATCATCTAGCGAAAGTCTTTAAATAACTTTAAGAACCAATTTTTACCGTCTACATAAATTTAATTTTCTTAAATTATATCAGTATAAAATACCATATTATCATTTCTTCTTAAAATTTATTCTGAAATCTTCAGAACCAATTAGTTCGATATTTTTTTTTTAAATTAGCATCTTCTTTCCTATCCCTACTCACTAGCCAATATACTGCATTATCATTTGGGTTATCAGAATTTTCATCCAATTAAATTGGCTAAACGACAAGGAGAAATTAGTCAGAAAAAATCGAACAATAAAAATATCAAGAGGATATTTTTGGTGTCTTTGAAAAATTTCCCCTCCTCTTAGCACAAAAACAAAAAATATATAATTCTGTATTATACTTCCCAACTATTTTGGATTACTCTAAAAAAAAAAAAATATTATACCTTTTTGTGGAGGTGTTATTATTCAACACCGGATGTGTCCAACAATAATAAAACACAAAAAAAAAGATAATAATAATAAAAAAAGGACTATATAAATAAGTAAACAAATATTTTATAATACTTACTGCAAATTAGAATGTAACTGTTGTACTTTACGACATTGTGATAATTTCGCCAATGTTAATAAAACCCGATGAAAATTGGTTAAATCGTAAAGCATTGTTGGTTCAAATAAATCTGATTCTCTTAATCCAAAATGATTTTTACATGCATCCAAAAATAATTTTATATTGTGACAGCAAAGAAACTGTAAAAGAAAATTCAAAAAAAAAAAAGAAATTAATATTAAATTGTAATGAATGGAAAATTTTAAAGTGACAATTTAATATGTACATATATTTTATATAAAAATCTTTTTATTGATCCCAAAAAAAAAAAAAAAATTATCGTATCCTTATGTCTGGAACTGAAAAAATTTAATAATACAATAAAAAGGAATAATAAAATGAACATATTTATCTTTTAAGATTTTTATTGTTGTTTCACTCAAGGTTATATGTTAGGAAAGATTTTATATTATGTCATATTTAAAATAATTTAAAATCTAATTGGACAATTTTTCTTTGGAATTTGTTTTAAAATGAAAACAACAAAAAAAAAACAAACTTTCCGTACAGTCTAGTGTAATGTCGGCAATGCATCAATGAATTTATGTATTTTAGTCACAGTTAGAAAAGAAGAAATAGTTGTATGGTTACTGATGATAAGATAAGTGGAGAATTCTTTTTTGGTTATATTGGTCATATAAAAAATTAGCATAGAGAGCCGGAACAGAATTAGCGTTCAATTATAAACGATAGGTTACCAGATACATCAAGTTATAGTTATTAGTCTCTACTATTTTCACGTCGTTTCCCACCTGCAAGACCACCTTGGTCTCTTCAGATTAGATTAATAACTCTTACGAAAGATTTGGTAACTAATCCAGGTGAAGTAATAAGAGTTAACGAGTTAACGAACGAAACAGCCTGTAGCGTGTGGCCTTTCAAAAGGCGGCTGACCTAAATCAAAATTTACGCGTCTAAAACTGATAAAAGCAATAAAGAAATAATTCGCCTCATATCGTAAGATTACAGTTTTATTAAACTTACAAAGCTCCATAATATTATATAGCTACATGATTATATAGAGATGTCTTCAGCGCTAAACTGCAAAAAGAAACAGTTGAAAATGTAGTAGGTTCATTCGTCTTAGAAGTTAGATATAACAAAGATAAATAAAAGAAACTTCTAAAAACTGTCTTTAATCAAAAGTTATCTGATATAGTAAACAAGCAAAATAAAATAAAAATTGTCCTCTGTCAAAGAAAAAAAATGTTTCAAGATTGTTTAAGTACACTTTTCGCAGACCGTTTTCGTTTTGCAATATGTATTGTTGTAGTAGTCCAACGATTGAAAATAATAGAACCTTCAATTACAAAAAATTAAATAAATAAAATTTCATTTCAGTCAAAGAAGTAGAATCTGACGAAATCAAATAATAAGAGGAGTAAATAAAAGTAATTGAAAAAAACAACATGATATTGCTTGAAAAAAATATTTAATTTTATTTACAATACCAGCGTATTCCCGACCGATATCTTATTATATTGCACTGCCGAAGAAAAATAACGCACGAGAATACAGGTATCATAGGTTAATAAATCTTATGAGTCTTAGTTTAACAGTATATAAACAATATCCGATTTTCTGACGATAAAACATTTATACCTGATAAGATACAGTACTTGCGGCAACTGCTAAATTTAGTTAATATACAGAGCAAAAAATATTGTTTAAAAATTAACGCTACTAAGACAATATATTTATATGATAGTGAGTAGGAGAAATCATCCATATATGGACACAATATTAGCAATCGAAATTATCTCTATAAACACGATTTTTACTCTCAGTACCCGCATTTCAATTTAGGTGTAGCTAAGAGTTGAAATACCCAAATATAAGTTGTGGTAGAACGCTGAAATTGTGGTAGAACGGTTTTCCGAGTGAGAGGAGTCTGGCTCTAGCTAGGGCCGGACATCTGCAAAAAAAAGTGCTCAAAGTTCACACTTTCGTTTGCCTCTTTGCAGCTCCTGCAGGAGATATTGTAAAGGATTCCTGTGTGTCTATTGGCCAGTGACCTGTGATGATTGCCACTAACTTGGCGACATCTATGCGTGATTTAGATATCGACTCATTTGATCTCCTTTTGTTATAGGTGGGCCACAATGTTCTAGATATGGTACATTTGCTTAGATTACTCTACCTCTTTTGTAATTTCGCTATATACAAAAGAGGGTCCGTTCCTTTACGGTACTTATTCGACAACTGACTCTTTCAGAAGAGTTAGTATTCAGAGTAACTTCTTTCTTTGCTGGTTCGTCAGCTTTTACTTTTCCTTCAATATTACTATGCCGAGGCACCCACATGAAGGTTATGTTTAGCTTTTCGCTTATTAGGGCAGGTTCCTCTTGCCACTGCTTCACAAGTTTTGAGGTTGTAATGTTCTCGTTAATAGACTTAAAATAGCCTTAATGTCAGTATACTTATGTTGCAAAAATATTGTCACTAAACACTTGGAAGCAGGAGAAATGTCATTATCATATGATTCAGAAGCGGAAATAACAAAAAATTCTGAAGTTCTCAACATAATTCACACCAACAGATAACTATATTCTAAATAGTAAAACTGCGAAAGGTTGCATATAATTCGATGATATTATGCTTGGATTAAAATATTAACTGTTTCAGCAAATTATTAAAGGTAAAATGGTAAATGAGTAGTTGGAAGAAAAGAAATGTAGTGGATGCGTAACATAAAATATTGAACTTCAATTGGACAACTAAGAGAGTACACTAAAATTGTTAACAACATCAAATAATAAATAGAAAATTAATTGTGTCACAACAAAACTCAAAATGATATGCAAAAGTTGAAGAAAAAATATCATACACGGCAAGGAACATATAAATTACATAAAAAAAATATTTGGAAATATGGTGAAAAAAAAATTACTTCCAAAATATTTTAACTATTTGTAAATACATACATACATACATATATTTAAAGATAAATTTATTTTTCAAAATTCACACAAGTTAAAAAGTTTTTTGATGTTTAAAGGCATGCCATCACTCACTACAACGTAATTTAGAAAATACGGAAATTCTTGGTAAATTCTATTAGATATTCACTCAATTAATGAAATTAAAAAAAAAACAAATCTACGAACATATATTTTATAACTTTTTTTTTTTTTGGAAAACAAATGCGCATTTTTATTTTTCTGGTTTTTAAGAGGATTTATATTGCGTGTTATAGAATGTCTGCCGTTTATTCAAACTTTCTGAAAAATTCAACAAAAAAAAATAACTATTATTTACATTTAAAGTAAAATTAATGGTTAGTCAGTTTGACTAGTTTTAATAGAGGAAAGGTGTGGTTTAGCCGGTAAACATGCACATGTGCTACGGGGCGAATTGTATCTTTTAAAGATTCCTACCTACCCCCACGTTAAAAAAAATTAACATTTAAAGCTTATGTGATTATGACATTAAAACTGAAGTAATTTAGGAAATTAAAGAAAGATATTTGAAATACCAACAGACTGGTAAATATAAAATTTAAAAACGACAGTTCCAAAGAAAATTAAATTATATTATTACACTAATTAAGAAGTTGTCTATATGAATTTTTTAGAAATTTTACTGACTGTCATTCATTTAAAATTGCACTGATTCAATTAGTATTGATTCTGGACTATATTAATCGATTTTTTATATGAAAAACTTCATTAAACAGATTAAATTGTATTGATTTTCTATATAAAACGCATATAGTTAATATTATTATGTATATGTACATAATAAGTATGTATTTATTTATATACATTAATATAATACAAAATTGTAAACCAAAATTTACATATAACTTTTGTATATACATATTTAATGGTTTTTCTACAAATGTACAGCCCCTAAAAATATGCAATGATCTTCTTAAATATATTATTATGAATCAGATTTTTTATTTGGTTATTGGTGGTTAGAAAACACCTACATAGAAGATTAAAATTATTTTTAATTATTTAGGATAAGTAGGATATCATAGGGTAAATTAGATTAGATATATAGGTTAAGATAGGTTAAGATAAGTATATTAAAATATAAAACCAAAAATTAATATAATAAGAAATCAGGCCATCTTATTATTATTTAACAATTAATTATTAAACAAATTAATTTGTTTAAAATTAATTATTAAACAAAGAAGTAAACTGATATTTTTAAATTTTTTTTTGTAAGTTATACTTATAAGATCTAAATAAAGAATAAAAAAAAAAAAAAAAAATTTTTATTTGAGGTATAGTGTGGATATAGGTAGATTTAGGTAGATATAAGTTAGTTTTAAAAATTTTAACAAAAATAAAAATTTAAAAATACTATAGAATATAAAAATGTTAAAACCAAAAAAGTTAAAATATTTTTATATTTTAATTAACCGGATATTAATAATTGACCACATCAGTTAGTGTCCGGACCGGATCAGTAATTCGCTTAGGACTCACGCTATTTACAAAGAAAACCTGTTTATATTGCGTCAACCTGTCCCTATTTCCCGAATTCATTAACAATTAAACACATTTTTCATGAATGCCACAAAACAAAAATATATGCAGAAAGGCATACAATAGATTTAAAGGGAATACTAATCCCAATCCCAGAAAACATGAAAACAATTATAGAAATCTGCAAAATTTTCAAAGTCTGGAATGACATTTAGTTTTTTCTATAAAATATATAATAGATCCTAACAAAAAATGTAAAAATAGTATTATGAAACTTGTAATAAAAACTTCAAATGTATCGTTAAATTAAATTTAAAAACAAGATAGAAATGTATATACTTAGATTGAAAAACTTTGTAAAAAACTTAACTTTTCTCACCTCTCCATATTAATAATTAATAAGAATTTTCAATAACAATAAACTCCAATGGAAAATTAATAAAGTCAGCCCAAAATGGCAAGCAAAATTACTAAAAAAATAGTTTAGTAATTCAAATAATATAGCTGATGATTTAGTATTATTGCATTATCCTATATGTGATTTATAGTATAAATATAAATTAATAAATAAATTATTTTTTATTTTAATTTTTTAAATACATAAATATGAATAAATTTATAAAGTTTTAACAATTTTCGAAATTACCAAAATGTCAAATATAATAACATCAAAGTACTAAAGAAAAAAAATTAATAAGTTTATTATTTTTGTTCTTAAAAAGTAAAGTAATTACAAGTTATTTTTATATATTATTTAATTTTAATTTTAGGATATTCTATGAAGTCATTTACTTGTAAATAAATGGAAAAAAAATTCATTATACATAAATACATAATTTATTCAATTTTTTTTTTTTTAAATACTAATTTTAATCCCTCTTAATATATGTAGAAAAATTGAATATAGTCCTTATAACCAGTTTTAAAGCTTTCTTCAGTCGATAAATAAAATGAATATTCTAATCCAATAACCACTTTTTTTTAATTTTTTTTAATTCATACACTGCTATACATTTTTAATTAAGATTAAGCCTATAAGTCACAAAATTTATTTTTGTTATACATGTTAATTGCGAATGACTGTGTAGTCGCACCTTAATGTAAAAGTTATCAAACTTTCCTTTTAAGATTTGTTGAAATAAGTATTAATATTTTATGTTTTTGATTTCATAGGTTGAATAAAATTGTCGTTAATGCGAACCGTCTTTTTTAAGAAAATAATTTTATAAATCCAATCTATTTCTGAATAAGCTTAAAAGTTTTTATTATTTTAGCGCAGGATTCCCGCCTAAAATTTTTTTGAAATCGCAGTAAAGGTAATGAATGTAGGCAAAATTATATAAAGTGAAAACGTTGGATAAATTGAAGGTTTAGATAAATTCAATATTTTATTCTTTAAAAATAGATTGAGAAAAATTAGATATGAAATTTGAACTCATATTTGATTAATCTTCAGTTCCTTTTTAATCATTATTTTTACTAAGTTATTGAGTACTTGAACAAGAATCGGTAACAAAAATTATTTATTTTATTTTTTTTTATATTACGATACTATTATTGATACTAATATTAGATATGATTTGGTTGTTGTAAAAAAATGCGATCTTGCCTTTAAAAGGCCCATATTCTAATCACTACACCATTAGTCAGATCAGATAAGTTGACAAAATCTTGATAAATTTAAATAAGCTGTCAGAATATAACAATTTTAACTTTGTTTCAATATGTAAGTGGATATAGGTAAAACTAGGCAAATGTTTCCTTAGTCCCGTTGTAATACCTTGGGTCAGTTTATCCTAATTAAACCATTAGGAAGCTTATTACAAAGCGCTGCAAATCGATTATTACCACCTCTAATAAATGGAAGAGATTATATTTAAGAAAAATTTCCCTAAAGAAAATTTCTTCCTTTTAGAACAAGAGCTGGAGAATTTATACAAAAGGGGCAAAATAGATTCCTCTGCTTTTCACCTTTTATTCAATAATTTGTCAAGAATGTTAATTAAAGAAATATTGTGGGTACATATTTATGCATTAAAATGATATTAATTTTAACTATATTTAATGTAAATTTTAACTTTCTTTGATCCACTCAACATTTTTTTATTATTAACCGGAATATTGTCTTACTTTCAAAATTGTATTACTTCAACAAATTGATAACAACAAATTTTATTTTAAATGTAAATATTATACATATTCTAATTTCATAATTTTAATATTACATATATTCAATTTAAAATAATGGTTATTTTGTGTTGATTTTAAATGAAATATGTACATTTTAAAGGATATTCCAATTTTTACATTTTAAAAGGATATGTGGGAGGAAAACTACATTTTTTTTTTTAAATATTTCTGTTATATAAGGATTGAATAAAAAATTGAATTTATCCAATTCTATATTTGAACAATGGGAAAACTTAATAAAAAAAAATAAAAAAATCATAGAAATAATTTCAGTCCCTTCATATAAATATAAATAAATTAAACATTTAAAGGTTATAGGAAACTAGTTTCAATAATTGAATTGAAAGAAGTATCCATGTTTTAAAAACCTAAAAAAAAAAAATTTAATTTTATATTACACTTTACATGTTTTCACACAATTAAATTAATATGACTTCAATCCTATATCAAAATTTAAAAAAAAACAAAAAAAAAAAAACTCAAATCCTTTAGGGTTTTTTTTTTTTTTTTTTTATCCTTGTATCTTTTATTATTATTCTTATGTTTTTTAAATCAATCTTTTCCACCTACTTGTATTGTTAAAGTATAATTCATTTATTCTAATAAGAATTTTTTTTTCCAAGTTCTTAACTGTAGAATACGGAATATTTTTCATTGTCACATGAAAAAAAAAAAAAAATGGAAAAAGGCGGTGGATGATTAAATCAACCAATAGAATTTTTAAATAACTTAACATTTTACATAAACTTAATATACACCCACATGAAATGACAGTACATTTTTTTTTTTTGTTGTTGTTTTAGAAATAAACGTTTCGAACATGTCATAGAATTAACAGGAATAATATTATAACAAAGTATAGAATAGATGATATAAAAGTGTTGTTAATTATATATTAAACATTACTCCTTTTTATTTTAATTAACTGATTAAATTTCTGTCACGATTACGCAACCAAACCAAATATTATAAGGATAACGGTATTATGTACAATACATATTAAATCTTAACATTTTTAGAATTTTATAATTTAAAAAAACTGAAAAAACTAAGGTAGTATCTAAAGGTTTTTTAAAAGTGTAAATTCTCCAAAAGATAATAAAAACAGTTTTTATTGTGACTTACACTAAAAATGTGTAATTTTTCTTAGAATTTACGATTCATTTGATTTGTATCGGACATTTTCTTAATCCAAGCATTCGTTACAATGTTCTTTTAGTGAACTATTTGAAACAACTGAAAGGTCATAATTTACAAGGATTAATAAGTTAGTAAATTATGTTAATTATTAGTTCTAAGACTAATTCTAGTATATGAACTACAATGCTACACTACATATATTTTTGATAAAACAGAACAAGTAATTTACGTAATATAAATGTATATTATGTAATAACCAGCATGTTAAGAGTAGATCAAATTAAGCAATATTTAAATAAAACTATTTAATTTGCAAATTTAAACAAAACTTGAACCACTTCTCGATTCAATTTCTAACATCTCAATATTGAATGAAGTTTAAGCAAGTAAATAAATAGACCAAGGTTTTGTAATGAAACCAAAGTTTAAACATATAAAGTGTTAATTTTATAAAATGAATGACTTAGAGATGTTAATTACGGGGTGATAGCTTAACTTCCACAAACATAAGTTCCATGCAACTAATCTCACCCTAAATGAACTTAATTTGCATTTAACTTATGGCCATTTTTAAATGAACTTAAGTTCGATGGAAATTCTGATCACTTTTTGTTAGATGTTAAGTCTCAAAATGGTCATAAGTTTCGCACTCAAATAAATTAACCAGACCATCAGTTTTACTTTTCTAATATGTATTAAAAAAAAAAGATTTGGGAGGATTTTACAATTGGTTGTAAAATCTCCCTCCCTTTTCCAGAATCGAACTCTAAAATCCCTCCTAATTAAGAATCTTACATATGCAGATGTATATGATATTCTGAAAAAAGGAGCAATTCGCGATTTTTTTTTCGTAAAAGTTTCTTACATCAACACCCACAGACATATAACATACATATATATATGTCCGATTATTTCAGAAATTTTAAAAAAATTTAAATTAAACTCAAACAAAATGGGACTTATGTCTCATAGCAAATTGGTCATGAGTTCCATAGAATTTTTATTGTAATAATATTGGAACTTAAGTTCATTTAAAAACGGATTCTACTTCCATCAAACTTAAGTTCATTTAAAAGAACACAATCTCCATGAAACTTATGTCCGTGGATGTTAAGTCATCCCTGTTTATTACTACTGTTATTAACAACTTGTTAATAAGAAAATACTTATTATGTAAGAAAAAAAGTGTGACAAATCAGAAGACAATTTTTTTAAGGATTCCTTATATATAATTAAAAAAAGCCATCAATATATATGTAAAAATATAATAATGTAGCTTTAATTTTTATATCTTACTCAAAAGGATCCAGACAATAGTCGCGCAAGAAATAATCTCCCAAAAGCAATGGGGGATACTTTCATTATAATAATACCCCAAAATTCAATATTACCGCAATAAAGTGAAATAAAACCCCAAAATAATGAAATATTCCCCCATTTTTTTTTGATGTGGCGGATTATTTCCCAAACAAATGTTTGTGGGTATTTAATTTTTTTTTTGGATTATTTCTTATTTCTGTTGGTTATTTCCGGGAGCTGCTAAAAATAGCAAATTTCAATTGACTGAAGTAAATTAGTCTAATCTAGTTTCGTAATGAGAGTGAACTACAAAAAAAAAACTTGTTCCATAATATTATTTTTTTTTTAGAGACGGTTCTATGGTACAAATTTCATTGTTTTAAATGTTAAAAAACTTTGTATACAAGTTTTCTAAACAGACGGACGGATCACGTTTGAAGTGGAACTAGTAAGAAAATTTTCTATTTTTTTTTTTTTAAATTATACTAAAAATATATAAAGACGGAATAAAAAAACTATTAGAAATAATATTTAGGGTGTCTTCGCGTTAACTTTTACATAGAGCAGGATTGGGAGCGTAAGAAATAAGATCGAAAGAAATAAGATCAAGAGGTCATCTGTTGCTCCGAATAAATGATGCATTCGCGATGTAAATAAATTGTACAATAAATTAAAATTTTATTATTATTGAACCCATACTTTTATTATTATTATTATCGATGTTTATTAGATATTATTATGAGTACTTATACTTATCCTAATTATTTTGCACTGAAAACACCTACTTGCAAAAGATTTTGTTAAATTTATTAATAAAATATTAAAATAAAAAAATATAAATTTTTTGTTATTTTTTTTTCAGTAAATCATAAAGTTTTTTTTTTTATCATAACTTTTTTAGTTTTCGGATCTCTTAACCTGTTAGGCTTAAAATGCAGGGAATAATTACAGAAATAATTTGGAATTTTAAAATGTAGTACTTAATAGTGTAAATTTTTATTTTATGAATGTTTAACCCATTTGTTTCTTAAAAAAAATTGATAAAATTTACTTTTAGCTTACTTCAAAAATGAAAAGCCTACAAACTAAAATGATAGTGATAAAGATAGATAGCTATAAAGATAATTTAATAAGCTTTAAATTCCCTTTTTAATTTTTCAAATATCTTCAGTATTTCTAATTCTGTAAATATAACATATTTTATAAAGCCTCATAACTCCTTAAGAGTTCCAGATACATCCCTTCCTTCCATAGAATTTTTTGTTCGTTGTGATGCTCCCAATCACCTTCTGCTCTATGTAAAAGTTAACATGGGAGACCCTGTATATTGACATTATGGTTTTTAAAATGTATTATATAGATTTGATTAAGTTATTTAAATTTCATCTTCAATTAAAATTGTTAATGTTGTTGGATATTATAGGAGATGACAGTATGAAAAGTAATATACGTACAAAGTGTGTTGTTCTTGTTTTTTTTCTTTTTGAACACAACATTTGTTAACTTTGAATTTATAACAGATAGCTGCATTTTTAATTAAAAATTTTGGTAAAAAAAATAACTTTCATTCATTTATAAAAATATAAAAGAAAATTAAAAAAAAAAAAAAAAAAAAAAAAAAGAGAGTTCTTTTGATTATACTTAAAATTTCTTTATAATTTAATAAAAGAAAGCATGTTACTGAGAGATGTCCGACAAAGAGATGTTACAACAAAACATTGAATTTTACATTGGACTGAATAAAACTAAACATTTTTTGTAATCAAATTTTTAAATTTTCAAAGAAAATTGTAAAAAATAAAAAAAACTATTTTAAGGAAACCTTGAAAAAATTTTCACCACTGAAATTTTATACTGAAACTTTAGTTTTTCAAAATCTAAATCTAACCTTTGGAAATTTGCCCAAATATTAAGGCTCCAGATGTCTAAAAATGACAAATTATAAATTTTTGTTTTTTGTTATTAGTATTATGTGGTTTCTTTAAGTGCATTATTTTTAAATTTTAAATTTTAGATAAATACAAAAAAAAATCTTTTAATGTACCTAACGTGCAAAAAATCAAAATCTTATACTTTTTTCAAATTTTGTAAACACATTTAAAATTCTTTTTTATCCTTTCAATTTATAAGATAATGTGTCTCATAATTTAAAATTTTTTGCTGTGAACTAAAAAAGACTAAGACTGAGACTAAGACAACTAAAGAACACCTCTTCTATATATAAAGAATGCGTTAAGAATTTTTTATATAAAAATATTGTTTAATAAATCTCTTTTTCATATCTTAACCATATTATTTAGATTGAAATTGTGGCCAACTTTATATTTTAGGAAAGTAATTTGAAAGATATAAAATCCTTTTTACTTTTCTTTAAAAATCGTAGGGTAATTTTATGAACGAAAAGATAGAATATTTCGATGATAATTTTTCAATTATTATAAATATGAGAATTTTTAAGGATTTAAAATTTTTTAATATTTATATTCGAGAAATAAATTTACGAGGGGAAGGATTTCGCTTTCTCTGAAAAAAACAAAAAAAAAAAAAACTTAAATAACATTACGCAATAATTAATAGACGCTAAATTAATAGAGAAGCTTAAAATAAAAAAAAAAATAAAGATCGAAAGAACTGTTTTTGTGCTTCGAAAATGATTAACAAATTATTTGAATTTAACATTTTGTGTAAATTACATAAAACTTTTAAACCATCTTACATTATATGTACATATACAGGATGTTCCGTAATTAACTACAGTACTACACTCTACTATATACAGCTGCATAAACTCTTATTAGAATGTAATTTTCTCGTCTATTTTTTTTTCGTTTTAATAAATTTATATCTAATTCAATTTCTGTACAACGTATGAAAATTCTGTACAATACTTTCGAAAACTCAATAAATTTTCCTTTAAACAAATGGCTCCGCGATAAAAATCCAGAAAACCAAAACGAAAAAATGCCTTCAATTTTGGAGACTTTTTTCATAAGGAAAAATACCTTCAAAATATAATTTTTATGAAAGTCCCCAAAATAAACGAAAAAGTTCCCAATTTTGGTGTTTGACATATGCAAAAAGTACCCCAAAGTTTCATACAAATTTTGAGGACTTTTTTCATGGAGCCTAAACAAATATCTATTCAAAGATTTTCTATTTTTTACCGTTTTAAAACTATGGCGTTAATAAACGTAGAAATAAATAATTTAGAATAATGAATTTCTAGTTTCCAAATTAAGAAAAGCAGACAACTCAATAAATACTCGTTAGGAAGATCTCTGACAAGCTTTGGAACATGTTTTTAATTTTCTCGCTATCTTTTCCAAAAAAGTTATGAGACAATTTTCAAAAAATACAAAAAAAAAAATCTAAAAATAGCTTTTAAACCTCAATATCTTCGAAATTGATGCAACTTCTGGACATTAGCTCTAATCAAAAATTTTGCTTACTAATCAAAGTCTAAATCATGTCATAAAACAGAGCATTTTTTTTTAATGCATTTCTCTGCCACATAAATATGGACAGGAAATTATACAGTCTTTCCTGTTCAGGCGTGACTGTAAAAGTCGTAAGAGGGAATAACTCTTACGACGTGTGTGAGATTCGAACCCACACTCCCTCGGTGTTTACAGCGTATTTTATACGCTCTTACCCACTAGACCACCGAAGCCCCCAGAGCATTTAATTACACGACACCATATATATCATAAATACGTACTATTGTTTATACCTTAAAATAAACAAATATTTATTTTAATTATAGTTTGAAATTTCAACTTTTAGTTATTATGTACATATATATATTGTATACTGATATACACATATGTATTGTATATAAAAAATTATATATAAGTACCTATAATTAAATAATAAGATGAGTTTTCTTATTAAAATCAATAAATGTGTAAAGGTATCAATTTCAATTACTTAAGTAATAATAAACTTCTTTATAATTATATGTATATGTTCATATATACATATGTAATAAATAATATACTTTATATATTCAAAAAATATACTTGAAAATTATTATACAACATATAATAAGAACAAGCATGTGTAGAAATTTTTTTTTTTATTTTAAATAACATCATAATACCATGAATCATTCAACTATACAATGTAGAAATTATTTTAGAAGAATTAAGTATAAATGGATTAATTTACGATATGGTATACTCGTATAATTCAAAATGAATAAAACTTTTATTTTATATTGAAAATTTTGAAATACTGAAGATATTTTTATAATATTTTATATTCTATTTCAATAACTTTTCAATATCTCACATCATTCTATGGCAGACTAAGCCAAATTTGACAGCTTATCTCACTTATATTACGAGAGACCAATTCAATGTTTGAGTTCTTTAATATCAGCCAATAACAAACTAACACTAAGAGCAAGACTTTATGTTTAGCGCATGATCAAAACCAGTAGCCTGCATGATTAATTTCAAATTGCTCTTTAACCTTTGCAATGTCTTTGCAATGTTTAAGAAGATTGATTTTTTCTATATTGGATTTATTGTTTCTAGCCATTATTTAACGTCACTAACAGTAATTAAGCAGTTAAGTCTTCATTTACAAAACAAATTAATTGAAATCAACTATGGCTAAATCCATTTAATGATAATTCTCAATATGATCAATTAACTGATGCTGGTACTAATGTCCATAATGATGCTATATGTATGATCTTATTACTATTACTATACCTAAATTGACTACAGTGACCTAAAAAATAATACCATATATTACTATACCTAAATTTCTCAATAGTTTTTTTTTTTTATGTTAAAATTAATCTAAACGAATTGGATCTTGGGAAACCAATTCCACATGTATAAAACAAAAATTTTCCAATTCCGTATTACCTAATCCGGTTTTAACCAAAACAGAACCTTTAAATATTGAAAATTTTCGTAAGCTCATTTTTTATTCTTTCCCCTGTTTAGGAGCTATTAAAAATCAAAACATTGAAAATTTGCTATTTTTAAGTACTATGAAATTATTTAAGAACTATTCCATTATGTTGCATTATGCTATATGTTATGTTTAGATTAATTTTAACATAAAAAAAAAATATTCTGTTTAATTTAATAAAAATTCAACTATATTACATTTGATTTCAATTACTTTGGCTTTACAATAAAATTTTATAAAATTCTTAATGACAAAATGATTCTTATTTTATATGTACTACTACTGAGCTTGATGGCTGCACCAAAAAGAAAATCAATTTTATCAGAAAAATTAATATCTCGAGACAATATGCGTTGTTTCTTTTGAGCAAATATTATCAGTGATTGCTCTGGTGAATTTTAATAGTGGGTTCCGCTGCGTTAACTGTCTGTCTTCCACATACATGGATAATACTAAATTGCTATATGTCGTTGGATATTTTTAGCTTATATGCAATAAACATTTAAAAATATCACTTTTCCTAACTTTGAGTGGCTGCAGCTCGGTAACGTGTGGCTACATAAAAATATTTTTCTACAAAATTCACTTTTTAATTAGATCTATCCAAGGTTAAAATTTTGTTGCTCCGCTTCAAATAGTGTAGAAGTTTTGTAAACAGACAAACGAACAGACCAACAACAGAGTGAAAAGAATTTTTTGAAAAATATCCTAAAAAAGAGTGGGCTAAATCAATATTCGTATCGTAACCGCATATACTAAAGAAAATGTTTTTAAACCATAAAAAAAACAAAATACCTCAAGATACATTAAATCAAGACCGTAATTAAATTTTAAAAGAAATTTAACACTGAAACATATGTATACAGAAATGAATGAAATCCTATTAATAAAATTAATAAAAATATAAAAAAATAAAAATAAAAAACTTAAGAACTCATTAAAGAACTTAAAAATTTTACCATCTTTCAAAATCTGGCAACAAGAAATTACATTTTTAAAATTTAGGAAGGACTTTTCGTTTATTTAAAATTTTATATTATAAAATCTAAAATACTATTAAAATATTTATAGTGATATTGATAAGCATTGCTTCTTAAAAACTTTAATCTACAATTTGAAACTTGCACCGTAAAGAAACGGATCCTTTCTTTGTATATAGCGAAATCGCAACAAAGGTGGAATATCTGAGCAATTGCACCATATCGAGAACATTGTAGCCCACATACAACAAAAGGAGCTTAAATGAGTTGATATTCAAATTCGCATAGACATCGAAGACTAGTGACAATCATCACAGGTCACTGGCCAGTACGCAGGCATGCAGCCAAATTAGGAATCGCTCACAACACCTCCTGCAGGAGTAGCAAAGATGCAAACGAAAGTGCGAAATCAAAGAAATGATTTCATATCTGAACTTCTCAAGTTGGATATAAAATCGTAAACAATCTAAAAACACAAGTCACGTGAGTGCAGTGGTATCAAAATGACGCAATCTAGTGCTAATTGAGACCTTCACGCGGCATCGTGAAGATCACCACCCTACCTACCTACCTAAGAAAATAAAATGCTACATAGATACAGATTTATAAATACCTGAGTAGCATGCATAATGATTTCTGACGGAAATATCAACAACAGACTTAATAAAGCCCACCAAAAGAACACCAAAATCTATAAGAAAGCAAAATTACGGATCTTAAATGCATTTGTAAAAACATTTCTAATGTATACTAGTGAAAGATAGTTTATATCTAACATCAACATCAAAGAACTGCAGGTGTTCACTAACTATTGTTTACGCATCATATGCAGCATATTCTGAACTACCAGAATAAACAACTATAAAGATTTACAGGAGAAATCTATGGAGACTTACACAATATAGTGAGACAACAAAGAAAGAAAAAATGGTGAATAGGCTACACTAAGGAAAAATCCCAAAAATAAAAACCGTATTATCTCGCATTGAGATCCCAACAAAGTAGAAGAAGCGGCCGTTCAAACAACATAGGGAGATGCACCATAATAGCTGAACTAAACCAATGCTACTTCAAACGAGAGAATGCACAAACAGTAGCAGAGAAAACCGTATGAGATTGAAGCCTTGTATTTTCTGGTGGAAGTAAAAATGTACAAAAAAAACATATTATATTTGCATCTTTTAACACATAGTTCGAAAAATTTATGTCCATTATTTATTTATTTTTATATAGTGAAATGCAATTTACTATTTTTAGAATAATAAAAATGTAATTAAATATTTTAATAACTGAAAATCAATTAATTTTTCAGTCAATAGCAGAAGATTTAAAAATTATAAGGATTATTTCATTAAATTCTAAAGAAAAATATTATTATTAGAACAAAAACTAATTATTTAATTTATTGGATGAAATCTCTTAAAGGAATGTTTTTTTTTTTATTTTAAATTAAATATACTTTTTTATATATATAATAAATAAATATTACATATAAATATATACAAGAGGAAGTTTAACTTCATATCTTCTTTCTTTAGTTCTTTTACAGTAATTGATTCATTATGGTTGAATTAACATAGGAAAAGTCATCTAATTACAATCAGAATCGAAAAAAAATTACTTTTAGGAAGACAAATTACCAAGTTAAATGTTGCTAAAATGATTAGCCCTCTAGCAGGATTAGGATAACAAAAATACTCTAATAGCAACATAGCTGGACAAAATTACTTGTTTACAACAGTTTGAAGCTGTTTATTTGACAGCATGATAATAAAACATTTTGTCACTTGTGAAACTTGCAATCAGAATAACAATATTTGTAATGAAATTTTGAAATTGCAAGAATTCATCATCAACTAACATCAGAAAAACTAAGTTTGTAAGATATAATTATAATAATAATTAGATAAAGTTTCTATTCTGCAGGTATTGTGAATACTCGAAAATTTTTAGTGCTGTCATAGTGGACCGATATTTTGAAGCAGTAGTGAACCACAATTAATCGAATCTTCATTAAAAAAAATTATACTCGGAAAATATTTATCCATTACATATTGTTGGAAAGGTATCATTTGAACCAGATTCAGTTATTTTCAGTTAGTTTCATCCTGGTTTTTCCTTTTTCCTCAGGAACATTTTTTTGTCCCATTTTCTTGTTTTACATTTAATTAGGTTTTTTCTTCGTGGTAATTTCACCGTTGCTCAGACGCAAGAATATTTAATTTAGAGATTTAAATATTTAATTTTTTCGTTTCTTTCGTTCAGGTTAAACCAAATTTCTCTTGTAGGACGAAGTTAATGAACGATATTTTTTTCCAAATATTTAATTTTAAATGGAGTTTTTTTTTCTATAACAGAACCTTCAACTATTTCGAATGTGATCATATCCTTTTCTCGCAATAAATTCAGCAAAACTTTATCGTTGTTGAAATCATTTGATATTGTCTTTTAATATGGATCTATACCAATATTGAGCCGTTTGTTTTTGTTTTCAGAACATAAATAATTTCCAGCTAATATTCCTTTCCAAAAAAAAGTTAATTCCACTTATATTCCAATAAACAATGCCAATCGTCTACTAGAAAATTATACCGTAATTTAATAAATCGATTTTTTTTTTCTTTATATATTTGGATTGATTTAACGTATATTTTGTGTTCTTTTAATTTTCTGTATCTAAAGAAATGAAATTGGGAAATATTTGGAATAGTTAATACTGTTGGGATATAAAGGGTATAAGTCTCGAAATCCATTTATTAAATTAATATGTTATACATTCCAACGTTTAAGAAGCAGTTATGGAAAATTTTCTTTTTTAATATTTTCGTCATTGTTTCGCCATAGATTTTTCTTGCAATGTTTATATTTTCCAATTTTTTTCTCAATCATTCAGAAAAAAATAAAGGATTAATTATTTTTGTTTTTAATTTTTTTATAATTTAATAAATATAAAATTAATTAAATAAATAATAATGAAAAATATGATAATTATTTTAAATATCAATTTATATTCCTTTTAAATATTTAGTATCTGAAAAATGTTTTAAGAAATTTTAATGGAAAATTGACACGAGTTCCGGTTATAAAATAATTTTCCAAGAATTAAAAAAAAAACAAAAAATGAAAATTATTTTAAAATAAAATTTTATAATTTTTCTCATTAAAATTTACTCATTTTCTTCGTTTTAATTCTTTTATTTTTTAATAGAAAATTAAAAATTATTATTAATAATAAATGCAAGATTAAACAAAAATCTTAACTGAGTCTTTTATTTTCCAAGAAATTATAAATTTTTCCATCATCTTTCATCCACAAAAACATGAAAAACATAAAAATGGTCAAATCATTTGAAAAAAAAAACATTTTATTCAATTTAAACTATTTTAATGCATATTAATTGATTATTTAATGAAAGGATTGAGCCTAAAATATTGTTTTAAAGTATAAAAAGACCAAGAAAGAAATGGCTGGAATATAGTAAAAAATCTCTAGAAAATATATATATCAGAGAGAGCATTAGTATAGATAATGGATGAGACATCGAGAAGGAAGTTTTATTATCATAAGTGTGACTTGGTCAATTATGATTAAAACATAATTTTGGACATTTTCTACAGTATTGCCCTAAAAATATCATAAGTAAATTCAACTAAATACAAGAAGTTGAAATTGGAATTTTCACTTTTTTTTAATACAATAAGAAAGAAAATGAAAATTCCCTGAGAGCAAACATGAAAACCTAGGCTTTTATTAAAGTTAAAATGAGATTTCTCAATAAATTGAATTCTCGATTCTCTAAAAAATTGCTCTTGTAAAAAAACAAAAAACATTTATTACCAGTTTTCCATTATTTAGATGAACTCTCTGACATGGATTTGAGAAGCTTTTAATTAAACTTCTTCCGTCTGAATGATATCATCGTGGCATAAATTTAAGAAAACTGAACACCAACTTTTGAAGTTTCTCTCGCAAAGATCGAATAAAATCTTTTACATTTTGAAAATGCATTACGGACTTAAAGAGCTTAGTGATTACTGACGCGTTAGTTCAGACTTCATAATATAAAAAAAAATATATATATATATATAATGTTTTTGCAAATATTAAGCTTGTTTGTTGTTTTATTTCGTTTTACGTTTAACCGTTTATAATGATGATTGCAACAATGTTAAATTTGGAGTATGTTTGCAATCGATAGAAAATAATATTGTTATAGAATACATTTATTTTATTTTATTTTATTTTATTTTAACTACATCCCTTACCACAAACAATAAGATAAGGGAATGAGACCAGTATATATAGAATATATTAATAATTCTTTTATACTTTACTTAATCTTATTTAAATATAATCTCACTTATATTAAATTAAATGGAAATCTTCGAGAATCGGCAAATCGATATTTAAGAATTCTCCATCACAATCTCTATTTTAGGCATTACATTTTCTATTATTTCATAAAAAATATCTTTATCTTTTAGAAATAAAGAAAAAATGGTTAAAAAATATTTTTTTGTTTTAGATTTTTTATTGTTATCTTGAGATAAATTATATGTTTCATAACGTCAACTTGAATTTTATTTAATATATGAAAAATAATAGGTTTAGCTTTAAGAGGAAACTTTCAAAACTCAAAATCTTAGTATGAAAAAGTTAAAAAATGAAAATCAATTTTCATTCTATTTGCTCCTTTGTGAAAAACTATTAAACATTTTATTGGTAAAAACAATCTATAATACAAGATTACCATGATATTCAAAATGCAAATAGAAAATAAAACTTAAAATGTCACATGATATATATGACCCATGTCGAAAATCTCTAAAATTACAATGTCAGAAACTCTTCACAATAAAAAGAAAACTGTGTGCTTCAAAATTTTTAAATATAAAAAAATGATTTGTCTTATCTGACTTTAGAAAATGACAAAATATGTGAGGTAAAATTTTCGTTATATTGGTACAGAAAGTTTCTAAAACATGTTTGTAAACATATGTAAAAGTTTTCATTTTTTAAAAAGAAAAAATTCAGTACTTGAAAGATTTTCCTAAAATAGCAAAACAATATAAATTCAAATGTTTAAAATTATCTGCAGCTCTGTCTTAGTTCTAAAGTTATACATTTATTAAAGATCTAAGTTTTAAGAATAAAAGTTGAAAAATCATAATACTTAATTACTTATTTATTTTTTATTATTTCCATTTCTTGTTTTCATTCTTTATAAGGGCACCTTTTTCACATATTGAGATTGTTGAGAACATAATGACTTTTGATTAATATGTTAATAATAAACATTTCTTCAAAGGCATTCTTTAACAGTATTTTAAATAGCTAATAAAATAATATTTTTGAAATGACTTCGTTTTGAACTGATTACTTTATTCTTAATGCCTTTACACAAGCATTCAAGCAAAAAGGGTCGTAAATCAGCCTATTATAAGAATGTCGATAAAACTTGTATACGATATTATAAAAGTAAAAATGGATGACAAAGATTATGCAATCATTCGAATACCTTCAGAAAACTTCATTCCTCTGAACCAAACAATACAAACTAGCCTTACAGGAACAGAACAAAGGGTATCAAATTAATAAGAATAAGACTTGGATGTACACTAGCTGCACTCACATACATATTCGAGCCGCCTATCAAACGCATATAGTAGAAGAATGCTTTAAACTCATTTGGGAATCTGCAATAACATAATAGAAGATAAAACATCAACAACTTGGCTTTTAAACATTTTAAAACTCTAAATCTTTCAATTTTTTCTAACTAAATTTCTTTTTTTAATTGTTTTACTTTAAATTTGCAATTCTTTTTTGAATTTGGTCATATTTTTTCATCTCTAAATTTTAATCATAAATTAAAAATATATAACGACCTTTTTAGGCAGATTACCTATATATAAATATCTTGCTGATAACGTTTTCTATATAAAACTATTCGATATAGGAAAATAAAATAAAAATGTTTAGATACTTTTACTGCTTTCTGAACACGTGTAAAATAACCTTTACCCAGTAATAAAGTCTAGATTAAAAAATAGTATGTACATATAAAAAAGTAAATCATATTATTTTTTGGGTATAGCGCAGTTGAGCTAAACTCATATTGCAAACATCACATTGCAGTTTGGCAACTTAGGTATATGTATATGGGGGGCATTTAGGTATACATATTCTGGAAAAAGCGTATATATAACTCTGATTTCGTAAGCAACTACAACATACTTATTTTTATATATAATTATTCTTTTTGCATACATATTTCATTAAAAAATATTCTGGAAAAAGGAAATATCCTGATTTCGAATCCAACTCTAAAATCGTTTCTTGGGCAAAATAGTGGGTGCTACTACTCCAAAACTTCCTTAAAAAAATTATTGGGACCCTGATTTTATTTCCTCAAAATCCTTCCTAAGTCACAATTTTACGTATAAATATATAGAAATATGTATTCTGGAAAAGGGACAACTTTGAATAGATTTTTTGCATTGTGAGTTTTTTGATAAGTGGACTTGGGCGAAATAAATGTTTTGTCATCCGAGTTTTGCCAAGTGTTTTTAACATGCCTCCATTATTTTTAACATGTCTGTACATAGGTACATATTTTATACTAATAAGATAAAATACTTTATTTTTTATTTTTATTTACGAAACAAAATATTAAAATAATTTAAAAATAAAATGATAATTTTTGTTCTTTTTTTCATTTAAGATAAAATTATATTTAATTGGGTTTTCCTTTAAAAAAATTTTTTTTTATTTTGTTTATTTTTTTCTTATTTTTTTTAATAATTTAAAATTAAATTAAAAATTAACTTATCACATTATTTTGTATTTTGTTTTTTTCCTTTTTTTTTTAATTTATTGATATATGTACTTAAATGTGAACACATGTCAATTGCCTATATATATGTAATTGTCTTATGTACATACAATTATGTTAAAATATACTCATGAGTATTAAATAAACTTTAACATATGTCATAATATGTATGTATAAATATGTATTATAAAAATGGAAATCTGATATTCGTAAAGATAAAAAATATCAAAATTTTATCCATGCGTTCATGTTGAATATATAAACATACATATAATATATAATAAGATGTATAAGGATTTATATGGTTTTTATTATGTATATTAATATATACATATAATTATGTATTAGTAGTTATATTATTATGTGATATGGTAAATATATGCAACACGTGTTTTATTTTTACTTTTGTATATTTTCAATAAAATAAATTTGGTAATAAAAATAACAGGTAGGTAAAAAGGTACGTAAACAAAAAAATAACACTATTTATAAATACATAAATATGTACATAATCATATGTATAATACTTTTTTAATATTTTTGACTTTTTGTTTTATGTTTGTTTATCTTTTCAATTTTTATTTAATTTATTTTTTTTTCCGGTATAATTTAATAAAAATAATAAAATTTAAATTAAATTTAAGGTAAAAAAAAAAAAAATCAAATTATAATAATAAATTCCTTAAGTTAAGAAGAATCATAAAATATTAATGTAGGAGTTATACGCAATAAACCATTTGACATTTAAATAAAAAAAAAAAAAACAAAACAAAAACAAGAATTTAATCAATTTGACATGTAGTTCAATTATATTGTTATAAAAATGATAAGATACACTTTACCGTTATTTTTATATTATTAATTGAAAATAAGGTAACATTTATTATGTATGCAATGAAATGAAATTAACCATGAGTAGGTCTCATAAAAAAATTAATGTTTCAAAATAACTTTTTTATGTAGTCCCCCATCCATTTTGAACCACAACACCTCAAATTTTGAAAAAGCCCTATTTTTAAATGAGTATATCAAAATTATACATTTTATGGAAATTTAGCATTTAAATTTACCGTTATGTGAAAACAAAATTTTGCATGATTTTTTTTTCTTTCAAAACTCCGGCATAATTTTAGATAGGAACTTGAAATTTTGAAAGAAACAACTTTTTATAGAATTACTATAAGTTTCCTCAGAAAATTTTTTTTGTATCATTCCCTACTTAAGAGATATTAGAGCTCGAAAATTGAAAAATTTAGTATTTTTATGCACCTGTACAAACTTTTCGTCGGTAAGACATAAAAATTAAAACATATATTTACGTTTGTTAACGGCTTTTCTTAGTTATATAGGGTTACGAAGTTACAGCCCTTTTTTCAAATATATATATATGTCATAGTAGTTTTACAATCTAAAAACGATAGAAGACCGCAACTTTTCTTACCTTTATAAAACAACATCAGAATTACGCAATATTTTGTAATTTACTATTTAAATTTAACCGTTATGTGAAGATAAAATTTTACAAGATTTCTCTTCTTTCATAACTACGGCACGCTTTTTGTTAGAAGAACGTTAAAACTTTAAGAAAAAAAAAAATCTTTTAAAATTAGTGTAAGTTGTTTCAGACAAAATAAATATTATTTAAGTTTATAATTATCTTGAAAGTTATTTTTTTTAACAATATTGTAAAAGTTGCGTCCCCATAAAAAAAAAAAAAAAATCAATATGAACACAAAAAGAAGTTTACTTTTTTAATGTTTATCTTAAAAAAAAAATGATTTAATTTATAAATTTTTGGTTCCAAAATTCACCATACATATATATATATACTTTTACAATTCACAAAGATCATTAAAGAAATTTTTGTCAATTACTGAGAAGATAGAAAAAAATCTTTTATATCTATACGTTCCCGGAAAATCACAATTTCTTGTCTTTTTTTTTTTTTTTTTTTACAAACTTTGTAAATTGGTTTATGGTTACACGAATTGATAAAATTACACCAAATTTATTAAAAGAAGCACTTTTACTAAAATAAAGGATTTTTAAAGGATGACAATTTTCCAAAAGTTAAAACATCTATTTTTAACCATAGAAAAATAAAAAAATTATTCTGATTTAATTTTTTTTAATTATGTTACTTTATAGTGCCTGGTTTTTTTCCAAAATAACAACCGATTTAAATGTACCAAACTCCAAAAAAAATAAATAAATAAATTTTACATTTGTATACTTAATGAAGCTGAAGAAAACTTTATGTTGTTTGATATTTTTAAATTAAAGAAATATTTATAACAAAATTTTTAAGATATTGGGATTTTTTTCCGGCTTAAAACTATACAGCCCCATAATGGATGAAGTGTTAATGGATGAATGTTAAAAAGTTTTTCTTAAAAAAAAAATGTTCTAGTGAGTGGGATGGGTTCAATTACATTGATTTATCTCAAATTAAAGTTTTCTAAACAGACAGACAATCGAACAAACTGATGGACAAATGTGCTGACAGAGTGGATTATAAGATTGGATGATATGTGCTCAATAAGATTATTTTTATAAACAAATTTTTGAAAATGTTTTCGAAGTAAAGGAAATTAAAACAACAAAAATGTATAATTTTGACATGTATTTAAGTTTTTTAATAAATTTTAAAGAACACAAGCTGAACAAAAATCATAATATTATATAAATATATATGTATTATATAATATAAAAATTACAAAAAAATATGTACTTATAACAAAAAATATATATATAAAAAAAATTTTACAATTATTTAATTTTTTTTGTAAAAATAAGAAAAAAAACGAAAACTTTGATATTAAAATTTAAATAGAATATACGGGACACGGGTATTATTATTTTTATTATTAGCCTCGATTTATGAAACTGCTCCATATAATAGGATATTCAATATAGAATTTAATGTTACCGTATGTATACTTAATATAGTTAATAATAATACGGCGAAGTAAAAAAAAATTTAAATACTTTGGAGTCCTTATAGATAGTTATTGTTAAGAAAATTTAAAAATGATTGACAAAAAATACATTATTCTAAAAGGAACCATTCTTCAATTTCTGGTGTAGAAAAACACAATGACTATAAATATTATATGGTTTCAAAAATAAAAAAAAGATTCAAAATGTTGATTTGTTTTTTTTTCTGAATATCCTTTTTCAGAAAAAGTTTTTATTTTTCTTAAATTTTATTTTTTTTTTTTTTGTTGTTTCACAGTCAAGTGAATTATTTTATTTACTCACGATGAGATCAAAATACAAATTACCATATAATGTTAATATTACCATTAGGATGTTAAACATTGAAAAAAATCTCGAATCCAATAAGGTTTTCCATTGTCAATGTAAAATATTAAGAACAATCAAAAACAAGGCAGAATGTAAACCAACGGTTTTTAAAAGCGCACATTTCCAAAAGATAATACAAACTGTTTGAAATTGTGACTTGCACTAAAATTTGAAAATTTCATATAAGAAAAAAATGTGAAAATAGGACTTTTTTGCAATTTTGAGGGGCTGTAAATCCGGAATATAACTAAGAAAAACCATTAATACACGTAAAAATATATTACTGGAGCTTTCATTTTTATATCTTGCCGAAGAAAAATTTGTACAGGTGCCTAAGTTACAGTTGCAAAAAACAGCATATTTTCGATTTTTTAGCCCTAATAGATCTTAAACAGGGGATTTCAGAAAAAAACTCTGTAACTCTGAAACCCTATACAATTAAAAAAAACCATTAACACGTAAAACTATACTACTAGAACTTTAATTTTTTTTTGTATTGCCGAAGAAAAATGTGTACAGGTGCCTCAGTTACAGCTGTTTAAATATAGTAAATTTTCTATTTTTGAGCTCTAATAACTTATAAACAGGGGGTGATCAAAAAAAATTTTCGAAGGGAACTTATACTAATTCTGAAAGTTCTTTTTTGCCTCAAAATTTCAAGCTCCTGTCGAAAAGCGTGCCGGAAGTATGAAGGTAGAAAAATCATACAAAATTTGGTTTTAACATAACGGTAAATTTAAATACTAAACTAAAAAAAATTGTATAATTTTGATATTGACTTACAAAGGTAAAAATTCTTGTCGATGAAAAAGTTGTTCTACAAAATTAGTTTTTTTTATGCGACCTACCAATGGTTAAAATTTTTTTTTATCTATTTTTAACGGTGTAGAAATTTTGAAGGACGGACTAATAGGCATATTTTGTCAAATTTTTTTTCGAAATGTGTTAAAAGCTAAAAGTAAAATGTTAAATAAAAGTTTGACATAGGTACTCTCAAATCAAATAAAAACAAGGCAGTATACCAAATCAAAAGTTTCTAAAGACACAGATTTTCAATCACAACAAAAAAAAACGTATTAAGAATAGTTTAGTATTGGACTTACTTTTGTTTGTAAGTTTTTTATAATTTTATTTAAAAAAAAAAATTGTTAAAAATCAAGAGATATTTTCTTCTATTTTAAGGACCCTATTTTAAACCCTTTATATAATAAAGAAAAGCCTTAAGCAAATTTTCATATATAATGTTGGAACTTTAATTTTTGTGTTTCACTTTAAAAAAGATCTTTGCCCAAGTGTTTAAAAATAGCAAATTTTCAATTTTTCGCTGCTAATAGCTCTTAAACACAAGGAATTACAAAAAATTTTTTTTTTAAGATATACCAATACTTTCTCTCAAAGACAGAATACAAATACTTATTCTTCTTCATCTCAAAATGTTAAGATTTTGACTAAAAAGTTCTAAAGATAAAGTAACCCAAATTTTCCTTAATTTTAGTTTAACATTTGAACCTTAAATTTAAAAAGTTTGAAAAAAGGAGCTAATTGATGAAGTTCTTCAAAAAAAAAAAAAAGATATCTATCCATAAAATTTCCATCTTAAAGAATGGAGAAGTTTTGAAAGCAAACGAAGGGACAACAAAATTTTTTTCAAATTTTTAATAAATGAAAGAAAATTTCTTTTGGAAAACGTGTTAAAAAAAGGGTAAGTATTGTATTATTGTGTTTCGTAAAAGTTAATAAATAATTTTTTTGTATTATTGTCCCTAAAAAATACATAAAATAAATGCAAATCGTTTTATTTGTTTAGTATGTAATATTTATTTGATTGCGATTATGTTCAATATAAAATAAAAGTAAACAAATTTTATAAATAACGAAATGTTTGATAAGCATAAAATACAACAAAAAATTTTAATTTAAAAAAAGAAAAACATAGAAAAATAAATTTCTTTTTTACTATTAGTTATAAGTACTCTTGAATTCTGTTTAAATTAAAATTATATATTTAAATAAATTTCCATCTCACTTTATTCGTGATTTCGTGAAAAAAGGATATTAGCAAATATACATTAATACACTGACCTTATGCAAATATACATTAATACACCGACAATTCTTAATGTTGTCTCAGATTTTTATTATAAATCGATTTTCATCAATTTACTTCAAATATTCCATTTATTTTTTACGATTCTACAACCACTTCCTAATTCATCTGATCACCGTCAATTCACCGTGTCACCGTGTTCCTTTCCGTCTTCGTCTTCTACTCCTTATATTATAATATATGTATTTAAAAATAAATAAATATTTAAACGTAGTCTGTTTTTTGAAATACCTTTAAACTTTAAACTGAAATTTTAAATGTTATTAAAATATGAGTAAAAAAAAAAAGAACAAATAAATTTTTCTTTTATTTTATTTATTTTCTTCAGCCAAAAAATCCTTATAAATTTATATTTAGGAAATCCATACGTATATAATATTAAAAAAAAAAAACAAAATTCACAATCATCAAAAAGAATCAACAGGATATAAAATAATATCCTGCGATATTTTTTAAGGTTAAAATACATACACTTTATTTATTTATTTATTTTCGTATTTTTTCTTTAACAGTGTCATCCTGTATTTTTTGATGTACTCTTTATGTATATATATAAACATTTTAATCTTTTTCCCATTTATATAAGATATGTGGGTATATGTTTATATATTTTTAAATATTGAAAAGGATTATTAAAGATTTATATTAATACATTATAAGAAATAAAGTTTCTATTAAAAATTTTTGTTTTTTAAAAAGTTAAAATTTTCATTGGAACAGTATTTAAAAAAAAATCATTTGGCAATAATTGAAAATGCAACAATATCAGTACCGAATAATAAAAATTCACATGAACTATGTATTATCAATCATTTCGTTTATAGAAGTTTACAGGAGTTTTCATGATGATTACAAATTTACAAGCAATCATTTAAAATGTGATGTTATAGAAACATTTTTTCGGAACTTTTCTAGGTGGTCATATATAATAATACATCTAAAAGATATAATGGTACAAAAAAAATATTCACACGTTTTATGTGGGACGAAAATTTTAGAAAATGAAATAACAATTGCTGTCATTTCAATCTCCAAAAAAAAAACAAAGTAAACAAATACCTATAAAGAATGTTTTTTTTTGTTCTAAGAGAGGTGGGAATTTTTCAAAGACACCCAGAATCTCTGCTTAGTAGTATCAAATTCTTACTAATTAAGTGCACCTCTCCTTTTATCCAATATAATGGAATGAAATCCTTACCTGCTAACACAGTATATTGGCTAGGGAATAGAGATAGGAAAGGATAGGACAATAAGATGCAAAAACATTGGATTGAGAGTGGAATTGTAAGGAAACAATGAATCCACCTATTATTATTATTACTATTTTTACTAACAGTGAAGATATAGCCGTTACAACAGTTACAACATGCAGTAATATGTATATTATTATTGGTATTAGTATTACTTATTCGAATATTGTTATTATTATATTAAAACAAAAATCTTTTCTCATGTCATTTACTTCTTCCTCAATTTTCAGCATCGTCAATTTAAATAATTTTGCTTTAAGACGAACTTGAAATAACTAATTTAAGGGAGCCTGACTAATGCTCATATTAATTCATCTAGATTTTAGAAAACCTATTTTTTTAAATCTCGGTATTCAAAAATAAAAGGAAAATCAACTTTTCAGTTTTTCACTGCGAGTTTCGAATAAAAAATGAAATAAAAATTTAAAAATGCGAGATTTATAAAAAAATAGATTGTTAAAAATGGACTAAAATAAATTTTACAAAAACGAAACTCAAGAATTCAAACATTTCAGACCAACTTCTAATTTAATTGATTGAATCCTTCTGAAATTGATCATATTGCGTCTCATTTTGCATATAGCACATATCCCATATCCTGTATAGTCTATGTTATTTTTCGTGAAACAAATTTTTCGAGTAAATCAAAAGTTAAGGATATTTCAATAATTAGGTAAAGTAATGTTAGCATTTTCCTTTTTTTTTTTATTTTATAAAGCAACAAGAAACTTATTAGGTTTTGACATTCTTTTGAATATGTATCTTTTGAACCCTTTATTTATTTATTTTTTTTTTTTTTGCTTTACTGAATTGACTATAATGGTGTAAGTAATCATGTTATTGTTTTGTATATCTTGGGGGACACTTATAATATGTTTGTATTTAATTTTTCTTTTTTTGTTTTGTATATTTTTATATTTTTTATATTTTTATTTTTTTTCTTTAAGCAATTGTTTATATTTTCAAAAAATAAATTGCAAAGAAAAAAAAAATTTTTTTTTTTTTTCAGAATAAGCCAAACACAATAAACTGGAAACAAAACATATGAACATAAAAAATAAACATTGTAATTTTCTTTTGTTTTTTCGTAATATTTAAATTTAAGTATTTTTACTTAAAGTTTATAACATTATGTATGAATATGATTTTATATTACATATAAAAAGATACGAACACTTAAAATGATTGGCTGGGAATCTGGGATGTTTTTTTAAAATTGTTTTGTGTTGTGTTGCAAAAAAAAAAAAAAAAATTAGATTTTAGAACATTATGAAAAGTTAACTAAGCATAAAAATTAATTTTATTAGTTTAATTTTTCATTCTTGTTTCCGGTAGCTCCTTTATTATGGCATATATGTAAAATTTTACTATCGCATTTAATTTAATGACATATATAAATATATACATTTTTAATTAATTTTTGTCATATATGAAGAAAAATTAAACTAAAATAAACATTTTTAATTTAATTAAAAAGAAAAACAAAAACCTTCATTGTTAGAAACAAACAGTTTTTAACCTTTTCAATTAAAAAACAAGGTAGAATGTAAACCAACGGTTTTTAAAAGCGAACATTTCCAAAACTCCATACAAACTGTTTAGAATTGTGACTTGCACAAAAATTTAAAAATTTCATATAAGAAAAAATGTGAAAATAGGACATTTTTGAAATTTTGAGGGACCGTAAGTCCGGAATCCTATATAACTAAGAAAAGCCGTTAACACACGTAAAAATATATTATTGATTATTTAATTTTCATGTCTTGCCGAAGAAAAATGTTAACAGGTGCCTAAGTTACAGGTGTCTAAAACTAACAAATTTTCAATTTTTGAGGCGTAATAACTCTTAAAGAGAGGGCGCTACCATTAAATTTTCTGAGAAAACTTATACTAATTATAAAAGTTCTTTCTTGTCTCAAAATTTCAGATTCCTATCTAAAGGCGTGCCGGAGTTATGAAAAAAAGAAATTTCATGCAAAATGTGGTTTTCACATAACGGTAAATTTAAATAGTAAATTACAAAATATTACATAATTTTGATATTGTTTTATATAGATAATAAAATCTCCGGTCTTCTCGCGGTTTTAGATTGCAAAACTATTAAGCAGAGTCTGAGATATATACATCTGAAAATGGGGCTTTTTCGCAATTTTGAAGAGCTGCAACTTTGGAACCCTTTACAACTAAAATAAACCTTTAACACACGAAAAAATATATTACTGTAGCTTTAATGTTTATATCTTACAGAAGTAAATGTGTACAGGTTCCTAAGTTACAGGTGTTTAAAAATAGCAAATTTTCAATTTTTAAGCCCTAATAGCTCATAAATAATAGCTCATAGGGGTGGTCCAAAAAAATTTTCTGAGCAAACTTATACTAATTTTAAAAGTTCTTTCTTGTCTCAAAATGTCAAGCCTCTTTCTAAAAGCGTACCGGAGTTATGAAAGTAGAAAAATCATGCAAAATTTGGTTTTCACATAACGGTAAATTTAAATACTAAATTTAAAAAAATTGTATAATTTACAAAGTTAAAAAAAATACCTGTCGAATGACGTTTTCAGATTAAAAAAATCTTAAGCAGAACATAAGATATATGCATTTAAATATAGGGCTTTTTCAAAGTTTGAGGGGCTGTAGCTTCGTAATGGGGTCGTAAATCTTTGATTGTTCTATTTAGTCGTTTTGAAGTTGTTAGAATATCTCAGCATTTAAGTTTTAAAAATGTTTTTGTTTCGTTTCATATTAATTGCGAACCGTCTCTTATTCAACATTAAATCGATTATCTTATTAGACTAGGTTCCGTAAGCCATTTTCAAATAGTATAAACTTTCCACTGTCATCCTTTTTATGCTATACTTTTTATTTCTTTAGCACACTTTGCAATCTCTTCATCCATAATACATGAAAAAGACTCCTCCAATTTTATAAACAAAATTCAATTAAAACTGCCAAAAGACGAAAAAGTTAAATTTTACGTAAAATTTAAACAAAAAAACGTTGGATATCAAATTATTTTAGGAGTAAAAGTGTAGTTATTTAATTTTATACTATCTTGAAAGTAAACAAATTGACACAATTTCTTCTTTCATACTAGATACGGTAAATCACATTAATAAGTCTCGGTTATATACAAGTAAGATATGCTAGAAGATTAGTTATAGGTATGTGTATCTTAAATGTAGATATATATTAGAGGAATTGACGCGATAGAAAGCGTGCAGCACTTTCTTTGTACCTGGCTGGTCTGTCAAGGAAAAGATAGAAATATTTCGATAGTTTCATTTTCTGACATGTATTAGAGAGGCTTCTTCAACACTTCCTCAAACAGAATGGTATCATCGTAGCATAAATCTAGGAGTACTTAAAAACCAACTCTGGCAGAATATATTTCCTAAGTTTTAAAGATACACTAAAAATCTAGAATCTAGTAAGGCGTTAGCACAGTCTTCATCAATATAAAAATATATATATATATATAGAGTGAATCCAAACTTTATTACCATAAAGCAAAATCAATTTAAGAAAAAATAATAAAATTCCCTTAAAAGTGCAATTTTTATATGATCCTATTTAATATGCTTATCCCATCTTTAGATTAAATTTTGCATTCAGCATTTTTTTTTTAAATATTAGTTTATTCTTTTATCCAGTTAAAAATATCATTACCACTGTTCTTTTATGAATAAATAATAAAATTAAATTTAGAATATTTTTATAACTGATGTTAAACAAAACGAGAAAGAGTGTAGAGTAGACTGTGTCAACTCTAGGATACCCATATGAACATATTAATGTTGTTTCTATAAAACTTTATCATCTTTTACAAGATTTCAGAAGCTCAGCTTAATTAAATTGCAAAACCTAAACCTGCTGCTCTAATACAACCAAATTTTATGGAAGTTATTGGCATGTAATTTAACATCTTTTCACAAAATTTCAAATACCTAGCTACAATAGACACTGAGTTAATTCCATACAAATAAAAAAGTTTTATGGCAGCTACTCGAACCCGCTGGTCGTACTTTCTGGATTTTAATAGCGAAACTAAGAATTCTACAAAAATGTTGTAAAAATTTTAAAATTCTAGCTGATTTATTTTTTTAAATTATCGTTTGGACGGAGAGATAGACGTACATGGCTTAATCGAATCAGATCGACTCGTTTAATGTGTCACTAACGAAATAACAAATTTAGCATACTCTTTAACATATGTTAATTAAGCTGAGCATCTGAATACAGGTATAAAACAAATTTTGATTAGAATTAACATAATATAAAATGATAGTAAAAAAATTAACGTGTAATAAGTTTTTTTTAATTATATTTTTTATTAACAATTTACCTTAACATTTATTTATTAGAATTATATCATACTTTTTTTTTTATATTCTTCGCTTCGTTAGTTTTTTTATCAAATCAATTCTATTTCCTTTTACACTCATTCTACCTTATAAAAAAAAAAAATAAAAACCATTTACGCGCACGTTTATATATTTTTTAATTTTAAAATAACCGCTTGAAAAGAAATTATTCAAATTAATCTGAACCTTTCAACATTATGACTAATTAAAATTAAAATAGTCGATGTTTACCATCTTTATAAAAAAGAAATAAATTAAACGTGCAAAGTAATTTCTAATAAAAAAAAAAGAAATAAAAAAACGTTAATGAAATTTTTATTGAAATTTTATCCGCTTTCATTCCAAATATAAACGATAACCTTATTTCAAAAGATAGATAAGTTTTCTAATAATACCATCTACGAGTATCGAGATACAAAGAAATTCAAAAAGAATTTTAAATAGGTATGTATAAATTTTTTTTTTTTTTGGTTTTAGTTATAAAACTTTTGTAATTCCATTTTAAATCAAAGTTTTGTTGTATAAATATTCTAGTTGCATAATATATTATAATCTGCAAAAACTATTGATTAGATTTTTATAATAAAAATTACTACCGTTATCAGAAAATTATAAAAAAAAAAAAAATTCATGAAAATAAAAAGTTTTAATTGGTTTTATGAGTCGTTACTTAAAAAGTTCAGACTATTAGTTTAAATTTAAATTTATATTCTATCACATAATTGATAATGTATTGCTTTCATTTATATCTTATAACAAAGGCAACAAAGCTAAACTTGATATTTATCAATAAGATTGATTATTGATTAAACACAGTTCTTTAGCGTAAAATATTCCCCTTCTCTCTTTCAAGCGTACAGCTTGAGTATTCTGTTAGTTTTCTAGCTAAAACCTTGCACGTTTGCAAAAAAAAATGTGCTTAACAACATTTTAATAAAATGTTATGGAAATAATAAGAATTAATTAAATTTATTTTTTCAGATGCATATTTTTAGAAAGAAAAGAAATTTTGTGAGCTTTCAAATAAGTATAAAAAGTTGTTAATATACCAAAATTTATTTTGAAAGTGGACAAATAATAAAAGAAACAAAAAAATAAAATTGAACCTAACTTGATGCCTGAGCATGGTAAATAAATTTATGGATTGTCCTGAAAAAATCATTATAATATACCTACTTAACAATTACTTTAGGTAACTAGATAGAGTAAGTTAATGTTAGCGCTTAAAATTTATTGTTTTATTTTAGATTACATCATAAATAGTTCAGAGCACAGATATGTGTATTTTCTGCTTAGAGCACAGATTATTCAGATCTATTTAAAAAAAACTCACAAATCGAAGTAACTGTTACATTTTTCTTACTTATTTATATAAATATCAAATTGTAGTTCTATAATGCAGTGACAGAAAGTGCCTATTTAATTAAATCGTGGGCTTTAATTCCTTAAAAGTTTTGAACTTTTATCGCATACGGATTACATCATACGCCTGTATTACATTATACTGGATGTCAGTTGCCTGCACTATAATTTGCCTGGTATTCTATATGACTGTATCTAACTATGAAATCCTTCTTTATTCAGAATCCCACATAAGCATAAATATATATATGTCTATATTTCTGAAAAAAGCACGAAACCTTAATTTTGAAACCAACAATAAAATCCCTTTCCATTACTTTTATAACTAGATATTTCAACGACAAAGCATTTAAAATAATTTCAGCAAAATACATTTCAATACATGTATTTTGCTGCCGCTAAACCATATATTGAAATCCTGATTTTGAAATTAACTAACTATAAAATTCCTCCAAATTATAATTTACATATGCAATATTCCATTCTTGCAATACTAAAAAAAAAAAATAGTGTGGATTCCAATTCCAATTCAAAAGCATCTTAAATCCGAGAACCTTCTCTCATCACACCCATTGTTATGCTCTGTCGGGTTTAATAAATTTATTTAGACAGTAATGAAGTTTTGGTAATGGAAATGCTTTACTTAATATTTCTTTTAGTTTTTTGGAAACAAGATTCTGCTCTTATCTAACTAAAAACAAAAATTTTACTTTTACGCACTAAACTAAACTGTCAGATACCAAATAATCACATCTATCAACTACCACATTTCAGTTATGTGATGTTGTTAAAAATGTTTGTTTAAATATGTGAATAACAAAATAAATATTTAAAATTTAGTTATTAAAGTGCTCTTTCAAAAAAAAAGAAAGTCAAAATTATTTTGATTTTTGGATTATATCGTTCCGTTTGAAGTATATTTGGCAACACAAACCTATTAAAAGATTTTAATGCGCCCATAAGTATGCAACCATTTTTTTATTTTATAATCTTGTAAAATAATTTTTAAAAAGATTACAAAAAATTTACAGAGTAAGAATTTCTCTACATTGTATTTTTAAAATATCATTAATTTTTGAGTACATGAATATGTACTTTACAAAAATAAATACACTTTGATTTTTTTTCCTTGTTGGTAATCAGAAACTGTAATACGCAAATTACTTTTTTAACAAAACAAAAATAAGAGGGATTAAATAACAATATAAAAAAAATTTATAAATAGTAAATATCCTTGAGTGAGTTTTATCAAGTTATAAATGCATACCGTAAAATTGCAAAATAATTCCCGGAAATATATTTAAAATGATGCAATATATTTTCTCTACCATAAATTATATTCCAATATCCTTGGTATCTTTTTTATACTTACATTTGAATAGATATATGTATAATAGGAAATATATAATTAAGTGAAAAAAATGGGATACAAAAAATATACCGTTAATTTTATAAAAAGAAAAGCAAACATATTGAAGGATAAATTATTTATGTATAAATAATAAGTATATATATACATTATATATAAATACTAAAGTAAAGTACAAAATGTAAGTTTGAGTTAATCGCTAATAATTTCTTTTCAATTATTTGTATCTAAAAGAAAAACAACACTTAGAAACTTAAATGAATGTCTAAGACTAATGAAACCTATAATTATGCAAATAATTTTTATATTTTTTTTAAATATCATATTTCGTGATACGGTTGACAAAACAAGTTCAGACATTAGAAGGAACTGGAAAAATTTTTCTATAAAATCTCCAAATTCAACTCTTTCTAACAAAAAAGTTGTCAAATATCTCGGAGTTCATTTACATCAAAATCTGAACTATATCGAGCATATAAAGCACACAATTCTTAAAGGTAACAAAGCATTTATGGCTGCTAAAAACCTGTTCTACAATAAAAACATTAGCAATCGGGTCAAAATAATATGTTACCAAACATTAATAAGGCCAACACTTACATATAGTGTACCCATATGGTGCAATATTAGTGGAGGCCTAATTGAAAAAATACGTAAGTTCGAAAGAAAGTGCATAAGAGTATGTATTAACAAATATCGAAAGCCTGAATCCGACTACAAGCATTATTATTCTAATAAATACTTGTACAAGGAAGCAAAAATCATAAGAATCGATAATTTTATCATAAAATTAGTTCGAGATCATTATGATAGAGCACTAAAAACTCCTGAAAATGGTCTATATATAACATATCTAACATATATTTTACCACAATGAGGAGTACATTAAAAAGACCTTGCTCAATGGTTCCTGAGCATTTCATCTTTTTGGATAAAAATGGTTACATTCAAAACTAAAGCTATGTCCCTATATTATTTCATTATAATAGACGAGCCACATGCAAAAAAAAATTGAATACAACCGAGGCAATATTAATGGAGATAATTTAAAATATGACTTGTCCATACCGTACAAAGACAAAGGTATGAAAAAACGATATTGGTGATTGGATGAGATTTCACAGCTGAGAGCTCACTAATTTAGGTTATAAGTAGGTTAAGTAGGCTAAGTAGGTTAAGTTAAATTAGGGAAATTTTAAACAAAACAACCAGATACAATAATGATTTTTTAATATGTTTTTGCATTTTGTACTTTAGATAAAATAAATTAAGTAATTTAAAATAGATAGATATAAGTCAAATTAAATTTACATAAATTAACAAAAAAAATTTGTGTATTTTAAATGTTAATACTAATTGAAATTAAACCGTTTTGTAAAATATTTTTTAGGTTAAGCTTGTATCAAGATATATACACAATAAAATAAAAGTTTAAAAAAAAAAAAAAAAAAAAAATTTAAATATTTTTTTTTTTACAGTTTAAAGCATCTTAAATTTGTAATTAAAAAATAAAAGTAAAATGTATATTATATAATGGTGACTAGGGTCAGAAGAGTAACCGGGATAGCCATGAACTCAACTCAAAATAAAACCCAATATAGACCTATTATAAGCCTTGTGGTCACGGAAGTGATAGGAAAATAAAGCTAACGCGCTAATACCGGCGATAACCAGCCATTTATACCAACCATATTTTATATAATAATACACATTTAGTAAATTTAATTTTTGAAAATGCTTCCATCTTTCTATAGTAAATTTCTAAACTGCAACGATTTCGAAGCAATATTTTAAAATGTGTAAAGAGAAAATAGAAAACTACTACATATATTGGACAGATAGGATCAAATTTAAACATTTTTTTTTTTTTTAAATTTATTTCGAATAAAAAATTTCAATTAGTAAAAATTTTAAAATAGCTTAAAATTTATATAGACTAAGTAATGCTTACTGACAGATTGAGTTTTTTTTTTTTTTAAATGAAAAGATGACTGAATTAAACAAGATTTTAATTTTGATTGTAAACTTTTTAATATCGCACCAAATATTTTTAGTATTGTTGTAAAACTTTTTATTGTTCTATACCTTTTCTAAAATCAACAGGTATTTATACATATTTTAACATTGGTTCAATTAAATCTAAATAAACCTTTAAAACTCCACTTCTTTAACAGTGTTTTCTTTTAAACGTTTAAATTTCAATCATTTTCAACCTATCCTTTCTTTTGTTTATATGTTTAAACAATACAATATCATATTTTTACAAGGGACTTCAATAATAATATATTTATAATTGTTATAAATTCTTATATATTTTATAGGAAACTTCCGATTAAATAAACACAAAGATAAAAATTTAGAAAAAATATTATGGAAAATTACATATAGATACATATTATATATATATAATAATAGTTAGATACTTATGTTCCGTTTTCCGATTTTATTTAATATTAGATAAACTCTTTAACAATTTAAATAATAATGAATTATTCAAGAGTATTTTCTTTATTATATTATTTTTACTATTACCTTTAAAATTTTAATACTTATGAATTTAATTTTATATAAAAAAAAAAAAAAAAAAAAATTTAATAATAAAACAAATAAAGAAAAATTTATATTCCCATATAAATTTAATTTTATTAGACAGATAATATGGACATATATATATACATATACACATACATATATGTATTCTTTGAATAAATATGTAATATAATATATATATATATATTATATATTATATATATATATATTATATTCAATATACACTTAAAATGAAAAAAAAGAAATTTTTTTAAAATGACCTCGTGTCATGAATCCTTTATTTATTGAATTTTTTTATTTTTTTGTTTTTATTCTTTTCAAAAATTTGCACCTCATCTTTGTCACATTCTGATTTCAATGAACTACAACCAATGATGGGATTTACTAATATATATATACATACATATATACATAAATATAAACTTTAATACAAATAAAAAACAATATTACAATATATCTTTTGTTATGTATCACTAGGGAATCTTTTCCAAACATAGAAACAAAAGGGAGAATAAATTTATGCGGATTTAAAAAAAAAAATAAGCAAAAAAATTACCAAAAAAAAAAAAAAAAACACAAAAAAAAAGAAAAACAGTATCTATGAGATACTTTGGAGAGAAAAGTTCAATAAAATTCAAAGTAAAATTCAAACAATGTACTTATGTATTTATACTCTTATATATATATATACATTCATATTAAAGTGAAAAAAAAAAAATTTAAAAACATTTTTTATTTAATATTAAAGAGATTCATCCAGTAAATTTAATTTTGAAAACGAAGTACATATATATTATGTACATAAAAAAAATATTCACAATTTTGGCTAGAATTACAAAAAAAAATTATTAGAGCGATGTAGTAATTAATCGCCACGCCTTTTCAGCCACAGACCATACAACAGTACAGTACACTTCTCCAGCCTATACCGAAGTTTACAATTCATCAACAAGTAACACGGTATAATAACTATTCTAATCAACTGATCAAATGTTTAAAATGGTTTGAATAGCAACGGGATCTATTGCAAAAGGTTAATCATAATTAAGTCTATTAAAATCATATGGTTTTACAGTAGTAGTAGTAGTAAGATATTATATGTATCGGTTTAAAAATCACTGCTATATAATAGAAATGTTTCTGAGGGAAGATGATGTAGATAAGAAAAGAAGATCCAGAAATTGTGATCCAGATCCACATGATAACTTATTGCCGCTCTATAATCGAATTTAAATACAATGTAGCCTAAATTTAAATTTTATTAATTAAATAATTCTTAAGTACATTCGTGACCAAATGTATTTACAAAATGTTGATTTCTTTTCTGAATTCAACAAAATTTTAATTTAACAATTTTTAAACAATTAAATTTTGATGTATTATTCAAGATTTTCCAAGATCACAATTTCAATAAAATAAAACGAACACTTGACAAGTAACTTAAGACAAAAAAATTTGTGAGTTTTACTCAACTCATCTGTTTGCAAAACTTCTATACCGTTTAAGATGAAGCAATGAAAAATTTAACCATGGATAAGAATCCTTAAAAAATTAATGTTGTGGTACAACTTTTTTATGTAATCCAACCCATTACAAAGCTACCGCTTCTTAAAGTAAAGCTCTATTGGTAAAAGCTCTTTTTTTAAATGTTTGTATCTCTGGATTTATTTAATATATTTTCAATTTTCAAATTGCAAACGACATGAAGTTTTTTTTAGTATTTAATTTTTTGGTAATTTTGTATGAAAATTTACCTTTATGTAAAACCAATATTTTTCGAGATTATGTTACCTTCGGAAAACTTTTAATCAGAATCTTGAAATTTTGAAATGACTCAATAATGTAGTGATTAAGAAATCGGATTTCCCCTGATAAAATCTCGGACATAAACTACGGATGGATCATATAGATTAATAAAAATTTATATAGATAATTGTTATAATATGTATAAATAATGACAAAAAATAAGTATATATCATTTATAAATATAATATTAAATAATAAATGTTATTCCGACCATAAATCATTGATCATCGGCGAATACCGTTTCGTTTAATTATTTTTCGTCAAATGAAACAATAAAATATCGAAACGAAAAATAAAAATATAGTTGTTTATTCAAAACAAACAACGTTTTTAATTTTTTTTTTTTTTTGGTTTAGAGACGGATAAATGTAAAATCCCACCATCCACGAAAAAAATAAAACTATCTCAACTTCGACGACGATATTTTTTTGGTTGAACATTGATAGTCTCAATTGTGAGTAAATACATAAGAATGCATATGTTTTAATTTGTTTGTCGCAAATTTTTCGTCGATGATCGGAATTTTGTTTATTACTTTACAATTTTACATCATAATACAATAAAAATAAAATAATTCTTGTATAATAGATGGCGCAAACAAATAAAAATATTTGTGTTTCATAGTCTGCGACTTATAAAATAGTCAATAGCTATAGCCTAGTAATAAACAGCTTAGTGAAATTGATGAGATCAGAAATTGAACAATAAATGAGTTAGTGGATTTAGGGTATAGGGTTCCTTCTAGTGATGGAAAACAGAAGAAATATAAAAAACTATCATTTATTTATTTTTGTGCCGTATTATAGGAATATAGGAATCCTGCCTTTATTTGCATCTTGGAACCCCGTCTTCTTAAAAATAATTTTTTATATTTTATTTGCAAAACTTATGGATGTTTTTAAATTATTTTTTGCTACTGTATATACTTTTGTACATTTATATTTAAAGTTAATATTATATATACATGATTATATATGGAAGCCCTTCATGAATTCCAGGAATTTTTCTTATTTTTTAAAATATCCTTTTCTTATGTGTTAGTGATAAAGCTTTTAAGGTATTTTATTTTCATAAAAATTTATATATTATATATATATATTTATGAAAATACATTCCATATATATTATTATGTATTAAATTTTTTGAATTCAGATTTTTCTTATGCAAAAATGTGCAAAGGTTTATTACATAGGGAGTAAGCAATGTTTTTTTTTTTTATGTTTTCCTTTGTTTTTAGCAATAAATTCAAAATTGGTGTTACAATACAAAAACAAAAACTAAAAACATTTCTTTGTTAGAGACCTTGAATTACAATATAAAAATATATATATTTTTAACGATAATGGTGCACATATAAATTTTTTAACAACCTAATATAAATAATATTAGAATTTAAGTCAGAAAAAAAAAGTTAAATGCTAATTTCATATATACTTATTTAAAATGTGTAACAAATTCATTTAATAGAAAAATATTTTAACTTATTTAAAAACGAAAAGAAAAAACTTAAATCAAATAATTTACATTTACCTAAAGGTTCTAAATTTCTTCCTCCCCCTTCGATATGTCAGATCACCCATTTGAATGAAAACCATAGAGAGCCAAACCCGCTGTATAAGAAAAAATTTTAAAAAATCAACAGGGGCCTAAGTTATACGTGCCTAAAAATAACAAATTTTCAATGTTTGACATCTAATAGTTCTAGAGATAGACTAAAATTTTCTGAAATAACTTACGAAAGATCTTTCTAATTTTAAAATTTCAAAATTCTAACTAAAAGCGTGTCGGAGATATGAAGGAATCGAGATTTTGGGAAAAAAAATGGTCCCATAACGGTCAATTTAAACACTAAATTGAAAAAAAAAATTTATAATTTGAATATTGATTTATAAAGTTCAGGAAATTTCCATTTAATGTTTTTAGATTGAAAAAATGTTATGCAGAAGTAGTGAAAATTAATGTGTCTTTTCCAAACTTTCAAGGGGTTGTAACTCTGTAATGAATGGAGCTATATAAAAAAAATTTGTTTCATAACATTAATTTTTTACCTATTTATTGTTAAAATTTCATTGTTCTATCTTAAATCTTGTGAAAATTTTGTAAACAGATGGACAAACGGATAAAATGAAAGTAATTAGCAAATTTTTCAAAAACCTAACTTTGACTTGTAACATTCGTTCTACCGATCATACAATCACATAATAATCCAATTTACAAACTTATCAGACACATTTTATGAAAAAAACTACCATCAATAATTTTTGAGTAGTGTATATCGATGTTGCTATACAACCACCATTTAGATGTTAATTGTATTTTTTGTAGGAAATTATTAAAACAATAAAATAAAAAAATAATATTTTGTGATAATTTGCTAATTAACGAAAGAAAATTTGGTAGTTAAAACGTTAATTAAAAATTTTATTAATTAAAAAATAAAAAAGGTTTATTTAAAAAGAATAATTTTCATAGTTATTCTATCGCTGGCATTTAATTTAAAATACAAACATATTCTCTTTTATTATATGCAATAGTAGTATTAATTTGATAGAGATCATGGTGAAGGAGCTTAAAAAAAAATAAGAGATAAAATATGGATAAAAATATGGATATGGACCGTTATGGGACCATTTTTTTCCAAAATCTCGATTCCTTCATATCTCCGACACGCTTTTACAATATGATTACAATGCCTCAAATCTCAATAGTCATTATCTTCAAACCAGAGTACTCAATTAATTCGAAATTTAATCGAAACTTAAACGTTATTTCTTTCGGACATGAATTGCTCGCGTTGTTTTTACTTTTATCCGCTTGTAGCGTCGCGTTCTAAATAATATAAAGACCAAATCGACCAAGCGTCGCTTTATGACCAACAACCGATATAAAATAAAAAAAATTATTGTCAACGCGAATAAAAGTAGAAAGTTGCTCTACTCTAGCGTCGCTTTTCTATTTGGTCAAGTTCCATTTAAATCAATGAATCTTAAACTTCAAAGCGACGCTAGAAACGACGCAAATATTGCGTCATCACCTTTAGAAAGTTACGAATGCTATTTTATAGAACAATGAAAAAGAAACGGAAAGCGAATAAAAGCAAATTCTTAAATTCTCTTATATTACCTCTTATATTGTTAGTAATGTGTTAGTACGTATCGATTTATAATCTGAAATAGTGAGGACGTACAAATTTTTTCCCGATTAGGTTTTTTTTTTTTTTTTACAAATTATAAAATATAATTATTGTTTTATTAAAATTTTGCAATAAAATAGGAAAAATTTGTTAAAATATTTAACTAGTGTAAGCTACATATTATGTTTTACTGTTGTAGACTTTTCAATATATGAATCGATGCACTTTATACACATCCATGAGAATGAATTACATATATTATAAAAATATACGTGTACTGTAATCTTGTATATGTATTGATTTTGTCTCTTCCATATTTAATAATGTATAATTGTAATTTGTAACTTCTTTTTATTTATATTTATTTTGTTTTAACTTTATAAAAAAATCAGTAAATAAATGTATCAAATCTAATTTACTTTTTCGACCTTTTTTATTTTCAAAATACTTTTATAAATTCAAAAACATTTGAACACAAATCCATCATTTAATTTTTGACAAATATGTCAAGACTCAAGATAATAGAGAAGACAGTACATAAAATAGATAAAAAAAAAAGGCATTAGCTCAACACTATCCTCTTACAAATACAAAATAAAAAAATCAGCTATCTCCACCACAGGACCTACCGCTATTACACGAAAACTATGATGCCAAAATTCATAGATTTTTTACTTAATAATTTATTATCAAAGCAAAATAACTTCTAATAATTTAAAAACATTTTTTTTTTTATTTAATTAGGCAATGAATTAATTGTAAAAATATATGAATGTACATTCATTCATAGATGCATACATAATTATGTACTTATGCACATGATTTTTATTTTCATTCTAAAATATTTGATGCAAAAAATAATAAAAATTGCAAACAAATACAAAACAAACATAACATTAAAATTGCATCTGCTAATAAGAATTTTACAGTTTGAAATTTGCGTCATCAACAAGAGAATATATGTATAGGTAGATATCAATTTTCTAAAAAACAAAAACAAATTAGTTCATATAATGAATATGGCGTATAATATGCATATAACATGCATAAAATTTGGACTTAGAAAAAAATTAAATAAAAGTTATCGGATCAAAATGGCAAAGTTGTTACTCTTTACTTGTGTAACAACTTATTTTTCATAATATTTTTCTGTTACGAAATATTCGCAAAAAACTGTAAATTGACACTAGTAAACTACTACTTTCGGTTATCCGATCAATCCGAGATATTTGCGTCAAAACCTTAAATATGAAATTTCAAAAAATTCCGCTCAGTCTTTTAGACTGGAGACGTGCCCACAGACATACCCACACACACACTCGGCTTTTTTACAGTTTTCCATGCATCGGAGTACTGCATATTTGCAAAACCTCGGGTACAAATTTTTGGTGTGAAAACAATACCTATCTTATACATTAATGTATGCGGTCGGTAATAAAATGATAGCATACAAGATACTATATACAATGTAAAATCCTATGGTAAACAATTTTTATAATTATACTGAAATATTTTTCCAGTTTTTGATTATACGCAGTTCCATTTATTTCCTTCTAAAGAGATTTTAAAGGTATTCAATTCTATTCTCCCTTGCATTATTAATTGTAGTAAGAAATTTTCCGGCGTTTAAGGTTCTTTAGCATAGTTCTATCTCTATTTGTCTTCATTCTGTTAAGAACTTATTCGTTTGTAACGTGATTTATAACCAATAGAATTTTCAAAAAATCCTTCTGTACATTTGCGTTTTAATTGAATCATTTATACATATCTTTAATTTTTAAAATCGATTACTTTACACCATACAGGAGAAAACACCCCTTCTTGAGCCCCAGAAATAAGCACCCTTTGATTGGTTTAGCTCATATATTAAAAATAGTTTCAGTGATCAAAAATCTCTTTGCATTGAAGTTCCAGAAGGTTCCGTTTTAGGACCTATCTTGTTTTTGAAATTATTTTAAAATGTAATTTGCTGATGACTTAGCTTTTGTTTTCAGGAAAATCCTCTTTGAAATGTTGTTGCTAATATTAATCATAATATTGAACTTTTGCGTTATTGGTTTGGTAAAGCACAACCTAGTAGTAAGTAATAAAACAAAAGTCATGTTGTTTAATTTATCTTGCTCTACTCCCGAGGAATGCCCGATATGATTTCATTCTTTTAATTGTGAAAAGTTTATGAGTATAAAAACTATAAATAATATTTCTAATAGGACTCACTCTTTTTCTACGTTTAATGTTGATAAAATGTGCAACAAAAATTGCTTTTTAGTTGACTTTGTTGATTTGTATAAATATTTAGGAGTTTGGATCGATAATAAATTAAATTGGTCGTGTCATACTAACAATTTGAAAAAGTATTCTCTATCTACTGTTCACAGTTTCTATCATCTTAATAATTATTCTTTTCAAAACATTTTACTTATAGTTTATTATGGCTTGGTGCCTTCTAAAATCCAATATGGTATTTGCTGTTGGCGAGGAGCTAAAACTAACAAACTGCAACCTCCTTTTAATTGCACAAAAGCATATCGTAAGAATAAATTTGTCGTAAAAATCGTTTTTATAATAGTTTTAGTCTTTTTTGTAAACTTCGCATTCTACCTTTAAGGCATTTGTATTTTTATAAGGTTCTAAAAAATTTTTACAACAGATGTAGCCAGCTTAGAGCTTTTAATAGCACTTATAATTTACGTGCTAACTTTCAGAATTTTATGACTATACCTTGGTTTAATAAGACCTTTTTTTTACGTTCTTTTACTATTTGTGGACCTAGGTTATTTAATCAACTGCCAGCAGCTATTAGAAGTATTCGCACGGTAAATCGTTTTTTAGTTACAGTAAAAGCATGGTTATTTAGTTTTTCATATGTTTCTGTCGATAATTTATATATTTTTTTTTAATCTAAAAACTTTCATTTGACCTAGTTTGAATGGTTTATTGTGAAACTTTATGTTTCGTATATTTTAACAAATGTGAACATTATTATGAAATATACACTTGTACATAATCAAAAAATTTTTACACTCATGATATTTCCAGTTCATATTACGTGTCATTTTCTTCTTTTTTATTATCTCAACATTTAAGTATTTAATTAAATTAAACCATTCACCACGTATGATTTAACTCATAGTTTATTGCCATTTAATGGATTTGTCTCTAGTTTCTAAAACTATAAAATGCATTTACTTATTCTTCTTCTATATGATTCTGGAAATACACTTATAGTTCTAATAAATTTTTTATTATATGCATTTTTATTTAATTTTTTGTAACTAGTGTTTATATGTTTTTGTCATTTATATTGAATTATTGAAGAATAAAGAAATTTTTGAATTCAATTGAATTGAAATTGTAGGATTTTATAAATCTTAAGCGTAGATTTAGCTTTAACTTATTGCTGCAGAATACTTTTTTAAATTTGATAAAAACCATCTTAATGTTACACTATTCGAATCTTCTTACAGCAATAACAAAATAGTATACTTATATAGAAATATTCAATAACAGCTGGTATAATAAATGACTTAGTGAAAATTATGTTTCAAGAAACTAAAACTCAGACTAATACAAATTATAAGCAAATTTCTTTGGATGTACTCTGACACCTTTTAGAAGAATGAACATATCATCAGCAATATCTCTATTATTTTTATCCAAATTAAATTTTTCTGTCTTTTTTTTACATATGTGCCAAGTCGCAGATTTATAAGTTTATATACAATAGAAAAAGAAAAATAAAATAAAAAAGTTATTTACTTTATAAAAATTTAAGATGAATAACAAAATATTTTTACAAATTTTATTTACCTCGAATATTTCCATATAATATAAATTTAAGGTACTATATTATGTACCTATATGTATACATAATAATATTTATTTTACCTGTCTGTAATAATTCATTCTGCTGTCAGGATAAGGTTATAATAACGGCAGCACGAAAAAAGTCTCAAAAACAAAAATTAAAAAAGTCCCCAAAATTTCAAACGAATTTTAGTGACTTTTTTCATTTTTGGTTTTTCCCAAAATTTTATACAAATTTAAATAGGAGCGTATCGAAGTCTCTCGTTTTTTTTGAAAATCTAGGTATTCTCTTTTTCTAGAATATTTATATATGTATGTATAGGTGAGATTATGAATTTTAGAGTTGGACTCAAAATCAGGGTTGCCCCTTTTTCCGGAGTATTTATATATATATGTATATGGGATATTCTGAATCAGAAGAGATATTAGAGTTGGACTCAAAATCAGAGTTGCCCCTTTTTCGGGAATATTTATATATATGTATATCTGAGATTCTGAATTACAAGAGATTTTAGAGTTGGAGTCAAAAACATAGTTATAGGCCTTTTACAGAATATTTATATTTTATGTATATGCCAAATTCTGAGTTAGGAGAGATTTTAGAGTTGGGAGGCAAAAATCAGGGTTTCTACAGTTATATTAGTAGGTGTTTGGAGGCGGCAGCCCCCTCTATTAAAAACAAGATTAGAATTTCATAATTGTATCAATAAAAATTTAAAGAAATTTACAAATTTTATATTTTTGTATTTTAATTTTTGAATATACGTAGAAAATTCTATATTTAATACTTTTGTATGAAGTAGGTATGCCGTACCCGTACGTAGGTATACGGCAGCCTCCACTATTTTGAAATTTTGGAGATTTTGTCTAGGCCTAAAAGTTTAAATTGGTAATTCCAACTAGCCGTGAATTCACCAATATTTAAATTTTACGCAAAACCAACTTCTGAAACTAACTGTCATATACCCCAGGAAAATGCTTTTGGAGACTTTTTTACATAATAATATTTAACATTTTTTGGGGACTTTTTGCATAGAAACAATTTTTATAAAAGTCACCAAAATAAAGGAAAAAAGTCCCCAATTTTTTCCAATTTTGGAGACATTTTGCATATGTATAAAAGTTTCATATAAATTTTGGGGACTTTTTAATTTTTTGTTTTTTTCCTGGGAACTTTTTTGATGCATGCACATTTTAAAATAATATTTAAATAAAAATTATGGTTTTACTAATATATGAAAGTAATCGTAAAATAATGAAAATGTTTTCGAATATTGAAAAGAATAACTTTAAATAATTTTAAATAATCCATCATTGGTTAAAAAATAACAACAAATGTATATTATGTACCCATAAATTAAATAGTTTAAGTTTAGAGAAATTTATTTTTTTTTTTTTTAAATTATATTTAGTTGAAATATTATTAAAAATACATATGTTAAAGTATCTGTATAATATTTTGTTCTTTACATTTTGTCAAAATAACTGAACTCTAAGGTATTATTTAAAATTTTAAATATTTACATATAACAATTACATACATATCTTTTTCAGCACATTTTTTAAGAAATTTTTGCTTATTACTTTAACTCTGTTGGTCTATCAGTCTATTTTCAAAACTTCTACGTCGTTTAGGATAGAAAACAATGAAATTTTAACCATGGATAGGTCCTTTCAACAATTATTACTTTTTTATCCAGTACCACCCATTACGAAACTGCAACCTCTTAAAGTTAAAAAAAACGTCATTGTATAACCTTACGCAAACGTGTACATATCAAATTTTGCTTAAGATTTTTCTTTTTATTTTTAATTAAATTTTCAATCTGAAAGCATCGACAGGACAGGACACACAAATCAATGTCAAAATTATACAATTTTTTGCAATTTAGTATTTAAATTTACTGTTATGTGAAAACAAAGTTTGAAAAATTTAGAAAATTTTGTTTCCTTCATAACTCCGGCACGTTATAACTTTGAAATTTTGAGATTGATTTTAAGAGAAAAATCTTTTAGAATTAGCATAAACTACTTAAGGATTTTTTTTTGTAGATCTGCTAGGCGTGTGCTAGAGGTCCTCTTTAAGAATTTTTATTTATTAAGCTATTTTTAGGTACATATGACTGTAACAAATCCTTTTAAAGTGAAACATAAAAATTAAGATTTGAACATTATAGTTTTACATGTGTTAACAGCTTTTGTTAATTTATATATACATATACAGAGATTCCTTAAAATTGAAGAAAGTACTTTTTTATTTTCTTAAATGTAAAATTCTAAGAGAAATTAAAAATTTTGATGGCAGTCATAATTATAAACAATTTTTATTGTCCTTTGATAAATATGCGACTTTACAATTAATCTTTGATTTTGCATTCTGTCTTGTTTTTAATATAAAAATATTAGAAATTTTTTAATTAAAGTAATGATGTATTAAAGAGTATCAATTTTTTTTTTTAAATATTCCAATTTCCAAAAAAAAAATTCCTTTACGACTATTACTTTATTTCTATAGCGATATATAAAATATATATATCAATTCACTTTATATATAGGAATAAAGAATAATGATTGGTATAAAAAAGTAAAAAGTATAATAAAGTATAAAACCTTAAAATTGAGATAAAGTTAGGATCCAAAAATCAGTTCATTTTGATATTTGCTTCAAGTTTTTTTTTATAAAAGTTTTTATATTCTTAAACTACAATAAAACAAAAAGCTTTAGAAGTGCAAGTATTCCAGTAACTATGCTAATTTAAAATGAAACTTTTCTATGTATGCCTAAGGACGAATTAATTATTAATAGCATTAAGGTTCATTTCAGACTATGTATATCTGTCATATGACATTTTGGATTGTATTGATTATGTTAAACAACTAAATAGTCAAAAGTGAATTGAATATTGATAGAAATTTATTTATTGTATTTTGTCAAAGTTTAGTTTTTTTTTGGTCTGTACTTAAAGGTGTAAAAGTGAATGATTTTAAATATTTACTTATTGACTAAAAAAAAAACATTTTAAATATTTTATAATATTTAAATAATTGAATTGAATATTTGAATATTTGAATTTTGTTTTTTTTTGGATAAGAACTGTTCTGGTTTTCGAAATGATGCGGTAAAATTAAATAATTTATCATTTCACTAGATTTGTTACATATTATAAGGATGTCAATTGACACTTTTATTTTTACATTAAAAATACACAATATGACTTCTTTTGTATTGTGAAATTTGTACAATATACATTTAATCATCAATCATCATTTTTTTTTTTTTGGTTTATTCCCCTGCAACATAAATATTACAACGAAATTACATAACATTAATTTTCACAGTGACGCTGTAAATGTCTAAAGCGAAATAATTCTTAGGACGTGTGTGGAGTTCGAATCCACACTCGTTCCAGAATATTTTTTACGCTCTTACTCACTGTAGTCACCAAAGCCCTTCATTATTTTTAGCACATTTCAAAAAAAAATTTGAAAAAAAGTGCTTTTTAATTTCACTCTGTCCGTCTGTTTGTTCTTCTGTTTGCAAACCTTCTACACCGTTAAAGACAGAGGAAAAAAATTTAATCATCAAAATTTGGGTATAATAAAAAAAATTAATGTTGTAGAACAACTTTTCGATGTAGTGTTTACAACATTAATTTCGAAGCTACAATCCCTCCAACTTTGAAAAGACATTATTTTTAAATGCATATATCTCTGGTTAGCATTTTTTCAATCTGAAAACGCCATTCGACAGCAATTTTCTTTACTTTATAAATCAATATAAAAATTATACAATTTTTTTTTAATTTTATAATTTAAATTTACCGTTATGTGAAAATCAAATTTTGAATGATTTTTCTCTTTTCATAATTCCGACACGCTTTTAGATAGGAACTTCAAATTTTGAGGTAAGAAAGAACTTTTAAAATTAGTATAAGTTTTTGCAGTAAATTTTTTTGGACTACCACCTATTAGTTTATGAGCTATTAGAGCTCACAAATGAAAATTTTTCTATTTTTAGACACCAGTAACATAGCCACGTGTACAAATTTTTCTTCTGCAAGACATAAAAATTAAAGCTTAAATAATATATTTTTGCGTGTGTTAACGGTTTTTCCTAGTTATATAAGTTTCCGGAACCCTAAAAAACCTATTTTCACATTTCCTCTTATTATATGAAATTTTAAAATTTTGGTGCAAGTCACAGTTCTGAACAGTTTGTATTATATTTTTGAAATGTGCGCTTTTAGAAACCGTTGGTTTACATTCTGCCTTGTTTTCATTTAATTTTGGTTGTTTAGACGTTAATTTTCTTCAATAATTAATAAAATAAAAATAATAAAAAGAGCCAAATGACAACATACACATAGTGTGAAATAGAGTTTAGATAGTATTTAAAATTTCAAGGAATAAAGATTCGATTAAAACAACGACTAGATTTCAGTAATTAGAATTTATTCTACAAAATAGTTTTATTTATTTCTGAAAGGGGCTGTAGAAAAAGTTGAAACTGACATTATTATTTTATATTAAGGTAAAAAATCTCTTGGTAAATTGTTCCAATAATTGGTAAATTGATAGAGAAATTATTATAAGCTAAGATAAATATTTTTGATTTATACAATTTTCTATTAAATTTTTTATTATTATTTATTATTTAATTTTCTATCTATTATAAAACCTGAGATATTTTTTTTAAATTTACATAGATTGTTAAAATTTGGGGCACAAACAAAGCAACGAAAATCACGCATCACGTTAAATAATAAAATTTAATTTTCTTTTTGGGAAAAGAAGTCGAAAAAAGATTTAATGTTAACTAAGTGAATTTTTTTTTTCTGTAATAAGAAAATATAAAAAAATTCTATTACTCATAATAAGGAGATATGAATCCATATTAGATTAGATTATAAATTTTTATTTAATAAAAAATGTAAAATGAAAAAAGCATTTCTCTGCCACATAAATGTGGACAGAGGCTTTCTGTTCAGGCGTGGCTGTACATGTCGTAAGGGGAAATAACTCTTATTACGTGTGTGTGATTCGAACCCACACTCTCTCGGTGTTTACAGCTTATTTTATACGATCTTACCCACTAGGCCACCGAGGCCCCTAAACTGTTCTTAAAATGAAGCTATCTATAGACATTTTTTTTTTTTTTTTCAAATTCTATTTATCAAATTCTATTATTTTATATTGAAATTTTTTAAACAATTTATTAATATTTCAGTAAAAAACATAATTATTTTTTATTTTATTTTTTTGTTAAGAATTTAAAATCTAAATAAAGCTTTAACTTATGTAAGTACATATGTCTAAAAAAAAAATACCAACAACACATAAATCTTCTTAATTTAAAAATTTCGATGAATTTAAAATTTGGAAAAGAAAATAAAATTGGAAAAGGATTAAGATCCTTTGTATATATATTAATATTTACTGGAAAAATAATTTTATATTTGTTTATTCATAATTCTGTGGCAATATGACAGATTCGATTTAAATAAAATTAATTGATTTTTTTTTTTGTGTTGTTGCCTTTTCATAACACGATATGATTTTCTTTAACTTTTTGAATTGGTTTTTTAAATTTCTGTTTTTCAACATTTATCGTTTTTTAAGCCGCCTGAAGTGAAAAAAAAAACAGAACTTTAAATTAAATATTATTGATATAGGATGTTATGTCATGTTGCCGTAAATTTATCGTTTTAATTCAATTAAATTAAAAAAAAAATTTAAAAATTTTTAAAATAATTTAAAATAAATTAAAATAAAAAAATAATAATCCTTTTGTAAGTCTAATTCTAAACGTAAGTTTAATTTAAAAATAAATTAAATGTACATATATATTATATATTGTATATAATTATATACTGTGACGTGAAATAAGGATCTGCAAAATAAAGCCCTGAAGGTATTATTTCACATTTAATAAGAAAACAACCTAGGGGTCTAATTTCGCATAGTAATTAAGAAATCACGACCTGGGTGTTATTTCTATTTGAATTTAATCTACGGTTTCTATGAGAAATAAAAACCAGGATTTTATTTCTCATTAAATGTGTAATAAAAGTCACTTTTGTTATACTCCAACCTGAAAAATATTCAAAAATGAAAACTTCATAGTAATAAACCACATTTAACTAAAGAAGAATGAATTACCAGACTGAGTTAAAAAAAAAAAAAAAGTATATTTTTTTCCCAGAAGAATATACATGCTTTATTTCTCCTGGAAGTCGGAGATTAAACTAAAAGAGAGATAACCCCCATGAACTTTATTTCACAGGACCTTATTTAACGTCATCATTATATACCAGTATAGCTGCAGTGACAGAATACCCGAACTGGAAAACTTTTGGAATTAAACGCCCGTGGGCTTTAAATCCTTTTCAAAAAAGAATTAAAGCCTACGATCTTAATTCCACTAGATCGTGGACTTTAAGTCCATTTCGAAAAAGAATTAAAGCCCATCGAGTAACACAAAGGTTACTATAATAAGTCTGTATTTCATTTGACTGGATTTTATTTGGTGACATATCAGAAGTCCCATTAGGACTTTTGTCTCACTGTTAAGGCCTCAGCGATTTTGGAAGGAATTTTAGAATTGAATTCAAAATCAGGATTATAAGCCTTTTACAGAATATTTAGATATATGCATATGCGAGTTTCTGAATTAGGAGAGATTTTAGAATTGGATAAAAAATCAGAGTTGTTATACGATTTTTTCAGAATATGTATATAATCCTAGAATCTAAATATTTTGTAAAAGGCGTATAATTTTGATTTTGAATTCAATTCTAAAATTCCTCCCAAAATCCCTGACAATTGGAGTATTACTTTTATACATATTTTGGAAAAAGCATATAAGTCTGATTTTGTAACCAACTCTAAAATTCAAAATCTCGGACATATACATATTCTGGAAAAAGGAGATAGCTCAATTTTTATCCAAAACTCTAAAATCGCTCCAAATGAATTTCTGTACATATTTCGTTAACTAATCTCTTCTTTTGCGGTCTTAATGTAGCTCTTAGGGTCTTAATGTAGGTGTAGGTCTTAATTTGAATTCAAAAAAAAATTAATGCCCGCGGGTTTTCAATTCCTTTTAATTATGGGTTTTAATTCCAATTCAAAAATGAATTAGCTCTAGGCAATTGTTTCAAAAAATTGTTTGCAAAATTTTTTTATTGGTTTCACTCTGACTATCTGTCTGAAAATGTTTTGTCTTTTACTTTGATTTTATATTTTTGTCTGTCTGTAACTGTATGTCAGATAAAAAAAAAAATTAAATTTTCCTAGTTTTGCAAAATTTTAAGTTTTTCGTTATTTCTTGAAGATTTTTCAAAATAAGTACATAAATATAAGTTTCATTAGAAAATTTTTTTTATATCTCTCTATTTAAAAGCTATTAGGCGTTATAAATTGAAAATTTGCTATTTTTAGACAACTGTAACTTGGATACCTGAACAAAATTAAAACTCCATCATTATATTTTTATATGCGTTAACAGGTTTTCTTTAAAATTGATAAAAAATACCTCTACATTTTTTATACAATTATTTATTTAATAAAAAATTTAAAAAATATTCAATAATTTTGACATAAAAATAGTCCAACTTTTTGAAAATGTATACTTTTAAAAACTTTTATTTTAGATGTCAACTTGTTTCTTTTTTTATTTAATTGCTAACCTTGAAATCATGTTGTTTAAAAAAAATAAAAAATATCCCCTATTTAAAAATAATTTACTTAATTAATACATATTTAATTTTAATTACGTTTAATTTACAAGGATTTAATAAATCACTAAAATAAATTGATATTATTTAAATTAAATCATTTAAAGAAAAACATTAAACATATTGTGTAGTTCAATGAGATCCAGAGTTTCAGTTTTCAAATCTAAATATAGATTTTTTTTTGTATTTTCTTCTTATTTAATTTTTATACACTCCTTTTTTATTTTTAATGGTTTCAAGGATCAAAAAGAAACCACAATGAGATTTTTTCCAATTTTTAACAATTTAAAAAATAATAAAAAATATATCGTACCATTTAATAGGTAAGCAGAAAAAAAAAAAATTAAATTAATTAAAAGTTCAAAGTAGCCAAAGTTCATTAAAAACCACAAAAAAAAAAACCACTTACAATTAAAGCTATTTAGTTGCAATGGCAGTTATAGGGAAGATAATAAAAATAATTTTTAATAAAAATAAAAGCTGCATTTTGAAATTTTTATCCTTTTCATATAATATTTATAGTAATATTTTATTAAATATACAATATTTAAAAAAGGAGCTTAATAAAATTTTACTTTCGTTAATATCCATTTGCAAAACTTCCTCCTTTTTTAATAAGTTCAATATCTGCTATTTGTTATAAAATCGTTTTTCTTCCTTCATACCGAAAAAAAAAACTTGGAGGGCCGTAGAATTGGGTACAAACATTTGTTTAATAGGATTTGTGTTGGGGTCCAACGAAGGAAGCGAAGCTCAACGAAATTCCAAAAAAAAGGTCTGCAAATAAGACTTCAAAAATGCCATGGAAGAAAAACTATGAAAAAACTACTCTCAGAAAAGGAATCGCCAAATGTCAAAATGTCATATCTTTTTATACGTGTAAAAATTAAAACCCCGCGGTTTTAAATTGTTGGTTGTTGAAATAATATACATGTATGTAAAAATAATTAGCAAGGAGTTTAAGAGTTGATTATAAAATCCGGGTTATACGCTTTTTCCAGAGTATTTATATTAAGAGAGATATTGTATGCATAGACAATATTTATTCTGGTTTTTTAGCACATTTCCAAAAAAAATTTGAAAAAATGTGCTTATTAGTTTCACTCTGTCCGTCCGTCCGTCCGTCTGTTTACAAAACTTCTACACCGTTAAAGATAGAGAAAAAAAATTTTAACAATGGGTAGGTCTCATAAAAAAAATAATTTTGTGGAACAACTTTTTCATGTAGCCCCATCCACTACGGAGCTACAGCTCCTCAAACTTTGAAAAAGCCCTATTTTCAAATGCATATATCTTATGTTCTGCTTAAGATTTTTTCAATCTGAAAACGTCATTCGACAGGTATTTCTTTTATATTTGTAAATTTATATCAAAATTATACAATATTTTTAAATTTAGTATTTAAATTTACCGTTATGTGAAAACCAAATTTTGCATGATTTTTCTACTTTCATAACTCCGGCACGCTTTTAGATAGAGCCTTGAAATTTTGAGGCAAGAAAGAACTTTTAGAATTAGTATAAGTTTGCTCAGAAAATTTTTTTGGACCACCCCCTGTTTATGAGCTATTAGGGCTCAAAAATTGAAAATTTGCTATTTTTAAACACCTGTAACTTAGGAACCTGTACACATTTTACTTCGCCAAGATATAAAAATTAAAGCTACAGTACTATATTTTTACGTATGTTAAAGGTTTATTTTAGTTGTGAAGGGTTCCATAGTTGCAGCTCTTCAAAATTGCGAAAAAGCCCCATTTTCAGATATATATATCTCAGGCTCTGCTTAATAGTTTTGCAACCTAAAACCGCCAGAAGATCGAAAATTTTATTGTGTATATAAAACAATATCAAAATTATGTAATATTTTGTAATTTACTATATAAATTTACCGTTATGTGAAAACCACATTTTGCATGAAATTTCTTTTTTCATAACTCCGTCACGCCTTTAGATAGGAGCCTGCAATTTTGAGACAAGAAAGAACTTTTAGAATTAGTATAAGTTTCCTCAGAAAATTTTTTGGTACCACCCCCTCTTTAAGAGTTATTACGCTTCAAAAATTGAAAATTTGCTATTTTTAGACACCTGTAACTTAGGCACCTGTGAAAATTTTTCTTCGGCAAGGCATGAAAATTAAAGGTTCAATAATATACTTTTACGTGTGTTAACGGCTTTTCTTAGTTATAAAGGATTCCGGACTTACGGCCTCTCAAAATTTCAAAAGAGTCCTATTTTCACATTTTTTCTTATTACATGAAATTTTCAAATTTTTGTGCAAGTCACAATTCTAAACAGTTTGTATTGAGTTTTGGAAATGTGCGCTTTTAAAAACCGTTGGTTTACATTCTACCTTGTTTTTTTTTAGTGTTGTTTGGAAGCTTATTTTTCAAGTTTTTAGCTGTTGAAGGATTTATTATCCTGCGGTAAATTTTTTTTTTTTTTTACTTTTTCAATTAGAACATACGAACATTTTATATTTTTTTAAATATTTTCTATAAAAGTAATGCGATTTCTCTTAATAATTGCTCTATTAGGATATCGTTATTATACTTGAAGAATAAGCTTTCAAACAAGACTAAATTAGCATCTGTAGCTGATGTGGGTCAAAAGTTATTTGGCAATTACTAATATAAATTAAAATTACGTAAAAATCCCAATATCTCGAAAACGACTAATAAAAGGCCTCCTCCTTCCATTTATTTCTAGTTTTCGTCTCAGGAATTAACTCCAGAAATATTTCGAATCTTATACAGAACACCCTGTGTATGTAAAAGAATAAAGAAGATTTAAAAAATAAAACAAAAAGATCTTAAAAAACGTAAAATTTAAAACAGAAGATTTTTTAAAATGAAATTTTGTAATAGACCCATTTAAAACTTAATTGTGCAATGACTAAAACCTAAAATTTCAAAACAATATACAAAACAAAAATACAAAAAAAAAAAAAACTAGAAAAACATTTTATGCTTTGTTTTTGTAATAATTATTAGATTTGACCGTGGGTACTTTCATATATATGTATATATAAAAAATATTTAGGTTAAAATTTTTTCTATTTATAGAATATAAATATCTTTTTATAATAAAAACACAAAAATATGAATTTATATTTAAATTTATTACAATTTAATTGAATATAAAATTGATTAATCAAAATTTAATTCAAAATGGATAAATGCAAAATTTTAAATAAAAATAAATTATTTACTTGTTTCATTTAATACATATACATATATATACAAGTAGTTTTCTAATGAATATGCTTGTTTCATATTAGTGCTATAATTTTTACCCAAAAAGTAATATTCATTTGAAATACACTTTTTAAATATCTAATAATATAAATTTTACGACTATTTTGAAAAATATAAATTTTTAAAAAATTTTTATGTATATCCTTAAAAGGATACTAAATTCATCACCATGTTAGTTAAGTAATTAGTTATTAGCATTAAATTTTTTTTTTTATCTGGTTTTCGACTTGATTCAGAATAATAGCTGCTACAGTAGAGCTCTATCTTTGGTTATATCAAGTAAGGATTTCATTCCATTATATTGGTTAAGGGAAAGGTGGGTGAAGTTTAGTCAGTAAGAATCTGACTTTACCAAGAGGAAATTCTTAGTGTCTTTTGAAGATTCCCACCTCCCTTAGGAAAAACGAAACAGAATTGTATATCGATCTATTGCCATCGCATGTGTTCCCTAAAGTTGGTAATTCTTATGTGTACGATTTACTTAAGTTTAAGAAGAACATTAACATCTTTCTTCAAAATGTCCCTCCAAATTTTCCTACCTATCCCCCATAATCCAAATTTCCCAATTATCCTTCCCACATCCCTATCCCCAAAACCAAACTGTACATTCGTATTAAAGGTTCCATCCTAAAGTTTGGTTTTAAAAGGGGGGTGGTTTTGGTTAGTTAAAGTCCAACACTACCCTGAGGAAGCACGTGCAGTTGCTCTTTGTGACTTTCGAGTTTTCCACCAACCCTCGTAAAAAAAAAAAAATTTAAATAATTCTATACATTTGATAAAACCTAATACTATTTTTCATGTTAAGTAATTGAATCCGAATTAATTTAAATTAATTCTATTAGTAAATATTAATATATTCCCAAAATATTTCCATTTCCTTTATCCCACAAACCATATTTTTTTTTTTCAAAGGGACGGTGATAAACATCGAAACTCACACAAAGGAATTACACGTTACCTCTGGGTAATTATCTGACTTTAACCAACCAATACCACTGTCTTTAAAACCAAACTTTTTAAAGAGTCTTGGGATGGCGATTTCTTTCTTATCTTCTCTCTTTTATTTGTTATTTATACCAAAGGCAAATTACCATGTTTATTAGCCTAACAATTTAACGACTGATAAATAGAGCTTACAATTTTTAATGATTTTTTCGGATTATACTTTTTTATAGAAAATTGTTATTAAGTTTTTGTATTAATATAGTACAGTTTTTTTTTTATTTTTATTTTCAATAGGTGATTACTGATTACATTAAAATTTGCATTTGGACTGCTGATTGTTTTATTATACTGAAAATGAACGAGCAAAAAGAAATTTTCTGGTAAAATTAATTTCATAAATTTAATATTATAATATTCAATAAATATAAATCAAAATTAATATTGGATCACAATAACTTTTAATATAATAAATATAATTTTATGTACATCCTTGTATTTTTAGTTTTTATAAGGATAAATAAGAAAATATCATTTTAATTAAAATGAAATAATATTATGTTTTCAGTACTATACATAGAATTTATTTACGTCATTTGACCTCTCAATAAAAATATCAATATAAAAAAACAAAATAAAATAAATATATATAATATGTATATATATCTGATATATTTATAAATAAATGAATTATAAATAATCAAAAAAAAAAAATATATATTTTTATTTGAACTGCCCATACAGAAAATAATATAAATATTTAATATTCAATATATTGTGTCGCTTATATCAAAAAAAAAAAAAAAACTATGTTATATATACCCAATATTTTTTTAAATAAACTTCTTATTATATTTGTAAAATAAAGTTCATTTGTTAACAACAAAAATCAAATATTGACGAGACTACAGATAAATTAGAAAAAGCAAGTAATAAATTTTTTTTATGGCCAAAAAAATGAAAAATTAAACTTAAATAAAATCGTAAAAAATCTCCCAACCGTAGAAATAAATGGGGTATAAATATCCCGCAAAAAACAAGGCAAAATACCTAGGAATGACTACCTAAATGCCAAACTAAGGTAGAAAGAGTACGTCACAAACAAAAAAGTATCATATTAGTCGAAACTCTAGATTATCAATAGATAATAAAATTTTGTTATATAATTAAATAATAAGGCCTATATGATTGTACGATATACAGCTAAGGGGTTGTGTCAAACAAACAAATGTTTAGAGCATACAAAATTTCCAAAATAAAATTTTACGTAACATGGTTAGCGCTTCTGGTGCATCCGAAATTGCGATTTACATAGGGATCTACAAATACTTAGTAAAAGCGTCAAAATTAAAAAAAATCAAAAAGGCACTAAAACATAAAACCTGTTTAAATGTAGTAGCTTCAATACTTCTTCATTGCAAAAATAGAAGGCTTAAATGAACTGGGCCACTAGATTTACCAATAAACATAGTTCTATAGTAGAGGTAGTTCTATAAGAGGTAACACAAAATTTTTGTTTAGTCTTTCAGACTTGTTCTTATATTTTAAGAAAAGATTGATATGTTTTAGGAGGTTAGGAAGTCTCACATTACTCTCGTGCAGTACAGAATCTTTCGAAAATTCTCACCATGCCTATCCAAAGCAAAAAAAAAACAATCTTAAACTAGATTACTATTAGAAAAAAAAATTTTTTTTTTTTGGTTCAGTACTTAAATTTATACAATGGAATAAAATGCTGAACTTTAAAGTTCAAAATATTGGATTACTTTGGGATAACTTTAAAGATAAAAGTTTTAAATTTATTGATATTATCAATAATATTGATTTTATCATTTTTTTCAGTTTTATATACATAAATACATTATTAAAATATTTTGGAAGGACAATAATTACAATTTGTAGCAAGTCAAGTTTGCAACAAATCATATGGAATCATTTCATTTCTAAGTTTTAATAAAATTTGTTACATTAAATTTATTTATTTTGTTTTTTAATGACAGCTCAATGTAAAAGATAACATAGAGAGGATCAATAATATATTATAATAGGAGATTATCATCCCTATTCTACAAAAAGCATCACTGGGGCAATAAAAAAATTCATCACGTCGCCTCTAGTTAAAAATGTATTACTCTTAAGACACGTGAACAAATTTTCCTATAATATCATCGGAAAATAATATTTTCCTTTCTACTGTAAAAATTTTTTTTTTTGTTTTTTGTATTGAAAACTAAATTGAATATTTTTATTTTCTTTTGAAAAGTAAACAAAAGAAAGTATAGAATTTTTTAGAAATTTGAGTAATGCTTTTTTAAAACTATGCAACAGATTTTCTGAAATTAAAATAACAAGATGAAAAATAAATTGTAATATTTTTGAAATAAATGTAATATTTTTTTGTAAAATGAATACACATAAACAAAAACATTAAAATTCGAAATAATTTTCTTAATTTTTTTTAATTATTTAAATATAAACTATTAAAACTACGAGAAAAACTATTAAAACTTCATACTTTTAGAATTAAAAGTGATACTCATCGCTGAGAAAAACATAGGTAATATAAAATTGTTATCGATTCCTAGAAAAAGTCTTGCAGAAATACTAGACACGATGCTTTTGACAGTTTATCGCATCAATTTAAAAACATCACATTTGCGCCTAAAAATTTAACAAATCATCGCCTCAGTGATATTTTTCGTTTTATGCATCTTGAAAAATATGGGTAATAACAAAAACAGATTGGTTGATTTTAAATTGTGAAAGATTGTAATTAAAAAACTCTTTACAACGAGTGCACCGAAAAAAAAATAATTTTCTGCAGGCAAACAAATCGAAAACAATTAGTCAGTTAAAAAAATTGCAACTTTCCTTTCCGCGCAGTTTTCTTTTCTGATTTAAAAAAAAAAAATACTGTTATATAATTTTACCGATCACAAACGTCAGTTTTAACCAATCAATATTATTATTTTCATTTCAATTTATAAAATTGAAGATTGAAAAAATTGATGAATAATCTGCGATCTAAATGCATTTATGAACACATTGAATTCACACAGTTTTGAAAGTTCAAAGATAATAATCATGTTTTAAATCAATACGGGAGCGCAACGAAATCCCAAAAAAATATCCCAAATGCCAAAATCCCAAAGTTTTGATATTATAGTTCGTTTTGAATTTAGAGTTGGATTCAAAACCAGGATTGCCGCTTTTTCCAGAATATGTATATATATGTATATGCCAGATTCTGAATTAGGAAGGATTTCAGAGTTTGATTCAAAATCTGGTTATTCCCTTTTTCCAGAATATTTATAAATATATATATACTTGAGGTTCTGAATTAGGAGGTGGAATTCAAAATTATTTAAGGTGGAATTCAAAATCAGAGTTATACGCTTTTTCCAGAATATTTTTATGTATCTATATGTGAGATTCTAAATTAGGAGAGATTTTATAGTTGGTTTCAAAATCAGCGTTTCAATAATTTGTTTAGTGGGGGTTTGGGGGGCGGCCCCCACTTTATTTAATATATTGCTGTTAAAAATATGTATGTAAAAAAAAAAATGGGGTCCAATAAATTGTTTAGGGCGGTTTGGAAGTGGCTACGCCCACTATTTTGAATGCTATGTTGTTAAAATGTGTACCTAAAAAGATGTTAGGAGCGATTTAACAGCTGGTTACAGAATCATAGAGTCACAATAACTTGTTTAGCGGGTGTTTTTAGCGCTATTTAAAATGCTTCCCATTAAATTTTGAATTTTGGAATTTTTTTTTTTTTGGATTTTTTTTTTTGGAATCATGTGAATGGTATTTTGGAAATGGAATTTTTTATTTTGGAATTTCGTACCCAAACCGTCTCGAATACCAAAAAATATAGAAAAAAATAATGTTGAAGAGTATACTAAAGCAAATTTCAAAAATTAAAAACGTTGAAATCTTGAATAAAATGTTGAATCTTTTCTGTTGGAATTTTTTTTCTACAATTTTTGCAATCAATATCTTTTTGTTCATTAAATCGACCCACATCTAAAATAAAAAAGTTCAAAACGAGTTATGATAACGAAAATGTTTTGGTATTTGGGATTTTGGGATTTTGGAATTTTAGGATTTGGGATTTGGTGATTTGCAATTTTGTAATTGTGATTTCGTGGCCAACCCATAAATACCCATCAGGAAAAAAAATCAAGTTCAATATCACCACAGTTCTAGTATATGTAAAAAACCAAACCCCTTTTACTCCTTTATACTTCTTGAAAAAGTAAATTCTATAAATATTTAAGAAGCAAAAATGAAGTACCAGCAAATTTTTTCTATCTTAAAATTATAAAATTCGTAAAAAATAAAATTAGATATATAAATATATAAATAAATCAATATATATATACATATATAAATATATATACATATATATGTTTAAAAATATGCAATAATATTATTATATAAATATTAAATAATTTATTTAAACCCTTAAATCTTAAGAATGTCTTGTTTTTATTTAACAATTATACAAATTACTTTATTTGAATAGATTTTATTTGATAATATTAATTAGAGTTAGAGGTGATTATTGGTTTTGTTTTTTTTATTTTATTATAAAAGGATCTTTAAATATTTATTGGAATAAGTTTCATTTTCATTAACAACCCACACAATGTTTTATAATATTATTTAAACAAATAAGTTTTAAGGCAAATTTCATTTAAATAGCCAAACGATATAAACCAAAATTAAAAATAAAAAAAATAAAACAAAATAAAATATTTATTTTTTACAAAAATTATACCTTGAAAGATAAATTGCAGATACAATAAGGAAGGATATTCAGAAACCTTGAAAATAATCTAATGCAGTAAAAATTTTATTTTAATTACTTTATTTTCCATTATAATTGAAAACTCTCTAAATATAACCTTAAATGCACAAAAAATATGGTGGTATATCATAAAACCATAGGTCGTAAAGCCATATTTCACAAATACTCATTTTAATGGATCATAAAGCCCAATGCCGCTATATCTCATTCAATTAAAACTACTTTAAAAAAAAATCTATTAAACTTAATTAAAATTAACTTTAAAATACTTTCTAATTAATTTTTAATAGATATTATACCAAAAAATTTAATATTATAGTGGATACCACCCCCAACTTTTGCTAAACAAATTATTAAAACTATGATTTTGAATCCAACTCTAAAATTTCTCCTAATTAAAAAACTCGCATGCAACAAATATATAAATATTCTGGAAAAAGGAAATACTCTGTTTTTGTAACCAACTAACCCTCCTAATTATTTTTAAATGCATATTTCAACAACAAAACATTTAAAACTTAAGCAAACTATTGAAATTGCGGTTTTGCATCTAAAAATTGAAAATTTTTTTTTTATAATCATTGGTTTACAAAAATTTAATTATGGCTTTATGATACAAAAATTTTTGACCTATGGCTTTATAACACCTCACCACATGAAATTTTCAAAATTTTGTCTTAAGGCATAAAATGATCTTTCTGGTCAAATAACAATTAAATTGCCATAAAAATTGATCAACAAATAAAAATTTTAAGTATAAATAAAAAGTTAAAGAAAAAACAATAATAGAAAAAACATTTTATACTATACGTATAGTATAATACAGAATTGATGACAGCGGTTTAACTGCCAAAAGGAATTATTAAATATACATAACATGACCTTTATTTTAGTTAGAAGAAGGATTAACCTTTTGTGTCTGTTTTCTAATAACATGAAGAGTTCATTTTTTTTTTTTTTTTAAACAAAATATTAAATTAAAGACTTGTGAACTTCACCTAAGATAAAATTCTTTTCTTCAACTTTTTTTATCCTTCTACAAAATATTCCTAGAAATTCAATTTATATCTTTAAAAGTGAAAAACAAGTAACAATTTTTCTCTTATGAAACATTTTCTTTTTCCTTTTTTGATGTTGTGTTGTTATGGTTTATTTTTTGAGATGTTTAAAGTTATAAAAAAAAAAATAAACTAAACAACTTAAAAAATAAAAAAAAAATCATTTCCTATTTTATGGAAGAGTGAAGAAATTAATAAAATAAAAGAATAAAACCTTCCTTTTAAACCTTCATCAAATTTCGAAATTTAATTAATCCCTATACGCAAAAACGCAAAAACATTATAATATAGGGAAGAAAAAGAAAAAAAAATTTTATAGGTTCAAAGTTAACACAACATTTTAAAAATAAAAAAAATTAAAAACAGAAGATTTTGACTCTATTATAACAGCCCGTAGGGACCCGTTTAAATTAGCAAAACTAAAAAAAAAAAATATAAAAAGAAAATTCAACAACCCGCAAATTATTCTACAATCATCTTTTTTTCTTTCACAAAAAGTATATAATATATATATTTAAAATCTCCTTATTACAAATAAAATAATTTAAATAATACACCCAAAGGCAGTATAAAAAAAACTTACAATATACATATTATATAAAAAAAACAAAAAAAAAACTAAAATAAAAAAGTTTAGATGTATTTACTATTTTTCACCATCTCATTCTTTTAAAGATACCGTTCAGAATTGCAGATTTTACTATAGCAATAATAGTCGAATTATAAATTAAATCTTTTTAAAAAAATTCTTTTCAATTAGTTAATTTCAATTATAGAATATTTTTATTCTGTCCACTCGTCGGTCTATTGTATCAGTCTATAAAATCGGTATGATAAAAAACAAAAAAAAGGACGAATATATAATTACATATTATAATATACATACATTAAGTGAAAATCAAATTTAATTAAGCAATTTTAATGACTTGACTTTAATTAATCAATTAGTTTTGTTAATGTTCTAATGTTTTTTGTGCTGTTAGATTAGGATTTAGCATAAATATTGATTAAGGTTTTTTCACACTAATTTTTTTTTTGTTTTTTTTATTCTTTATTTAGATCTTATAATTATATAACTTACAAAAAAAATTTAAAAATATCAGTTTACTACTTTGTTTTATAATTAATTTTAAGGTGGCATAATTTCTTATTTTATTAATTTTAGGTTTTATATTTCAATATTACATTAAATCTTTGAATGTTCCATGGTATTTTACAACCTTATATTTATTATTTTTTTGGTAAAAATTTCATTTAAAAATCCAAATTTATTTCTATTGGGTTTTAAAATAAAAACTTAACCTATCTTAACCTATATATCTAATCTAATTTACCCTATGCTATCCTACTTATAATAATCCTACCTAAATAATTAAAAATAATTTTAATCTTCTATGTAGGTGTTTTCTAACCACCAATAATTACTACTAATTTTTTTGTCCCTTTCTGGTATATGTCTATCAAATTTCAACATCGAATAATCTACGTTTCGCGTAATATAGTCAATGATCTTGCATGTGGCCTGCCTATTATAATAAAATAATAAGGGGACAATAAGGGTTTTGATCTTGAATGTAACCATTTGAATCTAGGTATATAAAGAATTCCGGTGCAATGAGTCCTGTATTCATACTGAATCTTATATACTCATCATTGTGGTAATAAATATTTGACACTAGGATTATTTTCCGTTACTTGTAGAGTTCTATTAAAATGGTTACGTATTAATTGAATAGCAAAGGTATTGAATCTTATTATCTTATTTCACACTAATGTCAGGTACGAAAAACAAAACCATAAGAATTGCATATTTTTAGGTATGCCACAAATAATTTTTTTATACAAGTGTACTTAGTGTAGTATTCAAAATATATATTAAAAAAATAAAGTAGGAATAATAGGATTAGGTTTATATTAAGTTAGTTAGGTGTAGGTTTAGTTTTAGTTTAAGTAGTATAAGTTTCAATTTAACACAAGTTTTAAATAAAATCTGACTCATGGCTCAGTGGTTAAGTTGCCAACCTTTCAATCGAAGGGTTCAAACCCTGGTCAGATTATATAAATAAAAAATATGTAGTAATTTTATATCATAATAATGTATATCGTATAATTAATAATAGTAATAATAATTATAATAACAATAATAATAATACTAGCTGCTACAGTGGAGCTATCTTTGGTTATATCATGCAGTAAGGTGTTATATACTGCTGCACGTTGTAATCCACTGACTCTGTAGTAAAAATAATAATAATATTAATAAGAATACTAATACCAATAATAACAGCCGCTACAATGATAGTTACTACTACATGTTGTAACTGTTGTAACGGCTATAGTCACTGTTAGCAAATAGTAATAATAATATGCGGATTCATTGTTTCCATACAGTCCCACTACCAATTTAATGTTTCCGTATCCATTTCCTATCCTTTCCTATTCTTACTCCCTAGCCCATATACTGAGTTCGCAAGTAAGGGTTTTATCCAATTATATTGGCTAATGGGGGAGGTGGGTTTAGTCAGTACGAATCTAACCAAAACTAAAATAAAATAAAAATGGAAACAAATTTTGGTTTTTAATACAAATTTTCCAAAACATAGATAATAATTATAAAAAATGTTCGGCATAAAATATCAAATAAACAAAAGAATATTAATTATGTTATTAGATAAAAACTAAAAAAAAAAAAAAAAATATAGTATTTAAGGTTTTAGTCATAAATAATGTAAGAATAATTAATATTAGTTTTGTAAGTTTTTTTTTACTAATTGTAAACTTTAAGAAATTGAATAAAATAAAAAAAAATATTAAAGTAATAAATGTAAAATGTTTTCATCCCCATTTTTAGATAACAAAAACAAAAAGCCATAAGAATTGCATACTTTTAGGACTGATGAAAATAAAACAAAATTTTAAAATGTTTAATACATATTATATTTAATACATATGATATTTAATACATATCATAGCACCCGAACATTTCATCTACCTAGATAAAGTAGGTTTAATACAAAATCAAAACCATGTTCCTCTACTATTTCATTATGGTAGAAGGGCTACATGTTCTAAAATAGAGTTTGATCCAAATAGTGTTGACATTGGGAGTTTAAAATACGACACCCATATTCCAAATAGGGATATGTGTGTCTATAAAGATTACTGGTGGTTAAAAAATTAAATTGACTCTGTAATAGTTTGATATTAAAGTTTTATTTTATTTTATTTTTTTCTTTTTTGTTTTTTTCGTCATAGTCTAGTAGGTTAAGTTAGTTTTTAAGCTTTTATTTTTAACACATAAAAAAATAATTAATTGGTTTTTAGATATGTTTTTTACGATTAGTATATAAAAGAAATTCAAATACATATAAAATTATTATTTGTTAAATACAGAAGAGTAAATTAAAAAAAGAAAACCAAAATTTACAAAATAAAAATTATTATTTTTACATGTAAATCAATTTAAACATTAAGTTAATCTAATTTTGTAAACTTTTTAAGGATGTAAACAGAAACAAAAAGAATAAATAAAAAGTAAGAATAAAAAAAAAAAAAAATACATATTATATTAAACTTATATAAAACATTCAAATTATCAATTCAGAGAACACTACTATGTAAAAAAAATTTAATAACTGAGAAAATATTTATAGCTTCATATATCAAAATGTATCCAAGTATTCAATATATCAAATTATCAAAGTCATTTTTGTAATTAACTTGTACCATCACATAAAAGAAAAATGTTAACATTTATTGTTAAGAAAATTAACTGTTATATGATGACAGCGCCGATAAAATTAATTTAAAAAAAAAATCGAATACAATAAATAAGGACTAATAAATAATATCAAATGTATGCAATACACAGTGACACTCACATAATTTCGAAAACTATTAAAGTACATAATTTTAAAATTTAAGATAATTTTTAAAATTATTAGAGCAGAGAAATACAACATGAATTTGGGAAACAAAAAATAATTGCAATTATTATAAAAATTAAATCATATCCCCTCTGTGGAAAATTTTGCACATACTTTCCGATAAAAATTATTTTAAAAAATTTATCATTTTAACTGTTATATTGTGGTTTTAATGCATTTTTCAATAATTATTCATTTCCTTTTTAGAATCGTTATCATATTAAGGACACTATCCATAAAAAAAAGCTTAGGTTACATTTTAGTGGTTAATATAATAAAGAATAATTATTAATGATAAAAAGATTCATTTAAAAAATGGTTCATGAAAAGTCTATATATCGTACATAAATCCATATCTGCATTAAATGTAAAGAAAAAAATTTTATGAGATCTTTCATTTCAAATTTTTGGAAATTATTTATATTTTTCAATTTCAAAGGCAAGAAGTGTCTGCGCAAGAACATGGGCAACTTGAAAAACACCCTACATAACCCACAGCACTAAAATAACAACATTTAATTCGTTTATGAAATCAGTACTACTGTATGTGAATGTGATCTAGTTGGCAACACCAAACAACATATACAAAAAAATTGCAACACTTCACAACATATACCAAAAAAAATAATATGTGGAACATTCTGGCCGAAATATTAAAGCAAAAAATATGCGTATTTACCAGTCAAGAATCGATCGATATACAAATTTTAAGAAGAAAATGGAAATGGATCGGCTACACCTCAGATTGTAGTTTAAAAAAAAAAAAACAGATGAATTTCAGGACAGAAAAAACTGAAAAAAAATTTTACATTTATAAGACCCGTCGACTGTATTTTTTAGAGTTTGTACAGAACTTTTAATAAATACATGGTTGTATATATAACAATACATTTAATATATAGATAGATATATAAATATGGCGACATAAATAATAACAGCTACAAATATATAAATTAAAGACTTATTTTCCTATCATTATTTTTTGATATACAGATTTATAAGTACTTATCAAGTGTATTGTTTTACTTATATCAAATATACATGTGATATACATGTAAATATACAAAATACATGTATATAACTATTGTGTGTATATATATACATAGATATATGTACATATGGTACACACATAAAATATATTAATGAGAATTTTATAACAAGCATAAGAAATGTTCTTTAAATGGAAGTTTTAAAAAAGAAATATACATGTGTTGAACATATTATATTATGTGCAATGTGAATCTGTATGTATGCACATACATTTAATACAAGTTAAATTTATATAAGTGATTATGAAACCTGCATACTTTCTACTTTCTCTTTAATGAAAAATTTATTATTGCCACAGTCAGTCATAACAATAGCAAAATAGTGAAATCAAAATACGATATTAAAAATATGATCCTTGACTTTTGTTATTTTGTATATTTATACCCCCATTAAATAAGTTATTTGATATAAATATTATTTTTTTTTTTCTTTTTTTACATAATTAAATTATAATAAAGTTTTTGAAATATTATTAAAAAAAAACTGTTTTTTTTTGTCTTATAGTATTATCCTTGAAAACTATAAGTTAATATAATATTTCACTTATAGCTATTTAATCTTTTTATAATTACATATGTATTTATTAAAATACATACATATATATAAATTCGCACTTATAGATACTAGTTACCAAGGACGTACACCCACCTTTTTTTAAAAGAATGTATTTTAACCGCAATAAAAAAGATGGTTCACTTTTTATATGACCGATCCAAAAAAATTTCGGCAGCGTGTCGTTTGCCTGTATTTCATTTACCTGAATTTCATTCTAAATTAGGAGAGATTTTAGAGTTGCATTCAAAAGCAGGACTATACGCTTTTTCCAGAATATTTATGTATATGCATATGTGAAAATATGAATTAGAAGGGACTTTAGTGAATTCAAAATCAAAGTTATACGACTTTTACAGAAGATTTATATAATGTATTTTTGTATAATATGAAATGCAGACAAATGAAAATACAGTCAAATGAAACACAGGTTTGCGATAGTAACCCCAATTTTTCTATTAATTATATTTTTTGGAGTTGACGGTGAAGTACATAATTGGTGTATTGGATAGTATAATTGGTGTGTACAAAAATGTAAATCTACTACATTTTTTAAAAACTGTACTACATAAAATGTTTGTTACATTTCTATTTTTTAACATTGAACATTAACAAAAATCATTTTCTGAAACAAAGTACATAATATGTATAAAATTTTCATTTTGCTGAAAGACGAAAATTTTGTTTCGAAAGAATATATTCGATACTATAAAAAAGATAGCTGAAGAATACACAGAAATATGTTCAACAAGTATATAACATCATGTAACAAAATTATAAGAAAACATATACATATATATCGAAAACCTAATTTCTATATGAAAAAGAAAAACTATGGACGACTTTCATTAATTGAGATAGATTCCAACGTTACATGTGATTCCAACATGTGAATTAAAAAAATCTAAGAATTAGAGAAACCAATTGCCCCATGTAAGATCAGACATTTGGGTTAAATATGACAAAAAAAAAAAACTTAATTTCAAAATATTGCAAAAAATTTCGATTATTTGATAACAAATATCAATGAAAAATTTTCAATTGAAATAACTATGATTGAACTTTCTCGAAATTGAAGATGATCCGATTATATATTGTAGTTGTTGTTTGGCAGAGGTGATAGACAACTATCGTTACACCTAGATACGTTGTGCAGCCTAACTGCATAGACTCTCGTTTATCTCATTTATAGCCAATCAGTGTCACTACAGAATCGGACATTAATCTACTGATCAAGCACTCATTTCAGACAGATCTTCTCAGTAGCCTCCTTTTTCTTCTCCTTTGAAATATCAATATCAGGCACTGACAAAGTACGTGTAATACCGTTTTTATCTTTTGCTCACTATCTCTAAACATACCTATGTCAGCTCTACCTACTATTATATAACATTTAGAAATTAATAAATTTCACCATAATTGCGAATTTTTTAAAAAGATAAAATAAATGTTATAACAATAAAAAACTTAATTGCATGATAATGTTATCAATATTAAATGTAACTATGTATCCTCCATTATAATCGTAAAACATTTTAGTGTAGTAAAAATTTTATTTAGTTTTTTTTTTTTTCCTACACTCATAAGAGTACATAAAGTACATAAACATTTTTACTCTTTATAGTTTGGTTTATGGTTAGTTAGTTCTTTTTGGTATTGCTCTTAATGAAAAAGCCATTAACGGTAACGGTAACGCAATTACAAACTTTGTATTATTTTGTTTTATTTAAGTTTTTTTTTGTTTTTTACCTACAATTAAACACAGGTGTGAGTAACTATTTTTATAATATAATATAACGCACGTTTTAACACTATTAGAGAATAGAGTCATTGATATATATATATATATGTTACATAAGTATATATATACTTTATGTTTATTTTCCATTTTACTTAGTATAAATATTTTAATTAGTAATTTAAAATGCATTTTTATTTTTTTTTTATTTTGTATTATGCATATGTATGCATATGTATGTATATATATATATTATATATATATATATCATAGATGTACATATTAACTTACATACACGTATTTTTATATATATTGATGTATGTACCTATAAATGTAATACATTATGTAGCTAAGAAACTAAATGCATATATTTTTTTGTTTTAATTTAAAAAAAAAAAAAAAAAAAAAAAAAAAGAGAAATTAAAGAAAAAGTGAAATGAAATTTTACAACTATAGAAGAAGTCACAACTTTTATCATTACACTTTGTTTTTTACTTTTTACTTTTTACTATTATAATGCTTCTTCGATATTGACAGTAATGGCTAAAGTTACTAAAATTACTATTTATATATAGATTTAACTTTAAGTATATGATATTGGAAGAAATTGTATATAGTTAGTAACTTTTAAATTAAATAAGTCACACATTTAGATTCTAATTTAATTTTTTTTTACTGGGACTGAAACAATCATTGAAATAAATTCGTTTTACTATAGATTTCCTTATATATAAAGTTATAACCAATAGACTGATATGATAATCATAGTTATACACTTATAGTTAGTTATATATTTATCGGTATACTAGAATTTAAAAAAAAACAAAAAACTATGTCCGATATTCTAACATAAAACTTATCCCTCCTTAGACCCAAAAAAAAAAAAAAAAAAACAGCTCATTGCTTATAGATAGTCGGTTTACAGTAAATCATGTACACTTTTTTTTTTCTTCTATAGAAGTCAATAAAAAATAAAACTTAAACGAACCAATATCATGTACATATCAGTTGTTTGTTATGTAGAATCAGATATTTTAATTCATCATTAATTAAAATTTAATTCTAACTTAAAACTACAGTATTATTTATCGTATATTTTAAAATTAGGGAAATTGAACGATACTGTCACCATTTAAGAATGTTGATGGGGGCATTACTAACTTACTAACCTTTTTAAAAGAATATAAAGAAAACTAACAATGATTTTTATTATTCTGTAAAAATTTTAAGACTTTTCTGTAACTGCGTGAGGCTTCCACTCGCCTGAAATAAAAAAAAGCGTATTGGGACTTCTGAAGTTTCCTGACAAATACCGATTATAATCTACATATCAGTATATCATTTACGTACCAGTATATAATTAATCAAAAATCCAAAAAAATTAATGCCCGAATCCTTCGCTAACGACAGAAAGAAATCATATGACAGACACACATGAAAGTATAAGTATAATTTCTTTCAGACTTAAATTAAATTGTTATTAAAATGTAAATTTGAAAAAAAAATTAATAAATGGGCAACAATTACAATTTGATTTAATTATAATACTGGAAATTAAAAATCAATGAACTTGAGTTGAAAAAAAAATATGAAAAAAAAATAAAATAAAAATTAATAATCTTTAACCAAATATTATGTGGTTTAAATGGTTAATGGTAATTTCTTTTTTTATATTTTCTTTTAGATGAGAAGTGATACAAATTGTATATACATAGAAAAAAAAGTTTTAAGAAAAAGTTTCATTGGTTTTTAAAAATTTTCTTGTAATTCTTTAACACCTAGGTACAGATACATACTTGGAATTCATACAAAAAAAAAAAAACAGCAAAATAAAAATGTTTTAAAACTATTCTTTTAATAGTTAAGTGATATGCCAAAATTCATTTCTCTAAAAGATATTTCGCCTAATGCGATTTGACAAAAAAAAACTTATAACAAAACGTTACTTCACTAATAGAGGAACGGGGTCTCGACGGCCCAATGAGTAAGAGCCTATGAAATTCGCTTTAAACACAGAAGGAAGGTGGGTTCGCATCCTACACACGTCATAAAAATAATTCTCACCTTACAATATTTAGATCTACGCCTGAGAAAGAGAGGCTGTGTAATTTCCTTGTCACATTTATGTTAATATTTCCGAAGTATTATGTTTGTCATAACTATTTGCTAAGTATCTCATTACACTAAATGAAAAATTAGCAAAATTTTCCTTTTGATAAAAAATATTAGGCGCAATGACGTTTTGCAATTTATAATTTGACTTTATATACATCTGTACTGTACCATATCAATATTTTTTCCCTGAAATTTTGTTTATTGGAAAAGAAATTAGATATAAAGTAAAAAAAAAAAAAACTAGTTAACAAAAATATGTATAAGGAAATAAAAAGGATTTATAGGTACGTATATGTTCTTATAGTTTGATCATAACTTAAAACTGTTTAAAAATTCTTTACCTAGTTATTGTGGCAACACATATAAAACTTATTAATAAAAAAAAAAAAAAAAAAAAAGAAAACAGATAATATGTGTTAGGTAAATTTTATCTTTATATTAAACTTTTTATCGATTAAGTTTTTAAAATCTATTAAATAGCATTGAAACTATGGCAAAAAATGTTTTTTAAAGTTTTTAAAGAAATAGTTTTCAAAAAGTTTTATACCAAAAAAAAAATTTTTTTTTTAAAATATACATACATAAAAACTTTTTTGCAATATTAAAATTTTTGTAATTCTTTCCGTATATTAATAAATAAAAATGTTAAATATGGTTTGGGAAATTTTATTTTTCAAAATCCCAATATATAAAATCCAAAATACCAAAAAATTTTCACCTTATCTCGGAATCTCAATAAGTGGAACCTAATTAACCCGGAATCTCAATAGGTGGAACCTAACATATTTTTTTTTTTTTTTTAATGCATTTCTATGCCACATAAATGTGGACCGGAAATTACACAGTTTTTAAAGCTCAGGCGGGGCTGCAAATGTCGTAAGGGGGAATAACTCTTACGAAGTGTGTGGGATTCAAACCCACACTCCCTCGGTGTTTACAATGTTACCCACTAGGCCACCGAGGCCCCTGACATATTTATTTGAAATATAATATAATAAATTCTGTAAAAAATCATATAATCCTAATTGTGCAGCCAACTAAAATCAATTATTTTTAGCTAGAACAAAATTTTAGCAAAAATTTAAAATAGTATAATCCGCTAAATCTCCGCTAAACAATTTACATAATCCAGCTAGACGTACTATTGAAATGTTGATTTTTTAACTAACATCAAAGAATTTAACACCCGACAAAACAAATTATTGAAACCCTGATTTTGTAACCAACTCTTATTTTCTTACAAACATAATAAGAACAATAAAATATTGAAAATTTCTATCAATGTCAATTTTATTATTTACTATTTTGTTCAGATAAAATTACATTGAAAATTTGCAATTTTGAGATTTTGTAATTTTGAGATTTTGAAATTTGAAATTATGATTTGAAATTTGTGAAATCTTTGTGATTTTGTAATTTTCAAATTTTAAAAAATGGGATTTCGGGACGCTTTTGTTAAACATTAATGTATTTAAGTAGAAGTTTCAGGTTTCTTCTTCTATTCAACAAATACATGAATTCACTCTAACACAGTAACAAAATTCAACATACACAATCAATCTAACACAAATATTTAAATTCTTGTAGCAAATACGAACTTTATATACAATGGTATGTTAAAGTTGAAATCAAAATTTTTTAGAAATCTATCTACCATATTATAAGAAGAGTCAATTTTGTACTACATAAGTATGTTACTTGATTTCACAAAGAAAATATCAACTAACGAATTTTTATTGGGGATTCCCAACGATTTTTGAAATATTAATACAAAATTCAAATTAGTCTAATAAAACTCTTAGAATATAAAGTTTGTTACTATAACCTTAATGATTTCACCGTCAATAGATTCTCTTACCGAAAGTTCATTAATTTATTTTTTGTATAAAATTAGAAAATGATCGAAATTCTGCGAGGGTTTGGAAATTATATGTATAATTATATAAACTTTGAAAAATTCTAAAAGCAGGATTAATGCAAATTTGATGGAAGTTTAATAATGAATTTAGTCTCAGGCTTACTTTAAAAAAAAAGTGGTGGAAAGCGAAAAGAAAGTGGTTCATAGAATAAAAGTATTATTATGACTAAGTTCATATATTTACTGCCGTTCATAGGTAACATTTCTGTTCTTCATAAGTTCTTCGTAACAAGCAAAAGTAATCAACTTTAAATAAGCTTTAATAATTTTCAAAACTTAAGCTAAAGTTTTGATGTTGCAAATGTCAAAATATCAGTTAATTTAAAATTTACTTACAGTAAAGATAGGTAAACATTTTGCTTCAAATTATGATTTTTTTATGGACAAATGTAGTTTTTTTATATCTGTGAAATTTACCTGAAAAAAAAAAAACAAAAATATTTATTATAATATTAAATATAATATGATAAAGGTAAATATTTTAAAAATTTTAAAAATTTAATCAGTTTTTCTTCCCTTAGGTGTTTATTTTGTACTTATAAATTTCAGGATTATATAAAATTGATTAACCATTGAAATTTCCAAAATTTATAAAAATACAATATTAAATTATTATACACTTTAATCAAAAATTTTCTGATTTTTTTACTATAATTTGAAAATTAAGATAATTTAATATTAAGTTGATTAAATATATTACTAATTTTATATTACTTAAATTTTATTACTAATTTATTTATAGGTTTTATTTTATTTCTTCTTTAAAAATTTCATTGCAATTTAATTTTTTTTATATTCTTTACAATTTTACTTTTTCCCCTTATTACTTAAATAATAGGATTTTTCAATAAATGCAGCCCAATAATGATTTTTTAATTTTAATTTAAATTTATTTGTATTAATTTCATTTTTTATATTCAGTGGTATCGTATTATAGGTATCTATACCCCTGCTGAAATTACTATTTTTTCTTAAATTGATTCTTTTAAAAGAGTCTCGTATGTTACTAAGTAAACGTGTTAAGTGACTGTGTATAGAACTGCTCTGAACAAAGTTAAAATCGAACTTAATTAATTTATACTTTACTTTATGGATTAAAAAGCACAATTCGTATTCAGAAACATAATGTAAGGGTAGAATATCCCTACCATATAATCAAATTGTTGGAGTAAGATATGGTAAATTGTACACTTGTTTAACCGTTTTGTTCTGGAGGATTTGCATAGTTGATCAAGTTTAAATTTTGGAGCAGAGCTCCATAAAGTATTTAAATATTTTTTTTTTATCGCATTTCTCTGCCACATAAATGGAGACAGGAAATTACACAGCCTTTCCTATTAAGGCGTGGCTGTACGACGTGTGTGGGACTCGAACCCACACTCCCTCGGTGTTTACAACGTATTTTATACGCTCTTACCCACTAGACCACCGAGGCCCCTTAAATATATAATGTGAGAATTTATGTGGGAATAGTATAGTTTTAATTTTGTGTTCAGGCTTACGTATTTAGAAATTCGTCAACATTAAATAGTCGTATTAACATTAGATTTTACATAGTCGATATGATCGGCAAAGTTTAAACTACTGCTTAGGAACAGACCAAATTACTTAAAACCATCAACTCTATTGATTTTGAACTCATCAAATAATAGATAATCGAAAATGCCGGTTGTGTTTCAATTTTTTTTTGAGTAAAGATGATGTAATTTGTTTTCCTATAGTTTACACTAAGGCAGTTTGCACCCATCCAGCTATTTAATTTTGAAAGGTCTTGAAGCATTTTGTTCTTTTAAAATTTGAAAATTATCTTCTCCGTAAATAATAGCTGCATCATTAGCATACATTTGTAAAGAGCCATTAAGTTGGCAGTCAAGATATCATTCACATATATCAAGAACAGAACAGAGCCCAAAATTGACCCGTAATTGAAAATTTATTTTCCCCCCTTTCCACTTCTATAAAGAGTATAGGACATTTATTATTCATACTTCATTGAGCTTTAGAGTCTGAAATCATTAGTTTTACTAAGCCGCTGATTACTCGGCTGTAGCTATTGTACAAAGCTATTCCAATTGAACGTATATAAATATTATTTGTACAACATCTATTGAATATCTTATATAAGAATTATATTTATTGCATATTTCGATATGATATGATTAACTAAGAAAAATCTATATTATTTTTTATTAATCTATATGACCCGGCCGGGGTTTGAACCCAAGACCTAGACCAGTGTCTTAACCACTACACCATTGGCTGGATAAATAGTAAGTAATACACTACAGATAGTAACGTCACAAAAAATGACATATTCTGAAAACTTGGTTTTTGCAAAATAACGCAAATAATTACGGTTCAATTGAAGCTAATCTGATAGAATTATTTTATTTTTCTGGATTTCTTGTCAGAAAATGGTTAAATTTTTTTTTGAGTTTATTTATTCAGCAAATCTAATATGTCAGTTTTTGTTGTTACGAGAATAAATGACACAAGAAAATATCGAAATCAATAGAATGGACATTTAATATAAAAGTATAATTTAATTTTCCGGAAGGAAGTATGTAGAAAGGATACTTAGGGATGAAGAATGTATTCAACGTGCTGTTTATCACGAAGATAGCGAAATAGATTAACTTTTCAGGATCACGAAGGATGCTAAAAATTACCAACGACAATCATCTATTAACAAATTCCAAGTCTGTTAATAGAGTAAACTCCGCTGTCAAAGAGAGTTTATACAACTCGCAACACTTATACAAAATTTGAAGTCAATCGGTCAAACCGTTTTTATTTTAGAGCGAAAAAGTTTAAATATTTCCACCACAGCTCCAACTTAGCGGCCCGTTAGAGTAAAAGGGTTAGCCCAGAAATATTCCCCGTACCCAAAAACCTTAATATACATGATAATCGGCTGTGTCTATAAATCAGAAATAGACAGACAAACATTCGCTTTTATAGATAAATGTACTTCAATATTCAACAAATTGAATTGCATACTTCAAAAATTTCAATTTAAATTCTGGTAACCAGAAAAATTCAAATATACTTCAAAAGTATAAAAAAAAAAGCAAAAATGAAAATTGATTTTAGTTTTTTTTTTTTTTTTTAAAGAATTACGATATTATCAAATTTCCTATTTTCAATAAAATTAAACAAAATAAATTTAAGAGATATAAAATACCCACATATATAAAAATATTTATATAAATGAGATTACAAACCAATAACATAGTGATAAAAACAACAAAAAAAAGGATAACATTTAAAGTTACTAACTGGTACACAGTATATAGTAAATATGTTTATTTATTATGTAATAAACCATAATGGAACATTCATTAGATAATATCTATATAAAAATTGAACAAAACCTTGTGTTATACAAACATACATACTTATGCAAACAAATTTATATACATAGTAACATATAAATATAAATAAAGTGTAGCTATATATAATAGATAAAAAATATTATTCTATGTTTTATTTTCTGTTTACACAAATGGCCAAATAAGATTCTTCTGGTTTTTGTTAATTCGATTTTTAGCTTCAGATATACGAAATAAATAAGGAAAAAGTAAATTGTCCTAAAGTATATAAATAATAAAAAAAACAAAAATTCAATTTCCTTATATAATTTCTTTTATTTCTTCCTTGTAGTTTTTTTTTTTTTATCCCTGAGGTAAAAAAACAATAAAAAAAAACAAATAGAACGTTGCTTGATTTATTAAATAGAACCAAACCATATCATCCACCAATATAGAAAATTGGTATTTTGAAATGATGTTACCTATACGTACTTATATTTATCATTTTAAGGTTTTTGGGTTTTTATTATATATTATACAACCAATTATAGTTGTGGTTATAAAAAAATTTTTAGCAATTTTCTATTTGGTATATAAATAAAAAATAGTTGGTTAAAATAAACAATGAATATGAAGGCTCAAAGATTTTGTTTCTGGTATCCTGACATTACATAAACTTCCATTAAGTCAAAGTACAAAAAATTCACTTTTGTTTTTATGAAAAATTTCGTTTTTCCAAAATATACTGATATCGACTGAAAATATACGATAGACTGATATCGAAAAAAACATCGAATTTTTGGAAATTTTAAATTGATTGACTCTTTGCCTACCTTATTGTTAATTTATTTATTATTTATTTATTTTGAGGTACTAAGGTACATCCATTTCACCAGTAGCTTCAACCGTTCGCCAAGTTGGATTGTGGGTTTCGGTGTTCTTTTTTTCCGCTACATTATTGTAAAATATGAATACATAAAAGAAAGAAATTTATAATATTTATATAATTTTTTTTCATGAATTAAAAAATATATTTTAAGTTTTTTTTTCTACACTTCGGCATTCCAAATTTTTACTTTCTCTATTTTTTTTTTTACTATTTTAAAAACTTTGTTTTTGAAATATGTACTTAAAAACAAAAAAATTGGGAGAGATTTTAAAACTGGAAAAAAATCAGAGTAAGACTCGACTTGAAGACTCCAGGAATTTCATCATCATTTCCAGCAACATTTAATATTTAGTCGATATTTCTTAAATCGATATTTCGTCTATGTCGACATTTTGGAAGTGGTATTTTAAAAATCGACAAATTAGACAAGTCGACATTTTTGAATCAAATGTTTTAGAAACGTTATTTTTAAAATTAACATAATTTACCAATTTACCATAATTTACCAAAATTTATCTTTAAAAAAAAAAAAGGAAACCTAACAGGAATAGTCAACAGTTATTAGGATAAGTTGAAAAATATAGAGTAGAGTAGGGATATTCGCCAATAATACATATTTCGATAAGTGACCGAAACACAAGCATAAAATTGTAAAGAAGTGATAGAGTTTACAATTTTTTAGAATCGATAAAACCTTATCTATTGTTAGACACTCTGTATTTAAGATATTTCTTTTAAAGAAACAATTCTTCACTCACATTTAAAAAAAAAATTTTTAAAAATTTTTTATATATGTACCTATCCATATTTTCCCCTTATTTTAGCTTCAAAATAAAATTTTTATTTACGTTTCAAATAATCCTAGATTTTCAGATTTAAAGAAAAAAGGCTATAATCTCGATAACAATTTTTTTTCAAAATCAAAACAAAAAAAAAAAAACAACTTAAAGGATATTGTGTGAAATTCTTTCTAAGCATACATATAAGTAAACAAAATCTGAAAGGATCCTTTATTAAATAAATGATTTTATATAAATAAATCTGCCTTGATATTTTTAAGATGCTGCACAATGTACATGGGTTTCCTTTTTTGTTTCTTTTTTCATTTTTTTATCCAATAAAGTTTCAACTTTCAATAATTCAAATTCATTGTGCAGATTTAAAAACAAAAACAAAAAGCAGAAAAAAAGTCAATAAGCACATATTATGCAAAAAAAATGTCAATATCGTGTGAAGAAAAGGTCGAAAATATTTAAAATGAAAGAAAAATGCAATAAATTTAATAACCTTTATTTTATCTTATTTGATGTTCAATATTTACATAAATATAAAAACAAAATATATGAATCTATATAAAGAAAAATAGTGATTTTCTTTTTCAAAATAAAACCAAAATTAAAAAGAAAAATGTTCATGTAGTTATCCTAATACTGGACGAAAATAAAAGAAAACCGACCACTGTCTCGAACTGTATATATTTCATCAGTGGAACTTATCTAAATGGAAATCGTCAGAGAAATTCAACTTCGTTCGAATTACAAAGGTTTCTAGCTATATAGAAATACACATAAGGAACTGTACTTTTAAAAACTAATTATCCTATATAAAAAAATAATTTGGTCCGTTTACATTAAACTATCCTTCTGTTTTTGCACGCCTGTTCTTTGTGCGTGATGACATCGATATCCTATATTAGTATAAGACTTCTAATTCTCCCAACTCTGATTTGTATTCCTAAGACTATAATTGTTCCTAAAACGACAAAGACGGCTCAGTTAACTCAAAATTTTCAGGCAACTACAAAGTGATTTAAATTTTATTTTATTTCTATTTTATGAACTTTATGAACCATAAATTTATCTTAAAATTGCCTTAAGTTTTTATACAACAAAATTCAAAATCATTCTTTCATTAAAAAAATTTTTTTATCATTCGATCCATTTTTTTTTTTTTTTTTTTATTTTATCAAAATATATATGTCGAAAAATATTTTCACAATCAAAAATTCAATAAATTTAATAACTTTTTAGACATTTGAATTCCTATATAGTAAATATTAGCAAGTAAAAAAATAAAAAATGAACTAAAATGGCTATAGGACATAGACGAAAAAAAAAAAAAATAAAGGAAGTAATTTTTGTTAACGATTCCTTTATGCTAATATTAAACATAGAATTCGAAGATTATATGAGACGAAAATTTACAAACGTAATAAAAATAAATTTTCAAGACTAAAATACGATTTTAATAATGGAACTAAAAATTTTTTTATTTTCTTTTTCTTTTTTATTATTTTTAATAAAAGCAGAAAAATTAAAAAAAAAAAAATCTGTGCCAAGGAAAAACATGTATCTAATATTTGAATTTAGAACATTATTGTGGTGGATAAAAGATTAATGAAGCTGACTAAAGAAAATTAAAATTATAATTTAGTACACAGTCGTTCCTGATTGTACGCGACGGAAGTTGTTTACCGCTAAACTTTCCTTACAGCATATTTAAAGTGTAGCGCTAATTCCACTTTTCAGTTATACAGCAATACTTAATTTTTTTTTTAATTTGAGGTGCGAAAAAGTATAGTCTTTTTTCAATCTGTATTATAAATTATACAGCAGTTATACGTGTGTTGTACAGCAATGTTATAAATTATAGTTTTCTTCTTTGAACGGTTCTGCCAAATCTTATCTTTTTGGCTCAACTTTTAAATAAAAATGAAATTAAAACGATTTTTAAATGATTACTTGAAATTCATTTTCGCAATACAACACAAGAAGATTATGAATTAATATATAGATTCCAACAAGTTTTAGTACATTATGAAAATTCCTCCTTGTAATATAACCAGTATGTCAAATATATATCAGTACTTCAAATGATATCGATTTGAATTACATAAAAAAATTTGCAATATTAATTATGTAAATATTTAAAAAATTTTAATTTCATAGATTCTGATTTTTAACACATTTTTTTTTTAATTTGCTTATTAATTTCACTCTATTCATGTGTCCTTCCTTCTGTTTACAAAATTGCTGCACCATTTAAGAAAGAAGAATATAATTTTAACCATGTATCCATAAGGTCCCATATAAGAAAATTAATATTGTGAAACAACTTCACCCGTTGCGAAAGAACATCCTCTCAAAGTTATGGAAAAACCCCTTTGTTAAAATTAATTCTCTATCAGAATGCTGCATAACTTTTTTTCAATCTAAAAACTTTAAACCACAGAATATTTTCTTAGCTTTATAAATTAATATTAAAATTATACAATATTTTTGTAATTCAGTATTTAAATTTACTATTTATTATATGAAGACAAAAGTTGGCACGATTTTGTATCATTCATATCTCCTACCCGCTTTTAGTTAAATCCTAGAAATTTTAAGTTACCAAAAATCTTCCAGAATTACCATAAGTTATTTCAGATAATATTTTTGCATCTCCCTCTATATAAGAGGTATTAGGGGTAAAAAATTGAAATTTTGTTGTTTTTAGACACCTGTAACTAAGACATTTATGTGAGGGGCCTCTGTAGTCTAGTGGGTAAGAGCGTATAAAAATACGCTGTAAACACCGAGGGAGTGTGGGTTTGAATCCCACACACGTCGTTAGAGTTATTCCCCCTTACCACATTTACAGCCACGCCTGAACAGGAATGGCTGTGTAATTTTCTGAATACATTTATGTGGCAGAGAAATGCATTAAAAAAAAAACATCTATGTGAATTGTTTCAAAATAAGTAGTCATATTTTTACATGTGTTAACGGAGTTTCCATAAAATTGAAATAAGTGCCACTTGATTTTTCACAACTTTATCTTATATAGTTCTATATATACATAATTCTAAAAAAAATTGCAAATTCTTCAATTCGGAAAACTTGATTTTACATATTGCCTTATTTCAATTATTTTGTGAATTTTTTTTTATTATAATCTGATATATTTCTCTCGCAAAATCATTCAGAAAAACCCAAACTTATTCTTTTTATCTTTTCTTATCTAAATCCCATCTTCATAAACATATGTCATGAATTCGTAAAATGTCCCTTTCTTTTTTGAAAATGTATTAGAATTATAATACATACATACATTACATACATACATTTTATCTTGATTTTTTAAATTGTACAAAAAGAATAAAATGAACAAGGTAAAAATATCCTATATTTGCTATTCAAAATAAATAAAAGAAGGAATAAAAGAAAGTCAGTCTATTTTTCTCCTCTCCTTCCTAAATCAAACCGTAACAAATCAAATATTTTTTTATTATTATACAGCTAAAGATTCCATCTAAGTATTATTGCATGATGATCTGAAGACAAAAAAAAAAAAAAACTAATCCAACTTAAAATTCATTTAAAGTTTTCTCAATAATTTTTTTTTTTTTTTTTACTACCTTATCGATACACTCTTTAACATTTAATTTTTAAACGTTTTAAGGATATGATGTTGTTTGATTATCAAATTAGGTTAAAAAAAAAAAAAAATTGTTCAGATCTTAAATCCTTTATAAGGATATTTGTATGTGGTATTTTTTCTTTTAAAGCCATTTTTATGTTTTTTTTTTTATTTATGTATGTATGAATGTATTTAACAGATCGTTGAACATTAAAAAAGTTAAATCATGTTAAAGTATTTATAAAATTTATACGAAATTTTGTTTTTTCTTCCCTTTGATTTTTACACAAATACAAACAAATAATAAAAAAAAGAGGATAAATGCAGAATATTCAAGTCTAAAGCAAAGAGCAAATCAAAAAAAAAAAAAAAAAATGTGTCAGAATGTACATGAAATCATTCACACATTCAGCATTTTAATGAAATTTATTATGTGAAGCGAGACCAAAAGAGACAAAACAAAAATCACAGTATGAAGAGGAAAAAGGAAGGAAAAATATACTGTAAGTACTGCATGAATTCCTGAATAATTTAAATTGCTTATGAATTAAAATAAAGCTTTAATTTATTTTTTTTTTTACTTTGTTGCTTTATAGAAGTTATAAAGAAAGAGATTACAGTAAGTTTCAAAAGTTTCTAACAAATTTTAATATAATTTTATAACCAACTTCTCAATATTGTAATTATTTGTATAAATAAAATTTAAAGTTTTTTAGGATAAAATGGTGAAAAGTATATATTATCAAGGAAATATGAGTATATATATACGTAATTTTGACAGTTGTATAAAAGCTACCAGAACATATTGTACCGTTAAACCTATTGTATAAGTCATTAGTCAATAGTATTGAATTTAACTTCTTTTCTTATATGTATAATATCCAGATATCTAACTTACATAGATACTAACTTATTCTGATAAAAAAAAAAAGAAGTTGTATGTCAGGTACTTGAAACCGGACAAACGAACTTGTTCAATTCCATTAAAAAAAAATGGTAAAACTATCAAAATTCTTTATTATTTTAATTTATCATACGAACAGAAAGGACAGATAGACCGATGGAAATAGCTAAATCGACTCAGAAGTCAATTCTTAAAAATAAATATACTTTTCCATATAATTCCTCCTTTACCTCCTATACTTTTCCTTATTTCCTTTACAGTGTCACAAACGTAATGACAAATTGAATTATGATTAATTAGAATTATGTGTATATAAAAAACAATACCGAATTGCTGATACTTTTTAATACCATTACTTTAAACTTCGTTTTCACTTTTATCTCTATTTCTAAAGATCATACACCTTTGTTTCTACACTCTTACGACTTGACGAGATTCTAATTCTTTTTTTAATATTTGCCATCGTCAATTTATTCTTTTTATCAATTGCATTGATTAAAAAAAACATTTTGAAGTTTAGTATCTAAATATCTATTTAGTATATATTTTTATGTTAATTTCAAATACTACTGTTTTACTTTCTAATACTTTAATCCGTTTTTCATTTCATCAATTAACTTTTTGTACATCATGTACGTACCATGCTTTTATAATTTTTTTTATTTATTCTGCTTTAGTGCTTACATATATATATATATATATATATATATATATATAGAACAATTTGAAGAGAATTGTACTAGAATAATTTTATTATTAAAAATCTTTAGATACATAATATATGTATTTACTAAATGTAAAAATCTATTGCTTTCAAGTTTAAAATTTTAGCATATAAGAAACATTTAAAGATGTTTTTATTTATTCAGTTTTTTTTTTTTTTTTTTTTTTTTTTTTACTGTAGAGTAGATAAATTACTAAAAACAAACAAGAAAATTAGCAAATTTGGTTTTAGATTCTGTTAAGTTGAAGGGGATTTATAGAAAATTTGTACATTTTATATGTTAAATGTTTAAGTATATATAATCAATTTTACAAATGAAAAAGTTATTTAAATAAATTAAAAATAAAACAATTTTATATTGAAATACTTAAAAGGTTTGATTACTTAAATAGTTGATTTATTTCTTTTAGATGTTGTTAGATTTTTAGTAGATAGTTACTTCAATATTTTTTCGGATTCTTGCTGCTGATATAAACGACTTAAAATTCATTTATACTATGCAATTATAATGATGTTTTATAGGATTATTAAAAATTAATTTCTGGGCGGAAAAAAAATTAATTAAAACTTGAAAAGTAAAATAAAACAAGGTAAAATGTAGCCAACGGCTTTTAAAAGCGCACATTTCCAAAACTCAATACACACTGTTTAGAATTGTGACTTGCACAAAAATTTTAAAATTTCATGTAATAAGAAAAAACGTGAAAATAGGACATTTTTGAAATTTTGAGGGGCCGTAAGTCCGGAATCCTATATAACTAAGAAAACCCGTTAACACACGTAAAAATATATTATTGAAACTTTAATTTTCATGTCTTGTCGAAGAAAAATTTGTACAGGTACCTAAGTTACAGGTGTCTAAAAATAGCAATTTTTAATTTTTGAGCCCTAATAGCTCATGAACAGAGGGTGGTCCAAAAAAATTTTCTGAGCAAACTTATACTAGTTTTGAAAGTTCTTTCTTGCCTCAAAATTTCAAGCCTCTATCTAAAAGCGTGCCGGAGTTATGAAAGTAGAAAAATCATGCAAAATTTGGTTTTCACATAACGGTAAATTTAAATACTAAATTTTAAAAAATTGTATAATTTTGATATTAATTTATAAAGTTAAAAAAAATACCTGTCGAATGACGTTTTCAGATTGAAAAAATCAGCATCTTAAGCAGAACATAAGATATATGCATTTAAAAATAGCGCTTTTTCCAAGTTTGAGGGGCTGTAGCTCCGTAATGGATGGAACTACATGAAAAAGTTGTTCCACAAAATTATTTTTTTTATGAGACCTACCCATGGTTAAAATTTTTTTTCTCTATCTTTAACGGTGTAGAAGTTTTGTAAACAGACGGACGGACGGAGAGAAGGACAGAGTGAAACTAATAAGCACATTTTTTCAAAATTTTTTTGGAAATGTGCTTAAAAAAAAAATCATTTTGTTTTATTTTTATTGGCCCAAATCAAAAGAATTTTATTTTCTAGAACAAAAATAAATCTTTTCATCGAAATTTTCACATCTTAACCGCCATATCATAAAATGGAAGATGATTTTTTAAATTATGTTTCATATTAATCTGTAAATTTGCAATCTTCATTTGAATATATTTGATCAATAGTGCAGTGAGTAAGTTGTCAGTCAGGAGAAAAACCTCGGTTTCAAATATTGTACATGGTGGAGACTGGAGAACTAAAAAAAAAAATTTGAATATAATATTGCCAATCAAATCTTGTCCAATTATACGTTAGAAATACATTTTTCACAGAACGAAGAATTCCCATTTTTGATTGTAAAAAAATTGAAGAAGACAATAGAATAAAACCTAATTAATATGAATATGATCGCATTCTATATAGCCAAACTTAAGAAGTAAATCTTCAAAAACCATAAAGATCTTCAATTAAGCAAATTAATACATATATTTATTTTAAATGGGAATTTTTCACTAACTTTGCACTAATCTTTTTTGCTCTTATACAAATTTAATAATAAAAAGAAACCACATTCCCTAAAAATATATTGAAATTGTTTTGTTTATATAATGGTTTCAAAAAAAAAAACTCCTCTTAAAATGTCCTTTTTTTTTTGACTTTAGCCCTAAAAAAAACAATCTTTTAATAAAAACCCTTTAGCAAAACAAAAAATTAAAGGAAAAATAAAACCTAAAAAACGAAGAAAAAAGCACTAACAAAACCAATAAAATATTTACAAAACAAACAAAAAAAACTTTAAGGACACTTACGAAAAAAATTTCTGGTGTAAAGCACATATAAATCCTTTAAAATCCATTTACAAAATTTTTATAACAGTTTTGAAATAAAATTTACACTTTATTTTTTATACGTAAAAATACAAAAAAAAAAGGAAAAAAAGGGAAAGCGAAAAGAAAGAATCCTTAAATACAAAAAAAAAAAAAAAAAATGCTACAAATTTAAGACATAAGGAGCATTTGAATTTATGATAATAAACCTAAACAATAAAAAGAAAAAATACTTTTTCTTTACTATTAATAATTTCAGACAAAAAAAATTAAAAAAGTGGGGGCATCGGTGGCCTAGTGGTTAAGAGCGTATAAAATACGCTGTAAACATCGAGAGAGTGTGGGTTCGAATCCCACACACGTCATAAGAGTTATTCCCCCTTACAACATTTATAGCTACGTTTGAACAGGAAAGGCTGTGTAAGTTCCTGCCCACATTTATGTGGCAGAGAAATGCAAAAAAAAATTAAAAAAGTCCTTTGTAACTGATGGAGTGAGTATAAACTTATTTTGAGAAAATTAAAAGGAAATTTCTGTATTACAAATAAGTGAAATCTAATTTTTAATTTTCATTACTTTATTCAGAATATAATCAAAAACTTTTTAAAAATCTTCTCTAACTTTTCTAAAAATTTCGAAAATTTTACAAAATTAAATTTACTTAAACATAGCTCAAAGTTCGGGGCATTGCACTAATAAATTTTTTAAGATTTTAATGTCAAAGTACTTGACATTTTAATGGGTAAATAAATAATGGATTAAAAATGTATCAAAAATTACCAGTATTTTTCCATCTTTTGACATTTAAATTTAAAGACTTTTATTAAAAAAAAATTCAAGGGATATCTCGAAAAAATTAAGAAAATTTAACTGTTAATTAAGATTAGAATGAAAATACATTTTTAATATTAATTTAATAAGAAAAAAAGAAAAATTCATTGAATCTTTTTATCAGATTTCAGAAAATTCAATAATTTTGGTGAATTCCCACTGCAACGGTACATTACGACACAGTGACGTGATTTAAATTTTTATTTATATTGACAGTAAACAAAAACGATATCACGACGTTGTAATATTTTTCTTTTGCCGGCCCTTTGTCACGTCACCGTTGCCGGTATAGTATGAATATATTCGTAAGAAATACATATATTATGAAATTATGAATATAAATAAAAAGTTACATATAAAATTAAAATTACATTCTCGTAATGTGTAAATAGGAGTATAGGACAATGTAATGACAACGTCAATTTAACATTATTTAATGAACAATTTTCAGAATATAAAATATGTACTGTCAAATTTAAATCGTTTCCGTCACGATACGTCGTAGTCACGTACCATTGTAGAAAGAATCGACTTTAATAAGGTTTTTATATTTGATATTTTGACAATATTTAAAAAATTTTGTAAATAGTCAATATATTTGATACTTAAATGAATATTATACTTTTTTAAATTTTAACTTTATCAATTATTATCTATTCTGAAAATATCAGCTTGCGTAGATTAACGGGAAAAACTTACATTAATCCATTTCAGCTTATGTTAACACGAAGATATTTTTATTATTACGTGTCCGAATACAATGCGGCAATAGAATAATAATTTTCTGTTATCCATTTTATATTTATTTTCAGATTATTTTCCGATACGTTTTTAATTTTTATTTCTCGGACGTGTTTTATTTTTCTGTCACCCGTACTTTCATTTTATTCATAAATCATGAATTATTGTACGTTTTATCCACAGGTTTTATATAGAATGAAAAAAATATTTATTTATTTATTTATTTATATTAATATTACATACATAAAATGTAATACAATATTATTGAACCATCGGCTACCAAGGCCATTATAGGTTTTTTATACTATTATTAAATTATATACTAATATTATTTATTTTGTTTATATTATATACTATATATTTACATTATATTTGGTCGTAAGGGAGTATGTATAAAGAAAAAAAACACTTACGACCTGGGCAGGGATCGAACCCACACTCCTTCGGTTAATACGCCACACGTCTACCCACTAGGCTACCGAAGCCCCTGAAAAAAATATCGTTTGTCGATAATATTCATAAGGGGCGACTTTAACATATTTTAAGGCGTTTTAAAATATCAATTTAATCTGTCAAAATAGATGCCAAACAAAACTTAATTATTTTAAAATATTTTAAGTTCTTTAATTTTTTTTTTTTTTTTGAATATTTTAATTCTTATTGTTTTTTCTAATCGTTCTCTATTTAATTTCCTTTCTTTCGTTTCTTTCTTTTTAATTTAAATTTCCTTAATTTCCACTTTATTTAATTAAATATAAATAACAACAGAAAAAACTAAACCCAATATAACGATTTGATTATATATGTACATATATATATATATGTATGTATATATATTATTGTGTATTGTATCGAAAAGATATAATTATAATACAACATAACATTAGCATTATTTTAATCATAATTATCTATACCTTCCAAAAAATCCAAAAAAATTTACAACATAAATTATTTCTATGAAATTCCAATCAACCCGCACGTTTACAAATTTGTAATAGATATAGTATCTATAACGGTAGTCATTATCAATATCATCATTGATGTTAACATCACATGACTAGATTTTTGTAAAGGAATTTTGGATTTCAGTTTCTGTGTTTTTTATTCTGATGAAAATAAATGTTTGGTTGAATATATTTGGTAGTAACAAAATTTATATTAGATACAGTTTTTGAGTTACTTTTATACAAATTTAATTTATATTATCTTGTTTATTTGTTTCTGTTATAAGAACAAATTTTTGTATCCTCTACTACTAAAGTAATTTAAATAGTTTTAGACTATTTGTGTATTTTAAAACATAAATACTTAAAATTAAATTAAACTTAGAAGCTTGTAACGCAATCAAATACCTATTGGGTTCCACTATCTCAATGACTAAAACAGAAGCCTAAATTATAGGACCAAACTTTTAAATATGGATTATAAGAGTCGAAACTTATTTTCGCCAAACTAATTACAAATTATCTGGAGTAAATTGAGCTATCGTCTAACCATCGACTTGTAACAGTTCAGTTAATATACCATCAATACCTGACGCTTTCTTCTTCCCTTTGAGATTTTTGATAGTCTCTTTTATTTCACTGATACTGGATTGATTTGCAGAAATTTTTAAATTTCTATCTGTGGTACGGAGAGACGAACTTAACTGCTACCTCATTGTCTGCATCTTCGTCAGTCATTTGTTAGCTACTTCGAAATACATTTGGAAAACATTGAAAAGGAAACAAAAAGGAATATCGTATTTATTAGAATATGATTTAAAAAAAACCAGGGTAAAATTTAAATGTATGAGTTCCAGAACGGAACAGATACAGATCAAAAATAGTCATAAACATCCACACAATTAATCTCTAAATTATGACATATTTAATCTTAAATAAAAACAAAATCAATAGAACACTTTAATTTTGTCACAGATCACAAAAATTAAAAGGAAGTTTAAAGTTAATTCAAAAAAATATAACCTATAAAATAATTTTTTTGTTGTATATCAATTTATTCAATAAAATTTACATTTATCACTGATTTTATTTAATATAAGTGATAAATGTCAGTATAAAGAGCTCTTGCAATAATAGTTAGTTCCCCATGAAAATTAAATTTGTTTTTTTTTTCGTAATAAGTAATCACCTTTTTTTTATTACATCAAATTTTGACATTCATACATAAAAATATAAATTTGTTTTCATCTTTTATCTATCGTATTTAACCTGTAATTGCAATGTATACAATATGTTAATAAATTTTTTCACCTTTGCTCCATGAATTTAATTTAAAACATTGCAATATTTTTAATTTTTCGTATGGCTAAAAATGCAGCTAAATCTTTGGATTTCATGTATCACTGAAAAACATACTGCTCCAGATCTTCTTAATATATATCTATAAAAGGTAGATTAAATCGAAAATATAATAGGATGCACACATTTAAGCTTTAGCCCAGTGTTAATTTTACATTCACTTCACTTAGCCATCATCAATACGAAAAAAGACCTGCTCCAAAAATATAAAACATCTATTGCTTCCACTCAAAATATTCTAACGGAAGTTAAACAGATGGCCACCCCCCACACCGCAAAAAATTATTAAAATGGTGTAATACAGTTCATGGAAATTCATTTGCTATGCCCACATTGATATACCATCATAAGTGTTACCTAAAGTTAATAAATGGTATGTGTAAGATTTAATAAAGTTTAAGAAGAACAATATCAGTTTTCTTCAAAATATTTCTCCGAATTTTCTCTTCCATCCACAATAATCCTAAATTTCTCAAAACCCACTACCAAAATTTTACTTCCCGCATCCAATATCTAAAACAACACTGTAAATTTATTTTAAAGATCAAATTCTAAATTAAATAAAAAAAGTAAATTAAAGTTTGATGGTTTTGGTGGGTTAAAGTTCAATACATCTGAGAAAAACAACGTGCAGTTTCTCTGGGTGAAGTTCGATGTTTCCACCAACTATCGTAAAAAAAAAATTTAGTTTTCTGATTTTAGACGATTATGGCAACTAAGTAGATGTTTTTTTTTTTTAATTATTTCAGTAGTTTAAATAGAAAATTTTTATTTTAATTAGTTTTTTCTTCATTTACTTTTAATTAAAAAAATATTAATGAAATTATAGCATTTTTTAAACTTTTATTTATATGATACTCCTTCCTACTTCATATTGATTTTTCAAAAACTTTTTTTTGTATCTTGGAACTGCAATTAATTAGTTCTCAGAAAAAAATCTATAATTAAGTACAATAAATATAAATAAAATTATGAGATTTAATAAATATTTTTTTAAAAGGTCAATTCTTAAAATTCATCGAGATAAGAAAAATTAATTTTTACTTCATAAAATTTGAAATAAAAAGAGAATGGAAAAAATTAATATCTGAAAGCACAATACAGCACTTGTTTAATCAATTGAGTTAAAAACCTGTCTGTTATAATACAATTTTAAAATGAAAATTTTCTAATAAGATCCCAAGATGAAAAAAAAGGAAAATACAAATATATATAATGAAAGATATTAGGTCTGTTGAATAAGTTTCTTAGGGATGTACACTGAAATCTTATTTTTTCAAATCTTATTTAAACAAAATAATTTTTTTCCCATTCTCTTTCATTTTTTGTAATTTCCCACATCACATACATACATACAAATATATATACAGGATGTTTCAGACTAGATGGTCTTCCTTGAAATGGGTGATCGGACATGTCGAGACGAATCTAAAATTGTATTGGAGGGCGAAGATGGGGTGGGTCTATTCTGGACTTTTTTCGAGATATGATGGATTAAAGATTTAAACGTTTAAAGTCATTTTCATAGCAACTTTTCATAAAAAAAATCTATAACTTTTGAACGGCTTGATATAAAGAGATAAAAAAAAGTGCGTTTTATTGAGCAAGTTGGTTGCTTTAATTTTCTAGTGTACTAATGATTCCCATATTATAACAATTACAAAATTATAAAGGTTCAAAAATAATTTAAAATAAAAATTATTATGTTTTAAACTCAATTTTCTTTTGAAACACCCTCTATTTGTGGTACTTTTTATAGCATATTTTGAAACAGCTTTTCAAGCCCTATAATTAGTATCCAATAATTTTTCCTCTATTTCGAACCGTTTAAGAGATATAAAGAAGATAAAAGTGTTTTATTTTCAATTGCTGTGTTATGCTGTGAATCACAATATAAAACTGTGTTAACACATTTTCGACCATTATTTTAGGAACAAGTACCTAAAATCTATTTCTAAAAACACCTGCAGCTTAGGCATCTGTACAGATTTTCTCAAAAAAAACATAAAAATTAAAGTTCCAATACTATTTTTTTAAATGTATTAATAGGTTTTCTTAAAACTGAAAAATAGTATCTTTAGATTTTTCATAATTTTTTTTTACAGATAAAATTTTAAACTAAACTCTTCTTATTGTCCTTGAAAAATGTACGCTTTTAAAAACCTTTGGTTTATATTGTGTCTTGTTTTCTTTTTTTTTAAATTCATAATTTTTAAAAGATATTTATTATTTTTTTTTATTTAATTATATATATAAGTATATAGATACATATATCAACATTAAATTTAAAATCAAAAATTATATTATGTAAAAGTTTTAAAGATTTCAAAAGAAAATTTTAATATAATATTAATAATATGAAAATTACAAAATACTTATATATAAATATGATATTTGTTATAAATTATTTTTATTACATTGTGAAAACATTTGGGGTTATTACAAAATAATGTTTGTTAATTTAATTGGAAAATATTTGTTTTGAGGTTTTTCTCGTTTAAATTTTTCTTTCTTTTTAAGTTTTCCTTTTTTTTTTATTTACAAATTATGAAGTAATTTAAAGTAATAATAAATCATTTTTTGTTTTTTTCGTTTTATCAATTTTTCCTTTATCTCGGTTTCTTCTTTTTTAAATATAAAGGATATTACTATAAATATTACACTATGTATGTATGTACGTATTTATGTATATGTATGTTTTTTACATTTTTAGAAAATTTTATAAAAAGAAATATTATCTTTAGCAGAAATAAATATATAAATATAGATACTTAAATATACATACATACCTATATACAAATAAATATGTCTGGATATGTTGATTTTTACAAAACTTGAGACAAAGGAATAAAAAGTTACACAATTTAAAATTTTTGTTCATATCCTTCAAATTTAAAATAAGTAATTTATCCAAAACGTATAAGACCTATTTTAAATAGGGTTGTTAAATTTAATATATATACATGTAATGTACATAGATAAGTAGGTATATACAATAAACTATATAATTTTTCAGTTAATTACATAATTACTTTATATTTTCATGTATCCCAAAACAACAAAAAAAAAAAAAAAACTTTTATTGTTCTTTTATAAAAGTCGGTTTTATAAACTTTGTAGAAAATTTGTTTATGTCTTATAGGTGAAAATTCTAACAGATTGTGAATATTATGCACATATATACATATATACAAAATATCAAAAGTGAAAAATGGTATTTAAAAAATTTTGGTATAGAAAAAATGAGGTATGTATAAAATGAAGAGTTTTTAAGGCAAACATTTTCAAAACAATTACATATATAAAAAGCATTTATAAAATTGAATTTTTTTTTTTTTCTGAATACATAAGTTGATGTTTAAAAGAGTCTTATATAGAAATACAGCCATATACCTATCAATTTGTGTAACACGTTTAAAGTTCATATGAAACTGTCTCACCTGTTAGATTATTTAGGAAAGTTTTTACTTAAATTTAATTTGTTTCAATTTAATGATATTTTTATTTAATAAATTAAAAATGTTAATTTTTTGTTTTGTATGGTTAAATTAAATTTTTTTTTCTTCGAAAAATTGAAAGTTTTATATTTAAAGTTTCATGGGGCTTCGGCGGCCTAGTGGGTAAGAGCGAATATAATACGCTGTAAACACCGAGGGAGTGTGTGTTCGAATCCCACACATGTTGTAAGAGTTATTCCCCCTTACGACATGTACAGCCACGCCTGAACAGGAAAGGCTGTGTAATTTCCTGTCCACATTTATGTGGCAGAGAAATGCATTAAAAAAAAAATATGTTTCATATGAAAATGTTAAATTAAATTTGTGAATGAAAAAATTAAAATTCTGAATAAAAAGAGTAAGAGTGTAGTGTAGACTGCATCAACTCTAGAGATATCTGTATGACAATATCTGTATGAACATAATATTGTTTCAATAAAACTTGATCCACTTTTATAAGATTTGAGATGGCTAACTTAATTAAGTTTCAAGATATGCAAACTATCTGAACCTGCTGCTGGCTCTAGACCAATCAAATTACACATAAATTGTTGGCATGCAGCTTGACATTTTTTCACCAAATTTCAAATATCTAGCTTCAATAGAAATTGAGTTACTTCCATATAAAGAAAAAAGTTCTATGGCAGCTACTCGAACCTGCCGGTCCAATCTTGTTGAATTTAAGTAACGAAACTAACAATATTACAAAAGTGTCGTGGTAAAAATTGCATAAACCTAAATTTTTTATTTTTTGAGTTATTATGTGTGCTATTATTATAGTCTATCCGTCCGACTTACACGGCTTAATCGACTCAGAATTCGATTTAAACCCCATTCATTTACTAGAGTCTATATCTAGCTCGACTTCTTTGAGCTGTCACAAATGTAATGGCAAATTACGCTTAAACTATGTTCCTACTGATAAAAAACATATTATGAAGGATATTATTTATTACCTAAAGACATATTATGAAAGCCTCAAAATCTGAAGAGTACGAAATGTTGAAGTGTAAAATAATCTTTTAAAATATACGAAATTTGAAGGGTTAAAATTTGATCAGAACGAAATTTGAAATATATTTGAATTTTGAACATTTGAACCTTGTATAATAAATGTCATAGTTAATAGAGAATTTCCATAGTATTTTAAAATATTTTCATAAATAAAATAATTTTTGCTAAATTTAATATGGATTCAAAAAATAATTTAAAAAAATAAAATTAATTAGAATTTTATTAATTAGAAATTTTATTTGAAGTATTTTTTTTTTATTTTTATTGAAATACACGTAAGTATAGTTCTAATTAAAAAAGTTTTGTTCAAATTTTGTGCAATAATTAAATTTCTGATAAAAGAAAAACTTTTTTCTATCTAAATATATTAAAAAATGTTAAATTAATTTTCTAAAACTATAAATAAAATATTAATATTTAATGAAACCAATTTAATTTGATCTAATAAAAATATATATATAAATATGCAATAGATATATATTTTTTTCCAAAAATTTATTTCAAAAAAAAAAAAGAATAAACATTAAGTAGATTTTTGAAAATAATAAATCATTGAATCTTAAAATAATATTAGGTGCCCGGTAATAATATCCCAGTAAATAAAGCAGAAAACGCGAATTTTGAAAATTCGGCCTTATTACCATTTTGAAAATGAAATAATGCCGAAATTAAAAAAGAAATAAAGTCGAATACCGATTCGACTTTATTATTTGGGGCATTATTTCCGGTCACCGTAACATAACAGATGTAAGACAATAAATGTTAATAACAAATTTTTTAAATATTTTCTAACTATTAATAGCAAATTTTTTGAATATTTATAGCTACATATTCTGGAAAAAGCGGATAACATTGATTTTGTAACCGATTATAAAATTCGAATATATTCAACAACTACTTTTATTTTCCATATTATGATCAGACCTCAGATCCCGCGGTCTTTAATTCCTTTTGAATTGGAATTAAGACCCACACTATTTTTTGTTATTAAAAGAAGAGTGTAATGGAATATGTAGAGCTAACGTATTAGGAGGGATTTTAGAGTTTTGGATAAAAATTGGATACTCCTTTTTTCAAAATATTTACTAATATGTATGTGTGCGATCTTGATTTAGGAGAGATTTTAGAGTTGTTTATGGAATCAAGGTTATATCCTTTTTCGAAAATATGTATATAAGTAACACTCCGATTGTCAGGGATTTTAGAATTGAATTCAAAATCAGGATTATACGCCTTTTACAGAATATTTAAAAATATGCATATGCGAGTTTTGAATTAGGAGAATTATATACATATTCTGGAAAAAGCGTATAAATCTGATTTTGTAACCATCTCTAAAATCTATCCTAATTCAGAAACTCGCATATGCATACATCTAAATATTCTGTAAAAGGCGTATCCTTATTTATTTCCAGCGTGCTCTATTTCCTCGGACGTTCTGTCACTGCACCTTTTAATATAACTGAAAAAAAAAAATAAGAGGGTGTTTAGAGTTGGTTACAAAATCAAGTTTGCCCCCTTTTCCAGAGTAAATTTGTTCTGGAAAAATAGAACACTATGATTTCATATTCAAGTCTAAAATCCCTACTAATAATTTTTTATGCATATTTCAACAGAAATCCCTCATGTATCACTGATGTTAAAAACAAAAGAAAAAATGAAATACATATTTAGAAAATGGAAATAAGGTTGATTCGACTTTATTTCCTTTTTAAAGCAGTAATAAAGCCGAATTTTTGAAATTCGCGATTTCGACATTATTTCCGCATCAGAAAGGAAATAAAGCCGTATAGACTTTATTTGCTGGGGCATTATTTCCGGGCACCTAATATTTTTTTTTAAAATAAATTAATAATTGGTAAAATAAAAACTTTAAATCCTTCATTATCCTTTATTATTATATAATAAATTAATTATTAATATAAAATACAAATAAAATCTTCCAAGTAATTTGAAAAATATATTTACCGAATTTTATTTATATTTTTAAATCTTTATAATTAATTTAAACAGTCGTATGAAATAAAGTGTAAATAAATCTTTAATAACTAATAAAAGTTTTAATTTGGCATTTTTATAAAAAAGAATATCTATAAAATGATGCAGAAAAAAAAGAGATAATAAAATGCATGTAAAAACACTTTTAAAACTATTTAAACATCTTTTAATTTTAATTAATATTAATTAACAAAAATTAAAAAACAAAAGAAAATAAACCCCTGAATATATGCAATTTTTTTTTAATATTTAATTGAAATAACTCTTTAGTGGGTTGGATAACACACATCCATCAGAAATTAGTACTAGAACTACAAATTAGATTTTAATTTAGGCTACTCCTTTAGGACAAGTAGGGTAAGTTAAATTGCTTTTATTGTAACAATCAGAAGAAATATTAATTTTAAAAACCGAAATTTTTACAATATAAAAAAATTTTCATTTTGAAAATTAAATTAAAAATTACTTAGATACAAAACTAACATAAAAATTAAGGATTAATTTAAATGTTAATATAAAAAAAAACAAGCAAAGACTTTTTCTAAGCTAAGATATATTTAAGATTTTATTTAAAGGTATAAAAGGCTGTTAATAAAAAAAAAAAAAAAAAATTTTTAAGGGGCATCGGTGGCCTAGTAGTTAAGCACGTGGCTTATTAACCGAGAGAGTGCGGGTTCAAGTCCTGCACAGATAGCAAGTTTTATTAATTGAAAGCAAATCCCCCTTGCTACCAAATATAGTGTAAATATATAATATAAAATATATATTATAAACAAAATAAATAATATTACGGTATAATTAAATAGCAGTATACAACCTATAACGGTCTGAAAAGCCGATGATTTTGTTACATTGCAAAATCCTATGTGATATGTAATATTAATATAAATAAATAAATTTTTTGGAGCATTGGTGGCTGAGTGCATATTATATTCAATCATAACTGTATTGATTATATATAGCAAAAAAAATGCTAAAATCAGGATCTCTAACTTTTGATTATCTTATATATTTAAAAAAAAATGGCTGTGTACATTTAAAGTAAAATTTATATCTCCATCGATTTTATTGTTGATAATACTTATAGGAAATGTTTTTTTACTCAAGGTAAATTTTTTTTACTCAAGCAATATAAATATAACTTTATATATCTTTATATATTATAAGAATATAACTTTACAAACAAATGTATAGAAGAAATAAGAAAAAATACAAATTAACAGAAACAGAAAAAATACAAATTATATACAAAATTAGATTTAGATTAAGTTAGGTTGAGTTTTTAGGTTATTGTTTCAAACATATTAAGAAAAAATTACCCGTTTTCCGAACAACTCTTGCAAAAATTATTAAAATATGATATAGTAACTAAGTACTGAGTTTAAAAATAATTTACATTTACCAACGTACTTTTAAAAATTAAAAACATTAGCAAACAAAAAAAGTAAATTAATGTTAATAGAAATAATAACAAGTTGAACCAGTTTTTGCAAATTTTTGTGGGTTATGATTTACTACATTTAATAACAATTTAAAAAAAATTAGTAGCGCAGTGGTTTGAAGAAGTCTGGATTCTTGATTAAACCAAATATGTAATGAAAATAATATAATATATAAAGTAAATAATATATATATAATAAAATAATAAATGATATATAGTATAAATGATATAATATATAATATAAACAATAGTATATAAATAATAATAATTAATTTTTGAAAACCTAAGTACACATTACAAAAGTACAGCCTTAACATTACAAAATCATATATGAAACTTTAATATAAAAATAAACAAAATATGCATAAAACTTCTCAATCGTATCAAAGTTGTACTTAACTAATCAATATCAAAAAACCCAAGTAATACATCCGAACCAGATATACTAATCTATAGTGCATTTTATAAATGAGATATTATTACATTTTGTTAAATACCAACACTATCACAAAAAAATTCGGTCGATGTTCTAATAAATTGATGTCTACGACACATACTCCAGACTTCCACATACTCAAAATGCAAAAAAAAAGGAAACAATTTTGCATACAATTTCATTTCAATACACGGCTTTAGTGTGTTAATAACG